>JAUCED010000004.1:4800000-6000000 GCA_033557995.1 Phytophthora crassamura
CGAGAACGCACTCGTTATTGAGCTTGCATGCCCGTTCGGATGGACGGGTTCTCCTGGAGAATATGAAGTCATCGGTGGGGCGATAGCATTTGTTCACGGAAGACACGGCAACCTGCACAACCCAACTGGTTTCTTCAACTACCACTGGGTAGATGACCACGTCAACGTCACTGCTGATGTCGGGTCCAATTGTGACGACATGGAACGCTCTCTGCACTACGCTATGACCGCTGTATTAGGCAGCGGGGCCGTCAATGAGGAGAAATTCACGGCATGGAACACCAGTCAAAAGATCCTGGGATTGCAGTTCGACTCCATGGCTGCAACAGTCGCGATGCCTGCTGTCAAGATCGATAAGGCTCGCAACCCGGTAGCATCGGCGTACCACGCACGCGAACTCTCGCGGAAACGATATCGCTCCCTCATGGAAGGCCTACGTCACGTCGCAACGTGCATCAGGGCAGCGCGCCCGTTTCTCCAGCGCCTCCAGCTTAGAGAGATAAACCTTCACCGGTTTTGGCACATCCCGGTATGCGACCCCATGAAACAAGACCTGCTATGGTGGTGGCAGATTCTTCACTCCCCGCTCCTGAATGGCGTGGCCCTCGAGTACTTTAACAGTCTCCCGGAGTCCGATGTGTTCGTCGAGATGGACGCATGCGACCACGGGCTGTGCGCTCTCGATAGGAAGGCCAATATTGCGCTTACTTACCAGTTCTCGCCTCATGAGCTTCGGCTTATTGCTCGCTTCAAGACCGGCGAAGCCAATGGTTTCAACATCAATTTCCGAGAATTGCTCTCCTGCGCATTCGCCACCCACGAATGGGGTTCTCGGTGGTCCGAGTGTGCTGGGGATGGACGTCGACCGCTTCACGTACACTTCCGTATCGACAATACATCGGCTGTGGTATGGCAAAATCGCCTCGCGTCACGTAACACCCGTGCTCAAGACATTATCCGGCTCCTGGGATACTGGGAGAGCTCTCTCAACCTCCGTTTCTCGGCGTCTCATATTGCCGGAGTCGACAACACACGCGCAGATGCCGGATCACGCATTGCCGCTCACCCGCCTTATGCTACTCAGTTCGAAGAACTAACTCGTGGTTGGACGTAGGTATCTCCGAGGATAGACGTTCACAGACTTTCGTCACTCTGGCGCAATATCTCCGCGAGCATTCCGTTGCCGACTCCACCTTCACCAAGTACTCAGCAGCGATGAAAAAGTGGACGATGTGGACATCCCGTCGGGGAATTGAGCCATGGCTTTCGGGTCTCACTGACGAGTACCGTATTCAAGTACTCTCTTAATTTATCGTAGACGGGTTTCAATATGGATTTGGCGCTGGCGGACCACTACGCGGATCGTCCATCATCAACACGCTACAAGGCGTTCGGCACTTCTTCGCAGCGGCAGGAAGAGTACTCCCGCTTGCACACCCACATGTTCGCATGATACTGAAAGGGATAAGCAGGCTGGACACACCCCCGCGACACAAGGCTCCAGTGTCTATTCGCCACTGGAGCCTACTCCTCGAAACCTGCTTCCATTCTCTCCGGTTCGATGATCCCTTCGCCCAGGCTCTCTGGGGGGTCGTGTGTGTGGCGTTCGTTTTCCTGCTGAGACGATCTGAAATCGTCTCCATCAGTGGAAACTCGTTCAAGTGGTTCGCGCTTAGAGCCGAAGACCTGGTGGTCCTGGATGCAACGGGGCAGCCGACACTATCAACGACTGAAGCGCAATCTATACACATGAGACTTCGCGGTTCCAAGACCAACCAGTGCGGGCACGCAACAGCCCGAATGTTGTATCGATCAGGGCACGCGTTCCTGTGCCCTGTCTTCGGAGCTCTCCTTCTTCTACGGTCAAGGCAAAACCTTCCTCTCGGGATTCCAGCGGCGGTATATCTAGATCGCACTGGCCAGCCGGCGTGTATCTCGACGGCACACCTGTCGAGTGCAATCAAGAAGGCCGCTGTGCAGAATGGCGATGACCCAAGAAACTTCAGCCCGCATTCTTTCCGTGCCGGGGGTGCAACGCACATGTATCGGGCTGGAGTGGATGCTGTGACGATTCAGTTTTATGGCCGATGGGTGTCGGACACTTTCAAGACTTACACCAACCTCTGCACGGAATCCGTCACTTCCCTCGCTGCCAGCGTAGTCACCTGCTCCAAGTGTGACTCAACATTTCACTAGTGGGCGTATGCTGCATGACCTACAATGGGGGCTCCGCTCTCCTCGTCCCTTTTTGGATGAGCGGATGGTCATGCACATATGCCCATTAATGAACTACGATGTTTTACCCCAAAAGGTGTGGAAAGGTTCATTTCCTGGAGGCACGAAAGGACAAAATAATGATGTGGTGCACACATCATGTGCGAACCACCCACTGCGAGCCGCAGCGAGCTCCCAGTTCAGCTTTCGACCAAGACACGAAAGCCAAGTTAGTTTAAGACCCGCCTCTCCTCGTCCCTTTTTGGATGAGCGGATGGTCATGTACATATGCCCATTAATGAACTACGATGTTTTACCCCAAAGGTGTGGAAAGCCTAAATTTACCGGCTGGATCCGCGTGCTGTAACGAATGGCATATGTGAGAAGTGCTCTCTCCCCACAAAAGTCCGGCTTGTACTGTTCAAGCTGGACATTTGTACTACCGGTATGGACTGTCTTGGAGATGACCGAGCTGCCCATTGGTGCACGCCAGCCCAGGTGGTCGAGGCATCTCATTTCAAAGCGCTGCTTGTTGCCCATGTTTTACCAAAGCATTGCAAGTGCGGTGACTTATCCCAGCATAAATTCATTAGCGGCGTCCACATTGCACGGTTGTTGCTGTCTTGGCCCCACAAAACGAAGTCATTGCATCGATGAATCGACTACCAACTATCACCGTAACGATTTTTCAGACATGCAAACTTCGGGGCTGAGCAAGATATGCAAATCCATGGTTGGACTGTCATCATGTGGAGATGTCAGAGGGTATCTCCTCTAAGTGGGAAAATCTAAGTCTCAAATCGGACATGGCGCTGCCAGTCGCTGGATCTGCCGCTTACGGGGGACATCAGGTAGAAGCGTTGAGAGCAATGAAGCTTGATCACCGGCTTTTACGTGGCATGCATTTACGGCGGCAGACTTTGGGACGTTTGTATACGAGTTGGGTGGGTACTTTGGCTTCAGTGTGGGCTACTTGGCTCGATTCCTGTCCAGTGTTGCCGACGAGAGACAATCGTGTCGTAACGCTGAAGTGCTCGATCTTGCAGTGAATCGGCGCTGAATCCCACCAAAGATCGCCCCACAGAATGAAACGATCTGTTGTCCCAAGCTCCGCGACACGATGACAATCCCACCGAGGCGAGAGTATCTCGACGAGGCCTCGGAGGCTGCAGCACTTGTGCACCCGAAACAAGCAGGGTCTACTGTCAGACTCGCTGACGCAGTCCTGGACTTCAGCAATTCTTACTTAGGAGACGACAAGTTCGCGGAGATCGTCGAGAGGGCTCGACTCGCGAACGCCCCGACTCGGCTGGATCTACGGGGCAATTGCTTTGAAGCGGGTGCAGCGCGAGCACTCGCGGCGCTGCTGCGCTCTTCACACAATGTGGTGACCATCAGTCTGGAATGGAACAACGTCGGTCTGCTGGATCAAGGAGTGGAAGCGCTAGCTGGCGCACTAGAAGTTGATAAGCGGTTGCTGACGCTTGACCTGCGCAACAACAACGTTGGACCCGAGGGAGCCAAGGCGCTAGCTAAAGCACTCCGAGTGAACCGAACACTACGTCAGCTGGATCTGCGCTGGAATGAGATCGGAAACCCAGGGGTGCTGGCATTCCGCGAGGCTTTGCAGAACAACCACTCGCTTGTGACGTTGGAGCTCATGGGGAACAACAGCAGCTTGAAGCACATCGACGAGATTGAGGTGTTACTGGCAAGGAATCGCGCTTTTGCGCACAGTCCGCCCCCTTTGGCGGTTGATGCCTCCTGTCAGCCCGATGACGAGGTTCTCTCCAACAACACAAGTGCTGCGGATGACCAGCTACTACTTCAGATCTTGGCGGAGAAGGAGGAGCTCGAGACGGAGGTGAATCTAGGCAAGCGAGAGCGGCAGAAAATGGTAGGAATTTGTGTTGTCATGCTGACTGCATTGGATTGCAAGAGCTGATGCTCTCGTGGTTTTTGTAGCTAGAGAAGACGGAGGAACTTGAGGCACAGCTCCAACAGCTGAAGAAGGATGCTGAAATGACAAAGGAGGAGCGGGATCGCTACCAGCAGCGTGAGATTGATGCAAAGCGCGACGTTCACGAACTGAGAATGCAGCTTGATGAGCTTGAAAACCGGAAAAAGCTGGAGTTTGAAGAGTATCGCTCGGCACGCACTGCGCTCGAGCGCGAGAGTGGTGTCGTACGAGAAAAGATGGGGCACATGGAGGCTTTGCGCAGCAAGGAGGTGGGCCAGAAGGACAAGCAGATCTCGCAGCTAGAAGAAGCCAAGTACACACTCGACAACGAAATGCATCGCGCGTCCCTCACGTTACGGTAAGCGAACACTTCAGCTTCCCCATTACTTCGGCTGAACTTTCACTGCTTGAGGGCTGTATAGAACGCAAGAGGAAGACATTGGAAAGTTGCAGAAGCAGCTGCAAGATGCTCAGCTGGAGTATGCGCGCAAGGAAGCCAAGATGGTGTCGGACCATGAAGGCAGCTTGAGCGCAGCGCAGCGGCAGCACGAAATGGTCGCTGGCTCGCTGCAAACGCAATTCAGCTACACCTCTACACAGCTCAGCGCCAGCGAGCGAGGCGTACGTGAGCTCAAGGAGAAGTGCGAGGCTTTGCAAGCCAAATTTCTGCAGTCTCAGATTGACCACGAGAAGGCAATCGGAGAGCTGAAGGAGCAATGGGAGACAGAGGTGCAGGAGCGTATTCTGCGCTCGGTCGGGACGGTGGAAGTCCAAGTGGCCGAGGTGAAGAAGGCGCGGCAACATCTCGAGCGTGAAGTGGAGAAGCACCTCGAGACGATCCTCCAGCTCCGGCAGGACAATGTCTCGCTTCAGTACGCGAGGGATGAAAAGCAGGGCGAGATGGAATCCGCGCTGGAGACGCAGTCCAAGGCGCTGACGGAGAAGCAGACGCAGCTCGCTGCCGCCGTGAGCGAGCGAGCTCGATGCGAGGAGAAGATGCAGTTGCAGCTGCGCAAATTGGAGCAGCAGGACACCAGACTCGTGCAGATGCAAGCAAGTTTCGACGAACGGATTCTGGTGCGCACCGTTGTTTGCTGTACGTCGCGGCTGCTGCTCGAAAGGCTGCTGATGCGTGTCATGTGCGTTTTCTCCTTCTCAGGCCCTGACTGCAAGCGCAAAGGTCACAGCCGAGGAAGCCGCCAGCATCTTGAAGGAGAGGGTCGGCGAGATCGCGGCGCTAGAGAGCCAAGTGCTGCGGCTCGAGCGGGAGCTGTCGGCACAGAACCACGAGCACGACAAGCGAGTGGATGACTTGGCGGAATCCTTTAGCCGTTTCGTGCAGGAGCAGATCGGCAAGGAGCGAGAACGCCGCAAGAAACTGTCGCGGTGACAGTAGCACCGGAGCAATCGACCGGCAGCGTGAGAGAATGCGGCACCGGATGCAGTTGCGGTGCCCAAGCGCATCAGCTTGATGGTCAAGCATAGCGTTTCCCGGCAAGAACTTCTCTGCCAAAAAGAAGTAACTGTGAGTGGCAATGGCATTTGGCATTTGCCAGCAAGTTGACAAGTTGAAGCGGGCGATCTCTTCCGTCGCTGATTGGTCGGTTCGAATTTTTTCGCTGTCTCACCATCGCTGAACGGGCGATCTTCCCGCCTTTCGAATTCAAATTTAGCCAAGCGTTTTTCGTGCCGGTCACGGTGGAAGTTCAGAAGTCGCCGGCCACTGGCTGCAGATCTGCTTTGCGACGAGCTGGCCAGGGCCAGCTGAGGCCACTGGAAGAGCCGCGTGTGGGCCGCTCGCCGAGAGTGTCGACCGCCAGTTCCGCTTTCACCTCAAAGGGCTCGCACTCGATCGATCGCTTCCAGCCAGACCTCCAATCCCCATCGAAATCGTATCGGGTAACGCTTGTTGTCCACCGAAAAACACAATGGTAGACACCACCACGAGTGTGAAGACGCTCATCGACCAGTTCGAGCTCATGGCCATGGCCAACGCGGCCAACACAGCCCCGGCGGCGCCGCGCACGTGGTCCGTGTCGGGCTCCAAAAAGCCAGCGCTGCCAGCAGCTCAGCCAAGATCTGACAACTCGCCAATGAAGGGCATCATGAAGAACACAGAGGAGGCCGTTGAGCCGGCCGAGGAGCAGCCGTCAGAGGAGGAGGCTCAAATATCCAAGCCAACGACGCCGACCAAGTACAAAAACCTCACGGTCAAGACCGCGGAGTCTGACGACGATGACGACGCAAAAACCTTCAACTCGTACGAAGACGAGAGCGACGCATACTCAACCACGACAAGCAAGTCCACTTGCTACTCATCTGTGCCCGCTAGCCCGTCGTCGTTTTCCACTGCTTCCACGGGCTCCTTGGACTCGCTACTTAGTTCGCTCGATATGTTCCTGCCTGAGCTACTGCAGGCGTCGAGCGAGACCAGCGCCAACGTCTCCAAGATCGTCAAGCGCACTGTCCACCGCTCGAGACACTCCTCGCTCCCCGAGAACCTGCAGACCACGACGACCTCCAACTTGGTTCCACCCACCTCGTGCCGGCGTGCTTCGCTCACGGGGAAGCCGTCATCAATGACGAAGAAGGATGCAGCCCACATGGCTACCAATTCGCGGCGTTCCTCGCTATACGCGCAAGAGAACCTGGATCCAGTGATGACAACACCGGCGATGCCCCGCCGTTCCTCGCTCTCCGTGACGATGGCTCCGCCATCGTCTGCCAAGTCGACGCGCCGATTCTCCGAGCCGGCACGGGGTGCGCCGAGCCGCTCAGGGTCGTCGTCTCTGCCCAGGTACATGGACTACGACAGCTCGCCGCGGTTTGCGGCTACCAAGGCCAAGAACATGGAGCGCCGCCGCCAACTCGAGGAGCGCAACCGCAACTTGGCTGCTGACAAGGCCAGACCCAAGACTGCGCGGAAGCCTGAGTGGCAGGGCCGTTTGGACCAGGTGCGGTCGCGACTGTTCGACGATGCCTCGTCGCACGCGAGCAAGACCAAGGCGACGGCGTCGCGACGGCACTCGACCTCGAGCCACGCGGGGGTCTGAACATCCTCATGCTCGTGTCCTCCAGCCTCGTTCTCGCGTGCTGCATGTTCCATGTCAACCCCACACGAGCACAGATATAACTTATAAAGCAGTAGATATGTACAACAACTTGGCCACAACATCTCGCCAACACACCCGCTGACTAAAATCGGGGAGTGATGGTCATAGACTTGAACTTGTCCATGATTGGCGGCGAGCGTGTGGCCACCAGTTTCCGATGCAAAGAGGCGCAGCGTGCAGCCTTTCGTGTGCATCCATCGATTAATCCGCCATGACTGCTGCAAGCCTCGACATGCCGACCGGGTACTCCTTAGCAGCGAGTTACTACTATCTTCGTGCAAGTGGCGAAGTCGCCGACGTCCCCACCAAGGAGGCCAGTGTCCATGAAGTGTCCAAGCCAAGTGAGACCGAAGTTCCCGGTGATGCGGTGCAGGTGCCGCGTCTGCGGCTGACCGAGCTCACCTGGAAGAACCGTGGCCGGTTCCTGGAGATGATGGAGCATCATTCGTTCGTGGTGCTCACGGAGCTCGGCGAGTCGCTGGAGCGCACCCACGAGCAAGTGCTGCAGGACTTCGACACGTTTTTCACTAGCGAAGACGAGGAGTGGAAGAACGGCTGCACCAGCAAGCACGTCTACCGCAACGAGCACGGCAAGCCGTTCTGGTACGCCGGCTACGAGCACACGAGCGTGCGGGACTGCTTCCGCGTGGCTTGCGGCGATATGTCGCGGCTGGTTTGGCCGTCGCCCGAGTTCGAGGCCCATTGGCTGTCTCTACAGAGACGCATGCAGCGCATCTGCGACCGCGCGCTGAGCTTGACTGTTGGCTACGACATTGAGCCCAGTCACGCGCGCTCGGACAAGGACTTTTCAGTCTGCTACGGACTGCACTACCCGAACATTGAGGGCAGCGGACAATCAGAAAAGGAGAACGTGTTCGAGCACATCGACCCCAGCCTCTACGTGGTTGAGCCGGTGCCCAGTGTCGAGGGACTAGACGTGTTCGACCCCCACTCTAAGCAGTGGCTCAAGGCGGAGAAGGTGTGCGTGCCCGGCAAGGAGATCGTGCTTTTCTGTGGGCACGCTTTGAACCGTGCCACGAATGGCCGCATTCCTGGCACCCTACATCGCGTCCGACGCACCCCTGACCGGCGGTTCTGCATCGTCTACGAGCAGAAGTATGAAGAGTATTTCCTGTGAACACCCCCAGATTCGGTCAATCGAACGCAAGTACGGATTTCAAAAATGAAGCAAGCGAAGCGATGACACGAAATCATGAAAATCGATTTTCTTGGATGATATTATCATCAAAAAGGCGAGGATGAATACTCTCACGTACTTCGAAGTATCAAAAACGATGCGCGTGCCGATATCCTAGATAGAGGTTTTCGAAATACCTTCGGATTGAGCTGGTCGAGTTCACACAGACCAAAATGCCAACTTCATAACGAGGAAGAGCGTATATGTATTGATCTCGGGTGCTAGTCACTGTTGACCATTGCATGAATATCGCTTAACTTTTCTGGATACCTCATGGCTTTTTGACAACGCTGACGAATCCACTGGCAGCTGAGAAGTATTTCTTGTTTGCCTCAGCAACGCGCGCCTTCGCAGCTTCTGGGTTCATGAGCTCAATGCCCTGCACGGGCGTGAACGCAAGACTCGAAGCCAACCCGGAAAGCGGGGGCTTGCCAGCGGAAGATGCCGCAAAGTTTGCAGCTCGCAGCTTTTTGGTAGACTGCTTCTGCTCCTTGCGCATGATACGCAGATTGCCCGATCCCTCTTGACCCAGACGACCGGTTGTAATTCCCATTGCGTTGTCACCGTACTCTTCATCCGCCGTCGCGAAAGACTGTCGGTTCATTTCACGCCGCACATCTGTCATCTGGAGCCGCTCCTTCATCTTGCGGTAGCGCTTGCCACCGCGCTTGCGCCTCGGTTTCTCGTCCGGAATAGGGAGCGCCTTCTTCGTCTTGGCCTTTTGTGGCTCTTGCCACTTCTCCATCTTCCCAACCAGCTCGTTACGGAAGCGCGCGCCTACTAGACCTTCAGGGTCATTTTGGTGTGGTTGGCTATCCACACGCGCCATCAGCGCCAACTTGCCAGCAACCGCTCGGCACGCCTTCATCCGCAAATACGGAGGCATACTTTGCACAAGGTCACTGAAGAACAGGATACCGGTGTGTTTCAACGCAGCCGCCGACGAGAAGCCGCTCAGGTCTTTTTTCTCCTGCCCCAAGACCTGCAGGTTGCACGACGGGATCCGCGCCAGTTGCGCCACGCCGCCAGCAAGGCCGATCAGTTGCGCTGCGATGCGAGTGCCCACGAGCTGCGATACGTTTGGAGCCAGATACTTCATACGGCTCTCGACAAAGCGCAGGATCATGTTCTTGTCCTTGTCCAGCGACAGGAGCTCGTCGCATGCCTCCATGCACGTCTCGAGGTCCTCGGCGCTCAGCGGTTTACCGCTGGTGCCGGCGCCCGTGACAGAGATTCCGATGACGGCTGAGCTGGGCAGCAGCTTGGGCAGCTCCTCCACAAGCGTCAGGTCCATCTCGTTGCCGATGGCCTTGACTACGCGCGCGTAGTCTAGCGCGTTGGGCACGAGCGAGTCGAGCTCCGGGAACTTGGCGGCGTACAGGTCGGCAATGAAGCGGTGCACCGCCTCGATCTCGTCGTCGATCTGCACCATCAGGTCGTTGGACGTCACCACCAGCTCGTACTCGGGGCTGCCCTCCTCCAGGAGCTGCGGCTTGGCCGATGCGTCGTCCACGTCCACAAATTGCTGGATCTTCTTCACGTGCGCCAGGTACTTGGGCGAGCGCTTGAGCGTTGCCACGGCTGACACGCCGCGCTGCTTTACGCTGGAGCGGAGCGACTCGGCCAGGTCCTCGGTCTTCTCCTCCGCCAGCTCCTCTGTGCCGACGCGCTTGCGCTTCGAGGACTGTGAGGTCTCGGCCATGTCCTCGTCCGCTTCATCGTCGCCTGCCTCAATGGACGTCGGCTGCGTCTCCTCCTCGTCGCTGCTGCCTCCGCTGAGCTTGTCCAGGTCCTCCAGGAACGAGTCCGCGAGCGTCGACATCGTGCTGGTAGCTTCAGGAACTGTTGAACAGCATGTTGCTGAAGAGATCTTGCGCGATCTATGGAAAGAAACGAACGAAGTATGCTTGATGAAAGGAAATATGGTCCATACAAACATCAAGTGCTCTCGTCTGCCAGCGCCACCAACCGAACCGTCACAGTCGTGCGTGGTTAAACGCGTGGTTAAACCGAGTCGAGACAAACTCATGTTCAGTTCCGCTTTCACCTACCGCCACCCAAGTCAAAGAGAAGGAACCGAGAAGATGCCCGGACAGGACGCCAACAACAGCACCAACTGGCGCCGCAAAGCGCCCGCCGGAGAGCGCAAGGACAGCGACGCCGAGCACCAGAAGAAACGCCGCCGCGGAGGCCGCCGCAACAACAAGAACGCAGTCGCGGCTCCCGATGGTGCCCCTGCCGTCCCTTCTTCCCCTGAGAACCGTGAGGCGGTTCCGCCCGCTGCGCCTGTGGAAGAGGCTCCCAGAGCCACGGCCACCAACCTAGACTACCTGTCGGACGTACTGTTCGCGTCGTTGGACATCTCGGCCAAGACCAAGCGTGCCATCGTGGAGGACCTTAAGTACGAGCGCCTCACTAACGTGCAGAACGAGACGTTCCCGCTCATCATCGAGGGCAAGGACGTGCTGGCCAAGGCCAAGACGGGCAACGGCAAGACCATCGCTTTCCTGCTGCCAGTCATTGAGAACATGATCAAGGTAGGCCGTCGCCAGGGCGTCATCCCCACGCTGGCCGTCTCTCCCACGCGCGAACTTGCCATGCAGATTGCCGTGGAGGCAAAACGGCTTACCAAGTTCCACGACCTCAACGTCGCGTGCTTCGTGGGCGGTGCCAACATCAAGAAGGACGAGCGCACGCTCACGAGCAACGCGCCGCTGGACATCCTGGTTGCCACGCCCGGGCGACTGGTGGACCACCTCAAGAACAACACTGGCCGGATCGCCGACCGATTGGGCAAGGCCAGCGTCTTGATCCTGGACGAGGCCGACCGCCTGCTCGACATGGGCTTCCGTCCGGATGTCATGCGCATCATCGGATACCTGCCCAGGGAGCGCCAGACGCTGCTGTTCAGCGCCACGCTGCCGGCCTCCACGGAGGAGCTGAAGCAGGTGGCTCTGCGCAAGGACTACGCGTTCGTGGACACGATCGACGAGAACGAGGCGGACACGAACGCGCAGACGGAGCAGGAGTACGTCGTCTGCAAGCTGGAGGATGTGATCCCGATGGTGGAGCGCGTGCTGACGGAGCACATGAAGCTGCCGGCGTACAAGGTGATGCTGTTCTTCCCGACGGCTCGCTCGGCGCAATTCATGGCGCAACTCTTCAAGGCTGCGGGCTTCCCTGGTGTCCTGGAGATCCACTCGCGCAAGAGCCAGGCAGTGCGCACAAAGACGGCTGAGGCTTTCCGCAAGGGCCGCAAGGTGATCATGTTCTCGTCGGACGTCTCGGCGCGCGGCGTCGACTACCCGGACGTGTCGCTTGTGCTGCAGGTAGGCCTCACTGACCGGGACCAGTACATTCACCGTCTGGGTCGTACGGCGCGTGCTGGCATGAAGGGCAAGGGCGTTATTATCCTGGCGGAGTTTGAGAGCGGTCTTCTGAACAAGCTCACGGACCTGCCGCTCGAGCCGAGCACGCAGCACTCCCCTAAGCTTCTGGATCCGTCGCAGTCGCGGACGTTGAAGGTCATCAATGACCTGAAGAGCTACGGAGAAGTCGAGAAGTCGGCGCAGCAGTCGTACCAGGCGTGGCTCGGCTTCTACAACTCTCACGTCAAGCGCCTGAGGCTGAAGCCGGAAGAACTTGTGAGACTCGCGGCCGATTACAGCAGCTTTGTTGGCCTGGACGAGGTGCCGCAGCTCGAGAAGAGGACACTCAAGAAAATGAACCTGTTTGGCGTACCTGGCATCGTCCCCTCGGCGTACACGCGCGACAACGGTGGCGGCAACGGAGGCGGCTACGGCGGCAACCGCGGCGGGAACCGTGGTGGCAACGGTGGCAACCGTGGCTACGGTCGCAGATAAGCATCAAGTTGCCTTGCAGTCCCCATGTGAAGAGACCCAAGTAACTCCATCCGCGTCTTGGTGGCTGGGTCTCGTACAAGACGCCAGGCGACTTCCTCATCATTAGAACCGTAATTTATTGCAACGAAGGATGAGTCGGTTGACTAGAAAATACACTCCCATGATCTTCACTTTGCCTTTCTCGCTCTCTTGCTTTTTTTGCGTGTTCATGTCCGACACTCTAAATTTACCCTTCAAATGCCAATTTTTACAAAAAATATGGACGAGATGGCGAAGATGCTCGAGACTTACGCCGGTGGGCTGCAGCAGTCGTTCGAGTCCGTGTTCGAGCGCGTGGGACAGAGCTTAGAGCAGAGCGCGCAGGTGATGCAGATGATGAACGGGGTGATGGAGTCTGCGCTGCTGCAGAACCTGCGGATAAACTTTGGCTATGACGGTCGCACGACAGAGCTGTGCATTGAGGTGGAGAACCAGTCGCAGATTATGCTGGGGCCAACCAAGATCAGCGCGCAACTGAACCAGGCTGACCAGCCTTTCTTCTCCCGCACGGTCAAGTCCATTAGTGCGGAGGGTCGAGTCCTGCTGCAAGCGCCAGTCCGTGACGTTGTCGGCCCCCTCGCGGGCTTCATCGAGCTGGAGTTCACCAGTCCAGGCACGCAGCAACCGCTCACCAAGCGCTCGCCGTTCAGGATCTTTTACTTCCAGCAAGGCAGGTTCCAAGCTCTGCGACGTGGAGAGGAAGGCGGTTCGCCTGGGCCCTCGGAAGTGGCAGTCACGTCGGACAGGTTCCTGTTGACACGCGTGCGAGAGCTACTCGACCTCAGTCCGATCCATGGCATCTTGACGGACGACCAGGGCAGGTATCGCTTCATGCCGAAAACGTCGCCCAACAACGGCGCAGTGTTTTATCTGTCGGTGAATCAGGGGGAAATGGGCGGCACCGCGTTCCCAGTCACGGTATCTGCTGCAGCAAGTGCCGAATCCTCTGACGAGCGTCGTCGCCAATGCCAAGAGATTATTGACGAGATGGAGATCGATACCGATGCTGAAGACTCGGGTTATTGAGCGAATGAGTGATCCTCCTCCGGAGCACTCCAGGAGCTGGTGTGATACAAAAATCGGTATTTTGGTGTTAGAAATCTCTATCGCCATTTGTTTTTGATGGCTCTTTGCTCAGCTTGTACTTCGGTGGGCACTTCATCACTCCCCACCAGGTGCAGATGTAGTATCGAAGCAGCGCTCATGTTCTGTACTTTATGCCCACTGGCGCTTGGAGATGAAGCCACGGTCGCTAAACCACTTGTGCAGAAGGAACGACTGCCCACCGTACATGGCACCCAGCACGACCAGCTCGAGCATCGTGTAGAAGATGAGGCGGGACTTGCTGCTCTCAATTGCTGCACAGCACAATGGCAACAAGAAACAACCGTTAGTACTGCAAGAAAGACAGCACAGCACCACTCGACACTCTCGCAGCTTACTCTGCACATGGCGATGTACTCGAGAGCGGTAGTAGTCCTGCTCGTTGCGGATGAGTCTCAGCAGCGTTTGCAACCGGTCCAGCGACGTCTTGACGCCTTCCATATGCTCTGTCACCACCACAAAACGCAAAACTACGTCAGTCCCATTAGCCCCCCTTCCCCAAATTCGTACAAGCCGCACCTTGGCGCGTCTGCTGCTCCAGCTTATCCTCCTCGCCCAGGTCCTCCTCGTTCGACAAATCGAAGGATGTGTACCACTCGACCGTCTTCTTCTTGCCGTCGTGGAAGTTGTCGAGGCAGAAGCGGTACCACCCGCCGCGGTGCTCCGAGTCGAAGTTGAAGCCGCTGTGCTCGACGTTCAGGCTCTGCTCGTCGTGCGGTGTCTCCACCAACCGGTCGAAGAAGTTCTTGCTCACTTGCTCCTCCTCCGGGTACTGTTGAAAAGGCCCGTACGCGCGCAGCCGCACGTCGTAGGCGCCCGTCGAGTCCAGCACGCCGATCTTCATGAAGGCGGTGCGCTTGGTGCGCACGTACTCGTGGAAGCACTCCTCCACGCGGCCGTCCAGCTTCACGATCAAGCCGTTCGAAGGAGAAGGCGTCGACGCCACCAGCACCGCCACAGCGGCCGCCATCGCACGAAGGAATCGTCCCAGCGCCATCGCCAAAGCTTTTTATTCTGCCAGGAGTGTCAACAATCGGACAATGAGCTCAAAAATGAGTTGTCGTGACGTCAGACGTATATTTAGCCAATCTCCTCCGACTAAAATAAGAGTGTTTCCATTTGGAGTATTTTTGAGTCCCAAATGTGTACCAAAAAAAGAGAATGGGAGTTTCATCCACACAACCAATCAATCGATGTGGACGACTCGCCTGCACCGTAGGTGTCCTCCGTCGCTGTGGCTCAAAGCGCGCAGCCTCCATGCTGGCACCGTCTCATGCGCCTCCAGCGGATACCTATCGGACATGTCGGTGGCCTCGCTGCCCATCAGCCCTGAGTCCAAGCAGGTGCTGACGCGCGATATGGGCTACGAGTTCCTCACGCACGTGCAGAAAGACACCTTTCCGCTTGCGCTGGCTGGCCGCGACGTGCTAGCCAAGGGCAAGACGGGCAATGGCAAGACCATCGCCTTCCTGCTACCAACGCTGGAGCGTATGATCAAGAGCGCGCAGCAGCCCAAGCAGGGCAAGATCGGAGCCCTCGTCATCTCCCCGACTCGCGAGTTGGCACAGCAGATCGCGGTAGAATCCGTCAAGCTCACGGACGCCCATGGTCTGCGCACAGCCTGCTTCGTCGGTGGCAGCTCCGTGAACAAGGACATCAAGGAGCTGACCCAGCCGGGCGGCATTGACGTGCTCGTCTCCACGCCTGGACGGCTGCAGGCTCATCTGGAGGACAACAGTGGACGCATCCGGCAGAGACTGGACGCGCTGCAGGTGCTGGTGCTGGACGAAGCGGACAGGCTGCTTGACATGGGCTTCCGCCCCGATATCATGAGGATCATCAGCCGCTTGCCCAAGCAGCGGCAAACGCTGCTCTTTAGCGCCACGCTGCCGACTGCGACGGAAGAACTCAAGGACGTGGCGCTGAAGGACGACTTCACATTTGTCGACACAATCGAGGGTGACGACCAGCAGACCAACTCACAAACTGTGCAGGAGTACACGGTGTGCGACCTGCAAGACGTCATCCCCGTGGTGGAAGGCATTTTGGACGAGTACATGAAGTTGCCCGAGTACAAGGTGATCGTCTTCCTGCCGACGGCGCGCGCTACGCAGTTCATGGCGCAACTGTTCCAGGCCGCGGGTTTCTCCAACGTCTTGGAAATGCACTCGCGCAAGAGCCAATCTGCGCGCACCAAGGCGGCCGATGCCTTTCGCAAGGGCAAGAAGATCATCATGTTCTCGTCCGACGTATCGGCACGTGGTGTTGACTACCCGGACGTGTCGCTAGTACTGCAGGTGGGTCTCACTGACCGGGACCAGTACATCCATCGCCTTGGACGAACTGCCCGTGCAGGCATGGAAGGACGCGGCATTCTCGTGCTAGCCGAGTTCGAGAAGGCGATGCTGCGGGATCTGGCTGACCTACCGATCACGGAACTGGAGCAGCGCCCCCAACTGGACACGCACAACTACCGAACCACGCGTGCTCTTGCGAATCCTCGCCCTGAGCTGGAAGAATCGGCTGAGAAGGCGTATAGTGCTTTTCTAGGGTTCTACAACTCGAACCTCAAGAAGCTGGGAATGTCGAAGACGAAGCTGGTCGAGACGGGTGCACTCTACAGCCAGCTGATCGGACTGGAACAGGTGCCAATGCTGCAGGCGAAGACGCTGCGAGCTATGGGGATGATGGGTACCCCTGGTCTCACGGCCGCCCCTAAAGCGGCCAGGGCAACCAAGACAGGCGGAAGTTCCAAGTCAAAGGGCCCTGGAGGCGAATTTGCGAGATTCAACAACGAAACTCGAGGCCGTAGCCTCCGCCCAGCGTCTCCGACCAAGCGCGAGGACAGCACCCAGCGCGGAGGAAGTTCGTGGAAAACGTTTGCCTCCAGTGAGAGCAAGTCATATCGTGCTGACCAGCCGTTCAAGAGCGACCGTAGCGGCCGCAGTGACTCGCCGAACGGCAGACGCGAGGGACGCACCTACGAGCGCAAGCGTTCTGATAGCCCTTCAGCCAAGCGCAACTACAAGGAGCCGCACAAGAGATACTAGAAACTGATGCCCGAACAACATCATACTAACGGATAATGCCGAATAGAGCACCTTTCCAAATTGTGTACCTAGCCCAAATAATATGGCCTCAAAATGTGCATTACGACGATTGTGTACCGTACCAAATATTGTACCTTTGTGTAGTATACACACCTTCTAGAAGATCACTTCTACGGTGCTTGGCGCGAATCACAAGAGCAGTGTCTTCATTTTGCAACTTGCAAGCTTCAAGAAGATGCCCTCCTCACGTGTGCCCAAGACTATGGCCGAGAAGAAAGAAGTTGTCGAGTGGATCGAGCGCAACAACGTTCCGCCCTCCCGCGCAGCAACACACTTCCAGAATGAGCGCGGCTGGAAGGTCTCCTCTGCCCAAGAGCGCTACTGGTGGAAGAACCGCGTTGCGATCAAGCAGGCGCCAGCGCTTCGTAGTCGTCTTAATGGCGCCGGTGCTAAGCCGCGCCTTGCCGACGTGGAGGACATTCTCTTCGACCAGATCCTGTTCCGGCGGTCGTGCAAGGAAAAAGTTACTCGCAACTGGATCCGGGATGCTGGGCAGCGACTTGCTGCGTCCGAGCTTAGCAACGCTGATTTTGTTGCGTCCGATCGCTGGATTAACGGCTTCATGCGTCGCTTCGGATTGTCATTGCGCCGCACAACTAATCTCACCGTGTTCTCGGGTGATGTCCTCACGGAGAGAGCCGTCTGCTACCTGAGCTACCTCACTTCTCATGTCGACAGTCTCAGTGAAGATCACACGGTACTCATGGACGAAACCGCAGTGTACTTCGAAGATCCTCGTCGCCAAACGGTGGATGAGGTGGGCGCTCGTCATGTCGTCCTCAAGTCGACAGGATTTTCTTCCATGCGAATCACAGCTGTGTTGGCGGTTACAGCAGGTGGACGCAAGCTGCCACCTCTAGTGGTTTGGAAATGAGCAAACAAGGATGGGGAGATTGAGCGTCATGGCAACGTCTACGTGGTTCATCAGCCAAAGACATGGGTCGACTCGGGCTTGCTTCAGCGTTGGCTCGATCTAGTCTTCCCGCCAATCCTAGACACATCTGTTCATGGCAAGGCGCTGGTTTGGGATAGCATGCGGGCACACATCTCGAAGGCAGTCAAGGCAAAATGCGTGAAGAAAGACGTCCAGATGTTCGTAATCCCTGGCGGTCTGACACCATACGTCCAAGCGGGGGACATCGGCATTTACACGTCTTTCAAGGATCGTATATCTCCGATAATTGACGCGTGGAAAGCATCGAACGCAGTGGTGTACACGCGCGCTGGAAACCCCAAGCCTCCATCAGTTGAATCGGTCGTCGAATGGGTTTACCACGCGTGGCGCGACGTCCCTGACGAGGTTGCGAAGCGCTCTATTGCAGCAGCTGGGTTTTCGCCATGCTTTCAGGATTGGCATTTGGCCAGACACGATGTTTACGGTGAGCTGTTTTGTGCCAAGTGGAAAGCTCATGTAGCGAGCGATGGAGACGACGCTGACAGCACCAGCGATAAGAGCGTCACAATTGGTGACGACTTCGATGAGTTCACCATTTGGGAAAGCGAGGAGTCTGTGTAGGCGGCCGGTGATTAGTATACTGCACCAATTAGTGTACCGTCGTCCAGTAGTGGGTGTAATACCGGAATATAGTACCGTGCACTATTCGGCATTATCCGTTACATACTGTAGTACAGTGATGGCCAATAATGTATTGCGGGTATTGGCATTTTGCAGTACTGGGAGAAATACTTTACTGCAAGCTCTCGTGGGTATTGCAATACATACTGCAGCGACGCTGGGTATTGCAGTAAGTATTTTGTGGCGACTCCGCAGAACTCTTTTCAAAGTCATTCAGAAAAGGTCGTCCTCTAATTGCATTCCCTGAGCGTTGGGTGCCAGCTCGAGTGGCGCGAGCCCGCAAAGAAGCGAGAATCCGACAGTGCTCCTGCCAGCTGTCGTTTTGGCTTTTTCCTCTACACCTCAACAGACCATGGCTCTTCGCACAAGCTCCTTTTGAATCGACAGCGAAGACGTGCGGTTCGACTTTGACGTCCATCTCGCCGATGGCATGGTCTCCTATCAATGCCGGAAACGCCCGAGCCGTCCAAGACAAGCCTGCCCAGACGAGTGAGGAGCAAAGTATTGGAGTAGTATTGGAAACTCGTCAGGTATTGCAGTATGTATTGGAGGTAAGTGCTGAGGAATGCAGTGTACCGGTCACCATGAGTTGGTGCCGAATGTGTGAAGTGCCGTGGGGTTGTTTTTCCCGAGAAGACGATAGAGATCTCGCTGGAGGTTTCCCACGTAGCAGGATTGTCCTACAGAGGTTGTCTGCTACAACGGCTAGATGTGAGACAGTAGTTGAAGTTAGGAAGAGGAGAGAACTAACGTGAGCTGTGAACTCATTCTCGAAAACACGACTTCTCTCGCAAGCGGTATCTTGCCACTTGCTCGCCAAGCATCGCAAGCTTAGCTTTTCACTCTGCGCGCGACTGCAGATCGCTTCAGGTTATGAGCCCAAGACCTGCGCTGGTGAAGCTCACTTGCAACTAATCTACGAGCGATGGCTACCGCAAAGAAAGAAGTGAAGGAGGTGACGGAGTTGAAGGAGTCGAAGGACGAGGGGAAGTCGATTCCACCGTTTAACGGGAGCGACTTTGAAGTGTGGCTAGAGCGAGTCAAGCTAAAGCCGCAACGCAAGAGACTGTGGCAGTACTGTGAGAAGGATGTAGCGGAGCCTGAGGAGAGCAAGCAGTCTGACCACGAAGACTGGGTGAGCAAGACGTCGCGGGCGAAGGAAATTCTGTACGAGTCGATGACGAACCAGATAATGAAGACTGTCAAGTACGAGGCGACACCGTATCGCGTGATGGAGAGATTGAAACGGCGTTTCATGGGCAAGACTTACCTAAAGTACGCTGAAGAAAGGACGAAACTGAGTCGTCTCCATCTTGACCCGAAGGGAAACTTGCCTGATCACTTGAGCGAGATGCGGCGAATCCTGGAGACTATTTCAGCGGTTGGGAGACCGATTGACGAGTATGCGAAACCGGCGATATTGATCGGCTCGCTGCCCCGGGAATACGACAACGTGGTGCAGACTTTTCTCACAAGTCACACGCCGCAGAACCCCGATGACCCGCCGAACTATGAGCAGCTTGAGCAAGCCCTGGAGATGGCGTACGATCACATGCAGAACCGGAAGGCAGAAGGAGGCAAAGGCAATGATGAAGACAAGGCTTACTTCACTAGTGGCGGTCGTGGCCGTGGACGAGGTGCTGGACGAGGCGGCCGAGGACGCGGTCGTGGCAGGGGAGGTCGTGGCCGCGGTTATGGTGGAAGACGACAAGGTGGAGGTCGTGTTGCAGGCCGTGGCCAATGCAGTGGTGAGCAGAAGGACAGCAACGGTGCTTCCATTGCCATGAACAGGATCATCATGTGCGGAACTGTCCGTACCTAGGCAATCGCCCACCGCCTGACAACCAAGGTGGAATTTCTCAGAAGCGCAGCAAATCTAGCGGGGGCGGTAACAGCGCTAAAGCCAGCAGTATGGGTCGTGATGCAAATGAAAGTGATGCTAGCGCCTACGTCGTTATGAGTTTGATGAAGTGTACGAAAGAGGTGGTCGACCTTGCTCATGACCGTTGGTATCTCGACACTGGAGCTACAAGTCACATGACAAACTCGAAGGAGGACTATATCTCGTTCACGCCGATGCGTTTCTCAGTGCGGACTGGTGGAAAGAATTGGTTAAATGTTGTTGGTGTTGGGACCGTGAGGAGACTTAAACTCCGTATTCCGGATGGCTACAACTGTGATACGTGTGTGAAGGGTAAGATGACTCGAAAGAGCTTTCGCAACAAGAGCAATGAATCAACGCGTTCGTGGCTCATTGGAAAGCGTACGCACATTGACGTTTGGGGTCCATATCCAGTGCCATCCTATTCTGGCAAGCGGTATTTTGCAGTGCTTGTTGACGAAGTGAGTCGATATGCGACTATATACCTGTTGGAGGAGCGCTCAGAAGTCTGCGAGAAGCTCGACATTTACCATCAGCAAGTGCAGACTCAGTTGAACGTACGCATGAAGGAAGTCCGGTCGGATAATGCAAAGGAACTGCTAAAGCTGGCGGTATCTGCAAGAAGCAGTACGGCATGGAGTGTTCGTCCAGCGTGAAGCGTACTCCTGAGCAGAATGGTGTAGCTGAGAGGATGATTAGGACCATCACGGAGAAGATGAGATGTCTGCTGAATCATTTTGACTCGCCTGACGAGATGTGGGCAGAGGCTGCAGTGATAGCAACCTATTGTGTCAACATTGTGCCAAACTCAACAAGGGATATGGAAATTCCTTTTGCTGTGTGGCATTGCGAACTGCAGCAATATTCACGACTGCGAGTCTTTGGCTGTGCAGTGTTGGCATATGTGGATAAAGAAGAGAGACGTAAGATGGATGCCAAGGCGCGCGAGGCCATCTTTGTCGGGTACAGTCGAGAAAAGCGTGGCTCTCGACTACTTGATAGTAGAACACGGAAGGCTTTTTACAGCCATACCGCTGTTTTCTACGAGGATAAGCCCGGTCGTATTGCACAGGGCACGATACCCGTGTTGAGAACTGACGTCTCTACTCAGCAGTATCTCAACTTGGATAATGCTGCCATGGAGAACATACCGGCGATGCTGAATGAGATGCATGAAGAGGATCCACAGACAATTGACAGTGAGACTATCAACGCCAGCGATAACCCCCAGAACCTGCCAGGTGGGGCAGGTAGTGATGGCACAGTTCCAATGAGTGATGCCAGGTCTGGTGGGGCTGGTGGTGAGGCTTCTATCTCAATGAGAGATGCCAGGCCCGGTGGGGCTGGCGAAGACACTTCGCCGACCGATCGAAATGGTCGAAAAGAGAAGCGAAGTAGAGAAGCAAGTGGATCGCATGCCAGTCACCTGCGAGGTGGACGTGAGTCCGAAAGTGACTGTAAGTAACGACGAGCAACAGAAAAGAGAAGACGTGGCAGGGGGCGGCGCGAGGCACCGACTGCTACGGCTGAGTCGCGTGATGGTGTTTCAGGTGGAGAATCATCGACAGTTGAGCGGCCTTCCTCTTCAGAGCTTCGTGAGATAGCGACCTCGAGCTTGAAGACACCACTACCTAGTGACGACTCTAGCGCGGAGCGTTTACAAACCTCCTCTTGCAGAGCGTTGCGTGAGTATGTGGTTCCTGAAGGTGCTCGCACAAAGGACGGCCCAGTAACACGGAGCGGTCGTGTGAGCAACCGCCTTCCTGGTTTGGTGATTACATCTACATCTCCTACACCAGCACGAACCCGAACGACTCACCAAGCTCTTCGCCATCATGGGAAAAAGCCCGTGAAGAAATGCAGCGTGAAATGGCGAAGGGAGCAAGCACTTGCATGGTGGCAGGACTACTGCTGTCTGACCATGGGTGTGATTAATAAGCCGGAAAGTTACGGCCAAGCTATGGAAAGCGAAGAGTCTGTACAATGGAAAGAAGCAGCTCAGAGAGAGTATGATGCCTTGATCAAAAACTGCACCTGGGAGTTGGTTCCACGTCAAAAGCACATGAAGGTGCTGCGGAATCGGTGGGTGTTTCGTGTGAAGTATCTTGCCAACGGAGACGTTGACAGGTTCAAGGCAAGATTAGTGATCAAAGGCTTCATGCTAGTCTGCGTCGACTACCTAGAGGTTTATTCACCTGTAGTGCGCCTGGAGACTCCGCGAGTCCTGCTGACTCTTGCTGCTGTATGGGACTACGAAATCCATCAAATGGATGTAACCACGGCTTTCCTGAATGGGAAGATTGATGTCGAGGTGTATATGGAGCAACCAGAGGGCTTTGAGGTTCCAGGAAAGGAGAACTGGGTGTGTCGCTTGCTAAAAAGCCTTTATGGCTTGAAGTAGGCACCTCGTGTGTGGTTTCAACTCCTGAAGTCTTTCCTGGAGGAGCAGGGTTGTACCTTGCTGAAGTCGGAAGCCTGCGTTGCGGTGAAGGTTATCGATGGGCAGTTGGTGTTCATTCCGCTTTATGTTGACGATTTCATCCTGTTTGCTCCCAACATGAAGATCTTCAACAAATGGAAGAAGATGTTCTTCGAGAGATTTGAGATGAAGGATCTTGGGGAACTACACTATATATTAGGCTGGGAAGTCACTCGCAACCGGAGTGAACGAACCATCTTCATCAACCAACGGAAGTATGCAACGTCAGTGCTGGAGCGGTTTCGAATGGACAAATGCAATGGCTGCAAGACACCATGCACAACAGACTTGAAGCTGCCGAAAAGTATGTGTGCTGCTGATACCGGCGAGAAGCAATAAATGGGTGCAAAGCCCTATCGGTCGGTTGTTGGCAGTTTGATGTATTTGATGATGGGCTCCAGACCTGATAGCTTATCTAGTCCGTGAACGCAGTCAGTATCTGGAGAATCCAGGAATTTTACACTGGCGAGCGGCTAAGCGTGGACTACGATATCTTCGTGAGACGGTGGATTGAGGGATTCGACTTGGTGGAAAGCAGTGGGCTGACCAGGAGCTTGATCAGCACCTGCAAGCCTTTGCTGACGCAGACTTTGCAAACCGAGTTGATGATCGGAAGTCTGTGGCTGGCTATTTGACGAAGTTTTGTGGCAGTACGATTTCTTGGTGCAGTCAAACCGAGAAGAATGTGGCGCTGCACACCACAGAAGCCGAGTACATGGCCTTGAGCCTGTTGGTTTAAGAAGTCGTGCACCTTTGTCAAATGCTGAAGGAGTTGAAGGTACAGCAGAAGGCACCTACTGAAGTGTACGTGGACAACGAGAGTGCGAAGAAATTGGCGAGCAATGCGGCATTTCACAGCCGTACGAAGCACATTGATGTGCGGCATCATTTCATCCGAGAGAGAGTTGAACTGAAGGAGATCGACGTACTGCGTGTTCCTAGCTGTGAAAACATTGCCGACGCTTTCACGAAACCCCTGGCGAGGACTGTCTTTGAGAAGCACCGCGAAGCGATGGGACTATTGCCGAGGACGGAGTTTGAGAAGACACAGTCGAACGATGGTGCCCGCTAGGTGGGGCTGTTGAGGAATGCAGTGTACCGGTCACCATGAGTTGGTGCCGAATGTGTGAAGTGCCGTGTGGGTTGTTTATCCCGAGAAGGCGATAAAGATCTCGCTGGAGGTTTTCCCACGTAGCAGGATTGTCCTACAGAGGTTGTCTGCTACAACGGCTAGATGTGAGACAGTAGTTGAAGTTAGGAAGAGGAGAGAACTAACGTGAGCTGTGAACTCATTCTCGAAAACACGACTTCTCTCGCAAGCGGTATCTTGCCACTTGCTCGCCAAGCATCGCAAGCTTAGCTTTTCACTCTGCGCGCGACTGCAGGTCGCTTCAGTAAGCATTGTAGTTGCAATACATACTGGAAGTTTTTATGTTTCTTGCAATGCTCAGCAATGTATTTTTGCTGTAGTAGATAGGTACGCGGCGTATGATTCAAGAATACCAGGGGGTGAGTATCCTGATATCGTAGGCCACGATGCATTAATAGTCGCAGCAAGCTCACGCTGCTCATAGTGTGTCTGCTGTGCGAGGACCAACACCTAAATGATAAATTCCTTCTTCATCAGCACGCACGTCGATCGGATATCGCTCCATTGAGCAGCGAACAGCGCGTGGCGCTCAGCTACAAACCGTGTAGCAGTCTTCTTCTGCTGGAAGCAGAAGTACCACGACGGCCCCGACAATACTCAATTGAGCGACCGAGCTACCAGCAAATTGCTGCACCACGAATTTGGTACTCGCATTCTGGCGGCTTTCAATCATCTCGAGATGTTTCTCGAGCTCCGGACGGAAACAGCGTCTCGCCAGGCCACTTGGAGAAGTCGGTAATCTTGAGTTACCACGTCGGCATCTCTATTTCCTCAGGACCTTCACCCGTAGTTATGTATCACGAGCTTCCATGCAAATAGCCACCATTCATCAACGATTCACGGAGCAAGTTGGTTTGGCTGCGCCGGCAATACAGGCGAACTTCTGGTGGCACCAAGGCCCTCCTAAGTTAGGAGTCCTAACACCAAGGGCGTGACTCACGCCACCTTGGTGAGCTCTCTGATACCGAAGCCATGCGGGCCGACACGTCGGCCAGCCCGCCCTCCTGGCGCCACTGGTGCTCTCGGAGGTTCCGAGTCGGATCTGCTGCAGTCTCAGCAAGTGGAACTCGGCGGAGAGAAAGGGGAGCACTTGCCCCAATTGTGGCCCGTTGTTGCGGTGGATCTCCACGCAATAGTACTGCCTCACCACCGTCGCTGAAGTGATCGCTTTGCCCCGAAGGCCTCTCTCCATCGGCGACCAACCGAATCCCATGCACGGATACACCATCGTAATACCTCGGCAGAAGAACTAATAACACGAAAGATGCTGAAAAAAAGTTGTTTGGTTAATTAAATAATTTTCGGTTGAATACCATAAAATACTACGAACGGAACAAGAACGAGGACACCTACGCCATGAGGCGAGGCCGGATGGGGCCGATGGGCGAGTACGGCAGCGCGCTGGAGAGCGACAGCTCGCGAATGGACGGCAGCTTGAATCCACCATTCACCTTGCGGGCGGGGGACAGCACGGGCAGGCTGAACACCGGGTGCATGGTAGGAGACATGGCGCGCGGCGGGCACGGAAGAGGGGAAGCCACAGCGAGGGCTGAGGTAGCACCCGGACGCGGGAGAATGGGTTTGCACTTGTCCCCGGCGGTGACTGCGGTGGATGGCATCCACGAGGGCGACGACACGGCCGCGCGCTTGGCGGGCTGCTGCTCGTCAGCGGCCGAGGATTTGCGCTTGCGTGACTTTTTGCTCTGGCGCTTGACGAGCGACATTTCACCGTAGTTGTCACGGGTGAAGTGCTCGCGGCTGTAGGTAGGGAACTGCGCGCGGGCCTTGCTCCACTTGCGGAAGCCGAAGTAGTTGAGCTGACGCTGGAAGCTCGAGAAGTTCTTGTTCTTGAAGTACTTGGGCAAGATCTGGCTGGTCATTGCCTCCTTGTCCAGAATCTGGAAGGCCAGGCCGTCCTCGGCCCAGCGAATGATCCTGGAGTCCTCGCGCCGCAGCATCTGGTGCAGGTGCAGCAGGAACGGGGCCACCCAGCCGCGCTTCGGTGCAGAATCGTCGGAGCTGGAGGCACTGGAGCAGCTGGCCACCGACGTCGCGGGCGAGGGCGGGCACACGGGCGCAGCCTCGCTGGAGAGAAGGTCTTGCACGTTCATGAGACGGACGTAGCTTGTGGTCGACACTGCGAATTCGGAAGTGAGACTGGCACCAATCGGCCGGTGCGCGTTTCTGACTGCTGGCAAGGCCCCATAGTGAAACCCAATGAAATTCTTTATTTTGAAGGCGAATCGAAGCAGATTCGCGTCAAGCGAAGTCTCACGAAATTGTATGAAGCCACCCCCAAACGAATCTTGTGAAGGTTAGGGGACCTTGCGTCACCCTCAAACCCCCGAATAGTTATAACTGAGGGGCAGCAAGTTAAACTGAGGGGTTCACAGTAAGTATGATTTTGTCCAGGCTGTAGATCCTACTCAAGATAACCACAGCTGCAAAGATGTCCTAGCGGAAACGTACTACAGTAGTCAGCATGAAAACGTGCTTTCTTCAAATTGGTTCCTCTAGACAGTCATATTTTGTTGCCTCGTCTGCGACACGGCGCCGATTGCAACCGCTTGATCCCGCGCTGGAACTGGGAGATTCGCGACGGCGGCGAGCTGTGGTGGCGGAGTATGGTCGAAGGCATCCAGGCTGGATTCCAGCGTGTTCAAAGCGCGAATCTGGCGTGGGAGGAGGTGTAACGACGAAAAAGCCCGTCCAAAAGACGGTTAAATTCGTAGCAGTAGTAATCGTGGCAGCCATCGCAGCAGCAGGAGCAATATACTTTTAAGAACAGCTCCAAGTTTAGGGAGGCAGTCAGCATACTCACCAAGTTTCTCTATCATTGCAAGTGCCATGCTCTTAGCAAAAGGTCTCTTGAAGCGCAGTGCTCCAAGAACTGAAGACAGCCATCGTTTATCAGTAATAGTATTTTTCGTTGTCAGAAGTACTACGTTAAAGTACTACTTGTCGTCGACGACTTCAACCGCAACCGACAACCGCAGTATCTTGGCAATGCAGATTCGAGTGCGCTTCCTGCTCGGTGCGTACGCCGTCGGCGTCTAGTGATCCCCTTGCTTCTAAATGACGCGTCCGCTGTCTGCGCAGGCAACGCGTGTAGCTTCGCGTCGCTGGTGCTGGTGTTGGCGGCGAGCAGCGGCCAGAAGTGGGCGCGAGACGCCGTCAACTCGGTGGACATCGGCCTCTGGTTCCTCACGGTACGCTATACGTCGAATCTCGCTGGGTTCTCTCCTTTGACGGTCCTGGCTGGACAGGGTACAGGCGTTCGCTACAAACTCATCAACGCTGGCGCCGCGGTCGACAGCAGCGACGTCGCGTCAGCGGACCAACCTTTCACGCTCTACAGCAGCTTCTGGTAATTGTCGTTGCTGTCTCCCTCCTCTGCTTTCTACCGCTGTGCTCTCTGACGATCAAACGAACAGCTCGCTCTCAGTCGTTGCCTCCAGCGATCCGTGGTGTCTAGAGGATGCGACGGCCACGCGGGGCTTCACCGTCGTGGCGCTCATCGCCGCCATCATCAGCTTCATCTTCAGCGTCATGGTGGCGCTCGACGCCAAGATACCCACGTGGAACGGGGAGGGCAGAGAGGTCACGCTGGTCCCATCCGTGGTGTGCTCGCTATTGGAGGCAGTGGCTCTCATTCCTGCAGTGACGCTATGGAAGCGCATGGTGAACGTCTACGATGAGCAGTGCCGGGAGGCAATGAACATCAGCACGTTCACATGCATCAAGACGGGGTCAACGCACACCTACGCCATAGCCGCTATCCCGCTTGCTGCAGCCAATTACATGCTGTGGCGGCTTTCGCACTCTTACTACGTAGGCGAATGCTTGTAAATGTCAGCAAGTGCAACCACGCCAACCATTTCTGTTTCCTATGCTCTGGTTACTAGGAAGCAAAACGAGCGGGCAAGATTGCCGACGGCTTCACACTGGCTGCGAAAACAGGCACGTGATGTAATATTGTTCATGGTTGTTTGGCAAATTGACTTTTTTCCATTGCCACTTAGACAATGTGGACGAGATATTGTCAGGAATCGCCAACAAGATTGATATTGACGC
The DNA here is from genome assembly GCA_033557995.1 of Phytophthora crassamura. Classification (NCBI taxonomy): domain Eukaryota; phylum Oomycota; class Peronosporomycetes; order Peronosporales; family Peronosporaceae; genus Phytophthora; species Phytophthora crassamura. The sequence continues at coordinate 4,827,763 of JAUCED010000004.1, forward strand.
AAATGGCTCTGATGGGAGAAATGCCTTGCACTGGGCCTGCACATTGCATCGAACAAGCATTTGCCATGTTTTGCTCAAGAAGGGAGCGTCCATCAGCAAGAAAGATGTATGTGCCGCAGCAAAGTTTGTTCCGTTCGACCACGCAAGATGTGTAGTCGATGACCTAGTGACTGTGGTCGTACTCTTCTTTTGCCAGAGAGACGGCTGGACACCACTGCACTGGGCAAGTCGCGTCGGCAACCTGGACATCGTGCGGCTACTTGCCAAGTATGGTGCCAACTTGAATGTCCAAGACCGATGGGGCACGACTCCATTGATGCTGACAGTCGTCGGCGAAAGCAAGCTCGCAGCGGAAACCCTGATCGAGCTGGGAGCTTCGGTCGATGCCCGAAATGTGATGTCCAAGATGACGATGCTCTGCTTAAACTCGCTACTAACAGCACGACACTCGTTCGATAGGTATTTGGACAAACTTCGCTGATGTTGTGTGCCGAAGGGGGAACATCACTCCATCAGCTAGGCATGGTATTCCTAAATGCTGGCTCGGATCTCACCTTGCAAGATGTGCGTACGCATGTCCCAACACGACTGTGCCGCAGTAATATCTAAACTGCATATTGGATATGACACAGGCACAAGGCATGACAGCACTGCACTACGCAGCTGCCAATGGCAGTGTCAACCTCCTCATGAATATGCTGCAGCAATGTGACTCGGAACTGGTAGAGAAACCTAACAAGGTAAAGATTTCGAGAGTTTCTTCCGGAAATTCACTGGCACTAATGTCCGTCATCTATCAACTGTAAACAGTTTGGAGAAACACTTTCGTATCTCGCGGTTCTTCACACACAACCAAAGGTTTTGGAGTTGGTCAAGAACTGGCGAGACGGAAATCCCATCATGGCGTCACACGACGACGTCGACGATACTACCGACGAGGATGAGAGTACCGACACGTCAGAGGACGACGATAGTGACGAGGAAAGTAGCGACAGTGACGAATGAGTTGAGAGCCCATGTTCCAGACTTTCGAAACCCGATTCCAAGCACAAAGACAAACAAACAAAAACCTTTGGATCTATAAAGATGAGCTAGCTCCTCTCTATTGGAGCTTCTCGAGAAGTAATTTAGTGCCCTTCTGCGTGCCGACGAGCTTCTTCAGGTCTCCCATGGCGGGTTCGAGCGCCTTCGTCACCACCTTAGCAGCGTTCTTGGGGCTTTTCTCGCCCTCGACGAATGCGAGAACCACAAAAGAGCCACGGTTGCTGGACGCCCACTGCGGCAGTTGGTCTTCCACGGCCGTGAGCAGAGGCTCCGCCATCGACGTCTCCTTGATGAGACGACGCAGCGCAAAGTGGCCGTTCGCATCGGTGTAAAGAGGCTCTCCTTCCTCCTCCGCCTGAACCGCAGCCACGACGCTATCGGCCAGCTCCTTGCTCTCCGTCCGCTTGGCGACCTCCACGATCACGTCGCGGCCCTCCTTGGAGCGCATCAGAGCACCAGCGTTCTCTACGCACATGTCCTCCAGCTTCGGCAGCAGACCCTTGAGCAGCTCCTCGCGACGAGCATCCGGGTCCTTCTTGTAGTTCACGACCATGACGGTCGGGTCCTCCGGCGACGGCAGCATGGGAGGCTCCAGCAGCACAAGGTCGTCCGCGGACAGGTACTTCTTGTTGAGCGGGCTGAGCAACTGCAGCAGCACCTTACGTCCACTCGGGTGCATCGCCACCGACAAGAGCTGGTCGTTCAGCTCCGAAAGAATCGACTTCTGCACGAGCACAGAGTCATCCACAACGTCCAGAATGCGCATGATCACCAGGTAGCCGCTCGGGTGGTTGCAGGCGTCAAGCACCTTGTCCTTGAGAGCCTTAATAATGCGCTTACGGTCCTTGGCGGCACCCAAAGAAATGCACTTGTTGACGACACGAGCACCGTTGCGCGTGGCCAGCAGCGCCAGCGACGCGTCACGAACATTGGCCACCATCTGCATCACGTCGTCGTGCTCGGCGTTGCACATGTACTCCCACAGCAGCGACTGCACGAAGGCGAGGCCCAGGAGCTGCTTGTCGACCATACGGTTCAGGATGCTGCCGAGGTGCTTGATCACGTCGGCTTTCTTGTCCGGGTGGGCAGCGATGATGTCGGCCAGGTTGCGCTTGCTCTCGGCTTGGAAGTAGGCGAACTCACGGCCGTAGAACTCGAGCTTGAGCGCTGTGAGCTGCGACGGCTTGAGGTACTCTTGCGCGTACTCGAGTGCGTTGGCCGCGATGTTGTGCGTGCCCACCTGCACAATGTGGCCCGTGAGGCACTTGACGATGGCGGCGCGGTCGGCTACGCTGCCGTAGCGGATCATCTTCTGCACGAGGAAGCAGCCGTACTGCATCTTGGCCAGGTCGATCAGGTGCTCCTTCATCTCGAACACGATCTGCGAGCGGTGCTCGGGCTTGCCGTGCTGCATGAGCGACTGGATGACGCGCGACGCATCGTGCTTGGCGGCCACGTCGTAAATTTTGCCCTTCACCAGCGTGTACAGCTCGTCCACGAGCGTGGCACGCTTGGCCTTGTCCACGTCGCGCTCGCGGATGATGTTCCAGATCTGCTTCGCGCGCGTGACCATCTCGTAGTGCGGGCGCTGCATCTTGCGCTGCTTCTTGGCCAGCTTCTGGTCCATGAACGACTTCTTGGCGTCGTCGCCGCCGCTGGCGGGGCGCTTCTTGGCATTGAAGCCGCCCTTGCCGCCCTTGTTGAAGCTCTGCTTGCCCTCGGAACTCTTCGCTTGCATCGCCATGTCTTCGTCTGCTACTGCACCTGTATGACGCCTGGTCGAGCAGTGGCCGCCCACCCACCAGTCAAAACGGCGAGCGACACAAGTCACAGATTGGTGTGGTATACCTAAAGTTGATGTGGTACATCATTAGCCTATGCAAACGCATACACACACTATCAAAACGAATGCATTTTGAAGCGACGCGTCCGACGGATATTGCGTAAGATATCTACGTGGCGTTGGGCAGCGGTGCCGCGCAAGCCATGGCTCTGTTCTACGACTATAATGTTCAAGTGCCGGCGAACCTGCGCCAGGTCTGCTCAGTCTGGGGCGAGCTGGACCCGGTGCTCGCCGTCGCGCTTGAGAACCGTGAGATCCACTTCTTCACGGATGAGGTATCAACCGAAGACCATCGACTAGAAGTCATATCATGCGAGAGTTACTAACTGTGCATTGCATCACAAACTGAAACATTCGTATGCGCAGGGCGAGAAGCAGCAGGGACTTGAGGTCTACTCGCGTGCCGCCGACATTGTCACCATGGCCTGGCAGCCTCGTGGTGGGGCACTCGCAGTCGGGTGGAGCGACGGTATGCTGACAAATACTTTATAATAATGAACTCGCTAGTGCATGTACTGACGTCACAGTCCTGGGACAGGCATGGTATCGTTGTGGGTGTTTAAGGAGCAGACGGCGCGCGAGGTTAACTCGCCGCATACCAGCCGCGTGTGTCTGTTGAAGTGGTCGCCGTCTGGTAACCGGCTCATGTCTGCGGACGAGAACGGAATCTTCGCCGTGTGGAAAGTCGACAGTCGTTGCCAGCTCACACTCAGCACGCAGTATGCGCGTCAGGGAAGCCTCACACACTGCGTCTTCGCCACGCGGTCAGCACTGCCTAAAGACAACACTGCAAAAAGGTGAACATCAACTTGCACCACTTCAATTTGCTGGTTATTGCTACTGATCCCTGCTGCTTGCTACCTTGGTTCAGTGAGCACTTCTCTCAGCATTCCTGTCCGCAGTTTTTCTTTGGTGGCGAAGTGGGGTCAGTGCACTATGCCGACGACCTAGGGCACATCTCCGACATCCAAGTGTTGAACCATGCGATCGAGTCAATGATGTTCTACGAGGAGCAGTGCCGCCTGATTGTTATCACTCGAGCTGTTCAACTCATTGTCTTCCAAGTCGGTGCAACGGATGGAACGGTGAAACCAATCACTAAGGTCAAACTGAGTCTCGCAGGGGAAGGTTCACTGCTTGAAACGAAGTGGGCGGGTCCGGGGCTGCTAGCAATCTCGTCTGGTGAGCCCCTGGTGCGGTTTTGGAACATTCGCACCGAAGAGAACAGTGTTTTGAGTCTGCCAAAGTCGAGTGGCCTCAACTACAACGTCAACAACTTGAGTTTCTCCCCGCGAAGGCGCGTGCTGGTGGCCGGTACGGCTCAAGGAGCTGTCTTCATTTGGCGAGCAACGTCTTATATCGACACCACCCAGGGCAATACAGACCCTTCTGTTGTATCTTACCGCTGGGACCTACTGTTCACAGCTCAAGTGGGGCGTGCCGTTACTCGTATTGGCTGGAGCAACGCGCACCCTGCGTTGTATGCAAACACTGTCGAAGGTGTCGTCATCTTGCACGAGGGTAACATGCAGCGTGCGCTCTGTGGAGATACAGCGATCATCCAAGTGAGACCCAAGACGCTTTCGATCGAGAAATTCCAAGACGGAGCGCAGTCCGGGGTGACCATCACGCAGTCGACGCTGGAGGCTTCATTACGCATCAAAGGCGTCTCACATGACGGGTCGACTCTAGTGGCCTGGAACGGCTCGAAAGCGGAAGTGTACGAGATGAAAGACGGAGATGCCAAGGTCGTTAATCAGTTCAAGTGTTTTTCGAGCTCCATGGTACTCCGTGACGAAACCATTTACCGGGCGAATGGAAACCACGTCGAAGTCTGCAATCTTGCGGGCGTGGTGAAGAAAACGATCTCATTCACGGAAGCAGAGGGTCGGCCGGCGATGTTGTCTCTTCAGAGCAAGTTTCTAGCAGTAGGCACGGATCGTGGCCTGTTACGAGTATTCGACGTGTCTCGCCGTGATCCAAAGGCCTTGGGCAGTATGGGCAATCTCCCAGAGGCCTTTGGCGAGGAGACCAAGTCTGCGGTGCTGCGGTCCATCTGCGTCAACTCGGACGGTACTCGCATCTGCATTCTTGCCGATCGAGTTGAAGGCGCCTTGAAAATGCGCGAGCCGTTGAGCAAACTCTTTCTGTTCCAGACGGATCTTAACATCTACCAGCAGTTCGACTTTGGCGCCTCACGCTACCCGATTTCAGTCTTCTTCGATCCTCAAGAACCGCGACTGCTTGTCTGTGAGACTGTCAAGACTGGAAACGAGGACATCTCCACGACAGCAGGAAGCGGTGGTGCCGGCCGTCGAGACTTGAGTGCTGACGACATAGGTGGCGCACGGGGGAGCCAAGTCTCGGACAAGGAAGTCACCATCATCTTTGCATCAAACGAGCACGGCCTGCTCATGCAAGACAGCTTCGATCTAGATCTCAAGTACTCGGCCTTACTTGGAATTCAGGTGCCGCGCGTGTACTTCGTGGCCAAGGTGGATACTGGGTCGTCCGATGATTCGACCACCGTGGTGCATGTTGGCCGGACCAAGAACAACAATCCCGTCGCAAAAACGCCCATAGTGTACGACACGGCGAGCTACTTGCGCACGCAGATCATGCGTGACTTTACTGGCCTGGACAAGGTCAACAACGAGGCCAAGCAAGCTCTAATCGACTTCTGCTACTTCATGACGGTCGGCAATATGGACGAGGCGTATCGGTCCGTCAAGCTCATTGAAAACCCGTCCGTGTGGGAGAATATGGCACGGATGTGCGTCAAGACGAAGCGACTGGATGTGGCTGAGGTGTGTCTTGGGAATATGGGCCACGCTCGTGGCGCAGCCGCTGTACAGGAAGCCAAAAAGGAACCTGAACTGGAAGTGGCCATCGCTATGGTGGCGATCCAGCTAGGCTTGCGTGACGATGCGGCTCGACTGTATCGCGAGTGTGGCCGCTACGACCTCTTGAACAAGCTCTACCAAGCCAGCGGATACTGGAAGAAAGCAGTCGACGTGGCATCCAAGCGTGACCGAATCCACCTGAAAACGACCTACCACGCGCTGGCGCGACACTATGAAGAAATGGGCGAAATCAAGGAGGCCATGGAGGCCTACGAGGACGCTGGAACGCATCAAAAGGACGTCCCTCGCATGCTGTTCAAGCTGGGCAAAATTGAGTTGGTACAGAAGTACGTGGCCACTTCAAACGACCGTGACTTGTTGATTTGGTGGGCGCAGTTTCAAGAGAGTCAGGGGCAATTCGACGCCGCAGTGGAGAGCTACCAGCGCGCCAAAGACTACTTGTCCATCGTTCGCGTCTTGTGCTTCAAGAAGGACTTTCAGGGGGCAGCGAAGGTGGCACAGACGAGCGGAAACCGGGCTGCAGCGTATCATTTGGCCCGCCAATTCGAGGCACACAACGACATTTCCAACGCTATCCACTTCTTCGCAAGCGGTGGCTGTTACAACCACGCCATTCGTCTCGCAAAGGAGCACCGCATGGATGCCGACCTCATGGGCTTCGCCCTCATGAGCAAGCCGACTGACATGCTCGACTGCGCCGCGTACTTTGAGGAGCAACGCGAGATGGAAAAGGCGGTTCAGCTCTATCACAAAGGAGGCAATGTGGCCAAGGCGCTGGATCTCTGCTTCCAGGCTCAGCTCTTCGAGGAGCTCCACCATCTCACGGATGAGCTCAGTGGCTCTGGCAACACGTCGCCTGCCATCCTGAAGAAATGCGCCGACTTCTTCAGTGCGAATGGCCAGTTTGCCAAGGCCGTGCACTTGTGCTTGATCGGAAACCGTGTGACGGAAGCACTAGACGTTTGCATGCAACATGATGTCAAAGTTACCGAGGAAATGGCCGAGAAAATGACGCCTCCGAAGGGAGATGACACCGCGTCGCCTGCGGACAAGAAGCGGAGAACTGACCTGCTTTTGAAGCTGGCCAAGTGCTGCAAGCAGCAAGGCTCGTACCATTTGGCCACGAAGAAATACACGCAGGCCGGCAACAAACTCAAGGCGATGAAGTGTCTACTCAAGTCGGGTGACACCGAGAAGGTCGTGTTCTTCGCCAACGTGTCTCGCAATGCTCAGATCTTCGTCCTGGCCGCCAACTACTTGCAAAATCTCGACTGGCGAAAGGACCCCGAGATCATGAAAAACATCGTGGGCTTCTACACGAAAGCCCGCGCGTTCGAGCAGCTTGCAGCCTTCTACGCTGGCTGCGCGCAAGTCGAGATCGAGGAATACCGGGACTATGAAAAGGCTGTTTCGGCCCTGCAAGAAGCGGTTCAGGTGGTGTCCAAGTCTCGTGTAGACGGCAAGGACGCGTTGCTCAAGCGCTACGAGAAGCGGATTCTGTTCATCGAGCAGTTCATCGTGGCTCGCCAGCAGGCAAAACACAACCCAAAGGAAATGAGGGAAATCGTCACCAAATTGCTGGAGGAACCTGGAATCGAAGAGGCGATCCGCGTCGGCGATGGCTACGCTATGCTCACAGAGACTTACTACGAAGAAGGCGAGCTGAACAAGAGCTTTGAGACCATGGAAAAAATGAAACGAAAGGGACTCACGGTCAAGACGTACGTCGACCCGCGTGTGGTGGAGGCCGTTCAAGCGAAGCTCGGTGTTTCTCTGGGAGACGACAGACGCCGCCCCAGACCCTCACCAAGTGACTACAAACCAACGGCTTCTTCCAGTCGCCCGAATTCGCGTGAAGCGAAATCGAGTCGCCCCAGCTCGCGGGAGGCCCAGCCAAGCCGTGAAGGCTACAATAGTCGCCCGAGCTCTCGTGAGGCAGCGATGAGTCGTCCCAACTCGCGTGAGGAGAAGTTGGGGCGTCCGGGGGATGATGAAGAGGTCGAGGACGAACTGGAGGAAGACATCGCCGAGGAGGAATAAGCAACTTCGCACCCTGCACCTTTACGTTTGGTTAATGAAGCAGGACCTTGCATTTCAGTTTTCATATAAACGCGAGCATTTCCGTGTGGGTTACCTGTCGTGAAATTCCTAACGAAACGGTGCACCAAGTGACTGAACAAAGCCCATGGGACACTTCTGCGAGTAGCAAACTCGCTGACAATGCCGCGAACTTCGCTGCCAGACACGACGCATCTCGCCGGTGCTGACACCACCGCGCACAACGTGGCTTCAGGCATCGCTACTGCTGGAGAGCGGGATGAAGCAGAAGGTCTAACGCCAGAGAGCGATTCGTTAGCTTTGAACGACGACTTGCTCAGCGTTATGACTCCATATCTCACGTGCCAGCGGTGCAATAGCGTGACGTTCATCGATGTACTGCGAGTACGACGCAAGGCGGACCAGCTTGCTGCCTCCGGATCAGGCGAAAGAGAAGACACGACTCTTTTGTACGAGCAAGTGCCGCAGTGTCCAGGTTGCGGGAGCACGAGATATCTGCGAGCTGGAGTCGTGAGTTTCCAGGAGCAGATCGAGGAGGAAAGAAATGCCATCAAGGAGTTCGAGCGCCGGCGAATCCCGGCCACCGCCTTACTGCAACGCATCGCGCGCGGATTCCTCGGGAGGCTCGAGTTCCATCGTCGCCTACTGGAGCGAGAGCGCTACCTCCGAAAGATCAACCGCGCTGCAACACGAATCCAGATGCGGGTTCGAGGCATGCAGGCACGACGACGAACTCTCATCGAGCGATGCCTGCGGATAATCCGCTTCATGGCCCCTCCAATACTGAGCTACGCGCTGGCTGCGCGACCCAACGAGCCACCGGTCTTCTGGTACTCGAACAAGGCAGAGCTCAGCATTTTTTACTGGAGCTATAGGGAGTATGTACGGCGATCCGGTGGCAAACCTACTCTGAAAAAGGTGGAGAACAACGTGTTGGAGATCACGAGGCGCGTCCTGCGTCGCGAATACGAGTTGGTTAGCCGCATCCAGGCGCGATGGAGAGGACTCACGACACGCATGGTCTTCCGCGAGTTCAAGCGCCAGAAAGGGTGGCTAAGGGGCATTCGACAATCCCCGGCAATAAAGATCCAGCGGCTTGTCCGTGGTGATGCAAGTCGCCGACGCTGTCGGGCGTTGCAAGTGACCATCAAATATCCAACGCAACGCGAGGCTTATCGGCGGGAAATGGCTGCCCGCGAGAAGCAGGCGAAAGCTTTAGCCTTCCGTGAGCGTTTGATGGCCAAATACAAGCAGCAGTTCCAGATCAAACGCACTTCGCGGATGATCGTGCAGCAAGTCAAGGTGTCACTAGCGGAGGACGATGAGGAGGACGGAGGTGAGTTGGGCCCCGAGACCCACTCCCACGTCCAGCACTCGCTCAAAAGCAGCAACAACAGCCACAAGGAACGAAAGACCGAAGACTCGACGACGGTTGGCAATGCCATCACGTTGCCTCGCAATCCGAACGCCATTCGCTTCGCGGAGATCAAGCGGAAGCTCGATGGCAAGCGCGGGCGACTGCGCGGCCCGCGACTCCATATTCTCAAAGCGCAGATGTACACGCCGTCTGGCAAAAAGGTCTCAGACCGATCTTGACTGTAATTGGCCAGTGTTGTTGAAGTTAAGGAACGGAGGGCACTGAAAATATCCTATCCTGTGCCACCTGTTATATGCACGTTTGCATGTGGTCTGGCTATGGGTTCACTTGTCAAGCTACCTGGGGCCATCGAGCCCCAGACCCTCTCCATCCACCATCAGTTGTGTGTTGCGTCACTGCCCGCCTCTCACGAACGCTGTGGCCCGACCAAAGTTGTGAAAGTATCCCTTCATCAGTTCGAGCATGTTCCGCGCGGCGTTAACGTCCCGGTTCCAGAAGTTGGCCTCGCATCGACTGTTGGTGCAGCGCAAGACTTTCCGGTTGCTCTTCATGACGATCTTCGAGTCGCCGAGCTTCGGGTTTTTCATTCTTTCCGTCTCCTTCTTCTCCAAGACCTCCCGTTTGGCCTTCTCCTTCAGCTTCTTGGCAGAAAGTTTGGGCTTCTTCTTGACAACCTCTTCTTCCTCGCTTCCTCCCCATCATTGGGTTCGCGGACCTTGGTAAGCAGCGGTGTCTGCTTCATCCGCATGTGGAAGCAAGAGCAGGTGATGCTGGTCCGGAGCCCGTCCATCGGAAACACGGTCGCTCGCTTCTTCAACGCCTTGGCGAAGCCCTTGACAGGCCCCAAATCGTGGCCCTTGATGCCATCTCGGCGACTCCAATCTCCGTACGCGATGCAGACCTGTCGACTCGATACCGGCACGATCTGCTTGGCCAATGCGTCCAGCGCCTTCGCCTTCAGCTGCTCACGCGTGAATCGCCACTTCAGGAACGCGTTCTCGGCAGTGAATGCTAGCAGGAAGCGCAAGTGCATGAAGAAGAACCGGAGACCCTTCGTGTACGTGGTGTAACTCGCTGTCTTGAACGACGGCATCGCGCGAATCACGCCTGCATACCACGGCTCACGCTTCTTCAAACGCTCGTTCCATGCGCGGAAATGGTTCATCTTGGACATGTGCCGGTACTCCCTCGTACTGATCTCGATGACCTTCTGACCGCGTCGGTACTGACGATTGGGCGTCTCCGCTTCCTCTTATTGCGCTGCTGTAGCCACTTCCGTCGAACACGCCGACGAGGAAGACGGCCGACACTGACAGCGGTGCACAATGTCCGCATCCCAGGATCGATTCCTATCACGACGTCGGGAAAGTAGTCGATCGGAAGACGTCTGCGCGCAATCACAAACGGGTCTCGGTCGTCGAGTAGTGTTTTATCCGTAGCCGCCTTTTCCGGGATCTCGATGGTGTCCGTCGGGTGGGTGAGCAGCACACTCGCCCCGTAGCCATTCGATGAGACCTGGTCTGCGAAGTGCCGGCTCGCGTACGGCTTCTTCGCTTCGTGGTCCATTGCGTCAAACGCTGCTCTCGACACCGCGCAGTCAACCACTCTCGTCTCGAACTGGGTCACGTTGAAGATCTCCCGCAGTAACCGCGATCGATTGGCTTGAAAAAAGGAGGTCGAACCAATCCACCAAGAGGAGCTACAGGGACCGAATCCAGCTTCCATCCTGTTCGCTTGAAAATCCTTGCACAGATACCGTGAAGAGTAGACCCATTGACCGTGGTGTAGCAGCTCGCGTAGGAAGAAGAGTACGGCAGCAAAGAGTACAAGCGCGTGCCCTTTGTCTTTGGGTGTTTCTCGGCGAACTTCTCCATCCATGCCAGCATGTCGTGCAGCTTGGGAACGAAGTGCGCCAAGTTCTTCTTGATGTTCCAGTCCCAAGGCACCATACCCAGCCACGCGCGCAACTCAAGCTCGGTCGGGTCCTCGGTGTCGTCCCACTCGCCCCACATCTTCTGCATCTTCGGCTTTTTTGGTTTCTTCTGCTTCGTCGCAGCCGGTGTAGATGACTCGGTATCATACAGGGAACAGGGATCTCCTTGACTCGGTAGCAGCTCGCTACGAGGCGTTTCGTGTCCTTGATGTCCAACTGCAGCTCGTCCTCTTTGGCGTAGCGGAACCGGATGTATTGGTGGAGGCGACGGCGAAACTGGAGAGCGATCATGTTAATCGTGTTCACCATCTGCGCATTTGCGACTTCTCCACGAATCGCGCCGCTGAACTCTAGCGACGGAGGTTCGTACGCAGGATTGCTGGCGCGCTGCTCCCAAAACAGTCGAAACGTGTTGATCAGCTCGGCGTCTTCCACTTGCGCTCTGGCGTTCTTGCGCTGGCTGTCGTCACGAGCCTCTTCCTCCTCCTCCGCGGCCACGACCGATTGAGTTGCCATGGTCTTCTGCTGCTTCCGCCGTTTGGAAGTCCCCGGTGATGGGGCGCGCTTCTCGCGATCTTTGTCCTCCGCCTCTTTCATCACGCCAGCGCAGCATCGATTGAAGAAGGTCTTGTCGAACGATGGCAGCGGTAGCTTCTCTTCCAGACAGCGGAGCACGTGAACGTTGGCGACATGCCACGCTTCCAGCTGACACTGCTTGAGCTCTCTCGCTGAGCGTTGAATCTCGTCCACGATGGGCTCGTACTTGCAGACGTGAGACAGCTTGCAGATCACGCTTCCGTGGACGCGGTTCTTGAGGAACGCCTTCTCTTCGTCAGTCTTCTTGCGCTTGGGGGCCATGGTGGTAAATGGCAAGTGAGCAGACCTGGGTCGGCGACGAAAGCACCGCTTTGGATAACAGACAACCACACAGACATGGTGGAAAATGGCAAGTGAGCATATCTGGCGGCAGCAAATGACCCACCTTGGATAACAGACATCCAACACTGACTGGAGCTGGTGGCATCACGGGTGCTCGAGCCACTTCGGGTTGAATAAAGCTTGATAGACACGGGGGTGAATTGAAGCCCAGCTAGTTACTTGCCGCTATTGTGATCTTGTGGTGCTTGTGTATATGTAGGAATATGTGCGCTGCTTGCTGGAATCGAGAACAGACCCATGCTTGAGCAGCGACTTCAATTCAACAGCCACAACATTCAAAAGAAACCCGCCCGCTATTGCGTTCTTATTCTTGAAAGCTTGCAGCTGGATTCAACAAACTACCGTTAGATGCCAGCGTGATCACAAAGGACAATCTAGAGAACCGCACCCTGCACTCTGTCGATACCTCTTGGTCACAGGGATCCGGTTCAAGTTGATGTCGGCGATAAGTGCGACCTCGTTATCAGCCATGAGCTTCTCTATGGACGTCTTCATCCCCTCCAGATCTCCGTAAAATCGTCTGCACAACGAGTATCAACACACCACAGTTAGTGTCATTTGCTCCCATTCAGAACGGCAGGCGTTTACGAACTGTCTAAACTGAGTGCCTCCTCCTTCGAGTGCTTCGGCTCTCTCCTCTTCTTCGGACCGCCATGAACCCGTCTGCTCCGTGCGCCACTACTCGTACTAAAGGATGTGATTGACGGCACCGCGGTGCTCAAAAGCCTCCGGCGGGCATTAGCCGCCGCACCCAGTTCTTTGTGGGCTTTAACCGCCGCACTCCATTCATTGTGGGCACTAACCGCCGCACTTCTTTCATGGTGGGCAGTAGTCGCCGCACCCGGTTGTAGTGGGCATCAGCTGCACCTGTCTCCTGCCCGAAGCCCGAAAATATGAACTGGGACGGGAACTGCCGACCTTGTTGATGAAGTTGTCGCCCAGCTACACCCCCTGCTCCTCTGTGCTGGCGTTCGCGTAGGGAAATTTGCAAGCGCTCGATGCGAGGTGGACGAGATTGAGGCTCATTGGTTAAAACACCGAGAAAAAGAATTTCTTTTTCCACATCTCAATCAAACGAGAACAAGGCAGGAGGAGAACGACCCCATTCCATTCGTTAATTCACCTTGAAATGCCTAGGCGCAGTCGCGCATGATCTACTGCGCGATAGCCAGCGAGTTGGCGTCGCTTCCCGAAGGCACCTCGCTCTGCCACGTGCAGGTTGGCAGTCGCTTGAGTAGCGCCACTGCGCGCTGGCAAGCTTCTTGGCTGCAGAAGTCGCGCGCTTGGTCCGAGAGAAGCCACCGGTTGGAGCCGAACAGCAGCGGCGCTACGATTAAGGAGCAGACGGCGCGCGAGGTGAACTCGCCGCATACCAGCCGCGTGTGTCTGTTGAAGTGGTCGCCGTCTGGTAACCGGCTCATGTCGGCGGACGAGAACGGAATCTTCGCCGTGTGGAAAGTCGACAGTCGTTGCCAGCTCACACTCAGCACGCAGTATGCGCGTCAGGGAAGCCTCACACACTGCGTCTTCGCCACGCGGTCAGCACTGCCTAAAGACAACACTGCAAAAAGGTAAAACTCAACTTGCACCACTTCAGTTTCCTGGTTATTACTTATTACTGATCCCTGCTGCTTGTTGAAGTTAAACCGTACTATTTTGTGTGCACCACGTAACCATCTGTACGCCACACCAGTCATTGCATTGCCGCGCATTCAACAAGTCGAGAGCCCAAGCAGACCTCCAGACTTATGAGCATCTCGACGGGCGCTATGGAGTGCGCAGTGGTGGCTTTCGGCTGCAACGACGACGGGCAACTGGGCACAGGCGCCAAGAGGCGGCCCACGCTGGCCATTGACGACGTGTCGGCCTCCAACTTCCCCAAGCAGCTGGGTGGCCTGCAGGGCGAGGAGATCGTGGCCGTCTCGTGCGGCTCTCGCCACACGATGGCGCTCACAGTCGACGGTGCAGTGTACTCGTGGGGCTGGGGATCGGTGCGTGTTGTTAGACTGGAGCTGCTTGGCCTCCGCTTCCTCGCTGGGACTGCTTGGTCCGTCGCTGGCCCATGTACTTACTGGATGTGCTTTGTTTGGTGCAATGCAGATGGGACAGCTCGGCCACGGAGACCTCAAGAGCATCAATACGCCACAGAAGATTGCCTTCTTCGAGCAGGAGGGGCTCGTGGTGGACTATATCTCGTGCGGAGGATGCCACTCGGCCGCTGTGACCAATGACGGCACGCTGTACATGTGGGGCGAGACACACTGGGGCCAGCTGGGCCTCCCAAAGGAGTTCGAGGTCGCGCATGAGTCGCTGCCGCTCAAGTGCTCGATCGCTGGCCTGGATGAAGATGAACAAATCGTCAAGATCAGCTGCGGCGGCACGCACACGGCCGCATTGACCAACCTGGGGCGCGTGTACGTTTGGGGTCGTGGTGACAGCGGGCAGCTTGGCATCGGCTCGGCGTGGCTCAAGGATACGGAGGACGAGGGTCTGCTGGGAGTTAGTCGTCCGCACCTGCTCGAAGGGTTCAACGGCGAGAAGGTGGTGCAGGTTGCTTGCGGCGCATTCCACTCCGCGGCTGTGACTGAGGCCGGACACGTCTACATTTGGGGGAAGGAGGACTATGGCATGCTCGGCCTTGGCCAGACTTCCGACCAGCAGACGCCCAAGCGCGTTGAATTCTTTGATGGCATCCCGGCGCTGTACGTTGATGGTGCTTTTGCTGCATGTGCTGCATGTTGATTCTAACGACGGACGCTGCTTTAACAGGCGTGTATCTTGCGGTGGCTGGCACACGATGGTGGTGGCGAAGTCGGGAGATTGCTATGGTTTCGGGCGTGGCGAATACGGCCGGCTTGGCCTCGGTGACACGAAGAGTCGGACGCGACCTCACTTGGTGCGAACTGCTTTTTGCTCCATGTTTGTCAGTCTCGACGTTCCTGACAGCTCTGTTTTGTGTGCTTCACAGGTGAAGGCATTAGAGGGAAAGACAGTGATTCAAGCTGCGTGCGGCGGATCTCACACGCTGTTCGTCACGAGCGACGGCATCGCCTACGTCGCTGGACGACCTGAGTACGGAACGAGCGTTATCGTTCATCGAGTTCTTGTCGACGAGCCTTTACTAACCTTGATTTCGTTTGTCTGCAGCCACGGACGCCTCGGACTGACGGACATGAAGCCGCTGTCAGTGCCGACGCGCCTGGAGCTCGGCCCGATCCCAGTTCGCCAGGTCTCCGCAGGCGGGGCGCACTCGATGGCGTTGATGCACAGCTCGCGCCCGATCTTCTCGCCTATGATCTCGCCGATCCCCACCAGCAGGCCCATCCCGCACGGCGAGCTATAATTCGAGGCTGCTGACTATTAGCAGATACCATGCTGCGACCAGCGCTGCTTCGCCACTCGCGCTTAGACAATGCAGCGGCTCTCTACTCGACCCCAATGAAACAGAACCGTTCCATTCATTGCAAACCGATAAATATGTAGCCATATCGGTTTTCACATGAGGTACCCAAAGGTTCTAATTATCCAAAGCAGCAATGACCGAGGAGTCTTCGTCGTCGAGCTCGCTCTCGCCCGCCTCGCCCGCCTGGTCGCCAGGGCCGCGCCGCAGCGTCATGCGCACCACCGAGAAGTCCGTCGTGTTCCGTATGCGCACCGAAGAGAAGGTTTCGAGCGGTCGAGGCAGAAGCGAGAGGCGCAGCCTGAGGCTGCAGGAAGGAGTCACGAGCGGATCCGACGACGCGGTCATGCACGAGACGATAGCCGAGCTGTACGACGAAGTGCAGCACAAGGAGGAGTGGCTGAGTCGTGTGGAGGACGAGGGTCGCCGAACGCAGGAGCACATCAACGGCTTGCAGCGCCAGCACGCGGTGCTTCTGCAGCGTTTGGAGAAGTGTAAGCGGCGCCGGAAGGAGAAGCTGCGCATTCAGAAGATGCTACACGGCCCTCGAGCGGAACGCGAGGTCTGTGGTAGTGGCAGTGACAGTGATAGCGACAACGGCTACAGCAGCCACCGCAGCAGGAGCAGCAGACACCACGCGCACCGAGACCCGGCCAAGAAGGAGCGCAAGAAGCTGCGCAGGTTTCAGAGCGAAATGTCACTTCGCTTCCAGCTGCTGCAGTCCGAGTGCAGGCGCTCTGACTTGAAGGTGGAGACGCTGGTGACCAATCTGCGGCGCGAGTACAACGACTCATGTTTGTTCGGCAACTCGTTGAACTTCTAGTCGGTCAAGTCGCGACTTCTTCAATATCAGTTATTTCAGTTAAGGAGGCGTTTCAAAAAAACGAGAAACAGCCAATCACAGCAGTTCCCTCCCAAAACCGCCTACCGGTTGTCTTCAAACCACAACGTACCGGCAAGGCCGATGTGGGCCACGAGCGACGCCGCCGACGAGGACCCGCGCGAGATCCAGCGGCACCGAGAGGCCTACGCGCGGGAACTGGACCACCAGATTGCACTACGGCGCGCGCGCCAGCACCAGGAGCAGATGGAGCGCGAAGATCTCGAGCGCAAATTGGCCCCGAGCGAGCGCTCTCCGTCCAAGTGGCTAGTGGAAGGCGGACATCTGGAGCTCCCAGAGGCCTCACAGTCTCCCTGGAAGTTCATACAGAGCATGGAGATGCCGGATGAGCAGCGCCAGGATCGAGGCGCCGCCACTGGCGAGGCAAACAGCGTGTCCTCGTCCCACCCGCGATTCCGCGTGACGGACGAAAGCGAGGCTAGCGACAGACTGCGGGAGCGCGCGCAGCGGCTGCAGTGGAAAAGAATCCTAGACGAGCAGGTGCAGGAGAAGGCGCGGCTGAAGGAGCAGCAGGAGGCCGAGCGCCGACACAGCGAGGAAGACGCGGCCAGGGAAGAGATGCGCTACCTCCGAGAGCAGCAGCTGCGTGCGCAGCGGAGGCTGGGGCAGTTTTCTCCAGCGCTGAACGCTGAGTCCAATGAGAACAAGAGGGAGACGAGCTCGCCGTACCACGCGCTGTCGTCACCGGCGGAAATGACGCCGAACAGACAGAGGAGCGACTTTCAGCCAACGAGCAACCGCCACAGCTTTGATTTCAACAGCAACCGGCGCCAGGATGATGACAGATCCATGTATTATCCAAGAGAGCAGCAGCAATATGGAAACCCAGGAGCTGCGGACGTGCTTTTGCCTCCTCCTGCCCCTTCGCGGATTCAGGTACCACCAGGCAATGGGCGCAGTGCGGCAAGGGATGACAGTCGCGATCCATTTGACCGCAGTTCAGGAAGTGGCCTAGTTGGGAGGCAGCAGTTCTCGCAGGATAATGATGTTCAGGCGTCGCGCCAGCAACTGGAACAGCAGTCCCGTATCATCGACGAGTACCGAACGCTGCTGGCAGAGATACGCCGCGAACGCGAGGAGCTGCGGCGTGAGCGAGATGAAATGCGACGGGAGAAGGAGGAATTGCGTGTGCAGCGGGCGTTGCTGCAACTGGAGAACGAAAAGATGGCCAGTCTCGTGGACGCTCAGCGTGCGCTCAATGAGCAACAGCAGGCAGACCTTCAAACTCAGCAGATCCAGCAAGCCCAGCAGCAAGCTCAACAACAAGCCCAACTGCACCAGCAGTATCACGGTATTCCCTTTCAACCTCGTCTATCGCCCGTTAAATCTGCGGGTTTCGACGTGGATAATGCGCGCGGTGGCGCCGAGTTTCCTGCCGCACACGACGATGTCCCAGACGCTCAGGCTTACTCTCGATTAAACCAGATTCGTCAGACGCTCGGTGAGTTGAGCATCCACGATGACCAGCACCCTCCTGCAGTACAAGGCCGACGGAGGAAACCTCCAAGTCCAATGTCGATGGCTGACTTTTCAGCGCCCACGCCGAACAAGCACATGACTGTGGATGCCATGGATGCGTCTCGCTTCCAGCGGTTGTCGCGGTATCGGCCCATACCAGCTCACGACGAAAGCACACTCAACCAGTCGTTGATCGGTGAAAGTGTTTTCGTTCCCTTGAGCCCCAAGTCTCAGAATCAGAGCCGCAACGGACCAGTACCGCGCACCACGTCTTCTCCTACCTCAGCGAACAGGCGAGGCGACCACCGTGCGAGCCCACTGCGAAGCAGCCGCGTGATCAAGAGTCGTGGCTTTTACGATTTTGAGCACGAGGTCAAGAGCGAAGACAGGCTCGAGTCCTTCGCAAGTGGATCCATCAATGATAGCGGGCTCGGCTCGGACCTTGGAAGCAGCTTCTACGGCGACGAAGACGTCGAGAGCGACGGTAGCGATGGCGAGGCCGACCTCGACGAGCTCGATGGACATAGCGGCGGTGACACCCGTTCAGCAGCAGCCAACAGCGGTTTGTTCCAGGTCCAAGTTCTGGTGTAGCACGTTTTCCTAATACCAATATGTAATCCACGTTCACGGGCGAAGAACGAGTCATGAGAACGTTCTTGTTGACCGCTCCAAAGTCGACGTTTCTTGTTGAAGTTGCCTGTTTAAGCGTTTATCGCGTGCACCACACCAATTACGTTCGATAAGCTGCAACATAACGGTGAAGTGTTCATTAGCCAACCATTGGCGCTATTTCACCCACACTAAGTCGAGCATCACCAGCGGAGAGGATGGCGTTCCAGTTCCCCGTGACCAGCGGCAAGAAGAAGAAAGTGCAAGTGTTCGAGTGCCCGACCGAGTCGTGGAAAGAGCGCAAGCCCCGCTTCGCCAAGGTTCGTGCTCGAGCTGTGCCGCCTCGCCATTGATTTAGTTGGTGACGGCCATTGACACATTTGATTTTGACCACAGAACAAGGCCAAGGATGAGCCGGAGATGACGCTGCGGCAGGAGATCCGCCAGGAGTTCGACGACACGTTCGACTCGGTGCTGGAGTTCAGTGAGTGCTTTCATTGAGGGTTTTGATGGCGTTGACAGAGTGGGGTCTCTGACGGGATGTGCAATGCTTTTGGTACTTTGTGTTGATGTTGGCAGCCAGTGCGAGCTTGAAGGGCAAGGAGAAAAAAGCCCACGAGGCCAAGAAGATCGTCGATCTAGGTGGAAAGGAGGCCAAGCAACGCAGCATTCCGTACAAGACGCTCATCGGTATGAAGACCAAGGGCGTGGAACGGAAGCAGCGTCGTGAGGATCTGGTACGACGAGTGGCGGAATTTCTGTGCTTTGTTGACTTCGGTGGCGGTGGGAAAAAGTGCTTTGCTGACCCGGATGCGATACTTTGCTACATGCAGCTGAAGGAATCGGACGTCGTGACGGGCAAGCGGAAATCGAGCGGCAAGTCGAGGGACGAGCAGAAGCGGAAGAAGGTCGACTTCGGCTTGCAGGCCACCAAGGGCCGATTCAAGCGCGGTGTGCTCGACGTGCGCGGTCTGTAATGTATTGTAGAAATTCACCGCCACTTGTAGACATTTTTGCCAAGCCAACTTCGCTTTGTCACCACGCAGCAGATCACTTTTACCTCCATTGCTAGCAGCCCACTGCTTTATTAGCCTTGCTTCAAGGAGAACGCCTCAATTTTGAGGGACTTCAACACCGGTACTGTGTACCACTACATCGAGATCTTTTTCTCGTGTCCGAGTGATCATCATGGCGGAGGGCAAGACGCGCCTTGTCCATCCTTATAGCCAGAGATCACCCGCTCTAATACTTGCTTTTCAGCGTTTTCCTTTTTCGATGCAGCCTACACGGACGTAGTCGTCCGTGGAGCGTTCTTCGTGGATGACGACGAAGAAGAAGAGTAAGGAACCGCCCCGTTATTGCTTTCCAATTGGCATTGCCACTGACGATGCCGTTGTGGAACAGAGACATCGTGAAAAAGATTCACCATTGGCAGCAAAAAGTGGCAAGGACAGCAAGACAAAGCACCGCGTAAATCATCGAGAGTTGCCCGAATTCTTCTCTGAGCCTGCAAAAGAAGAGGTGCACAAGAAAATTAGTAGCAGTGCAGAACTGCTCGTTGCTAACTCGTGGGTGTGATTCTTCTATTGCAATCTCAGCCTGAAATGGACAACAATAACCATCCAGGAAGTGAAGATATCCACCTCAATCGCCTGCTGTGAGTTGAAGGAGTTCTCACAGGAGTTTTTCGTCGTGCCACTAATGCGGCTTCGTGTGGATAGGGACGACTACATGTTGGGGAAAAGGGAGACCGGATCATGAAGCAGATGGAGACATGACTGCGGACGGTTCGCCATCTCCTGTTCGAGATGCAGCGTACCATAAAGATCTCTTGGAGGCAACCAGAAGCAAAAGCAAGTCCTCGCTGGATCTCGATGCAATGGTAACGACGGAGGACTTCGAGAAATACATCGCGGAGAACTAAATATGCTAATATATTAATCTTAGGGCGAGGGAATCCACAACCAATAGATAGAAAAGAGCAGCTACACCCACTCGTACAAAGCAATCAACGAAGAGCGCGAGCGGTTCCGGTGCACGACCTGCTGCTTCCGGATCCACTGACGGAATCCAAAAGTTCCGTCACCACCAATGGATTCACGAACTTCGCTTTCAAGGTCGATGTCGTCATCGACCACCACGCAGGAGCCGCGATCGCTCAAAGGAATCGCGTCCGCTTCGCGCGGTTCGAGCTCCAATGACCGAGCGTACCGACTCTCTTCCGACGAATACGGCAGTGAGACGTGCAACAGTTTCTGTAGGCAAGAAAAAGCACAAGGTCAGCCACTACCCAAAACGATAAGTCACGACTGAGCACTGCAACGTACGTCAACATCCTCGTCGTTTTGGAGGGTGTAGGCAACAGACTGGCGGTGCAATATTTCCATTGCCAACTCGCCCATGTTTCGCAACCTCTTGACATTCACCAGACCCTCATGGTCATAAGCAGGGAGCTCATTCAATCCGACGAAGCCCTAAAGAACTCAACGTCATCGTCAGGCTGGTGTCATTCCAGAATCGGTTCCAAAGCGTGAACTTACCTGGAGGTACAGTCCGATGTAAGGCATGCTGGGGTTGGCTGTCTTGCGCATCAAGCGATTCATGCCGCGGCAACCTTTGTCTGAAAGCAGTTGCATCTCGTTCATTTTCTTCTTCGCATCGACACTTAGCTGCAGGACACAAATGATCACAACGATCAGAAATGACCCGAAGCGTCGTAACAACAACAACCAAGTTCACGCATCGAAACGTACACAATCGATCGTCTTTCGCAGACGTTGCACCGCAGTAGATTGTAAGGCGTACAATATCGAAGCCAGTGTATCATGGTTGTGAAACGACATACAATAGTCGGCGGCCTGATCATGAAGCAAAAACACGGCGAGCATTTAGCACGCAAACATGAAACGGCTAAAGAAGAGCCAGTATACCTTCAGGTAGAACGAGATGACTTCTGCGCGTTCTTCTGGAGTGTTTTGGACCAACACAGAGTTGATCACATATGCTGAAAGCTGCAGACAACAGACGAGCGTTAGCGTTTTCCACAGTGGAGGTCAGCCACTGCGCCACGTACATGTTGAAACCATCGCTTGATGCTTGTGAATTCAACAGAATGCTGCTTCTTCGAGCCTGGGAAAACGAGGTCTTGGACTACATTGCAGCACAACAAAATCAGGATACAATGTCCACGTAAACCAAGAAGCACTCTCTGTCTTACCTGGAATCTTGCAGAACACCGCGTGCGTCAACAGTGTACATTGTTCGGCCCATCGCTCGGCATCAACGTATCTGAATGGTTCGAAAAATAATGCAGCCACAACATGTTAAATACCAGGAATACACGTGTTTTTATCATCGAGACGTACCGGTGTAGATGAATCGGGAAAGGCTCAGTGGATACAGGTTCGACATCAGAGTCCAAACCGTATACCTTGGTCATCATTCTTGGAATCGCTTCGTAGTTCTTGGCGTAGTTCCCGGCACCTCGCAAGGAAAAGTACTCTTTGTACAACGAAGTGTACTCTTTGACCAAAGGCACCAACATCTCCTTCGGTACGTCAACGTTGCTACTGATGAGACCGTAGAAACGGTCATGCAGATCACCCGCTTCCTTAGTTTCGGACTGCCTGAACAGCAGGATTATGACGAACAGACGGATAAGCCCGTGACCTGCGAACAGAAACAGCACATGGTCAACGTTAGTGGTCACGAGAGGCAATGGAATACCCCTCACACTTACTTCGAATTCCATTCCGGACATGTTGACTCAGCCGATCCACCACCTCATTCAAACTCGAGAAGCTGTCCAGGAACAGCACGAAGGCCACAACGTCCACCAAGTCCACTTCCGTCCCTGCAACCAGGTCGCGGATCATATCTTGGATAGAGCCCGAGCGTCCGGATCCACAAGCAAGGCCTGTCTTGGTCTTGTCCATGATGTTCCACGACTTGTTGGGCATTTGCGACCCAAGATATCCCGCCGTCTTGTTTGCCTCGAGTCGGTTGATGTAGTCAACAGAAGAGCAGCCAAAGATGTCGACGTCGACACCATTGCCAGACCAGTTCAACGATCCCAACTTTCGCAGTAATCCGACTACATGCGAGTCTCGCGAGATGTTGGCCAAGTGAGACGCTTGGCGACCAAAGAGATCTCGTTTGTCCAGACGGCAACCAGCACACGTCAAAATTTCGAGACACAAGATCCGGGAATCGCCATCTCCGCCAGAAGCGGATGCAAGCAATACTGTCGCCGGCGTTTGGCCATACCGGTTCTGAATGTTGGGGTTTGCGCCGCTCTGCAGTAGCCTAAGGCTGATGTCCGTGTGCGCTAAGGCGGCAGCTAAGTGAAGGCTGGTGTTTCCATCCAACGTCTGAGCGTTAGGATTCGCTCCCTTGGACAGACACAACTCCACCAGCTCCGTGCGTTCGCTCTTCACTGCAAACTCCAGCGCAGAAAAGCCATTCGACCATGCTACGCAGCGAACATTAGCTCCAAGAGCCAGTAGTGTTGCTGCGCCTTCAAGGGATGCTCTAGAGCACATGAACATTAGAGAGGTGAGCCCGTGCTTCTCCGTCGCATCGATTTCTGCCCCGGCATCGATCAAACTTTGAATGATCAGCGCCATGTCGATCGACTGCTTCACCACGTGCAATGGCCGCCTGCCTTTTTGATTGCACAGGTTGGTGTCCGCTCCCTTCGAAAGTAGATAATTGACCATCCCGAGTTGGCCATTATGGACCGCCGCATGAAGCGGAGAGCCCTTTCCGGACACGGGAACGAAGCCGAAAACCTGTTTTCCACGAGACTTTTCCCAGCTGCAAAGCGTGTTAATTTCCATCGTAGACGAGCGCAACCAAGCCGCAGAATCCAAGTCACCCCGGCGGGCGGCAATGCACATGAGATATCGAAACATCTCCGAGTCCAGTGAGAGCAGTTGGTAGTAATAGAACTCCGTCATGAAGGTGAGTTGCTTCGGCAGGGCTGCAGTCCGCACACGCTGGATAATCTTGTCGAAAGGCATGCCGATGACTGGCTCATGGTTGATTGCAATCAATGATAAACCAGGCACGATAGCAGCGCTCAAAGCTGCCTGGGACTGCTTTCGAATATTGTACACGATGGCTCCTCGACCGTTGCCATCCGTCGTAAATTGAATGCCAACATCATTGGTCGAGATGGACACTGAGACGCGAGAGCCTGCAAGCGCCAAGGGGTCAAACCGGTAGCTTTCGTCGCCGGTCTCGAAGCACTCCACCCATTTAATCGCGTCAAGAAAAGCGGTCACGACGTTGGCCTTGTTCTGGCATGCTGGATGGTGCTGATATCCGTACTTCAAAAGCGCACGCACAACTGGTAGATCACTCAGCGAAGACATCGTCACGACATACCGGAACACTGCGGTCAGCGTCTCGTCTGACACCTCGAACAGCTCGCCGTTGTATTGGGCGATCGACTCGGTGATGGCCTTTCCAGCGGACAGAATGACCTCGAACTTGTGCGTCGGGAGCGATACACAGTCGAGCATGTTGATAACACTGATCGCCTGCTTCCAGTCGCACACGGAAAGGTCCTCCGAGATGCCGAAATCCGCTTGTGTTTTCTGCTTGAGCACTTTGAGATTCTGCTCCAAATTGAATCGTCTCGACTTGATCTTGTCCGTCTCTAAGCTCGCGTAGGCTTCAGCATACAACGGAATAAACACGCGGTCTTCCACGTGGCGACGAATGAGCCGCACCAGTTCATTTCCCGGCAGTAGCTCAATTTCCGGGTCCTGGTAGAACTCCAAGTGGTGCTCGTCAATGATGGCGTCATCCAGCTCGACGATAAAGTTGTGGATCGCAGCGTGCGAGTGGTCGTGCTCGTTCTCCTTAAAGTCGGCGAGTTTCCTGGCCAGCTGCTTGTCCGTGATGAAGATCTTGTTCAGGTGTCTGGTAACGGCATTGGAGCCCGCCTTCTCCTCCGTAGCCGTGAGATCCATCTCGTAGCAAGGTGGCGCCACTCTGCGCACCGAGCGCAGCGCTGAGACCCACAACTCGGCTTCAAACTGGCTGCAGCAGTAGCAGAGTAGCCGGTAGAAGCCCTTCTCGATCTGGAACACGTAGGGCTTGTCCGCCAGCCGCACGTCCACATGCTGCACGGACACGACGCCGTCGTTGAGCTGCATGCAGCCCTTGATCTTCTTGCGGCCTTTGTTCTTGTAGTAGGCGAAGGTGCCGTCCGAGAAGAGCACGAAGAAGCGCGCCTTCCAGCTCTTCCACATGTGGCCCTGCTTGGTGAGCCACCCCATCTTGACGAAGTTGCCCACCTGCACTTGTGTGGCGTAAAAGGAATCATTCAGCAGAGGATCCGACCCGTGACGCACTAACCGGAAGGCTTTTTCTCGCTGGATGAGCGTCGATTGCTGCGGCGCCGATGTTGACGAGGTGTTCCTGGCATCTGATGACGAGCGAGACGTGCGCGACGAGCTGCGATCCCCGAACATGGCGGCCAGAACGCTGCGGCGCTTGACTCGGTCGTGCTGGTCTGTATGCTCCTCCACCTCGAGCTCCACGTGCTCCACGTGCTGGGGCATGTGACGCGAGCGGCGCGAGAAGTTTAAGCGCTTCTTGCGGGGTGCGGCCTCTTCCAGTAGTGGCGGCGGGGAAGGCGGAGCGACGTCCGAAGCCATGGGCAAGAGTTGCTTTGCTTGCCCTGGTGTCTATATTTTCACGATCAGCTGTTTCCCGCGCTTGAGCCTTCACCTACAATTTTTGGCTCAAGAGTGACTTGGAGAATGTATTGGGAATATCCAGGAACCTACACTTTTTCCGTACGTTGGACTCGGTTCGTTTGCCTTCGACACATGCGTGCTTCCACTTTGGTTGTTCATTTTGGGATCATGTTTTCCATAGTGCAAAGAGCGATGTGCAGCGTTGAGGACAGCAAGAGTGAACCTACACGCCACCTTGCTGGAAACGCTTTGGAAACGGTGAAGTTGTCGACACCTCGCTTGTGGAGCCAACGAACCGGCGACGCTTGTTGCAGCTGCAAAACGCTATCGCCAAGCGCCGACTTGGTCGCGCTGAACACGGTAAACGTAAGAAGGAGGCTCATTCGCCGCGCTGTCCTACGTGCGCGTCCAGCTGATATTGTCGCCCTCACAGTACGGATGAGCCCCCCGTACCTACAAAGCCAAAAAGTACGGCAAAAACGAGCTTGCCTGGTCATCGATGCACCTCTAAGAAGTCAACCAATGTATTTTTTTACATTGGAGCCGCCCTTGTGCAAGGACTCCTTGTCAAGCCATCTCTCTGCCTCCTTCTTGAGCAATGCAATTTTCGCTCGTTGAAGCTAATAGCTGCTGTTCTCAAGAGACAAATTGTCCACTCCCAATCGCAAAGGGTGCTTGGGGCCTGCTCCGCACATTCGCTGTTTTCATCCAGTGGATTCGAGAATCCGCTGGTTTGCGGCCATCCACTGTTTCGCTCCATCCGCTGGAGCAGTTTGCGGAGCACCAAAATGCAATCCGCTATCCGCTCGAATTCACTGTCATACAGGTGCATAAGGTAAGAAGGTGTATTTTATTATGGAATGCAAGCTTAGTCCAAGTTGTACGAGTTGTCCGCATTTTGAGGGAGATGCTGTGGTAGCGGTGGCTTCTTCTTGTTCACTGTCGCTGCTCAGCTCACTTAGTGACGATGGTGCCGATCGAGGACGTGGCTGGCTAGTTGCTGGGCGTCCTGCGTACGCAGCGTATGCAACAGTTCGCGAGAGTATTCAATCAAGTTCTGTGTACATGAACAAGGGTCTGGTTAGGAATTCTCGCGCGTGAGGGTGTGGTGTGCAGCAATGACATCGTCCCACAAGGCTTCAGGTGCGGTATGCATGGCGGTGCTGGGGTCCCATCCAAAACCGCTGTTATTCTTCATTGCTGAACGCCTTGTACTTCTTCTTCATGTCCGTCATCTTGCTCTGTAGCTGCTTGCGGTCTTTACATATTCTCTCAGACAAACCATCGTTAATGCAGATACAATCCTATTTCAAGCCGCCTTTTTAAAATTGCCCTCGTAAGTAAGTCGAGCAGTTAGTTCTGCGTCCAAACGAATGACATCACGCCAAATGTAAAATGTATCTCAAAAACCACCAGTTTTCTTTGCTGTAAGGGGCCTGCGGAAACAATGGCTTCCAGCCGGACTGAGCGGCCACCTAATACTTTATTTCATTGATTTAATCCTTGGTCTTGCCACCTCTGAACGATATGTCCTATTGAAGGCGATCACTTTCGATCCGCTGGATCAATCTGCTTCCTGCCGGAATACGGGCAGGTAGCGGATAGCGGATCGGGCCTGAAAATCCGCTGGAATGGACGTGCGGAACGCGCCGATTTTTGAGCGATCCGCTGGAGGGGAGATTCAGCTGGAATTGGCCCCAATCCGCTGGAATTGGTACGTGCGGAGCACCCCCTTGGTTTCCTCGTTGAGCCCTTAGGGTGTCTTTGTTTTGTGTTGCCGTCTTGTTAAGTTAAGTGACCTCATAACGCGACTCGACCCTGATTGGATAAATGGCCTTCACCAGACGGGTTTTCTTTAACTACGTCGCCGACGTAGTTACTGTCTGGTGAAGTGTGGCTTTGAAAGATCCCTTGCATGAGCCTGACCGAGAAAGCTGCCGCGCTTAGCGTGTGTAGTGCTGCCGTTGCGGCGGCTGGAGCTGGCGCTCTCGCAATCGAGAAGAAGGCTAAGAGCCAGATTCTTACCGCGAATCGCTTGGACTTCGACAGGATTGTGAGCTCGCCGACTGGCGACGCGTGGTTCCGGAAATGTGCGATGCAGCAGGAAGACTTTCTTGGCGTTTGTCGGCTTCTTGCGAGATCGGAAGCTCGAGTTTAGTATGATGGTGCCTCGCTCACACAGCTATGCCAAGCGCGTAGCTGCCGTGCTGTATTTTTTCGCTTCGTCTAGAAGCTATCGGGCAAGTGCATCCGCGATGGGAATGAATGAGTCCGTCCTCTTCGAAGCAGTGGACGAACCTACTGACTTTCTGGTGACATTATTGCCTGAAGTAGTCACATTTCCTGACAGTCTGGAAGAATGGAGACAGGTCGAGGCTGATTTCAAGCGAAAGCAGGGAATTCCGGGTGTTACAGGAGCTGTGGATGGATCTCTTATCGCGATTCAGCGACCCGAAGACTTCGAAGGGTTTTACTGTCGGAAGTGTTATACAGCCATCAACATGCAAGCCATCGTCGACTCCAACTTGAGGTTTATGGCATTTGAGATGTTCCCTGGATCATGGTCTGATAAAAATATGTGGCCGTACGCGCCCTCGAGCACGCAGTATTGCGCGCAGATGCCGTAAGAAACGCATTTCCTGGGAGACTCTGGCTACACACTACTTCTGTGGCTTATTACTCCATACCTCGAGCGTGAAGAAGGTGGTCAACTATCACCACAGCAAAAGCGTTTTAACTTTAAGCATTCCTGCACACGCATGACTGTTGAGCGAACTTTCGGAAAGTGGAAGGGGAGATTTAGACGACTACTGACTGTAATGAGTGAGAAGACAGTGGAGAAAGCGTGCAATGTTATCGCGGCAACTGTTGTAATTCACAACATGTTTGAATCCCTATCGGATAATACCGCTATCGAGCTCTTTCGAGAGCCAAAGGAGACTGTCGTCGCTGAGCAGGACCCATGCTGCCCGCAGCAGCTACGAGCCATAGCCAAGGCCAAGCGAAACAGTATCATGTCACTCGTTGCTGGCTAATCTGTTGCCAATGCTCTCCAGCTGGGCGAGCACACGTTGCAGGGTATCGGCTTGCAGTTGTTGCTGCTGCAGAAGCTCGGTTGTGATCTCAGACTGTTCCTGTTGCTGTTCCATCAGTTGCTGCAGCAATATCGGGCGCTGCACTTCGCTGTCGCTTGGCTTTTCCAGAGCGATTGCCGACGCGACTTTAGTAATACTCTCGGATAATTGATGCATTCCTTCTGCAACTCGCTCCCCTTGTGTATTTGGTATTTTTGCTTTGCCGTTGGTTTTGATCAGGTTCGGGTTGGTTTTGAAGCGGTGGTGTGGTTTGTTGTGCAGCTGCCGTTGGCTCGGAATTCGCTGTCGAAGGATCAACTGGCCCATCATCTTGAGCAAGCGGAGCGGCGTCCATGGTGTCATTAAGAGCGGTGGGGCTGCACGAGGTTACCTGCGAGACTGGTCTAATCGTTGACGAAATGAAGGGCGAGGACCGCATGCCGTCCTTCTCCCCCCATATATCTTGCATTTGCGCGAAGCATGGTGGCTCTACTGGTGACGGTCCGTTTCCAGTAGCACGGCGATCATTGTTGTACGCATGCTAAAACCGTCCTAAGTGTTTCAGCTGTTGCATATGAACAGAAACTTAGTTAATTCTCCGGAGTATATGCTCACCGCCAACGTAGTTACTATACATGTAGCAACAGTACCTTATTGCGACACTGGTCAACGTCAATGTCGGCTCAGATCTGCCTTCCCACCGCTGTTGCCAACGTCGCCCAGTTCTCCTTGGCATCTTGGTTTGAGCGGCCGTTGGCGAAGCGGTCGCCGAGGCTGTAATAGCGCGTTCGAAGAAGAACTTCGATGTCTGAATCCGACCATTCATGCGGCGGCTTTGCTCTGTTCTTCGGCGGCCTGCCGCGTTTGGCCCTCTTCTGAGTGTTTGGTTCGCTGGCCCCTTCGGTCGGTTCGGTCGGCGCCTGATTTGATGCTCTCTGTGGAGTCGTCGCCTGCTCACGTTGGTCAGTGGCGTTTCCCGGCATCTCGGAAGGCCCGCCGCAGTCGGCCTCACCCCTCTCACTCTCCATCTTGGGCCCTGGTTCTCGAATGGGGGGTGGGAAATGCAATTGGTTGCCCAAGCGACGCAAAACAAAGACCGTCACCCTTTAACCAAATGGTTCCTCATTAACTTCACCAGACGGAAGAGCAAAACAAGGACGTCCTAAAAGTGCTTCGAAGTAATCGGCGGACAAACCGGCAAATCCTATGTAGTGTGCGCCACACAGCTCAGTACTTGCCTTTTGCACCTCACGCTGGTCATGTGGGCCGTTCGTGCTCGTGGCAGCTCCTTGGCGTCGGCGGGCCGGCGCCTGTCGTCATCACAGTCGCTGCGCACCGCTCCGTGCGCCTTGCGGTCCGTGCTGTGGGCCCCCACCGAGAAGCAGGCGCCGTCGGACGCTGCCGTGCCCAGCCACCAGCTGCTGGTGCGCGCCGGCTTCGTGCGCAAAAGCGGCCACGGACTCTTCGCGCTGCTGCCGCTGGGCCGCCGCGTGGTGGCCAAACTGGAGGCGTTAATCGACGACGAGATGATGCGGATAGGCGGCAACCGCGTGGACCTGACGGTGCTGACGCCCCAGGAACTGTGGAAGCAGTCGGGACGCTGGCAAAACCGCGGCGCGGAGCTCATGACACTCGAGGACCGACGCGAGGACGTATTGGTGCTGGGCCCGACGCACGAGGAGAGCATCACAAGCCTTGTTGCTGCTCATTACTCGACCACCGAGGCGGCGAACTCGTCGCTGCGGCTGTACCAGATCGGCCGCAAGTTCCGGGACGAGATCCGGCCGAGATTCGGCCTCTTGAGGGCCAGAGAGTTCATTATGAAAGACATGTACTCGTTCGATGTGACGTATGACGGGGCTTTGGAGACGTACAATGATGTGGTAAAGGCGTACAACCGCATCCTGGTCTCGAGACTCAAGCTGCCGGTCAAGCGTGTGGAAGCCGACTCGGGCAACATTGGCGGCAACCTCTCGCACGAGTTCCACGTGCTGGCGGACGTGGGTGAAGACGCCATTTTGTCTTGTTCGTCGGCTGACTGCGACTACGCTGCAAACGTGGAGAAGGCGGAGGGGAAGTTACCGTCGTTGGAGATGGACCAGAATGACGAGGTTTCGGCGGAGCTTGGCGCCATCATGACGCAGCTCGAGGAGCAGGCTCGCACGGGCGATGTACAGGTGTGGCGGACTGTAATGAAGCTTCAGGAGGCAGCAGGCGCGCAGGGGTTCTCTATCAAGCTGGTGCAAGAGCAGGAGAAAAGTTTCGATCCTGAGGCGGCGGAGAAGAGCACCGACGCTGAAGATGACGAGTCGCAGCCGCGGTTGGCGTTGTGTTTTGCCCGCCACAATCGGGAGGCTAATGATCTGGCCGCTAAGCCGTTCATTGGTGGTGATGAAGGTGAAGTCATTAAGAATACGACGAAGATGGTAGAGCTGCTGGCGAAGCGTGAGCCAACTACGGAGCTGCACTTGCTCCTGGATGATTCCCTCAAGCACGAAGATAAACCTGTGACCCCAGCAGTGAAAGCTCTGTGCACCACAGCAGTGACCCTGGCGCAGCAACAGGAGCACGTCCATACTGCATGGGGACACTTTCGGTTGGCTCAAGCAGGCGACTGTTGCCCCCGTTGCAATGGCGGCGACAATGCGGTGCTGGAAGACAAGCGCGGTATCGAAGTTGGTCATGTATTCTACCTGGGGCAAAAGTACTCGAAGCCGTTCGGGGCGACGTTCACGGACGCCAAGAACAACAAGTACCCGTTGGAGATGGGGTGCTTCGGTCTGGGTGTGAGCCGGCTGGTTGCTGCGGCGGTGGAGGCCTCGCACGACGACCGCGGTATCGCGTGGCCCACAGAGATTGCGCCGTACAAGGTCCTCGTCATGTCCATCGGCGGCAAGAAAGAGGAGGACCCCGTGTCTCAAGCTGCCTGGGAAATCGCAG
Organism: Phytophthora crassamura; assembly: GCA_033557995.1. Lineage (NCBI taxonomy): Eukaryota > Oomycota > Peronosporomycetes > Peronosporales > Peronosporaceae > Phytophthora > Phytophthora crassamura. The sequence goes on from JAUCED010000004.1 coordinate 4,858,914, forward strand.
TTAAGCTTGCTTCTGGCGAGGTGGCTGGTCTCTTGAGGGACGATGTGCTGCTGGACGATCGCTGGCGCGAGAGCCCAGGCTCGAAGCTGGCCGAGTCGGAGCTCATCGGATACCCGTACCGTGTTGTCGTGGGCAAGCGGTTCACGAAGGAAGGCCTCGTCGAAGTCCAAACGCGAGTCAACATGGAGAAAACGTTCCTGCCACCGGACGAACTGCCTGCTTTCTTCGCAGGACTCGTCCAATCCGACACCTTTTAGTTCCGACTGACGAGATAGACAAGTGATGAAAGCTACGGTTGAATGAATAGATGCCCTTATAGCACCGAATTCTGTCCACAAGGACACTTTATCTCTAATCAGATTCCTCAGCTTTTATCAGAATCTGAGTCGTCCCCCTCAATAGTGGCAATAGTGACCTCTCACACTTCCACGATGAGCTTGTCCGTGGAGCGGCTTGGACATGGCGCGGCGTTCTGTCTCCGCGACGAGGCCACGGGTGTCACCGTGTTGCTGGGCTGCGGGGAGGCCAAGGATGCGTCTCTCTTCTCCCCCGATGACGCCGTCGAGGACTCGGAAGCCGCTGCGGCCCAGTACCGACGCGAGCTGAAGGATCTTCTGAAACGCTCTGTAGACGCCGTTTTGGTGCCGGACTATCGCCCTGGGGCCTGCTACATGCTGCCCTACATAGCGGAGAAGTGTGGCGTGTCTTGGACGGCCCAGACGAGTGCAGCAGTTCAAGATCCAGGCCAGAAACAGTCCCCTGTTGTTCTCATGACCCACGGAACGCGAGCCATCGCGCCGCATTTACTGGCTGAATACTGGGCGGGGTGCCACGGGAAGGTCAAGGACGGAGGCAGCGGCTTGCCGTCCCCATACGACTCAAAGGACATTGCCCTGGGCTTCAGGAAGGCTAAGGCGGTGGCACTCAAGGCCTGCGTGACAGTGAACGAGCACCTGAAGGTCACGGCCTACCACTCGGGCCATGTGGCCGGAGGCTGCGCCTTCTACCTGGAGATCGGAGCCTCAACGGTGTTGTTTGCCAATGACTTTAACCTCACGGGCGGACGCGTGTTGCTGCCGGCGCAGATCCCACGGCTGGAACCCACGGCGCTCATCACGAGGAGCTCCTTCGCGGTGACAGTGTCGGAGACCCAGAGCGCCATGGAGAGAGAACTTGTCAAGGTCATTCTTGAGTGCATCCGCTCGAACGGCAAAGTCGTGATTCCTGTGTACCGCCTCGGCTACTTCCACGAATTGATGACGATTCTGCTCGAGCATTGGCAGCAGATGAAGGACGCTACCGGCAAGGCGGCTCAATGCCCGATCTACCTATCAGATCCCGCCATGGAATACCCAAGCCGCTTCTTGCCCTTGCTGTCACGAACGTGTACACCTGCAGTGAAGAACTTGCTGCGTGAAAGACCCCCACATGCCGCTGACTTGCAAGTGTTCGACTGGAAGCGGCTGCAGCAGCCAGGTCCGTTCATACTGTTTACCGGGCCAGCGAATATTTCGCAGGGAGATTCGTTGCGAGCGATCAAGGCAGTTGCTAGTGACCCGAAGAACCTCATTGTAATCTCCGAGTACTGCACCCCAGGCACGGTGAACTACTTGCTGTATGCAGATCCCGAGCGCAAGCGCGTCAGCAAGCGCCTGGGTGTAAATGTGGCGTGTGGGGTACACTACCAACCGTGCGGAGACGAAGTCGACACGAAGAGCATCGTCCAGCTCGTGTCGCGCGTGGCTCCTCGCCAAGTCATTCTCGACTACATGGTCCCAGACGACTTGGAATTTGTCAAGACGCACGTCCAGAACCAGTTGAAGATTGACCCAGCAGTCGACGACGGCGTTGTGGTGAAAGGGGTCAGTTCGACAGGCCGAACGTCGATTGAACCGGCCCGGGACATCCCTCTACGAATTCACAAGGCGATGTTCAACAACCCCTCCGACGTCCAAGGAATGCTGATTGCCGAGCCGAAACGCAAGCTGATGCTCGTGTCGAGCGGCAACGGTGCACGCCGTCTGAAGAAGAAGAAACACTCTCTCTTCTTCTCGTACACCTGGAAGAAACGATTCGAGCCGTCGCCTCGTGTCAAGAAGAAAAGCTCGCGTCCAGCGTCCGCCTTGTCGTTTCTCCTGTCGGCAGCAGTTGAATCTGCTGATGAAGACGACGAAAGTGAGCAACAGCCTCAAGCACATGTGGATCAACTGCTCAAAGCTTTGGAGAACGTTCTCACAAAGTGGATTCGCAACCTTGCTATTGAGAAAATTGACCGGTGGCTCAAACTGCGCACAGTAGGAGTGTCGGTCTCTGCGGACTGGGAAGTGCACATGGAATGGTCTTACGATGACGAAGCTCTAGCAGGTCGAGTCATGGGCATCGCAAAGCAAGTTGTCAACGCTGAATACAAGAAGCAGCTAGCACAGTAGCTTATTCCAATGGTGAAGGATAAGCTGTCGTCTACTTTCGGATCACCTCCTGGGTTTCCTTCGCGCGATAGAACTGCACGAGCTGCGAGTATACCTGTCCGAATGCCGCTGGAGGCTGAACGCGCGTTTGAATCCACTCCGGTAGGCGGCTGCGAACCGCTGGACTTGAGTACCGGTGATCAATCAGCACGATGGTGGAATAGTCGTTTTGATGGCGAATAGACCTCCCAATTGACTGGTTGACCGCCTTCATGCAGAGACTTTCGTAGAACTGCCGTCCAGATCCGGGGTTTCTTTTGTCCAGGAAAGCCATTTTCTCAACGAGCTCTGGATCTCGAGCGTTTGGATACGGCATCCCCACCATCACAACGCACCGTGCCAGTTCGTCGCTGAAATTGATCCCCTCCGACATTTTGCCGCCAACCACGCTCAGCAACATCGCCCCGCTTCCACTGCGATTACCTCGAGAGCAGGCTGCAGTGTACTGCGTAAGCACTTCTGCAAGCTCATCAGCTCGTTTTGGCTCGCTGAATATGGCCTTCTTTGCTTGGATCTGCTCGTACTGCTTCGTTGACTGCCATCGGCGAACCGCATCTTCTTCAAACCGATACGAAGGAAAGAAAACGACAATCCCGCCAGGTACGATGCGTGAAAGGTTTAGCAGGATGCGCCCAAGCTCGTCCAGCGCTTCCGTGTCACCTCGTCGAGAGTACGTGAACTCGAGGTGCTTCTGAGAAGGCCCCGACGCGAGACTGAAGCCCAGCAGATTTTCTGGAGGGATCACATGTCCACATGAGAATAAATCGACGTCTTCTTTTGGGATTGAAGTGAAGAGCTGGTCAATGACTTGGGACACCTATAGTAGTTACAGAAGCAGATTAGATCAAGGCAAAATAATCGGGTACGCTGGCATAATTGTTGCTCACCGGTTGCATTGTTCCTCCAGCCAGAATGACACTCCGTGATTTTTCCACGATCTCCTGAAAGTGAACGACAGGATTCAGCAGAATGAACCTGATCAACCCTTCAACGCCTTTGCTTGGCTAGGCATACACACATCAAACAAGCAGGCAGTTAGAAGCTACGCCGATTCTGTCCAGCCATCTCGCGCGACGTACGTTGTGCGGCTGAGCGAGGATTCGGCCATCTCCGCCGGCGCTCGTTAAAGCCTTCAACAAAGCCTCAACTATTCGCAAAGGTGAGATGTGGCGGCTTTCAAAACCTTCATCGGGATCGTCAGCTGCTGCACGAGGTGGAAGGGCAGGAACTGAACCCGCATTCGCAGACTCAACAAAGCCCATCAGCTTCTTTGCCAGGCCACTTTCGCTTAGATACTCCAATATCTTGAACATGTTGAAGTGGTCAATCTTCAAACTAAACAAGAAGTCGTTGATGGTCATCATCTGTGCCCCTGTGGATCCGTCCTCATCTCCTGCCACGGCTGCCTCCCCAGCGGACTTGCTCAGCTGACGAAGATATTTCGTCAAGCACTCCAGGACCGACAAGAGCTGTTTGATGTAGAACGCGTTCTTCCCTTTGAACCGTTTTTCGTACTTCGAGAAATAGGACCAAAGCGTTCGTCGTGCCACGACCAGCTGCTTGCTGGTAATCTCAACTTTGTACGTGTTGTTGATCGCATCGACGATGTTGTGAGCTTCGTCAAAGATGACAATGTTGTCTTCTAGCACGATGCCCAGCGTCTCCCGAGCGTCTTTACTAAGTAGCATCGAATAAGGCACCGTGACGATTTGCGCAAGCGGGACGCTTTCGCGGGTGCCGTAGTACGAGCAAATCGACATTTCTTCACCCAATGTGTGCAAGTCCTCGATGTCTTGCACATGAGCCTAGACAAACAGAGAAAACTCAGCGCTTAGACAGTAGCAACAGCAGTTCAGGGCAATAGAGCAGTACGTACAAGTGCGTAGTCCTTGTAGTGTCCAAGCAGCTCCTTCTCGTAGAACGGGCATTTGCCCACTTTCTTGCCGTTCTTGGTCTTCCCGCCTTGCATCATATCCAAGCACTTATCCGTCATCCTCAAGTCCGAGCTCAGACTCGTCACGTTCGGGTTTGTACACAGGTTCTTACGGGAACCCAATGAAACGACGCGGATATGGTCAGCGAACACGGTCTTGCGGATCTCGCGCACGAACTGCGAGATCTGCGAGTGCGTCCGACTGCAGTAGATGATCTTCACCACGCCAAAGTCCGGCTTCTGGTCGCCGAAACGTCCTGCCATCAATCCTGACGTTGCTGCAGATTCATCGTCACTGTCACTGTTATTTCGACCCACGCGGTCACTGTCGTAGGCGTCCACCAAGTGTATGTCTTCGTCCTCCTCGTGCTGCTTGCTGCCTTTTTTGCTACCAGTTTGGTGCACCCGCTTCCGCTCGTGATGGTTATAGGCAAAGCCCATCTTTCTCTTCTTCGTGGAGGTCTCAGGCTCCAGCCGGAGCTTCTCGATGCCCGCCAACGCATCCTTGGCCTGCTGCTGGAGGAACTTGACCTCCCGATCCGCCGTCTTCTGCTCGAAATCGTCGAGCCAGCGCGGCTCCACGTTCTTCTTGGGTTGCTGAGTTATTGCTTGTGTCTCACTGACTTCATCTGCAGTTTGTTGCAGCAGTCCGTACTCGTCCGTGTGCTTGGTGAGCCACGTGAGCGTGCCACAGATGAGACTGATGGACTTGCCTGTGCCCGTGGGGCTCTCGAAGATGCCGCAGTGACCGCTCTCCAGCGTGTCCCATAGCTGCCGCATCAGGTCCAGCTGGATCGAGTACGGCGTGTACGGGAAGGAGAAGAACTCGCCGTCCATGGAGGTGGAGCGAGCAGGTCTGCTATCCTCGGCCATTAGCATTGGTATTATCCTCTCGGTCATTATTATATCTGACGCATTTAAGAGCACTACAGTTAGAGAGCAGATGTTCACGTCCATTACAAGATTTTCTAAAGCTCAACGCCAATGACGGCAGTGACTTGGATTTGTACGCATATACTTGGGTTTTGTATGCAGCATTGGATTTGGATTTTGTCCAAAAACGGCGTCGGATTCTGTCCAAACGGCGCCAGGACGATGCAGGGGAATGCTGCGAAGCGCTATGCTGCGCTGGTGGTGCCCGCTGGCGCTCCACCCTCGCGGGACGAGCTTTTGGAAGCGTATCGGACGCATATTAAGGTGGGGCCTCGAAGGTTGAGTGAGGGACGGAGCTGGAGTGGTGGCTCACTGTTGCTGGTGCTTCGACAGGAAACAAGAGCGAAGAAGAAGCTGCAGCACAAGCAAGTCATTCTAGAGGACGTACTCAAGCGACCCCCGCGACTGCGCGTTAGGCAAGAACCAATTCGAGCGCATCATGCCCGTGCCCAGCACTATGCCCCGCAAAAGGAGACCAAGGAGAGTCCGACGAAGATGATGAAGAAGTTTCTTGCAGGCCAGTTCCGGCGTGGCCACGACGAGCGACCCGAAGGCTGGGCGGCAGACAAAATCAATCGAGCGATGCGGAGATATTACAGGATGCACTTGCTGCTGGAGAAGCGAGACGAGCAGCACCTCGCGCGGCAGAGCAAGCTGCTGTTTGACGAATGCTGCCAGTGCAGACCGCTCGTGCCAGGGCCAAGCCGGACTGAGAGTGGAGTGCTTCGACTTGCAGAGCCCAATCTGCCCAAGATCTTGCGGATCTTGCGAAACGAAGCGAACGATGGGCTGGATCTCCTCCAACCACACGGCTTAGACCAGTACGTGCTCGGATCCTCGCAGACTGTTTTGCCTCGATACCAACTACGTACTGTGTTTGTCTTACAGGTATACCGTCATGCACGTGGCTACTCAACGGGGATACACGCAACTCGTCGGTGAATTGATTATGCATTGGAACGAGCACCCGATGAACTCCCCGTACCAGAAGTATAGCTTTATGCAGCTGAGTCACCTCCTGGAGCTGGTTCTAGAAACGCGCAGGGCCAAGAGGCTCGTCAGCGAGTCAGACGCTGAAATGAGAGCTCTCGTAGCGGACGTCGGTGTGTCTTTCGCTCGGTTCTCGGATTCGCTGGACAAGCTCCACGAAGAGGCAATTACTCTGCAGGATCTTCTCCAGATTTGTGGCCATCCCCTGGTTCTCTCGAAAGACGCAGCGGGTAATACCCCGCTGCATTATGCTGCTGAAGGCGGCCATCTTACACTCTGTAAGATGCTACTGGCAAATGGGGCCAACATCAACGCACAAAACAAATCCGGAGAAACGCCGTACGTACTCTTCATACCCAGCTCCGTACGTAAGTTCCATTTAAACTAACTTTCTGTTGCGTTTTACGCAGACTCCACTTCGCCATCGCTAGCCAACGCCACGGAGTTTGCCTTCATCTTGTGGAAAATCACGCTGACGTCCGGATGTCGCGCTTTGTTTCGTTTACAATGCTAAACGGTATTTCTCTACGAGGAACGTTTGTGGAATACCCTGATGGCAAGGCAACGGCCAAGTTGCTGCCATCAATGAACTTTCGATCTGGTGCAATGGTTCAACACAAGCGCCCAGCCACTGGGGGGAAGACGCACCTACCACAACATCAAACGTTAGCTGGAGCTACTGCTACTGTATCGCCCGAAATCACGCCAGTAAGAACAAAAGCTCGGCATGACGCCGTTGGTGTCGTTAACGACACCACATGCTCAAGTGTTGACACTTTACTTGCTTCTCCGTTCTTGTGCACGAAAAATCGTCGGGACGTCATCTTTTTCCGGTCAGCTCCTGGATATTCGATTCTACCACCGAAAACGCTTGGAATTCTTGTAATCTCGGAGCATGTCGCGCTTTCTGAAATGGACAAAGCTCAGGATCTTCATCAGAGAAGTAAACTATTCCACTTGCTGATCCAGAATGTCCCTGAGGCGGCAGTCTTGGCGATGGATTCATTCCGCAATCCATTGTTCCGGTGTAGTATGTTGAAGCGTGTTCGCGAACGCAACCAACGCTGGGTTGTGAGCAACGAGCTCAAGACGCCACAGGAGAAGCGAGACGCACTGGTTGTGCAAATGAAAGGGCAGATAAGAGGTGGTCGCTCACCTCGTCGAAAACGAAGGCAGGGGCCACTCTCACGAGCTTCTGATCGCTTGAGAAAGGTTTTGAAGAAAGTTTGGAAGTTCTTGCGTCGTGTGAGGCACGTGCTAAGTGTCCAGCACGTCTTCACGGTGACAGAGAATGAAGCTGGGTATAAGGAGCGAATTGTATGTGAACCGAAAGGAATCCTATACGAATATGTGTACGATCACGCGGAGTTTCGTGGACGAAGTAGCCTAACGCTGTGGCTGATCGTGCAGGTACGTACATGTGGACACTGGGAGTCTAAGCGCCTGTTTTGGAAGTCTATCAACTAATATGATCCTCTCTCCTCTGACGGCAGACGGAATGCAAGGACCTTATTTTTCACCCGTGGTTTCGACAGCTATTGGATCACAAGTACGTTTCTGTGTGTACCATGTGCCATTAACGATGGCAGTAGTTACTTACCGACTGAAACTCGTGTGCGCTATTTAGATGGAACTCATTCACGCGACAGACATTTCGATCTGAGTTCAAACTGTACTTTGTGTACTTCGTTGCAGTGTTTGTTGCCACGTACGTTTTGTTTGGTTGATAGTTAAACATGCTCTCAATGCAGACACTTACCAAGGTCTGGTTTCCTAGATACTTGCACGTTGGCGACACGTTTGTAGGCATGCCGATCGGTGGCTACCGCAACAGCATTTTCACCGAACATGTTGGGTATATGGAATACATTCGAGACGCCGCACGACTCGTTTATTCTATCATCAACGCGCACTACACGATTCAAGAGGTAAATTTCGAATGGCTGCATTACAGTTCCGTTCTCCTTCTCACGTTCATTTGCCTTGTAGTACCGAGCATACCAGGAAAGTCGAAGTCTTCGCGTATACCTTCGAGACAAATGGAATCTGTTTGATCTACTGCAGATTAGCTGCGTTTGGCTTTTGCTCGTCGCGGAAGTTCTCGAGCTCGTGTTTTCAGGCAAGTTTAGGAGTTGTAGAACTGAAGCGTTTACAGTTTTAACCCTTCGTTGTGCTATTTGACAGACTTTGATCACGAGGACTACCATCTCGTGGTGTACCAAGAATCGTTGTACAGCTCTATCATCCACAGGAGATACAACTTTCGCATTACGTTGATGGCAATTGTGGGACCGCAAATCTTCGTCAAATGGATTCAATTTGCGCGAGGCACGAGAGCCCTTGGGCCTTTTGTTCGCATGATCGCCAAGGTAGTGTTCGGCATACAAATTGGTTTGGATCAGTTGCGAGCACTGACTTCACCATTTCCTTTGTGTCGACACACTGTAGATGTTTTCGGATATCCTGGTCTTTTTCATGGTGTTTTGCGTCTTTTTGGGCGGCTTCGCGTTCGCGTTTTTCATTCTTCAGGTTCGAGCCATGCAAGATAGTAGCGTACGAAGTACTATCTAGGACAGGCAACTAAAGGTTTTGTATTGCTTTATGTTGGCTGCAGCTCGAAGGATGCAAGAGCTATTTTGCAGCGGTTACTACGACGTTCAACATCAGTCTCGGCTCTTGGGATTGGGATAGCATATACGAGGGCGGCCCGCTCGCCATACTCCTCTTCATCTCGTTTGTCGTCATCGGAACCATCATGCTGCTAAACCTATTGATTGCGGTACGTTCTCATTTTTTTTATGAATCTGTAGAAGCTGATGATGCTGTCAAAACGTAGATGATGGGGAATACCTACGACAAGATCTGGGAGGACCGCTTGCTCTTTTTTGAGCTTGAACGGGTATGCTATGCTGTAGATGGCTTTGTCTATTGTTTGGCTGACGTTAGTACGATCGTTTCGACAGGCTAAAGCTACTCTTTCCATCCAATCTTCCCTCGACGACGAGGTGTACGACGAAAAGTACTGGTGCCCACGGCTCTACGTGCTCGAAGGAGATACGCCGATCGAAGGCATTCAATTCCATCGCTTGTGATGGCAGACTGGAAAGATTAGTACGCACAGTCAGCGACGTCCACGAAGCCCACCAGGATTTGACGGATGCCAGTCAGCACCGGTGCGCCGGCGTGGAGAACCTTCCCACTATGTACTGCAGCGTCGCCTTGGGTAATGTGGACGGTGTGCTTGGTGGCGTCAAAGTAGGTGCCACCTCCAGTAAAATCGTCAGCCGAGTTGAGCAGAACATTGAAAGACAGCACAGATCCATCGCGGTGGAGTGCGAGCTCGGATCTTTCGCCTTCGCGAGCCTCGTACTTGACGAAAAAGAGGTCACGGAAAAGCAGACGCTGGGTCTTCGGCAAGTTGTAGCGCTTGGCAATTTGAGAGAACAGTCGACCAGCAAGCGTCGCACGCACCCAAGAGTTCACTCTGGCAACCTGATGACACGGCATGTCCGTTGTCTGGTACGAGGCGTGTCGTTCCGTGCACCAGCCTTGCTCAGTAGCCAGTCTGTTCACTTCTTTGCGTACCAGCGTCGTCTCCTCCAGCGTCCAGATATTGGGAAACACTGACGGCTCCGACATCAATTCGTGAGGCTTTAGATGTGCCAAGTAGCGCTCTCTAGCCATCGTCTCGCGCTTAGACCGCAGCTCGTCAACTTCTGCCGTGCTCAATGGCGCTTCACCAGTGATCCCCTACGCAGAAGACAACAACGTACAGTTAAGATCATCCAGCCTTCGCTGCGGCAGTTCATTGCAATCTCCGTGTACCTCCAGGAACGCAGCGACCTCATCACGGCCATGAATGGCAGCCACTCGTGCGGGTGAGTTGCCGTCCCAGTCTCGAAGTGTCTTCGGGTCCATGAGCATCGGCGGTGCAATGAACATCTTCACCAGCTCCAGCTCGCCCTTCTTGGCTGCAAGATGGAGCAGCGAGCAGCCTCCGCTGGCGATGTTCTTGCCCATGTTCTGGGCAGTGTTGACGGGCAACGTGACGTCCTGGGTCACGACTCGAGCAGCAATGTGCGTCGTCTCGTCTTGCGTAAGGCTCTTGCAGACTGCACGTAGGAAGTCCTCCATCTGCGCCTCGACTGCATAGTGAAGCGCCGAGTAGCCGAGTGAATCGGCCGAGTTGTCCAGCACCTGCCGCGTCAGGTCGAACGCCGAGTAGCGCTCATGGAGCTGCAGGAAGCCCGACCAGATGAGCGACGCCAGCTCCTCGTCGTAGATGGACGTGGCGAACAGCAGCGCGGGTTTGCCCAGTACAGTGAGCTCCATGTCCTTACGCACCTCTGTCTGGTCGTCGCCGCTGGATTCCAGGTCTTCCAGCACTTCCGCGAGGGCGCTGGAAGCCGGCGTGCTCTGCCAATGCAGCAGCTGCAGCAGCACGGCGCAGCGTCTGTCGTCCTGCACCGAGAAGCCCTGGAAGAGGCGGGTGAGCGCGTCGCTCGCCTGCTCGAACTGCGTGAGCTGATGCAGCAGCAGCCGCGCCTCGGCTTTCACAGTCGCCGCCATTTCCGTAATGGGGAGATGACATGTCTATGTGGCTAGAGGAAGGCTGGGGCCAGGAAGGCTTGCTTTATCTATATGGTAGCCTAGCCTACGGTTTTGTGGAGCTGCGCCCTTACATGCGGTCGTCGTCGTCGTGGTCCGGCTCGTTGATCTTGTCGATGGCCACCTTGATCTGGTTGTTGTCCTTGGGGTGGAAGTGCAGCGCCAAGGTCAAGTACTTCATGGCCTCGTCGATCCGGCCGAGCTTCTTGGCCACCTTGCCCATCATGAAGTGCACGGAAGACTCGCGCGGCGCGAAGTTCTTGACGACGTGGAGCTCGTCCAGCGCCTCCTCGTATCGCTGCTGCGTGATCAGCACGTTAGCGCGTTGGAACCGAGCTTGAGGGTTCAATGGCTGCAGCTCGGCGGCCACGGCGAGCACGGCCAGCGCCTCGTCGTTTCTGTGCGTGGCGTGGAGAACCATACCGAGGAAGCAATGCAGCAGCGAGCTCCGCGGGTTGATCTCCAGCGCGCGCTTGAAATGGTACTCGGCGAACTCAAACTTCTCCTGCCGATAGTAGATCGTGCCCAGCCCGTACCAGGCATTGTAGTGCCGCGAATCGGTGCGAATGGCGTGTCGATAGCAGTTCACCGCCTTCTCGAAGTCCTCGTTCGCAACGTACTCGTGCCCAGAGAGCGTGTACGCGTAGGTAAATGACGGGTTAAGTTGAATGGCCTGCCATCAACACGCGTTTAGTGCTGCTCTTTTCCAGCCCAGATCAACTCGTTGCAGTCTTACGTACCCGCTGGAAGAACGCCAACGCCGTGTCGTGCTCTTTCTGAAGGCTGAAGCAGTTGCCAGCAACGCACCAAGCCTCGCACGAGAGTTTGTCGAAATCTGTCGCTTGCTGGGCCAGGTACGAAAGTTCGACTTCCTTCTTGAGGTGCCACAGCGTCGTCGAGTACAAGTCGAGTCCTTCCATCCGATGCGGCTCCGCTCGGTGCAAGGCGCAAAAAGTGTCGTGTGCTTGCACGTAGTCGGCCATTTCAAACTGCGCTCGTCCGGTCTGCTGTCGTGCCCAGCCGGATGCACGTTGCGAAGCAGGGAGCCGTTGGAGCAGCTCTAGAGCCTCTCGACACATGTACACGCTTATCTTCTGATAAATAGAGCCAAAGGAGCTAAGCAGCCGCAGCAGCTCCTGTCGGCCGTGCTCCTTGGGGGGCAGCCAGTCTTTATACGAGGAGCCTGCAATTGGAGTCTCGTCATGGTGGAAGAGTCGGGTGGGCACAGGAGACGTGGGAGAGCCTAGCATCAACTTGGATGGATTCTATGATCCCAAAGCGATCAGAAATTGACGAGTTAGGCGAGCGTAAGTCATAACAAAGCCACGTTCATTCCGTACCAGTGGGGAGTCGTCGATTCCAGCAGCAGAGAATGAAAGCCTGGCATGAGCGCGGAATTTTTCGTCGCTGTCGACGAGAGGTCGTCGATGAGCTTTCCTTTGCCGCGCAGGGGCTCCAATGTCTTCCGCAGCTCGCGGTTTCTTCACGACCGCCGCTGAATGAAAGTTGTTGCCACTGCTGGTGTTAACAGTTGGCGTTTTGTAAAAAAGCGATCGAGATGAGCTGAATGCCGAGGTCAGCACGCTCTTTGGCGTGCCGAGACCAGCATGCGGCGGAGGTTCCGGTGTTGCGAACGTTCCGTCAGTGGAGCGATCCTCCGCGTTGTTGTCCTCACGATCGAACTCCTCGTCTCTGAATCGTCGTCCACCTTGAATACCTCCGTCCATGGCTTCCGGCTGAACCGAAAGGCCTTTATCCACGTCGTCTGCTGCGCCAATGCTGTTGAAGTAGTTGGCCGCGCCGAAAAACCGCGAGGCTTCAAGATCAGCCCCGAGCTCACAGAGCTGCTCGTACGCCGACCACATGAACGGATCCATTTCCAAGCTGCAAAGTCATCAAATACAGAACAACCTTGTCAGTCACTCCTCCTCAGCTGGAGCGGTCTCGTCCGTCACAGGGCACACCTCTTGACAAAGCAAGCCAGAGCCTGTTGCCGCCGGCTCCCTCGTCTGCACACCCGACCAAGTAGATAGAGCCCAGACGCTCCAGCCGGCACGTTTTCAAGCGCGTCGACGTCATCTATGTGGAAGTTCTCACCGCCGAGCAGCGCGTTCTCGGCCTCGGCCAGTTGGCCCAGCTGGAAGCAGCAGCACGCCAGCAAGTACCGGTTCTCGGGCCTCGTCGCGCCGCTCAGCACCGCCGCCGCTCGAGCCGCTTGTCCATTCCGGTAGTAACACGTGGCCAGCAGCAGCGCGTTCTCCTCGCTCGGTTGCTACAGGTGCAAGTCAAAACCGGTCAAAAGGTGTTGATACAGTCGTTTGAACAGCTGTATGGAAGCTTCCAGATCGTCACTTTCGCGCGAAAAGCGCCACTTACATGCGCCACAAGCCGCTCCGCCAGGAACCGCGCGTTATCATACACGTTGACGTCCAGGTAGCGCTGCACTTGGCTCGCCAGCGCCGCCTCCAAGGCCGCCATCGCGCCGTCGGTCGGTTTTTGAATCCGTTTACAGAAATCAATCAATTAGAAATACTGAATTTTAATAAGTCACGTTTCTAACCGATTTCCTCTCTCTCTTTCCAGTAACAAAAACACAATCTCAAGCTCAAGCAGCAGAAATGTATCGGCGATCCGGAGCCCCGCGCGCGTCCGTCCGCAAGGCGGGCCACCAGCAGCAGCAGAGCAAGAAGGCTCCGCGTACTGTGATCGGTGTGTCGTCCATCCCCTTGTCCAGCCGCTTCACGCATCTGGCGGAGGAGACGGCGCCCCACGCGACGCAGAAGAAGCCGCAGCACCAGGTGACAGTCGTCAAGGTGCCGCAGAAGAAGGGCAGGGTGCAGCCCGTGCTCCGCGTGGGCGGCGGCAAGAAGAAGGGCAAGGCACCTGCCCCTACTAAGAAGCAGATCCAGCAGCAGCAACAGCAGAAGAAGCTGCAGCAGGTCGCGCAGAGCAACCGCAACAAGCGCCAGCAGGTCGTCAGCAAGCACAGGAAGGGCCTCCCGCCGCAGGATGCCAAGCCTAAGGGCAACCAGAGCAAGAACAAGAATGCACCCGCCCATCAGAACGGAGGACGCGGCGCGGGCCGCGGAGGCCGAGGCGGACGTGGCGGTCGTGGCGGTCGTGGCGGACGTGGAGGTCGTGGCGGACGCGGAGACGCCAAGCCTCCTACCGGCGACGATCTCGACATGGAGATGGACAAGTACTGGCACGAAGCCGGCAAGGGCCCTGACCCGAAGGCTGCGCAGCTCGACCGTCAGATGGAAGATTACTGGGCCGCCAAGCCCAAGCAAGATACCGCCGTCGAGAGCAAGACGGAGACGGAGGCCGAGGCGGAGGCAGCCCCCGACGCCGCCATGGAGTCTTGATGAGATGACGATGTGCAGTCATTGGTGCTGCAAAAGCGGACGTGTAGATCAATGACATGGATGCGAAGAGCAAGTGAACATCTTGTAAAGGCCGCGTGTGAAGCGACGAGCAGCTTCACATCAACTTCGCGAGAGGCTGGAGCGAAGGCGGCGAGCAGACGACTCCATACCCAAAACGAAAGAAAAAGATAGCTCGCGTGTTTCCTGTGGTGTTAATCTTTACCTTGTCTGGACGGTGGACGGATCGCAAACGCCAGCACCAGAGCAATGGATCCGGCAGCCAGCGAGGACGTGCAGAGGAAGCAATCGTGGATGCCGTGCGTGGAAGGCTGGAGGTGTGGCTTTTGTATGGCGAATTGTTGATGGACGGGTCGTCCAGAGCGCGCCGGAGCTCTATTCGTACAAGGCCTTGTCGTAGGTAACGTGGTTCAGCTGCTCCTTCCACGTCGTCCATTCCACGGCTGTCATCATGGGGACCAAGAAATCCGCCGTGTTGCGAGCTAGCTGTCGGTACGACTGCAACGTGCAGAGGGGCAGATCACAATGTTGTGAGCGACGGCTGAACGACTGCGAGGCTAGCAGCAAACTGCGCAGCGTTCGTACCTGCGAGTTGAAGTGGTACTTGTCGAACGACAGCGCGCTGTCGCGACGGAACGCGTACGTGTCGAGCCGGGGGCCCAAGATAACGGGGGTCTCTTCCGTCGACGTGCTGCCCATATAACCAGATGTGTTAGTTGATCACTCGCTCGCGCCTTCTCGAGCGAGGGCACGGATCACGGCGCCCTTTCTGCCCGTACCTCTTGCAGAAGTGCTCCAGCGCCGTGTTGAGAGTGGAGCTGGCGCTGTCTGCTTCCGTGACAGTTGGGTCGGGGCTCGCAACCGTGGCCAGGCACACCTTCTTGCCCTTCTTCCGCAGCGTATCACAAATCTCCATGAGGTTTCGCCTCATTTCGTTGCTGGAGACGGCAGGATTTCTATCCACAGGCATGACGAACAGCAGCTCCGACGTTAGCTCGTCACGACCGTAGCGCTGAGCGGTGCGATCCCTCACCTGATCTCTAAGGAGCCAAGGATGATGATCACGATGGACGCGTCGCTTGTGGCCCTCGAGGTAAAGACGTTCTTGAAGTACTAGCTCGTGCAGCACCAACATTGTCAGATTCTGCAGCCTAGAGGCCGACCACAGGTAGCAACACGATAGCAACTGCTGAAAAATGGCAGCGAGCAGCGAATACAACACTTCACCTTCTTGGGCGAAGACATGAGCCAGTCTGCAGTCGTGGATCCAGGCACTCCGGCGTTGACGATCGCCCAGTTGTGGCGGACCTGCGGTAAGGCACAAAAGTATCTTGTTGTCAGCGCGAGCCTGAGCGGCTTTGGAGATCACGTTGGTGTAATAGAACTAGAGCGGGAACTACAGCCTAGTGTACAGCTTCGACGCCACTTGCCTTGTCGTCGAACGCGACGATCTTCTTGAGGTACTCGGCCAGTCCGCCGCCTGCTCCGCCCATAGTGATGTAGTCGCCGACGCCCGCTGCGAAGTCATCGCCGATGATCACCACCTTGTGGAAGAACTGGCTGGCGGGCTTGAGCCCGCGCACGTGCAGGTTGTGCGCCAACAAGTGGCAGAGGTGCCACCACACGAGCGCCAGGAACGAGCGCACCGCTAAGAAGACATTCGAGAAGGCAGCCATGCTTTTGTGCAAAATTTGCATTTAATGCGCGTTTAGTCCCTCCGTATAAGGAACATGAGTGATGATCAGGGGACATGAGTGATGGTCGGTTGAGACGAGCGTCAAGCGCCCACTGCTGCTTTGAATCTCTACCTCCTCATGGGCAACCGCGGACGGCGTCGCGGCGTGCGCGGTGCCTTCCGTTCGGATCCAACGACCGCTGAGCGCGAGAAGAAACAGGAGCTGACGCCGCAGTCAGAGTCGGATGACTCGCCGGGCCCTGAGGAGCGTGACCAGACGGAGATCCTGTCCATCCGCTGGAAGAAGCCGCGAGGGGCCGTCGTGATCCGGTACTCGGACGGCAGTCGATACGAGGGCGGCGTGGACGTCGAGGAGAGACGACATGGTACAGGTGTGCACATTCTGCGAGCAGGGCATATGTACGAAGGCGGCTGGGTGCACGGAGACTTTGAAGGGTGTGGACATCGAGTTGGCTTGGCGGGGACTGGGTTGCGAACTGAATTGCGTTGCGGGGTAAACCGACAGGTTTGGCACGCAGACGTTTGCCGGTACGGGCGACTGTCATGAAGGAATGTACCGCAAGAATCACCGCCACGGGACGGGGACGTACTTGTGGGCAAATGGCGACAAGTATGTGGGGAATTGGCGAGTCGGCAAGGTAGACTGATGCAATGGTGGGTACTGGGGGTTGGAGCAGGTCGACTAATGGAGCGGTGCTTCGTCCTTTGTCGTAGATGCATGGGAACGGCACGTTCTTTTGGAAGAACGGTGACAGCTATGACGGTGAGAAGCAATGACGGCATGACTTTGTCAGTGCATCGATCCCTTCGGGTAGCTGAAGTGTATGCTATGCTGCTCATCCAGGGGGATGGAAAAAGGGAATGATGCACGGCAAAGGCAAAAAGATCTTCTCGTCGGGAGAAATGATCGATGGTTCGTGGCGACACAACCACGTGAGCGGGTGGGGCGTCAAGGTCTTCAGTTCCGGGGACAAGTATGAGGGCTATTTCGTCAAGGGCGAGCGCGAGGGGTTCGGCACGTACGAGTGGGTGGGTGGCGACTCGCACGAAGGCACGTGGCATCAAGGTTTGATGCACGGCAAAGGCGTGTACCGCTTAGCCGGTGGCTCTCTGCATGGTACGTGGGTCAATGGAAAATTGAATGGCCAGAGCGTGCATCACTTTCAGTGCGGAAGTGTCTACACGGGCGAATACAAAGCGGGAGAGCGAAACGGTGTTGGTACGCTGGCGTTCGCTTCAGGAGAGGTCTACGAGGGCGAATGGTGCAAGGGCGAAATTCAAGGTTACGGGTCGTGGTCTTCTCCTGACGGGAGGAAGTTCATCGGTACGTGGGTCCATGGCTTTCCGTCGGGTCGTGGCATCTTCTGTCGGGAGCATGATGAAGAGGACGAGGAAGACGAGAATGGAGACGAGCTCATTGCGGAGACGAGGGCTCCGTTTGAGGTTGGCGTCTTCAAGCGTGGGCGACTTACAACCAGCGGCAAGCATCTTTTCATCGGGCGACTTACTGCTCCGTCGTAGTCTGCGGCGATATCGCGTCAAAACCATGTACAGTGTACATGTAGAAGTCGTAGATCCAACACGCTGTCAAAAAAGGAATAACTGAGCAAACACGAAGTCATTTGAATAAACTGCAACAAAACGAGAAAGTCAAGATGAAGACGCTGTGAAGAACACGCAAAAGGCCACAACGCACTCGAATGAACAACAACGCTATTTTCGTTCGCATAAAGCCCGGCCTGCTGCATTAGATAATATCATACCAAGGAGAAGACCGAGTTCACGCTAACAAAAAGTTCTCTAACTTTCCGCACGACGACTGGCTGCCCGCAGGAGGAAACACACAGCAAGGCAGACACCAGCCGCGCAGAGGCCCTATCCGGTGGATCTTTCGTGGGGGAAAAGGAGAAAAAGAGATAGCCAAACCAGTCCTCGAGAAGCCCTCTTTTGGAAGATCTCACTCATCATGTCGCTGGCGCTCAAGGGCGCGCGATTCCGGTTGGTCCAAGCCCCATCCCTTAGCCGAGGCTGGGGAAGGCGCTCATGTCCGTCACGTTCGGGACGTTGGCACCACGGCCACCCGTGCGGCCACCTGTACGGCCACCGGTGCGGCCATCGGTGCGGCCGTTGCCACGAGCACCACGGCCGCCACGGCCACCGCGTCCGCCGCGCGACGAGTCGAACTCGCGCGTGAAGCGCTCCGGCTTCTCCGTGCGGAAACCAACGTCAGTGATGACCTGTTTCTTGCGGCCCGACGTCTTCTTGCTGTACACCTTCTCGTACTGCGAGTCCATGAAGTCCGGGGTCTTTCCCTCCTTGGTGATCTGCACCGCGCTCGAGAACTCGTTGGACACCTGGCGGACCTCCACCTCAGCGAAGAGCTCGCCCTTGCGGGCCGACTGCTGCTGGGCGAGGTACTCGTCGAGGGTGAGCTGCACCTCCTCCTCCTCAACCTCCTCGGCGGCGACGGCGGCCTCCTCTGTGGCCTCCTCGTCCGAAGCGGGCTTGGCGCCCTCCTGGACATCAGCCTCCGCCTGCTGCTCAGTGGGGTCGGCCTTGTTGCCCCAGTTGCGGGCACCGCCACCCTGCTTGCTGGTCTCCTTGCCACGGCCCGTGCCGCTGCGACGCTCGTACTCACGACGAGGTCCACGGTTGCCACGGCCGCCACGCTCGCTGCGCTCGCCGCGTTCGCGGGGGCCACGGCCGCCCTCACGCGGGCCGCGCGACTCCTTCTTGTCGCCGAAGGGGGCCGACTTCTTGCCGGCCTTCTTGTTGCCAGCGGCGGGCTTGTTCAGAGCCACAGGGGCAGCCGGGGGCGGCGTGGCCTTCTTGTTCACGCGAGGCGTGTCCTCGTCATCCGAGTCGAGGGCGGCGAAAATGTTCTTGTACGTGGTGGCCTGTTGTGCATCAACCAGCAGTCAGTTCCTCTGTGCAATGAGACAAGATACGCGGGCGCGAGGGCGGGGACGAGTCCGGGCTCACGTTGAAGCCGAGGGAGGGAAGAACTTCGTCCGCATTGCGAGCGTCCAGGCGCGCTAAAAGATCGCGCGGGGCTGTCGCCACCACCTGGACGCCGCAGCTGGCGCTACGCTCTCCCCCTGCCTGCTTCCCCCCTTCAATCAGTCGCCCCCTAGCTGTGCCGCGCTCGCAAGCGACGCGTAGAGCGCTTGCAAGGGACGTACCATGGCTACCGGGCGAGACAGGAGTAAGATGCTGCTGATCTGGGCTGCTCAAAGGACGAATGGAGGAGCTCCGGTAGCCAAGCGCTTGGAGCCACAGAAAAGCTCGCGCAGCCGGCGTTTGCTTGGTTTGGGACCGGTCCCCAGAACGATGCGCCGAGAGATTCGTCATAGTCGGGAATTCAATTATAAGAGGCTTCTGTTACTATGCTGTGGATAGAACCCGTTGAAAGCGATATATCTGTTTAAGGATTAAATGTGTTGTCGACATTTTCGAACCGCGCTGAACCGGTCCACGGCTTCAAGAACGGAATAAAGTGCGCGCAGAAAGATCCGTACTTAGGATGCTTGCAGTGCAAGCGAGTCCTTGCCGCGACACCGGCACACAACACCAGGGATAAATCTGGACATTGGATCGAAAGCAAGGCACGAGACTCTGGTCAAGATCGTAGAGCTAGTGGGGTCGGTGTGGTTTGGCGAAACTAGCTCAAAGACCGCAATTAACAAATGTGGGTATTGATGCAAGCTCCAGGCCTGCCGGTTTTAAGAGGACGAGTGCAGCTACCGGTAGCAGCGTTAATGGCCGCAGTTCATTCACGATGCATCGTTGACAGATTGCTGGTTAACTTTGAAAAGGCTACCGTCTTACCCCGCATATAAGGCATACGTGCTCTAAACGAATTGAACAGTGCGTGGGGCTCTATTCGTTTATAAGGCCTATGTGCTATATATCGAACAAATTGCTAAAGTCTGAAGAAATAGTTGCCAATGGATCCTTGAATCTGTGTCGGTGGTCTAGGGCAGCTCTGCTTCAACAACTACGTCGCTGGCGGCTTAACGTAAGGTCAATTATCAATTGACGAGCTAAGATATTGCCAATGTTAACTTCATAGATTGTTAGGAAGCTTTTTAAATTTATATATGACAGGGTGTCAGGTCCTGGTGGTAGATCGCATGGTATGCCTTCTATTGGGGGTGTTCTCTAAACGGGGTTTGTATTGCAACTTAAGCGAAAACCATTGTCTCTTTAGAAGGCATATGCATATTATGCGGGGTAAGACGGTAGCATGTACCTCGAACTTCATAAATCCCCATTGCGAGCCCCCAACAATCCCACCTTCCGCGAGAAAGATCACTGCCACAACGGAAACGCTCGTAAGGGAGGGGCTCGTATCGCTGCATCTTCAGCCGTGACATCACCGCGATATTGCTTCCTGCGCTGAGCGAGCTGCATCTCGAGCACTTACGGAAGATCGTTGATTGGTCAAAACGTTTTTGACCAAAATTGGCGATCACCTTTGGTTGGAAGAGTGCAATCACGACAATCACCTTGCTGCAGCACTGCTCGGTAGCTTTCGATGAAAAGAAGGCTGAGATCCCAGCACGTGTGGCTCCGGCACCGGTGGCGCTGACCATTCCTGGCCATTGACTGCGGCGGTGATCCTCAAAGCTCTATGGAGAGTCCCTATAGCTTAGGAGCTGGTACAGAAATCCATCAGCCCAGATCGTTGAGGACTCTCCGCGAGACACGCTGTGACTTTCCTCTACGCAACGCTGGCGAAAGAGCTCCACTGCGTCATGCCGAGCTGGCATTCCCTATCTATGATGGAATTTTTTTCCGAGACTATCCGTGCACTGTAGCAACCTGATCTTCTCGGCGTTGGCTGAGTGGATGAAATGTCGGACTCCTCGTGCACCAGGCGTAGACGATAGGCTTCGGGCCAACTATGGCGACCTACGCGGACAGTGAGGAAACCTCGTCAATGATGATCGGGCACCGCTGCACCACGCATTCTACATACTCAAAAAGCCGGCGCGGTCGAGATGGTGCGTGCATACGCCACGAGTGTCGGCAAAGACAGCCAGTGTCTATGACCGTCCGCGTTGGAACGCCGCAGAGGCGCTGTCACGATACGATATTTCAGCGCAAGAGCAGCGCCGTCAAGCTATCGGCACGGAGGCACTTTGCAAGCCGCGCCAAGCTGGACAAGCATGACACGCCTCTATCCCATGCAGCAGCAACTGAACCAGCAAGGTGCAGAAGAGCAGCTCCACCGTCTCTGTTTCGGTGGCAGCAGCCAGTCAACGTGATGCGAGACAGGGCTGTCAGACGGGACATCGTCAATCGCGCACGAACGGAATTTAGACTTGGTATGTGTAGGGAAACCGTATGGCCTGGCACTGCACCTGTCCATTTTCGTACGGGCGCAGAGTTGGCTTCGCGTCACCAACGGGTCACATCCACGCCACGGACCCTACTCGTTGCCCTTTCGCCGCCAAGACAAGACCGCCCGCGCTCCGGCACTACAGTACTCCACAGTCTTATCCATCTCTAGGCGCTCGCAATGCCACTGCACGCTTCGGGCCTAGGCGGTTTGCGGCTCACCGAGCAGACGCCCATCAACGAGGAGGCGGAGGCCATGGCGGCAGAGCATCCGACGCAGACGCGGCCCGAGCTGGCCAAGTGTCCGGAGCTGCTGCTCACGGGGTTGGAACTGGAGAAGTGCACCACGCTACGCATCCTGCACAAGAAGGGCCGGCGCTTCGAGTCGCCCTGGGAGCCCTTCTTCGTGGGCGTCTACGCGCACACGCTCTTCTACTACGCGCACCTGGGCGACTGGCCGCGCGCCGTGGTGCCGCTGCAAGACGCCGACGTCAAGGCCGTGGACCGCATTTTTCGCCACGGCGAAGCCGCCAGCGAGGGCGGCGACTGCGGCCCGTGCTGGAAAGTCACGTCCACCGCCGGCCGCGTGCTGCTGTTCCGCGCGCCGTCGCACGAGGCGCGCGTCGAGTGGATCGAGCAGCTCCGTGTCGCTGCTGGTCGTGCCAGCGCAAGGAAGGCCGGCATGGACGGCAAGGCGGCGCTCGCGCTGGCCCGACGGCTGTCCAGGTCCTCAAGCTCGGCGTCGGCCACGTCCGTGTCGCCCACTGCCATCCAGCAGTCGCCGCAGTCCAGACGACGGAGACGCACGGACGAAGATGACTCCGACTCGTCCGAGACGCTGCGCGACGCGCTGCGCATGGTGGAGAAGCAGCGGCGCGAAATCGAGGAGCTGCAGAAGCGGTTGGAAAAGTTTCAAGCTGTTGGTGAGCAGCAGGACGAGGATCAAGCGCAGAATGAGCTACTGCAGCACGCAATCAGAGACCGCGCCCGTGAACTGCAAGCGCGAGTGGAAAGGGGCCGACAAGCTGAGCGCGTGAAGGAAGCCGTCGCTGTCCTGGCGGGGCGAGAAGGGGCTGCAGCACAGGAAGATGAACTGGATCTGGACGCGATGCTGGACGACGCTGCCATCGAAATGGACAAGCTGGCTCGAATCTCGGCCATCTCCGATGTCCTCTCGGACGACGACTCGCCTGGAACTGAAGACGAGGAGGGCAATCACAGTGAAAACGTCGATGATCGATCGCCGCGCGAGAGTGGGCGAGACAGTGGGAAGGAGAACCTCAAGAACTTGAGTCTAGTCGACGAATCTGTGGCGAATTGCTCCAACCGTGACGACGAACACGACGAAGAAATTGAATCGGAAACTGAAGAAGCTAAAGCCGCTCAAGTTGAACAGCATGTGGAGATACTGGCTGCAAGCTCAAGTGACTTGCCAGCGTCCACCAAGCAGGAGTCAGAAGTCTCTCCCACAAGTACTCTTGAGTGCGAAACTGCGTCATTTGCAAAGGCACATACCGAGGAACTGGTATCCTCATACGCGCCTGCGTCTCCGATGAGTGCAACATCAATGAACTGCTACGACGTCGTGGGCAACGAGTCCATCCAGCAGCAAGCAGCGGAGCTGGCAGAGATGGCGCGCAACTTGAACAAAGATGAGCTCACAGACTCGTCATCAACCCGCGAAAGTAGTGACGACGGCTCTCTGACCTCCAGTTTCAAGGGATCGCACTATGGTGCGGGCATCTTCGACTCCAGCGCTAGCGCCGACAACGATTTCTTGCAGCAACAGGCGATGGAGATCGCTGAGATCGCTCGCAATCTGCAGTCTTCATTTCGGGTAGACCACAAGCCCGCAACGGTAAGTCGCTGTCGGCTTCGCTGCAGGATCTGCCACGTACTCAACTGACCAATATGTGTACTGTGCGTTGTGTCTATCAGGCACCGCTGAAGACAACTTCGAGTGGGTCGTCTCTACTCGGCTCCCAGTCTTCTTTCTCCGGTACGGTCATTCGCGTATGTACCGGTTGCGTGTGATATACATGTGACCTGACACGTTTTTCCTTTTGTAAAACATTCACAGATGTGACAGACTTCGGCCTGAACCAAATCAACTCGAACGATAGCAACGACAGCATCTTCTCCATTACGCAGGATGACCTGTTCTTCGATGAAGACGAAGACGGTGAAATCGAGCGCTTGTCAGAGTTTGAAGCGGTAAGTCATCTGGCACGAACTGGTTGGTGGTTTTCTTAAAGCGAGGCTAACTTGATTATATGGATGCACCTACAGTCCGACAGTCAGTTTTTGGAGGCAAGTGGTTTCTTGGATACAATCCACCAGGTCATGAAGGACTTTATTGTGTCTTCCCAGCCAGATCAATCGCGTCAACCTGACCAATTGGTCATCAGTGATGAGATTATTGCTGAGATCCGTCAAGGAATTGACGCTGAACCATTGAAGGAAACGACTGACCTCGAAGAAGCAATCAACCAACGCTCTCTACGAATGGGCTACTCTGCTGTGGATTCATCTAAAGGCTCCAGTCCAAGAGTACGCAGTCTGTTCTCTCACGCTCGATCTGCACGTGGTTTCCTGAATGGAGAGTCAGCACGGACTGCTCTGACGCAGACGCCAAAGGATCTCCCGTCGTTGCTGATCGAAGACACGATGTCGGTTGTTGCATCAATTCTTCAGAGTGCGGGGAGAGAAGACAAGATGGTATTGCTGGCACCATTTCTTCGAGTGTATGGAAGTCGCAATCGTCTTAGCCATTTGATTCGGTGGGCTATTGAGATCGAGGTCGCTTCCGTCATCAACGTGGCAACACTTTTCCGCTCCGACGACTATGCGAGCAGATTGGTGTCAACATACAGCAAAGCTATCGGGTCCAAGTTCATCCGCGTGGCTCTCTCAGATCCTATCCGCCAGATATTTAAGTTGAAGATTGCCGACATGGAATTGAACCCGCACAAGGAGGAGTCACTGCAAGACGAGGCGCAAGCGGACTCAAATGCCGCCAATCTCATGCAGACATGCCAGAACATTATTGATTCCATCGTGAAGAACACGCACTATGTAAGTATCTGCAACGGGATGCAGATGTGAAGTTGGTAGTTGAGCTGATTTGTTACTATGTATTATGGTATGTGTAGATTCCGTCGTCGTATTTCCACATTTGCTCGCACCTGAACTCGAAGGTCATCAGCCGGTTTGATGGTTCAAAGGAGGGCATTCAGGCAGCGGACGCCGCTACGTTGACTCGGGTGCGTTGATACTGTATGTGATTCCATCGTGTTGTAGGCTAACTTGTAATTTTGTAGTCGGTGATCGGAGGGTTCCTTTTCCTTCGATTCGTGTGCCCAGCTGTCACCACTCCGCACTTGTATGGGCTCACGAAGCAGCTCCCACCGCCTGAGACCCGCCGTGTACTTGTGCTAGTCACCAAGCTCCTGTTCAAGACAGCGACTGGCGTCAAGTTTGGGGACCGCGAGCCTCAATTCAAGTACGTATGCTCCCTGGCTGTTGTGTTCCCTGTAACTCTAGTTTCTTACCACTCGTGTTCTCATTCTTGTAGGGTGCTCAACCCGTTTATCGAGAAGAACTCGCCTGCAATTCAGCAGCTCTTCGCCAACTTGGCCATGTCTCCAAGCCAGGATATCGACGAGTGCTTCGCCTCAGATAGTCGCAAAATCTACTCGCACGTGTCTTCATCCCAGCTGGTGGATGACTTGGAAGTCATTCGGTCCATCTCGGAGAAGAACTTGTCCGAGATCGAGAAGAAGTTGGAGGACTGCGACTGCGCGCCCGAGGTATCCGAGAACTTTAAGACGGCAGTGCTGTCAGGGAACGACCCGCTGCAAAAGAGCTCGCTGACGAAGAAGTTGAGTGCCAACATGAAGTTCCTCAGCGGCTTCGGCAAGAAACCCAGGAAACAGTCCGATATGTAATGGATGCCCCGACGTAGACTGTTGTGGATCCCGCCGCGGCATCAGGGCACTGTGTGTATCACTTCAGCGAAGTATGATGTACATGTCTGTTGTAGTATTTGTTGTCGTAGCGTAAAAAATCAAGGCATTTCTCTTCTTGAAGGTGAAGTGCCTGCAACAACAAACAACGTATATAACACGCGAATGAACAAAGGGTACAGCTCGTTATCCAAAATGCACAATCAGGCCCGAAGGCTCCACCACCTTTGCTTGTCTAACAATCTACGTAGGCGTCTAGACGGCAGCGTGTCCGTTAGCAGCCGAGCCGTTGGCGGCGCCGTTGCCGGGGGCAGCTGGTCCGTTGCGACCTGGGAGGTTGAACGGGTTCGCGTTCGGCGCGATGGCCGAGAAATCGCTCGTGGAGAAGGCACGACGCGTTCGCGAAAGCGACGGGTTGATGCCCGCCTCGGCGAGTCTCTGCTCTTCTTGCTGCTGCTTGCGCTGCGTGACCTTGCGCTCCTCCGCAGACATGATGGCCTGCAGACGACTGGACGAGTCCTGCAACGTACTCAGTTCCGTCTCGGACATGTTCCGCAGCACTGCGTTGAGCGTGTTGTCGCTCATGGCGTGCATCAGGTCCTCCTTCTTTCCGGGGCCAGTGGCGCGCATGTCCGCCTCACTGCCACTGGCAGTAAGAACGTTGATGAATCGCTGCTGCTCGACGATGATGGAGCGCATCTGCTGCACCGACAGGTCGTCGTCGCGGTCGTCGTTGCTCGAGTTGGCGCGCAGAATGTCCTCAATCACTACACCACGGCTCAAGGCGTTGTTGTACAGCAGCCACGTCTGGATCTTTCCGGGGACGTACATCGCAGCGAGCAACAAAATGAGACTCAGCGACACGAGACCGAGCACAGCATCGTGCACGAAGTAAAGCGTGCCCACGAAACGCGAGTTGCTGCCGAGAAGAACCAGCGCCCAGCAGCCTACAGCCGCCGCAAGGTATCCCATACTCAACAGACACTGCCACATGCCGTCCACGTACACGAAGGCGAGAATGAGGCTCGAGCTTAGCACAATCACCAGAATGAGCTTCAGGAATCGGACGAGGCCATTCTCACCGTTCGAGCGAGATGAGGTGAAGAAGACCGCTTCAGCGCTCAGGTACACTGCAGTCATGGAGCAGCAGATGACCAACGGGAGCCACGTGGACTCCGTAAGGATCGAGTGATAGCTGTCGCCCGTCGACGAGATGGAGAGCGCAATCACGGCGAACAGTCCACCCTTGACCGTAATGCAGGCCTTGGACCACGGGCGCAGAGTCGAGAAGTAGGCGTTCTCTTCCTTGAACCACGCCTCCCACGACTGGTTCGGATTGCCGCCGTCTCCGCGCATCCACTTGAACCACAAGCGGAAGTCCTCCATCACGTCCGACCACTCAAACGCGAGCGGGTTGAACCAGAACGGCGACCAGTACCAAGACACGAAGACAAGCCACAACGACCACGTCATGGCGAAGTACTGGAAGCCGGCCGTGAACATGTAGTAGATCGTAAGACCGATGGCGATCTCCACTGCCGCGTACAGATGACTGCTGGCGTAGAAGCGGTAAAGCTCATCAAAAGACGAGTGCTTCGTCACGAAACCACGTCCCGTAGCCCGGTACTTGGCACCACCAGCAAGAATCGTCTGGCCGTAGTAGAACCACTTGGTACCAATGTGGAACAGGAAGTACAGAGGGCCACCCGTGACGAACAGGACGATGATCTCGTTCACCGCCGCCTTGAAGCCGCGCTCGACGGAGATCGTCGCCAGCAGCGGTGCAGTAGTGAGGAACGCCACCGATCCAAGCATCATCTGCAGCTGGCTCAGCAGCACGGGCTCACGACCGCCAACACCCTCCAACGAAAGCAACGCGCGAAGGAGGTTGCAGTACAGCAAGATGTACACCGTCCAGATGATGATCGACGTGGACAAGTAGAAGCCCACGTGGTTGTAGTAGAACGAAAGCAGCTTGAAGAAGTCCAGACGCTGGCTGATGCGATACACATCACGCGAGAGCGACTGCTCGGCCGCACCCTGTGCCAGCTTGGCCTCGAACTTGTAGATCTGCTGCATGCCCACATCACGGCCCTTGCCGCACTTGGTGTACTCCGGGAACGTCACGGAACCGCCACGCATGCAGTTGTTGTAGCCCGCGAAGATATCTTCACTGAGGTTGATGCCCTTGCTTGCCTTACTGATGCCACCGCGCGTGATGAAGAACAGCTTGTTAAACACGTCAGGGTGGCCGTAGTGGAGGCGCATGCGCAGCGGCCGCGCCAGCGTACGCTGGCTCAGCGTCACGAACGACGTCTCTTGCAGTGCCATGTAGTTCGCCAGCGAGCTGACGCTACCCGTGAAAATGTGCTCCGGAATGCCCACAATCGTGTACGGCCGGTCAGCTGTGCCCTTGTCAAACTCCTCGAGCAAGTTGCGCATCTTCAGGCCTTCCTCAAGGTATCCGTCCTGGTTCATGTCGATCGTCTGCAGATTCTCACCACGAGTGAACACGATGGCCGCGTTCTGGTTCTCAGGCTTGCCCTCACCCAAGATCGGGTTGCCAGGCAGCCGCACGCGGTAGATCTCATGCACCGAGCCGAGCTCCTCACCGCCCTTGATCAGCACCGAGAAGTACGACTGCTCCTTCTGGTAGTTTACGCGCACCTCGTCGATGTAAGCCACGCGGAGGTTCGGGAACCGGTGCAGCAAGAACTCGATGTCGCTCGCCTTGGGGTCGTTGTTCTTCTTTTGACGGCCGTAGATCTGGCAAGCCACGACGTACGTGAACTTGGTGTTGATCAGCTCCTCAAGCTTCTGCTGCGGAACTTGTTCAATCTCGGCAAGCAGACGAATGGCAGCTTCGCCGTACATCATCCCCTGCACCGTGCGCGACAGCGTCTGGCCACGCAGAGAAGCCCACATTCGCAGCTCAATGGCAGTCTCCGGATCCTTCCAAATGTTCTTCTTGGGCTTGACACGCTCCAGGAAGTTCGCCCAATCGCGTTTGTACAGCGTCTGCAAGAACAGCAGCGTGTGCACATCCAGACCGTCCTGCTTGCTCTCCAGATCCTTTCTTGAGTACAGAACGTCTTCGGCGTAGAACGGCGTCATGACGCTCCACGACTTCATCTCCTCGAGCAACGGCGCCAGCGGCATGTCCATAAACAACGAGTTCACGAAGAACAGCAGGCGACGACGCGCATCGTACGAGTGAGGCTCAGCATCGATCTTCTGTAGGGTCAGAAGCCCGTGCAGGTGCGACAGTACCACGTCGGTGTGGCTCTCGAACGCTGTGAGCGTGATCTGCTCGCCCGTGTAGTTGTCGTCCCACATAAACCCACGCTCCTGCGTGAGAATCCACGTCAAGCGGTCCGAGATACCCTTGCTTTCGGCATAGACCGGGTCCTGTTCGTGCACGTGGGCCAGAATCTCCTTTCCAAGGTTCAGGAACGAACGCACGCGTTCACGAATCTGCATGATATGAGCACTCGGGATCGAGTGCGTCACCTTGCCGTTGTTGACCGCGGGCTTGTGGGTCTGCTGCTGCATGCGAGCAATACGAGCGACACCGGAGCCACGGCTACGACGAGGCGGCTCGAGTCCCAGAGACGACAGACCTGTCGTACTCGCAGACTTGGTGAGACCAGACGGAACTGGGCGGTACGAACTCGACTGCTGCGGGAACTCGTACGACGCATAGTCGGAGGGGTCCTTGCGCACAGGGATCACCTTGGCGTTGTTCTTCCAGGCACGAACATTGGACTTCAAGAGCGACACGAGACTCGCTAGAGAGCGACCGCAAGGGCCGATCTTCTGCAGGTTGAGCGCACGGAACACACCTCGTGCTGCCCAAGAGTTGAGCACGCTAGTAATGTACTTGACGTCGTTCGAGTGGCACGGGCCGAGCACATTCGTAAGCACCCAGTTCGCGAGCTCCCAGATCTCCTCCATGGATTCCTCCACCATCGGGTTTTCACTGAGAATCTCGAGCAACTTGTCTTGCAGCACACGCTCCGAGACGTTGCCATCGTTAGACGAGTAAATATCAAGCACGTTGGACGTGAAGTTCTCGAAGCAACCAGCCAGCTGGAACTGCGGCAGGTAGATTTCGCGCTGGTACCCATCAAGGCGGTGGAATTGCAGCAGAGATTTCTCCCTGTTCGAGAGCAAGTCGTCTGCACGCATGCTGTCGATGATAGTATCCCATGCCACCGAAAACGAGAACCACTTGCGCCGACGCGCTGCTTGCCGCTCCATAGGAGTCTGTTTGCGACGCGAGAACGAGAGCAAAGGCGTCTCGTCGTCGTGCACCGAGGTGCGACGCTGAGAAAGAATACGGGACGTCGGATCTGCGCCGCCCGCGACGCGATCCAGCACCTCGTGGCCTACCGACGTCGAGCCATACGACATGCCCGTGCTCTCCGCAATTTGAAGTCCAGTCTTCGAGTTCCTTGAGATCACCTTGGCGTTGAACGCATCCACGGCGCGGCTAAACGCTGATCGGACACGGCTGAAGTTTCGGATCTCACCGATGTGCGACGAGAAGCCAACGAATGTGCCCGTGAAGGCCATCCAGATCGAGTTCCAAATGGTGATGTCGACGCAGAAGACCAAGAAGAACGGCATCCAGTTCAGGAAGATGAGGAACGACGTCGTGATGATACTCACGCTGTTCTCCACATGATCGGCATACAGCAAGAACGTTGGCACCACGAGGGGGTAGATCTCGAACTTGTAGCTGAAAAAGAGCTTCCAGAAAAGCTGCGAAGCCCAGAAGAACTGATAACCCACACTCATCGACTCCGGGTCCAGCACGTTGTCGCCCACGTACAAGCGGTTCATGGGGCTCACGATGTCGCGGATGAAAGCGACCGGGGCGAACT
Organism: Phytophthora crassamura; assembly: GCA_033557995.1. NCBI lineage: Eukaryota > Oomycota > Peronosporomycetes > Peronosporales > Peronosporaceae > Phytophthora > Phytophthora crassamura. The sequence continues at coordinate 4,889,119 of JAUCED010000004.1, forward strand.
TCGTGCGGCGCGTCCAGTTCGTGAGACCTGGCATTACTTGCATGGCGCAGTTAACCAGTCCCGGGATGTGGCAAAAAAGCACGACCAGGTAGTACGACTGCCACCACAGGCCGCCATAAGCCCAAGCGTACCAGTACAGCATCGAAGACAACACCGCGAGCGCTAGGTGCAGCAGAACGCGAAGGACGTTGCGCACCGTTGAAAATGGCTTCTGGTGGATGTGGTACACAGCAAAGATGTCGAGTCCGTCGCGGAGAATGTCCAGCAAGAAGGGCGTGATCAGAGTGCTCGAGACAATCTTGCACGCGTCCGCGAAGTTCATCTCTTGTTCGGTCGCAAACGCAAGCATCACCAGGAAGTGGAACGAGATCACGTGGAAGTTGAAGATACGGTTGAAAGCGCGCAGCGGGAGCAGCCACGTCCGCTTCTCCACGAAAGTCTTGGCTGACTCGGTGAATCCCTCGGCGATGCTTTTCCGCTTGTTGAAGAAACCGGAGCCGCTAGCGCCTCCATTGAGCCCGCCTCGGCCGCTGAGTCCCCCCAGACCTTGGCGTTTCTGCTTCTTCTGCTGGTAAATCATGGCCGGACTGGGAGACGTCGTGTCGAGGACCTCTTCGTGCTTGTAGTCGAACTTCAGACACGCCTTCGTCCAGAAAAACTCGTTGAAATCGTCGTAGTTGTGGCGATCTTCGTGGTCATGTGTTGACGTCATTTCAGCCTTCAGCAGGCCATAGACAGGAGTCACCACCGTGTCCAAAAAGTATCCTGCTTCGCGTTCGGAGTGACGAACCGACGGGAACTCTTCCTTCATCTTGTGGAAGAGGAAGCACAGGAACTCGGGCGAGTGACGCAGGTTGCTGGCTTCTCCCCAAATGAAGAAGAAGAGACACAAGTCCACCGAGATCTCGTCCACGCTAGTAAGACCACCCTGAGGCGCGCGCTGTTCGCTCCAGTGCAGTGGCTGGATCTTCAGCTTCGAACACCACTGACTGTAGTTGGAAAACACCAAGTCGTGCAGCTTCCGGTACGGGTTTCCACCCTTGCGTGTGTTGTTTGTGAGCAGCATCACAATGTGCTCCGTTTGGTTGCGGAAGTTATCCAGCTGGAATCCGAACGAGCGCTGCACATTCACGGCAATGCGGAAAATGGTGCTGAACTGCTGCATGTTGTGCGGCAGCTTGGACGGCGAGAAGAAGTTGACCAAGTTCTTCTCCATTGCCGACGCCTCGTCACCGGCTGGGCGCCACGACCGAGCGTCGGAGCTTGCAGACACGGGCGGGAACTTGGCCTTGCGAGCCTTAATCGTGTTGTTGCGCAGCGTCACACCACGCATGCGGTAATACCCGTAAGCCGTGCTGGTCACGCTGAGCGATAGAAGAAGCACGTACATCGCCAAGCAGTGCTCGGAGCAGAAGCCAACGTGGTCGTGGCTGTCTCCGTTGAAGACGAAGCCCGCGAGGTCCCAAGCGTTTGCCGCGATATCGCCCTCGCTGATCCACAGCGACAATGACAGCAGGATCGCCAGACTACCGAGCCAAGACGTCGACAAGATCACGACATGCTTCGTATCGATCCGCGGGGCGCATCCAAGCGCAACGCCCACTGCCACCAGCACCACAGTGATCACACGCGTAGATAGAAGCGGCACAAACTGGCTGATCAATACGCCGCCGTACAAGCCAAGCATGGCACCCAGCGAGACCGGGTATGCCAAGCAGCAAACACCGCCTAGTACCAAGCCACACAGGCAAGCAATTGCAGTGTGGACCCAGGCCAGATCCTCAGGAGCGCTTGAACTCAAAGCGCCATAGAAGGCTGCAGTGAGCCAGATCGAGCTGGCGTAGGCCGACAGCATCTTGGGGTGAGACGTTCCCCGGAAAGCCATGAAGAGGCCCACCAGCGCGTTGATGACCGCGAAGAACTGCACAAGCGCAATGTCGATGCGCAGCGAGACGTACCACGGAAGACCGTAGTCCACCGGGTTCATGTAGATCCATTCCTTCGTCGGGAAGGCCTCGGGGTTGCATCCCACCGATGTGTACCGGTTCTCTTTGCCCTTGTACACGCGCACATAGTCGATCGTGAAGTTGGACGGCCACAGCGAGTCACAAATCTCGCCTTCACACGGTGGCGAGAACTTCTCGGAAACGGCCGTACTCAGAATGAGGTAACTCGGCTCCACAGGGATCTGGCGAGGAGGGATGCCCTTCTCCCACTTGCTCAGTGCCGAACCAGGGATCTCAAACACAAAGCTGCTGTCCATCCACCAGCGGATGTAGCCCTCCGGACCAGGCATCCAGTCCAGGCGGTACAAGTGGTACGACTTGAACGCGTTGGACTCGAGCCGCGTCAGCGCCGAGATGGAGTCCAGACCCAGTTCACCGTAGTAGTCACTGTTGATGCGCGTAAACTCGCCGAACTTGAGGCCCTTGTACCATTGATTCGGGGTGGGCAGCGCCTCGGAAGCGGGGCGCATGTCGTCGGTCAAACTGGGACGGATCTGCAGCGACGTCGAGATGTACGCCGGCTCGTCCTTCGCCCGAATCTGCGCCTCAATAACATCGATTTCCGTGGCGCCACGCCCCTGGAACGGGTTCAGCCCGTACATCTCCGGGTAGGAGTTCTTGTCGTGCTTGTTGGTCAGGTTGCCACAGGCGTTGATTTTCTGCTTGACCTTCTGAGACTTCTCAATGAACGGCGCGCAGACGTCGAAGCTCCAGGGCCATGTGCCGTCCTGGGAGCCCAGGAACGGCGCGCGGCCGATGTTGCCCATGATCCAGATAGCCGGCCACGTGCCGGGGATGCCCCACTTGCCGGGCAGGATGGCGCGCACCTCGACGTAGCCGCCCGTGTAGCAGAACTTGTTCCAGGTCTGCACGCTGCCGCTGACATACTTGGCGCCGCGGTAGCGGTGCTTGGGCTTGGAGGTGGTGATGATGAGGTTGCCCTTGTCCACCTGCACGGCCTGTGGCAGGAAGTGGTGCTGGCCCATGTTGGTCGTATCGCGGATGTCCACAGCCGTCCATTTGGGGTCGAAGCCAGCCTCGAACGTGCGCTTGGACGAGTTGAACTCGTCCGAGAAGATGAGCGTGTACTCCATCATCTCGCTGACGTTGCCGCCGAAGTCCGGGAAGTTCTGCGCCGTCGTGGGCACCGACAGGTTGTAGAACTTGGGGTCCGTGTCCGGGTCGATCCACTGCCGCTGGAAGGCCGTGAGGTTGTGCCGCGTGCGCCCCAGCACGTCCGTGATGGGTCGGAACGCGGAGCAGCACGCGGGCAGCAGCGCCGCCAGCAGCGCCAGCGTCAGCAGCAAGGAGCTCCGAGCGCGCGCCATGGTGGGGGGCGTCTTCGGGGCGGGGACAGCGTCGGCCTGCAAAATGCGGAATGAGCTCGGGCAGATCTTCCGCATCAGCGCCCAAAAATGCGTTGCCGGGAAAACACTTGCGCTCAGTATGAACCATCGGAGCATAGTGGGGGTAAGTGAGTCATGTGACCCGCTGGACGATTCGAAAGGTGGGAACGTGGTACAGTACCCTCAGCCTCAGCTGACTTCGAGCTCGCATACGTCGGCGGGCAAGGCTGGCTGGCCTCGGGCCGCCCAAGCAAACAAGCAAACGGCCAGCACAGCCGGCCTTGGATACCGCTTCACTTTCCCTTCTTTTGTCCCTCGCGGCTGGGCGCGCAAGCAAACGCAGTCTCGAATCCGCGCGCGAGTCCGCAAGGCCGGCGGCGTGAATGTCACACTCGCTCTTCGGTCTCCTTGCTGGCTGCCAATATCCCATGACGGACTGCCAAGCAAGCCGAGCGGAAGACGCGGAAGAGGGCTGCGATCCTGATTCCCGTGCGCAGTGCTGCGTGCTGCACTCTGCAGCACGCAACAGCCTGCGGCTCTCCACCAGCGAGCGCGGATCCTCAACGATCGGCCAGCGTGTTTTATCATCAATCTTTGATGGGGGCGCGCCTGCCAGGCGCGCTGCTTGGTGCACGGCTCGGCTCGCTAGAAATCGGGCTACACGTTGCAGTTGGCGTCAAATCGCGGGATAAGTAGCCACCGCCGCCACCAAAGACGCGGCGCGGCATCCTGCTCATGTTTTCCAAGCGCCGGTAGTCCGCCAGCGAGCAGGAGACGAAGCGGCGCCGTCGCCGCCGGCAGTCTCCGCAATCGGACATACTAAGATAGTCGGCCTCGGCGAGTATCTTGTCGGCGAGTATCTTGTGCAACGTGGACCAATTTTCGATCGGCCACGTACCCGGAGGCGCGTCACGCTCTCGGATTCAGACTCTGATACGCTTGTCCAGCTGACACGCATGGTGTGATGTAGTGCACACCAACCAAAAATCGAACACAAAGTGCAAGAAAGGTGCAATTCCCTCGAATGTTCCTTGTCCATCGGGGCGGAGCAAGCGAAGTCATCACAAAACAGCTTCGCCAAAGCGGCCAATTTGCCAGGTTGGCCAGACGAGGAGATGCTGCACGGCATGATGCCGGGCCACCACCAACCTACGCGTCCAACCAAACCTTTTTCCGTTGCGGCATTGCATTTTGTCAAAGTCGTTGACAGTCCCGGTGAAAGGGCATGAATGCGCTCGGTTGTCGATCCTGGCACGACGCCTTTCTTCAGCGAGTCAACACGAGTTCGATTCCCCCCTCTCACTTTGGTCGGGTCCGCAGTCAATTAGCAGTGTAGAATTGCCCGCGCAGACGCTGGCTTGTTGGCTGGATGACAAAGTCTCTCTGTCGGTCTCCGAGTGCTGCTGCGCAGCCTATCCGGCTGCTGTTGCTGCCGCCCGTTTTGCATCAGATCGATCCACAGCCTCAGATTTCAGATGCACCACCGCAATTACGTACGAAACCCAAATGTAACGTGCACCACACTGATTATGCCCCTCGCGCTCCACCACACACGCACTTCGCTCGTCGACCTAGCGCATCAACCGCTTCGACATGTGGCTCCGACGATCCTGCCTGCCCGCCCTGACGCGCGCGCGCTCGGGACAGCGCTCGTTCTTGCAGCGCAATGCGCCCACGCTGGCGCGCGCCTTCGCCACCGACTACTCGGCCGTCACGGCCGAGAACATCCGCAACGTGGCCATCGTGGCACACGTCGACCACGGCAAGACGACGCTGGTGGACCAGCTGCTCAAGCACGGCGGCAACATGCTCTCGGAGGAGCGCGTCATGGACTCCATTGACCTGGAGCGCGAACGCGGTATCACCATCATGTCCAAGTGCACGCGCGTCGAGTACAACGGCCACGTGCTCAACATCGTCGACACTCCGGGTCACGCCGACTTCGGCGGCGAAGTGGAGCGCATCCTCAGTATGGTGGATGGTGTGGTGCTGGTTGTGGACGCCACGGAGGGCCCCATGTCGCAGACAAAGTTCGTGCTGACCAAGGCGCTGCACCGCGGCCTCAAGCCGCTCGTAGTCATCAACAAGGTGGACCGCGACACCAGCCGCCTGGATGGCTCGGTGGAGAACGAACTGTTCGATATGTTCGTGGCGCTGGATGCATCTGACGACCAGCTCGATTTCCCCGTGCTGTACGCGTCTGCGAAGCAGGGCTGGGCCGTGCACGACCTGGACGACGCCAGCCAGACGCGTGACAGCATGATGCCGCTGCTGGACGAAATCACCCGCTACGTTCCTGCTCCGGAGACCAATGCTGACAAGCCGTTCGCGATGGCCGTCACCATGATTGGCCACGACCCGTACGTTGGTCGTCTGGCTACGGGCCGCGTTCACGCCGGAACCGTCAAGGTACGCAATCTGCTCTGCTGGTAATGCTCTTTTTGGTGCGCGTCGACCTTGTTCTGACTTGCTGTGTGGAATGATATCGTTTAGATCGGAGATTCCATTCAGGTGATGAACCGCGACAGCAAGAAGCTCGAGGTTGGTCGAGTGACGAAATTGTTCGTCACGCGTGGCGTTGTGAAGTCAGAGATCACGTCGGCTACTGCTGGTACGTTCCAGATTATCGGAAGTTAGTTGAAAGAGTTCGATAAGCTCACAATTTGCTGCGGTGGTGCTTTGAACAAGGCGACATTATCACGATTGCCGGTGTGAACGCATACGTGTCCGACACAATCGCTGACGTGGCTGTGACGGAGCCCATTCCGTCGCCGCAGCTCGACCCTCCTACGATCTCGATGACTTTTGGTGTGAACGACGCGCCGACTGCCGGCAAGGAGGGAAAGTTCGTTACGTCTTCTCACATCAAGCAGCGCCTTGAGCGCGAATGCGAGGTACGCATCTCGTTCCAATTAGCGTGTACACTCGGTGAGACGCTAACGTTTGATTTCCGCTTGTTGTGTTCAGAACAATGTTGCTATCTCCATCTCCCCCAGCAAGTCCTCGGAAGCCTTCGACGTGCACGGCCGAGGCGAGCTTCAGCTCGCTATTCTGATTGAAGAAATGCGTCGCGAAGGCTTTGAGATGTCCGTATCGGCCCCGCAGGTGCTCTTCCACACGGACCCGGAGACCAACCAGAAGCTGGAGCCCATTGAAGAAGTGACAATCGACGTCGACTCCGACTTTTCGGGCACGGTTATTGACAAGCTGTCGACTCGTGGCGGTGAGATCGTGGAGTTCAAGGAGATGCACGACAAAGTGCGTCTTCAGTTCAAGATTCCTAGCCGCTGTCTGATGGGCTACCGCAGTGAGGTATGCATTGCTTTGCCCCCCCCTTTTCCGACGTAAGCATGGACTCTTAACTGGACATTGTGCTTTTATCGTGTGTAGATCAAAACCGACACGCGTGGAAGTGGCATCCTGAACTCGATTTTCCACGGCTACTCGCCGTTCCAAGGCTCGGCGACTCCTCCGTCCAAGGGTAAACTGATCTCCTCGTCCGGAGGCATGTGCACGGTAAGATTCAGCTGGGTCGCGCGCTTGTTGTCCCTCATATGCAGACCTTCTCACTATTGCATTCCTTTGTTGTTCAGGCCTACGCGCTCAACACGTTGGAAGACCGCGGTGAGATGTTCGTCAGGCCTGGTGACGAGGTGTACGAGGGCATGATCGTGGGTGAGCACAGCCGCCCGACGGACATTGAGATCAACCCCACCAAGGAGAAGAAGCTCACGAACATGCGCGCTGCCGGTACGGACGAGAATGTCAAGTTGTCCCCGATCCGCCAGTTTTCGCTGGAGGACGTGGTCACCTATATCGGCGAGGACGAAATGATCGACGTGTCCCCGTCCAAGATCCGCATGCGGAAGCGCGAGCTGACGGCCAACGGCCGCAAGCGGGTGCAGGGCAAGAAGAAGTAAGCATACGCTGTCGGCACTTGTGACAGCGAAGGCATGGCGATTTTACCAGACATCCGATCATTTCGTATTCATATAGAGGCAACAGTAGACGAGTCAAGACACATAGAGCAACTAGTGTGCTCGCTTGCAAACAAGACGTATTCTATGTCAACCGGTTCGTCCTCCAGTTGTCCTCCCGTGTCCTCCATTAGCGCAACATGCCATATGCGCAACATAACATATACAATGTTGCGCAATCATTGTTTATGTTGCACGACCTTTATTGACTTGGCTTTTGTATGCCGCGTTGAGTGGCGGATCATTGCGAGCGGACACCTTCGACAACCATGGCGCTGTCTCCGGAGGACGAGGCCGCGTACAACATGCTGGCCATGAAGATGCAGCGCGACGTCAACTGCCTGGCCGATCCGGACCGCAGTGTGCGGCGCCGAGCCGTGGATAAGCTGCACCGCGCGCTGCAAAGCGAGGCGTCGCGCGTGTCCGCTGCGGTGCTGCGCTCGCTGTGCTCGGCCAATCTGCAGCGCCCTCTACTGCAATGCGCCGAGAGCGACGCCGTGGAAAAGTGCCGCGAGCGATCGCTGATGTCGCTGCTATTCCTGTGCGAGCGCGGGGCTCTGGAGCCGTCGGACACGACGCTGAAGCAGCTGGTGGCGCTGGCCAACGCGCGACTGGGCAAGCTGCCGTACCCGGAACCGACGGAAGAGATCCGCCTGCTCATCTTGCAGCTGCTTCACGAATTCCTCAAGCAATTCGCAGCTGTAGAAGGCTCACCGACGTCCCTGCGCGACGTTATCTCGGAGCTGGCTAACGCGCTGGGCAAAACGGCGGTGGACCCGTTCCCGGACGCCAAGAAGATGTCGGCGGAGTGCGTCATCTTGATCTCTAGGGCGTGGACGAGCGACGTGGGCATGCAGATCGGGACGATCGTCAAACCCATGGTGGCGAATCTGGGCCACCAGCACAGTCGTGTGCGCGTTTGTGCGCTGCAGGCTCTGGAAGCCGCGGTGCCCTGTGGCTCGGAAGCTCTTCCGGAACTCATGAAGGAGGTGCTGCTGCCAACTATGAGCAAAGTCGTGTTTGATCACGCCCCTTCCGTGAGGAAGCAGCTCGTGAAAACGCTAGCGGTGTGGCTTGCTAAGATCGATCAAGTCCAGCAGTTTGAGGCTGACATCGTCCCGATCTTCCTGGCAGGCGTCGTTGATGATGCTCCTGAAGTTCGAGCGCTTTCTCTCGCAAAATTGAACGAGTTGTCTGCTATATGGGAGGCTCGAGATGAAGACGGAGGCGTCAAGTCGGGTGACGTGGAGCTAATGGAGGTGGATGCGGACTCTGCTCAAAGTGCGCCGCCTTTTTTCTTCGAATCGCGTCCACCTCGCGGCGCCCGCAAACTTGCGGCAAGCATCCGAACGAACGTATTGCCGCCTCTACTCGAGAAAACGGCAGACTGGACGGTGCAAGTTCGTGAGCGCTACACCCAAATTCTCAGTGCCTACTTGATCTTGCTGGAGCAGAACATGAACCCTTTCCTCGATAAGGTCTTTGCAGCGTTGGGCAAGACTTGCCGTGATGACGAGGAGACCGTGTTCAATAGCGTCAAGGCGTGCTCGGGTGTGGTCGGCTTTTATGCGGACTCCCAGATGATTTTGGCCTCTTTGCTGCCGATGGTGGCTGGTAGGCTGGCAGGTCAGGACACCGCGCAGCATCGTACAAACGGGCTGATCCTTCTGGGTTTGAGTATTGAAGGCATGACGGCTAATACGATAGGGGGCCACTTGGAGGTAAGGATTCCTTTATGCTGCCAGCTTTGTCAGAAGGAGATCTCACGCGTTTACTTGTGAATGATCGTGGAATCGCTTAGCTCATTACGGAGGCCTTGTGCGACGCTGGCTTGCGCGAATCTGAGGTTGCAGACCTCCAAGACCAACTGGCTGGCGTTGTTGCAAGTATTATCAAGACCGCCGGATCCTTGCTTTCCCAAAAAGATGAAGTTTGCTTCCGACTTTTCTGGGTACTGAACCACCTCGTAGCATCGTCATCGGAGGCATCATCGGCATTTGAAACGGTAAGTCGACACGAGTATCGCTGGATAATGCTTTCAGCGCTAGGAAATTATAACATTTCTTTCTGTTACCCTGACATCAGGCAAGCGAAGCCATGGTGGAGCTAGCAGCGAAGATGGGGCAGCCATTGGAGGTAAGTTGCTTGCCAAAATGTTGTGACTCCAGTGAACTGCTAACCAACTTGAACGATGCATCCACATTCTAGGCACTCTACTCACGCTACATGGGCAAGCTACTGGAAACAGTGACGCTTCCTACCGATGCGGCTACGAGTTGGCAAAAGAGCAACCCGAGTCGCATCCTGTTCGACTCACTTTGCCGACGTGGTGGAGCGGTACGGATCATTTTAGATGCAAAGTTTGGTTTCCAATGAAGTGCTAATACGCTGTCGATGTCTACTGGTTGTGGTTCCTGTGTTTTAGGCCTGTGGCGAGAACCTTGAGAAAATCGTACCCGTCTTTTTGGTGCACCTCGAACCCACCCAGGATGCAGATGTTCGACTCGCGTTCCTTGCACTGATGGAGACGATGTTAGGCACCGATTCAATCAGCGAGGTGTGTCAGGATGCAAGATGGTCGAGCTGCAGCATTGATCTAACTGTTGCTTTGTATGTTTTTACTCAGGCCTTCAAGCCATTCAGTGCCCAATTGCTCCAAAAAACGATCATTCCGAACATTATTTGGCGTGGAGGACGTGTAGCTGCAACCATTAGGTACGGGGTATCTTGTTGTGGGCGGTTTTTTCTTCACTAATACGTGCACTCTCTGCTTTTCTTTCATTAGAAAAGTGGCTGTTGCGTGCGCCTACACGCTATTGCGCCAGGGCATTGCCGACCAACCGTGCTTGTTTGAGACTGCGCCGCAGGTAAACGCTTGATCTTGCTATTGTTGTGTCACCCCGGATGATTCTAACCAGTGAACTTGCAGATGCTTCCTGTGCTGAAATCATCAATGGACGATTCTGACGCCAAAACTCGCCAACTGGTTTGCCTCGCGTTGCAATACCTGTTCGTGGCACTGCCCGGGTGCTTGGGAGGTATGGCTTGCGTACTGTTTGCTGTGAATGTAGTAGCGATGCCTGACATGAGAATCGTGTGCGTTTAATACGATCACAGAGGAGCCCGTGCATCAGCTCTATGCGGAGATCCTGAAGCGCCTGGATGACAGCAATGATACTGTTCGCAAAGCTGCATGCCAGACGTTCACCACGTTCCTGAAAGCTGCGCCAAAAGAGCACTTCAGAGGAACGATCATCGACTACACTTTGGATTGCCTTTTTGTCCACCTAGACGATTCCGAGCCCGATATTCAGGTAAGTAAGCATGACAAGGACAACACCCAGCCAAATGACCTCGTCATTATTGCTGGTTAAAGAGTGGTACTGACATGAATTGCGTGTTTGCTGTTGAATATGGCGCAGGCGGCTGTCTTCGAGGTTCTGAAGGAAACGGTTGCCATCGATGCACCACGGCTGGCGAAAAAGGCGGAGGAGAATCGGACCCGCCACCAAAGTCCTCGGTACTGCGACCAGCTTCTGGCCTTGGCAACTGCGCAGTTGACGTGAGCTGGGATAGTTAGCCTAGAGCAGGTCCCATTTGTCACAACAAGAAGTCTGCATGACACTCACCCCACCACGTGGAGGCCGTTCAGTTTAAGCCGTCTCGAGCTTCTGCTCGTCCAAGTTCTTGAAGTACGCGACCAGATTTTCGATGCGTTTCTTGTTCTCTTCTTCCTCCTCTAGCTGCCTCTTGCGCTTGAGCAGCTTCCTCTTGCCGAACGATGTCTTGGCCGCCTTGAAGGAGAAGATCGGCGGTGATTCTTGATTCGCAACTGGCGTGACATTGTTGACCTTCTGCCGCTTCGGCAGACCCTTCTTGACGCGACCAGCTTTCTTTCGCTTGCTCTTCCGGCCAGGTGTCGCCGCGTTCACCTCATTCTCCTGCGATCAAGCGCCCACTCACGTCACTTCTACACACAACCGCAAGAAATCTTCCGCTTTCAACCAGCAAGCGCCTCCACCTTATCCCCGTCATAAGAACAGTCTGCGACAGTGAAAGCAGCATAAGGTTAGTAGGCCGCGGCAACGTCAGCTATATTTGCGCAGCCAGACGGACCAGGCTGCTCCAAGAAAAGCGCAAGGACGATCCACTCACCGTCTTCGTCGGGTGTGTCGCTGAGCTGGCACGTCTCCTTCATCGGGGCCTTGGCTCCCTGTCGTCGTGTCTGCATCGTTGTTACCCGCGCGCGCGGAATCGGGAAGTTGAAGTGACCATCAGTCCTGCAAATCTTTCTTAGGTAGTCGTCGATTGGTGGAAACGGACCCTATTTTTAGCGAACCGCAGCTTGCCAGGCGGTTCTCGCTCGCCACTTCTCTTTCCCCACGATCACACAAGGAAGCGTCGATAACCAGCACCAGCACCACGAGCGCCATGAAGGTCGCGTCCGACGAGCCGCAGGGCACCATCTCCATCGAGGTGCCGCAGCACGCACTGCAGAAGATCCGCAACCAGCTCGTTAAGTCCGTGGACGTCCGGAACGTGCGCGGCATCTCCCAGTTCTTCGGTCTCGGTGCGTCCGAATAGGCGACGTGGCGGCCTCCCCTCCCGCCCCTGCCTCTCCCTCCTTACTAACCTCTGCATTGTATGCGATCACAGGTGAGGAGAAGCCTTTCAATGTGCCTGGCCGCGAGGTGTTGGCCTCGCGCTGCCGCAAGAACGCGCTGTTCTTCAGCGCCAACTACGCCATCTCCGCGGCGCTGGTCGGCGTCGTCACAATGTACGTGCTGCCTGTTTGTCTGCGTGGGAGTTTGGGCCAGAGGACTGGAGGGTTACGAATCGCTGATGTGGCTATTGATGCTGTACAGCCTGCTGAACCCGTTCTTCCTGTTCGTGTTGATCTGTCTGGGCGGCTTCTGGCTCTACATGTCGAGCGCCACGGCGAACGAGTCGCCCGAGAATCCGACCAAGCTAATGGGACGTACTGTGACGCCTGACCAGAGAAAGCTGGGCATGCTTGGTGGTACGTTTACGTGCTGAAGAGATGCTGTTGGACATTAGCTCATGCTATTTGTCTTCCTGTGCTGTACAGTGAGCTCTGCGGTGATTGTTGTCTTCGGCGGCTCGATTCTCTTCACGATCTGCTCGGCTAGGTAAGTTGACTTGATACGCCTATTTACGCGGAAGCCCATGAGCTCACAAGTTGTGACGGATTTCTTACTTTTAGCGGCGCACTCGCTATATCGCACGCTATTCTGCGCGATTGCCCCTCTATCCGTGAGGAGGACGAGCTGGGTTTCCTGTCGAGCGAGGCGGACCAGATCGCGGACACCGTTTAAACCTGGCTGGAGCATTTCGTTCGGCGAGGACAACTTTTAGGCCTGCATAGATCGATTCGAAGAAAACACGGATAAAGCTCTGCAGCTGGCGTGCACGATCACAAATATGACGGCAGGGCAGATGCACAACCTTCAATACTAACGCAGATTCGCACCGAAACGTTTTCTGCGTAATGTTGTGATTTGCTTGGCACCCGCACAACACTCGATTCGACCTTCAGCTACAATGTTATCAACACAGCGGCACCGAAATGAAGAAGTCACCGGGTACGCCACCGTCAAGTTCAAAGTTCATCGAATCGGTTTTGGCTGGATTGGTCAAGCAACGACACGAGCAACAAAATACGGAACTGGGACGCCGACGCGAAGCAGCGCAAGGTGCTCGATCTGGCAATTGAGCGTGATGTTGATATCAGGCGTTCTCGAACTCGCCGCCGTGGTGGATGAACAGCAACCGCACCACTGCAGGCGGGGAGGATGGGTTTAAGGACAATCTGCAAGCCTGGAACCACGGACAGTTCGCGCTTTACATGGCGACCGTTGTGAAGCAGGCGAAGGAAAGCTGGGGCATCACTTTTACCTACGTCGTTTACCTACGTCGAGCCTTTTAATGAGCCGATGTGCTCGTGGTGGCAGTACCCTGGTGGGCAAGAAGGCTGCCACTTTGATGTAGACACGCAGAAAGATGTAGTGCTGAAGCTACGCGCTAAGCTTGACGCTTTCAGACTTCAAGACGTGGCAATTGCGGCGTCCAATGAGAACGCAGGCACTCGCCACGCTCGGTGCCATGTCAACGGATGCTCCAGTGATGGCTGCGATCGGAAAGATTAACACCCACGGGTACGGTAACCGCAAGTCCGACCGAGCGCCCTCGAAGGATCTTGTGGCGAAAGTGGAGAAGAAGTTTGGGATTCGGAATACGGTGAAAAGGACGCTACAGGGCTCACCTTGGCTCAAGTCGTTGCGAACAACATCAACGAGATGGGCGTCTCGGCCTTCGTGTACTGGCAGCCGTTTGACGGTGGTGGCTGGGGTCTCATCAACTCAGCGCCGGGAAACAACACCATCGACACGCCCAACCCGAAGTACTACGTGTTTACCCAGTACTCTCGCCACATTCGGTCAGGCATGACAATCCTCACAACGGATGATTTGAATACCGTGATGGCCCATGACGCGAAATCTAAGCTGCTCGTGTTAGCTACGGTAAATTCTGGCGACGCTGCTTCGACGGTGGTCACGTATGATTTAGCAAGTTTATCGGCGGTGGCCGGCCCCATCACTGCGTGGACCACGGAAACGAGCGGTACGGGCGCGCTGTACAAGTCGTCGAAAGTTGAGCTGTCTGGCACGTCTTTCAGTGCGTCGATCCCGGCTGCTTCAGTGATGACTTTCGAGGTTGAGAGTGTTGCCGTTTAGACTTTCAGCCTCCACCGATGAGTCGACGAGGGGTTTCAGCGTGGGAGTCCAATGTACGCGCTTGCTACGTTCAAGAAATGAGTACAACGAGCGAGTTTCTTCCTTAAACATCATCCAGCCCATTGCATTTTACTTCCTTCTTTTGTTTATAAAAGCATTCTTGCCACGAAGCAAACCCGCGTAATTGAACTAATACACGTCCACGGAAGACGAAGCGGTTGGATCTGAGATCAAAGCCATGCAAGCTGCTCCACGTGTACATGTAGATGTTGTCGATGGATCAACAGCATTTACTACTTCAAAGTACGTACATTGCAGTAGATTATAAAATCTTCATCCGTTCGTATTGAACAATAAGTTCACGAAAACTGTAGCTCTCTTCTTTTTCGGCCCGGTCTCGACGAGACCACTGAAGAAGGCCGTTCTCACGATGGCCAGCGCCTCGGAGGTACCGGCGCGCCCCGGGCAGCTGACGACCGAGTTCTTGCAGCAGATTCTACTCCCATCGTTCCCCTCGCACCGCGGTCGACTTCGAGTGGACACCCATGAACCTCGGAGTTATCGCCGAGGTGGTGATCATCACCGTGGAGCTCGAGCCGGCCGCCGGATCCAGAGACGCCGAGAGGATGCAGCGGCGCTTTGTGGGCAAGCTTTTGCGCCCGGAGTTCCCGTTCGAGTCGATGTTCGCGGTGGAGTCCAAGTTTCTACAACGAGTTCACCACGAAGGCGACGCGGCCGTGAAGAACTCGGCGGCTGCTGTGGGATTCCCGTTCGCGATCCCCACGGCAGTCTTCACGTCCAACGTGCTGATTGTGCTCGAGTGCGTCGAGTCGGTCAAGACCTTCATGTGCGTGGAAGGAAGACCGTCCCACCAGATATCGACCCTTGTGGCGAATCTCGCGCAGATGCACGCCCGCTTCTGGGGCCACGACTGCGACGGGCTCGCCACTCCTGGCAAGGTCTCCTTCCGCCAGGATAGGCAAATGCATGAGCGTTCCGCTGTTGGAGTGGGGATGGGCCTTCGTTTTAGCCAATGGGTGCGATCGTCCGCCCATCAACCAATCGGACCGAGGATTATTACCACGGTCACTACAGATGCACTTGTCATAAAGATACCGTGCTCTCATTGGTTCGCGAACAGTCAGCGCACATAGCCCGGCCATGTTTTGGCTATTTTAGCATAAAAACGCCTCGCGGGCGTTGACGGGGCACCGTAACGTCGTACGTGCACGTGGCAACGATGGCCCAATCCGCTTCTTGTTTTACGTCGCCGTCGCGAGAATTTTCTTGAGGGAGCAAGTGAAGCCTAGTAGTGCTACTACTACTACTAGTCAATATGTATGAAAATATATACTACTAATACAAGTAGTAGTAGGATAGCGAGCACTCTAGTAGAATTGCTACTAGTACTACTACTAGTTAGCTACTAGTTGGCTGCTAGTGAGAACAGATAGGTGTCTACCACAACTGATGCTTGCTTTCCTCCATGCGAGTCAGCTCGAGGTCTGGCACGATGCGCAGGCGAGTGTCGGTGCGAGGAAGAGCTTCGTTAGCAGAAAGAAGACGTAAAGGAACACACGTGCTTCCCACTGAGCAAGTTTGGGATTGAGGCGGAAACCTCGAAGGTGACAACCCCCTCTGTCAAGTACGACTAACTAGCAACGGGTTCAAGTAACCTGTCCAAGACAACCATTGCCGACCTTGGCTAGTCCCAACTCAGCAGCACGACCTTCGTCACACTCCCACTTCGTGTTGCTGGTCACGGCCACGACTTCTCATGTCTGCACGACGGTTGTGACGCAGTATCAGTTGCCGCTGCGCTCGCTCATTGTCGGTTCGTGTCCGCAGTGAGCTCATCAGAAACGAACCTGCCGAGAACACGCGTTCTTGGAAGGCTGTCGAGGAGCCTCTTGCAAGAGAGACGCGTGCAACTTTGCAGACCGAGGGTTACTTGCTCTCTCTGACTTCGATAAACCAACGGCACACGTCGATCTGAACACAGCTGCTCCACATTCCATTCCGCTTCCTGTCGCGCACGGTCAGCTTCGCCAGTATTTTCTCGAACTCGTCCTGTTCGGACACTGTCTTCTCAGCACGTCGGCCCAATCGATCCGTAGGCTGAACCACTCCTCCAAAACTCGTCGGCCTTGCATCCAGAGCATCTTCAGCACAGATCTCCTCGTCCGGTTGAGCTACATCTCCTCCATATACTGAATCGGCTTCCGTGTCGGAGCTGTTGTTGCTATCACCGCGCGGTGAGCTTGGAGCCGAAGCCGCATCAAGAGCGCCATGTGGCGAGTCTGCATTCATTGCCTTATATAAGACGCGGCTGAAAGGAGTACATATTGTTGACCCACCTCTTGGAGAGATCAGCTTTGGTACAGAGATCGTTGCTGCACAAGTGGTGCACAGACGGCCTCATATACAGCAAGGTGCGATCTCTGTGATATCTCCCCAGCTGCAGTCAAGTTTGCACACTTCATGGTCGTGTTTCTGGCGGGAAGCTCTGAGAAATGAGCGAGATCCCGAAGAGGGAGGAGGGCTTTAACAACTTGAAGTTCGCTATTACTAGTGCCATTTTTTCTCGCTACTAGCCGACTAGCACTACTAGGTGCTTGAACACGAGATCGGTACTACTACTACTACTAGTAGTAAACACTAGTACTACTATCACTACTAGTTTCATGACTACTACCAAACCTTGTTGCAAGCCACCCGGCAGTTCATTTCGGAATTCGCCTCGCCAGCGGCACACCATCGAGCAGCAGCTGCAGCCCGATTCAAGACGCCATCAAGCCTCTCCTCTCAACTTCAAACATGTGGGTTTTCGGCTACGGCTCGATCGTCTGGAAGACGGAGTTCCCCGCGGAGGACACGGTCTTCGGCTACGTCGAGGGCTGGCACCGCCGCTTCTGGCAGGGCAGCCCCGATCACCGCGGCTCGCCCGAGGCCAAGGGCCGCGTCGTCACGCTCATCAGCCGCGAGGAGATGAAGAAGTTCGACGACGAGTACGCTCACCTGGCAGGCGACCACATCACGTGGGGCCGCCTGTACAAGGTGCCCGACGAGGAGGTCACCGACACGCTTACCAAGCTCGACAACCGCGAGCAGGCGGGCTACGACCGCCAGATGGTCGAGGTGCACTGCGTGGACGACGTCGTGCGCAAGGCGCTGGTCTACATCGCCACGCCCACCAACTCGGACTTCGTGGGCCCGTCCCCCGTGGACGAGATGGCCAAGGAGATCGCCACGCGCAGCGGCTTCAGCGGCCCCAACGTCGAGTACCTCTTCAAGCTTTGCGACTGCATGCGCTCACTACAAGTGCGCGACCCGCACCTCATCGCGCTCGAGAAGGCCACGCGCCGCTACACGTCGGCCATGAGCTGGAACACCAGCGACACTGGTTGTGGCGTACAGTAAATTAGAAGGCGCGACTGCCTTCCCAAGGTCGCAACACGCCTGTAAATTATTCCAATAGAGGCGACTGCTACGCCAATACTTTCTGTCACCAAACAAAGCATACGTTCATCCCATTGCTACATGTACTTATCCTTATCGTCAAGATGAAACGGCACAAGTACTTTTGGGTCCCGGCGGTTGCAGCGGTTGCTTTGGTGTGTCATCGTTGATTCAGCGACGAACAGATCAGCAAGCCGATATGCAGGAGCCCATCGTTGCACTGCAACGCAGCGCGCGATTGACACATGTAGAGGAGCAGCTCTTTCTGCGCGTGCAGGATCGCGTCCGTACGTACTGCCAGGACTTCGAGGAGCTCGAGGGGTTTTCGGTGCTTGGCGCCAACTTGCAGAGGTTGATGGGCAAGGTGGAGCTCGAGCTACGCAGCGTGTTCCTCCACCACCACGACGCGGCTCTCAAGGCCGAACAAGTGCAAGCTGAACTGAGCGCGTGCACGCAAGAGCTGGATCGCCAGCGCGCACTGTGCGACGAGGTAATTGCGGCCGCACGAAAGCTGATCTCGGGGGTTCCCGCCTCGCTGGAAAAGCGTACGAACGTGCTGCAGGCGTTCCACGCTGCCGAAATGAGGCTGAAGGAGAAGCAGTGGGCCGCACAAGCAGACAAACGCCTGCAGGACCACGTGCAGGTACTTTCGGACCAGTACGCGCGACAGCTCGAGCTATTGCAGCTTGAGAGCGCACAGCGCATTGAAGCAATGAAAGACGAGTTAGAGGCCAAGAAAGACGCGGAGGTCGATTACATGCGCGTTCAAACGCGGCTTCAACTGTCGAGCCAACTCGACCGGGAAACACGTGGCCTCCTTGGCAGCGATAGACGGCAATGCCGTCGAAAGACCACAAAATGCTATCGGTAACTTCGTTGATTTTTGAAATGCCGAGTCGTTCCTTGTGTTTCCTTCGCATCTTTAGACATTCTTCTCGTTAGCGCCATCTCCTTCCTCTCCTTGCAAAATCTTTAAGTTCTTGTGTCAATCATATTTTTTTCCATTTTGGCTGCAGCAATCTTACAGGCATCGGCCACGACAACGCTGCACCGCCTGCCGTTCGTTCGGCGCTAACGGCCTAAGCTAGCGAACGGATCAATGTTAATGGACTTGCTCTGCTGATTCTGCTGGCCGGTTTGGAGACTCGCGGGGTTCATGAGCTGCGAAATGTTGTAGTTTACGTTTCCAACGCCGCCGGGTACAACTGGTTGCTGCCCGGTAAAAGAACCTCGCATTCCTTGCTGCTGCTGTGGCTGCTGCATGGCCATTCCGCCCATCGGTGCCCCCATTGCTGCCATACCCATCGACGGCTGTTGATATCTGACGCCTTGGTTCACGTTAGCCACGGGCATTTGCCTGTTCTGCTGCTGCTGCGTGTAGTTGTTGTTGGCATTGTGAGCAGCGAAGGGATCCAAATTGATACTTCCAGAGGGCCTTGCCATTACCGGAGCAGCAACAGAAGCAAACGGGTCGACATAAGCCGTCGGCTGAGGAATCGCAGCAACAGGAGGAACTTGCTGTTGCTGCTGCGGGGCGCTCGCGGCTGCGGAGTCTGCACCTGACGATATCTTTGCCTAAAAGATACAGCAACACCATAAGTAATATATCATGGGGGCCGACGAATGATACTTGCACTTCAAGTGACATGGCACTTACGCTGGCCAGTGGATCGAAGATCAGCGATTGCGCCGATACACTCACGGTGGGCGCAAAGTCGTCGATCAGGTTGATCTCAGGCTGTTTCTTGGGCTTGGGTGCAGCAGGGGCTGGAGTTGGGTGACGGTGAGCGTTCGTTGCGCCTGGGTTAGGAGCAAATGGCGCGGTCTGCTCTTGCAACGACGAGCGCTGGCCCCCGTACTGCTGCGTGCCATTGAATCCTTGCTGTCCATGCTGTTGCTGTCCTGAAAAGCTGCGTGTCCGCCCATTGCTCTCGTGCGAAGACGTCCGCGATCGAGCACCCTGATGGCCGAAGCTCTGCGTACGGTCCGCAGTAGGGGGACTCCCCGTGAAGGAGCCACGAGAGCTCCGCGAGCTCCCGGTGAACGAGCCGCGTGAAGGCTGGGGCTCACTCTGCGACGGCGCCGTCGCTCCTCCCGGCCCCCAACGGTGCGTGCCATAAGCATCTATCATAGCATCACGCCAACACATCAAACGTTAGTGGCCACCAATCCAGTCAGCACCAATACAGGGATCGAGACGTACTTCCAGGAGGAGCGTTCGGCTGCATATAAGTTGCCGTCGTGACCGCATGCTTCTTGCGGCGATAGACATCCCAGCGACGGAACGGGATCCGGTCGATGACAAAGTCTGACAAAGAAAACGCCACATTGCACGAACATCCTGGTCAGCCGGAAACCTCTTGATCCTCGAAACTCAAAGGTCCTCAATCGCACCATATTTCGGGACGTCTGCGGACTCCATGTCATTGATGCGAACTTCCATGACCACATTCAGGCCGTCCAGGATCATCGAGAAGCTCCAGTCGCCCATCGTCGCCTGCAACAATTAACAACAGCACGACGGTGTCCGCCACGTCTTGTTAAAAGCCGCCTCCCAACCAGCCACTTCAACATGGCAGAACTCACCGTGGACGAGAAGTGCATCTGCCGCCCGTCGTACTGCACGACCTGCAGACCACAGCAATGCAAACATTTCCTCAGCCATCCACTTTAACAAGAAGGGCGAGCTGCTCGAACAGCGAAGACAAAGTCTCTTTCAACCTTCTTGTAGCTCATGACCGAGTGGACCAGCACCACCTCGTGTGTGCGGTCCGACTCGCCCAGCGTGAAGCGCCACGTGACGCGCTTCTTGGAGGCCGCCACCATCTCGCCGATGTGCTGCTCCTCGCGCAGCACGCGCTTGGGCGGGCCGCGCTCCAACGGGTCTGGCTGCGGGTTGTAGATACGCGCTGCGTTGCCCGAGTACATTGCACGAGTCTGGCTGCTTGGGGGCTAGAGGAGGAGGATGCCTCTATGCGGCAGATCTCAGCCGGTTGCGTGGGTTCTGATCGGGTGTAACGAGAATGAAAGGGGATGTACACGTACATAAATATGTGACGTGTGACGACGGTGTTGGCGGTGCGATTGTATTGGTCAACAACTTGGTCAGCTACATGGACTTCACTGTCCTGCCCTTCATTACCCGTTGGCTTTCTCTCTACGACGCTGCTTTTAGGAAAAAGTCATGCCGAGACCAAGTTGAGCGCGCTTGACGTTGTCCTGGAAATGAAACAAATACAAGTTAGTTGGTCGGAAGTTTACGGCAAACGAGATGCGGGTCCTTACGTGGTCGTGCGCCTTGAGGATCCACGAGTAGTTGGCCTCGAGGCGGCCGATGCGGGTTCCCCATACGAGTCCCATGCCGACGGACACGCGCGTGTCATCCGCGAGGTTCTTCATCCACTTCTTCTCGTCCAGCAGGCGGTCCCACGTAGTCAAGTTGCCAGCGTTGGCAAAGAACTGGCCGCGGAGACCCAGAGCCTGAAGCCGCGAAAGATACGAGGACACAAGTTAGAGAAAACACCACAGTCGACTTGAGAGGAAGGCAACGCAGACTTACAGCAAAGAGCGGCAACGGAAGGGGGAAACCCAGGCTTGCGGTTCCGTTGTAGCTCACGTCGCCGCCAAGTGCGTCGCCCTGCGCAACTCCGCCGTCAAGAGGGGATGCACGAGGACCGATTCCCTTGTGGTTGAAGCCACGCACGCTCATGGGCCCGCCCAGGAAGAACCGGTCACTGATGCGCGCTGGCCGGTGCTGCTCACTGCCGTACGACTTGACCGTACCGACGTGGTAAGACAGGCTGAAGTTCAGGATCGGAAATCCAAAGACGACGGGTCCAAGAGCGACGTGCTTCTGGCCTTCCACCTCTGCCTTGACGAACTTCACATCGCCAACAAGACCAGCAATCTCCGTCCTAACAAACAAAGTGCAGTGTGAGATCAATTGCAATCGCGATAGAAGCAAAGCAAACCAAAGCACCACACCGCCACACCACTTACGTGTACTTGAAGAGACCACCAGCAGTCGGATACACCGGGTTGTTACGGTTGTCGTCCGTGAAGACGTATTTCACGCTGGTTTTCGTGGACGGCATCGCTTCGGCCAAAATACTGGGCGACGCACGGTACGCTGTCGGGATCTTGGGGTCGCGACGCGGAAGCAGGTCGCGCCATCCGACGTTCAATGACAGGTCGTGCACGCCTTCATAGTCGCTGATGGAAATGCTACCAGCACGAATCTTCTCGTTGTACGAGCTTAACCACTCTTGATTCTGTAAATTGCAAGCCACAATAGTAACAGTGGTTAGTCAACAGCAACAATCGGTACTGTAACACCATTCAAGTGCAATGCTTGAACGTACGTGCAGCTCATTGGTGCCCACAGCGCTCAGGTATAGGGGCAGACCCAAAAAGCGCGGCTTCTTGAACGTCGCGCGCTGCGTATTACTGCCCGATCGCGCGTAGGTAGCACTCAACGTGATCTTCTCCGCTTCACCAAGTGCGTTCGACAGCGTGAGCGAAGATTCCTACGCCATCGTATCAAACCATAAAAAAACTGTCAGGATGTGTCGTCCACGGTTATCGCCCCCTGACAAAAGCACATCGTACTCCTGCTTCGTCATTGCCGTCGGTGGTCGCGCCCACGTGCAGCGACCGCCAGCCCTTCTCCTTGACCGTGATCGTCACGTCCGTCTCGCCACGCTGGCCAGAGCTCGCTGCAATTGCCACCACAACACGTCAGCGCCCACTCCTTAGATCTGCAGTCAAGGACCTCAATTTATTCCCGCACCCTTGTCCAGCTGGATGTTGATCGACTCGAAGATGTCGAGGGCCTTGAACTCGTCGTTGGCCTCCTCCAACTTGCGCACGAGCAGACCGATCCGATCGGCATTATACGCTTCCTACAGAACGCGCTGAACCGTCAGTCATCAGCTTCCTGCACAGAAGTCTCATCTTCTTGAGTCATGTACCTGAAGCTCGTTCTCGAACACTTGAGGCCTAAACACGCACACAAACACCAAGAAGTTCGATCCACGGGGCTCAATTGAAGTTGTGGAGAGGCCAGATCGATACGTACTTGGTTCGGTCGTTACCCTTAAGGAAGACCTTTCCTATGCGCATGCGCGGGCCCCACGGGTGCGGCGGCTCGGCCGCTGGCTCAGGCTCAGGCTTGGGCGTCTCGCTGCTGCTCGCCATCGCTCCCTTCCGGTGTGGCTCAGCGACCGCAAATCTGGCGTTGAGTGACATGTCACTCATTCGAAATTTGCGGCTATGACGAGCGTGTGGCGCCGACTGCAGCTGCGGATCGCGGGCACCACGCCCGCGCGGCGCTTCCAGGTGCGCAGCGCTGTGCGTATAATTGATGGAGTGCAATGTGTTGATGAGGGTATGGCGTGCATTGGTTTGGCGAGCAGGAGGAAGCAGATGTGGGCGTTGCGGCGGTGCTGAGCTGCTTCCGGAGCTTGAAGCTGGACCCGATGAACGCGGACAAGTATGGGGGCCACGGTACAATGAGGAACAGGGTATTGGGTTGTTTGTAGTAATGGCGAATTATGGGTGATGCTACAGACAGCACGAGGAGCTGTTCGACCAGGCCGTGGAGGCCATTGGCACCAAGAAGTTCGAGCAGCAGAAGGACTTTGTGCAGGATGAGGTCGCCAAGCAGGTGTGTGGGGATTCTGTATATGGTATTGCTGAGACCATGCTAAGCTGCTCGCTGCTCGTGTTGATAACAGGTCCAAAGCTGTTTCGAGGCTGCGTTGAAGATGCCGAAGGACTCGGAGAAGAGCGCACCCAAGATGTCTTTGTCGGGCTTTGAGCGCACCACTGAAGTGGAAGAGAAGGTGAGATAGCAGTTTGCCCACGTGATGTTAAGTTGCACCGCACTGAAAAGGGCGTTGTATGTCAGCTTGGGATCAGCGACGACTTCGAGAAGCTCTTTGGATTTTCCTTGAACGTGGAGGAATCCAGCGTTCCTGAAGCGGGCGAGGGTGTTAAGCTCCGTGGGGCTGCTCCAATTGGGTCGCTTGTGGTACGTGTGACAACTTGCTGGACCTGTAGTTGTCTTCTTCTCACAGGTTATGATGCAACCTTGAATAGGCTCTGTATCCCGGTATCGTCTACCTGCCAGAGCACTACAAGAAGGTACAGATAGAGATTCTGTAAAAAATACTCATTGTCGTGGTTCTGACTTGTGATGCATATTGCGAACTGTCGCTTCAGAAACAATACTTGAGCGAATTGGCAAGCAACCCGTACGCAAGAGCTCGATTCGACAGTGTGATCATTGATGCCAAGAACGAATCCTCCAAGCCGCGCAACCCGCTCGCAGTAGCGCACAAGATCAACCATCCTCCGAGCGGCACGCCTCCTAACGTGCTTGGTTTCGCCTTTGAATTCCCTCCGGAAGGCAAGGATTGCAGCATTTTCTTGTTTGAGAGCTGCTAGCAGATCTAACCAGTCTTTTCTTGTTGGTTCTGGTTTGCAGAACCGTTCACGACGAAGGAATTTGATGAGCTCATCCCGAACAGCTTTGTCAAAGAGCCCTCACGCCTCACCATGATTGGCAAGCGGCCGACCATCGTTCATGTGCGTATCTACTGTAAATGCTCAAGTTACATCCACTGGATCGCACTTACATTTCCTGTGCTAATGCCAAAAAGGGTCTTGCGTTCATCGCAATGGCGGACATCGCGGATGACGAAGAGCTCTTCCTCAACTACAGGTATGTCATTCTTTCGGCTATCAATCGCTTCAGCAAGCACTAATTGCTCTTGTAACCTGCGTTGCAGATACAATCCTGACCGCCCACTTCCCGAGTGGTACACGCCTGTGGATGTCGAAAGCGATCGCGCTATGTGGAAATAATGCTGGCTAGTGATCACTGCGTCATCAAGCCTTTGCTCATTCCCCTGAAGAAGAAAGAAGATGCATTGATGTGCTTAAATGTTGAATTTGAGCTGCGTGCAGTCACAAAGTGCTTTTTAGTTCAAGGACTAGCCTGAAGTAGTTCTGCGTTGTGTGGCCGTGTGCGCCACCGCTGAAGTCTCGACGACATTACGGTCTGCACTTACTTCGGGAATTCCGCATTGTTGGACAGAATAATGCCAACGATGACGCCGAAGATGCCCAGAGCACTCGCGAAAATCTCCACAATCAAAATCGTCACATACAGCGACGCGTTCTGGGCGTCAGCAAGCACACAGCTACTGCCAGCAACACCAACGGAGACTCTGCACGTCAAAAATCAGCATGAGCAAGTTAGCACCCTCGAGCTGGCCAGCACTTATATCGACGTTGGTATCACGACGAGATCGTACGCGCTGGCTAGGTTGGTCAAGCCCACGGCAAGACCCGAGCCGAACACCGCGTATCCTGCGAAGTACAGCGCCTGCTCGTTGATCGGTGCGTCGCCCTCGTTCCGCAGGCCAGGCTGGCTCATCTGCTCCATTATTCACACACAAAAATCATCATGAACAACATATTGGGAGGCTACCGTTTGCGAGTGCGGCCGCACCTTGCTCTGCAGGATGATTGCGATGATGAGGCCGTAGATTGCATTGGCCTCGCAGAAAATGATGCTCACGAGGTTCTTGGAGCGCACGCGGGGGGCCTTGACGGAGGCTCCCAGCAGACTCGAGCCCGTGATGAAGATGCCCCTGCGTAACGGAGCCATAAGTCAGTCGAGTATTTTCCCATTGGTAGAGGCCGCTTCAGCACGTACCAGGCGGCGCCGATGATAGAGAAGGCCAAACCGAAGGCCACGCCCATACTGCCCCACGCATAGGGCGAGATATTGCTCAACACGTCTCCCCAACCTGCCACAAGAAGCCGCCACGAGAGACGGTAAGTCAGCTCTCATTGCCCAAAGTTCACACATCGATTTCTCCGCGACGAGAAGGCGCCATCCAGCCGTTGACGCGCGCACAGAGTTCACGCTCCTTCTTCTCTCACATACCCTGGTTAAAAAGCTCGTCCGTGGCCGTGCTCATGGTGATATCCTGCTGCAATCGAGGCGTCCACTTGCGCTTGTACTTTGCCCCTTTGGCTTCTAAAATCTGCGTGGGAGGCGTTTCGAGTTGAAAGATCAGCTCGTACTTAAGCTGGAAGAGCTATTACAAAAGTTTTGATTGACACACCTTTCGACGATGAACAAGGCGGACAAGCGCGCGCTGTACGTGGGGGGCCTGGACCGGCAGGTGACGGAGCAGGGCCTGTACACGGCCTTCGTGCCCTTCGGCCCCGTTAAGAGCGTGCAGATCCCCGTGGACTACCACTCGCGTACGACTGTTGCCTTTGATCTTCGCTTAGTTAAAAGTGGCAAGCGAACAACTGACTGATGCTTGCGTGTTGCAGAGCGAGGCAAGGGCTTCGGCTTCGTGGAGTTCGAGGAGGAAGCAGACGCCAGAGCGGCCATGGACAATATGGACGGTGCGTTGTTGCTGCTGTTGGACTGGCAGGAGGTTGGCAGTGTAGCTAAGTGCGGTGCATTTGCTCATCAGAGTCAGAGCTCTTTGGAAAGACATTGCGCGTCTCGATCGCCAAGCCCGACCGGCCGAAGCTCGGATCCAAGAAACCAGGTGCGTTGACTGATTCATTGAGAAGTAAGCCTGCAAGAGGAGGCTAACGCGTGATGATGATGCTATTGCTGTTGCAGTGTGGGCCGAGGCGGATGAAGTTGCGGAGGCTGCGGAAGAGCCGACCCCGGACGCAGACAGCTCCAAAACGCAGGCATAATACTTGAAGCGATGACTGAACCACTTGTGAAGGCTGCACACGACATTTTGAGATATCCTGGATAGATTTCTTCCGCAGGCAGGGTTGGAATCGCTGCAGCCTTCATGTACTTGGACTGGTGTTGTTGACGGAGCAAGCTAGGCTGCTGCATTGAAGAACATGCACTTCTACGCTGGAAGTGGGCTGTTTCAGGTTGTCAGCAGGGAACCGCATCGGCCGTGAGTTTTTTCAAGGTGGAGAGACCAGCTATGTTTGTCGAGGTGAAGGATGCTGCGGTGTTGCAAGCCGAAGGCAAGAAGCACTCGTTCCGAACAAGCTGGCCTGCTCGCCGGCGCGTGCGTGCGTGTGTCCAATTATTTGATCGCTCGACGTGCGTGCATGTACTGTTCAAGGCTCGCTGTTATCAGCGGGCGCGGCAATCCGACATCCTGTGAAGAGTTCACAGCATGCACGTCGTATGTGTAGCACTTGATGCTGAGTCAGCAGTACAGCTGACGCACCGACTTCGATGTTTCCATCTCGACGGGGTTGCGCTAGGAAGTTGCCGCGAGCTCGAATGCCAAACTGCACCAGCGACTGCTGCACAGCAGGCTTGGCTATTACGACTCGGTGTCCGAACAGCAAGATCATTCTGCTGCCTCTTATCTCATGTAGCCTGATCTCTTCGTCGCTGTAGAGACTCTCCACTAGAGAGAGGACCAATTTTTCGACCGTAGAAGCGACTTTAGTGAACACGTTTGCAGTTTGCAGGAGATCCGCAGAGTGCCCCGTCATCCACACTGGGATCAGGAAGAGCTGCCTACAGTACTGTATACATCTTTTCCGTCTCACCACGATTTTCATCATGACTAATCTCCAAGCACCGTTAGTGCGCTGGGATCCCAGACACCGCTGTCGCTGCCGGCGTGGATAACTTGAATCAACTTGCTTCCCATTGCATCTCGCTAGCTAGCTGGATATTGCGCGGCGCGCCGGAACGCCAGTAACAATACTTATGCGTAGCACCACCAACATCCATGCGAACCAGACGCAGTTTGCGATACATTTAGAGCCTCAGGACGACAGCCGCTCTGGGTTGCAGAGACCATCTGTGAAGCGCGATACGGTAGATAAGGCTCGAGAAGCACACCGCAGCTCGAGCCAGGAATCCACCCTTGTCATCGCACTTCAGGCCGTTTCGAGGAACGAACGAAACCACCCTCCGTGCGTTGTGCTTTGTCGGTCGGTCGCTGCCGCCGCTGGACTGGAGCAAGTCAATCAAGGGCACGCCAATGCACTTTCCTTTGCATTTGGGCCTTTGAGTTCCTTGTCAACGCCTTCCATATAGGCATATGATATGCCTACGTGCCAAGCGCTCTGTGCGGGCCGCGACAAACCCCAGCATTTGCACCGTCTCCGTTGTCTTGGCAATTTTTGCGTAACGCTGACGTCAATGGCGAGCCACACGATCGTGTCAGCGAACCGGCTCCTCGCAGCTGGCGGCATACAAAACCCAAGTCAACGCTGACTCTCTGAAGCAAAGGGCACTGTGATCAAGGGTAACGCCTAGCGTCTTACTCGAGCAGCTCCATACGACCCCCAGGCAGGATCTCCCAACCCCCGGCGTCTGGTCGTCGCGCACTCACTGCGATGCCAGCGTGCATATCCTGCGCCATTCATCATCCAGCCCGCTGACAAGCACCTCAATAGGATCATGTCGAAGAACCCCACGCTGCGCTACGCCTACTCGCGCAACGGCGACCAAGGTCGCGTGGACGAGAAGTGTCTCGTGCGCGTGCAGATCCCGAACGTCGACTCGTCGGATGACGGCAAGGTGCGCTACCACGTGCGCGTGACCAACATCCGCTCCGGCCAGGTCTGGGAGGTGCCGCGCCGCTTCTCCGAGTTCCTCACGCTGCGCAACGAACTCATCGCATTCTTCGCCAAAACGGACAAGAAGTGCCCCGGATGCCGCAACTACGAAAAGGTGCTCAACCTCTTCGAGTTCCCGCGTAAGCACGTCTTCACGAGCGTCACGCCCGTCGTCATCAACTACCGCAAGAAGGCGCTGCGCAGCTTCGTCGCCTTGCTGGCCTCGCACACCTTCACCACCACGCCCAAGTGCCCCACATGCACTAGCTTCCCCTTCACGGGCGTCCGCGACTGGCTCACGGTGGTGGGGACAGGCACGGATGGTGTGTCGCCAACGAATGAGGCCATCCGCGAAACGATGGACGTCAAGGATTTCATCAACTACCACCCGGTATCAAACTCGATGCCTGTCGACCAGGAAGGCCACTTCGTTGGCAGCACCGTCCCGAGGTACACGCCTCCTGTCGCCAGTCCGACCAAGCACGTGGCTGAAAGGCGCCAGCGTCGCAGCCCGTCACGACCAAAGGTAAAGCAGCTCACACCCAAGGAAGACCCAGCAAAGTCCCAGCTACGGTACAGCGATAGCGCGTCCTCTACCGGTTCCAGCAGCGATCCCCCGTCCCCGCCGTCTGTCGACGAGTCCGTCATGCCGGCGCCAGCACCTGCTCCCGTTGACGCGGTTGAAAACGATGTTGATGGGGATGAAGACGAAGTCTTTACTTCATTCGTGGGCTCGTCCATCGCGTCGTCGAATGCATCGGCGGAGCGGAAGCATGAAGACCAGCCTGCCTGTGAGCCACCGGCCAGTGATGACGCCGCAGCTAGTCCCGCGGAGGCAGCGGAAAAGAAACACTTCAAATTCACACGCAGCTCGACAGGAACCTACAGCGAACGGTCATCGGTTCAGCCTCGTGAAAGCAGCATGATAAACATCGACGGGCTTGACGACGACGACGAAGACGACGGAGGGCTGAACATGGATTTTATGAGCTCGGTATCTGTGGCGAACACCGCTTCCAAGTAAGGCTTAACAGCTTCGAGGAAAAGACTGATGACGATTTCGTCAACTCAGTGTACAACTAACGAGTCGATGACGGGGCGCATCGAATGTAAGAGCCGCCTCCGTACATTGCAAGTGCAAGCACTACATCAGCGTAAAATATATATTGCACACCCGAACTACTACTACTATTTCTTACTTGAAGTACTTCACTGGCGATTCATTGCGTTGAGCGTCAGCCAGGAGATGGTATTGCTTGCCTGAACGTTCATACTTAAGAATAATGTTGCGGCTGCTTCACAATCACCTTCGCCACTTGAGCGGCAAAGCTTGCCAATTTCAGCGGTGTTCTCTATATTCCGATCATCAGGACTATGACCTGGATGCACACAAGATCAATGTCGCTGATCTTGTGTGCATCCAGGTCATAGTTCTGCTTGGGGTTCACTTCAACAAGGGGCGGAACCACGCGAAACACAACCAGCTAAATTCAGGATGGGACTAAGTTGTAGACTCCTGTACAACCTGGTGATTTTCCATACCGCTGGAAATTGACCAAAACCATGGGGTTCTTGGTTTAACTTCCTCAGCATCTGTGCTTCCGTGTTCATTGGAAGATTTAGAAATCTTATATGAATCTATTTCCTTCCGTGAGCAAGATGATATGATGATGATCAGGACCAAAGCTCAGACGCACCACTGCCAAAAGCGCAGGAGACCTGCACCGAGATGCCTTTCGTTGGCGCGCTATGTTCTGCTGGGTGGCAGCTCTACTATCTAGTCATTTCGGAATTGGCGCTTGACCCAGCAAGCGACTTCTCCAGTTCCCGAGCACCAAGGCTAGCTTCTCAGCTTCCTGCTTTCCGTTCCTTTCGTCCATCAAGCAACCAGAATGGTCGCCGCCTCGTCGGAACGCGCCGTCGCGGGCAAGTCGTCGGAGCAGCCGGAACCGGAGCTGAGCTCGCAGTTCGTGGAGGGTTTCGCCAAGGGCGTGAGCGTCACGGACGCCAAGCCGCCGCAGCCGGACACGATGGAGATATCGGAGTTCAAGCGCAAGGAGCTGAGCGGCGAGCTGCCGAAGGAGCCGTTCCTGGTGGAGAACCCGAACCGGTTCGTGCTGTTCCCGATCCAGGAGCACGACGTGTGGCAGATGTACAAGAAGGCGGAGGCTTCGTTCTGGACGGCTGAGGAGCTGGACCTGGTGCACGACCTGAAAGACTGGGCCAACCTGACGGACAACGAGCGCCACTTCATCAAGACGGTGCTGGCGTTCTTCGCGGCCAGCGACGGCATTGTGAACGAGAACCTGGCCATGAACTTCAGTAGCGAGGTGCAAGTGCCCGAGGCTCGCTGTTTCTACGGGTTCCAGATCGCCATCGAGAACATCCACTCGGAGGTGTACTCGCTGCTCATTGACACGTACATCAAGGACGCGATCGAGAAGGACCACCTGCTGCGCGCCATCGAGACGATCCCGTGTGTGGCGAAGAAGGCCCACTGGGCGCTCAAGTGGTGCGACTCGCGCGTGTCGTCCTACCCGGAGCGCCTGCTGGCGTTTGCCGCCGTGGAGGGCATCTTCTTCTCGGGCTCGTTCTGCTCGATCTTCTGGCTGAAGAAGCGTGGGCTGATGCCCGGTCTGAGCTTCTCGAACGAGCTCATCAGCCGTGACGAGGGCATGCACACGGACTTCGCGTGCCTGCTGTACTCCAAGCTGGTGAACAAGCTGCCGGAGAGCCGCGTGCACCAGATTGTGCGCGACGCGGTGGTGATCGAGCACGAGTTCGTGTGCGACTCGCTGCCGGTGGAGCTGATCGGCATGAACTCGGCGCTCATGTGCCAGTACATCGAGTTTGTGGCGGACCGCCTGCTGTACTCGCTGGGCGTGTCCAAGATCTATAACGTCAAGAACCCGTTCGACTGGATGGACATGATCTCGCTGCAGGGCAAGACCAACTTCTTCGAGAAGCGCGTGGGCGAGTACTCGAAGGCTGGCGTGGGTGTCGCGGCCGAGGAGCAGGTGTTCACTCTGGACGCCGACTTCTAAGTCCGTGTCTAGAGCAAAGTAGTGGGTGAGCATTTTTCTTGTCGCCCGTAGCCCGCCATGCAGCCCCTCGAGTCGCGTGGTTAAAAGTCTTAAGGTCGCAGCGGCAGTGTATAAAGCCAGCTTCGTTGCATATTTAAAAAATTCTCTTTGGCCTTCTACTTGTTTTCTTCATCTCTGATCTTCTCTAAAAAAACTTCCGTGGCAGTGCTGCAGGTCATTTTGATACGATTGTCCTAAATTACCAGGGAGTAATGTCCGACGTTGAAGTGAAAACCAGGACCCTGCGCTGCGATTGCTGAGCCAAGCAGTCAGTACGTGAACATTTCAGCATTTTAGTCATGGGTGGATTGGCCTGCATTGTGACTCCGGTCCGGAGTTTCCGGGGGTAATATTCTTGGTATTTCTTGTTGAAGGTTGGGGACCGAATCGTCGCTATTAGTGAAGGTTAGACTTTCTTGTTGATGAGAAACACAAGCAAGGGGCTCCGACGATGCCTGAGGCTGGCAACTTCACTTTTGAAGCAGTGTTGATATGAAACGCAGTTTTGTCCAGGGACATACTTGGAGTCAAGGTTGATTTTATCCTATACGACTGGCGTCGTATATCATCAATATGTAACTTGTCTTTTTTAAATTCTTCGAAGTTGCAGCAAGAAAGATCTCGTATATATCCCCAGCCGCTTCTTGCAGGTTTCCCCAAGTAATGCTAACGAGGTGCTGTCGTTTGAACTCGGCCGGCGGACTGGAACAATCAATTTACTCCAAAAGCGCACAATACCATCGATCAAGGACATTCCACAACAACAAAATAACAAGGGCAAATAGAATTACACACTACTCAAAATGGGCGTAGTGAATCCGAGAGTCTCGGAGTTCTACGTCGCATTACTGAAGAAGTACTTCGAAGTAGTAGTTTCACCATGGTTCGTCGAAAATCTTAGTCGGCTACATAAAAAATTGAGCTTTCATATTGTAGTGACCTAAAGCTCACATGTGAACGCCAAGAACCGATTCAGGCAGAGCCGAAGCTAGCATTAAATATACCAAAGCTAGCTTGCATTCCATTCGCTTGGGAAACTGCGACGGAGTGATCATTATCCCCCCCCCATAATATCACGCTCCAATCGTCTCAGCAGTGGAGGGAGAACTTCAATTCGCCGTGACGAAGTCCCAGCTCTTCACGAGACAAGCAATGCACACATCCACTGAGTGGACTCCACTCGTCTTTCGTACCCCTTCAACCATCAACCAATATCAACACTGCTTCAAAAGTGAAGTTGCCAGCCTCAGGCATCGTCGGAGCCCCTTGCTTGTGTTTCTCATCAACAAGAAAGTCTAACCTTCACTAATAGCGACGATTCGGTCCCCAACCTTCAACAAGAAATACCAAGAATATTACCCCCGGAAACTCCGGACCGGAGTCACAATGCAGGCCAATCCACCCATGACTAAAATGCTGAAATGTTCACGTACTGACTGCTTGGCTCAGCAATCGCAGCGCAGGGTCCTGGTTTTCACTTCAACGTCGGACATTACTCCCTGGTAATTTAGGACAATCGTATCAAAATGACCTGCAGCACTGCCACGGAAGTTTTTTTAGAGAAGATCAGAGATGAAGAAAACAAGTAGAAGGCCAAAGAGAATTTTTTAAATATGCAACGAAGCTGGCTTTATACACTGCCGCTGCGACCTTAAGACTTTTAACCACGCGACTCGAGGGGCTGCATGGCGGGCTACGGGCGACAAGAAAAATGCTCACCCACTACTTTGCTCTAGACACGGACTTAGAAGTCGGCGTCCAGAGTGAACACCTGCTCCTCGGCCGCGACACCCACGCCAGCCTTCGAGTACTCGCCCACGCGCTTCTCGAAGAAGTTGGTCTTGCCCTGCAGCGAGATCATGTCCATCCAGTCGAACGGGTTCTTGACGTTATAGATCTTGGACACGCCCAGCGAGTACAGCAGGCGGTCCGCCACAAACTCGATGTACTGGCACATGAGCGCCGAGTTCATGCCGATCAGCTCCACCGGCAGCGAGTCGCACACGAACTCGTGCTCGATCACCACCGCGTCGCGCACAATCTGGTGCACGCGGCTCTCCGGCAGCTTGTTCACCAGCTTGGAGTACAGCAGGCACGCGAAGTCCGTGTGCATGCCCTCGTCACGGCTGATGAGCTCGTTCGAGAAGCTCAGACCGGGCATCAGCCCACGCTTCTTCAGCCAGAAGATCGAGCAGAACGAGCCCGAGAAGAAGATGCCCTCCACGGCGGCAAACGCCAGCAGGCGCTCCGGGTAGGACGACACGCGCGAGTCGCACCACTTGAGCGCCCAGTGGGCCTTCTTCGCCACACACGGGATCGTCTCGATGGCGCGCAGCAGGTGGTCCTTCTCGATCGCGTCCTTGATGTACGTGTCAATGAGCAGCGAGTACACCTCCGAGTGGATGTTCTCGATGGCGATCTGGAACCCGTAGAAACAGCGAGCCTCGGGCACTTGCACCTCGCTACTGAAGTTCATGGCCAGGTTCTCGTTCACAATGCCGTCGCTGGCCGCGAAGAACGCCAGCACCGTCTTGATGAAGTGGCGCTCGTTGTCCGTCAGGTTGGCCCAGTCTTTCAGGTCGTGCACCAGGTCCAGCTCCTCAGCCGTCCAGAACGAAGCCTCCGCCTTCTTGTACATCTGCCACACGTCGTGCTCCTGGATCGGGAACAGCACGAACCGGTTCGGGTTCTCCACCAGGAACGGCTCCTTCGGCAGCTCGCCGCTCAGCTCCTTGCGCTTGAACTCCGATATCTCCATCGTGTCCGGCTGCGGCGGCTTGGCGTCCGTGACGCTCACGCCCTTGGCGAAACCCTCCACGAACTGCGAGCTCAGCTCCGGTTCCGGCTGCTCCGACGACTTGCCCGCGACGGCGCGTTCCGACGAGGCGGCGACCATTCTGGTTGCTTGATGGACGAAAGGAACGGAAAGCAGGAAGCTGAGAAGCTAGCCTTGGGTGCTCGGGAAATGGAGAAGTCGCTTGCTGGGTCGAGCGCCAATTCCGAAATGACTAGATAGTAGAGTTGCCACCCAGCAGAGCAGAGCGCGCCAACGAAAGGCAACTCGGTGCAGGACTCCCGCGCTTTTCTTGCCAGCAGAGCGCTACCAGCCGATGGTTACCTCACTCATCAACATTGGCGCCCGCTCGAGGCCAATCAAAAAGCGCGACGTATTTTGATTTGGCGAATGAGGGCGCAGTACTTCTGATCCGAATTGGAGGGGAGATTTTGGCGCCAATCGATTCGATGGAGAACTCGAAGGCGCGCCACTTGAAACGGCAACTTGGGCCGGGTATCAGGTGATGGGTGCAAGAGTCGAAGACGAAGGCACGTGGCAGGTATCGGGATAATCCACGAAAACACCATGCGCTAAAATCGCATAAGAACAACCCATTTCGATTGGGTAAGGGCAAAGATCAGCCAGGAACAAAGAGCGCAGAAGAAGCACAAAGCTGCAGCATTTCAAGTCAGAGCTAGGTCTTATCAAGAAAAAAAACTACTAGCATACAGACCCTAGCTGATACTATCACGGGGCTGTTTTCCGTTCTGGACAAACTACTCCTCGTCCGAAGATGAGCCGAAGAGCTCGTTCTTCTCAGCTTCGCGGCCCTCCACCTCTTGCGTAGAGGGCTCATCAGCAGGCTTCTCATCTTCCTTGTCTGCAGTACTTGGCTTGGCCTCTTCCTCGTCCTCACTCGAGTCCGAGCCGAAGAGGCCAGTGGCGTCGTTCTTCTCGTCTTCCGAGCCAGATTCCACACGCGCGCGCTTGTTGCGCTTCTCCACGAGCTTCTTCATGGTCGCATTGCGGTTCTTCATGTCCTCGATCGACATGCTGTTGTCGCCGTCCTCATCCAGCTCGTCCTCGCCGTCATCGATGAAGCCGCCATCTCCTTCTTCCGTTTTCTTGCGCTTCTTGCCTCCTTTCTTCTTGACCACCTTCTTCTCTTCCTCCTCCCGCTCGCGCACACTCCAGCCTTCGTGAAGTCTCTTCAGCCGCTCGTCCTGCTTGAGTCGGATGCCTTCGTGGCGCTTGCGCAGGTCGTCCTCCTTCACGCGTGTCTCCTCCTGCTCACGCGCCACGCGCTCCTCGTACTCGCGCAGCAGCTTGCGCTGGGCTTCAATCTCGAGACGACGCTTGTCCTCCTTCTGTCGCTCGAACTCCAAGTGATAGCTCGCCTTGGTCAACGTGTCACCGCAGAACTTCTCGTGGTCCGACACCTTCTCCTTATCGAAGGGCAGGTTGCTATGGTGCTTCTTCTTGTCGCCCGAGCTGGCTTTACTGGCAGCCTCGGCTTGCTGAAGCAGGAACCGGAAGATGCGCTGGGCGCGCTTCAAGTCAAGGATAGCACGCTGCACATCGGACATCGTACGATGCTGAGGGACAGCATTGCCACTGGACTTGGTGGTCGTTTCCTGTCCCAGCGTCGTCACCGCATAGTCTTCTTGAGCGAGGCCCGTGTTGTACCAGAGACGCAGGTCGTTCGGGTACATATGCAGTCCGCGAGACAGCGTCGAAATGCAGCTCGGGAAGTCCTTGGACTCGTAGTAGGCCTTCGCAAGGTACAGCAACACCTCAAGGTCCTGTCCCTGGTAGCACTTGGTAAGGCACACGGTGTAGAGCTGGATAGCCTCCTGGTAGCGCTCTTCGGCCACGAAAATGTGGGCGAGATTGATCCAGGCGTCCGGCATGTCTGGGCTGGCCTCACGCACCTGCGAAAAGATCTGCTTGGCCAGCTCAAAGTTGCCCTTTTCAGCAATCATGATGCCCAATCCGTTAGCCGCGTAGATGTTGTGTGGGTGCGATGCGAGCGTCTTCTTGTAGTACACTTCGCTCAACGACATGTTCTTCGTGTAGCGGTTCTTCTCGCCAAGGTTGCTCATGAAGATGTTGCCCATGGACAAGAAGGCGTACGGGTCGTTCTTCAGGCCGGGCATCCCCATGACCTTTTCATATTTCTTCTGCGCAAACACCCACTCGCGCTTCTTCAGGTGGATGTTGCCCTGCAGCAAGCAGGCCTCGGCACATGCCGGGTCGACCTCCAGAACCTTGTCAAACACCTTGATTGCCTCGGTCTCCTGGCCACGATCGCGAAGCATGCAGCCCAGGCGCAGCAAACAGTCGGTGTAACGGGGGAAAACATCGAGGATCGCATCGTAGATCTTCTTGGCGCGGTCACGGTTTCCCATTTCTTCGTACACTCGGGCCATATTGTACAGAATCGTGACATTGGCCTCCGACGGCTTGGGTACCGAGGCTTCCTCGACCAGAGCGTCAGCCTCCTCCGACTTGCTTTCTTCGTCCGCAGTGCTGTCGTCGCCCAGTTGCTTGAGCGCCTTCTTGAAGCAGTTGATAGCGTCAGCCGTCTTACCCACGCGCTGCTGAAGCACACCCAAGTTGACGTACACTTCCATGGGCACACGCTCCGAGGCGTTGTTCATGACCTTTTCCGCTGCCATGTAGGAAGAGATGGCAATAATTTGATCTTTGCGTACAGGGGACGCGTGAAGCAGCTCAGCCGTTCCGACCATGGCCTCCACGTTGCCCGGTTCCAGCTCTACAACACGGCGAAGCAGCACGACAGCTTCGTCCTTTTTGCCAAGCTTGCCGTAGACATCACCGAGAAGCGAGAGGATCTCGACGTTCTCCGGGTACGCCTTGTTAGCCTTCTCCAAGTACGACGCCGCTTTCGTGAACTCCTTTCGCTCGTAGTACATCTGTGCCAGTCCAAACCACGGAAGCACAAACTTCGGCCAGAGTCGCCCAGCATTGAAGTAGTAGCTGTAAGCGTCCTTGTACTTGCCCTGGGCGTGGCAGCCTCGGCCCATAAGGTAGCAGCTCTCGGAGCGGATTTCGGGGATCTTCGTGCTGTGGAACGCGTTGCCTGCCAGAGTGAACATCTTGTCGTAGTCCTTTCGGGCGATGTTCGTCGCAGTCGCAGACTCGTCACGGTACGGGCCGTCCAGCTTCAATCCCGACGACGACACGGCATCTTCGTCGCGGCTGATGTAGGCAACGTACTTGTCGCCAATGCAGATAATCTGCCCCGGGGAGACCTCACTGGAAATGTCTTTGGATGTCGCCACAACAGCCGACCCGCGCACCACGATCACAGTACAAGGCAACGGGATCCACTGCGAGAAATAATGGTTGGCCAGGTGGTTCAGCACGGTCGGGTTCGTCTTGTCGATCGCGTGCGCGTGGTGGATCATCATCATGAAGCGCGAGCTTTCGTCGCGGATACTGACCGCGCGCTCCTCGCGGCTCTGGCTCGCGAGTTGCCACAGCGCGCTGGCGATCACTGCGTCCACGTTGGTCTCGTCCAGTGACGCCGTGTAGCGCATGACTGCGCGCGCCTTCTCCACGGCCCCCAAGTGGTAGCAGCAGTAGGCGAAGCACATGCGCATGTTGGCCGCCTGCGGACTGCGCGAGTGCAGCTTGATGGCCTCCAGATAGAGCTTCTTGGCGTCCTTGTACTGCTTCTTGCGGTACAGTAGCAGCGCCTTGCCCAGGATGGCCGGCAGGTTTTTCTTATTGGAGATGAGCACGCTCTTGATGAAGCGGTCGGCGCGGTCGTCCTCGTTCTTGGCCATGAACATGAGCGCCTTGCCCACGAGCGTCATGGGGTGCTGGTGGTCCAGGCGGTCCGCGCGCTGGAAGAAACCCACGGCCCGCTGGGAAATGGCCTCGCGTTTCTTCTCGTCTTCCTCGTTCCACATGGCATTGACGGCGTGGCTGGCCAGCGCGATGAAGAACTTGATGCGGCACATGCGCGACGCGTTGTCCTTGTAGATCTCCTCGATGCCTGGCTCTGAGGCCACGGCCAGGATCTCCTGGAACTGCGCCACATGGCCCTGGTTGTAGTACTCCACCTGGATACCATTTAGCACCGAAAAAATGTCAAAAGTTGATCGCATCAGCTTCTGGAAAGAAGACTGGGGCGACGTACGGCGAACTGCAGCCAGACGTCGAGCGGCGCCACCTCTGCACGCAGGATGTCGATGATGTCGTTGGCATCACCCGGCAGTTCGTCCACGAACACCTCCACGGCCTGGTCCGAGTTCTTGACGGGGATCAGCAGCGCGCGCTGGTTGCCCAGCTCCTCGTCGACGTCCGCCATCGAGCCTAAAGTTTCAATAGAAAAGTCGATCGCCCCCTTTTCGGTAAAATCGGACATTTCAACCAATAGGAGTCCTGGCTACGTGGTGTGGTCCACATAATAACAAAAAGTAGCTCTTCAAGCGCATCAAGGTCTCACGCCAACAGGGACAAGAGGGAGGAAGACCATGCAGGTGCGGCTGCGAGGGTGGGGCGACACGGACGTGCTCGCGTTGCTAGCGATGCTGCGCAAGCACCTGCTGCTGTATGTCTACGCGACGGACCGCGAGTTCGCGGAGGCGGTGCGCGCTGAGCTTCCAGGTGCGTCACAAGTCGAAGATTTAGCGGAGACTGTGACTCTGTCTGCAGTACCGTCTGTGCCCTGGGGTGAGAGTGGGGAACTGAGCTGACGATGCTGCGGTGGTAACTTTGCTGCCCAGTAGATAAGACGACGCACGAGATCCTGAAGATGGTGCGGGCGCTCATGCTGCAGTTCGGGCTGGGACTGAGCACCAAGAACTTCCGCACGGACGGTAAGCTCGGTGGAAGGAAGAGAGCTGCATGTTGAGCGCTTTATTGACGTTTCTGGATGGCGACCTGTGGGGACAGTGATCGTGACGAACGGGCAAGAGGTGTACGTCTACGAGCACATCTACGAGTCGATCAGTCAGCTGTCGGAGAACAAGGCGGGCGGCGTGTGGCTGCCCGACGAGCTCAGGCGCTTCCTCCAGAAGGCCAAGCAGTACTGCGAGCTCTTTGCAAGCAACCAGGACGTGTATTTCAAGCGGGTTCAGGTGTGGGGTGAGTATTTGGACTTCAAATCGGAGAAGATTGGCAGTGAAGAAGGGACTTACGCGCTGCTGGGTGTACAGGCAAGTCGGTCGCGGAGACGAAAAGCAAGTTCTACGCGCTCCGTGAGATCTTCGTAAGGGAGAGGCGTCGCTCTCGCAGTAAGTGTGCTGCTGCGTGCTGTCTGCACTTCTTAAAGGGCTTGAGTGGCCAACTTTGAACTAAATGTGTGCTGCTTTACATCTGCGCAGAGCGAACAGCAGTAAATGCAAAGCGTCTTGAGCTTCTGAAGGATATCTTCGCCGACGTTCCTCCAGCCCGTCGAGACGAAAAGGTGGAAGTACCAAGCAATGGCAAGGCTCCAAAGCTGTGGTCGGCGGAACAGATGACGGCGCTCGTTGACTTTCTCGTTCGGATCACTAATGAAATTCAAATGACCGGGAGCTCGGACCTTGTAAGCCAAGCCGCCGAAGCGCTGCGTAAGTAGGGAACCTGCAGTGCTCTCGCGTCTTCTGTCGCTTACATATTGTGCTTCGCCTCGTCAGATCGAACTGATGGGTCGTTGGTGAACAAGCTAGCTGCCATGAGAGAGAAATTCCTGAGAAGTTCAACGCCAGCAAGTACGTTTGCGCAGTTACTAATGATGTTTCGTGATGTTATCTGACTTCATTGTGCTTTCACCAATCAGCAGCTTTGCCGGACACGGTGTATGATCCAAACTCAGAAGCGTACAAGATCTTTTGCGCAGGTACGTACTGCTCTAAGCTTTTTATCGTACTCTAAACTTCCTGGATACTAACTCGTGCGATGGAGATAGATTGGAGTGACAACAACGACCCCTACGCGCTGGGATATTTAGCGCTCAAGTCGCGAAGTAAGTCGAGTGGGTGATGCTGACTGCATTCTTGGGATTCCGCTGACTGTTACTTCCTTATCATGATTGAACAGGCCTTAGGCTTACGGCTGAGCGCAATAAGAGACGACGGAGCAAAAACATTTGGGTGTCTCGACCGAAGCTTCGATCAGCTACGATTGCTGCCCGTGGAGCGTCAACCCCAAGTGCAAACCAAACGGACATGCCTGCGAAGAATGCTGCCACCGTTTCTTCGGCCGTACCTATCAAAAGCGTTCAGAAGTCGACGCACTCGAGGGGCTCCCACAATGGTGGGGGCGCGGTGTCGCGATCACCAGTCAGAAAAGTGCCTGCAGGCGATTATTCAGCGTTTGTACGGGACATCGCGGAGCAATGCCAGTGGACCGAGAAGGTGGTGCACAATGTGCTACGCTGCATGCAGCATTCGATCGATCTGTACCGTTCGAACAAACTGGTCGAGTTCTTCGATAAGATCGCAAGTCTAACGCCAGGTACGAAGGGATAGGGACGGAGTCTCCAACCAATTGCACGCGGAACTGACGGTGCATTTTGCGATTGTAGGTCTCACATTTCAAGACATTTTCGTCGAGGGCCAAAACATTATCATCCAGTTTGAGCAGCGTACGCAAACCTGCGCGCGAGGGGGTGTTTTTGTGGCTATGCAACTGAAATCACTGTGTTGTACTGTGTGCAATCGTTGATAAATAGGATTCGGCACGCTGGACGGCTTTGAGGATGTCGTTTTGACAGCATCCAACATCAACTTGCCCATGGCAAGCTCCGAACAAGAAACGAAAGAGCAAGACCGTGTGGTCGACAATGCTGTGGCCGTTATTGGTGCCACGTCTGCAGGCAGTGTGACTGTGGATGCTGCCGACGCTCAACACAGTCCTGAAGGAGTAAATTCTGATGGCGGTAAACGGGAGCATGGTGAATCCTCATTTGTTGATCCCCAAACTGAGACGCGCGATGAAGACGCTGTGCTGGACGCGTGTGACCGTGATGAACCTCCAGTTCCCGGCTCACCAGCTCAGACTATTGAGGTTGACACTGAAGACGCTACTGTAGACGAGGGTGAAAGTGAACATGAGCAATCACCTGCCGTTGAATACCCGGTCCCTACACCCCAGACTGGCGATGAGGATGCTACCGATGAGCACATCTCGAACGCGGCTGGGAAGCAGTCGCATCGGATCGCGCCCATCGGATCTCCGGGCCAAACACCGCAAACAAGCAACGAGGATGCGGTCGACGAGCATAATGCACGCACTGCTGAAAAGCAGTCGAGCCCAGGTATGTTGGATTTCCAGTTCTTCTGTCTATTTGCTTGGCACTCCCTTTAACTCTCGTGTCATTATTTTAGAGGATACGTGGGACGCTGATGACGATATGGACGATGACGCCCTCGATACTCAATCTGTTGCCTCGTCGGACAATGCTTGTGCGCTTTGTAGGAGCAATAGATTGGTCACTTTGAGAGGGGTGTATAACTTACCGTGTGCATGTTGCTGCTCTTGATGCAGGGTCGACCTACAGCAATGCTTGTGATGCAAAAGACAGTCAACATTCCAAGAGCAACTCGCCCCCGAGCAGTCCGTATCCGCAGTGTAACAACTCGAAGCCTTTCAAGCGTGGCAAAGACGAGCAATACGGAAAGAATTATGCTACTGCCAAGAAGCGCCGCCTGGACGAGAAGCCAAGTGAAATGAAAGACGACGAAGACGACGAAGACGGCTATGATGAGGGGGATGAGAGTGAAGATGCTGACGAAGAGCCACTCGTCGACAATGAGGCCATCAGCTCGGAGGAAGAGCTTGAGGAAACGCCTCACCCGCTTCAGAGCATTCTTACCTCGTTGGACTCGCACATTGCTGAACTGCAAGAAAAGCAGCGCAAGCTCATTGAGCAAAAGGAAGATCGGGAATGGCGCCAACGCCACTACGTCAACCATGAGTACGGCTTCCAACTGAGTATGCGCTCGTATGCCTCTGAGAGGTAGGGAGCGGTGAACATGCCGGGAAGAAAGATCAGAAATCCTCTCCTGGGCCTCTGGTGCGTTGGGCGTCAACAGTTATCCGGGTTTCGAGTTCCCGTTTTTGCGTTGGGGGTAAACTCTTTCGTTTTTGCTGCCATTTCCCAAACGTTAAGCTACTTTTGAGTTTGATTACATGTTCTATTTGCCCTACACTTCATCGTCGTAGACTTGGTGCTGGGTGGCCCACTCGTTGCTCTTGAGGTGGCTGACCGAGCGTCGAATGGACTCGATCAGCGTCGTGCTGTCATCTGCACAGTCGTCACCTCCAATGAAGTCGTTGTTGAGCAGGCAGAACTCCTTGATTGGCTTGCTGGTGGCACCAAGGGGGTCCAGCCGGTTGTGTCGGTTCTCGGAGCTATCGGTTCGTCGCCGCTTTCGATCTGATCGCGTCGCATCTTCTTGTCCGCCGGTATTATCGCCAGAGTTGACAGAATGAACAGCATTACCACTGCCTGGGCTTTCCAAGATGTCGGCTATCATCGCAAGTCCACTCAGAGTGAGAAGATTTCCACTCAAATCGACCAGCGTGAATGGCTTTGCCTGTGCACGCTTCACGAGCGCTCGAAGGATCGCGGCGGCTCCGTCATCTCGCAACCGGTTCGCCCCCATCGAGAGAGACGTGAGTGTCGTATTACTCTCTAATGCCGTCAAGAGCCGAGCAGACACACCAGCTAGTCCAAGCCCAATACCATTCGCTTGCAGGTTCGTAACAGAGTCATTCGTGAACAGGAAATCCGCAAGAACGTCACCAAACCCAACCTCGAGAAAGTTTTGCGCGATGTTCAAGTGCGTGAGCGTCTTGTTATTACCCAGCGCAAGCAACAAGTTCGTGGCACCTTCGAGGCCGAAATTGCACCCACGCACATCTAGATGGGTCAGCACCGCGGCCGGCCCAGCATTTGCAGAGGCCAACATTGGAGTCAGCGCATGAATCCCAGGATCGCCGATCTGCACGTTGTTGGTCAACTCGAGGCGTTCAAGATTCAACACGCCATCCATCGTGGCGCTGCAGATCGCCCTCAGCGTTACAGGCGACACGTCATTGTCGCTGAGGCGGAGATGCCGCAACGACAGAGGTTTCCGCATCTTTGAGAGTCCGAGGAACGCGTCATCTTCTAGCTCGTTGTGCTCCAAGAAGAGTCGCTGCAGCTTTGGGGCGCGGAATGCTGCATCGATGAGCAGCATCGTGTCGAAATCCGTGATCGTGTTGCTCAATCTGAGCTGATTCAGCTGTGGCATCTCGGTCACTAGCGCCACCAATTGGCGATACCCCTCTTGTCGAATCTTCACCGAAACGAGCTCTAGCGTGGTGATTCTGGTGGGGTGCACGCTCTTTTCCAGCGCCGGAGGAGTTTTCGCCAGCGACTTGCAGATCTGGGCCATCTGGTTGTCGCTCAATTTGCCATGAAATAGCCCGAACTCCGTGAGGTGCGGGTGTTCCTTCATCAGCCGCTCCATCGCCTCCCAGCTAGTGTTTTGCTGCTCTGGGTGGTGCACCTCGAGTCTCCGCAGCTTTCGCAGTGCCAGAATCAGCTTCACGTTCTCCTCACAGACCTCTCGGCCGTGCACTTTGAGCACTTCGACCACGTCCACAAACAGCTTATGGCACTCGACTAGCAGATCCACGGGGCCTGCATGATCCAGCGGCGTTCGCAGCTTGAGCAGCGAGCGGAACTGGTGCTCCCAGAACACGTTGCGTTGGTTGCGTCGTCGTCCCTGGGCTGCCGCCGTGTTCTCAATGGGGATGGGCTCGTAGCCCAGTCTCGCCGCGTTCATACGCAGCTCCCACACACGCTGCGTCTCTCGATCAAAGAGGAACCTGTCGCCGGTGATGGGGTCGAAGCCGTCGCGCTGATCCGGCGCCTGCAGCTGCGCGGCCGCCTCCCACGCCACCTCCATCTCGCGCAGGCGGAAGTTGGACAGCTCGCTGAAGAGCTGGTGGCGGATGTTCATGGGGAGGAACTCCACGTACTGCAGCAGCTCCTGCACGGGCGTGACCAGCGCCGTGGCCATCACCGACAGCTCCACCAGCGACCGGACGCGACTCATCTCGTCTCGTAAAAGCCTTAATTTCGGTATGCCTTAATTTCGGTATAGGACCAAATTCTGACGTCAGATGGCTACATTATCAAGTCCGGCACTAAAGTCGGATGGCGCTGCGAGCTTGTTCCCATAGCTGCTTGAGCTTGTCCACGCCCGCCTCGCCGTCTGCTAGCGCCTCTTTCACCTTCTGCGCGAGTCGGATGCTCTCAAGTTCGCTGTGCGAGTTGGCCTGCAACGAGCGCTCGAACTGCTCCGACTTCTTGGCGGCACACTCGATCACTTCAGCGGGGAGCTTGGCCAGCATGGCCACGTTGAGGCCGTAGCTCTTGGGGCACATGCCGTCCTCCAACTTGTACAGGAACGTGACCTTGCGGTCGTTCTCGGGGTCCACGATGCACCCCATGTGGCCCAGCGACACCTTGTCGTTGTCCGTGTACTCCTCGACCAGCGAGTGGTAGTGCGTTGCGAACATCGTGCGGCACTGGATGTCGTTCAGCAGGTGCTCCACGACGGAGTACGCGATGGCAGTGCCGTCAAACGTGGACGTGCCACGTCCCAACTCGTCCAGAATCACGAGCGAGTGGCTCGTAGCGTGGTTCAGGATCGT
Organism: Phytophthora crassamura; assembly: GCA_033557995.1. NCBI lineage: Eukaryota > Oomycota > Peronosporomycetes > Peronosporales > Peronosporaceae > Phytophthora > Phytophthora crassamura. The sequence goes on from JAUCED010000004.1 coordinate 4,933,773, forward strand.
CGCCGTCTCGGCCAGCTCGACGAAGAGAGTACTCTGGCCTGCCAGGATGCGATCCGACGCGCCAATTCGGGTGAAAATGCGATCCACGGGGCTCAGGCGGCACTTGGCAGCCGGCACGAAGCTGCCGATCTGGGCCATCAGCGTCAGCACGCACGTCTGGCGCAGCAGCGTTGACTTACCGCCCATGTTCGGTCCACTGAGGAGAACCATTTGACCCTTTCCTTCAATTCCGAGGCGCGCGTCGTTCGGGATGAAGTCGCCGCTGCTGTAAGTTGCGGCAACACAAGGGTGTACGCCCTCTTCAATGTCGATGAACGGCGTTCCTCCATTCGCAGTGCTGGCCGCCACCACCTCAGGCTTGGTGTAGCCTTCGCTCTGACTGCTAAGCAAGCCAAGGCTCACCAAGCAGTCCAACACGGCCAGACATTGCACTGCCTTCATCCAGTACTTGTAATCTTCGTCAAACTTGTGGAAAATGCGACGCGTCTGGTCCTTGAGAGCCTCTTCCTTCTGGTCCTCGGCGGCAGCCAAGCGCTTCAGCAGACTGCGGATCGTAGGCGTGTGAAAACGCTTGTAGCCTTTCTTGCGAGACTTGAGTTCGTACTCTTTCGGCTGCGTCGACAATGCGCTTTCCGGGACTTCGAGCTGGTATCGATCATCTTTCTTCTTCCCCCAGTAAGAGATTTGGCGGCACCGGAGAGCTGTCCGCTGCTCGCTTAGATACTCGGCCAGTTCCGCTTCAATGTCGGCAATCGCAGCACAAGCTCCATCAAATTCAGGGTCCACACCATCTTGGGGGACGATCACTCCGCTCTTCTCTGCTGCAGCTTGGTTGAAACTGCGTTTAAAGAACTCGAGTTTCTCTGCGAGGTCAGGAAAGTGTCCATGCTTAGTATCTGCTTGAGCACCGTCCTCAATAGTGTACCTCTTCAATAGCGACTGAAGAATGGGCGACGTTGACTGGGACAGGCGAGGCCCAAGCTCGAGAGTGAGGTTCATAGCGGCGTCGAATCCGTTTAGCACGGAAATAAAGTCTTTAATCTTCTTGACGTTGTACGTCTGGGCCTCGTACATGATCGCACGGCTGTCAGGGTGCTCCTTGGAACGATACGCTGAGCCAAGCGCATGAATACGAGACAGTTTGCGCTCCAAGTCGGGCAATTTGCGGAGAAATTCGCGGATCTCCATCATCAAGTCGCCGCTTTTGCCAAGTTCTTCAACGGCATCGAGTCGCTCTTGGATATCACCGATCTTGCACAGCGGCTTCACTACCCACTCCTGAAACATTCGCTTGCCAAAACTCGTCACAGTCTTGTCCATGATGTCGATGAGTGATCCAGAGCGTGAGCCGTTAAAGCTGTTGCAAAGCACTTCCAGGTTCTGGATAGTCTGCGAATCGAGCACGACATATTGCTGATTCAACTCCGCCTTGGCTGCCGACAATGCGGCTTTGTTCGCGCGCGCATTTCGTGCTTCTTCGTCTGATGGTTTGTACCTCTTGAAGTTGCAAAGAGACAGCAACTCTTGGTCGATAATACAGCGTCTCAAGTGCCAGATACAGCCACCGAGAGCACTGATTGCCAATTGACCCTCCGGTTTCACCAATTTGTTCATTTCCAGGAAGTATAGCACGTCTTCTGGCCATCCGTGCTCCTTGAAGTACCCCGCGCGCTCGATTTCATCGATTGTCTTCGCTGCATCCCAAAACTCTTTGCCCACTCGTAGTGACGAGCGAATCGCAGCAGGCGCTGCGTGCTTGAGCACCAACTTCGTGTCATCCGAGATGTTGAACCGCTCCGTTACGATTTCCACGACGTGAAATTGAGCGAAAAGCGTCTTCAAACGGTCTCGCTGCTCAGTATCGTCAAACTCAGACATCTGGAAGGCACCCGTTGAGCAGTCCACCATGCAGACGCCCAAGCGCACAGTTCTCTGCGTGGCGTCGTAAGCTTCTTTAAGTGCAAGAAGGTGGTTCGACACTTGCTCTTGTGACGTGATTGGGGCGTCCAGGAAGCTCACGGTATTGGTACCGATTGATAGTAAGGAGCACACCTCACGGCGAACAACCTTCGCCTTCTTCGCTTGCGAGCTGTTGCGCACCTTCAGCATGTCGGGGGTCTCGGTTTGCTCAACGCGAGCAACACGGTAGCCCTTTGCAACCAATTGGGAAGACATTTTCGAGTATGCGATCTCTGGGAAGCCCGAGTGAGCCTTGTCGCCTTTCATGTAGATGAGTCCCAGCTCCTTGAAGCCAACATCGGCGTCCATGTGAAACAACTCGTAAAACTTGCCAACCTTGAAGAACAGCACCGTGTCCATGTTGTGGGATTTGACCTCCCACCACTGAACCATAGCTGGGGTGTCCTTCTTGATGAACTCGGGCGGCACTTTGATCGTGCGAGGGTCGTAATCCGGAGAGTCAGGCGCGTTCCCATTGATGTCGCGTCGTTCTTCATGCAGCCAAGGCAGCGAATCATGAATATGATTGCCAGCACCGGCCACGGAGCTCGGTAGGTCGGGGCCATCAGCCAGCGGCGCCGACTTTTTGCTACTAGACGTAGGAGTGCCGTTCCATTTCTTCTTGGCCGCAGGCGGCGGTGATAAAAATGACTTTGCCGCCACTTTCTTGCCCTTGGTCGCCGCGGGGGCACTCTTCCGCCGCTTCTTAGGTGGCGGGGCCTCTTCCTCCGACTCTTCGTCTACCAGGTCATTAACATCCTCATCATCTGACGGCTCCTCCTCTGCGCCACTAAATTCGGAGTCTTCGTCGCCGCCTCCTTCTTCCGGACTGTCCTGCTCCCATTCCTCTTCACTGCTCACAACATTCCGGGTCTGTGCCTTCCCTCTGCGTCTCTGAGAAGCAGGTGCCACTGGCTCTTCTTCCTCCGAGTCATCGTCGTCCTTAATGACGATCTTCCGGGCGCTCTTCTTGGGCGGCTTCGTCTCCTTCTTGCTCGGCTTCACCGGCTCGTCCTCCTCCTCAGAGCTGGTGCCCAGGAACTCCTCGTACGCCTTGCGCTTCGTGCCTCCGGACGCTGCCGTGTCTGCGCCTCCCATATCAACGTCTTCCTCCTCTTTCTCCGGGTCTGTGTGCTTCTGCTTCAGCTTGGGCGAGAACTCGATCTTCTTGCGTGTACTGCCCAGCGACTCGCGCTTGGCCGTCTGCGTCTTGCCCTTCGACTTGGAGCTGCCATTGCTGGCGCCGCTGGCAGGCGCATTCTTCTTCTTGGCCGACGCACCCTCCGACGACGGGGGGCTGAAGAAGCTCAGCAACGAGCTCTGCGTCTTCTGCTTCATCTCAGCGAGTTGCGCGCGCTTCACGAGTGCGGGCTCCCGCCAAAATTACCCAGTTTTGATTGGCTGTTGTGTGAGGAACACCAAGTTGACGTGTAGAACATCATAGTTTTGACGCTCAAATCTTGAAGCTCTCCAAAATGTCCAATAATGCCTCGTCAAGATGCATGGTACCCGTCCTGTAGTTCCTCGTGTACTTGCGTCCGTCTATTGCGGATACTTAAAAGAAGTCACTATCCAACTCGGAACTTGTGTATAAGGTTTACAGCTGCTGCGGTCGAAACGATGAAGCCACTGCTTCTTTGCTTTCACCTCAAGACCCAAGGCTATTTCCGGGCAAAATCTTGCATGATCAGCATCATGCATGTGTCTTACCGCACTTATTGAGGAACAAGAGTGTTGCAAGCAAGGTGCATTCATTAAAACAACCTGGTTGGTCTTGACAACGAGCGGCAGCATTGACGCAGTGCAAGCAATGATCGGCATCGCGGCAGTATGGCGCTGTTTTCCGTCTAAAACACATTCAGCAAAGCCTACCGGTAAAGCAAAAGGGGACGTCGACACAAGCAAAGAGGAAAGCACCATTAGCGAAGATAGCGTAGCCATAGGCAGTGAATGGCTGTACATCGAGGATCCCGTAACATTAGGGTTCTTCTTTCCAAAGATGCAAAAGCGGATACATGTACTACAGTAGTACAACACCTGCATCTGGACCAAGTGCAGCACCTCCTTCACTCGGAAACTTCAAGCACGTGATGCGTCTCCACAATAGCAGTCTCGTCACATCCGTGAAGGAGACGGATGCATGCACGTGGCAAACGCAAGTGGTGGATGACTATTCAAGACCCGAGCACGGTGCAGGTATGGATAATCAACTTTCCATCTCGGCATCGATTGCAAGCTTGGATCAACCTGCTCTCTACGGTCTTCAACGCTACAAGCCGTGAGTGAAGTCGTTCGCGTTGATGTACATCCGCCGTCCTAAACCTTCAATACCGCTGACGCCGCTCCGACCAAGACTCATCCCTGTCCTTTCACACGCTTCACTGCGCGCCAGAGCAGTAACATCCCCTCCTCGATCCATCCCGCCGTCGCTGCTGTCCTGCTCCTGCTGCTGGACCTGCACGAACGAAACCACAACCAACCCCCGCGAAGATCAAGACGAACTGGAAAACGCGCTTGCTCTCTTGGCAACAGACACTGCAGTTGTAGAACCCATTCCTCGGCAAGACTGTATTAAAAAGTTTTACCAAACTTTTCGACACCCCCTCGCGTCTACAGTCGCTCGTTCCCGACTGACCGTTCGTGCTTCAGGCAAGAGATATCCCGTGCGATCGAAACAACTTAGTTGGCCGGGACACCGCCGCCCGACTTCAGGCGCAGCTGGGCCTGACGCTTGCGGGACACCTTGGTAGCCTTCACCTCCTCCACGGCCTTGGCAACGTTAGCGCGCTTCTCCGTCAGGATCAGCTCAATGTGAGCCGGGTTGGACATGTAGGGTCCAATGCGACCGTGGGCACGGTAAGTGCGACGGCGCTGCTTGATAGCGGCGTTGGCCTGCGCGTGCGAGATGTACAGCAGGTCCGTGTCCAGGCCCTTGACCTCGGCGTTGGCCTCGGCGTTCTTCACCAGGTCGAGAATGATCTTGGTGGCTTTCTGGGGCCACTTGCACTTGTCGCCAGCGGCGCCGCGAAGCTTGCCCTGAGCGTGACGGCCGCAGCCGCCCGTGAACTTCGTGAAGGGCACAGCCTGCTTGTACTCAGTCACGGCCTGGAGGAAGCTCTTGGCCTTGTTCAGGGGCATGCCCTTGATGGCGTGGCTGACCTCACGGCAGTGCTTAAAGTGCACGCGGAGGTGCGAGCCACGAGCCTTGGCGGCACGCTGAGCGTCTTCAGGTTCCTGGCTGTAGGACGGCATGATTCTTGCTTCACGTTCGGGTTCTGGAAACTGGTGAGCGGCAAGTGCTGTCGGCCCCCGCGACCAAACAGGCCACGCGCTCCCACCACCAATCACCCGGCCTCGCAATTCAGCTCGCGTTTTGGCCAATCCACGTGGTTCGATATTTCCAATTTATCCAATCAAACAGTACCATTAAATACTAAGTATTATACGGTTTTACACAATAAAACAAGTATAAACACTATCCATTGGATATTACAATAAAATAGCGGACGCGGCAACTTCGACGCCTGCAACTTGACTAACGCAGTAAAAATCTCTATTTCTTAGCAGGGGCCAGCTACTACTTTTCCTGCACATGCATCCATTGCGGCGCCTTCAGTACGCGACGCACATATTTTATGCTCCCTCAAAACGATGCCTCCGACGAATCCGAGTCGCTGGCAGCGGACGCCTCGGCGTCCTGCTCTTCTTCGGCGTCTTCCTCCTCTTCTTCTCCATCTCCAGCGTTGTCTTCTTCACCGCTGATCTTCTCCTCCCTGTACGAAATGCGCTGCACTGCTCCGCGCCGTGACCGACCGCCAGTGATGATCAAGCTCGTGTCGATGCCCTCCAGCTCCTTGTCCTTGTCGTGCTTGCGCTTCGCGGAGCTGATGTCGCGACTTGTTGGGTACGAACCATGAAAGGTAACGCCGGCGTCGTGCAACCGCTCGCGCAGAATCTCTTCTGCTTCCTCGGTCGAGTCGACACCTTTCAACACTTTGTATAGTTGCGGGCTATCACCACCACAACAACAACCTAGAATTAGAATTGACTCCGCATACCAACCCTTGGGGCCTCAACCACGCACGACACATACTTAAGAACGCCTGCTGCGCGACCTAGCTCCTTCAGCGAGGTCAGCCGCGGTGGGTCTTGCTGTTTGACTGTTCTGGCCTTTTTTGCAGGTGGCGCGGCATCCTTGCTTGCTCGCTTTCTCGTGTGACTGCCGTTCGACTGCAAGCACGATCAATGGTACGGTGAACATTCGTCATAAGTAGTCGTATCAGCATGACCACCATCGCAAGAACAAGAAGTGCTGTCGGCAGCTGCCCCAATCCTTACCGCTGACCGCCTTTTCTTCGCTGGAGCAACATCCTCTTCTTCCTCGTTATCTGCTTCGGGATTGGCTGCTTCGCCTCCGCTTGCCTCACTGTCGTTGGCACCATCACTCTCCTCTTCCTCATCACTAGGATCCACAACTGCATTGCGCTTTGAAGTCGCGCGCTTCCTGCTTGGTCGGAGATCAACTTCTTCCTCCTCCTCTTGGGCGTCAGTATTAGCCTTCTCAGCCTCGCTTTCCGACGAGCCGTCTCCACCCACACAGAGCTCCAGTAAGTTCGGCAGCAGCGCCTTGATGCGAGGCCTCCACTGTGCCTTGAGGTCCCCGAAGCCCATGCCGAATCGAACCGCCAGATTCTGCATCACCGCCTTGAGCGTCACCGTGTCCGCGTCCATCTGAGGAAGCATCTCGCGCAGCGCCTCCACAATCAACTCTTCCGTGACTAGTGACTCCACCGACATCGGTGACGCCTCGCCCAGAGCTTCCATCATGCTGCTGACCTGCTCGCTCGGTGCTTATGCCCACGCACTGGTTGTCAAAATGTGCGCGCCAAAACCAACCCTTGCCAATGTGATATGTACCACCTGTCTATCAGGTTCAACAGGTTTACCAGGTTGAAGCAAACTTGACATCCTTTTATTGCCCTCTCGTATTCTCCTGGCGTCTTCTTCCTCCACGCTCTAGTCTTCGCACACGCAAGCGCGCTCACTTTTCTAATCGTCTTTGCTCTCGTTGTCCGAGTCCGAGGACGTGCCTTCGTACTCTTCCTTGGCCGCGTCGTGGGCTCCATTGTCGAATACGATGCCTACCAGTACCCGCAGCAGCAAGAGGCCCCACCAAATGTGCAGGCAGTACAGCGTCGAGAGCAGAACGTTGAAGAGAAGCCACGACGGAGGCCCTGGGTACGGGAACAGCTGCGTGAAGTCGTGTGCGTCGGCCATTGTCATGCTGGCCTCGCGGTTCTCCACCACCGTCGTGTACAGCAGCTTGGTCGGGTACTGGAAGATGCGGTAGTAGAACCAGAGCACGAGGGTGATCACAAACAAGATCTCGCTCGTGAACAGACCGGCGACGCCTTCCATCTTGAGGTAGTTGGCCATCTTCAGCATGTCGAGGGGGATGTCGGTCATGTCGTGGAGAAGCAGCACGACCACGCCAACGGGCAGGAAGCCAACCGCGTACGACCACGTGACGAGCGCGATGGTGACAACATGGTGCGTCATCATGACGAGGTAGTCCTTACGGATCTCCTCCAGGAACTTGCACGAGAACGCCGTGTAGATCCAAATCGCCTACAAACAGGATCAGGCCACCAAGTCGTTGCAGCATTAGCATTACTCAGCATCCCAACATTGAGCAAACTCAAGAGCGTGCAGTACCAGCTGAGTGATGTAGAGCAGCTTGGTACTAAATTCCTGCGTCGGGAACACACCCGTGTCGGTTCCCTGGTTCCACACTGCAGTGCCACACACAGAAGCGTCAGTTCCAGTCCTCGCCCCTAGGCAAACGAGGCTACTTACAGGTCGTCGTGTCCTGCCACCACGTCTTATCGCGCAGCACGTAGAGCTCGAAGATCGTCATGGACACGTGGATGGCGAGCTGCCACGACTGATCACACCACTTCTTCATGGTCACAGCCTTCTTCAGCGGGTCTCCAAGGTGCTGCAGGAAGGTGCGCGAGAACCAACCGCCTCCGATGGCGAACGAGGTCTTGGTGAGCTTGACGGCCAGCCCCACCACGAAGACCATAACCACGAGGATATAGAGCATCTGCTTGTCGTCCCACAGCGTGTGCGTGATGACGCCCATCTCGCACACGAGCAGGCTCACCAGCAGGGTGTCCAGGATCGGGTTGGGCTTCGGAACGGAGCGCGCCATGTTCGCACTAATAGTTCGCCGCGATGCGAGGCTGAGATGTGCTGCTGCTGCCTCCCTCGCGGTTCTTCGTTTTATGCCACAGGCGAGACGGGCGTCAAACTTGGCGGCTCTCTTGCTACAGACTGTTACGCGTATCTGGACTGTGTAGGATATGAATTTGACATATATTTTAATATGCGCACAAGCAGAAAATCGGGTGCAGGAGATATGATAGCAAAGGACAGCAGCTTACTGATCCCGTGGGATACATACACCGCGTCGAACTTCGAGCCGCGTATGCAGGGGCTATGGTAACTAAATATGCATAATCTTTTCAGCATTCGTAGTACTCTTTTGATTCGATAGAGTAGTAGTATTTTGGAGATTAAAAGAGTACCATAATATCTCGATATCATCCGCAATCCTTCAAAAAGATTAGATATTAAAATGATATACCCGATTTCTACCGAGGTTTTTGGTCACAGAAGGCAAAGCAAGCATGCTAGCAATATCACATATTATCTGATCCAGGTATCAGGGATGAATATTTCGGAGCTATATCACATACATGTACTATCTGATCCAGGTATCAGGGTGAACATTCGGAACTTCGCGCCTGTTTAGACAAACCATCGTCTTTATTCATCCGCGTCACTTAATCCGTATCATGTGCACTGGTTATGCAGAGTACCAGAATATGGCGGTATTAAAATCCTTCAACATATCTGATATCAGAATGATATACCGATTATATCGGTATATCATTTTTGCTTGGAGCACGTTGACAGGGCGAGCATGCTCTTTTCCGGTATGTACAACACTGTGCATCTGGATGAAAAGATTTTCTACATTACGGAGCCGCAGCGGCGTTTCCTGCTGCTACCTGATGAGCCTGCGCCGACACGACGTGTGAAGAGCAAGCGCTTTGTGACTCGTGTCATGATGCTGGCGGCGGTCAGTAGGCCTCGTTGCACCGCCGGAACGTTTTTCGACGGGAAGCTTGGCATTTGGGCCTTTACGAAGCAAGTGGCGGCTAAACGATAGAGTGCGCGTCGACCTGCTGAAACGATCGAGACGAAGGAAGTCTCGGTGACTAAAGATACGTATCGCGAGAAGCTGGTGACAGAAGTGCTGCCTTCAATTTGCGCGAGATGGCCAACCGACGGACGGGTGATCCTCCAGCAAGACAACGCCCCCGCCCACATCTCTCCGGCTGACCAAGCGTTTGCTGTTGCTGCGCAGCGCTGCAATCGGCAGGTGGAGCTGCGATGCCAACCCCCCAACAGCCCGGACTTGAATTGCTGCGACCTGGGCATTTTTACTGCCATCCAGGCTCGCCGGAGGGAGAAGACAGCTCGCAGCCTCGATGAACTCATCTCAGCGACGAAGGAAGCTTATTGGGAGCTGCCAGCCCGGGTGCTGAATGCTGCTTTCTTAACGTTGCAGAGCTGTATGGATCTGTGCATCCAAGCCGACGGGGACAACGACTTCAAGCCGCCGCACATGGGGAAGCAGAGGCTAGAGCGGGAGGGAAGACTTCCCGCGCGCCTTTCGTGCTCGCAAAAGACAGCTGAGTCACGGCAGCCTTGCCCCCGTCCAGCACACCACACTATAGTTAGATCAGGTGAAACTTGGGAGCTCATATTCTGGAACAGTATAAAACGTTCAATGGAGCTCTTAATCTGGAATGGAGTAGTAGATAAGAGGACAAGTTCGAATGGATGTTGGATGTGTTCAAGTTGGTCGCTGAATGGACGTTGAATGTGTTGAGCTGAATAGAATTTAGCGGTCAGCTCGGCCAATTGCTGTAGTAACTTTGCTCGCCATCTTGCGCTGTTGAGTAGAGATGCGGGCGTCGCGGGGGGGGCGCGTGTGTAGAGGAGAAGCTGGCGAGGCGGGACGGGGAGGGGGGTTGGTGTCGCCAGAACGACGCGCGCTGGCACACGCGGCGCACGCATGATGGCTGCATTCCGGTAGTTAACGCTGCACCGACAGAATGGAGAGTGACGAACGGCTGTGTCGGCGCCGCATTTCGGCCAATCCGCGAGCGTTTCAACTTTCTACCAATCGTGAGCGGTTCGAGTACGAAAGTGAAAATGGACAGAAGACTTCCAGACAACTGCCCTGCAAATGCAATTCAAACAAAATACTTGGTAAACTAGTAACTCGGTGAAGAACCAATTGAGTGTGCTCATGGTCTCCTTCTCCTGCGCTCGCAAGTAGTGGCCTTTCGAGATAATCGGAAGCGCGGGTCTCAGCGTAATGGCCACTTTGTTTGCAGCGTACACGAAGTGACCATGGGGCCAAACCGCGCAAGATATACAACATTTCCGAAACAAAGTCGTCGTAGTCAAGGACGGCTAAGTTTCCGATTTCAGGAACGTACGCTCGATCGGCATTGGGAGTTCCATTCTTCCTGTACCCGCAACTGCACGCACTGCCGAAGTGGAGAACTGGTTCAAGAACATCCCTGCCAGCCACTCGTTTACTTCGCTCCATGGGTAAGGCTCCACAAATTCCTCTGCGTCTCCTTGTTCGGCGTGTATTCACTTTTCAAAACACACATCTCTTCCCATAAATGGCACTACCAGAACAATTCTCTAGTTACACAGCAGGAATGCAAAGTATGCGAAGGCAGAACACTCCCTTGCCGACAAAAGACCTGCATGACGAGGATAAAAATGAGTTGAAGTGAGGTCGTGTTGGAGATGAATTGAAATCTACGTCACACTCGGCTACCGCAACTGCGTCCAGCCACTGCCTCTGCCTCCTCTTGGCCTTTCGGTGCCTCCTCTCCCCCAGTCGCGGGCGTTGCACATTAACTCGAGACTGTTGGCCCTTGCATCGCGTCGGATCTGCTCTGAAATGGATCGGTTGGCGCTTAGTTCAGAGGCTGCAAGCGACGTCAGCAGTGCGTCCGACATGCACGAGGAGGCGGTAAACAGCCTTGGTTGGTGCACGATAAGCTGGGGAGATGCATGTCTGGCCAAGGGCCCGCACTCAGGGAAGACGACACGCCGCTATCGTTGCGCGCACGAGGATCAAGAATATGACGCATCCAGTTTATAACTGTACGTGTTTTGATTGGCTTAAAATGGGTTGCGTAATCATTTTCAAAATATCATATATCATTAAAGTAGTATGCATTCGTATTATATATTATTTACAATTAGAAATATTACTTCATATTTATTATATTCGTTATCAGCCTGGGTAATATTTTCAAAATATTAATATTCATCGTTTGGAGGTTACCATAGCCCCTGTGCGTATGTCGGTCGAAGGTGTCGCAATGACTCAGCAATAGCTCACACCAAGCGTGGTGGCAGCGCAAGCTCAGCAGTGAGCAGGAATCGTAGCAGGTTGCCCAGCTCGATTGCAATGCCTACCGACTTGCCTATCTACCTACATCTGCTGGCCGAATGCACGAGCACCGCGGGCTTCCAACACGTTTGTGGGCAGCTGCCTGTGCGGAGACCTGTCTTAATCGACTCGCGCAGTATTGTAGGTTCTACCCAAAATTTCCACCGGCGATTCAAGCGAATCGCCGCGCTTGAGTCTACTATAGGACCATCACTAAGTACGAATGGTTGCCTTTGGGCGAAGAGCCCCAATATGGCAAATTTGGTCAAGAATCACAATAAGCAAGGCCTTCAACTTGAAGTTACATATACCAGCACCAGCACCGGCCAGCGCTTCAAGCAAGGGCGCCCGTCACGTGCAGCGGGCCTCCAGCTGCAGGAGGTCCTTCTCGCCCACGTTGTCCAGAACGCTCAGGCAAGCACGGCGATTCACCTCTCGGAAGTGCGCGTCGAGCTCCACGCGGAGCTTCTCGGTCTTGGCATTCGCCGCGAGGCTCTTGCTGAGGCTGTCGAAGACGACCAAGATGACGAATTGGTTGAGCACACACAGCTTATAGTGTCGGCGCAACTCCTCGAGCGACAGACGCGCAGCTTCCGCTTCGGTGGTCAAAGCCTTGTGGTACACTTCGAGGCACTGCGCTTCTTGCGCGCGACGGTGGTTTGCTTGGACGCTCACAATAAAAAAGAAGGAGAGATCTCGCAACGGGTTCCCCTTTCCGCAAGTCGCCCAGTCCAGAAGCCACGGTACTTCTTCACCAGGATCAGTGGGGAGGAGCATGTTTGCAATGTGGAAGTCGCCATGGATCAACGAGGACGGACCATCGTCGACCATGTCGTGGGCAGCTTTCAACTGGCCAGGCTTTTCGCTTAAGCGCTGGCAGAGCGCTATCAGCCGATCTTTGTCACTGCCTTCCAACGGAATGTCGTCCAAGTAGTCCTTCCAACACCCCGGGAACTGCAGACGCTTCTCCTCGCCAGAAAGCTGGCTGCCTATTCCGGCAGGAGTGGCGAGCCCGTCGCAGTCGTGGCCCCAGAAGCGGGCGTGCATCTGCGCGAGATTCACCACAAGGGTCGGGATCTGGTGGGGCGGGCTTCCTTCCACGCACGTGAAGGTCTTGACCGACTCGACGCACTCGAGCACAATCAGCACGTTGGACGTGAAGACTGCCGTGGGGATCGCGAACGGGAATCCCACAGCAGCCGCCGAGTTCTTCATGGCCGCATCGCCTGCCTTCGTGGTGAACTCGTTGTAGAACTTGGACTCCACCGCGAACATCGACTCGAACGGGAACTCCGGGCGCAAAAACTTGCCCACAAAGCGCCGCTGCATCCTCTCGGCGTCGCTGGACCCGGCGCCCGGCTCGAGCTCCACGGTGATGATCACCACCTCGGCGATCACTCCGAGGTTCATGGGTGTCCACTCGAAGTCGACGACGCGGTGCGAGGGGAACGACCGGCGCAGAATCTGCTGCAGGAACTCGGTCGTCAGCTGCCCGGGGCGCGCCGGGACCTCCGAGGCGCTGGCCATCGTGAGAACGGCCTTCTCCACACGAGGCGAGGCGTTTCTCAAAGTGAAGTGAAGTGACAGCAAACACAAACGCTGGTTTCGAGGTGAGATTTGATTGGCCAACTGCGCGGGAGACCAAGGGCACTCACTGCCTTGGGGTATTTGCCATCGGAAGCAGTTCACTGATGAGGAGGCAACTTCAACGTCACGATCCAATCTACAGTCTGTGGTTTGCTGGGTTGACGAGGAACTACACTTAAGAAGGCTCGTGCAGCGTGCCCGTGCCGCTGGTCTCAGTCGTGCAGGCCGAGACCGGGCCCGCCACGGTCGTGGAGCTCAACGGGTCGATCGTGACTGCAGACTCCGAGCTCACTGCGAGCACGAGCAGCTTGATGTCGCGTCGTAGACCTTGGTGGTGTTCGAGTCGTCCTTGAGAGGATCGTCATGCCCGGTCGGATGTGGCGCGAGTACTGCAGCAGCACGAGTTTGGGTTTGCCGATCCAGTTGTCCACCGGCTTGAATTGGATAGGCCTCAGTCGCCGCAGTGCCACCCCACGAAGGGCGACTCCACCATTTGGTTAATGCCGAGAGCGATAGACTCGGTGATGCTGAGCCCTGTTGCATCATTCTCAAGTCATTACTTCTTGTGAGACTAAGTGCTAGAGTACCCGGCGCTGATTTACTGCATCTTTCAACGTGAAGAGCTAGTCGACGATATCTTCGTGATCGCCGAAGACGTTGGTCCACCAACAGAGCGACGGGCTGGAGACCAGAACTGAAGCTGCGAATGACCACTCCCGAGCGTGAATTGCAACAAGTTGATTGTTGTGAGTTGGGATAAACCACGAAAATGGCCCGAAAAAGAAGAGAGCTACAGTTTTTGTGAACTTATTCTTCAATACGAACGGATGAAGATTTTTAATCTACTGCAACGAAGTAGTAAATGCTGTTGTCCATCGACAACATCTACATGTACACGTAGAGCAGCTTGCGTGGCTTTGATCGCATATCCAAACCGCTTCGTCTTCCGGGACATGTATTAATTCAATTACCACAGGCGTATCGCCCCGGGTGATACTTCTGGGTTTGCTTCGTGGCAAGAATGCTTTCATACTACAGTAAACAAAAGAAGAAGTAAGATGTCATAGGCTGGATGATTTTTAAGAAGAACTTGCTCGTTGTACTAATTCTTTGACGTAGCAAGTGCGTACATTGGACTCCCACGCTGAAACCCCTCGTCGGCTCATCGATGCAGGCTGAAAGTCTAAACGGCAACACCCTCAACCTCGAAAGTCATCACTGAAGCAGCCGGGATCGACGCACTGAAAGACGTGCCAGACAGCTCAACTTTCGACGACTTGTACAGCGCGCCCGTACCGCTCGTTTCCGTGGTCCACGCAGTGATGGGGCCGGCCACCGCCGAGAAACTCGCTAAATCATACGTGACTGTCGAAGCAGCGTCGCCAGAATTTACCGTAGCTAACACGAGCAGCTTGGATTTCGCGTCATGGGCCATCACGGTATTCAAATCATCCGTTGTGAGGATTGTCATGCCTGGCCGAATGTGGCGAGAGTACTGGGTAAACACGTAGTACTTCGGGTTGGGCGTGTCGATGGTGTTGTTTCCCGGCGCTGAGTTGATGAGGCCCCAGCCACCACCGTCAAACGGCTGCCAGTACACGAAGGCCGAGACGCCCATCTCGTTGATGTTGTTCGCAACGGCTTGAGCCAAACTGAGCCCTGTAGCGTCCTTTTCACCGTATTCCGAATCCCAAAACTTCTTCTCCACTTTCGCCACAAGATCCTTCAAGGGCGCTCGGTCGGACTTGCGGTTACCGTACCCGTGGGTGTTAATCTTTCCGATCGCAGCCATCACTGGAGCATCCGTTGACATGGCATCGAGCGTGGCGAGTGCCTGCGTGTTCGAGTTATCATCGGAAGCCGCAATTGCCACGTCTTGAAGTCCGAAAGCGTCAAGCTTAGTGCGCAGCTTCAGCACTACATCCTTCTGCGTGCCGACATCAAAGTGACAGCCTTCTTGCCCACCAGGGTACTGCCACCACGAGCACATCGGCTCGTTGAAAGGTTCGACGTAGGTAAAAGTGATTCCCCAGCTTTCCTTCGCCTGCTTCACAACGGTCGCCATGTAAAGCGCGAACTGTCCGTGGTTCCAGGCTTGCAGATTGTCCTTAAACCCATCCTCTCCGCCTGCAGTGGCGTGGTTGTTGTTCATCCACCACGGCGGCGAGTTCGAGAACGCCTCCGTGATATCAACATCACGCTCAATTGCCAGATCGAGCATCTTGCGCTGCTTCGCGTCGGCGTCCCAGTTCCAGCTCTTGCTGCTCGTGTCGTTGCTTGACCAATCCAGCCAAAACGATTCAATGAACTTGAACGCCGGCATCTTCGGCGACTCCTTCATCGCAATTTCAGTGCCGCTGTCGTCGATAACATGCTTGCTGGATCCACCGATGTTGTAGCGGGCAATGTTGAAGCCCAACGCTGGAAGTCCGGACGTTTGGCCTTTAAGCGTGACGGTGTCCTTCATCGTGAAGAGCAGGTCAGCGATGTCCTCTCGATCGCCGAAAGCGTTTGCCCACCAGCAGAGCGACGTCCCCCATCCTTCCCACGTGCCGACAAGTGTCGTGGCCGCATCGGCCTTGACCGTGTAATCCTCTGCGTTGACGTTCCATGGCTGAGAGATCAGGAGGGCTGAGGCCAAAGCCGAAGCTGCGAGCGACCGAATTGATAGCATTTCGGCTTGAAACTCAACTGCGAGCGCCCGACCGAAACGAAAAGTGGGCACCGCTTGCAGCAGCGGAGAATGTGAGCCAGGGCCAGGGACAGTAATTGTTCTGTCCGAACAGATGAGATTCGTATTGGCGATTTGAGATGATCAACTTTTCGTGAGGTGACCGAGCGGTTGCGGCTTGGTATTTCTGGTGGGTCATGCCATATCGACGAGCTTGCTGAGCACTCTTTCTGCCATTTAACGCTGGCGGCTCTATCGAATCCAGCAGCTACTACGTAGTACTACGTAAAATACACGTACATGTAACAGGGTCATCCATCGTCCGGAAGAAAGTTTTGCCGTTCCGTAGGTAAAGACCCGCCGAGATAGTGCTGTACATGTATTACCTGCAGTAGTCAGATGATCAAGGTTTCGATGTGCAGCCAAACTTGGAAATTCCAGGATCGATCAACGATCATTAACAATCATGAAGTTAGCGGATGTCATGTTGCAGCCAAGATATAAAGAAAATCGAGCATTTTTGAACGCTCGGAGAGGTAGTGTCCGACGACGAACCTCGCCTTGTGGATTTCTCCTGCGAGTCAAGCCCCAAATCGGTACACAGTGTTAGCGCATTGAGGTCATGGTTGGCCTTCGTTATCCCATTCAGTTGATGCTGGCAATCTAGTGAGCCTAAGCATAAAGCAAAAACGTAAAACAGCACCCCTGTATAATGCATCAACCTTGCAACCTGCTACTTTTATTACGCACTCAGACCCCAGCTGCAGACCACAGCACCGTCGAGTTGCCCCCAGCACTTGCTAGAAGATGGCGCTTTGGGTTCCATTGCAAGTCCACCACAGGGCCGTTGTGGCCTTGAGGAAGGGTGTGCACAAACTGACCAGTAGCACTCTTGTAGAAAAACACTCGGCCATCCTCAGCCCCAGTGACCACATATGCGCCATCAGACGAGTAACAGCAGCCGAGCTGTGGGTCGTTCCGTTGGCTTTGAGTCAATCCGTGCTCTTTAAAGAGGTGCAGCAGCTTGCCCTCAAACGCATCCAGGTGGATGAACACTCCTCGATTCGTCGTGACGAGCAATTGGTTGCCATCAGGACTGAACTTCAGGTCGATCGCGTGCAACTTCTTGGCATTCAAGCTGGGAGCCTGCATTTGTGCGAGGAATGGCTCCAGAGTTGCCATGATCGATGCGTCGTAGAGCGAAAACTTGGCAAAGGGTCCTTCCTGGTAGTTTCTCGCATCGTACATGCGGATCAAATGGTCGTCCGTGTACACACCAAAAACGACGCCCTCTTGGTCGTACGCAGCGCAAATATGCGAGACTGGCAAGTGATCGGTTCGAATGATTGCCTACAAGGAAAATAGTACCGGAGCGTATTAGATCACAACAACATTAACATTTGCCCTCGACTAGGAACGCACCGTCGTGTCCGAATTGCGGATATCCCACAGCCGAATTGTGCCATCCATTCCAGCGGAGAGAAACTGGTCTGCAGTGGGGTGCATCATCAGCGACGTGACCCTGGTCTCATCCAGCATTGTAAGCAACAAATGAGCACTACTACTCTATTCCAGCAGCTCACTCGGGTATGCTCCGTACCTGTCCGTGTGTCCAGTGTAATAGCGAAGAAACTTGTTGTCGAAGAACGAATGGTACCGAATACGGTCTGCGTAATTACCAACCAGACCACGGTCAGCGCTAAACTCCTCCCAACAAGCAGCTCTATCTTGACAACTTACGATCATTGGCGGCGTTCGACGAAGAGAAGATCACACAGTCCGGGTGGTGGGTATACCGCACGAGGCCGACGCCGTAGCGCTTGGTCAGAATCGTCTTGGCGACCCTAAGTAGGCACGCGTCAGTTATGCAAACCCATGCGCAATCTCTGCACCACTGTATGGAACTTACGTGCCACTGAGGCAGTTGATCATGGACATGACGCCGTCGCTGCGGCTCGTGACGCATCGCTCGCCGCTGCGGTGGAAGTCCAGCGACGTGATCTGTGCGTTCCCGTCCTCGTCCTCCTGTCCAGCATACGCTCAGCGAGTCAGCGCCCATTCCCCTCGTACTATCAGCTGCCGCGTCCAACCTGCGGGGCGAAGTTGCGCGCGACGCTGTAGGAGCGCAGCACGGCGTCCGAGAGCTCCACGCCGTCCACCATCATCACTGAAAGTGAGCCAATATGCCATTCGACAGACCCACAATATGCCACAATAGAGGTCAGTTAGGTACAACCACACTACATGGTACCGTATCCCCTCAATCCGAGATCGTCCACGTAAGCGGCGAGCATGTCGGGTGGGCACCTGTCCAAGGAGTTCTTCGAGCTGGTCAAGTCGATCGGCGAGAGCAAGTCGAAGCAGGAGGAGGACCGTATCATCATCCATGAGGTGGCGCAGCTCAAGCGCAAGCTCAGCGAGGTGACGGCCACGTCCAGCACGTCCAGCAACCTCGTGAACAAGCGTAAGCGCGAGTTCCTCATCCGCCTCATGTACGTGGAGATGCTGGGCCATGACGCGTCTTTCGGCTACATCAAGGCCGTGGAGATGACGGCCAGCACCAACCTCCTGCAGAAGCGCGTGGGCTACCTCACGTGCAGCCTGTGTCTGTCCCCCACGCACGAGTTCCGCTTCATGATCATCAACCAGCTGCAGCGAGACCTGCAGAGCTCCAACCACCTCGAGGTCTGCGCCGCGCTCATGGCCGTGTGCAAGCTCGTGACCGTCGAGATGGTGCCGGCCGTGCAGCCCATGATCCTCGACCTGCTGCGCCACGACGCCGAGCTCGTGCGCAAGAAGGCCGTCATGGCCATCCACCGCTTCCACCAGCTCAACCCGGACTCGGTCACCGACGTGGGCGATGCGCTGCGCCGTACGCTGTGTGACCGCGACCCCAGCGTCATGGGCGCCACGCTCTGCATCCTGCACGACCTGGCAGAAGCCACGCCCACGGACTACAAGGACCTCGTGCCCAGCTTTGTCAGCATCCTCAAGCAGATCACGGAGCACCGCCTGCCGCGCGAGTTCGACTACCACCGCATCCCGGCGCCGTGGATCCAGATCCGCCTGCTGAAGATCCTGGCCGTGCTGGGCCAGGCCGACCAGCAGACGAGCGAAGGCATGTACGAGGTGCTGCACGATGTCATGCGTCGTGCGGACACGGGCATCAATGTGGGCTACGCTATCATCTACGAGTGCGTGCAGACTGTTACGACCATCTACCCGAACAGCACGTTGCTGGACGCGGCGGCGGCGAGCATCTCGCGGTTCATCTCGAGCGACAACCACAACTTGAAGTACCTGGGTGTTACTGGCCTTGCTGCCATCGTGAAGGACCATCCGCGGTACGCTGCGGCGCACCAAATGGCTGTCATCGACTGCCTTGAGGACCCGGACGAGACGCTCAAGCGCAAGACGCTGGACCTGCTGTACCGCATGACGAACCCCGTGAACGTCGAGTTCATCTCGGACAAGCTCACGCAGTTCCTTCGTGAAGCCTCCGATGTCTTCCTGCGTACGGAGCTCGTGTCGCGTATCACGCAGTGCGCGGAGCGCTATGCCCCGAGCAACGCCTGGTACATCCAGACGATGACGAACGTCTTCGAACTGGGCGGCGACCTCGTCCGTCCCGAAGTGGCGCACAACTTGCTGCGTCTCATTGCTGAGGGAAGCGGCGAAGATGAAGAGCAGGATATGGAGCTTCGCCGCGATGCCGTGGATACCTATCTAGAGCTGCTGGAGCGCCCCGTGCTGCCGGACATCCTGGTTTGCACCATGTCCTGGGTGCTTGGTGAGTACGGTTATCTTTCGGACGCGATGGAGCTGGAGGAGATCTGTGAGCGCCTGGTGGAGCTAGTCGACCGCCCGTTTGACCAGGAAGACACCACGCGTGGCTACGTCCTGTCGGCTGTGACGAAGATCACGGCCCAGATGGGCCACACTATTGACGTGGCGGATGCCATGATGGACAAGTACAAGTCGAGCCGCAGCACCGACCTGCAGCAGCGCTGCTTCGAGTACCTTGCACTCAGCAAGAACTTCTCCCTCATGAACGAGGTCTTCCCGGAAGACGCGAGCTGCGAGGACATTGAAGTGGACCCCAACCTCTCGTTCCTTACGGCTTTTGTGGAGAAGGCCGTGGCGCAGGGAGCCCCGCTTTACGATCCGCCCGAGGACTCGGACGACGAAGACGAGGGCTACGGTCACCGTCGCAACGGAGGCGAGGCGAACCGTCTGAACTTCGAAGCCTACAAGAAGCCTGAGATCCCGTACGCGACCAAGCTTCCTCCCACGGACCAGCAGGGCGCGTTTGGTGTCAACAAGTGGGGCAATAACGGTGCGCAGGGCGGCATGCCTGGGTTGGGTAGCTCTGGCGGCCCCGATCCTACTGGAGGTTTCGGCGCTGGTAAGCGTGGCGTGGTCAAGAACGTGTGGGGCCCCACTGGTCTCAACGCGGCCGATAACACTGCACCTGGCGCTCCTGCCCCGGGTGCATACCCATCCGACCCGTACAGCCAAGGCAACATGGGCGGGCAAGGCGCTTACGGCAACCAGGGTGGCTATGGAGCTCAGCCTGGCTACGGCGGCCAGGCCCCTTACGGTGCTCAGCCTCCTCAGCAACCACCCCAGCAGGAGTATGGCGCTCCCACCAACTACGACAACGCGGAGCCTACGAGCGAGGACGAGTCCAATGGCAGCGTCGACGAGCGCCAGATCCTTGCCTCCGCCATCTTTGGCGGCATCCCCGGCGCCCCGGCACCGATGCCTGCTGCTCGCCGCACGGGATCGAGCACCCGCTCTACGCTCAACCCCAACCGGCGCTCTGGCCGCTCGTCGTCACGGCGTACATCGAGCCGTAATGATCAGCAGCAACAGCAACAACCTCCGCAGGCTCAAGCCCCTGTGGAGCAGGCACCGCCTCCTCCGCAGCCCAAGGTCGAGATGGACCTGCTTGATATCTCGTTTGACGCGCCCGCAGCCCCGCAGGTTGGAGGCTTGTTCCAGCAACCACCGCCGCAACAGCAGCCGATCCTGAACGCAGACCCGTTTGGCATGGGCTCGCCGCTTGCACCGAGGCCTGTGCCCGAATCTACCGGAAGTTCTCCCGCTCCCGCTGCATCCCTGGATCCGTTCGACATGTCGGGTCTTAGCTCCAGCATGAACGGTACGTGTACTCGCGAGTGTCGCGATGTACTTCGAAATTTATTGCTATACACGGTTGCTAACGATGCCTTCTTGTGTGTGTAGCTGCCGTTCAGCTTGGCAAGAGCCCCGCCAGCGGCATGGACATGCTGGGCGGCAGTAGCAGCAACACTAGCGTGTTCCAGTACAACGGGCGGCAGTTGGAGCCGTGGCAGATCACGACGCAGGACTTTGGCGGTCGCTGGGGCGCATGTCCGTGCGAGCAGAAGACCAAGGTGAACCCGAGCGGCATCCGCACGCTCGAGGACTTCATGGGTCGCATGCACCAGTTCAACGTGCACACTGTGGAGGCCATCCCAACCAGTACGTTTCACTACATGGCGATGTTTGCGCCTGTGTGACCAAGCACTAACATCTCTTACGTCTTGCTTCAATGTGCAGCCAACGAGGCGATTGCAGCTTGCCGTCTGGTGAACTCGGAGCACGTTGGGTTGATCCACGTCAAGGTCCGCAGCGGCGGCTTCGTGGATCTCACGGTCCGCACCGCTGACATGGACTTCACCGACAAACTCCTGGAAGCCACAGCGCAGCGACTCCAATAAGGAGGCCCAGCGCTTGGGCGCGTAGTTCGGCCGCAGATCAATACAACATGTGAATGGTACACCGTTGCTTCAACTTGGAGACGATCGCACTGCGCCTTCTGCACACCGCCAGCGTAGCCAGACGTTCGGTCTTGTGTGGCATTCCACGACTTGCTCGCCGCCCAGCTGACAGTGTAAACGGAGGAGCATCTGGACTCTTGGGCTGCTGTCCTTGCAGACACTATACAGCACTAGCAATCGGCCCTCCGCTCACCACTTCCTCTTGAGCAGCGCGAGTCCCACTTGACCCCAGCAGCGCATACGAGGTCAATACCTCGTAGCCAGTTCAAGTTCAGCACAAACGTATTCAAATGATGGCACCACCCCATCAACATGGCCGTGCATTGCACGTTGCAAGCCCTTCCAGCACACCGCGAAAAACAGGGCAGAGCGCGGAGCTCCTTGCGCCGCCACCAGCACCCGCGAAAGAAGAATCGCCATCAGGCGCCGACGTTCGGGCTCATTGGGCGCTGAACGTACCATTCCTCATTGCGAAGACCACCATGACCGACACCGTCAAGCCCCGCGCACGAGCCGTGAGCTCCGACAACGCCAAGCCCAGCCTCGTGCTCAACCTGCCAGGCGTGCGGCTGGTCGTGTTGACTGGAGCCTATGACTCGCTGCTGCATCTGGACGTGACGCTCAGCTCGGCCGCATCATTGCTGCTCGCCGCCTACGTCGCCTCCGTGCTGCTGTGGCACGTCCTGGCCGCCGTGCTGGCGCTGCTGGCACAAGGCGCGGCGTTCGCGCTCATCAGCTTCTACACGTTCATAGGACTCGCCGTGCTGTCCATGAACCCCGCACCGCTTGCAGCCTCCTCGGCTGAAAGCCGCTACGTCGTGAAGCCCGCGATGACCCCCACGCTTCCGATGCTCCGCGTGGACGGCGCCCTGATCTCATCCCAGTCCACCCATGTCGGCAAGACAGACGATACGAGTGCTATCAAGAGAAAGGAGTCGCAGGCCCCGGCTGCCCGACGTCGTGTGCTGGCGCACGTGAACAGGAACCGCCTGTTGGTCAACGTGGTGCCGGGCGACATGCGCCGCCGCGTTGACATGAAACTCGGCGAGGCCAACATCCGCGTGGGTAAGGCGTTCCTGCAGGCGGTGCCTGGCAAGCGCAAGCCGCGTGACATCTACGTCGTGCGTGTGGACTGCGGCGCCCAGTCGACCACCCAGGAGAAACACATGAACCCCGTGATCATGTGGGACGTGACCGCTACGTTTGGCGAGTTCAAGCAGCTCGAGCGCGACTTGAAGAAGGAGGTGAAGGCCAACAAGACAGTGAAAGTGCCGCACCTTTCGAGCGGCGCCATCCTGTTCGTGCAGCCCGAGCTCACGGAGCACGTGCTGAACGCCCGCCGCACGCGCCTGCAGGCTTTTATCAACGCTGTGCGTTCCAACCCGGTGCTCTCAACTACAGGCTGTCTGCGCAAGTTCTGCCAGGCATACTAACCGTATCTCCCAGCTGGAACACCATGCCCTCTCCGATGGAAGGAGGGGATGCACAACGGGAATCCATCAGTGGTGGCGAGAACGAGAGAAGGAGAAGCTCCGGAAGCTTCGATTATGTGTGAGTGAGTTCATTCGAGACGCACTCGGTCGCCGGGGCACCGCAGCGGAAAGGTGGCGAATATCCCGGCGACTGACGACGACGCTCTAGCTATAAACGCGATTCGACCAGGCGCATCGCCGACTCGCGTGGTGGCGAGGTCAGCGCGAGCGCAGAGGGATAAAAAGCTGTAAATATTATGTTGCGGATTTTCTTGTAACGAGGTCGAAGTTGAGGTGTCGGTCGGTCAACAATGCGCACTAAGTGTGACCCGCTGGTTGCAATTTAACTTAGTGTTTGTATGTGGCCTTCGAGCCTTTTTTTTTCAAGGCACTTTCCAATCCGCAAGCAGCAGGTGATGTCGGGACTCGGGACTGCTGCAAACCGGCCCCATATGCGGCAGCACTATCGGGTCGATGCGTCGGCGGTGGACATCTCCTCGCGACAGTTGCGCCTGAAACGCGGGCGACGAGCGGCCGAGATGCCGCGAGTCTCGGGCGTCGGCGTCGCAACCCGACGCTGGACGCTCCTGTCGGTGATGGCTGTCGTCACTGCGATGTTGTGCCAAGTGGAGACTGCTAATGCCGTGGAGACGCGGCAGCTGAGACGTGAGATGGAGGACGCGGACGAGAGAGGCTTCCGGGACCTCATGCCCATTCTGGACGACACCTATTCCAACGCCAGTGGCGACTACGACTACCATTGTACGGCAGTGTCTTGAGGCAGTTGGAGAGCGCTGAGGTGGGTGCTAACTCATGGGAGACGTTTGTGTTGGTGCTGCAGACGGGAGTTATGACGATGATGACAAGGAAGACAGCTCGGACGGCAGCAGCAGCTCCAATACTGTGATCATTGGCGCTAGTATCGGCGCTACTCTTGTGATCATCACGCTCTGTTTGACGTGGAAAGCGTGCGTAGAGTGCTGCACGACCACGAACCGGCGCTCTCGCCACCGCGCCTTCATTGAGCGATCGTACGTGTCATCGTTGGTGCTTTTTGGTATCGGGCAGGTTCCAGATTGAAGTTTTAATGATTATCGTGTTGACGCAGAAGCGGGGGATGGCAATGCGAAATTTGCTACCACACAAACGAGTTCTCGCACACTGGCTGCGTTTTATGCGGCACCACAGCTGAAGGTTGGTTGGAGAACGCAACGGGAGGGAAGTCATGCGGAACCTTCGACTTACAGTTGCCTTTGAAATTCTGGCTTTGGTCATTACAGAACTCAAGATGGTTCAAAGACGGCGAGAAGATGCGCGCGCCTCTGTGAGTGCACCTCAACCGGAGGCCAACAGAAGTTCGGCTTCCAACTACCTTCTGATGTCTTCCCCTCGCTCGGCTTGGGTTCGAAGTCTGAACGCTTTGCCTAGTGGAGATTTGACTGACCGCCAATTGGTTGCTCGCGAGCGACACCAATGGAAACGCTGCATCGACGGACAGAACCTGCGCTGGGTAAGCCAAACGGACGGAAGTCTGTGGTTGCGTCAGCTTAATTAACTGGGAGTGACTGACGTTTGAAGTTTGGCTTGACAGGTATATGTCCCTTTTGAAGCACTCCAGAACAATGAGACTTTGCGCAGCGTTATCGTAAGCGAGCATGATTTCCAGGAAGCTCAAGTGCCCGGGCCAACTCGGATGTCTGTGTCTTCCGTCATCTTTTCAGATAGCAGCGGGCAGCAGCTTTCTTGGCTTACTCCCGGCACTGCATTTGTTCGTGACGACTCGCATTCGGGAAGTCGGACGGTTCGCTGGCGCTTGGCCGAGGAGTTCTCCGCATCCTCACGCCAATATTCCAAAACAATTGTGGTATGTTATCGGATTGGATTGGACCGACAGATCACCGATGGCTGTACTGACTTTTAGAATGGTGTTTTGACAAACTGTAGCAGATATCGAGTTTGCCGTTCTCCGAAAAGGCGCAGTGGTTCTATCAGTACTCGCTCAAGCTCTGCTCTTCGATTGTGGACGGCTTCCACACTATTAGTACGTTTTCGACTGTAGTCATTGGGTGCTCATTATCGCATCTTACTCATTTGCCATCTCTGTCGTGTACAGGAATTCATCGAGACAGAGTGTTAAAGCAGTCGATGACTCTTTTTCTATCTGCACCGAGTGTTACCTTGCACCGCCGACTCCGCGTTGATTTTATGGATGAAGCTGGCGTTGACGGCGGTGGAATTTTACGAGAATGGCTGCATCTCATTTGCAGCCAGCTTTTTGCCGAAACACCAGGGTTGTTCACATTGGCCAGTTCATCAGCGCATCAAGGATACTGGATCAATCGTACCTATACAGCAAAGAGCACCAAACAGTTGCAGGTATGCTCCTTTTTGCTGTAAGGACTGCAGACTTCAAATTTGGAGGCTAACTAAAAGCGTTGCTGTGACAGATGTACGTGTTCTTCGGCAAGCTGCTAGGCAAAGTTTTGCTTGAAGGTCTTCTGCTGAACGTTCGGCTTTCGATTCCCTTGTTGAAGCACATCTTGGGGGTGCCACTCAAACTATCGGATCTGTATCTACTCGATGAAACAGTGTATCGCAGTATGATTTGGATTTTAGAGAACGACAACACCAATGCCCTCGGTCTAAACTTCACACTGGAAGGTGTAGAGCTTATTCCTAGCGGCGCCGACGTCACTCTTCACGACGGGAACAAGCATCTTTATGTTGCTAAAGTGGCGCAGTACTATCTATTTGATAGTGTTCGAGAAGAGATTTCAAGCATCATGGAAGGCCTGCGAAGTGTCATCGATGATACGGTACTTCACGTTTTCGATTTCAAGGAGCTCGACTTGCTGCTCTCTGGACTTCCGCAAATTGATGTCAACGATTGGAGACAGCACACTGATGTTCGGTTCATCGAGCAAACTACGCACGAGTTTGAGTTGATCGTTTGGTTCTGGGAAATATTGGCGTCTTTTTCGCAAGATCAACGTGGACGACTACTGCAGTATGTCACCGGATCCAGCGGCGTCCCCGTCGAGGGTTTCAAGGTATTTGTCGTCGATGTAGAGCTGAAGAGTGAGTTGTTTGCCGCTGACGTTCTGTGCTGTGCTGCGCTGTCATCATGCTACAGGGTCTCACTGGTATGGATGGTGAAATCCAGCTTTTCACGATTCAGCTTGGGAAATACGTTTCGTCCGAGTACACGGTACTTCCACACGCGAGCACATGCTTGAACAGGTGAGAAGAGGTGAGCTTCGTTGGTTACGGCGCTTTACTAACCGACAAATTTGTAGATTGGATTTACCTCTTTATCGTTCGAAAACAGAGCTTGAAGGCATTTTGTCGATGGTACGTGAGTGCCTGGTGCATCGATATTGTGTGTTGGTTCTAACAAAGAATCTCGGGCGTGTTTTGATGCTCCCAGATAATAGAGATGGATGTCACGGGATTTAGTAGTCGCTGAGAGGGTACTCCATACGAGTTGGTCATTCAGAATTGCTCAGTTCACTTCTGGCTTCGTCTATCGTTGCTTCCGTAGTTTCCATCTCCCCATTGAAGTCATCATCAGTCAAGAACTCTTTCAGCACTCCCAATGACGCCTCGTTCTCTTTTCGCGATGCAATTAGTAGCGGCGTTGTACCGCTGGAGTCGGGTTTGCGCGGGTTCGCGCCGTGGTGCAGCAGTATTCGAATTGTGGCCAAGCGGTTAGTACTTGAAACCTCTTCTCGTCGCATTTGTACAGCCCAGTGCAGCGGTGTGAAGCCAAGTCGATCACTGACGTTTGCGTCGGCTCCATGCTCAAGAAGGACCTGGGCTGCTCTGTCAATTGCTTGTTGCCCGCACACATGTAGTGGAGTTGTTCCATCCCCTGAACATGCATCTGGATCCATGCCTCGCGCAAGAAGTAGCTTTACTGCAAGGATATCGTTGTTCCGAACAGCTTCACGCAGTTCGTCCCCATCTGAATACACAAAAGCCAACATCTCAGCATAGCTACTTCATCGGGCACCCATTTCCACTTAGTGACGTACCATGCTGGGGTTCGCGGAAGAATCGTGCCAGCGCGAAGCTTGCGCACACTATCGCCGCCATCAACACCTCAAACGGTAGTCGTACAACGGCAAACACTTCTATCGTCGACGTCTCTACTGCTGCAGCTCCTGTCATTATTTTCCACGCCACATCCGCCCGGTCCTGGAAAAACACACCGGCCACGTGCTTCGAGTGCTCCTGCGGATCCACTGTGCGCTGGAAAAAGCTCCTAATGAGTGTACTGGCCGCACTCTCCATGGTCGGGTCCCTAAAGACCAGCACGGCCTCGACGACTGCGACGACGAAGGCATAGAGCGGGATGCCCACCATGCGGCTCCACTTGCCGGGGTGCAGCGTGAGTGGCAACGGCAACACGTGCTTCCAGAGCCGTCTCGACGTCGAAGAGCTCCAGAAGCGGTCGTGAAGGTAGTCCTGGTAAAGCGCCGCTGTGGCTGCCACCACCAGCGATGCGTGGAAGAACGGCAGGAAGAAACCGTGCGGGAAGTTCTTGGGGTAGCGCAGGATGGCGTCTTGCAGTGCGCCAACCACGTATTGAACCACCAACACGCGCGCAAAGCTGTAGAAGGCGCTGAGCAGCAGCACTGCCGCCCCCACTTTGAGCGGGTGCTGCGCGGCCAGGATCAGAAGCTGCCGCATTGGCCGGATAAGTAATGACTCTTGAAGCTCTTGCTATTCTCGGCTATGATGTGGCCCACACGTAAATGGTGTTGTGCACACACTTGAGTTTTTGCCACAAGGGGGATTCACAGGCTGAAGCATCCATGGCGGAGGTCAAGACGGCGACGGAGGTTAGCGGCGCCGGCCAGAGCAACGGCCGCAGCCGCGATGCGGCGCAGGAGGAGACGCGCAGGAGGCGTGTACCTCCCGGCGCCAACGCCACGGCCGAGGAGCGCGCGCGCTACGAGCTGGAGCGCAAGAAGGTGGCCAAGTACAAGGAGGACAAGCTCAAGGCGCGCCGCGACCACACGCGCATGATCCTGGAGAGCCACGCGCAGGCCAAGCGCCGCGCTCTGCTGGGCAAGCAGTCGGAGTTTTTGGCCAGCCTCGAGTTCCGCAACTCGCTGCCGGACATCCCGTTCGACACCAAGTTCGTCAAGTACCCGCACGAGCCGGAACGGTGCGACCTTTTCTCAGTTTTTACAGGCGGAAATGCTCGCTATGGGGACTCATTACGTGGATGGATGTGGCTTGTGACTGCAGACTCATCAAGTACAAGCCCAATTCGCTGGAGATGGACTACACGTACGAGATCCACGAGGAGCCCAACCTCGGACTGACTATCGACCTCATTGACCCAGCCAAGTACGAAGGTGGGTATCGGATTATTTCTTATGATTCTATCAATGTGTTCTGATGACGGTGTGCTGCGCTGTGTTGCAGCCCCGGCGGAGCTTGAGCCGTTGGAGGTTGGCGACGAACAGGTGCTGATGATGAAGGAGGACCACGTCGGCACCAAGGGCCGATCCAAGGTGCGCCCCTCGGTCTCGTGGCTGCGACGCACCGAGTACATGGGTAACGACCTGTACGATTCGGTGCACAAATTCAAAAGCGAAGCCGAGATTCAGAGCGCGCTTCGCGAGGGCACGGAGAACGCGCTGGCCGAGGTGGTGTCGGTCACGTTGGAGGACCGCGCCGAAGCCTCCTTCCGCGATATCACGGACCCCAAGCTGCTGGTGCACCCGCACAGCAAGAAGAAGAAGATCGCCAAGGTCTGGGACGTCTTCCCCGACCAGCTCTTGTCAGCCAACAAGTATGCCATTCTGGTACGTCCTCTTATGCTTCTAGTTCGTTGTATTGCGAACAAGCTCTCAGCTGACTGGTTTTGCCTCATCATTCCAGTCGTACGATATCCTCCCCTCCGAAGATGTCAAGAGCAAGGGAATTACGAGTCGCGAGGACCGTGCTCTGCTGTGTGGAGTCAACAAGAAGATCCAGGCTGGCAACGAGCTAATCAACTGCTCTATCCTTTTGCCTAATGGAACTGCAGAGGAGGAGGTACTTACTGCCTTGCTGCACGGATCATGAAAGCATGCGGCACAAAACTGACGGAACTCTTTTTTGGTACTTCTTTACCACAGGAGAGCAACGATCGCGAGAAATTCTCATACCTCCGAGAGTATCTTATGGCTGTGGAGTCGCTTGATAGCGTATGTTGGGGATTAGGAGCTGCTAGATTTTTGCCGGGTTTATTGTGCTCACCCTGTTGTCATTGCCATTTTGTTGCTTTGGATGCCCACGACACAGAGAGAATCACAGCACGTTGTGTTCATGCTTGACCCGGAGTCTGACCAGTTCACGTACAGCGACGTTCGGAACCGCATCCAGCTGAGAAAGACGAAGGTATGTGTTGATATCAGCTTTCATTGAATCTGGCGTGGTTTGGAATTCTGACGATGCTTTTTTGCGTGCCTGTGCAGATGACTGGCGAGGAAAAGCGTCGCCGCGGAGCTGTGGTGCACCGTCGGGACTACTCGGAAGGCGAGATTGATCACCGTACCCAGATTCTTTTCGAGTGCGGCGGTGTTTACGACGACCAGCTTGACGACGATGAGAGTGTGCGCGAGTTTAAGCGTCGACGGACAGGCCAGAAGAGCACGCCGCCTCCTTCTGATGATGAGGAGACGAAGGCTGCCACACCTCCGCCAGAGAGTTCGCCGGAGAAGGCGAGCAGCCCCGCTGCTGGAAAACACGAGGGCAGCGATAGCCCCGTCCCACACGATGACGGCAGTGCTAGCCCAGTGATCAGCGACAGCGACAGCGATTAGCTTGACGAGCTACTGCCAGTGGTGGGCATTTCGTCAAGACAGATAGGAGCACTATTGTGTTTTGCAGCACTTGTACCCGCTGATAACCAAACCCACTTTTTCCTCACGGAAAACAGAAACTTGCATTGATAACTGAGGGAGGAGCAGAGCTTCCCATGAAGTTTACTATCGTCTGTCTGCACAACAACATGCGTAACTTTACTGTCCCTTGTGTTCGTTCTTGCATACTGCAACGGCACCAATAATACCGGAATCGTACCCTGCGCTCGCCTTCTCAATGCGGACCTACAGTAGTTTTGCACAACGTGACCATACGCGTCAACGAAACAGTATGGCGATAGATCGACGAAATGAGCAGACGTACAGGGTTGGGAAATTTGGTCCAGGTGTGCTTCGCATAAGCACGACGAATTTGCTCGATGTAGGTCTCACCAGCTTCAGCAATTCCCCCCGATAGCACAATAATCTTCAGTTGGAAAAAATATACACAAATGAAGCCGCCTGTTTTAGCCTACATCGCCCCGTAGTTTTGTCGATAAAATAACGGGATTTACCTCCGGATCCAACATTCGGCAGAAAGTTACGCAGGCAAAGCCCAGGTAGTCAGCGGCCTGTTCATTTCCACGCCATAGTCAGAAGCTTGTTCACGCAGATGACCATATAAGCAGTCACGAACCTCTTCGATGAGATGCTTGCACAGTTCATCACCTTCTGCTGCATGCTTGAAAACAAACTCAGCGTCGATGTCTTCTTCCGAGTATTTCGACAAACTCGAGTCGTGGCCTGCACATTTAATTAAGAAAACGAGTGAGAAACTTGTGCAGGTGAGTCTGATTTCAAGGGATGAAGCATAAGCAACAAACCAGCGCGTAGGTGCTCCTGGGCCTGTGACATCAGAGCGCCAGCCGAGCTGTAAGCTTCAAGACAGCCTCGTTGAGAGCAGCCACACTGTCTGCCATTGCGCTCCACAATCTACCAACAACAAGTCGAATCCTTAAGCAACGTGGCCAGCAGTCGCAACACCAAACCGACAAGCTCCGTACCATGTGCCCCCCTTCAATAGCATTGCTGCCACCTCGCACGAGTTGGCCATTCGCGACCACGCCGAAACCTACTCCCGTGCCAAGAGCTTTACCCACAGCATGTCAAACTCTGCGTCGACTTGTGCAAACATCTTTCGACGTACTGAGCATGATGAAGTCCTTGATGCCGCCCTTGGCCGTGCCCACCCACTGCTCCGCCAGAATGGCAGCATCCGCATCGTTGCACACCGTCACCTTATCGACCAAGCACCAATCTCGTCAGCGTCTGCCCCTCTCTTAAAAGCTCAACGAGAAAGCCCCCCACTAACCGGTCTGCCAAGGGTGTCTGTGAACAATTGCTGCAGGGGAACGTCCATCCAAGAGGGGAAGTTGGCGGCCGCGTGGATGACGCCACCAGCTTCTAGGACTCCCGGGCAGCCCACACCGACGGCCTCGAGGTCCCCCAATCCCAAGCGCGTCTGTCATTAACATACCCAACTCGTAAGACGACTGAAGCGTGTACAACCTTCCACTGCAGAAGCGAAGACAGATATACCGCTCCAAGCACTTTGTGCAGCACTGATACCGCCAGATCCACAACGTCCTGCGGCTCGTGCTTCTCCGGGTGGTACTTCTCCTGCTCGCGAGCCACCACGACGCCCTCGGACGTCACGACGCCCACCTTGACGCCCGTGCCGCCAATGTCGACACCCGCAAACACCACCGCTGCTGTCATTGCCGACTCTACCGTCTCGCTCACTGTACCGCCGCTCGAGGTATGAAAACGTTTCTGCTCCGAATTGCTTGCGTGGCGGAACCACATGCCGCCAGCTACACGAGGCCTGATTGGTCAGTTCAGACTTCAAGTTACACGAAGCAACAACTGCTTCAGTTCACTCCAAGCCTTGGGCGTCCAAGGGCACACAGTCTTCAAGACATTTAGCGCACAATCACTCTTCCATTCATGAATCACGAGACTAGGTTTGCAGCTTTTCGAGTTCGCTCCGGCACACGGCGACGGCACCGACAATCCCCGAGTCGTACTCCGCCGTGGCCTTCTCAATGCAAGTCGGGTCGGGGAAGTTCCACGTATGCCTTGCGTAGGCGCGACGGATCTGTTCGATGTACGTTTCTCCGGCTTCGACGACTCCACCAGACAGCACGATGATCTGTTGGTACAGGTGCGTTAGATTTACTACACAAGTTTCGTAAATTAAAATTGCGGATCGTACCTCCGGGTCCATCATTCGAGCGTAGATGACACAGGCAAAGCCCAAGTAATCGGCAGCCTGCTTCATCCCAACATCACCGTAGTAAGCCAAACGAACGCTCGCTTGCGATAAAAAAAGTGTTGTGGTTTCCTTACCTCGTCAACGAGGCTCTTGCACAGGGTGTCACCATCTGCAGCGTGTTTGAAAATCATCTCTGCATTGATGTCTTTTTCAGGGATCTTGGCAAGGCTTGATATCTTCCCTACAATTGAGATAAACGCGAAGATGCTCAGCACTCCAGCAACAACAGCTCAGATTTCGCCAGGCAGGCAGCTAACCTCCGCGCAAATTCTCTTTAGCCCGGCAATGAGCGCACCGCCAGAGCTGTAGGCTTCAAGACATCATCTTTGAGTGCAGCCGCAAAGCCTTCCATTGCGCTCGACAATCTGCAAGTGACACGATGAGGATCTGACACTTGTCACCAAGACCAGCAAGCCGCGTACCAAGTGGACTCCTTCCACGGTATTGTGTCCGCCTCGCGCCAACTGGCCGTTGACAACAGCTCCGAATCCTACGCCCGTGCCAAGCGCTGAATCATTCAATAACAGAAACATCGTAATGCACTGCTTCTCGCCCCAATCTAGTTCGAGTCACCATACTCAGCATGATAAAGGTTTTGATGCCGCCCCTTGCCGTCCCCACCCACTGCTCCGCCAAGACGGCAGCGTCGGCATCGTTGCACACCATGACCTGCACGCCTTAACTGTCAGCACTAAACACCCACACCCACAAGCAGCCATTTCTCCTACCGTCTTGCCAAGCTTGTCCTCGAACAATTGGCGGAGCGGCACGACTCCCCAGTTCAAGGCGCCACCCGCGTGAACGATGCTGCTGTCTTGCACGACACCCGGACAGCCCACCCCCACAGCCGTCACGTCTGTCAAGTCCAGGTGCTCCTGCAAACACACCAGCAACACATGCAATGCATTGGAGAGGCGGTGAGAAGCAAACATCTAGGAAGTATCGCTGCAAGACCCCACCTTTGCCAGGAGCTTGTGCAGCACTGCGGCTGCCAGATCCACGACGGCTTGCGGCTTGGGGCCCTGAGCATCGTAGGTTTTCCAGAGCTCGAGCCACTACTTTGCCCTCGGCCGTCACAATGCCCACCTTGACGCCCGTGCCGCCAATGTCTACGCCCGCGAACACACTCGCGGCTGTCATGAATGCGCTCGAGACCTCTGCTTGGCTTATGCACGCACAATCAAGTCAAGCAAGGCAAGTTGCCTTTTGCGTGTCAAGAGGCAGATGGTGTGGCGCACCTCAACGTTAGGTTCAACACAAAGACCTCCACTCACATTGGTCAAAACCCAAATTTCGCGTCCTACAATTGGTAGAAATACAGAACCTACGGAATTGCAGACCCACAGTTGAAAAGAAGACGAAAAATGGCCTTCCTAGCTGACGACGAGATGGCGGTCTTCGAGGCTGCGCTGTCCTTCGTGGACGAGTTCGCGGACGGCAGCGGCGACGCCCGTTCTGCACCAACCTTACAGCCCTTGGAGGTGCTGAACCCGCAGGAGATGGAGTGGGCGCTGAGCTTCCCGCCGTCCAAGGGTTCGCCCAGCTCGGCGTCGTCCGTGGCGTCTCCGCCCTCCAACAGCGAGACGCATCACACCACCACGGACGAGGACGGATCGCCACGTCGCTCGCAGCAGCAGAAAACCAAGCGCACGCGTGCGCCGCGAAGGCAGACGGCCAAGAAGCTGCTGCGCAAGAGCTGGGTCACGGGCGACTCGAACCGCGCTAGGAACGAGCGCCGGATCGAGGTGGCCTATCTAAAGGAGAAGGTGGCCCAGCTGGAGGCCGAGCTCGATGGGTTGCAGCAGCACAGAGGGTCGGTAAAGCTCATCAAGAAGGATGAGCACGAGGACGCCACGACTACCGACTCGTTGGTGGTGGGACAGTCGGTGTGGAAGCCTGTGGCGCAGCAGCAGCGCAAGCGGCGGGAGAAGGCGGAGATCGAGAACGCACGACTGAAACTCGTTCTGGAGAGCCAACTGAAGGCCGCCAAGAGCATGCAGGTGCTGCTGCTCAAGCGAGCGAAGAACCAGGTATGGCAAGTGTATTGCTGTGGGAGTTGTGTGCGTGTACTGATGATTTTTTTATGGTTGCTTCGTTGATGCAGCTGATGGAGTGTGCACGAACCGTGACATCCGACACAACCGACTTCGCGGCAGGACGCTTGGTGAACTACCACTCGGACTTCAGTGACTTCGAGGATCTGCTCGTGATCCTGGAAGGTGCTTACCGCGAGATGGATGCAGTCTTCTGCACGAACGGACTCAATTCGATGGAAGTCACGTACAAGGATACCCAAGTTCGCGAGGGAGATGACGGCATTTACTTGGACGTCTTCTCCAACAAAGTGCTCCCTTTCGACATGGAAACGACGGCGGAAGCGGTGTGGGACCATTTCAAAGGCGCCGACAAGCACAGAGGCAAGGTGTATGAGAAAGCTGCCAAGGTACAGTGGAGCGATATGGCATGTTTGGTTCATAGCTGGCGCTTAGATCGTTTTGGGTTTAATGTTGGGACAGGTTTTGGACGAGTCTGATACCATCGTCGAGAATTTTGCGAAAGAAATGTACGTTGGCTCGACGCACGCCATGTTCCGTGTGAAGCAAGTTTTGCGCCGCTACGTGGAGGAAGACCGTGTGGTGGTGGTGTTCATCTCGATCAAGACCCCTTTGGAAGTGGTGGACGAACCTTTTGCAGGCCTGACGCACCGTCACCAGTGCTACGCCGTGGCCAAGCGGTCCTCGGTGCCTGAATCGCAAGCTGGTGGCAAGCGTTGCCTCCTCCAGATGTGCTCGCTGGTGTCGCTGGAGCATGGCCAAGAGCAGCCGGAAATGGACTCCCCGGTGATGGGAGCCATGACCAAGTTCATGATGGGGGCTGCTGCCAACAGCATCACAGCCAGCCAGGAGCTCATCGTGAATGCACTCATGGACAATGCTGTGAACCAGCCCAGCGGGTAAAAAGGAGGGGGGGCTACGACTTCAAGTTTTGTGTTCCCCTACATTTACGAGGGGTTTGCATATTTCATCAACGAATTGGATCATTCAAGCGGAAAACTGGCGTGCAAATGCTGGGACGTCGTCCACGAACGAATGAACCAACGCCAGGCCAAGACCCAGCGCACCGACGCCGCCAAAATCGACAAGCAACAACCAAGGTAACGGACGTATTGAGCGAAGCGCTGTAACTGGGCAGCAACAGCTCCTAGACCGTGTGATACACTAGTATACCTCAGCTACAGCAGCCATATTGGTCGCCACGGTACAAGATTTCAACAAGTTAGTTTTTGTCGAAATTTGGCATCCTTTACGTAATTGTTTTGGTCCATTTTAGTTTGAGAAGAATCACTTCAAGATGTGGGTCGACTCGAGCGCGCCGTCATCGCTGGCGCAGACTGCGCGGCTGCAGCGCATGCAGTGGGCGGACGCACTGCTCGTGTGCTTCGTGGCCGTCTTCCTGTGCAGCTCGTACCTCTTCTGCTTCCTGTACCGCCGCTGCTGCCTGCACACTCGGAGACACAACGACATGGCATTTGTGCCCACCGCAGCCATTGCAGTGAGCGACATGGAGGAGCCGCTTCTGGGGGAGTACGATCATGACCAGCTGCCGACGATCGAGCCCGTCCCTCTCGCCCACGATTACCAACCTTCTGCACCGCCACTGAGTTGGGAGAGCGACCAGCGCGTGTTTTCTTCTTGAGTCTCAAGTCTACAGAGAGAAGCAAGGGATGTACAAGTGCGGCTGCCGCCTGCACTGCAGCACACTCAGTGCCAACGCTCGCTATCGCTAAAATAATTTATGTATCTGGTTAGAAAGTAAGGCAAGTGTACTCGACGGTTCAGCATTTGTCCTAGTCCGACGTGGCATTGGCAGCCGCAGACTCGTCGGCATCACTCGGCGACGAAGCAGACTTGGTCGCTGGAGGCTCTTCTTCCTCCTTGGTTTCCTCTTCTTCTGACCCCAGGATCTTCTTCAGCTCGGTCGGGTTCTTCTCCGTTTCGCGCTGTTGCAGCGGGGGTAAGGCGGTGATGCTGGCCCTGATCTCGCGTTGGTGCATGGAGAAGAGCTACAAGATACGCATGCATCAAGCCACGCGTGAGGTTAATGATCCAGCGTTCACCTCGGCTTCGCAACGCATCCCCATATCGTTCATTACCTCATGGAGAAGCTGATAGAGCAAATCGACTTCAAGCCCCATGGCGATCGTCATTCCCTTCGCATACTTTGAAGAGTCCAGTTCCACTGACACGACTTGAATACCAAACGACGTGGTTTGAACAACGTTCACGACATCCTCGAATGGGATAATCGTTGTGCGCGCGAAGACGGGAACCATGGTACGATATATCAAGTTGCTACAGCAGAAGAACGGGAGAAAGTTAGATCGGATAAACCCTTAAAACTGAGAAAGCCAGGTAGCAGTTATACCCATAGGTCACGTGCAGCGTCACTGGGAGGCCATTCACCATGCATGATGCCTCGTACAGAAGAACATTGGTCCTGCAGTCCACCATCCATCAGAACGATTAAGAGAATAAATAAAGAGCACTAGCGACTAAGTCACCAATTTTCTCGTACCTATCGCCAGCAGGTGACGAATTCAGGTTTGAAACTTCAGCTCCATCCCTGCATTGTATAACAAAGTCAGTTGTCATAACTGGCAAACTCCAACTGAACAATATGCAGAACTTACACTTCCATGATCGCCCGAATGGCCCGAGATCGCAAGCTCTGAACAGCCTCGACTCGCGCAGTAACTTGCTGCTGCTTCTCCTCAATTTTCGCGTGAAGTCGCACATCGCAGTCTTCCTTGCACATCCGCCAAAGGTTTTGCACTAGCTCGGAAACAACTTCGCCGTAGATTTTGGTTGCTTCACTTGAATCTGCTGGCAAACTGGACGACAAAGCATCCAGCTGCTCAGGTTTGTGCGGTGAAGGCGCCTTGTCCTCTTTGGCCGATGGCGATTCGTCCTCATTAATCGAAAGGGCTTCAACTTTGGCAATCGTCACGTTGGTGCCGTCTTTCTCATCTCCGTTCGACGGCGCGTCGGTCAACTTGATTCCATACTTCTTCAAGACTGGTTCGAGTAATCCGATCAAGAGAGCACATGCAAACTCTTGGTCGTACGCGTACGATTCCAATGGAATGCACAGGTCTCTCATGTTGGCCTTCATTTCACTGGGAAGGCAGGAAAAAGTCGTGTTAGCCTGTGAAGCATCTCATATCAAGATGAATAGTACTGCACCTGCTGAATGCCCTTTTCAAGTCGACCACGTATCCTTCATCGAGTTCTGCATTTTCAACTTCATCAACACCAATGGAAACAATGTCAGCAAGAGCATCATTGGCGAGGTGCATCAAAATCCGCTGCAGCAGCGAATTACCTGAATCCATCGAGTTCTCAGATGTCGACATGTACAAATAGCTCAGAGCCAGACACTGACTCAGCAGCGTCGACTGCAGTGCTCCTAGCAACTGGTCCAGTGCGTATTTGTGCGGCTGGTTGTGCGCCTGTGTCGACCACAGCGGGTTTCTTCCGGTGGTCACTAAGCCGCCGAGCAGCTTGTTCTCGTCCGCCACGAGCGTACAGATATCCACTACCCGAAGCTTTGACGGAGACACACCGATGTGCACGTAGACGTTGAGGAACGTGGTGCTGTTGGCCATACCGTGTGCGACCGACTCCTGCGTCACCTTCTTGCGGAACAGCACCGCATTGGCGAGCTCCTCGGCCACCAGGAGACCCTTGCCGATGCAAACTGTGGCGACGAGCTCTTTGATGACCTCCCACGAGCGGTCGGGGCGGATCTGCACCTCCAGGATCGTCCACTGGCTCGGATCCTTCTCCACAGGCATGCGCGTCATCCAGTGGGGCAGCGCGCGCTTGTCCTCGGACGCGGCGGCCGCGCGGATCGCATCAGCGTCCAGGAAACTGAAGTCCGGGTGGTCTTTCACGGCGCTCTTAGCCTCCTGTTCCATAGGGTCGGCGTCGCGCGACGTCTTGCTCAGACCGAATTCCTCCTCCTCGTTCATGGCTTCTTTTTGAGACTGAAAAAAAGCTTTTCAAGGAACTTGATGTACGTCACACAACTTTGAAAGGATGGCGAAGATAGAGGAGGTCGAGGAGCGCGGCGGCGACGAGCGCTGGAGGGCGCAGCGCGTCGCCCAGAAGCTGGACGGACAGGTAAGCAGATGTGAAGAATTATGGTGTTCCGTGGACGCTTGATTAATGTTTTGGCGGTGCAGATTCAGCAGCTCAAGGTGGCGCTGAGTGAGCTGGACACGGTCAAGCCCAAGAGAGTAAGTTGGTTTGATGGAGCTGCAGTGAGTTTTGATACACGCGCTGATGGTGGTTATGGATTTCCAGACGACGTACACCAAGAAGGCCAACGTGTTTTTCCTGGAGAAGCGGGACGTGATCATCAAGACCAAGAAAGGTGAGTCAGTGGTTGGTCTTTTGTCGGTTGTGTCATGAGAGACTCACACGTTATCGTTGCAGACGAGCTCAAGCTGAAGGAGAAGAAGCGGCATGAGGTCGGGCTTGAACTCCGCAACGCGGCGCAGTAGACCTTTGAACACTGAATATAGCACGCTTTGACGGACACGGACACAGCAATGATGGTGGAAGCGACGTCATAAGGACCGTCGAGGCTGCGTCACTGCAGCTTCAAGGTGGGAAGTCCCGCGCAACAAAAGGATCCATCGGATTCACCGCGTGCATTCTTTTTATTGTTTCTACAGTAGTCATTAAGGCTAATGCGCGGCACTGCAGCGTAGATGCCGTCATCTCGCGAGCAGGGTGTCGCTGGTGGAGGAGGCGCGGTGA
Organism: Phytophthora crassamura; assembly: GCA_033557995.1. Classification (NCBI taxonomy): domain Eukaryota; phylum Oomycota; class Peronosporomycetes; order Peronosporales; family Peronosporaceae; genus Phytophthora; species Phytophthora crassamura. Next base: position 4,972,781 of record JAUCED010000004.1, read on the forward strand.
CGCAGTCGGCGGTGGGCCGGCGAACTTGCGAGAGACTTGTGCACAGCCGAGAGGAACTTAGCGTCCACGTACGTCGTCACCAGCTCGTGAACTTCTTCCGCCAGTCTCTCCCGCTCCTTGCGCAAGACGGCAACCTTGTCGGCGTGCGCGGTGATGTTGAAGAGGAAATACACATTCTCTGCAATTGAGCGGCTCTCTTCCAGCACCCTGATGTGCGAATACAGCAGCACCGGCAAGCCCACGGCCAGCACGTACGCATACGAAGATCCCAAGAAATACCAGGTTGCAAGGATCAGCACAAGCCAATGCACGGGCACCAACACACTGCAGTACGTTAAGAACACTCATCGTTAGCAACATGATCCCAACAAACAGATTCACTATGGACCACCGACTTACCCTGCAGCGAAGATCTTAAACATTGACTTGGATTCCACGAACCCAGCAAGACTATTCATCTTCGTGCCTGTGTATCACAAAGACAAACGTTAGCCAATTTCAATTCTTTATCGCAGACATACAAGCCGGGAGACGTACCAATAAAATAATAAGGAAAGTTGAGCAGCAGACCGGGCGTCGCCAGCGGCAGCAGCACCAGCAGATAGAGGATCCGCTCCAAGAACAGTTGCAGAAGCGATTGCTCCTTCGGCACCGGCAGGATCACCTCTTGGTCCTTCAGGCGCAGCTTTTCCAGCTGCTCCTTGTATCGCAATACCTTTTCACGGATAGCTGCGATCCGCTCTTTGCGTTCGTCGTCTCGAGGCTCTTGCTCCAGCATATTGATAATGTACTGCGTCAAGCGGACCTCCTTGTTGGCGTCGATGGACCCAGGCGTGTTTAGATAGAGGCGCCGCATCACCTGCGCCGTGCGAATAGTGCTGAAGTCAGACGCGTTGAGTGTCACGCCGTGCATTCGCTCCTCCAGCTCATGGGTCAGTCGCTTTACTTCGTTGTGCTCATCTTCTTGGAACGCTTTGCTTTGCACCATGTCGGGTGTGATCGTCATGGGTGGACCGAACTCCAAGGTCATCTGGCTGCGAAAATGGTCCTTGTTGAAGTAGTTGAGCCCCAACGGGATGATCGGGATGGGCTGGTCGTAGCGTTTGGCAAAGCCCATCGCCACGCGCACGACACCCGTGCGCAGCGAGAGCATCTTGGGCGCCGTGTACGACGTTCCTTCAGGGAAGAGAACCATGACGTTGCCGCCGGCGAGTACATTCCAGGTGTGCTCGAACATGGCGCGGTTGGCGGCCTCAAGCTCCTCGGGCGTCTTGTCCGAGTCCACGTCAGCCAGCACGGCTTCTTTGCGTCGCGGTCGATACACCGGCACGGCGCCAAAGCATTTGAGGACGAAGCCGGCGATAGGGTTGCTGAATAGCGAGCCCTTGGCCCAGACGTACGGGCTGCGGCCGTGGCTGATACACTCGGTGATGACGACGATGGGGTCCACGAGCATGTTGGGGTGGTTCGGGCACAGGATCACGGGGCCCTCGCGCGGCAAGTTGTTGAGCCCGTAGACCACGATCTTGCGGAAGTACGTGTGCAGTAGCAGCCGCAGGAAGCGTGCCACGATAGCGTAGCTCTGCGTCACGAGCACTGCGAGCGCCAGCGCGAGCCACAGGACGGTCGACAGCATAGTCACAAGCTTGGCTGGTGTCCGTGAAGTACGGATAGCGGCGGTTTCTTGTCTTGTACGGATAGCGGCGGCTGCGAAGCTTTCTTGTCGCGGAGAAAGCTGCAATGCCGAGCGATCCGGTGCGGTGTAGCGGCGAGAACTGAGCTACTGTATCCATGACGAGCACAGCCGTCGAGGCCGACACGTTCGTGTGGTCCACTTAATATAGCGTTCCCGTGTGGTCCACTCAAGCCCGTTAAAGACGATATTGGTTTCGCGCGATTATGATCATGTGGACCACATGAGTGGAAGGTCTGTTCGATCATGTGGACCACATGAGTGGAAGGTCCTGTACGACCGACGACCGAAAAATTTGCTGCCATCGAAGGCTCGGCTCAGCGGCTTCGGGGGTGGACCATCATGGTGTCGGCATTGGCAGTGGCGCCGATGAAAGGCGATGGAGCTTACTGAAGCAGCAATAAAACCCCTTGTGGAAACGGTCTGTGCAACCATAACCGGCACGTTGCGAGGGTAACGGAGCAAGCGGAGCCTTCAGAGGCGAAGCTCGCCATGTTTCTTTTGTTGCGAGCCCGATCACGGTGCGCGTGCACGCACGGGCGTTCAATCCCTATACGCGCATCGTGGGACCCAGCGGCGCCGGCCTTCGTCTGCTCCACGGTGGAGCCTCCACCGAGCCGATCTCGTATTTGCCGAGCGCCACGAGCAGACGACGACGCACGCAGTCTTCGAGCATGTTCCAGCGGCCTCCAGCAACTTGCATACGACCTGCACTCCTTCCGTATCGGATGTTGCGAGGTTCGTGGCTGGGTTCTGATAGCGCTGGAGTTTGCTGCATCCAATGCTACCGTTTCAATCGACACCAGTTTCAGTAGGTGCGTGGCGACTTGCTGCTCGCCACACTGGGGGCCGCCCAGGTGGTTGCAGGCTCGTTGAGCTCCGCTGGTGTAACTTTGATGTAACTCTGTCGTGGAGGCGTAGACAGGCCGCATGTGGATATCGCACGCCGAATCGCATATCGACCGAGCACCATCCAGCTCTATCCAGTCGGTGTTTCCAACGAACCGCCCAACGTCAAGCTCCCCGGAGACGACGTACAAACCCGTCTTTGCCTTGCAGTCGCGCTGCTCGTTGTACCATACAAGCGAGGCCTGTCCAAAGGAGCCAGCGACACGACGAGGCCAGTCGAATCGGCCACTTAGCGGAGCGTAGCAAAGCAGAGCAGGACACCGGAGAAACCTTCCGAGAGAGAGAGAGGTTCAGGCAGCCATGGCCATGTTCCAGAACGGAGTGCAAGTGTTCATCCCGGCGGCGCTCAACCGGCCCTCGCACACGCTGTACAGCATCTGCATGCTGGTGCAGCCCACCATCCAGGAGTGGACCGTCAACCGCCGCTACTCGCAGTTCCTGCAGCTGCGCAAGGACATCCAGCACAAGCTAGCCACGCGCGGCGTCTCGTGCGCCAACTGCGCCAGCTTCAACCGCGCCATCATCAAGTTCCGCTTCCCTGGCAAGTCGCTGCTGCGGACCAACTCGGTCGTGCGCCACCGCGTGTCGGCGCTCCAGGACTTCCTCAAGCTCCTGGTCGAGCGCGTGTACAACGACGTGCCCAAGTGCGGCATCTGCGGTGAGGAGATCAAGGACCTGATGCGCCCGTTCCTCATCCGAGGAGCGCAGCCCATGAACGGCTCCATCATCTCCAAGATCAACAAGTCGCTGTCGCTCGACTCGTACGCCGTGGTGGACCAGCCGGTGATGCCCGTACCGGAGCCGGCGCCGCCCATTTCACCCTCGTTCATGGGCAAGGAGCTGTTCAGCGCCAGCAAGTCGTCGAGCAAACCCATTTTCACACATAGTCAGATTTCCTACGGCAAGTCGCTCTTCTCGCGCAGTAAGGCGATGATGAGCACTCGGTCGGACGATGCGTCCACGCAGCCCAACGAGTCGGAGGACCCGCTGATGGATTACTCGGATAGCGACGAGGATGGCTACGGTAAGAAGTACGACGACCAGCGCTGTTACGACGAGGGCGTCCCGCTTGAGGAAGCCATGAAGCAAGTGGTGGTGCCCGAGGGAACCCGCCTAACGTGCGAAGAAGTGGTCGTCCGGCTCACGTCGATGTGGGCCTCGTACGACTTGGAGGAGGCTCTCTCCACCTTGCCAGCCGGTCGGCTCTCGCAGCAAGCCAACTTCTCTGTCGACGACAAGGAGTACGCGTTCTAAGTGTGATGTTGGATAGTGCAATTTTGCGGTAGCTGCTAGCCGCCCAACAGAGCCGCATCGCTCCATGGGCAGGGCGTTGTGCAAAGTAATTATGAAGCAGTCAGTACTATATATCAACCACTTCGAACCCATCTTGAGCCTGGAGCAGCACCACGCAACATCACACCCAAGCTAAAACGCCACTGGATTCCATTTCCTGCACGCTTGTTGCTTTAGACTCGACTCGTGCTTGCTCACAGATCGGATTCTATAACTTTTCGGGGTCGGTGATGCCCGTGGCGACCACGGAAACGCGTAGCTTGCCGTCTAGGGAGTCGTCAAACGTCGAGCCGAAGATGATGTTGGCGTGCGGGTCGTCAAGTTCCCGAGTCACACGCTCCGCAGCTTCGTCGACTTCAAACAGCGTCAAGTCAGAGCCACCTGTGATGTTTACGATCATACCCTTCGCGTCCTGCACACCGAGAAAGAAACAAGTGAGCAAGACAGCGATACTGTTGTCGTCGTCATTTCCATGTTGGAAGGTGAACACGTTGCATACCTTGATCGAAATATCTCCCAGAAGAGGATTCGCCAACGCGTCCTCTGCAGCGCGCAAGGCCCTAACCAAAACACAAGTCTCAGCCTATCCAATCTTCTCTTCTCTCATACCAACAGCAATGCAGTCGTACCTGTTCTCGCCATCGGCTTCTCCGCTCCCCATCATGGCGTTCCCCATGTTTTGCATTACCTACAGATGCGATGGATAAGCAGTGAATGAGCCACGCGCCCACACACCATTGCAACCCCCAAAAAGAGAGAAAAGAAAGATAGATCTGCGTACCGACTGAACGTCGGCGAAGTCTAGGTTGATGAGCCCCGGCATCACCATCAAATCGGAAATGTTCTTGACGCCGTCAAGGAGCACATTGTCCGCCATTCTAAAGAAATATGGGTCACACTCCATTAGTGCCAGCCAGCAAATAGTAAAAAAGCCGCATAGTCGGCATGAACTCAAGCCAAACCACGCACCGGAATGCATCCATCAGAGATGTGCGCTCATTCGACATGTTGAACAGATTCTGGTTCGGGATCACCAGCATCGTGTCCACACTATCCTTTAGCTCCGCGAGGCCTTGGGCCGCAAGTTTCGCGCGGTTGTTGCCTTCGAAGCGGAACGGCTACAATAGAAGTAGTCATGTAGTCAGTTCTCCAATCACAAGTCGCGAGTTGATACACGTGAACGCACCTTGGTGACCACTGCCACTGTGAGAATGCCAGCATCAAGAGCCGCTTGAGCGATGACGGGCGCTGCACCTGTTCCAGTTCCGCCGCCCATTCCTGCAGTGACGAACATCTGCACATTTACAACAAGTAAATAGAGTGAGCCCACGCGTCGGACCTTAAACAAGTTTCAACGGATATGCAACTCACCATGTTCGCACCCTGAACCCGCTCGAGAATTTCATCAATGGCAGCCTCTGCTGCTTCACGGCTAGATCAATGGACAGTTCAGGTCAACACGCATACGAGATATCTGCGGCCAGTCAGTCGCCCGGGAGAATCTACTCACCCAACTTCGGGATTAGCTCCACAGCCCAGTCCACCAGTCAGCTCAGGAGCCATCTGAACGCGGTTTTCAGTCAGCGTCGTGCGCAGGTGCTGGGCGTCCGTGTTGCAAACGAGGAACTCCACGCCCTGAAGACCGCGCGCGATCATGTTGTTAACTGCCCACCAAATCGTCAATCAATCGCCAAAGTCCGCTCCTTCAGTCAGCACTAAATCTTCACGCACCCGCGTTTCCGCCAGCCCCTCCAACGCCAACCACCACAATCTTCGGCGCGAAGCCCGACAAGTCCGTCACGGGGTGGTCCTGCGTGAGCCACAGCGGCTGCGTGGAGCTCATCGCCGGTGGCACGAGCTTCTTCTCCCTCGCAAGTGGCACAGCATCCACGTCCGTCGGTGACGCAGCCTCCGTCTCCACACTCGCCTTGATCGCGTCGTCCTCGTCCTTGCGCGCATTCTTGAAGCCCTGGAATTATGGCACGTAAACAGTCAGCGTTGGGGACACTCTACTGGACCAGCGGGGAGCTCTTTACCATGCGCAGCGCTGCAGCTGCAGCATCAGTGGCTTCGGTGGAGAAGGCAAGGCGATTTATCCCGAGGTTGGAGCTCTGGCGGGCTCGCAGCAGCGCCGTCGCTGCGGCCTTCACACGGGAGATCGCCATCGACACGGATCACCACAAAAACCACTAAAGTCGAAATTAACGTGACATACCGATTTAGTGCCTTTTTTAAAGTAACATCGGCATGACAGCTTCAACTAAGCAAACCAACATTGAGAAAGAAGTAACTACAGTAGTAGCTCTTTATTTCTATCTGTGTGCGTGCATGAGCTCTACACTATGCGTCGGCGTTTCCGTTGGCGTTCTCTCTGCGTTTCTTGGCTTCTGTGCCGACACGCTTGAACTTCTTGCTCTCCGTTTTGTTCAGGCCGCGAAACTTTTGTTTATCCCAGCGCGACATCTGCAGCGAGTCTCGGCACCCAGCGCCGCCTTCCCAGTGACGAGACGTTGATTTCTTCGTAGCAACATCATTGCCGCAGGAGCACACTTTCACCGAGCTCGATTGCTCCTTCGAGCACAAACCGCATATCATCCGACTGGCGAACTTACCCAAACTTGCTTCAGGGCAGTTACTCGAGTCATGACACACGTCGCACGGGAAGACCTTGCCACAACATTGGAATCGGAACCAGCGCAGAGAATGCTTGTAATGATCACATGCCCCATTGCGTGGCAGTGGCTGGCCCAGAACGAACGTCTCCATGACTTGCTTTGCTCCTGTCTTGCTGCTCTTGGTTTTTGTTGCCGCTTTGTCCGGAGAGTTACTCCGCTTGCCGCTTGATTCTTCAAGCTGTCCTGCCACGAAGCGCTTTGCCATCACAGCTAGCTTGACATGACAGGAAAAACAGGCTTGCTCTGACCGCTGCCTCGGTGCAACTCTTTCCAACAACGCTTCACATCCGCACTCCAAGCAAGTAGCTAACACGTCGCTTGGTAGCACATCGACAATTGTGCAGTTCTCAGTGTCGACATAAGCCAACACGTTGCTCTGCGAATGGGCAAACACCGGTCGCATCAACACTTGGTGAAGTACACTGCATCTTGGGCACCACTTCTGAATCCCCGTCGAGTCCAAGCTTAGGATAGCGTCGAATTTGAGCGGGCAGTTATCACACTGGACTTGGCACACGAGCCGATGGGCGACAAGCGTTCCAACTTCGTGCAGGAACAGATCTTCGAGGCAGATTTGAGTGCCCTTCACTTCAGGTTCCGTCTCGATCGTGACTCGTTTCTCGATTGGAATGATTCGTGAGTTGCGGGAACTATCGTCGCTTTCGGATGACACAATTGCTGCTTCCTGCTCTTCCTCGCGAGTATCCAGCTTCTTCTCTTTTGCAGAAATTGTGGCGGTCGTGACATCTACACCACGCCGCACCAGATCGCATAGCATCTTGAAGCGGTCAATGCACTCGTTCAAGCAGCGACCATCCACCTCGTTTGCGATGCTGGTCCATCGTTCTCTCTTCTCCATTGATGCCGGATACTTTTTCAAGGCCAAATCAAGTGCGCGTTGCTGCACTTCGGACCATTCACTGTTGTTGTCGCTTTGCTTCTCGGAGACGTCAGCGCTCGCGCTCTCATGGGAGCTTTCGGCTGGAGTGTCTTCTTTCGTCCTCTTCGCTTGAGCCACTGCACTAATAGGAGTACCTAAGTGAACGACAACAGCACGCGGAGGGAGATCGGGATCGCGTTTCTCCGTCGTATCCTTTGCTCCAGGATTCTTGACTGAATGAGAGAACTTGCACTTATCCCCGTCGCGACACTTGCCTTGCGCGAAAAACTTGCACTTACGAACGCGGGCTTTCTTCTTCTTTTTCTGCTTCGTTTGCTCGGGTTCCGGCACCGGTGTTGCCTCATCAGGTGGCTGTGCTGGGTCGGCTTCCCTGACAACCCATATGGCGTCCGAATCAGCCGCTTCCGATACCTCGCCACTCTGTGCCTCCTTCGTTTTTTCCTGCTTCTTTTGGTGAAAGAATTTGCAGTTCTCGCCGTCTCTGCAGTTGCCTCGCGCGAAAAAGCGGCAGGGACGCTGTCCGCGTCTCCTCTTGGGCTTCTTCTCGCTCGGAGCTGGCACCGATTCCTCCGCCACGGCTGTCTCGGCGACGTCAGCCTGGTCGTCACTATCCACCGAAAACTCTTCCTTCTCCTTACTCGAGTCATTCTCGAAGGGTGCAATAATCCGCCAGAAGTTGTTGTCGATCCAGGTCAGCAGCTTCCGCAGCGAGAAGCCTCCGCGAAGCTGCTGCGCTCGATCATTCACGGCAGCATTAAGCGCATCCACCTGCTCATCGGACAGCCGACCGCCCCACTGTACAAAATCGACTTGGGCAGCTTCCGCTGGGTACGCTCCTGGCAGCGTCATCTGCAGCTCCACTTGGCCCTTGAGTCGCTCAGGCAGTTCCGGGTCCGAGAGGCTCACGAAGAGACTCACTCGCTTGTCGTGCGACGTGGTATCCTCGTTGCACAGTTGCAGGTGGTAGCGGCGCTCCAGCGCCATCCACTCCTTCTTGGCAGCGTCCGTCTCGCTCGCCAGCGCTTCCTGCCAGCTCAGATCCGCCATCTTGAGATACAAAAATTCCGGAATGAGCTTCTCGTTTTTGGGTTTCCGGTAATCGCATCTGATTGGTCAGCGATTTTACCGGATCGAGCGTTCCCAGAATTTGACCAGCGGCTCTTGTCAAGGACCCATGTGGAATGTGCGTCTTCGCGGCCCGCGAGGCAAGCAAGTAGTGCTGAAGGTAAACCCGGACTCGAGCTTCAAGACCTTCTCGGGTGCGCGACTGTAGTAGACGATCTCGAGCGCTTCGTCGTAGAGCTAATGTGCATCTTTGTTGTGCTGCACCAACAGAACTCGCAGCCAAGGAATTGGGTCTGAAAGCTTCCGACTCGCCAAGTTGTAGGTCTTGTATGTGAGTCTGGGTGGATGTACAATACTGATGGTTTATATGTCGTTGTGTAATGCAGTTCGCAGAGGTTTCCCACCGCGGGTCGTGGAAGCGGACGGCGCGGAGCGCGTCAAGTCTGTATTTGAGGCTAACGACACGGTGGTGGTAGGCACGAACGCTGGTGCTGGAGCTCCGGCGCAAGCATGTGCGCCTCCAAAGAAGTCAGCGGCTAGAGCCCCGAGAGGTGGGGTACACACGCTGAATCCTCCAACCAGCGCGAAGAAGAGGGCGCCGCCGAAGCGGAAGATCGCAGGCAGTGGACATCAACTTGGCAGCTCACTGGAAAGTACTCCGTCGGAGGCTGCAGAGGCTGCAGGTGCGAGTGACAATGAGCCACAGCGTAAATACCGTCGTAGCCATGCAATTAACCTCACGTCCAAAGAGGACGTGGAGATTGCCTTGGTGAGCGCTGTGAGCGGCCAATCCAATGATCGCGCGGCGAAATTCTTCCGTGCGGCAACGAAGAATGCTGTGGAGCATCAATACGAGATAACGCTTGCTAACGCTAGGCTGAACGCTGCCTTGTCACACAACTTCGAGATGGAAGAATTGTCAACTGCCCGCCGCGCGGATGGCAGCGCTGCTAAACTGCGCGTGCGCTTCAAGGAGACGCCTCATAAGTGGAAGGAGGAGACGGTGGATCTAGTGAAGAAGGACGAGCTGCAGGCCATTTTGAAATACGTTTTGATATCGGGAGGCGAGACTGGGCGCGAGATGCTGAAGCCCTTCAACATGGCGCAGGTTTCTACGAGAGTCTTCTGGGGAATTGCGCATTTGTATGATGGAGATGTAGCCGCTGGTCTGGAGGACCTTGTTCCTGACGAAGATTGGTCGTTCTTGGATACTCGCACGCGGTAAGCTACAGTGGCGTGGCAGCATATTTGCGCATGCGTATTTAACACTGCTTTACTGTCTGTGGTGGGCTGGTTTCAGCGTGATGTCAGAGAAGGCGATGGAGGCACAGGTATGTGATACTTGTAGCATTGCCTTACTTGGATACGTAGATAACCTGTGACCTGCGTCGCTCCATCATTATTAGGCGAATGAAGAGCACTACAAACTGTGGAAGCAGGGGAAACAGGACGGTGGCCGTGTGTCATCTCTGGAGGCAGAGAGCAAGGGCAGAGCAAGCAAACGAGCTGCGGCCAAAGACAAGAAACCTGAGGTGATTCAGGTCGACTCCAGCGACGAGAAAATGAAGCAAGAGCCTGCAGAACCGAAGGGTAAACCAGTAGCTCAGACACCTGCTCTCTCAGCAAAGGAGGCGACCCCGACCACCCTACGCAGTGCCGCAGCACGGGCTGCACTGGCCCGGTTCGACCGAAGTGCGCAGACGAGTGCTGTTGTATCCGCGTTTCTTCAGGAGGATAAACCTGCTAGCAACCAAGCTTCCGTCGATGACGAAGAAACGGAGTCTGAAGAGGACGTGGAGGAAGCCACTACGGTTTATTGCGATTCTTGCAAGAAAGCTCGTATTCTCTCACCAGAAGAAGCAGAGAACGCTGAGCTTGATAAGAACCCGTGGACTTGTGCCAGTCTGGCCAAGACGGGACGTAGCGGTGGGTGCGATGCTATTGACGATGAAGTGGCTCAAATCACGGGCGCTTCAATCGCAGATTGGCTTCGAAAGGCTGGCATTACCACTCGGCAAGAACTCGCGGACGCCTCGGTGGGCTCTACAATGCACGCTCTTGTGAACCCGCTGGATCCGTCAGCTCACGCTTTGCAGCCGAAGCTCGAAACGTTTATCGACGAGGTGCGTAACCCCGTGGAACTTGCGTTATCAATGATATCACGACTAATTGCGCTTTGTTTGATCCAGGCTCGTCTTGACCAGGTGAACGACTGGATGGCGGAAATTGTTGGCGACGCTCGTGTGGTGCAACGGCTGGAGGTTGCAAAGCTAGGAACTCCTGCCGACCTGCTGGCGACGCCAAGCGACTTGGTCCTTGAAGCTGCTGGCAATGCTGCTGATGTATCTCTCAGCGTCGTAAGCTCGTGGCAATCGCGTGCCCAGCAGTTGGTGGACGAGCACCCTTGGCTGGCGGAGTGGCGGACGCTGTAAGCATTCCTGCGGGTTGTAAGGAAGGAGCACAAGCAGCTCTGAAAACGAAATGACCTTTATTTTCCTTTCCGTCTTTGAGTTTTCTTCTTCTTCTACACACAGCAGAAGGCGACAAACAGCGTTACTGGCGTTGCCACTCGTTCGCTCCTCGTGGTCGCTCCACATCTCTGCCAGCCGAGGTATCGCCTCCGTCCTTGCCGTCTCGCCATCTGCCGCTAACAGCGCGATCCGATGCCCGGGGCCGTGAATTTGCTAACTTGCTGACTACTTAGTCGATCTTGATGGAGCTGTAGATCTTGCGCGTAAACCAGAGGCAAGCGAAGTAGCCGATGGTTCCCGTGAGGAAGAAGAACGTGATCGAGATGAGGAACATGTAGCCGAAGTACAGAATGCCCGAGACGAAAGCCGTAATGTTCAGCTTCGTGAAGAAGTACAGGAACGAGTACAGAAACAGGTACACGGCCGCGGAGCCCGAGGTGAGGAACGAACGCCACCACCAGCGGTAGTCCTCTGCACAGAGCTGGAAGTAGCACATGACGACCGTCACCTCTGCGCACGTGGCGACCAGGATCAGCAGCACGATGAACAGGAAGCCGAACACGTAGTAGATCTGGTGCAGCCAAAGCGCCGACATGATGAAGAAGAGCTCGATAAACACGGCGCCGAACGGCAGGATGCCGCCCACCAAGATGCTGAAAGGCGACGACAGGTACCACACTTGCTCCGGGATTTGACGCGCGATCTGGTTCGTACGCACAGGCTGCTCAATGGCAGCAGCCTTGAAGCCAAAGTAGCTGCCGAGGAAAACGAGCGGCACCGAGATGCCGAACCACAGCACGAGCAGCGCGAAGAGCGTGCCAAACGGCACGGCCTGCGACGACGCCTTACCCCACAGCACCAGGTTCAGCAGGAAGAACACGGCGAAGAGCAGACCCGGGTACAGCACGGCCGTGAGGATCGTGTTCTTCTTCCAGTCCTTGCCGTTGAACATCTTGTACGTGCGCGACGAGTGGTAACCCGCGAAGCTGCCCATGAATACGAAGAGCAGCAGCAGCGTCGTAAGCAGCGAGCCGCGGTTGGCAGGCGAGAGCAGGCCCAGCAACGCGATCACCATGGTCGACGCGCTCATGCTGCACACCTGCACACCCGTGCCGACGACCACCGAGAAAAGCATGGGCGAGAGCTGCGGCGGGCGGAACACGTCGCCGTGGACGAGCTTCCATCCAGACTCTTCCTGCGCCTCCTCCGTGGTCTGCACTTCGTTGTAGCGCGCGATGTCGCGGTGAAGCGTGCGCAGCATGATCATGGCGATCATGCCCGTCAGGAAGAGCACGATCATGAGCGAGTTGATGATGGAGAACCAGTGGATCTGGTCGTTTGAGCTCTTGCTGCTGATAATGCGGTCCCAGCGCTCCTCCCAGACGATGTCCGACTTGACGAACTGCACGTCGTACGTGTACAGCACCGTGGTCTCGCCCTCGGGATTCAGGTACTGGTAGTTGCCCTGCGAGACCTCCTCGATGTTGACGAACTTGCCGCACGTGTCCGAGTCCAGCTCCTGGCCTGCCATGGGCTCGTTCTCGAAGCTGTGCTTGATGGACGTGGGCACAACCTCGAAGCCAACGACGCGCCACTTGGGGACGTCTCCGTCCTCCTCGGCGTACGGGTCGGCGTTAACCGAGATGATGATGCGCACGTGGTTGTACAGCAGGTACTTGCCGTCCTCGTCCACCTCGCCCACGGGGAAGCCGCGCTTGAAGGACCCAGCCTGCTGCGAGTCCGTCGGGTCGCGGTACAGCACGGGCAGGTTGTCCACCACCCACTGCACGTAGTACTCGTCCTTGATCATGTCAATGAAGGACTGCGACTGCTCGGCCGTGTACGTCATGGGCTTGCACAGCACCTGGCAGATGGCGTCCTTCTCCATCTGCATGTTGTACAGCGAGTCCATGATGGCGTCGCCGGCCATGATCTCGCCCAGGTTCTCCTGCTGCTCATTGGTGGCCGTGGGCTTGCAGAACGGCAGGTAGTAGTACTCGTACGGCACCAGCGTCTTGGTGGACGTGATCTTGTTCACGTTGAGGCGCACAGCGTCGCCCGCGGCCCACGCCTCGGGCGCCACGCCTGGCACGTAGAAGGCTGCGCTGGCCTCCTGCACGGCCAGGAGCGCAGCCAGCGCCGTCGCTGCCACGCTCGTCATCCACATGATAGCTAGGAGAAGAGGGGGAAGAGAGGGGAAGGAGAAGGGGGAAGCTCAACTGCCGTTACCCGCCTGGCTTCTTCTCGGGGAGTGTGACTGAAGTCGTGCCACGAAGCGGGATGCTTGCCGAGCGCGTACCGCAAAAGATAACTCAGTATTCACACGCAGAAGCTGTTATCAAACTTTCGAGGTAAAGGATTGGCTAGAACTGCATACGCGCTATGAGAAGGCTTCTGTTTTGATATATACCCGTTCAATCCGATGGATAAGAAAGAAAAAGACCTGTGGAAATGGATATGGATCAGAGTTTCCGCTAATCAGAGCATGTTAAGACGCTACCCGACGACTGGATTGGACAAAAACACGGCGAATCAGGTCGCGACACGACCGGGCGGTTTCGTGGATGGAAACACCAGATCCGGGTACATCACCCAAAACCCGTCAATTCCGATTTTTGATCCCTCAAAAGGTCGAAGCGTAACGCAACGTCGAAGCGAAAAAGCCCGCCTTCAAGCTCCAAGCCGCCCGCTCTGCTGCCCGTTCGCCTCAAAGACCTGCTCCAGGTCGAGGGTGTATTGACGCGCCTTCATCAGCTTATATCTCCCCACCAGACCGAACGCACGGGTCTGAGCGTGACCCAAACCCGCTCGCGATTTCCTTCAACCTCCGTAATTAGCCTCGGCGTTCTCGGTCTATTGCTGTCCATCTGCCTCAGAGCCTCTGACCGCCAGTGTCGAAAAACCAAAGGGAGCCAACAGCCGAGTGAAGCGATGGAGGTGGCCGTTGTTTCCGAGGCCGTGGTGTCCGAGGCGCTGCACCAGCTCTACAGCCCGCTGAGTTCCCCACGCGTACGGCGCCGTGCCGACTCTCTGCTGCAGCAATTCCAGCGCTCCCCCGAAGCGCCGCAGACGGCGCTTGCAGTTCTACAGGCTCCTATTGTCGACACGGGCAATGCCGAGCACAACTCACTGCTGCGAGCCAAGCGCGCCTTCTCGGCATCGACGATCTACTTCACCGTGGCCTCGTATATCCGCAAGTACAAGATGGATGACCCCAGCAACTGGACGCCCGAGGACCGCGCACAGCACGAGCTCCTCGTGAAGGACTTTGAGCAGATGGCGCAAGACGTCTGGGACGTCATGACGGGACCCAATGGCACCCACGAGGAGCTGAACGTGCAGACGCACCTGGCGCTAACGATCGCTGTCATCTTGTTGCGCTTCCACGAGCCACAGGGTAGTACCACCGTCGTGGGCGCTGTGGAATGGCTGGTGCAAAACCAGCAGCACCCGGTCAGTGATAGCGTCACGGCTACCTTGACGAATTTTGCCGTGTTGCTGACACTCAAAGTCATTCCGGAGGAGGTGGACAACAAGCGCGTGAAGTTTACCAAGTTGAAACGCGCGCAATGCGAGGATATGATTCAGCAGTGCGCGGCACATGTCGTTCGGACAGTTTTGCCATCGATGGCTACCGCTATTGATGCCAGCGAGGAGCAAGCTCAATTGCGTGGTCTGCTCTTGCAGGCATTTGCGAGCTGGGTGGAGCACGGAACCATTTCGCCGGCAGTTATCGTCGAGTGCGGCATATTGGACCGCGCCTTTCGTGAAACGCTGATTCCGGCGTCGTCAGTCTACGCGTTGCAGGTGGTGCGAGAAGTGGTGCGAGCCTGTCGTCACGGGGAGCATGTGCAGCTGATGGAGCTTGTGATGCACAACTTCGTCGTGCTTGGGAAACACGTGCAGGAGCGCATTGCAGCATCGGAGAAGAGCGTGGACTTTTGCCTCGCGAACTGCGCTAGAGCAATTTCAGAATGTGGACAAGCCTTCATCGTGTACTTCGTGGAGTACACACTGGACATGCAGCCGGGATCTTTGGTGTACGAGTTCCTGGACGTGGTTCTCTTCTTCACGTCGTTGAACAACCTCGACATCTCGAACGAAACTATGGAATTCTGGATTGACTTCAGGGCGTATGTATCTGGCAAGCATGAGCAGCGCATGTACGTATTCGAAACTTTCATCTCGCGACTGCTGGTGATTCTGGTCGAGCGCACTCAGTATCCCGACGGGTTTGAAGCGTTCCCGGAAGCTGCCAAGGAGCGCTTTTTCTTGTACCGAAGCGAAGTTCGCAACGTATTTCGTGCACTTGCTACGGTCACAGTGGCGAGTGAGGACAAGTTCATTGTAGACGTGATTCATGCGATCTTTCAGCAGTACGAAGCCGCCGATTCGGGAGCCCCCTTGCCGTCGAATGTACGTGTACCCTTTAATAGTTGATGGTCGTTCACTGCTGTCCAAGAGAACTTACCCGTTGTATGTGTATGTGGTGTCTAGTGGTGGCAGCGTACAGAAGTTTATGTCCACGCTCTTAGTGCGTTATCAAAATCGATTCGCGAAGAAGACACCTCCCTCATCCCTCGGCTTTTTGAATACTTGTCGCGCAAGGAGCCCTCTCACCGCGCACTCATGCGCACGGTTACCATCTTTTTGGGTGTGGCCGGCCACTGGTTTGCAAGACACCCCGAGTTCCTGTCGACCTCGGCATTCCAAATCATCTCCAACGGCTTCGAGTGCTCCCAAGACGACTCTGGAATCCCGTTCAGCCAACATGGCCTAGAAGATCACGTTGGTGCTGTGGCACTCCGCAAATTGACGCTGCGTTGTGGCTCGCACTTTTTTAATCCATTGTGGATGGACTCATTGGTGAATCTGTATCGCTCAAACCGAGCCGCAGTTGGGGGCTCGCCGGGCCCGTGCTTGACGGGAGATAGTTCAAAGCTGATCGTGGACTCCATCTGCCATGCTCTCACAACGGTATCATACAAGGATGCACTTCCTGTGGTGGATGAGCTTGGCTCCATCATGTTCTCAGACCTCGCATCTCGTTACAGCCAGCTAAACGCGGACGACGAAGGCTCAGTTGAATTCCTGTGCGAGATGTTTAATCATCTATTGGTGCTGGCCACGAGAATTCCCCTTCAGATGGACCAAGAGGGCCCACACCCAGTGCTTTGCGTGCTGCAAAAGCATTGGCCTGTTCTGGAGACGATTTTACGCGGGTATGGCTGCTGTGAAGAGGTTGCTGATCAACTCTGCGCGCTTCTTGTCGGCGTATTCGAGTCCTTGCGCTCTACAGCATTGGAGTTGGCGTCTGCGATCACGCCCCTTTTGCTGGAGCAGTTCTCACTTAGTCACGACGGTTGCTATCTAAGTGTGATCAAGAGCATCATTGGCTGTGCAGGGGACGACGAGGCCACTGCTGTGAGTTTAACACGCGTAATAGTGACTGTCTGCAAGAGCTCCTTAGTCAAGATCGCGTCAGACGGCAGCGTCGACCAGCACTCAGGGCTCACTGTCGCGCTGTTTTCGTTGGTGGCCACTTGCGGGACTCATCACCCGTCGATCCTGGTGCAGTCCAACCAGTTGGAGGGCGTTTTGGCGCTTGCTCTGCATGCCTTTAAGTCGCAGAATCCCGAGGTCGGGGCCGCGACTCTCGACTTCTTGCTCGAGTTGGGCTCGCTCTATGGGCAGATCCTTCGCACGCCGGAGAGCTTGCTGCAGGGCTCTGAGTTTGCAGGCAAACTATTGCTTCACCAGCAAATCCAAACGCTATTTTTCGAGAAGGACGTCCAGTACCACATGCTCTTTGCCCTGTTCAACGCCGCCGCGGGGGGCATGTCGCCGAACTTGATGGAGAAAATCGCCGAAGTCGTTCGGTCCTGCTGGGTTTACTTTGGGCGGCAGCGGAGTGAGGAGCTGATTCATCGGCTTTTGTCCGACAGCAGCTTTCTAGGCTCGCAGGTCAGCGAGCGCGCTCGGTCGGAGTTTCTCAACTACATTTCGACACCGAAGTGTGTGGAAAACTCGCGCAAGTTTAAGCGCGTCCTGAACGCATTCTGCGACCACTTCAAGCGCAGTCTCTCGGGTAGTGCCAACGAGGAAGCGATGCCTTCCGCGAACTAAAGTGGCAAAGTAAAGCACACGCTGAACACCGGGCAGACTCTAAGGGAAAGCGAAAACTTATGACGCTTTGCATTGCTTTCCACCGCTTCTACAAAAACGGATTGCCAGTGTCCGCCCAGGACGTCGTGCTCTTCTTCGTAGTTGCAGTGATCAAATGGCCACTCGGGGGTCGAGCAGCATGAGGAGCGTTCGACCACTCCAATATTTTCTCGGCAATGTCCTCCGCCTGCGATTCAATTCATGACGTCATGTGTAAGACTTGAGACGGATTAATTAACGCTAACTCGCACTTATGCGTACCTTCGTCCACGTGGAGAAGTCGGCGTCGGCCATAAACTTGCGATTCATCGGCGTGTCGATGGTCGACGGCAGCATTCCCAACACGGACGAGTCCTTCGGGAGCTCCGTCCTGCATTCGGCAGCGGCATCCACAGCAACAGTCTTAGCTTAACGATTTCAGCGCAAGCCACTTTCCACATGCACACTTACACTGCACTAGCCACCAAATGATGAGTGGCTGCCTTACTGGCTCCGTACGACACCATGCCAGGCGTGGCCTTGAGCGCAGCGGTGGCACCCGTCAGGACGAGCAGCCCTCCAGGCACCAGCAAATGGCTGGCCAAGTATGTAGCTACAGAACACAATCAGCCACAACTGTTGGTCACACTTAAATTGCCATAACGCGCACTGATCTTTCTCACTCACCCAGGAACGCTGACTCGAGGTTCTTGGCGTGCATGTCCCCTAAATTGGCGAGCGAGTCGGCATCACGGATGCTGCCGCCAGCCCAGCCGCCAGCGGTGCACACCACCGTGTTCACCTTGCCGAATCTATTGCATACACAGTTCGCCTCTAGAAGTCACGCTCACAGAGAAATAAGCCCAATACCCGGAAGGTATACCTGGACGAGAGCTCCTGCAATGTCTGCTCTGCCTGCTTAAGCGAGTTGCTCTCAGGAAAAAGCACGTTGTTGTCGGCGTCCTCGTTGGATGAGAAGCCCACAGATGCTACGCCCCAAGACGCACGAGCGAAGCGGCTCACCACCCCGCGGCCCAGCGCGCCGGCGCCGCCCACGACGAGCAGCTTCTTAGACATCACAGGATCGATCAAATAAGAGCCACAGGTGCAACTTGAGCGACGGTGACATCCCTCTATAGTGGCAGCGTTTAACGTTTGGCAGAAAACAGTTTTTGGCAAAAAACAAAAAGGGAAAACTACTACGAAGTACAATAGTAGTACTATATATAATACTACTACGTAGTAGTATTTTGCACTTTCAATTTACGGTTATGAAGGACGTTGGAAGACGAACTGCTTTCTGCAGCAGTGAACATACATGCACTAACGACGTATACTACGTAGTATCTGCTAAGTCTACGAGAACTTCTCCGAGTGAAAGTCGAAGATGGTTCCGTTGGGTTCGGACGACGAGTAGCGCTTGCACGCGTTGTCCAGAATCTCCTCAAGCGCGTGGGGCCCACAGTAGAACACGCCGACCTCCTCGCCAGGGTGGTTTGCCTTGGCCTCGGAGAAGACCTTGTCCCAGTCCGGGCGGCCGAAATGCGTGAGCTGCTTCGTGCTGAGGCCAGAGACGAAATCTTTGCCCGTCTGCTCGTGCACGAACTCCTGGAACATTTTGAGCTGCGACGTGTTCTCGCTGCCCTTTAGTGTACTCAAGTACTGGTGGGTCTCGATCACGTTGTCCCGATCCATTTCGGCGATCTGGTTCATCGTTTCTTCAAACCAGCTCAGCGATTCCTGGCCACGGGTGATCCAGTGGAAGTACAGTTTTTGGATCTTGAACGAGCTCGGATGCCGCACGTGGTTGCAGTTTGTGCAGCGGTTGTCCTCCCACAAGTGCACCACGTCCTTCAGGATAGACGCAAACGGGGTAACACCGATGCCACCACCAATGCAGATGACGGTCTTGTAGCGGTGATAGTCCTGGGTCGGAGCACCAACCGGACCATCGAGGTAGATGTCTGGATAGAGCACCTTACGCTGATGGCAGTCCCCGATCACCTGGGCCAAGGCCTGCGTCCAATCACCACACACACGAATGTGGACACTGATGTAGTTGTCGCCAGGAGCCGACGAAATCGTGAACGGGTGCCACTCATGCGACGATATCAGGGGGCAGTTAACGAACATGTACATGCCGGGTCTGTACACGAAGCGACGAGGCTTCTCCATGAACAGCGCCACTGTGCCATCCAGCTCCATGGCCTCCATGATCCGCACAGGCGCAGCAAACATCTTGGCGTAGCGGAAGCGGCGCTCGATGAGGTAGATGAGGAACGGGGGCGTGATCCAGATGTAAGCCGAGCAACGAGCGAGCCAAGACGTGGCTCCATGGAACGCCAGCACGACCAGGAAGGGTCCGAAGAGCATGTGTGAGTACCAGAAGAGGTTGAACTTGCCCTGCCGGAACTTGGGGATCGCAGCGAGCGGGAACGAGATGCAGGTGATGACCAAAAGGATCACTCCGGTCCAGACAGGCAACGCCTGCAGCATCGTCGTGAACGGGGGACGCTCGCCGTTCACGAAAGTTGAAACGTGGCGAGTCACGAAAATGGACCGCTTGACCTCGTCCGGAGTGGCGATCAGGTACAGATAGATCTCGTTGAAGACGTGGGCGATGGTGTGAATGAGACCGGCGATCAGCAGCACGCTGCCCGAGATCTTGTGGAAGGCGATGTGGTCGTCGAAGGGGATGATGCGCCACAAGAACTTGCTGCGCTTCATCACCTGTGTGATGGAGCGGCACATGGGCAGCAGCACGAAGACGCAGTTGAGCATGGCAACCTGCGCGTTGGCTCGAGCAATGCGAAGACCCCAACCGATTGCCGGATCCACGTCGTACATAAACCACTTGACCCAGAAGGCGATGTTGTTCAGAATGAAGTAGAACAAGAGCCACCAGATGCGCAGCTTGTTGGCGGTGTACCAGGCGCCGAACTTGCTCTTAGGTCGGATAGGCGCCGTGTACACGGGCGCGGACTTGCGGAGGTTGTACGAGTCCGTAATGTACGGGGCGAAGACCCTCTTGAACTGCTCAAAGGTCATGGATTCATCCTGCACTTGGGCCTTGCGGAACATGAGCTTGGCCACCGTCTTGAAGTCCGTGCCCACCACGTCGATGTGGGCAGCTGAGAAGTTTGACTCGAGGAGCTGCACGATCTGATCTTCGATCACGTAGCCGGAGTGGTCGGGGTCGAGCGTTTCGAAGATGAAACGCAGCTTCTCCTCGGCGTCCACCTCGAGGTCCATGACAGCATCGATCAGGATGGCGTTACCATCGATCTCGCCGTTTCCAGTAGCGTAGCAGTCGAACTGGTTGCCGTCGACTTCGAAGGCCTGGGAGAAGGTTTCGCGCTCGATGTAGCCGCCCTTGCTGGTGATGCTGCTCATGACGTCTCGGAGTGCGTGCAGCTTCTCCATGGGCGTGTATCCGGGGTCGCTGGGGTGCATGGCGCTCCCGTCCATGCTCATGGCCACGCTGTACTTCTGCTCGAAGTTGCAGTCGCCGAGCACTGGCACCGAGATGACGTCGGAGCCTGGCTGCGGCCCGTACTGCGACGACAGGCTGGACGCGCGCGCGAGGCTCTGGCGCACCATGGACGAGCCCAGCATGGCCTGGACGTTGGGTTGGCGGCGACGCTTGTTGCCGCGGTTGCTCTTGCAGTTGGCGCTCATCGTGGGCGGTCCGCGTCCGATGACGTGTGTGGTGGTGGAGTTCATGGTGATGAACTGGCTGCTGTCCATGAAGTTGGACATGCCCGCGCTCGGGATGGAGGACATCATGCCCGGGCGGCTCACCGAGGACGGCTGCGGCGGCTGCGGGGGTGGCGCGCGCTTGCCCCTCATGCTGTTCTTGCGGCCGGCCGCCTTGGGCCCGAGCTTGCGGGAGTTGGGCGACGGCGTGGAGATGTCGACGAACGCCTGCGTGTTTTGGCCAGGCGTGATCTTGAGGTCGTCGCTGGGCAGACGTGCGGTCTGACGCACGCCGGAGCTCGCCATGTTGAGGCGGTTCTGGCGGTCCATTCGTCCAGCGGCCTCGTGTCCGTGCGAAGGCGGAGAAAAGCGAAGTGCCGACGATGCAGGAGCGCTCTTTTTCGCGGGGTCACGACGATGCGGTCGACGTGCTGCAGCAAGTGCCCTATAGAAACGCCCGCGACTGTGGACCGATGCGCTTTCGCGAAAACAGACAGGTGGCACTGCCGATGGCGTTGCAGCAGCAAATGGTGAAGTGGCGCTTCCTCGGCTGGTCGGCCTCGGCCCAGCTCGTGACTCGTGCGTGATCCGTGGATGACAAGTTGGTAAAATATGGGCGCACCGAATTCGAGTTCTTCATTGTTTTTGTACGGGTTGGCCCGGCTACATAAGGGATCGCGCTTTTCGGATTTCCAGCTGGCCGATGAACTTCACAGGCGGTGCGGTGCAGGTCAAGTCAAGTCAACTCGCGGTTCAGCTCAAGAATCCGGGCTCGCTTCGGTTAAGCTGTGGCTCGCAGCTAGCCGAAGCGCTCCGCCGACGAACGCGCGGCGGCGAGTGAATGAGGCCATAGCGTGCTCAACTTGATGAGGAGAAAGCCGCACATTCGTCCGGACACAACGGATTCACGATCGCTGATCCTCGCATTCGTCGGCTTCGGATGGAGGGCCTGCAATCAGATTTTCAGTGCAGTACGAGGACGGCGCCACGCTTGTATTCATTGGTGGTTTGGATGATGGCGCAAGCGCTTCGGTCCTGGCGGTCTTATAAGACAACCCGCAATTTTCACTGCTGCATTTGAATATTTTCATGGCTGCGCTCATCAATATCGTAGTTATCTCTCATCCAAAGGGACAAGTTGACAAAGTGGTCCGCGGCAAAGGCAATCGAACGGAGACTCAAAGTACAGACGGTTGCCGGTGAAATATGGAGCCACCAGCGAGAGTCACGCTTCGCTGCAACGATCGTCGGCACGAACCGCCGGGATGCAGACCACATTGGGCGAGCCCAAGATGCTGCCCGCGATGTGCCGCTGCCCGCGAATTGCCTTTGGGACAGCCTCACATGTACATGTAGTACATAGCAAAATGTCTAGCTCGTGGCATTGTGAGCGGGCAGGCGCCCCCATGACTCATGGCATGAGCCCGTCGGACCTGCAAAACCGCGTTTACTGAGCAACAGTTACAGAGGTGAGTTCGGCGCTCTCTGCGCGGAATGGATCTTTTGCGAGCGACGCGCGCTGCCGCAGAGGAGGGGCGATCCTGTAACGGTGTTTGTTGCCTTGCGCTTGCCTGTTTGTAGATCGTATCATACAGTGAAAAGGCAACTTCACTTCGACATGGTTTTCAGGAACTGCTGTTGAGAGTCTCAACTTATATCGTAGTGTACCCAAATTAATGATTGGGTCTTCCCATAATCCGGCATATATTTGGGTACACGGACCCCATGGTTTGCCGACCGGTGCTGCTGCTGCTGCTGCTCGTCACCCTGACCTGCTTCAGCTGCGCAGCTGGCGCAGCTACATCGACGGCTGTGCGGCTCGTGACCGTCCACCCGCACAACGTCAGCGCCTTCACGGAGGGACTCGTGTTCGACGACGGCGCGCTCATCGAGTCCACGGGGCTCAACGGCGAGTCCTTCATCCGCAAGTACAAACTGTCGGACCTTAAGCCGGGTTTCTTTGAGGAGGGGGCGGCGCGGGGCGTGCCGCTGCTGCAAGAATTCCGCTTTGACGACGCTATCTTCGGTGAGGGCGTGACCATCATGGGTGACAAGCTGTTCGCGCTGACGTACAAGGCCGAGCAGGTGCTGGTTCTGTCACGACACGACTTCCGGCTGCTCGGTCAGTTCCCCCTCACGACATCCACCAAGGAGGGCTGGGGACTCACCACAGACGGCGAGTTCCTCATTGCCAGCGACGGCTCGGCCAACGTGCTCTTCTTCGACCCGCGCGACGACTATTCGCTACACCATAGCATCACCGTCTGCAAAGACGGCAAGGCGGTGACCAACGTGAACGAGCTGGAGTACGTGGAAGGCGAGCTGCTCGCCAACGTCTGGTTTGAGAACCACATCCTGCGGATCGACATCTCAACTGGGGACGTGCTCGAGCAGATCGACCTCGACTGGATGCCGAACATGGTGCCCAACCTCCATTCTGACGCCATGAAAGCATCGCGCTTTAAGCAAGACGCCGTGATGAATGGAATCGCCTACGATCCAGCGAGTCACCACGTATTCTTGACCGGAAAACTCTGGGACTCCATGTTCGAGCTTGAGCTATCGTATCTTAACGCACACCAGCGCTCCATCGTTCCTTAAAATGCTTGCGGTCGATAGTTTTGATACCAGTCATCGGTTTAAACCGAAGCCACCGACACGTTTTTTAATGAGCGACTCAGCAAAGGCGAAAGCTTAGAGAAAACTACATATATAGAGAAAAACTGCATCCATTAGGCATTATTTGTAAAACACGACGACAACTAGCAACGATCATACAGTCTGCTTTTCGATCAGCAGGACATCTACTACTACTACTTATGCGAACTTCTCCGAGTGGAAATCGAAAATGGTGCCTTCGGCCTTCAAGGACGAGTACTTTTTGCACATCTTGTCCAGTACTTCCTCCAACTCGTGCGGTCCGCAGCAGAACACGCCAACCTCCTCGCCGGGGTGCTGGGCTCGAGCATCTGAGAAGACCTTGTCCCAGTCTGGCCGACCGAAGTGCGTGAGCTGCTTGGTGTCCATTCCGGAAACGAAATCTTTGCCCGTCTGCTCGTGCACGAACTCCTGGAACATTTTGAGCTGCGACGTGTTCTCGCTGCCCTTTAGTGTACTCAAGTACTGGTGGGTCTCGATCACGTTGTCCCGATCCATTTCGGCGATCTGGTTCATCGTTTCTTCAAACCAGCTCAGCGATTCCTGGCCACGGGTGATCCAGTGGAAGTACAGTTTTTGGATCTTGAACGAGCTCGGATGCCGCACGTGGTTGCAGTTTGTGCAGCGGTTGTCCTCCCACAAGTGCACCACGTCCTTCAGGATAGACGCAAACGGGGTAACACCGATGCCACCACCAATGCAGATGACGGTCTTGTAGCGGTGATAGTCCTGGGTCGGAGCACCAACCGGACCATCGAGGTAGATGTCTGGATAGAGCACCTTACGCTGATGGCAGTCCCCGATCACCTGGGCCAAGGCCTGCGTCCAATCACCACACACACGAATGTGGACACTGATGTAGTTGTCGCCAGGAGCCGACGAAATCGTGAACGGGTGCCACTCATGCGACGATATCAGGGGGCAGTTAACGAACATGTACATGCCGGGTCTGTACACGAAGCGACGAGGCTTCTCCATGAAGAGCGCCACTGTGCCATCCAGCTCCATGGCCTCCATGATCCGCACAGGCGCAGCAAACATCTTGGCGTAGCGGAAGCGGCGCTCGATGAGGTAGATGAGGAACGGGGGCGTGATCCAGATGTAAGCCGAGCAACGAGCGAGCCAAGACGTGGCTCCATGGAACGCCAGCACGACCAGGAAGGGTCCGAAGAGCATGTGTGAATACCAGAAGAGGTTGAACTTGCCCTGCCGGAACTTGGGGATCGCAGCGAGCGGGAACGAGATGCAGGTGATGACCAAAAGGATCACTCCGGTCCAGACAGGCAACGCCTGCAGCATCGTCGTGAACGGGGGACGCTCGCCGTTCACGAAAGTTGAAACGTGGCGAGTCACGAAAATGGACCGCTTGACCTCGTCCGGAGTGGCGATCAGGTACAGATAGATCTCGTTGAAGACGTGGGCGATGGTGTGAGTGAGACCGGCGATCAGCAGCACGCTGCCCGAGATCTTGTGGAAGGCGATGTGGTCGTCGAAGGGGATGATGCGCCACAAGAACTTGCTGCGCTTCATCACCTGTGTGATGGAGCGGCACATGGGCAGCAGCACGAAGACGCAGTTGAGCATGGCAACCTGCGCGTTGGCTCGAGCAATGCGAAGACCCCAACCGATTGCCGGATCCACGTCGTACATAAACCACTTGACCCAGAAGGCGATGTTGTTCAGAATGAAGTAGAACAAGAGCCACCAGATGCGCAGCTTGTTGTCGCTGTACCACTGGCCAAACTTGCTCTTGGGCCGAATCGGAGCGGCGAACGTGGGCGTGGTCTCCTCGAGCTGGTAGGAGTCCGTCACGTACGGCGTGAAGACTGAGCAGAACTGCTCGAGCGTCATCGCGTCGTTCTGCACGTGCGCCTTGCGAAACATGAGTTTGGCCACCGTCGTGAACTCCATGCCCACCACGTCGATCTTCGCGCAGGAGAAGTTCGACTCCAGCAGCTGGACGACCTGGTCCTCGATCACGTAGCCCGTGTTGTCCGGGTTCAGCGTGTCGAAGATGAAACGCAGCTTCTCCTGGGCGTTCACGCCCAGCTTCATCACGGCATCGATCAGGATGGCGTTGCCGTCGATCGTTCCGTTGCTGGTGGCATACCCATCGAAGTCGTTGCCGTCCACCTCGAACGCGTGCGAAAAGGTTTCGCGCTCGATGTATCCGTCCTGGTCGGTGATGCTGCCCATGGCGTCACGAAGCGCCTCGAGCTTCTCCATGGGGGTGAATGCCTTCTCATCCATGCTCATGGCCACATCGTACTTCTGCTCGAAGTTGCAGTCGCCGGGGATCGGCACAGTCACGACGTCACTCCCAGGAGGGGGACCGTACGCGTCGCGCTTGCCTGCAGGTGGGGCGATGCGGCATCTCTTGCTGGCTGCGTTGGCGTTCACTGAGGCACTCGATAGCGTCAGACTTTGACGAACCATGTTGGAACGCATCATGGCGTCCACATTGGCACGTCGGCGGCGACGGTTGTTATGTCTGCAGTTACCCACTGCGTGGGTCGTAGTGGAGTTCATCGACATGAACTTGTTGCTGTCCAAGAAGTTAACCGTCGCGGGTTTTCGGGGAGTAGGGTTCTGGCTCATCTTGACCATCGTCGGCATCATTGGGGTTGACTTGTCACCAAAGCGAGGGGCATTGGGTGACGGGGTCGACACGTCAATGAGCGCCTGCGTCTTGGCCGGTGTGATCTTCAGGTCGTCTTTGGGCTTACTACGCGCAGGTTCTCTGCGTGGGCGGTCCATAGTAGTAGTCGTTTCCACCACCTTTGGTCTGCAAATCGAAAAATGGAGAATGCGCGCTGGGTTCGCTATCGAATCGAAAGCTGGCACCATCCCAGCGGTGCTGGTCGGACGGGGCGCGTATGGTGGAGCATGAAGGGAAGGCAAGCAAGCTCTGTATGTAATTCGGACGCTAGAAACACGCGCCAAGCGACGATCCTCCGCCGAGCTTGAGCTGATCTGCGCTCCTTATTCCCGCCGATGGGGAAGCCTCTACCTTCCACTTGTTTGCACGGACAAGCTCAATGCCTGGGACTGATGCCTATGACCAGTCCGACTCGATATAGGTTGAAAGTGTGAGATCGGTAGGTAAGATAACTTATTTATTTTAAATAGCTCGTACCGTGCTGCGGGTGCATCGCCTCGAAGCGCGGTGGTGGTGCCACACCCGGCGGCATGTTTCGGTGGGAAGACTACCGGTAGCGCGGTCCGTTGTCGATGCATCTCGAAATTTCACGAATGCCACTGCAGCTTTCTCGGTCAAGGTCAAGCTCAACCGTGCATGCTGCACTCCTCTCGCACGGTTGGGGTGAAGGCGTCGGCCTCAACACGTTGAATCAGGACAGCAGAGATACTGTATGCTTGTCGTCCGCATCCTCCGCTTCATAGGCGACTATAAAACATGAGGAAATATAACAAACACATGATCAGATCTGACCAACACAGCAAAAGGAGGGGCGACATCTAACACAATAAGACATAAAATGCACGATTGCCAACGGAGTCGAGCGGGTGCGAAGAGCGTAGCCATAGCAAACCAGCGCGGTATTTGCGGAGGCGGGCCCAGCGACGAGCTCCTCAGCGAGACGAGCACTGCACTGTCCAGATTAGAATCTATAAATCGAGAGCGAAGCGAGCAGCGGGGGCGCCGAAGGGGCGCCCAGCCAAGCGAAGCGCGGCTGGTCCCTTTTATACAACGACCACGAGAGGTCTGCCCTCCCATAGAGTTTCAAGTATAAGTGATGGGGGGATTGTGAGAAAGTGTACTCGTAAGGCGTTCTCATAAAACATTCCCATCGTATCCTAGGATGGTCAAAAGCAGCATCGAGTCGTTTACTGTACAGTGCGGTGCGCTGTAAACGACGCGCTGAGCGCACATCGGCGCTTCGAACCTCGCGAGATTAATAATTCGTCGCCATCGTTAAACCGCATAAATACGCGAGGACCAGCTTCGGGCTCTTTCTCTTGACATTCCTCGACCCCAGCCGAGGATGCACCATGTAGAGATATCCGAGCGCGTTTCTCGCATCGGTTTCGTTAAGCGGCAACCTCGGTAAAGGTCTTTTTGACCGGGTTCGCCTGCAATACGGCTGTGGCTCTTCGTCGATATGACCTCCAGCTGGAATAGCGGCGACCGACCAGTCACTGGTCCAGTGTACCCTGGCTGCGTTTCGGTGTGCTCGTCGAGATCTCGCAAATTCACCCGCATGCAGGTCTCCCGTATCATACTGCGGACATTCGTTGCTATAGACGGAATTGGTCGTGACCGAAAGAGATGGTGCAAAGCAAACAACAACG
Source organism: Phytophthora crassamura (assembly GCA_033557995.1). Lineage (NCBI taxonomy): Eukaryota > Oomycota > Peronosporomycetes > Peronosporales > Peronosporaceae > Phytophthora > Phytophthora crassamura. Next base: position 5,000,597 of record JAUCED010000004.1, read on the forward strand.
CAACTTGTTACATGTACGCACCGATACAGCCCCGACTTGCCCTTTAGACGAAGTAGTGCAAGGTGGTGTGACTTCCTCAGTAATACGTACGTCATCTTGTGAGGGCGATTGAGTTTGATGATCAACAGACGAGTGCTTAAAACGATAATGATCCTTATTCTCATGCGTCTTGCAAATCGTAGGCGTTAACTACTTTGAAAGGACTGCGGCTCTTTGGTCGGTTCGGGATTGGTGGGACCAGGGAAGCCGACAATATCATGTAAACCTATTTTGCAGGCAAGCATCGATAAGTAACGTTAGGCACTAGGACATTACAAGGAATACATAAATCAAACGTGCTCAGCTAACAAATTCGATTATCAGTCAAAGCAAATGCAATTTAGATGCACGCGTCGGCGGTAGTCATGTTCCAGTAATTCTCGTTTACCTTTAGAAACATGACCATTTCCAGGTCAGCGGTTTCATGCGATTCCTTTCGGAGCGCAACACCATCCGAGTAACGCTGAACCGGTGGATTGCCCTCGGTGCGACTTCGACCTTGCGCCACTTCAAAATGCGGTCGGCGAAGCCCATTTTGGTGGGCTCCGCCTCGCCCGTAGGTCCCTCTGTCACGTTCACCGCCCAAAAAAGGCTGGATTGCCGCGCGCTCAAAACGAGAGAGGCGTTTCGCTTGGCGAGCCAGCACCTTCAGCCCACCCGAGTCAAAATAGGGCGAATTCACAATATCATGGGCTACAACAAAAGCGTTAGCAACACAAATGAGTATCATTTAGCTGTACACACGTACCGAGGTAATTGGCGAATGGTGGTTGGATCTCAAGAATACCATCAAGCAGGTCACGAGCGTCCAGCAAGTTAAGGCCCTCGGACTGCGGCTTCTTGGTCACGGACTCCACATCCGCCAGCTGAGCCAGGAGCGCCTTTAGCTGCCGGTTTGTTGCCGGGGACGGCATCTCCTCGGCGAGCTCCTTGTCGTCCGCACTGACAAACTCACGCAGCTCGAAGTAGCGCGCAGCATCGTGTGGGTCGAGCTCCAGCGCGTCTCGTTACGCAACCTCGGTCGAAGAGAAGCCTTGAGCCTTTTTCAGAAAAATAGGAATTTGAAAAATAAAAATATGTCGAGGCTTAACCCTTTCGCGATTCACTTGCTTAAATATACTAGAGAGACCTAAGTCATTTGATGCAAAAAAAGGCACATGATGCGCCCTTCGAAAAATCACGGTACTCGTATTGTCCATCATTGTAATTAGTACGATGCAGTGATTTGCAGGATCTTCCTGTTGACTGCACGTTATTTGATTTTCATATGCCAAGATGATAACGGATTGTACTGTTTATGAGTTTTATAAAAGAGAGTATATTCATGGTTGAACTTGTGTAAAAGGGCACATGATGTGCCCTTCTAGGGCGTTTTCGAACCGTATTTTGCAAACACCCTAGATTGGCGCATTTTGTGCCATTTTACCGCGAAAGGGTTAAAATCAAATTGTGCGTACCTCAGTTTTGCAGCTTGCGTGATTGTTCGCAGATCGATTCCAGTCATGAGTGACTGGAATCGATCCAAGTCCTCCTCATACGTGACCTGATGGCTCGTGCAACCGACCAGCGGCACTCCCATCAGCCGTGACAGCCTCTTGTTCATCGCACAGTTGTCACCAACTAGAAAACTCACGTTAGCGAGATTCTTACCAAAATAAGCCAATGAAACACAGCCAGTGCAGCCATGTGGATCTCGGCTTTGAGTCCGGGCCGTTGATAACCGGGGCGAGCAACACCAGGGGGCAGTGGCGGACGCCATTGAGCTCAAAGCAGGCATACGCCGCCATGTAGTGCTCGGTGCCGTGCGTCCAGTCGTCCAGAACCACGCCAAACTTGCCCGGGAGAATGGCACCGATGTTCTTCTCGACGGCCTTCTTCACCTACTCCATATCGTGACGGTTCCGACTTCCCAACGCTTTCCGACATCTGGAAAAAAGTGCAACAAAAAACCGGTAGCGAGCCAAACTGAATATCGATATATTGGGTTTAGGTGTTGCTTTCTGATTGGCTGTGTGTATTCGCTTCAGCTTTCAAAACGGCGCTTCCAGGCGCGAGGAAATCGTCTCTAGAGGCCTCTAGGCCAAGTAAATCGGCGTTTTCATATACATGCATTTTGAGCCCTGCAGCACTGCGTACCAGGCACGGCAAATTCATTAATGAGGCCGCTCCCGTGCAAGGGGGGCCACAATTGGGAGCATACTTGCGACAGCTAGCTCTTTAGAAAGTAATTTATTGGTTGACTTTTGTCGAATGAGAGGTAAGCAACCCAACCATTGGCAGTTTCATAAGCCAATAGAAACACGCCACCTGGCTCAACCAAAGACACGCGCTGATTCGTGGCTGCCAGGCACTGCTGAAGACTGAGCCGTCGCCGACACAGGCTTCGAGATCTCAGTCTTCCTTTTTTCAAACCTACTGCGCAAGCCTCTTGGTCAAGACCCGTTCAAGGCCGTACAGTTCGTACGCGAAACGGCCTCCACCCCCCCCTCCAGCACTGTAGCTCAATGGATAGAGCGCAGGGCTTCGGCCCTGGGATGTTCGTTCGAATCGAACCAGTGTTTTTGATCATGACAGAGCGTTTAGAGGTCAGCATTCGGCGTGGACTGGTGGTGTGCGTTCAGGGTGCTGGCTGCGCATTTGCTGTTTTGTGCGGTCGTGCTACGTGCTTGCTGTGTTGTTGTGTCTACTGGTGTTGTGTGTTGCTGCGTGTGTGGTGTGTAGTGCGTCCTGCTGCGTGCTGCTGATGGAATGCGTGTCTGGGAGCTGCTGTGTGATACTGCTGGTAAACTAATCATGTATATGAACTTGTATATGTGCATACTAACTCCTTAGACGTGGCCTGCTAGTGCGAGAATGTCTTGGCTGTCTGCAGGCGATGGATCCTTGATGCGACCGATGGCGAGCAGGTGCTTGTACACGACGATGCGTTCGTCCAAGGCGCCAGACTTGTGTAGTGGGCGCAGCGCGCGCAGTACGCTGCCGGCTCCTTTTGCGTTGTTCCGTTGCGTTTTCAAGAACTGGAGGACAGCTTCCTCAGCACGCGTGCCGACAGCAAAGACGTCGTCCTTGTAGCCATTTGACCTGTCGTCGAGGAGGAAGCCGTCGGGAATGAAAAGCTTCATGAAGGCGACGACGTAACGGGACTCCGACTTCTTCTGCCTGTCGGAACAGTCCCAGACACGAGGCACGCGAGTGTACCACTCGAACCAAGCTGCGGAGAGGTACGTTACCTGCTTTTTCCTGCGTTTAGGCTTGGGTTCTTGAACTGACGTTGCTTCCACTTGTTCATCTTCGGTGCGTGCTGCCTTGCTTGTAGATGTAATCCGAGCGGCCTCGAGGATAGTCAAGCGAGCCGCCAAGTTCTTGTTGCTGGCAATAAGCTCTCGAATGACAGCGAGAAGTGGGTCTTGTTCTTGACAATGGCAACGACATTGGTGCTTGTTCGTGTCTTGTTCTTGGGTTTGAGCAGGTGCCGCGGCGGTTTCGTGCAGCGCGACAGACCAGGCAAGAAAGTCTGCGTGCGGTATGTCAGCGGCGATCAAGCATTCATCCATACGCGCGACAATCGGGGCAGTAGGCGCGATCTCCTTCAGCTGCGGGTAGTACCGCACGAGGTACGCCGTGAGAACGGTGAGGACTTTGGTGCTAACGTTGAGCAGTTGCTCCTTAAGTCCTGTGCAGGTGCTGAACACCAAGCTACGCAAGCGTGCCAGCCGCTCTTGAGCACCATGATCCAGCACAGCGACGTCAAGAACGACGGGAGCGGCATCGGCTTCCCAGCCACTCAGCACACGCGCGACCTTCCTGTCTTCCCGAGGCGTGTTGTACACGTAGGCGAAGCCTTTGTTGAGCTTGCTCATGTCCCACGCACCACGGTCAAAGATCCACTGCGGGGCAAGGCGATCGTCGCCGTTGGCATGCTGCGCACCGCCTCGGCGAAAGGAGTGTGATGTCAAGTCCGTCGTGGCTCCTGCTGGCTTCGCCACGCGCTTGAGCAGCCGGTTGACATACGCTTGTACGCCGTCTCCACCACGTGTCTTCTCACCGGAGCGAGGCGTTGATGTGGCCGTTGTACTACTCACTTGTTCTAGTGCTCTTGTAGGCTCCAAGCTCGGTGGTGCGACGACTGGAGGCTGCGAGATGGATGCTGGCGCAGCAGGTGAAGAAGCCGTCAGCGCGATGCTCAGTGACCCAGGGTCTGCAGCTAGCAGGTCGTGCAGCGGCAAGCCGGACTGAAGTGGCTCTGTCGTTGTAGTGACCAGCTCCGGCAGCTGACTCAGCAAGCCCGCGCATGGTGCAGTCTGCATCGCCAGCGCCACGGCGAGCGAGTGCAGTGGACAGGTGGCGAAGTCCCCCTTGTCAGGTACGAGCGTGAGTCCCTGCTCTTCTGCCGTTTTCACTCGAAGAAGACGCAGGTAGAAGACACCGTCCGCTGACACTGACACGTGCTGTTTGCGCAGGAAGCCTAGGTCGGATGAGCGCCCAAAGCAGTGCCACATGAGGCACGCCAGTGCAGCGTCCTGGTAGTCACTGGCAGCGCGAGCTGTGCTGTAGACATAGCGAATTAGAGAACTTAAGTCCTCTTTAGTACATGGCGGTGCCTTATTAACGAGCCCTCCCTCCTCCCTTTTCAAGCAGTGCTTGTCCAGTGTTTTCCCTTGTTTCAACAAGTTCATTTCCGTTGGCAAACGGAGATGGGGGAACTCGTCAAAAAGCCACAGCTTCACGTTTCTATAGTAAGACATCGCAGTATTGCGAGCTAGCTTACCTTTCTTACCTTCATTAGTCGCGAGATAGTAACCAAAGCGGTCCATGGTGGCAGCCAGACGTTTGCCAGACGGGTCTGTACGAAGGCTAGCACGGAATAGCTCCATGCCAACACCCTCATCCTCTAACATTCGAACGAACGCGCTGATGGCCGTCGTGCGAGCCTTCTGCGTATTCGCTGGTACGAACGCGGAGAGACTCATGCTGGCTGTCCCTTCTGCTTTTTGTCAAATGAGGACGAGTGGCGGACAGCCAGCGTCCACAACCTAATTACCAGTATAAGGGGTTGGTCAGGTGTCGGAACCGCGAAGATATTTAAAAAATATGCTCTTGACTTGAGTTTTGTATTGACATATCCATATTTTCGCTTGCCTTCCGACAAATATGTGTCGGAATGTGTCGGAAAGTAAAGTCTTGTCTGAGTTCACACGATTGGCTAAAATTGGCAAATGGCGAGCTCTGATTGGATAATAACGATGTATAAATGCCCAGCCCACAATCTGTCATCTCTATCTGTCGGAAAGACGTGTATATTCATCCATATCGCACCCAAGTACCTCCTTGCAGACAGACCGAAAAATTGGTGTACCTTTCAAAAATAAACATAAGCTAGACAAATTATACATGACAATTAGAAAAAGCAACATATTTCCGTCTCGTCGTCTCTATCTCGACGAAGGAGAAGGGACGGTTTTCCTTGACGACCCAGAGAAGCCATGCGTAGCGGTTAGACGCCTTCTGGAGAACCCACGGTAGCAAGGTGCCTGTGGCGGCAGTTCTGGCCTCCTTCATCTCGGCCTGGAACCTCGGGTGGTCGGACGGCACGTGTGACACGAGGTCGTGTAGCCCGTTTTGGGCGCGTGTTTGCGCGTCTTGCCGCTCGCCTTGCAGGCCTACAGGCCGGTCGGGTCGCCATCCTCGGTCAGGAGCGGGTTGAAGTAGAACGCCGCTACTTGCTTTGGCGTGAACTTGCTCTTGATGGGATTGGGGGCGAGGAGGTTGTCGGACATGGTCAGACTTGATGAGGTTGCTTGGGTTGGGCTCGTTTAATGGCAGAATGATGTGCACTAGTGAGGTTGATCAAGCATGAGCGCTATGAACGAACAACGAAGCATTGGCTGTCGGCTTCCGAGATAAATGTTGTTTACGGGTACATCGAGCTTTCAAAATATGTTACATCTAACAGCGTGCTGTCTTAAATAAGATATTTACTGGTTTTCCATAAATATATTTTCAGTAAATATATTTACCGGCTTCCCTGGGTGGGACCCTGCTGTGATCGGGAGACCGTGAAGGAGAAGGCAACCGAAATTCACCCTCAGGCTGGTGTGTCGGATAGCGATAAACGTGAGTGGGCAGCAGTCGAGTATTTTCCGGACGGCTTTCAGGTGACGCGCAGCTATCCGCGCAGGAAGACAGACTCGGATCGAAGTCGGTCGCGACCTCTTCATTCGTGCATACGCAGCTCTGATCTTCCTCCTCCTCATCATCATCTTCTTCTTGAAGTGTCAGTTCGTGAATTGTAAGCGCTTGCTCCTCGAGACGCTTTTTCAGCTTCTGTCGCTCCAACTGCAGCGTTTTGACTTCACATAGGAGCTCGCCTTCCTTTTTCTGGTTGTCACTCCGCCACGCCCCCGTTTCCACCAGCAACCTGGCTTTGACTCGTGCTATTTCGTCCCGTAATACTTCGCATTCTTGACGCAAGACAGCGACCAGACCAGCGTGTTCGTTGGGCAAGGAGAAAGTTGCTGCGGGACCAAGTGATCCCGAGGTGAGCGAATCAATGTAGACGCGATCTGGTGACGACTTTGGCTTCGTAGGGGACACATGCGTTCCGTTGGCTTTCGCTTGTAGTAAGTCGTCAATGGTGTGAGCCTGCTCCTGCAAATTGGCGACGACTCAGTAAGTTCCCGAGCTTTCTCGCTTTGTCATTCAACCTTCGGCTTACCTCGATCAGCAGATTAGCGCTGAGCTGCGCCTCGACAATTTCATTCCAGTGCTTTGACTTTTCCTGCTTGAGCAATTCATACTGCGCGAGAAATTCCTCGTATCTGTGCGTTAGCTGCTCGTGATCCTGGGTAATCGACTGCCTATCTGCCTCTAGACTCCGGATTTGCTCTGTCAAGGTCTCGCGCTGCGCAAGAATACAAGAAACGCTGAGACTACACCACCAAACGTTGAGCTTGTTGGATCCATACCTCTTCAACCCGGGCAGCTTCGAGTTGCTGGAGCTTCTTGCTCTGGTCTGCTGTCTGTCGATTCACAGTACGTAACGCGCAATTAGCCCAATCTGACCGCCATCTGAACTCGTAGCCTGTCCTACCACTGCCGTTAGACTCGTCAGGTTCTCGATTAAGTCCTGCATGGTTTTCTTGGTCGCTTCCATCTGCTGGGTCTCTTCATCTCGCTTTGAACTCATGTCACGCACATGTTTCTGGGCTTCTATCAACAGGCTCGACAGCCTCTGCTCTTGCTCTTGGAGTTCTTGGTGTTGCTTTGCCACCGTTTTGTACTTGCCTCCAAGGACCTCACATTCCTCTACTGCGGTCTGCAACTCCCGGCAAGTATCCAAGTACTTTGAGTTCACTTCCTGAAAGCGATCCCATCGCTCAAGCTCCATGTTCTTCGTCACTTCCAGTCGCGTTTGCTCCCGCACAGCCTCCATCTTGATCATCTCTTCCTGCTTTTTCTGTTCAGGTGTCTTCAGACAGTGTCGGCACGTGGCACTGATCTTCTTGTGCTTCTTCTCGACTTCCCAGCACTCTTCGTCCTTGGCCTTCATGGCCTGCTCGTGCCGCGCTTTCATTTGTTTCATCGCCTGGTAGATCTGTTCATTCTGCTGCTCGATGCAGGTTCGAGACCGAAACAAACCGTTGTAGTCTTCCTGGAGCATCCAGAGCTGCTCCTTCGAGTGCTGGTGATTGCGCAGTACTTCTCGCCATTTCTCCTTCATGTGCCTTATCATCAACGAGTGCTCGGCTTTGAGCCCGCTCTTGGCATGAAGCGCTTCCTGCAGGGCCGTGGATAAATCTGCCACTTTCCGCTTGTACATGGTCACTTCTCCTCCCATTTTCTCCTTCAGTTGGAAGCTGGAGCGCTCGCGATAGCGTGCGTCCTGCAGCTCCTTGTCCACGAGCTGGAGTCGCGTCTTGCACTTCTGCAATTCATCCGCCATGGGGCGGTGCACATTTTGCCACTCCTTCCGCTCGCACTCCAACTTGCCTCGTAGCTGCTCCACCCTAGCGCGCAGAGCCTGTCGTTCCTCTTGCGTAGCACGCACGTTAGCTGCGGCCTCGTTCTTCACCAACTCGACCGTCTCTTCGTGCTTTTTCTCGAGAGTTCGCAGCTTCTCGTTGAGACGGGTGAGCTTCGCTTGGTCCTCCTGTCGCTGGTCCAGCGCGGTCTCCAGCAGCGAACTCGTATGCGTGAATTGGTAGTGGAATTTTGTACGCTCAGCTTCGACAGCTGCCATTGCTGTCTGCATCGTAGCGATCTCTCGCTTGAGCTGAATCGTGTGCGCGCTCGCTGCTGCCGCTGCACGGGCGGAGTTCTGGTCCTTCTTGACCAACTGCTGACGCAGCGTCTCGAGGTCGCGCAAGAACGAGCGGCGCTCCTGCAAACATAGTCAAGTGTTAGTGCAACCGCAGCAGATGGCTACACCGTTCGTCTACAGAATTCAACTTCAACTCTTCAACTCTTCAACTCTTCAGCAATTGTACCTTGTCGAAGCATCGCTGCGCGTCCTTCAGCGACAGCGTGGAGGCCGCGACCACGACTTCCTTCGCCATGTTGAGCGGACGGGGTGGCACGCAGTGCCACGCAGACACGCCCAGTCAGCGCGCGGTTTACTCAAGCGACAAGCTAATCCTGTCCCAGGCATGGCCGAACTTCCATCAGGACTGTATCAACTAATCTACTTCGTGTGTGAATGAGCTGTATTCAAAGACATCGAGTATGTTCCGATGCAAAATGGAACTCCAGCTTCCAATATCCGATTAAACCGTATCGATCAGCACCCGTTATGTCGGTTTTGAAACGGCGAGTGACGTGGACCACACCATACTTTTGAAGTGCGTGGTCGCACTTGCGCATTGGGCGTTTGGCACATCGTGCATGACGGGCACAATGGCGCTGCGTCTGCGGCAGCTGCAGGTGATCCACCGCCACGGCGACCGGACCCCGCTGATCAACATCTTCCGAGGAAGCGTGAATGCCCGCTCCGAGGAGGAGGAGGCGCTGCTCTGGGGGCGTCAGCTGCCCGGCCCGACGCAGCTCGCTCAGCTGCGGTCTAAGTTCAGCGTCCACTCGGGTGGAGGCGGACAGAGCTCGTTCCAGCAGCGGCCGTTCGGATATCTAACGACGCGAGGCATCGAGCAGATGACGGAGCGTGGAGACCGACTCGTGAGTTGCACTGGAGCGGCAACAGAGGGAGAAGGAGGCTCACGAGCTTGTGCATTTGACTGTGACAGCGAGCGTTTTGCAAGAAGGAGGAGCTGCGGCTGGATGAAGTGGCACCTGAACAGATGCAGATCTTCAGCAATGCGTACACGCGCACGCAACTCAGTGTACAGGCGCTGCTGGATGGAATGCTGCGCGACCAGCCGCAGTTGAGCCCTCCGGTGAGCGTGCTCCCGTCGGAAAAGGACATCATCAACAGTGAGTGCCCCGCGGTTTGCGGCGCGGACGTAGTAACCAACTCTGAGTGGCTTGTCTTGCTTGTGTTTAGCGTACGCGGTTTTCCCGGAGATCATGGAGATAAAGGAGGACCTGGAGAAGGACAACGCTGAGTTCGCGGCGCGCGAGCACGAGATGGCACCAATCAAACAAGAGTTGATGAGACTGTTTCCCGCTGTGGAATCAGGTCAGGTTCCTTTCACCTGGATGACCGCTGCCGACTACTTCGTTTGTCGTCGCGCTCATCAGGTCCCGTACATTCCTGGCACCGAAGAGCACGGGGATACCACCGAAAGACACCTGGGCTTCCGTTTCCACCAGGTAAGGATACGCGTGTGCTGCCGTTTGACAAGCCAATACTCATGTAAACGTCTGTGGTGTCGATAGTTTTACTCGCATCGGACGATTTTGAAGCTCGTGGCCGGACGCTTGATGCACAACGTGCTCCGTGAGGTGGGCCATCGCACGATCTGATGACTACGTATGCTTCTGTGTTCGCTGACCTCCTTGACTTGACACTGCAGATGCAGAAAGCTCTCTGGGACCACAGCGAAAACAAAAAGATCGTGATCTACAGTGGCCACGACGTGTCGCTGTTGTCGGTCCTCCGTACCATGGACGCTGAGATTGCCAACGACATCGGCTGGTGGCCCGAATACTCTTCGGCCCTCGCACTGGAGCTGCTAGAAGACGAGAACGGGAAGTTCTTCGTTCGCGCTCGGCTGAATGGCGAAGTCCTCGCAATGGGGGAGGCTCCGGACGGTCTCTGCTCTCCTGATCGCTTCCGTGATATGGTTTCGGACCATATCGGAGGCCACGCTGATTAATACCTTCTCTTCAAGTAAAGCAGCAGCAAACACGGGAAGTAGACAGCGAAGAATTGACTTGTTGTTTCTATCGGAAGTTAAGCCAGCAGCTCCGCGACTTGAAGCGCTCGCTTGTAACGCCGCCGAGCAAGTTTGATACTGAGCATCTTCTCCTTCTCCGCGGACGCTGCGTCTTCGTCCTCCTTCGACGGGACACCAGCATCAATGATTTTTTGCGCCGAATCCATCACACGCTGCAGCATCAAGCAATAGACACAAGTCAGCATTTTCAGCGAAGTCCTGTAGTTGCGCCGGTACGCACCTCGCGGGCAGCGCCTTGGATGCCATTGAGGTACTCGAGCACAATGGCGAACATGGACTTGGGCACCACATCCGCCTCGAACATCCACCTGAGGACCCACTGCTGCTTAATTGTCTGCATTGCCACATCATTCAGCATGCCACGAAAATCCAAACCGTGAGTCAGCGACTGCCTTCCACCCCGTAGCAATAAATTGCCAGCCTTCTCCAACGGACCTTGAACTTCCACGGCAGCTCGTCGTCAGCCTTGGGCTCGTCGCGCGTCTGCCACTGCTCCAGATAGTACTTGGCCTGCTGAATCATCTCGGGCGAGCGGTCCGCTTTGCCACCGCCTTCCTTGTCCTCCTCGCCGTCCTTCTTCTTGGCCGCACGCATGCGCTTCTTGGGCACGACCTTTTCTCCATTGTCGTTGAACTTGACGTGCTTCTTGGGCGTTTCCTTCTTGGTCTTGGCGGCCTTGAGCTTGCCGCGCTGCTTCTTGGACGGCTTGATGGCGGCCATGCTCGATGTCTTGCTACACTTTACCGGATGTCTGCCAACCAAAAAAACCTTCCTGCGCTGTGTGAGCGTGGTGTGCAATACACGAATCAAAGCATGGTCGCTAATTGGCGGAATCTTAGCTGCACACTTCCCATTGGTGGATATATCCACGTTCAAAAACCCCGCGGAAACCGTAACGGCTGTATCATTGCCCGCGCCAAAAACACCGTCAATGAGCTCCTCGGTGAACGCAGCACTTCTCCTCTTGCGGCATTGAACTCTGTCGCTTGCCCTTAGTGCTCGTGCATGACGATTGCAAGTCAATAAGGTGGCAGTGTCAGGCAAAAGGCAGCGATGTGCATCAACCGCAAGCGCCCTCGCGCCGACCAGCTACGCAGTCCACCGCCCACGACGCAGCACCTCCATGCCGCTGACGAGCCGCCCAAGCGGGTTAGGACGGACTCGCCCACATCCGTAGACCGCTTGGCTGACAACCAAACCGAGAACAGCGACGAGCTCGCGACTGCAGCGCACCGGGACGAGATGGTCGCTGCTATTCTGACCATCACGTTGGCGTTGGGACTTTCGAGAGAGACGCTGCACCTGTGCGTGGGGCTGCTGGATAGATTCTTGGAGCAGCAGAGCGTCCCAGCAGCCAGACTAGAAGCACTGAGCATTGCGTAAGTACTCAGAAATTGCAAAAAATGGTGTTTAAGGTGCTCGAACTCACGTGTGGATCTGTTTTCGTGGTTGCTATCGCAGGTGCCTGTGGATCGCTGTCAAGTTCGTCGAGACGCCGACGACTATTTTCGACAAGAGCATCAAGGAGATTCTGCAGCGGCGGAGACACTCGAGCAATGTCGGTAACGAAACATGTTAGCACGAAGATGTCGAGGATGCTAACGTCGTTGCTATTGCGTTGCTTAGTGGACATGGAACGAGATTCTGGCGTTCGAGCTCAAGATTTTGCAGCTGCTTAACTTCCGGATCATGGCGCCCACAACGCTCGCCGTGCTGCAGAAGAAACTCTACGCGCTTTACGGAGAAGACAACCAAGTGGACGACCTTCTGTTCGATCAGCGACAACTGGCGCTGTACTTTGCCGACCTCCTGCTGCTCAAGGCACGAGCCAACCAGTTCTCCAAGGAGCTCCTCGTGGACGCGATCTGGTTCGTCGTCTCAGGCAACCAAGTCGCGGATGTGAAGCCGCCGCTGCTGGAGCCCGTCGTCCTCCTGTACCTTGCGCACCGGGACAACATCAACCCGAGCCACCCAGTCTTCAAGCCGTGGTTCGCGCTGCGCTGCCGCTATGGCGCCTTCCTGCCGGCCCCATGGAAAGTTCCCTACGATCCGTCCTGCGTTTGCCGTGTCTGCGAGCATGTGCAGGACGAACTGGCGTCCTGAGGCGGCCATCGACTGCCACTGTTGACCAGTAGTACAACGTAACTCTAGACCCCATCGTGTAAAGCGATACAAAATAAATGTACCATACCATCCTCACCCTCTTCTGCTATCGCTTCAAGCGTATTGGAACGCGGTTCGCTATGAAGCTCGAGTAGTAGAAACGGAGGATACACACAGTGCAGTGAACACGAATGCGAGCTACCATTTGGCCCCCAGGCGATTCCATCCTAGCTGTGTCTGCACGCTGCCGTCTCTAATGTGGCCGACAGACGGCGACTATCACCGGTGCGAGCGAGCAGGGACAAAACGTTTGTGGCGGAACGTGATCGCCTACAGGAAGTGCGTCTTCTTCAGATCCTGGTACTTCTTGTATCCGGCTGCGACAATGCCGGCGATGATGAACACAATGACGAAGAACGGGGTCTTCCAGCTACTCGACTTGGCGGCCGACTCCTTCACGGTCTCTTCCAGCTGCGAATCCACCTGGTCGCGGATGGCGTTCACCGTACTGTGCACGCGCTCCACGACCTTTCCGTTGGCCCAGGCCTCCAGCTCGTCAATGCGCTTCTCATCGTCCGCACCCTGCTCCTTCAGCTTCTGGATGGTGTTTTGCGTGGATTCCTTTAGTGCAGTGAACTGGTACTCAAAGTCCTCAAGCAACTGCGCGTACTTCCGCTTGACCAGCTTCATCTTGTCGTCATTGTTGCCCTTGCTCAACGTGGCTTCCAGATCCTTGTCCATTGCGTTACGCTGCTTCTCGTCCTCCTTGGCCGCGAGCGAGTCGATCACGTCACTGGCAACACAGAACACAACCGATTCATCTCGTCAGTCTCCATGAAAAGGAACCACAACTAAGCTGCCTAGACCCACTTACTCGTAGACGTTGAGCGCAATGACGTCGTGGTTGTCAGCCAGACCGCCCGTGGAGGCCGAGATGCCGACGTACGCGTCGTTCATCCAGTCGTCCCCAAAGTTGAGGCGCTGGCTGTAGCACCTGACCCAGTTGCCGGAGGCGTCGGCGTCGATGAGGATCGTGAACACCTGGTCCGCCTGCGTGTACATGAGCTTGGCGCGGGACATGTTGAGCGACGGGCTGAAAGCCGCGTTCTTCTCGTGGTAACGGATACCAGGCGCCATGCAGCCCAGCTTGTCCATATCGTTGAGCTCATCCAGCGTCTTGGAGCCGTCGTTCTCAAAGAACGTCACGTCCTTGTGGCCGCCGCCGTGCTCCTGGTTGACGAACGTATCGAACACGACGCCGACGCCCTTGAAGTCGCCGATGAAGCCGTGGTTGTCGCCCTGCACGTACTGGCTGGTGGTGAGCCAGAGCGCCAGGCCGTCGCCGAACCAGGCCTTGGCCTGGCCGCTGATGCGGAAGGTGAAGACGGCGGCGAACTCCTTGGTCGCCAGCTTTTGCTTGCCCCAGATGTGGCCGCGCTTGCTCTGGCGGTCCGGCGTCAGGCGCGCGAAGTGGCGGTTCACGGCCGTGTCGCCGCCGTACACGAAGCTGTCGCCGAGCTGGCGCAGACCCTCGCCGTCGATGATGTCGAAGGGCTTCTCGAAGGACACGTGGTCCAGGCGCTTGGCCGCCACGAGGGCGAACAACATCGCCACGCACAGCAGCAGCCCCAGGCTCACTCGAGAGACGCTCATGCTGCAGAGAGGAACGGACGAATTGCTGCTTACTGCGCGTCTGCCCAGGTCCGATTTGCTTACGTGGCGGGTGATCCGGACCAGACTGGTGTGCCTAAGTACGAATTTTATTGGATTTAATCTAACATATCGGATAAAAAACATTTATGAGCCCACTTCAACTTGCCTTCAACTTGCCAGGTTACTTGAGCACCTATCTTCTGGCCTACTGCGGCGGGGTCTTGCGCTTGCGCGGGTTGCCGTAGTGGTCCTCGTATCATTTTTTTCACCTCAGGGTAGTTCTTGGTGACGACAAAATAAACTGTGGGCGTGATGCAGTCCTCGGCGGTGGTGCGGATGTACTCCAGGATGCCGATGTTCTCGTTGCGGGCAGCATGGATGGCGTCCTTCTTGGAGAGGCGCTGCAGATGCACATGCAGCCACTTGACAGCGGCGAGCTGGTTGTTCTCCACCGCGTACTTCATTGTTGTAGGGGCGAGGAACTCCATCAGTCGGATGTGGCCTCCTGCAGCGGCTCCTGTCATCGCAGCTGGGGTACAGCCCTCACCGCGGTGCGTATGAAGCCACTTAATCATTTCGAGGTGTCCTTGACTGGCTGCGTTTGTCATAGCGAGAACTGAGCACCCTTCCCGCCTGTTGGCGTGCAGCCATTTGATCACATCCAGGTGATTGTTGCCGGCCGCGAGGTTCATCGCTTGCTTGGTGCAGCCCTCTCGGCGATTTTCATGCAAAAACTTCACAATATCCAGATGCCCATTGCTCGCCGCCTTGTTCATGGTTTCCTTGGACCACCCCCTCTTCCCGTTCGAGTGCAGCCACGTGATCATTTCATGGTCTCCAGCTTGTGCAAGTTTGTCCACGATTTCTCCCGGAAATTCTTGTTTTTGGTGCTCGTAGAGCCATTTCGCAATCTCAAATCGATCTCGATGCACTGCTTTCACCATTCCTCTTAAAGTGCAGCCTTCGTGGCGGTTGTCGCACAACCACTTCAAGATGTCCAAGTGGCCGTTCAAGGCTGCCAAGTCCATGGCATCAGTGGTACAGCCTTCAGATCGATTTTCATGTAGCCACTGTACAACCCGGAGGTGTCCGTTAGCTGCAGCGCTATCCATAGCTCTCGTCGTGCATCCTTCTTGGCAGTTGAAATGCAGAAATCGCACAACCTCCAGATGACCATTCCATGCAGCACAATCCATCGTGCTGGCCGAAAAATGCTTGGGGTAGTTGACGTGGAGCCACTTCACCATTTCAATATGGTTTCCAGACGCTGCTGCCTCCACGGCTGAATACTTCGAGTTGGGATATGCATTTTGGCGGCGCCACACCGCCATTTCTAGACCATATTCGCACGCGATATTGATGTGCACGTTCATGAAGCTTGATGAACGTTTCTCTTGTAAAAATTGGGCAACATCAACATGACCTCGAGCAACAGCTACGAAAAAGGCGCCGTCAACCTTGCGATCCCATTGTGGCTGCTTCATCAACCATTTGACCAAGTTGAGATGACCACCATGCGCAGCATGGACCACTGTTTGAACGCGATCAGGAAACAGCTCTGTCAGCCAGCCAACCACATCGAGTCGGCCTTTTCTCGAGGCGTGCATGAATGTGTTTGGTTCCACTCAAACTTTGTAAACATCAAGTCCGGTTCGCACGCGCGCAGCCACTTCAGCACCGACAAGTCCGCCATCTCACACACCGCAGCAATCGTGTCTGAATCCACACAACTGCGATACCGAGTGTATAGATCTTGCATTGCCTTCAAGGCTCCCTCTTCTGCCGTCATCTTGGCCGGAACCAAGTGCGTCGCCATTCGGTACTGACGCAGTTTCTCGTGGTGCACGAGCGTGAAACTCTGCTCAACAGCGTGAAGCGCGTGGTAGAACATGTGCGTTTGTCCCCGCTTCAGCACATCCGGCAGCGCAGACAACGAGATGTTGTCTACATAGGCGTTAATGAGTTGGACGGCGTGAGGCAGGGATTCCACAGCGGGCCATGCACGACATACAGCACGCATGCTTGTCCACACAAACTCGTCTTCTGTCTCCATCTTCACGTCGACTTTTGTTGAGAACTGGGAGAAAAAATGGGAAGTGGCCACGCTGAAATAATTTGACCTTGCTTTTTGTCGTAGAACTTCAGTGAATATGAAAACAAACATTGAAGTACTCCCTTGTCTTTCATAATGCGGCGGCGTCGATGAAGCAGCCAATTTGGTGGAGCCATTTGAATATCTTCAGGTTTTATCGAGTAGCGATCTCCACTCGTGCATTCAGAACAGGTGCTAAAACTGGTACTACGTAGTATTGTGGTTTTCAGGCTTTTTGCCGCCCATTTAGCAAGCCATCTCCGAGGGGTGCGATTTGTAAATCGGACCTTCGATAGGGATAGGGATGGCTATCTTGGGCCCATTTTGAACGCTCACTGGAAGGCGGGAGGCAGCGGATTGCCTTCTCGCAGTAGTTGCTACTCAACGCGTGCCGCAGTGGGGCCGCCCTCCGCTAAGCGCAGCATTGCGAATTCCACTACGACGTCGCCGAAAGCTGTCCTCGCGGCGAAACAAGACCGCCCAAACGCTTGGCAACCCGGTACAGTACGGAGCTATAACCTGGTGAACGGTAAGGGGCAGATACTCACTCACACGCTCTTTCCCGTGACGTTGGCAGGGATGCAGTTGGGACTAGTGTTTGAAGTGTACTAACAAGCAGAGAGGGCAGTCTACTGCTCGACAGATTGGTTGCTCTACACAGTGAGGGTGGGCATTGACGCCTCGCTAACTCGCTTTTGGCGTTTGAATGTGCTCTAGATGCAGAAGTGCCGTACTTGTGGCTGCAGCCAGCATCGCACAGCGTTCTTGAACATGAATGTCTTGAAAAGAACTGCGGTCAGTACAGCCGATTGCGTTGTGGCTAGCAGAAGTCGGCGGTTGTTCTCAATCTCTGATAAGGTACGGAAGAAGTGTTGACGCTTTCTATTCCTCTTTCTTTAAACTAACTAACTGACTTGACTGCACTGATTCTCTGCCACTGACAGACAATCGAATAAACTCCTCGAGCTTGTCATTCTGCGATTCGCTCTTTTCGTGTGAGGTGTTACGACTAACTGACTTGTGCTACATTTTCTGTCGCCATGGAGATACGTCGAGCAGCACAGCAGTCGCCTCCGCCGGTGCTGGTACCAGACGCATCAACAACAGGAGAGCAGTCGCAGAGCGATCCGCCTTGGGCTGTCGAAGCATTAGCACCCCCTGATGAAGGACCGCCACCATTTCCTTCCAAGGCTGACGCTGTACTGGTCATACGAGTTGGGGAGCCACTTTCTCGCGCTCGGAGTGGCTGGAAAAGTGACGTGAACTTTGATATCGGCGAGGGATACGCTGTGTTTAAGGAGAAGTGCATCACAAAGTTCGCAGCGCTCACCACAGGTCCTGACGCACCAAACAAGCCAGTGGAGCTGCCAGAAGACCCTTCTATCTACCTCAGACGCGCCAAGAACGATACGCAGGCCAAGTTTATTCAGCTGACACCTGCCAACTTCGTGCAAACACTTCAACATCGGTGGCGACTGTTGACTACCGACGATATTCGCCAGCTTGGCGACTTTCGATTTGAAGCCTTCCTGTACGTTCAACACGCAGCGCAACCCGAACAATTTCACCGAGCTACTGCACGACGGGTTGAACAAGCTCGAATGCAGAGAATGGCATACGAGACAGCGAACGCCGTGCAGTTTGGTGCGATAACCTCGCATCATCTAAATGTGGTTCACGCGAGGAGACCCGAATCAGCTGCTTTTGAGGTTCCAGAAGACAACACAACGGCGCAGGCTATGGAGTTAGATCGTCAACGTGAAGCGTTGGACCGCCTTGCCAACGCAAAAGAAGAAGCTCAACAGACAGCGACCATTCAGGTAAAGCTCAACGGGTTATGGATGCCATTAGAAGTCAACGTTCTCTCGCTGCGCCGGGCCCTCGGTCTTCCAGATCACGATATTTTTTCAAGGGGTATATTTAACGACTTCACGCCAGCGCAGCCGACCAACGGTCAGATGGATGATGAAGATCACGCCGAAGACGAGTCCATGATCTAGCAGAGTCCAGCTTTCAAGGCGGCGACCGCTTCGACCGCTTCGACAGCTTCGTCGCTGATGGCGATCATTCCCACAGCGTAGCACCTGGCATCATGAAGGATCGCCGGTGGTTAGATGGCAACCCGGAATGAAGACGGCCACGCTGTTTGACGGTGAACATGTTCTTCTGGGACGTTCATCTGGGGCGTTCTACTGGAACGTTCAGGATGAAAATATCGTGTGCGAGATCCTCTGCAAGGCTACCAAAACAAACCAGGGCGAAAAGCAGAGTAAAGACAACAAGATAGTATGCAACAGAATGAAATGAATTTGATTAATCAATGTTACTCACTATTGTTGCTTGTTCGTAGGAGCTCATCAAACGTTTGGTTTCGGAGTCCTGTAGTCATGTAACCGCAGTGATGGAAGGTACCGTAACAGCCTTTGGCTTCGCGACGTGTGCATGCCCGCATGGCAACATCCAGAACGCGATCAGGATACAAGTGGAAGAGCAAGTAAGCGTGCTTTTGCAGCCACCGCTTGAGCAACCCAAAGCACGGCTCTATCGGGTTAAGCTGTGGGCAATATGGCGGCAGGAAAATAAGTCGAGCTCCACACTGGTGAATGGTGTCTTGTAGTTCTGGGTAAGCGTGAATCTTAGCGTTGTCCATGATGACAATAGGACGAGGCCATGGCCATGGATTGAGCCGTGGGATAACGTGCTTCACAAACGCGTCGTTAAACTTCTCTCTTGTAAAAGTGCCTTCAGTCCAACCCACGCGAAAAACCCATGCACGTCAACTGCTGCGAGAATCGAGAGGCGCTTTCCACGTCGAAATGGCATCTTGACAACTGCTGGTGTGTTCCGCTTCGACCAGCCGTAACATCGAGAAAAACAAGCTGCTCAGCGAACGAGAAGATCGGGAGAAGCTTCGAGCGATACACTTCAATTTCAGCAGGTAAGGCCTCTCTGGCGGCCTTGGAGAGCACCTTCCTGCTGAGATTGAGGTCGAAGTTGAGCACTCTGCAAATTGTTGATGTTGAAACAGTCGTAATGTCGGGGTAGTTCTTGATCACAAACTCTCTTAACTCCTCTATGTTGAAGGTCGGGTGGGCCGAAACGTACGCTTCTACGGCAGCGATAACTTCAGGAGGCCATCGGGAGCTGGTTTCACGTGCGGCCTTCTCGTTGACGATGCCCTTCTTGAGAAACAACTCATACCAGCGGCGAAGTGTTCTCTGCTTCGGGCCAAACAGCTCTGAGGCGCACAGACTTGCGATGTTGTAGATGTGCATCAGTGCCACGGCCCGCCAGCGAAAGTCATCACTATAAGTCATCGCAACGCTGCAAATGCGCAAGTGGATGCAAAACAGACTGGGGCTGGAACGAGTCGCACAGTCCACTCATTTATGCCGTGTAAAAGCGGCAAAACCGAGAGCTCCCTCCACAAAGGGGCAGAGTTAGCAAAGCAAACCTAATCTCCTGAATCATTTTGGACTCGCAAGTTCACCATATCGGACCCCCTTTCGGACCCGCTATCTCGGGATCGGAGACCTCCGTTTGGCTAAAACGATGAAAAGCACAATACATGTATTTTCACTTTAAAAGGGTGCAATCGCTCCGTGGATGAATCTACTATGTATTACTTCGTCGGAACCAGGTGTGACCGACCACTTTCAGCAGCTTGATCCTCACTCCACTTGATTGCACAACAAACACGCCAACCAGCAGCAACTTGCCAGCAACATGTCCGCTTCAGCTTAATGCTCTGGTGTGGTGCACACATCCTCGCCGCCCAAAAGTGGCGCGAACCAATCCAAAAACCTTTGCTGCCATGTTCACCACCACAGCGACGTCCAAGGCCAACGTGCCAGCGCCTGTGCTGCCCTGGGTGGAGAAGTAGTACGTGCCTCAACTTCTTCTGCGTCTCTCCCTCTAAACGCAGCAAAGCTCTAACAGTTTCTGACTGCGGTCGCCTGCGCCCCAGTCGCCCCAAGAACGTCGATGAGATCTCGCACCAGGAGCACGTGGTAGCCACGCTCAAGACGTCCATCGCCAATGGTCAGCTGCCCCACTTACTGTTCTACGGACCCCCAGGAACAGGCAAGACGTCCACCATCGTGGCTGTGGGTCGCCAGCTCTTCGGTCTGGACTTCCGCAAGAACGGCCGCTTCTTGGAGCTCAATGCGTCGGACGACCGAGGCATCAAGGTGGTGCGCGAGAAGGTCAAGAGCTTCGCTCAGGGCGCCATCAGCACCGCCAGCGGCCTGCCGCCCTTCAAGATCATCGTGCTGGACGAGGCCGACTCCATGACGGGCGACGCGCAGTCGGCGCTGCGCCGCATGATGGAGAACTACTCCAAGGTCACGCGCTTCTGCCTCATCTGTAACTACGTGAGTCGCATCATTGAGCCAGTGGCCTCGCGATGCGCCAAGTTCCGCTTTGCTCCGCTGGAGAGGGTCTCCATGGCCTCACGAGTGCGCTTCATCGCCTCGGAAGAGCACGTGAATGTGCCGGAGCCCGTGCTCGAGTCGCTGCTCGAGTGCTCGAACGGAGACTTGCGCAAGGCGATCAACTACCTGCAGAGCGCCAAGCAGCTCTGCGGAGACGAAGAGCTGTCCCATGACGACGTTGTCGCGGTCGCTGGTCTCGCTCCTCCGGAGCTGCTGCAACACTTTTGGGTCTCAGTGGCGTCCAACAGCTTCGAGAAGATGAAGACGGACATTGAGAACATCCTGATGGCTGGCTACCCGGTGCTGACGATTTTGCGGCAGCTGAATGACGACGTGTTCGCACTGGATAAGCTCAACGACGTACAAAAGGCCAAGGTCTGCTTGCGCATTGCGGAAGCCGACAAGAGGCTTGTCGACGGTGCCAGTGAGCACTTCCAATTGCTGGACGTCGCATCCTACGCCATGCGCGTGTACCACACGCAGCAGTAGGGGCAGGATACAGGCGTAAATAAAGCCGAGTTGCGATGACGAATGGACAATTGAGTTCCTAGTATTTCCTGTAGCATTGAAGCCGTCTGCCAGTTCAGCGACCAATTGCCGTGAGTTCCGTATCTAGTTACTCGTAATGGTAGCTGCTCCCTGGTCAGTGACAGAAGACATTTGAGTCCATTCGTGGTTGCTGCGCTGCTTCCAGAAGGTAACCTCGTCATCTCCAGCGGCGACGCTCAGCACGGAGCCCGTGAGCGACCAGCTTATCCGGTACACCGGCGCGCGGAACGTATTCACCACGTGCATCTCCCACTCGCCGTCCGCCTCATCTTGAGTCCAAACACGCACCGTGTAATCATCCGATCCGGACGCGATGACGTTCGCTGGAATGCCGACATTCGGTGCCCAGGCCACGTCACGAACCCAGTCGTTGTGTCCGTACAAGGGGGTATTCACAACTTCCCAGTAGCTGGTCCCAGGGTTCCCATCTTCCTGGTGCGTAGTGACAAGCTGCCAGATCGTAACTGCCTGGTTGCAGGATCCAGTGACGACACGCTGGATGGGGCCCTTGGCGCCCTGCGACCCCAGCGAGTTGTAGGGCGCCCAGCTCACGGATGTGCAGCCCATACCCTCCTCCGAGTTGCGGAAGCTCGAAGAAACAACCCACCCTTCGCGCATACGGGTAAGGAACGACACCTGGCCATCGGCCGACGCGCTGGCCAGACACAGACCGTACTCGTACGGTGCCCAGGCCACACTCAGCACTGCGAGCGAGTGGAAGTCATGCACGTGCTTGATCCGCCATTCCGTCACGTTGCCAACTCCCCCGGCGCCCTGCTGCACCAGTTCCTCCCGGTAGATGTAGACTTTTCCGTCCTGCGCTGCCAGGGCCAGCACAGCGCCGAACTTGGGATGCGCCCAGGCCACGCGGTGGATCGGAGCGGCCGAGTCGTCGGCTAGAGGCACCACGTGCAGCAGCACATGCAGCGGCTGCTCCTGCTGCGGTTCGTGCTCCTTCTTCGTGGCCGAGTGATCGTCGCCGCTCCCCCTGGGCGCTATGGCCTTGGACACGTCGTACACGCGGAACGTCCGGTCGGACGAGCACGTGGCTAGGCGCTTGCCGTAGTAATCCAGCTGGATGTCGTAGATCATGTCGTTGTGC
The DNA here is from genome assembly GCA_033557995.1 of Phytophthora crassamura. NCBI lineage: Eukaryota > Oomycota > Peronosporomycetes > Peronosporales > Peronosporaceae > Phytophthora > Phytophthora crassamura. The sequence goes on from JAUCED010000004.1 coordinate 5,022,917, forward strand.
TCCGTGTCGATGCTCGCCACGGGCGCTTGGCGCGGCTGCTGCTGTTGGGGGTGCTGCGGCTGGCCGTAGGGCGCGGCGAACGGTCCACTCGCTGGCGAGCCGTGCGCATGGAACTCCATCTTTGCTGTCCGCGATCACGAAGTGTCAGGAGCACAAAGTGCAAAATGCAATATAGCAAAATATTGCGACGGCGTTTTTACCATTTATGTATACCATTATTTTACCATTTATGTGTACCAGCCTGGTACACATAATGGTAAAATAATCGTGCTACTTCGAGTACATGTAAGTACCAGGTCTTCCAAGACCATTTTTGAAAAGGCAACTTGTCTGATGTTTGCCGTGAACGGGCCGAGTGGACCGACGTCGCGCAACGAGCGGCGTGTGAAGACCGACAAGCAGCGGGAGAAGGAGGAGGAGACCCGGAGGCGATGGGAAGAGAAGAAACGCGAGCATTTCTTCCAGGAGAAGCGAGCGCTGGCTGAAGACAGCAAAAACGGTGAGGACTGCACGCACTTCGAGTTTGTAGAGACAGCAGCAACATTGGGATTAACGAGGCTCTACTCATAGCAGGCAAAGTCAAAGCGAAGGAACGCGCAGTGGAGTCCGATATTTTCAAGGTGCAGAAATTCCTGCCTTCGCTTGGGAGTCCCGGCAGACTGGAGTTGACTGCTGTTGTCGTTGTTGTCGTTGACAGGGATGCCGAATTGTGTTCAATGGGCGCACAGGCAAAGTGTCGTCGTAGGTGCACTAGTGCAAGATGCAGTTGCACGATGGAGACATGCACTAACGCTGGTGATGGCTGTGTGATGCAGATACTACCTGGCGAAATTAGTGCAGGAGCACGGCGGCAATGTTGCGTACGCTTTCTCCAAAAAAATTAACCGAACGCTCCACTGTATTGATGTGGGTCATGCTCCGTCGTCTTTTCAGGTCCACGTTGACTGCCACGCGCGTCACGCACATGGTCGGATCTAACTTGAACGGGTCCAAGGCTGATAAAGTGCTCAAGGTAAACTCCGACCTCAAGGGTTCTCCTCATATCAAAGTTGTTTTACACTAATGATGAACATTCTCTACGCGCACAGAGCTCTCGCAAGGCCAAGTTTGTAAGTCCAGGTACGCTTCTTCGTTCTGGGCAACGATACGTTTGCTGCAAGAGATGTCAACGTTGAATTCCATCTAATGTGTACTTCGTACAGAGTGGATCTTACAGTCCGTCAAGCACAAGAAGCGTCAGCCCGAGTTCGAATACCTTGTCTACAAAGATTCCTGCGGAGCAAGCTCGCTGCGTGCTGCGTTCTCCCGAACTGCCTCGTCCAGCAAGTGAGCAACCCTGCAGCAGGAGCTCTATCTGCAGCGTCATTCCCAGCACATTAGAACACAAGACGAAGAGTGACGCAACGTGAAACACCCGCTTGTAGAAAGAGAAAGAATATACCATGTATAGGGTCACAACTAACCAGAGTAGCATTCGTTGTCGTTCCTCTCAGCCAAAACCGAGCAAGCGACAGCGAGGAGAAGAGCGCCGGGCTGGCCTGGCAGAGAAACTAGCTTGGAACTCTCCTCCAAAAACCCATCGCATCCTCGAACTGTTAGCCTTTCACCCGTGCCGCACACCAGCCTCATTGCTCAATATCTTGTTTGGGGCCTCGCGAGTGCTGCGAGCAAACTCGGCCCACCCCTTGTGTCTCGCAACACAAGACGCCGAAGCTAAACTGTAGACAAATCACCCGGTGCGCGACGCGAGGCAAACAGGACTAAACGACACCGCTTAGCAGCACTTCGAACCGCCGTTGGACGGGACCTGTTGGCCGGGGGTCAGCTTGACGCCAGCCTTGGGGGCCACGGGGGCGTTGGCCATGCGCTTCTTGATCTGGGCAGCCATCATCATGAAGGCCTTTTCGACGTTGGCGGCGTTCTTCGCACTGGTCTCCAGGAACTCAATGCCCAAGCTCTCGGCAAACTCCTTGGCGGCGTCCGTGCTCACCACGCGCTTGGCCGTCAGATCGCTCTTGTTGCCCACCAGCAGCTTGTTCACGTTCTCGCAGGCGTATCTGCAAATCACAGCGGCACACAAGTCAGCTCCTTTCCACGGGTTCCCTGATATAGGCGTCCGCTGCTAGGGCGCACCTATCGATTTCATGCAGCCACTGCTTGACGTTGTTGAACGACTCCTGGTCCGTGACATCGTACACGACGATGATGCCGTGCGCGCCGCGGTAGTAGCTGCTAGTGATGGTGCGGAAACGCTCCTGGCCGGCGGTGTCCCACTACACAGAGAGATTGGCATTAGTTAGTTTCGTCCACGGCAGCAAGAAGAAAGGAATGGAGGCCGACGCACAATCTGGAGCTTGATGGTCTTGCCGTCCAGCTCGATCGTACGGATTTTCTGGGCGCAAGTCACGGGCAAGAGCAACGTCAGTAATCCTGATAGAATCAGCCCGTACTGGACCACAATGGGACCAAGTCGGAAGAGCAGAGCAGAGCCTACTCACAAAGTCCACGCCAATGGTCGAAATGTAGCTCTCCGTGTACGTGTCGTCCGCGAAACGGAGCAGCAGACACGACTTGCCGACGCCCGAGTCACCGATCAGCAGCAGCTTGAACAGGTAGTCACTGCACACAGCACATCACAGTCGCTCGTTAGTAAGGTCTGTTACATTAGTGGATGGCTGCAGCTTGGTCCAAAACGCACTATTCCGGGTTCATCTTGGATGATTCGGGGGTGGGTGAAGGCGCTTGATCTGCAGTATGACACAGCCAAGAACGCGGTAAGTCCACGATCCCACGGCACGAGGTTCGCCCCGCTCCCTCGTTCTCTCTCTCCCCTTCCAGGCGGCCCTGGATTTCGAGGAAAGATCGAGGATCCGCCCACATCGACCAGACGGCGCGGCACCAAGTGGCGGAGAGAGACAAGGGGGAGAGCGAGCGGCGGAAAGGGAGATAGAGGGGAGGGCACGGGCTGCAGCTAGCGCGTCCTAGAGCTACCTACTCGAGGAGGAAGGACGCTTCTTGGGTTGTGAGTCGCGTGCGGGGTCCGCGTCGAGTCTGCGTTTGGCTTTGGTTTCCGAGAGAAAGCAGAGAAAGAACGCGGGCGCCGTTTCCGCGAGGTTTAATGTGTGCTATCGAGGTTTTTCTCGCTTTTCGACCAATCGACGCGTGGATGGTGTGGCGCACACCAACATCTGCCAAGTGATTGATTTCGCCTCTGTTGCCGACGTTGAAGGCGCGGCGCGCTTGATGACAGCGGAGACCAATGAAGCGCTGCCAGCGGGGAGCTTCCGACAGGCGTTGCACCGAAGAAGAAGCGATCGCGTTCTCAGAGTTGGGGGCAGCTAAATATACTTTGGCGCGTCCCACAAAACCGAAGCTTTGATGCAACTCAATGTCGAGGTGGTGTGGTAACGGGCACTGACAGCTGCAGTCGTCGTCGGACAGCAAGGATGTCGCGCAAGGCCTACATGCGTAGATAAGAACAAGCTGACGGCGCAGTGGCGAATGCGAAAAGTCCGGCAGATCTCGACGAGCACAGCTTCCTCCAGCAACTGGCAGCAAGACGGCGGGGAGAAGCAGCTTTAGTTGCTCCGCGACGCGTGCGCAAATGTTTTTTCGCCCACTCAATCGCGCTGACATTGCCAAGCTTCTCCAGACGTCGCCGGCCAACCGTATCCATATTGCGGTGCAAAATGAGGGAGCGAACGCGGAGCTTGAGGGCCGCAGGGTCACATGCCAGAGCCGCCATTACGCAGCAGCCTACAGAGTGCAATTGCTCGTTAGTTTGTACGACTGCTAAGGTTGCTGGTGCCGTCGCGGCCGAGCTGCACGCCATCGCCGCCAATCACCACCATCGTCGCAGCACTGATTTCCGAGATTCTTTGGTTCAACCAGAGTGATGGTCCTCGTCCTCGTTTTGGGTCTTCAAATTACGTACCGTTCTCGAAGACGGACCCATACAAATGAAAGTACAAAAGCTCATCAAAGAGACACGCCCATACGAATTAGTGCTTCACAAGCCACGAATTACCGTCTGCCCGCGCTAGGGTTGTGCTTCGGAGTGGCGTTTTGTTCCGCCTTCAGCTCCCCCCACACAAAGAAAGTGGGGAAGCCGAGAACAAACGTCGAAGGCAAGTAACCAGATCGAGGTCTCGGCAGCGGCGGCGCCAGCGCACCTCACGCTGCGCCACCGTTGTCGTGAGCTGTATGTGTAGCAGCGCGCGCGTTCGGCGGTCGGGTAGCAGCAACGCGCACCTCTGAATTCGTTCCACGAGAGGAGAGAGCGTGCGCGGCGCCGACTCAACCCGAATCCGGTCAAGCGCTGCGTTGGCGTGTGGATTTACTGTCTATTGAGGGCGCAACGCGCGAATCCGGGGTGCCGGTCGTGTGGAGCGACCCTTCGATGGGCGGTACCGTGTCCGAAGCGGGAAAAGAACTGACTGGATGGCGCTGTTTGTGTCTGTGGCTCACTGTAGACGCAACGATCTTGGAGGAAACACTAGCGAGAGAAGAAGACGCCGCCAGTCTTTTTTGTTGCCACCATGAGCTCGTTCAAGAAGGAGCACCCGTTCGGTACGTGGCTTTAGGGGATTTCTTCTGTTCTTGGGCGACGGGAATCACTCACGACGTTTGATGGTGCTGACTTTTGCAGAGAAGCGCCAGGCCGAGGCCCAGCGCATCCGATCCAAGTACCCCGACCGAATTCCGGTGCGTACACGACAGCTGCTGTAGCCAAGTGAGACTGCTGCTGACGCTGTTGTTACTGTGCAGGTGATTTGTGAGAAGGCGGACCGCAGCGACATCCCGGACATTGACAAGAAGAAGTACCTGGTGCCAGCCGACCTGACTGTCGGGCAGTTCGTGTACGTGATCCGAAAGCGCATCAAATTGAGCCCCGAGAAGGCAATCTTCATCTTCATCAACAACGTCCTCCCACCCACCGGTACGGCTTGCCCAACTGAAACTGTACTTGAATTGTATGCTAACGGTATTGTTTGCTTGGTTCAGCTGCCCTGATGTCGAACATTTACGAAGAACAGAAAGACGTGGACGGCTTCCTCTACATCACCTACAGCGGCGAGAACACGTTCGGTCAATAGGCCGCACGTGTTGTCGGCGTGTGGGGACTGGATTTTGGTTGAAGATTTTTTTCGTCGTCGGTGCAGTGTACCGGCCAGCTTTGCGCTTTCAAGCAGGGCTGCAGGGCTGCGTTTCCGCATCGGAGACTCCGACGTATTCTTGAGGAAGGAGATGACAAGATGAAGTCGGCGGGCCGATCCGGCCACTTCTCCGAGAGCACGACAAGAAGTATTTGCTACCACGAGTGGTCCTTCTGCTAAAGCTGGCGATGTGGATATTTCCCTAGGAACAAAACCCCAGAAAAATGCATGCAATTCTATTCTCTCGCTCGTGGCTCCTTTCGTGTTGTAGCAGAGCTTGGACTCGGATCTACACGCGCTGGAACTCCACCATCTGCAGTCCTTGACCAACGACCACAACTTCATCCGCCGATGCGCCCGGGGTCTGCCGAATAGCAAGATCAGCGATGTCGGCGCATTCCGAGAAAGCAGCTCCTTGCCACTCGAGCTTGGTATTTTTCTCCTCGTGAACGATGCTCCACTTGCTAACGCGCTGGTCGTAGCCCGCGGCAAAAACGATGTTGGCATCGACGCAGGCTACACTTTTGATAGCCGAGCCGCTGGCATTTACCGTCCGGTCTTGAGACAGCACTAGGCACGCTGGGAAGCGTAACTTGTAGAAACACAAATTCTGGTCATCTCCACCGCTGATGAGAGTCACGTCAAGGCTGTCCTCCTCGCTCTTCGCACAAGATGCGAGATCGATGCAGTTGACGCCCATATCATGCGCTAGGTAGTCGCCACTTGGTTGCAAAGTACTGATCATACTCTGCAGCTTCTCCTTCAGTAGTTCCAGAGCCTCGTTGGACTGGAGATGCGAAGCAATCGTCTTGAGCAACGCGCTCAGATCCCACAGCGTCACTAGGCCGTCGGTGGAACCGACTGCCAATCCAGCAACTAGTGCATCGTCATCGCCTTCTTGGAAGCCGATACAGGACAAAATCGGTTTTCTTGACGTTGAGCGGCAGCCACCAAGCTCAATGAGTTTGTCGTGGTTCACATCCAGTAGCAGGAGTTGAGTGGAACCTTCCGAGTTGCAAGCCGCCACAAGGCGATACGCGTCGGACGCAGAGGGGATAAAAAAAGTGGCAAGGCCGAGAATACGATGGTCCTGAGCTGCCTCGACACGTTCCTGGCCGCAGATATGGCGGAGCAAATCGCTCTCTCCGCGAACGGCCCACACGTTCAGGCGCTGTTTTCCGCCTCCTGATAGGATGATGTGCTCCTCCAATCCATCCGAGGATTGACGCTGGAACGTCGTAAGCGCGCGCACAGTCGTCGTATGGGCGACCCCCGTGGCCACACTTCCCCACCGGGAGCTTGGGCTGTTCTCTTGATCATAAAGAGCGCGACGACGATGCAGCATCAAGCTGTTATCTTCGGCCGCAGTAACCAGCATTTCGTTTCCTAGGAAAGCCACGCAAGTCGTCATGCGGCCGTGATGCTTGTCGTGCAACGAGCACATGGAGAACAATGGCGCGGTGTCGGTAATGCCGCGTTTGGTCAGAAGGGTAGAGTGCACTTTGACTTCAACTTGCTGCTTCTGCGTCGCTGGAGGCGTGAACACAAAAGTGTGTGAGGGTAAGGCTGAGCACGAGTCCCCAACTGTGGTGAATAGAGCGTGCGGGCGACGCCAACCACCACATTCCACGTTGAAAACACGATATTGCGCCGAGAAGTTGTGCAGAACAGCTTGAGTTGCGTGGAAGCCAAAGACCATCAGATCACTCTTTGTCTTCCCGTCGGAGGATGAAGATTCACCCCACCAAAGCTGCTTGACTGTAGAGATACCCCGGATCGATTCACGACCCACCTGCGTCGCAGTGAGAGCACCGCATGCGTCTTCTTCTAGCGCAAAGGAGCAAATGTATCCATCGTGACCACCCGAAATCATGACAGCTTGTGAAATGTCATCATCATCGGAAAGCGCAAGCGATGCCACCAATTCACGCCCGTGAACACTTCTCAGCACAAGCGCAGGGAGCCGTGCCACATCGACTTCATACTCACTGTCCTCCAAACGAAGCGAGCGGCGGAAGATGTACACGCTACCGTGGCCGTCACCTCCAAAGATGTTTCTTGTCGAACTTGACCGGTCTACCACTAGGACTGTAGACAGTGAGCTTTTAGCAGGGATCTTAAACGTCGCCATACGCTCAACGTTAATAGACGAGCTCTCCTCAGTCTCTACCAAAGTAAGCTTCCATTCCGATAGAACACCATTGGCACCACTAACGAAAAGAGCGTCTTCTTCATCCCACCAAATCTTCATGACTCGAACGTTGACTTGCGTAGTCCACGAGTGCATCAGATTGCCCGTAGAAGCTTCAACAACGCAAACACGGCCCGCTACGTCTCCAAGCAGCAGAAATCGTCCAGATGAATCAATGGAGAACGACGACAAACCACCAGAACGGGTTTGAGCGGCAGCAGCGTCAACCGGAGCGATAGTAAACAAGAGCTCCGTAGTGAGTGACAAGAGGTCTACGCGGAAAATCTCGCCGTGCTCCGACGCCACGAAGGCAACCTTTCCGCCTTCTAGAGTGCTGACAACGATGTTGCGTACACTGTGAGACGACGGGCCGCCCTTTTTCTTGGTTGCAAAATGAGCTGTCGAGATAGGAACAGCGATGGATTTATACCAGTCACTTGCTCCCGGCGAACTGGACGAGGACATGATCTGTTGAGCGATGTCCCAAAGCTTCACAGCACCATCGCCTCCTCCTGTGGCAATGATTTTGTGCGACGGGTGGACTGCTGCACGCCACACGTGCCTGCCCATGTGGCCCTGTAGTGTCGCCACGCAGTTCCCCTCAACATCCCAAAGCTTGCAAAGGCCGTCCTCGCTGGCAGTAACCACGCCGCGTTCCCAGAAAGACACATCCCAAATGCGCGCTGAATGACCCCAGGATCGGAACACCGGGGTGTACTCACTCGCGAGCAGCTCCACACGGCTCGCTGTTCTTGGCTGCTGCAGGAGCTCGGCCGTCACCTTGGCGATATTCGACCATAGCTGCACTGTGCGGTCGTCCGAGACGGAGGCCAATGAGTGCGCGTCCGACGACCAGGCCAACTTGAAGAGCACGCCATCGTGAGCATGCAGTCGCTGAGCCGGCTCCACTGCGGAGATCGGCTCTTCACTTCCTTTTTCCATGGGGTTCCACAATAAAATCTGCTGGAATACTGTTCCTGAAGCGACGAGGAGCTCATCCAGCGACCGTCCGTGGAACGCCAGCGCGTACAAAATGCAGCGCTCGGCGCACTGCACGTTGCGCAGAATGTCGTTGCGCACCGGGTCCCATACTTGCACCAGGTTGTGCGCCAGGCCGACGGCCGCCAAGAGGTTCTTGTTCCCGTCTGATGCCAAGTCGTCGGACAGCAATTGCACGTCGAACACCCAGTCACAGAACACCTTGGGCGTGCCCAGTACCGTAAACGCCTCAAGGCCCCGAGCAGCCTCCGGGTTCTGTGGCAGGTTCTTGAAACAGGCCACGCGCTTTTGTCCGAAAAAGGCGCCTCCAAACGCTTGCGATTCGCCGCTAGTGTCGAAAAGTGCGACCACGTCGCAGCCGTGCAGAATGCCTCGCTTCAGCACCGTGTGCTCGCCCAAAAGCTCACCTGTCCTGGTGGCGTACAGGAAAACCGTTGGTCCCACACCAACGTAGAGTAACGAGCCATCGGACGAGAAGGACACGAGCGTCACAGCGCCCAGGAACTCCTGCTTCTTGATCGGCGGGGTCGTCATGCTTAAGCGCTCCGTCCGCTCCGCACCACCCAAGACTGGAATATCGGTATACCGGTTTTCGCTAGTCGAAACTCTCGACTCGAAAGACCTTCGCCTGGACTGCTGGCTTCAGATGGCTACACATGTGCAAGTTGAAGTGGATTGGTGAAGAAAATGCATTCCAATGGCTATAAGTTAGTTATTGGTATATTTACATAGCTACGCCTCGGAACTCACGGCGCTGCTGGAAGCCTCGAGCGCGACGCGCCAGCGGTCCTCTAATGGCACGGGCGGCCTGGCTGCACGTCGTCTGTAACGCTGGTGTTGCTGCTGCTTCTGGTACTCGCTGAGTTTCGAGTAAACGGGTTTCTCCATCTGAAGCACTTTCCATACCGAGCGCGCTTTGCGGAACTCGATCTTGCTCTTGTTCGGGTCCCACACAGGCGAGAAGTTCTCCACTTGCAGCGTGCGCTCCAAGGTCTTTGCGCTAATGCCTTCCGGGAGGGTGACGCCCCGGAGGAAGAAATCGCGCACGAGCGGGGAGATGACATCCGCGCAAGACACGCATTTCGGCACCGCCGAGAAAGTGTGCGAGCACAGGATACGGACGAACTGGTGGAGTCCGACGCGGCGCTGGTTGATCACGTCGGGCAGGCGCGAGCACAGCAGGTGGCGCCTCGGGAACCAGTAGCCGCGCAGCGTCTGGGCGAACCACGCGCAGCCGAAGCACTGCGGGCGAGCTCCGCCGCCGCGTCGGAAGAAGAATGCGTCCAGCTTTTTCAGCAGATCCCGGAACTCCGAGTAGCGGCGCTCGACGCACCACTTTAGATCCGTCTTGACGAGCGAGCACTGCAGCACGTACTGAGTTGGTGCGCCCATGCGCGGGCTCGGCTTGGCGTTCAGCAGTTGCACCACGAGCTTCGGCTCGAGGCTGTCGGGCCGGCACGTGATGCTCGAGTGGAAGCAGTCGTCGTCAATGTGCATGGCGACGTGGGTGACCAAGCGAATTGCGCAGTGAGCAACAACGAAGATCCTCAACTTGGAGAGCTAATTGGGGCCATGCTGCCGCCATCACCTTCACTTCTGATCTGCATATCCATCCGCGCCGCAGCCCCAGGATCGGCGGCACCCAGGCTATTCGCGACGCAGGAGATCGACGCCCGCGCCACGAATAACGCTGGAGACCACATGACGTTTCCCCTGTCCGACCGTGCAAAATTCGCCAGCATCGTGTCCCTCGCACTGCGAGGCTCGCAGCACGAACGCATGAGCTATAATACACGCATGTTGTGCGCTTCCCAGCGCCACTGCTCCGGGCGCTTATCGGTGAGGCGTTCATGTTCACGCAAGCCCACCCCACAGCGGTTCTGAGAACCGTTCTCCCATCTCGGGTCCTCATCCTTACCCGCTCCATACAATCGCCGAGTCAACCGTCGGTTCGGCGGCGCCATCTGCTCTGACTCGTTTCGTCTGAATTTTCACTGCGGGTCGCTCCTCTGGCAGTTCGCGTCTTGCCCACGAGTTCGGCAGCCAGCTTGACTCTTACGGCGCCATTAGACCGGTTTCCTTTGGCGACAGGCCAGCAGCTCCTCTGTCGTGCCTATGACATCCCCTCGCCAGTCGAAGGCCGCGCAGGTCGCCAGTATCAAACAGGAACTGGACGTTGTCGAGACCTGCCGCAGCGTGAGCGACGAGTCCTCCAGCAGTGCGTACGACTCGGCCATTGAGAACGAGGACGCCGCGAGCGAAGGAGAGAGCGCAGAAGCCGAGATCGAGCCGGAAGAGCGTGAAAAGGAGACTGAGAGCTTGAAGGAAAAGGCCACGACGACTCAAAAGGAGCAGACAGAGAAGGCGGGGCTGACAGAAGACAAGTCCGCACTTGCCAAGACGCAGGACGAACCGGAGCTGGAGACACCGAGTGACGACTCGTACGAGGAGGAAGAAAAGAAGCAGCCAGCGGCACGTCCAGCCACTGCGAGAAGCGCCGAGTCGAGTTCCGTCTCGCGCCGTCCTTTTCTACCGCTAGCCCCCAAGGGCTGGAGAGCGCGGGCCATGCAGTCCAACACACAGATCACGCGCCTCATGAAGGCGGCGCTGCTTCAGACCCTGCTGCACGCCATCCGCACCGGCTCGGTGGAAGGCGTCAAGGTCGCCATCGAGCGCGGCGTGCAGGTGCAGTACCTGGACAGCCGCCAGCGCAACCTCGTCATGCTGGCCAGCAAGTGCGACACCGACTCTCGCCTCCACATCGTGATCATTCTGCTTGACGCTGGCTGCGATATGGACCACAAGGACCAGCTAGGCTGGAGCTGCCTGCATTACGCTTGGTACGTGCCGCACACACGAGAAGCCACCCCCAGGGGTCCTTCAACTAACCTATACGACTTGTTTGTTTGCTTTCATTCAGCGCCAGCGGAGCGGACGACGTGGCTGCTGAGCTTATCCGCCGCGGAGCTCGCGTCGAGTTCAACCCGTACGGCTACGGGCCCGAAGACTTTAATATTCCCAAGGTGGCACATGCGAAAAGTCTGCTTCAGCACACGGAGCAGCTGCAGCACGAGCAGCATGTTGTCGCGGCCTGGACGTACTTCCGCCGCCAAGCTGAGAAGTCTAGCTACGGCATCAAGTGCAATTCAGTACGTCTGTTGGCTGATAGGCTCCTCAAGTGCGTGATGACTAATTAATCGTTTGTGGTTGCCTTCTGTGCTCTTTGCAGAACTGCGATCTTGGTAAACCTCTAAAGATCACGTTTCAAGCCCCTATTGGCCACAGCCCCCTCGACCGAATCCGCGTGGTCGACATGAATGCGGACGTGGCCCTTTGGCTGCAAGTGTCCAAGACATTCAGTATTCCTCCGGGGGACGTGGGTACAATCACGCTGGATGTGGAGACTCTGGACCGGCCTTCACTGTATCGCATCGTATACGAGAAGTACGAGCCGACGCCCATTCAACTCCCTGCTTCGGTTGCCGAGAGCAGCTTGTGCTTGAAAAATCTGGACACGGGGACAACCGTGTCGATGGGCAGCGTGAATAACTTGGTCCTGAGAGAACTGAAGAGTTCACGATCGTCGAAGAAACTGTCGAACTCAGCCAGACCAGCGCCAAAGTCCGACAAAGCTGCGAGTTTGGTGCGAAGAGGTTCAACAACGTACGAACTTGTTCTGGATGAAGAGGTTCAGTGCAATGAGGTTAACTAACAATACTTTGCTTATAAACGTGCAGTCGAGCCCGGGAGATCACGGAGAGTGTCCGTGAAGCCTCGGTCGAGGAGGAGGAAGGAGAGGATGCGGAGTTCTCGGCTGATGAGACGATCACGACTCAAGAGGTGGCCGAGCACCCGGCCGTCACGAGTATTACCGGTGTGTACAAAATCGTGGCAATGGGGGTCGTTAGCGTCTCAACGTTGCGAACTGCCAAGGCCAACGAGTACGAAATCACCATTCGCCACAAGGGTCCGCTTGGACTTCAGCTGGTACGTCTTCTCTGCCTTCTTTTCGAGCGCAAGCTGCAGTCCCTCACCTTGCGTTTCTGCTTGCTTTCTAGGCGCCCAAGATCGAGAACATGATGAGATCACCACGTCTCATTGTGCGTCGCAGTCATGGGCAGGCGGCAGCTGTGAATCCCGGTGATAGCCTCGTCGCTATTGGCAACGCAAACATCGAGCACGCTGGGCTTAAACACACACTGTGGGCGCTGAACGATGCGAAACGCCCGCTCGTGCTTCGCTTCAGGCGTGGCGACGCCAAACAGAAAATGAGTTTGTTCAAGGCTGGGCTTTCCAAGCTCACACGTTCTCGTAGGCACCCGGTCATTGCGGTGTAGTTCTGTTGTGGCTGCTTGGCGACAGACAGCCTTTTATTTTGCTTAGCTGTTGGTGATAGGATGAACAGGAAAGTACTACAGTACGTAGTAATATGAGGTTCATGCGAGAAAGCAGCAGTTCGCTTTTTCGTTCTACTCGTGTGATGCTGGACGCTAGTCATACCCTTGAAGTACTACTTCCTCAGTCCGGAAATGATCCGAAGTACTTCGAAGTACAATGAAGGACTACGAAAACTTTTCACTTAGGCGGACTTGCGCTGAACTGCGTGTGCTGAGGATGCAGGACTACAACATTGGGTGGCCTTTGTCTACGTGGCAGTATTTGAACGTCCTGTTCCGGCTTTCGCACCGTCGGCATAGTGCACCGGGCTTGCTTGAAACGTCGATCACATGCAGTGGGTGTGCCTGCACAAAACAAGGCGTGTCAGTCTCGTCCCAGTTTTACTGTTAAGAGCGAAGCTCACCTTGAAGTGCTCCAGAAGATCGTCCGGGTGAACCTGCATGCGGGTTTCTGTCTCGGGATCGTAGACGACTGCAGGATCTGCAATAGAAAACCTGTTAATTGTCATCCAAGTAGGCACGAATGACATCAGAGGACCCTTACGTTGCTTGCCGTCGCCTCGCCACACGTACCAAGCCTGTGCCTCCCACCATGCCGGCTCCGTCGAACCTGCATTTTGATACTAGCCCCACCGATACAGCGACAGCAACTAGGTTAGTATCAACTTAACACGGTCAAAGCCGACAATATACAACTTACGGCGATGGCTAACATGGACCCTGCCCGCAATGAGTTCGCCCACGACTTCGCATGCTGCAAAAAGTCCTGAGGCGCTTTGTTCGATGCGTATTTCTTCATCAGCATCCACTCGCCATCTTTGCCGTTGCCACGCCGCTTCACCCACGGTTTGTGTCCATGGAATGCCCACGAGTTTGGCAGGATGACGCGATGCGGCTCGTTGGGGTCCACGTAAACAACCCCGAAGGCCCATTGGGGGTTTTCCTGCCTCATTTCGCCCGTCTTGTAGCCCGTGTAGTAGACGAAAAGCTTGTGCACACACGTCATCTGGTTGTGCATGAATTGTGTCCACGACTCCTTCGCGCGGGGCTTCTCCTGCTTGAGTAGATTGTCCGTCTCCGCCTCAGCGAGGAACTCTCCTGTCGCATGCTTGGCCATGATCTCCACGTCCCGCTTGAACGCTCGGTTGGTCTGTCAGCAGAGCAGCCACGCCACACCCCGTCAGTCCCTCAACGATTCTCTGCAATGCAATTGCAACTGCACACACCATGCCCAGTCTGCCGAGCGCCACAGGCGCCAGGAATGAAGCCACGTGCAGCTTGAGCTCGAAGTTGAGCTGCTGCAGGTTTGTCACCTTGTGAAGCGGGCGCGTCTTGGCCACTCGGCGCTTCTTCGCGGCGGCTTTCTCCGCCAGGTTCATCTGGAAGTACGCGCTCTCCACGCGCAGCATGCACGAGCACACGTCGCGGCCGTTGCAGCGCCGCGTGTGGCGCACCAGCTTGGCGTCGATGGGCACCAGCACCTTCTTCTCTGGGCTGGCCTGGTCCATCGTCGAGGCTTCTTCACCCACAGATGAGTCGCTTTTTACACCAATACAATTAATTGAAAATACACCAATTTTGTTTTTTAATTGGTGTATTTTGATTTGCAGCAATTGGGAATGCTGCGGCTGAGGTTAAGGCGTGGGCTGGCGACGGCTGCCAAGGCCAAGGCTGTGAACCGCGTGAGGGGCACGAGGGACCTGCTGGCCGATGATTCGCAGCAGCATCGCGAGGTGTTGGACCTGCTGCAGCGCACGGTGGAGCGCTACGGATTCCGCTCGGTAAGTGGAGGACGAGGAATGTGGTCTGGAGTGGCGCACTGATGGTTTGGATACGTAGATCCAGACGCCGCTGCTGGAGTACACGGACCTGTTCTCGCGCTCTCTGGGCGACGGCTCCGATATTGTCATGAAGGTGCGGTCTGCTGGATGTTGAGACGGAGCACGGAGAGTTGGGCTGATGTGGTGGGCGCTCCAGGAGATGTACACGTTCGAAGACAACTCGGGCAAGAGCGTGACGCTCAGACCTGAAGGCACTGCCGGTATGAATGGATTGGAGGATTAGTGGAACTAGCTGTGGGCTTACGGTTCGCTTGGCGGTTGCGCCGTCGTGCAGGGATCATGCGCGCGCTCGTGAGCAACAACCTGCTTTTCTCGCTGCCGCAGAAGGTCTCGTATTCAGGCAGCATGTTCCGGTGCGTGATGCAGTTGGTTTCAGTCGATTGGGAAATAATGTCTGATTTGGTGGGGGATTCAGGTACGAGCGTCCTCAACGCGGAAGATACCGCGAGTTCCAGCAGTTTGGTAAGATATGCTTGTGCAAATGGCTGTTGTAACGTGATATCTAACATTGTGTCTCGTTGTGTCAGGTGTAGAATTCGTGGGCTCGTCGGGTCCATCGGTCGATGTAGAGGTAGGATTCACGACGCTTTTTGCTGTTACGTAGTGGCAGCCTATCACAATATGTCTTGATATTGCTGTCGCAGGTTATTGCAATGGCCGCAGACGCCTTGAGCGCCTTGGGTATCAAGGACAATGCCATTCTGGAGTTGAACTCACTCGGTGATAACGAAAGGTGATGATGCAGCATTCTTGACGATATAGATGAAAGGCAGCAAATACTTACACAAGTATTGATTCTCTCTCGACAGCCGCGCACGGTATCGTTCCGCACTGGAAGCCTTTTTCTCGACGTGCAAGGACGCCTTGTCATCAGACAGCGTCAACCGGTTCGTTGCCTAACTATTAGGCGTGCCTTCACCGGATATACACTCACAAGGCCTGCATTGTAGGCTTGAACGAGGTAGCGTTCTTCGGATCTTAGACTCAAAGAGCGAGACCGACCAGAAACTTATCGTTGATGCGCCGCAGCTAAGCGACTTCCTATCTGACGAGTCCAAAACGGTAGGAGAAAGATATCAGCAATGCGTTCTTGTGGCTGACTCAGCACTGATATTATTCTTTTGCTATTCATGTTTCAAGCGCTTTGATAACGTACTAAGCGGCTTAGACGCACTCGGTATCGCGTATCGGCAGAATCCACGACTCGTCAGAGGACTGGTACGATATTCACGTTTTGTTGTTGTCTCCTCGCGGTGATAGCTGTTGTTCACGTTGTGTATGTTGCCTTAAACCTTTGGCAGGATTACTACAGCAACACCGTATTTGAGTTTGTCGAGAAGCCTGCATCGGAGGCTTCGGAGAAGGACGGATCCACGGGAGGTGGCATTGCTGTGCTCGCTGGTGGCTGTTACGATGGCCTAGCGGAGTCGTTAGGAGGACCTGCGACGGCTTGTGTGGGGTGGGCAGCTGGGGTTGATCGGTTGAATCTGCTTCGCGAGATGCCGACCAAGTCTGTTCTCTCTGTCGCGGTGCGTTGACTTTTTTGTTGTTAGGCTTGACTCTTGCTTTCCAAGCCTTATATTCCGGTTTTGTCTGTTTTCTCTAGGTTGTACCCGTCCTTGCTGGTGATGATGCAAACCGGATCCTGAACGAAGCTATGCGCGTCGCGCAGGTATGTTGCAGTTCCTCCTGTATAACTTCCCAACGATATGTGTGACAAGTGGTGGGTGTTGGTTGTTAGACACTCCGGCAGCGTGGTCTGGCGGTGCATTTCTGCCACGGGCGCGGGAACATGAAAAAGCAGATGAAGGTGAGAATTTTAACGCGCACAGTAACACAAAAAATATCTAATTGCTATGTTTGTTATTCTGCAGGCTGCTGAGCGTTACGGCAGCGCATACGCTGTGATTCTGGGCGGAGCAGAGATTGAGCAGCAATGCGTGAAGGTCAAGAACCTTGAGAAGAGGGAGGAGACTGAAATGCCGATGCAGGAGCTGACCAACTTCGATTTCCTCTGAGAATACAAGCTGTACATGTAGTTGTATTGTACAACTTATGACACCGAGTGCGAAGATTGCAGTCGCGTGGTTTGCGCGACACCGTGCGAGGCCACGGCCAGGGTATCAAGCAGAAGTTGTGGAATCCAAAAACTTGCCCCTTGTGGCACAAAACGTGGAGCAACTCGGTAATAGAAAGCATGCTACACCGTTCTGGCTACCAACGCGCACCTGGATCCTCCTGCATTATGGAGCCTGTCGATTTGCATTTATCTCCCCAACGGATCCCGATCAAAGTTGCACACAAACTGGTGCAGGAATTCAAGTGGCTGAAGCCTGTCTCGCGCTTTGCAGAACTTGAGCAGAAATGCCGATGTTGTGGTCCACAGCATCGTCCGCTGACCTGGGCTATTGAGCTAACTAACGCCACGATTGATTCTCAGACCCCATTGCGATGGCTGCCTTGGTGTTATACCACTACTGTCTCGTCACCCCAGTGCCAAGAGCAACATAATGCCAATTCATTCATGTCTGCAAGAAGTGTGGCCATTTGGGCGAAACCATTTTGCTTGCTCGACCACAAGCTTCGATTCGGTGGTAGACCGTGCTGGATTGTGAGCTGGACAGGACTCTGCCGAGCTGCATCAACGGCTGCGCATAGGAATGACGTGGCCACAGCGCTGGAGAAACTTACACTAGTGGACTTAGTACTGCGTTTCCGACACCGGGGGGTGGTGTAGTTTTAAGTGGGCAACTCGCTCCTCCCGTCGCTCGAGATGTGGTGGACGGAGCTTTGAGGGATGGTTTCCCACAACACTCTGAAGACTATGAGAACCACAAGACATATCGGCAAATTGTCGGCTTCGGAGTGGCTGATCACGGCAACTCGAAAGAGGATCCAACGCCTGTGGAGGCGCAAGGCAGTATGTGGATGGATGTGCCGGCGCGATACTAGTGGTCCTTCCAACTGATTGGTCAACCACTTCAACTCCGCCGTCCAATCAGCATTGACTACCCCAATTACCGGTAAAATACCGTCGAGTCTTTCGCGCCACTTTTTTTGAAAAAGCAAAAAATCGATTTTTCGCCGATGGAAGTCACGTCGGAGGAAGCGGCAGCGCCGCCCGAGCAGGAACCGGAGCCTTGCGAGCTGGAGCTGTGGTGTTTGATTGTGGGGATGATCGGCACCGCCTTCCCCGTTGTTTTGAAGGGATCCGACCGCGTCTGGGAGTTGCAGAAGACGATCAAGAACGAGGCCGTGGAGATCTACGGGGACTTTAACGCTCTACAGCTGCGGGTGTATCTGGCCAGGAAAGACGATGGCAAGTCGCTTACAGCAGACGAAGTAAAGAGAATCGAGAATGGAGACAGGGGGCCCGCAGAAACTTTGATGGCCAGGGGCCACTTGACGTCCATGAGTCAATTAGCAAAAATCTTCACAGACCGAGACGCTGGTGCGGTCCATGTCCTGGTTGCGGCACCGCCAACGACGCAGGAGATTCAGGTACAAGCTGATGTTGCGGGCAAAAGAAAGCGTTCGGATCAAGCGACGGGGGACGCGGAGGCCATTGCGGTCTCCGCCCAAGAGCTGAGTGTCCTGTTTGGTGTGTTAGGACGGAAAATGCAAACGGAGCACAGGCTGCTCGTGACGACTGGACTGAACGAGTTTTGGAAAGGTTACGGAGGATTCCCTGCACCGTACTTTTTGCGGAAGGAGGAGCTTATACTTTGGAGGCTGGTCATGCGCATTCTGTTGAAGGGAGACAAGCGCATTGTGATCGTGGGCTCAAGCGGTGTCGGCAAGTCGTGTTTCCTTATGCTGGTGGGCTTCTACCTCGCTACTGTCGAGAAGAGGAAGATTTTGATCGTGCGTCGGTTAAAGGATTTCTATGAAGCAAGCGCTGTGGTTTATCTCGACGGTAAGAACAACACTTGCACCCGAAAGGCCAACCTGACGGCTGCACAGATTTCAGCACTTCCTGGCAGAAAGGAATTTCAAAGCGCTCTAATCCTCGTTGACGGCTACTCCCGGGCGGAAGTAGACCGCCAGTTTGGCCTGCTTCCGTTTCAACTTCTGTCGACTTCGATGGAGGACAGGACGAACTTCGACGACTCAACCTGCGAAGTGATGTTACCAGGGTGGCATCATGATGATCTGCTTCAATACGCCAACTTGACGCTGCACGACTGGAAGCAGTCGACGGGGCTCGATCAGGACCAGCACAAAACTACAGACGCTCTTGTCAACGAGCAATACTTTTACAGCGGAGGGAGTCTCCGTGATTTTTGCAGGAATCGAGGAGATGTGAAGAATGGAATGGCTGGCATTTGCGACATCGTGAGGCAGATGCAGACAGTCAACTTGGAGAAAGCCGACCCACATGGTAGCGAGTCGTTCGACCGCATTCGGCGAGAGTACGTCGTGGATCCGTCCGATGAAGATCATTATTGGCAAGTCCCCCACTGGAGAGTTCAGATTGATTCTGGGTACGCACTGCAGCGGATCGGCCGCTTTATGGACTGGAAACAACATTTTGGCCAGTACGAGTTCGCTCACCGGGTCCGCGCGGGATATTGGGGCGAGGCCTATAAGCAATGTTTCCACGGCTCTGTTCGTCGGTCGTCTCGAATGTTCCCAATGCAGTTGATAAACGTTGTGGTGAATTCCGATCCTTCGTACTCGAATCAGAGATACGACCGCATTGAGTTGCATGCCGAAGCCATTGAATACGGATGCGCGGCAGAGCGAGAATGCAATGCAAGTCTGTCGAAACTTCCTGCAAGAACGTATTGGTACCCCGGCTGCGTAAGCTTCCCTCTCGTGGACGCGGTGGTGATGTGCGAAGCCGTTCTGAGAGGAAGCAACGAGAAGGAAACGATTGTGGCCTGTATCAGCACTTTAGTCAGTGACAAGAAAGTGTTCAAGCCCGAGATTTGGGCAAATCTAAGGAAGGCACTCGATGAGAACAAGAGTATTCCAAACAGGGTTCCGCGAGTTTTCGTGGTGGTAGGCCCAGAAGTGAGTACGTGCAAGAGACTGACCCTGATCGACGCTCCACTTCCGGACGAATTTATGGTGTGTTGCTTCGACCCACTGAAGTTTCTCCATAGATCACTAAACGCCAGGATCGCATGACTAGGCTAGGCTTGTGAAAAGTTCTGTACGAACTGTAAAACAGTCCAAGGGTGTTTGTTTACTACTTCGAAGTACGTTGCTCTTCTTCGAGGCTAGCCTCCCTTCCTTCACGCGGCGGAGTTATGCTAGTCCAACCGTCTTATTGACGCCCGGCCACTTGCAGCAGAACGAGGCCTCTATCAACGGCACCTCGACAACCTCGCCAACCTAGCTGCCACCGACTATTCTTTTTTTCACGCACCTAACGCTTGCTGCTACCCTACCAGGGATGTTGCTGCTTTAGGCAGCAGAATTGCCAAGGTTCAGCGTAGTGATTCTGGTATTCCCCTAAATGACTGGAACACTTTCTGCCGGCCAGAGATATGGGAGATCGTACTCGGCTAACGAGACGGCGAGCGCAGCGATACCGTCGTGCCCAGTGTGGACCTTTTCGTGTAGGTAAACATCATCCACAGCAGCACTTCTCCTCCACCGCGATTCAATGTTCGTCTTCGGTTGCCAACCCAACCTCCCGCGTCAAGCGGGTGTTCGTTTCGGCAGCACGACTGCAGATCTGCTGCAGCAAGATTATATCTCGTGCACCGCGCAACGGCCCCCTTGGTGAGAACTTCGGTCTCATAAAACCATTTTTTCAGCTCGTCCAGTGCAGCGAGTTGGAAATGACGCTCGTGCACCAGTAGACGTACCAGTTTGTGGGACAGATGATCCTTTTCGGTGAGTCAGCAGCTAGGTATGTGCGACTACCAAATACGCGCTGTTAATTCGGCCGACCTGTAATCATGCCCCCGTTTGGCGGTGCATTGCTTCGTTGTGAGCTTTACGGCAAAAAAACTTGCCTGCTCTCGTATCGTACTGTAGCTGCTTGGGTCCTGCAAAAGAGAAACAAAAACGAATGTCCACGCAGCTTTTTCTTGGTCTCATGAGCTTTCCTGCTGTCCAATCTGTCAGCCAACGCTGAAGTTATGTCACCTCCACGGGCAAGGTGCACAATGCAGTGTTTGACACGCTCCTTGATCCGCCGTTGACATGGCTACACCTCTCGCTCGTACTTACTCGAATCTTCATCCAATTCAAAGAATTGCAGCATACAAACTCCAAGTGCTCGCTTCCCGTGATTGGTGTGGCGCACACAGTCTTTCCATTGGGACTGCAGCCGCCATTTCGCGGTTCTGTTGAGCGCGCGCACAACTCGAGCGAGAAGAGCGCGCCGTTGCAGTCCGAGTTGACGGCCCCAGCACACGAGACCCGCCGCTGCAGCAGATCAGTGAGCGTCTAAGCGCGTAGGCCATGGATAGCGGTACCCCCGAGTCCGGTGCGTCCCATAACGAGCAGCCAGACCGCGGCCCTTTTTCGGCCTTGTGCGGCTCTTCCTGCGTGCATTTACGTTGAAGAAGATGAACTAGGCTAACATTGCTCTGGTGGGCTATTAATGCTTTGCTTTATACAGCTTCCGTGCCCGCCGGAACGCAGGAACAAATCCCCTTGGCGCCAGTTGAGGTGGCCGAGCTGAAGCCCGAAGCGGCTGAGCCTGAGGCGAGCCCTTCTGCTGCTGTGGACCAAGTGAAGGGTGATGTAAAGACCGAGAGCCAGGAGAAGCAGCAGGCCAAGAGCGAGGATGCTGGCAGTCGTCGCAAGCGCCGCACGAAGAAGATCAAGTACGTGGAGGAGGACGACGTGTCGGAGGGGGAAGAGGCTGCCCTTGCTGACAAGAAGAAGCGCGCGCAGCAACTAGACTACCAGCTGAGAACAGTACGTGCAGCCTCCTAGCTGCTATAAGTTGAAGTACTAGAGGATTGACGGCTGTGTGTGTTTACCTACGCAGGATGTGGGCTACCCGCAATTGGACCAAATTGTGGGACGGCGTATCAACGAGTCGACGGGCCTGGTGGAGTACCTGTGCAAGTTCCTTGGGCGCTCGTATCTTCACCTGTACTGGCTCACGTTCGATGAGGTGGAGCTGTTTATCCCAGAGGGATATCAGAAATTCCACAGTGTACACGTGTACGATCGGAAACTACGGCGCGAAGGATACCAGCCATTGGACGAAGTGGACGATCTAGAGGCGAACAAACTGACTGTGGAGAAGATCTTGAACCACAAAGTGGACCCGGCCGATCATTTAGATGAGCAGATCGAAAAACGCAGACGCCAACTTTCGTACGAGCCAAAGTTCCCACGCGTGACGGACTATTTCTTGATGGACAATGCCGACTCCCTCCCCGAGCGGATGACTGGAATCGTAACAAAGTTGTCGAAGGAGCCGGGCGGTGATATCTTTGAGCACCCTGTGGACGTCGAAGAGATCCCTGACTACCTCAATTTCATCACAAACCCTATGGACCTTGGAACAATTCTCACGCGGATTGGTCGGGAAAGCTACTACGTCGGAGCATCGGCCATTTCGTTATTTGCCTCGGACGTGCGCCTAGTGTTCCACAACTGCAAAAGGTACAATGCAGAAGGATCGGACATCTGGCGCGTTGCAGACGCGCTTCTGCGGTTATTCGAGAAGTATCTGTACGACTGGGTTCTCTCTCCATCGGCATGGCTGAAGCTCCCACCGACAGGAGACGCTGAGAAAGATAAGCAACTTCAGAAAGAGTTTCGCGCAGATGCCGAGGGCTTTTATGACGTGTGGGCACCTTGGCAAACCGGCTGCTGTGTCTGTGGAAATAACGATCACAGCGAGGAGCTCTTGTTGTGCGACCGATGCGATGCCGAGGTTCACATGCATTGCGCCACCCCAAAGCTTACCGAACTGCCGGAGGGAGAGTGGTTTTGTGGGTACTGCCGAGCACGCACAACGTTTATCGAGAAGATGGAAAAGACAAAGCAAGAAGAGAGCCAGAACACATTTACCGTCGTCGATACGACTGCATTGGTAACTGGTGCTAACGGCGGTGCTGCAGTCTCCGGCTCCGTCGCAAACATAACCTCTGAGGGTGCTGAAGTGAAGGCAGCGCCGTTGGCGCATGTCCCGAATATTCTCGTGGAACGTGCTGAAGGTGACGGCAAATTTAACAAGAAGACGAAGAAACGGAGCCCGAAAGGCGTCAACGCGACAAAAAGCCTGGCGCCAATTAGCGCGAAAGATCGTGCAGCCACGTTTTTCTTAGTCAAGTGGGTTGGTGTGTCGGTTCGATATTCAACGTGGGAGCGACCGGAGGATATTGGCGACGACGAACAGATCCAGAGGTATTTCAAGTTCAGCCGTGTGCCAAGTGCGAAGGAGATCAGTGAGACTACGTGTCAGTTGCCGTGTTGTGCTAAGCGGCACCAGTATGCGTTGGCAAACAGCACAAGCGGGAAAAAGTGTTGCGAGAAGGATCGCTTTTGCACTTTGGGATATGGCCACGATGGTGATTGCAGCCGTAGTATCAAGGCTTTGGGAGGAGCATACGGTAGCACCGCGTACCAGCGGCTGCACATGGCAGAGCAGGTGAAGGTACAACTTTTTGCCTTCCATTCGCTGCTGAACAACCACACGCCCGATAAAGATGTTCTCAAGCAGTGCGGTGTGTACACCAACGCCTTCGTTACCACTAAACAGTACTTGGCACCCAAGACTGTGAAGGAGGATGACGATGAGGATTACTCGGATGATGGGAATTCATCGGATGATGATGCTGACTTCGATGCGGCGTATGACTATCAGAATCGCCCGGCACTTTACCCGGGGATTCTGACATTGGAAAATGATGATGAGGACGAAGAGGACGAAGCTGGAGGACACAAGAAGAAACCGGAGTTGGAGGTAGGGGAAGTACTCAGCTCGATTGTTGAGCACGTGGCTCTTGGGTACCCCACCAAGTTGGAGACGGTTAGTGCCGAAGTTCGATATGACGCAACGTATCCAGCGACAGCTTTCAGTGATCTTCCAGCTTTCACTGAGTACTGCGTCATTTTGGGCCGGTCTCCATTCGGCCTTGGCATGCGACTTGGCATCAGTAGCACCAGCTGTGTATCAGTGTTGGGGTTCCAGATTCTTGCGAACGGTATGATGGGACCAGCTCAAGCGTCAGGGGCCATTTCGATCGGTGACGTGCTCGTCGCTGTGAACAATATCTCGGTGGCCGGCCTTACGTTCCAAAACGTTGTCGGCTTGATTAGCGGCTCGCCCAACAGTATTCTATTCCACTTTCATTCACCTCGGCCGGCGTTCATGTACCCGCCGTACTGCCAAGCAAAGCACGTGACGGGGACTCGTGTGGAAGAAATCCCCGATGACGCGATTCCGGAGAACTCCAAGTATGCTGATTACAGTTACAACAAGTACAAGCAGATGCTCAAGGTGGGGGTAGCAGACCCAGATGTGGCATCGTCAGCTTCGACGCAGACACTCATGCAGCATTCCAACTATATCGCGCCAAGCGGCCCCATGCAACATTTGTACGCGGGCGTTGTCGACAACAGTATCGACCCCCACGAGCATTTCGCGAGTTTTCTCCCAGAGAAAAGTAGTTCTTCAACTCACGGACCGCGCAGCAAGAACGCAGGTGCCACTGACCAAGGCGATTCGGATGAGTTTGTACCGTACGAGCAGTCTCCGACGTTCAAAGGTGGCCGCACGCTGCGTTCCTACCAGGTCGAGGGTCTGAATTGGATGATTTCATGCATTAAAGCACAACGATCGTGCATATTGGCGGATGAGATGGGACTGGGCAAGACGGTTCAAATTGTGTCGCTGATCGAGCACATGAAATCGGAGGAATCCATTAGGGGCCCGTACTTGATCGTCGTCCCTCTTTCGACGATTCAGCATTGGCGACGTGAAATCGAGAGCTGGACGGATCTTAACGTTTGCGTGTATCACGACGTCGGAGATCGCACGTCAAAGTTTAACGCGAAAGATATGCGCGCAGTCATCCGTGATCAAGAATGGTACTACCCAGGCTTGGGGAACTCAATCTTCAAGTTCCACATCCTACTGACCACTTTTGAGACCATCCTGGCGGATTTCGAGGAGTTCGAGCACATTCACTGGCGTCTTGTCGTGGTTGACGAGGCACATCGCTTGAAGAGCGCCGGGTCACGCGTGCTGAAAATGATGCGCGTGCTGCATGTAGACCGCAAGGTATTGCTGACCGGCACACCTTTGCAAAACAATACGCAAGAGCTCTGGGTTTTGCTGAATTACCTGGAACCGGTCAAGTTTGCTAGCCTGGAAGAGTTCAACGTGAACTTTGGAAAACTCCACTCGCAGGAACAGGTCGTAAGGCTCCAGCAGTTGCTGACGCCATACATTTTGCGACGCGTGAAGGAGGACGTGGAAAAAAGCATTCCACCCAAAGAAGAAACCATCATCTCGGTGGAGCTAACGACACTGCAAAAACAATATTACCGAGCGATCTATGACAAGAACAAAAGCTTCCTGTATCGCGGCACGAAGAACGGGTTGCCGACGCTGAACAACATCCAGCTTCAACTGCGCAAGTGCTGCAACCATCCGTTTCTCATCAAGGGCGTCGAAGAACGGGAGCTGGAAGAACTTGGCAGCAAACCTACACCGGTCCAGGTGATGGAGAAAACGATCGAGTGCTCAGGCAAAATGGTGCTCGTCTCCAAACTGATCCCGAAACTGAAGCGAGAAGGTCACAAGATTTTGATCTTCAGCCAGTTCCTGAAGCAGTTAGATTTGCTCGAGCGCTATTGCGAGGCGAATGCTTTCGTCTACGAGCGATTGGATGGATCAACTGGTGGAAGCATGCGGCAGAGCGCGATTGACCGTTTCTCACGGCCCCACTCAAAGTCGTTTATCTTTTTACTGAGCACAAAAGCTGGAGGCGTGGGCATCAATCTGATTGCAGCTGACACGGTGATTATCTTCGACAGCGATTGGAATCCGATGAATGATTTGCAGGCTCAGTCACGTTGCCACCGTATCGGTCAGAAAAAGAGCGTGCAGATTTATCGCTTGGTGACCCGGAACACGTACGAAAGCGAAATGTTTGACCGTGCCTCACGGAAACTGGGCCTTGAGCACGCGGTGCTGGGCACGGCATCTTTTAGTGAAAGCTCACAGATCGTCAAGCCCTCCGCAGAACAACTTGTTGAGCTATTGAAGCGCGGCGCGTATGCGCTGATGAATGAGGATGACACGGCATCCAAGGAGTTTGCTGAGCGGGATATTGATACGATTTTGAAAGAAAACGCACGTGTGATGGTGGTTGGTGGGGGATCCAATGTTAACAAGGGCGTTGACGGCAATACGGATGGATTGACATCACCAAGGCAGAAAAAGTCTCCGCTGAAGGCCCACAAGAGAAAATCGCTTGGTGGTATGGCGGTTGACCGTTCTTCCTTTGTTGCCGAGGGATCAACTGGTGAACTGTCTGTGGATGATCCGAACTTCTGGGAAAAAGTCCTTCCTGGGGCTGTGTCGGTCGAGATGCTGAGCTTGAAGCTGGAGGATGGCAGCGCTATCAACTCGCGTCAGTCCAAAATCAAATTTATCAGCAATTTGGACATTGCTTTGACTAGCCTGATCGCCGACATGAGCTCTGGTAACAACCTCGACGAAGGCCGAATGGGAGGCCGTGATATCCAGCACGAATATGATATCGCGATTCAGATCTTGAGCGTTGTGAGCTCAAAGTATCGCGACGAGTTCTCCAGTGATCAGATTGACATGGTGAAAGGATACCTGTCGAAGCTTGAGAAGTCACGCGTTCGAAGTTGTCGACTGACTCCAGCTCGGACAAATATGTTCCAGGATGAGGAATTTAACACCCCGAAGAAGAAAAGGCGTCGGAGAAGTACGCCCACGGGCAGCAGGGCTGCAAGTAGCGAGGATGAAGCGTACACTGGTACTCCAGGGAAGAAGAAATCAGGCAGACCTCGAGGCCGCCCCCGGAAACACCCGAAGACCGAGGGCGATGCGCACACTGCGAAGCCTCCACTTTTCCACGCCGGCGCTATCAACGACAGTGACGATTTGTGCACGCTTTGCGGCGACGGTGGGCTGATCTTGCTTTGCGACGGCCCGTGCCACCGCTCGTTCCACCTCGAGTGTGTTGGCATGAAAGACGAGCCGAACGACGAGCAGTGGCTGTGCCCTGATTGCGCTGAGGGGCGTCACATGTGCTTGATTTGTAAGCAGGTCGGCGAAATGGGGGTCGAGTTTGGCGTGACTCAATGCTCAGTGGCCAAGTGCGGCAGATTTTACCACAAGGGGTGCTTGGCGACAAACCCGCGCGTCGAGTGGGTTGGCAAGAAGCGTTTCCGTTGCCCGAGCCACTGCTGCCACGCCTGCTCAGAGACCGGTCAGAAGGAAGCTGCCAGTAAAAGTAAGCAGAAGAAGAGCGATGACAAGACAGCCGTCGTGAGCTGCATTCACTGCTCGCAAGCGTTCCATCCCGAGTGCATCCCATCGGCAGACATGTTTATACGGCTGTCCAAGAACCTCATGATCTGCGCGAACCATTTAAGCGGAATGAAGCCGCCCCAAGGAGCTGCAAGGGAATCGTCTGATTCTCAAGGAGCGCCCGCCACACTTCGTGCTGGTTCTGCACTTGCTGCAGCAGCAGCCCAGCAACGACTTGAAATTCCGCAAGAAATTCCTCTGGATGAGGACGATGAAGTCGAAGAGCGAGCGCCGACAGACAAGTCGAGTGGCAAACGCAAGCGTGCGTCGTCCAGTTCAGCAACGTCGAAGAAAACCAAGTCAACAAACTCTGAGAAAGCGACGAGAGCTCCTGCTGCGCCGAAAGTGTGCGCGCTGTGCCACCGTGGCGATGTGATGGGTGGAGGTGCTGATGGGACGGAAACTCTCTTACCTGCCGATAATGACAACGCCAGTTCTGGCGCGGGAACGGCAACTGTTGATATGGCTCTGGAAGGACCGTTCATCGACGCCTCTGTGCGGTTGAAATACTCGGATAAGCCCAATGAGTCGGTGTACGTGCACTTGAACTGTGCCGTCCACTCGCCCGAGGTATACGTGAAAGCCGATGGTCTGATCATGAACTTGCCCAAGGCAGTCAAGCGCGGGCGACAACTCAAGTGCACGAGCTGCCACAAGCAGGGTGCCACGGTGGGCTGCGTGGTGGCCAAGTGCCGGCGAAACTACCACTTGCGCTGCGCAGTCGAAAGCGGCGGCGAGATTGATAGCACGACGTACGCCTTGTACTGCAAGCCGCATGCAGCTTCGCGCAAGGAGCCGGCGCGTGTGTGCGTCTGCGAGGCGAATGAGAACGACGCGACGCTGACGCTCGTGTGCTCGTCGTGCAACACCAAGTTCCACCCGAAGTGTGTCAACATGTCCGACCGTCACGCGGCTCGGATGGCGAAGACGTGGGTGTGTGGTATCTGCGATGGTTCAGCGACGGCGACGCCACAAGTTCCAAACCAATTGCCTTCCGTGAAGGCAAAATCGGCGCCGACAGGGAACAAGTCGTCGAAGGCTCGGTCGTCGAGTGCAAAGGAGGCTTCTTCTTCTACCAAGGTGGCGTCCAAGAAAAAGAGCAAAATCAAGGCTGAGAGCACTGGCGCTGCGGACCAAGCGGCGTCGCCGAAGCGCAAAAAGCCCAAGAAGAACCGTCTGAGTTTGCCGCGCAACAAATCTCGCCCAAAGTCGAACGGCACGCCGCACACGATTTCGCCGCACATGGATGCCGACTCGGATAGCGACGTCTCCACGGACGAGTAGGCAGCACGTTGGAAGGATTGAAGGCACTAGCAATATATGGTAATGGAACATGCAAGCGAATAGATCAACTCGATCCTGGTGCAAGTTCCGCAGGCATTCGTTCTCGAATTTTTTGCATTTTTTTTGCAATTCTCTATGCAGGCTACTGCTTGACCCCGCACTGAGCACTACCATAACTGCAAGGTACCACAACCCGGGTTGCCTACCTGCGTCGAACAGCTTCTTTTCCTGATCCATCACTACTTGCTACTTGCCCGTTGTCTTGCCCGGCGGACATGAAAGGATACGCACTGGCAAGCTTACAACGGCAACGAAGATGGTGACCCCGTTGCTGAGCCCTTCAACTAGGTGCAGTAAGCAACATCAAGCGAAAAAAAACTTGTGTTGCCTTCAACGCTGACCATTGCCGTATCGGTGGTTGAGTTTGCTGCAAAGTGATCAACGGACTAGTGCGCGTGACCAACGCACTGCAATATGCAGGCGTAGCGCGATCTGCCATCAGTAATGTGGGTGGACAATGGAGACCTGCCATGAAGATGCCAACACCCAAGCCATTACAGGCGCCCCCTCCACTCGAACGAAAGAGGACATCTGCCGGACGAATGAGGACATCTGCTTCGTGTCGCTGAGCAGATACCCACTTGCGCCGAGTCTCTGGCTGGCAGGCCAGACATCTGCCGAGTTGTGACAGGTTGCCATGACTGCTGCTGGTGTCAACCGCGGGCTGCGGACCGGAATTCAGTGGCTCCAGTCTAGAACTGATATCGGCAATGACCCCATCAAGTTGCCGTGGATGGGCAGCAATTGTCGTTGACAAAAAAGAAATCTTATACAGGTTCTACTTTTGGTGCGCGCTTATTGGACCTCCGAAAAAAATCGATGTTGAACCCGTCGAGTCGGAGAGGATGCTTAGCGGACGGCAACAACAACCAGAGGCAACAACCCGATGCAACCAGCGCAGTGAAGTAATCCACTATTTGCACACTTGGCCCGCTTCAGTCCTGCATTGCACTGGGAGAGACGACCACCCGATGCCTCTACCATTTGGTAGGGCAGGTCTCCGTGGCTACCTCGATTTGCCGCTTTTAGCTAATGCTTTCAGGCCAGATTTGGGTTTAACATGTTGTGCCGGAAGCCATCTGCGACGGCAAGGGGTAAGTCGAACGTTAGTGGTCGAGGACCCGTTTACCGTGCAGCCTGCCAACAAGCGACCGGTCTCCTCTCTCCCCGTTGTCTTGGATTTTGTGCCATTCTGCAACTCGCGCTCGACTCGGAAATCGACGCCAGAGGTTTCGTCGCCGTTTTCCATCGCTGTGGATTGATTGCCCCTCCGAGTGCGAAGGAGCTGTCGACGAAACTGAGCCAACTGCAAGCCAAGCTTTCCCCCTTCTTCGCTCCGTCTCTCACCGGCGAAGTCTTGCGGCAACTCGAGCGGCAAGGTCTCTTCGCTGGTACCGTCCCAACCAGCTCCGTTTCACGCCGACGCCACTCGCCAATTGGCTTGCCAAGAGACACATAGTGCGATCCGCCACGCTAACCACCAGCCTCCAGCCAAATTAGTCCACCGGTAGCATTGCATTGCTCACTCCGAATCAGCGCCGCAGACGATGCCACTCTCCATCTCCTTTTACCACAGCAAGCGCGCCGAGAACGTGGCCAGCTCGTACCAAAGCGTGGCGCTGCACGACCGAGCCAAGGTGAAGCACAAAATGGCGCTGCCCTGCGAGTTCTACCGCAACATTTGGGGCCCCACCGAGGAAGAAGACGCCGCGCTGCGTCGACGCGCCAGGTCCAGCAAGTTCAGCAGCTCACCGGCCTCGGTCAAGTCGAAAAGGTTCAAGAAGCGCGTGGCCACGGGGCCGCTCGTCGACATCGCGCAGGTGGCCCACGTCGTCACCACCATGTCAAACTTCCGCGCCGACTACGGCGAGGACGCCAAGAAAGTGAGACTGGTCAACATCTGGGACGACCGCAGCCTCGCGCTTGGTCTGGAGCCCGAGTCCGACTCGAAGAAGGCCTCGGGTAGCAGTGCTGGGAGTGAACTGGGCCCCTCTACGGCCGATACAGAGCCCGAAGAAATCATGTCGCCAATCAGTCGAGCGGACAGGATCACAGAACTTAGTTGCGAAGACAGCGACGATGAGCTCAGCAGCCTGGGCTCCTCCATGGTGCACCGCCACCAACGCCCTGGCCAGCTCAAGCGAGCCAACACGCCTGAAATCATCTTCCCGAGCACGAAGAAGCTCCTGGGCGGACGCAGCGCCTCGCGAGATAACCGCAAGAACGACAGGAAGGAGCTCAACTTGAAGAACTTGCCCGTGCCGCCCCCGTCGTCGCACAATGGCAGCGTTATCTTCAGTGCCGTGTTCTCCGAGCAGCGGGACTGGAGCTGGAGCGCCAAGTTCTTGCTGGGGATCCACGAGCCTATTCGACACGCGCTGTTCGTCATGGATCGGTTCCTGGAGCAGTCTCAGAGTCAGTCCAAACCGGAAGCTTCACAGACGCTGGCGCTGGAAACACACGTTGCCGAGTTCTTTCTCTGGTTCAAGACGTACTTCGTAGAGTATTTGCAGTGCCAGCACGAAGTGAAAGCTTCCGTGCTCTTGCCTCTGCTCAACTTGGCCGTTACGACCAAGCAGCAAATTCTGGATGTGTATCGGGACATCTCGCAGATGCTTGGCCAGATCCAGCAGTTGGAACGCGCCTTGTGTGTCAGTGGGGCGTGCAGTGCATCGTCCTGGCTGCTTCGTCTTCAGGTACTGCAGACGGAGATTAGGCAGCTCAACCGCACGCTGCACGCGGCGCTCAATATGGAGGAGACGACGTTGCACGCCGCCATGAGCGCAGCATTCACGGAGCGAGCCTTCCGAAGTCACATTATGCCACGCGTTTTCCGTGCCATTCGAGCCAAACGTGTCGTGGTGCCGTGGATTGTCGAACGCAGCAAGATTTGGGGAGGCGAGATGGAGCAGCGCAGCATCCAGGGCATGCTGCCCTTCTCCGCCAAGTTCATGTACCGCAAGATCTGGCGTCCGTACTTCATGAGCAACGTCGCGGTGGCCATGAAAAACCTCAACGAGTTTGATAGCGCTGCCGACTCCAACAGCAGTGGCATCAGCTCGTCGACGTACAGCGAGCGCCAAGGAGAGATGTGCTCCATCATGTGATGCGTCCCCTCTTTCACTCTGGAACAAGCGCTACAGCTATTTATTAAGGACCACCATCAACTACCCGAGCAGTGTGTCGTAGCGTCACTCGATCTAGCAACCCAGAAACCCAAGCGGCGAGAAGAAGCGGCTTAACTCATCGTACTATATGAAATTGCTTTTTCCTTTCTGCAGGAAGATCTTCAGGGGGCAAAGAGTAGTTCATTCGCGTGTTAGGAGCCGAAATGCCTCAGGAAGTTGCAGACTTGTTGAGGCCGCCCTGGGTGTGGTCGTGGTGGGTCGAGCGCGCGATCTGTCTTGGCTTGAGCGCGCGACTTGAAGAATGAACTGCTCCACTTTTCTTTCCTACTTCTTCCTAACCTATTACACTACATGCAGTGCTCAGTTCTTGTTCAGGCTTGACTTGACTTGGCTCGATCATCCAGCCAGCCGGAAAACCCGATATCCCATCCGGATATCCATCCTTTGACAAACAAAAGATTGTTGCATTGCTAAATCGTCGTCAAGATTCCGCAGCAGACACGGCCACGGATCGTCAAGCAAGCTCACATCGCAGCAAAACGATCAAAGCAGCGTGTCAATCGCGGATCGAAACGATGTTGAAGTGGCAAGCGCTGCGACCGTTACCGGTATCTTCCCACCGATTGGTTTCAAGTTTGAAGCTGTCGGTTGAGCTTCGGGATCCCATTTGCAAAGGCCTCGTGCAGCACTGACATCACCATCCTCACAGCAACAACCAGATCGACATGACCGCAAACGGGAAAGCTCCAGAGAAAAATGAGTCGCGTCTCGAACCTGAATTGTCGGCACGTTCGAGGAAGTCGGAAACTATGGAGGAGGACAACAACGCCGTCTCAGATACAGGAGCTGACGATGCAGCGTTCTCCATCTATTCGGACGTGCCGCGAATTGCGTGGGACTGGGTCTGCTGGTCCGGTGCCAAGACATTCGACGGCATGGACTTTGCGGGCGAGGTGCTGGCGAATTTTCTTGGCCTCACGCAGTCGAAGTACCAGTGGATCCTGGACGCTCATGAACGTGAAGAGGAAGAGAAACAACAACGACGACTTGAGAAGCGACAGCGGCGCCAGCTACGTCTGGAGCAGCTTCTGGAGGCAGAGCAGCAGAAACTACAGGAACTTGAGATTGGCACACTCGAGCAAGAATCCAACCTAATAGAGACTTCCAGCACGGCGTAGCTGCGCTTGGGTCACTACTCCGCTTTCTCGAGGTAGTAGTATTTACATCGAGCCTTTTGATGCTTGGATCAAATTCTGGTAGTGTTCAAAAGCTACAGGGTCGAAGGCCCACCATAATTCGAAGACACGAAGTTGCTAGTAGCAAGCCACACAACAATCTAACACACAGACACAAGGACACTCTAACCTTGTCTAAACTGCACGAAAAGTGTTATGGTGATGAACTGCAAGACGATCAATTGACGCTTTATTCCTTGTTGTCAACGCTATCCCAGAGTGGATGCGTGGGTGGCTTCACACCTGCACGCACAAGCATTCGTACAGCTGCCTTTTCAATGCGTTGCAACTGTCGATTCACTACACTCTCGCTCTTCGGCGTAAACTGCTCCGTCCGGATCGTGAGGAGTCCTGCACAATAAATTAAAACACAAAGGCCGGAGCTTCGTCACGCATACAGCACTTTCGCGGCAAACAGTCCAACTACTCACCGTTGAGGTTTCCGAAGAGCACGTCGGTCGAATACCGGTCTCCAATAACGACGAGTGTCTCTGGGTCGACTTCACCAAAGTGTTTCTTCACGAATTCGATGCCTCCAGGTTTCTGCAATAGATAAGCACATGAGCCTCACTGTACCTCTTAACCCAAGGGTACACTCAGTCCTGATACCTTTTGGTTGTGACGAAGCACAGCAACGTGCAGTCCCTCCTCAATCTTCTTAGCTTCCACGCCTTCCTTGTCATCCGTCGAGCCCGCCGAATTGGAGAAGATGACGACGCCCGAGTCTCCAAAGATTCGGCGGCATTCGTTCAGCGAAGACGCCAGGTGCGGCGCAATCTCCAGTTTGTGGGGAACGGTTAACGTATTATCCTTGTCGAAGATAACGCCACGGAAGCCGCGGTCCCGGAGCGTCTGGAACGGCACCTCCGTCACGTCTGAAGCGCAAAAGCGAGAACAGCACAGCACGAAACGGAGACATTTTTCACATGAGAATTGTGCAATGTACACAGCATGGAAGCAGGAACTTATCACATGCATCGAAACTAGAGACAACGCAGCGTACCTTTTACGGAGAGCTGCGGCAGCAGGAGCTGTGGCTGGCGCGTCAGCACGCGGCAGAACTCGGCCACGCCGCCGAGGTTGAGGCCCTTCATCACCGCACCGCACGAACGCAAATGGCTGCAATTTCTCATTCGTCAAAACTACAAACTTATTTCCACCAATCACGAATCCAAGCCGTTTCGACAGCCAGTGATGAGCGCAGAAATACTCGCTCTCCATCGGACGGCGCCGTGTACGCTCTGTTTGCTCCGCGGCGTCGTGACCCCCTCCTGCGCTCTGTGTTACCGCCTCAGCACGTACATATTCTGACCCGGCGTCTCCTCTATCCATCGCATCTTCTTTCACCTCGTAACTCTACGTAATGGCCGAGAACCCGCCGGAAACGCAGACGCAAGACCCCGAGGAGGACAAGAACAACAACTCGAGCTCGGACGACGATTCGTCCTCCTCCAGCTCGGGATCCGGTTCTTCTTCCTCCTCCTCCTCATCTGATTCGGAGTCAGAGGACGAGGCCGAGGCGGAGAACGCCAACGCCGGCTCCGACGCGGCCTCCAAGCACTTGACTCCACACGGAGGCATCAGTAGCCGCACGGGCCACGCCTACCCTGGCTCGACGGGTCCGGCATTGTCGGCTCCGCGGCCGCACGGACTGGCGGCGAGCACCGAGACGCTCAACGTGAACTCAACGCGCGCGGCGGCGAGGTTTAAGGCCGCCAATGAGACAGAGGCGCTCATGCCCCTGGGCACGCGCAAGCGCGACCGCCGCACCATCGAGGAGATCCAGAGGGACCTGCGGGACAAGAGGAAGAAGCCGCTGTCGGGGACGCCTGCTGCGCGGTCCAGTCCGCCGCCGCCAAAGGGGTCGCCCGTGAGGTCTCCCGAGGCGGAAGCCGTGATGAACAGTGCTGCCCCCATGGCGGTGGGCGGACCACTGGGCCAGTTCGGGACCACGGGCCGTCTCGCAATTAAGAGGAAACCAGTGTCGGCTCATGACCGATTGGCCATGAAGCTCAATGGACGCAAGACGACGAGTGCTAAGGCCAAGAAGCCGGCCAGCTCGACTGCGAGCAGCGCCGCTGTGCCACCCGTAGCGGTGATGACCAACAAAACGGTCACTAAGCCTATGACTGCTACGAGCTCGAGTTTGATGCCCATGGCG
The DNA here is from genome assembly GCA_033557995.1 of Phytophthora crassamura. Classification (NCBI taxonomy): domain Eukaryota; phylum Oomycota; class Peronosporomycetes; order Peronosporales; family Peronosporaceae; genus Phytophthora; species Phytophthora crassamura. The sequence continues at coordinate 5,057,865 of JAUCED010000004.1, forward strand.
ACGGGGAACAGCAGCAGTAGCGACCATGGAGGTGAGACGGGAGGCGATGGGTACAGTAGCAGCGTGAGCAAGTCGTCCACGCCAGCAGTGGACGGCAAGGTGGTGCGTGCCATGCTGCGCGCTATGCTTCGCTACGGAGACCTGACGGACGTGGAGCTCTACCCAAGTGCTGCAAACTTCGCGGATGAGTACAAGATGCCCAGCTTTCTCGAGCGGTCGAATCTGCAGGCCACCACCAAGATCTCCACTGATCGACTGTACGCGTTGGCGAAGCAAGTCGCAGAGAAAGCCAAGCAGGCGGTTGAGGCGCGGCCTCCACACGACAATATTAAGATCGCTGAAGTCGAGGCACGGGCGTCCCAGATTATCGAGCGGCTGTACGAGAACCTGAAGCTCCGCGTAGCTGTCCAGCGTGCACTGCGTACGGCTGGGTGTTCCTCAGGAAATGCTCAAGTCAATGCGCAAGGCGCGTACGTGTTGGTGGCCAAGCAAAGTGATCTGTCGGTTCTGGGCGTCAATGCGCGGGACTTGCCTAACTGGGCTTGGGCTGAAAAGGAGCATGACTGGTCGCAACGCAAGGACGCGGCACTGCTGCTTGGCGTGTATGTGCACGGGTTTGGCGGCTGGGAAGACATCCTGAACGACGATTTGCTCCACTTCCAGGGCCAAAGAGCTCTAAAGGGCGAGCGGATGAAGAAGCGTGCCGAGAATCTGCTGAAGCGGTTGCCTGCGCCGGATGTTGACGCCGGCGACCCGCGTGTTGTGCAGCTTGCGAGCTCGCTGGGCTCTGCTGGCGCCAACTCGAATCAGTCGTTGGGTGCCCAGTTTAGTGCCATTATTCACAGTGGCGCCATCCCCGGCGTGACGGCAACGCCTGCCACTGGAAGCGGCCGAATGCAACGAGCTGCGGAGCGCTTTGCAGCTCGTCAACAAAACGGCGAAGAAGCTCCAAGTGGTCGTCGCCACCTCGGCAACGGAGTAGGAACTTCTAATGGAGGAGCCGAGGCCGGCCGACAGCACAAGACGCCGCCGTCAAGATCCCCAGTACAAACGTATGCGGTCAGTAATGTGCCCGAAGAAGGAGAAATTGGTGGGGCGTCACCCGCTCAATCAGCGTCGTCACGGCACAAACGGCGATCGTCGTCTCTTGAAGACGAAGACCGGGTATTGTCCCGTAAGAAGCACCGCAATAACAACGAAGGGTCAGCCAAGAAGGAGAAGCGGAAGAAAGAGCATCGACGCAGCGAGCAAAAGAGCTCGGAAGCTCCGGCCGTGGTGGCGAATACCGTGGCGGATGTTGCGCCGCAGCCCCTGCTCTCTGCTGACGAGTGCTACGAGAAGTGGAAGCCCAACAAAAAGCTGCGTGAGATCCGGCAGGTACTCAAGAAGATGAAGATCATGGCTGACTGGTCTCGCAACCAAAAGGACGAGACCGTTGTCGAGAAGGTATTCAAGTACGTGAGCACAATAGGAGAGGCGATCGATCGTATCGTGACGCAGCACGAGGACAAGGCGGAGCCGCACCATTCGGCTGACGTTACCCGCGAAGCTGATGAGCTCTGCACTTGCCTATGGACGTATGCCGCAGGCTTCACACCATTTACGCCTCAAGGGTTCGAGCGCCTTTATGACGATATGTGCGCCGATGGCGACGCTCTTGCTGCGACGAGATCATGACACTATGGTGGAGATCATCAACGCAAGTGTGTTGGCAAAAAGCTTCCCAAAAATTGCATGTAAAAAGCGAAAAAATGGGAAACATATAAACATTATCAACAAGAACGATCTGCACTCCAAATTTTGAACGGGAAAATGTAGCAGCACTTGCAGCCAATTCCCGATTGCTTACTTAGCCGTTTCGGATAGAAGAGGTCGCTTTCAGCGGTGACCGTTTAGCTCGAGGGGTTGCCTAGGTGTGCATTGAGGAAGTTTTACTGAAAATGATGTCCGTCTCACCTTCGTTGCTGCAGCCTCCGCCCACGGCGGAGGAGCTGGCACTCAAGGAGCAGGTGACGCAGGTGCTGTCAAGCCAGGGTGTGTTAGCCAAGTTGAAGGCAGAGCTTCGTGCCGCAGTTTTCGAGGTGATGCATGAGCGCGAAGGGTTCGTGAAAGCAAGCAACTCGATGGCGCCAAAGCTGAGCGACTTTCCCATTGAAACCAGGACGAACGCATTGTCGTTGATTATTGAGTGCCTACAGTTTTTCCATTGGGATCATTCGCTGCGAGTGCTACGCGCTGAAACAAATGCAGAAGACGAGCAACATGACACTGCACTCCTGATAAAGAAGCTCGGGCTGACAAATCACAACTCGTCAAGCAAGCCGGCACTTTTCCAGCTCATTGAGGCCAGGGAGCTTGGAGATGACCAGTCTGTAGTGTCTATTAGGCCAGTGAAGACTGTGCAACACCATCAGTTCGATGAAGAAGATGATGATGAAGAGGAGAGTCAACCCGATGATACACCAGCACCAAAGCTGAAGTCAGGTGAACAGCCTGCATTGCCCAATACAGTGGAGATTGTGCAGCATGACCAATTTGACGAAGAAGAAGATGAAAAAGAGGAGAGCCAACCCGATGATACACTGGCACCAAAGCTGAAGCCATGGGAACAAGAAGAACTGCCCCAATCTTCGTCACTGACAGATGCGGAGCGAACGGGAAATGAAGACCAGAAAGAAAGCAAGGATGAAAAATTTGAAAGCAGTGCAGAGATTGAGGAAAGCATGGCAGAAGAAGTGCCGAGCGGGTCGGAACTCGAAGAATCCAACTACACAAACTACGATGAGGAAGAGAGCCAAGATCGCAGTGCTGCAAGCAGTACGCAACCCACTACTCTCTACCCCAGACAGCTACGCGAAGAATCCGAACCCAACGACGAATCCCAAGAAGGAGACAAGCGTGCCCACCAAAGTGATGAGGAAGAGGCGGTGTCTCTGGCCGCACCACCTCCGGCACCCGCGAAGCTCCCATCCTTACCACCGCTCGTTGGAATCCCCAGCAACACACTCGCTGGTGATGCAGATGACGACTTCGATGCGGTAAGCTCTCGTGAAATCGCTTGTGTCGGTAGAATTGCAGTCTGAAGCGTGTTTTTTTGCTTGTGCAGGAGGAAGAAGCTGAACGTCTACGAAAGCTGGATGCTGCGTTGCAAGCCATGGAGGCCGAAGATGATACAGGTACACTCCAGCAGTTGAAGGCATCTCTCAAAATGGAGCTGCAAGAACAGGATAGTTTTGTGAGTAGTGGCGGGCTTGGCAGAGAGGGAGAGAAATTAGACGAGGAGAAGGACGCAGAAGTTAAAGCTGATTCAAACAAGCTTGGTAGCAGTGGCGAAGAAGATGACGAGGGGTATGGAAGCAGCGATTTCGAAGAAGAGGAAGAAATTGCCAGGTACGAGGAGCTTTAGTTTCACATGCTTGAAATCTCGCTGTGTACTGACGCTTTTTACTGGACTGTACTCGATAGTGAGATATCCGAAGAAATGGAGTCCATGCCGGAGCTCTCGGACCAGGAAGATGAAAGCGAAGACGCACCTGCCGTGTTAGCAGCAGAAGCGGAGCCACCTCGTGCGCTTCAAAATGACTCTCGGGTTGAAAGTGAAGATGCGTTGAACAGCTACGACTACATTGAAGACGTCGAGAAGAGTGGGTGATAAACGCTCGCGGTTGTGTACCCGTCAAATACTTCGCCAGGGTAGAAGTAGAACAAAAAAAAGTTGCAAACATTATCCATATTCTATCCTCTTTCGGAGTATCGGTGGTAAAAGTTGCAAGCTCGTCTGAACGACTGACTGACTTACCTGCGCTTTCCTGCGCCAACCAACTTTTTCAGGAGTTCCTGGTTCTCGAAAGCCTCCGGGTGGATGAAGTAGTGGCGGCCGCGAGCCTGGAACGACACCATCGGGTGCATCCCCTGCGTGGGAGGCGACACCTCGGACAGTCGGAACGAGTGCTGCTGCAGCTGGGCAAACAGCGACACGGTCTCCACCGTCACAGTCGGGTCGTTGTCGGTGTCGGCGCCTCCAGCAGTCGGTGCCGAAGAGGCATTTACCAACCACATCTTCATGACGTACGGCTTGAACAGGTAGTGGAACATGGACGTCGTGCCCAAGCCGAACAGCATGATGGTGCCGCACATGGCCCACTACAAAAAAAATCATGGCCAACAAGTTAAAGAACTAAACCATAGCCATAACATTGTTAGCGGCGTCTGTTTGCTCACCTTGCCGATCATGGACGCGTCCTGCTCGCTCAGTACGCAAAGCACAGGCATACCGATCGACGTGAGCGTGCAGCTGGTCACGGACACTGCCTTCATGAGTCGCACCGCGCGCGACATGGGCGCTGTGTACACGTGCTCTCCGATGAGACCCGTGCCTCGCTGGAGCAGCTGCTCCATCTCCTCCTCGCGCGCCTTCTGCACGTCGTCATCAGACTGCGTTGAGCTGAAGTGGCGAACACCGAACGGTCCGCCCCTGTGGCGGCTACCGAAGTCGAGCGAAAGACGCTGGAGCACGGCTGCGTTGCCCGAGCAGTAAGCTACTTGTGCCACCGCGCAGATCGACCGAGTAGCGCCTGGGAGCCTCTCGGCGAGGCGCATGGCGCTGCGAGACGTGCGCAGGACCAGCATGCTCGTCGGAAATGTGTGGCTGGATTGATGATCGCTTCACGCCGCACGGCCATTGGTCAGGATTTCGTACTTAAGCGCGATTCTCTTGAACGATATGGTTTTGGCCGTTTTGCCGGCAAGAAGTCTTCGAAGAATTTCACCGGCGCTCCTGGCAGCTTCCAGTTAACCTTTCAGGAGATGAATGCCGCGCGCAAGAAGTGCACCACGCAGTTACATCCGGGTTAGCAAATGCGCCAGGGCGCTCACACTTGCATCTTGACCAGAGCGATGACGATCCTACGACAGGATGATTCACTACATGTACATGTACTGCAAAGGTCGGTAAAAATATATTGGTCCATACGCGGTGTATCGAAAACGCTAGGGGATGTCCCACCACCGATTTGCACCAATCGGACCTAACGCCACCGTTTGCCACCGCAGTTGTTCCGAGATAGTGTCCCGCTTCCCCCAAGTGATAGTGCAGCTCGCGTACTCCAGCGGAGTTTGTGTGGAGGCAAGCTCCGATAGTTTTGATGCCAGCTCGATGGTCTAGATGCAAAAAGAGGTGTCATAGCGGCGATATTGGTTGTGCAACTGGGTCTGGCGCCATGAAGCTCTTGACCCTACAACAGCGACTGCTGAAGCAGCAGCAGCACTAGTTGGGCAGCTACATAGTTAGACGTGCAACATCAACTTGAAAGCTAGCGAAACAACGTTTGTATTCGTCCCGGTAGCGATCAAGCAAAGCACCTATCTAACGACGCGATACGACCCTGTAGCTTGCCTGCAAGCAGGAAATACGATGTCGGGTTTACACCATGGCTTCTCTTAGCAGCATAGGCACCACGTAGCGCAGCCTCTCTGTCATGGCGCTGCTAGAAGCTGATGAGCAACGGCTTCAATGCAACATATAATAACACTCGTTGCTGCCGATTAGAGACTCTGTCGGGCAGTGCGCTCGCGTAGAGGCAGGATGCTGCTCGTGGATGACTTTGTGCAGCTATACCGATTTACTAATGCTTCTAGAATGTAAACATTGTATGTCGGAGCTCTGAAGCTTTTGTCGGAGTTGTCGGGATTTGTCGGAGATGGTGGGGACTGGCGGCCCCACCATAACCGATAAGTCCCATACGCCGTATCTCGATTTGCAATGCAATACCATACTGGAGGTGGCTGAAGTACTGCAGTACAGTATTGCAGTCATGGTGAGTATGTTAATGCTATATTGGGGTGCGCGAAAGCAATGCTATATTGCGGGTAGCTCTCGGGTCAAACCCGCTCAGGTGTTATGATCGATAGTAGAGGCTCAACCACATGGTTCATATTGCAACACGGTACTGCGGGACCCCAAAGCAATCCAATATTATACTGGAACGTGTCGGCGCACTGCAATGCCAGACTGCTCCAGGTGTGGATATTGCAATCCAGACTGCAATCCGGAGTAAGGCTTGAAAATATATTTTTATCTACCTCTGATGTACTGTGACGCTCGTTGCAGTTATTTACTTCTGCAACAGGAAATTCGGCCACTTCGTCTTGCACACGGATAAGAGGGAATTGCCGACACGGGCGAGCAGGGAATCGCCGAAGTATGTAGCTTCTACTGGTCGTGAGCACATTCACTAGTACTGGGATTGTAACTTACATTTTGTAAGCAGGCCGAGTGTGTGCTTACTTTGGAAGTGCTCCTGTTGAGACCAGAGGTCCGAAAAATCAGTATAGTATTGCATTGGGGGTGGGTTCTTACCATAATAAAAACGGCAATTCTGAAACAAGCAATAATAAAAATTGCCGCAATATTTCAATTGTTGTGGTGATAAATAAGATGGGTACATACATCAACCATGTGACGTTTTCACGTTGCTAAAGTTTAGGCTTTCATAGGCTTTCATATCGTGATCTCCTACCAAATGGTGAGTCATAGCAGCATGAAGGAGGCTAACACAATCGCTTACCATGGCAAAATACGATATAATAATATGAATTATTTTTGCTGTTATAATAGTTTGCTATCTAAATTGATTTGTATTCCGGCAGCGGAATATCAACTGCTTTTTGCTTGGAGATTGCTACCGTCATCGAGTATATTTTGGGTTTTAACTCGGGTTGCGTATGATCAAGCTAAATTTGCCGCTTCCAGCCTCAGTTATCATATTAATTGTCCATAATTGGTCCAATATCGAATTGTATTGGAAGAGGTTGAGTCCAACAATAAAATTTAATATTGTCCAAACCAATTAAACTGGGTTCGCAATTATTATTTCCGACCTCTGGTTGAGACTGTCATTCATTGTTCTAGCAACTTGCTCGTTTCCGGGCTTGCAAAAAATGTGGATGTATTTGTGGCCAGTAAAAAAACTGTGTCCACAGCTCAGGGACCGCACTGGCGACTGCATGTAATTTCGGTCGTTGTGTTGACTCGGTTTGATCGCGTCAAAGGAGTTGCGGAATGCCATCGCGATTTGCAGAAGCAGCCGGGAATGCAACACCAGTACCGGTAATTGTACCATTTTAACGCTTGACAAGCCAAACACAGTTGCCAACAGCTTAACTAATTTTTTTCGAACATGTACGTGTGATTTGAGCTCGTTTGAGGAGGTTCGAGGATGGGACGTTCACACACATTTTCTAACGCGCATGCTAGCTTGTTGGACAAGCTACAGCCTCGACACACGGCAGCTCGCTTCCGTACGCTGGCGCATTTTCCATTAGACGCGCCACGCCAGTGTTGCTTGTCATACGTCAAGGAATTCCAAAATATCGAGGAAGTCGTCTTATGCAATTGAAACGTCTGGTGACGACCCGGGGTGCCAAAACAACCCGGGGCTTACAAAACCTGTTGTAGGGAATATGAAAAAAATATAGAGGATTTCGCTGGCCGGTTGGTTGAAGTGCCAGTACACAAGCACTTCGTGTCCAAACGAAGACTGTTAAACGTACTTGGAGTGCACAATGCTGAGAGGTGTGATGCACGAAAAGGTGAAGAGAAGAATTGTTAACAAGAAAACAGTATAGCATAGCAATATACACCCTATTTGGTACACCCCGTATATGAAAATAATTATCTCGATTTGGCTCCAATTTGTTGGGGACGACCCGGGTCGTCGTCAAGTGTTTCAATTGGTAGCCACATGGTGCATGCGAGAACAACATAGGTAGCTTTAGGTCAGCAAGGCTTCCTTCATTTTCACACGATGGACACTGCCACGAAGAGCTCTGAATCGTCCATCTTCGCGCCTCGTCTCTGTGCACGTTGTGTACCAGCTGATGTTTACAGCAAAGGTCGCAATAGTTGCGTTGGCCGTACATGTACATGTACATACATGTGTATGCATTTTCGATTGGAAAAATGCCCGGTAGCTCAGCTCGGCCGACGGCAGCGTTGCCTGACCAGCACAAGCGAACAAAGTGCCATCTTACAATGCCTTCCGCCCGCCAGCCTTGGGTTGCATTTGCGTTGCCAACAACAGCACGAAAATGCCCCAAAACGCCCCTCGACCTTCGATATTTTTTTCGTGTCTACAACCCCGAGTGTATCGGCAATGAACAAAGTGAGCCTCACTCGGTCTCTGCATTTAGTCAACCACCGTCAGCACGCAGACGCACACGCCTGCATCTGGCCGACAATACATGTACCGCCACTGGCAGCGAAAGCGGCAGGCCCAACATCGAATCGCCGCAAGTCTCCCAGTCTGTTGTGTGGTGCAGCTTCTTTTCAACTCGGTCATCCCATGGTTGAAGTAAGCGCTTTTTCTCTCTCGCGGTTTTTGTCCAATTGCCGCCGGCGAGGAGAAGAACGGATCTACCCACGGCGCAGTCCACCCATAGCCGCTCTCACCCCGCCCCACCCAGCCACTTGCGCGCTCGTCCGGTCGCTAGAACTCGTCGCTCCGAGGGACCGCAAGACCCCATTCGAAAGATGCAGCAGAACCGACCGCCTGGAAGCGCCGGAGACGCTGGCGGCAGACGCTCGCTCATGAACCCCTTTGCGACCCACCCGAGCGCCTACCCCCAACAGCAGCAACAGCAACACCAACCTCTGCAACAGACGTCGAGCTTCCTGCAGTACTCAATGCCCATGGAGTCGCCGATCCGGAGCTTCCCACCTCCGCCTCAGCAGCAGATTCCGGGACGCTATTGGCAGTCGCCGGCCGCGATGGAACCGTCCACTTTGAGCTACGGGAAGCAGGCGCGACAAGGAGGCAGCCTGGACCTGGACGAGTTTGGAGATATTATGGACACGAGAAACACGAACGAAGTGGCGGCTTCAGCAGCCGGCACGCCGTCCGAAGCGTCCGAGATGAGCATGGCCAGCTTCGACGTCAACTCGTTCCATGACGGAATGGACACCTCGACAGCAGAGGCCGGTGCGTTCCACACGGGGGTTGCGACGTCAGTGGTGGCTGCGATGCAGACTCGACCGGCGACGGAACAGAATGCTGCGCTTTCCTTTGCGTCGCACAAAACGCCGGCAAAGAGTACGAATTTGCTGCCACCCTCGGCGGATCCGGTGACCCGCGCCTTGGTGGATGCCGCCTACACGCCGCACAACGACTCGCCGGACGAGCCCGACCTCAGCACTGAAAAACTCGCCAAAGACAAGAAGGAGAAATGCCAGTTCCACGGCTGCCCCAACCGAGCGCGGGTGTCCCAGTCGTACGGCAAATTCTGCAACCGACACGTGATCGTCGCCCCCTGTGGGTTTCCTGGTTGTCGAGAGAGGGCCATGGAGCGCGTGTCAATGTGTGAAAAGCACATGGAGCTGGGCAAGGAGGCCCTGCAAGTGATCTTGGATGCTCGGTCTCAAAATGTGCCCGTGTGCCGAATGTCTGGGTGCTTCAAGAACGACCAGGGTCGAGGCTACTGCCGCGGCCACGAGAAATTGCTGATGGCGACTGGACGCCTGCCCCGGCATGTCAACAAGCGCCGCCTCAATAGCGCGTATACCATGTGCAGCTATCCCGAGTGCACCAAGCACTCGCAGCGGCACCATTTGTGCCGAACCCACGGAAATCTGATCATGAAGCAAGCCCAGGAGCTGGCAGATCGACCCGGTGCCACGGAAAGTTACGAAGAAATTTTAAGCCGGATGCAGAAGGAAATACGTCGCTGCACCCACGAGAACTGCACGAGGAATTCGCAACGAGATCGACTGTGTACCACGCACTATTACGAAAAACACAACCTGCAAAAGGACGGCTCTGCGGCAGACACGAACGAGAACATTGGATCGAAACAACTTGGAATGGAAGCCGGTGGTGACTGTGACGTTCGAGCTGTTGAGGGGACTCGATGTGTGAGACCAGGCTGTGGAAATCTGTCGTATGCTTCGGGTTTGTGCGTCGAGCATACGAAGGAAAATCAGGATCTGCTGCAAAGTCAAGGACGCTACGGGGAACCGTTAACGTCCGGGGGGAATCGTGGCTTTTCGGCAGGAAACCTCGACAGCGAAGAGAAACAAGCGCTATTCGTGCCCAACAGCAAGTCACAATCCGTGGGTGGGCTTGGTTCAGCTGGGATGATGGCCACGATGAATGCTACCAGCTCCATTTGCAGTAATCCGATGTGTGACAGAGAAAGCTACGGGCGTGACTACTGCGAGGCGTGCCAGCGTTTATTTTCCCCGCTCGTTGTGTCTGTGGGTGAAACCTCCGCCGGTTCAGCAGGATATTTGTTCAACAGTTCTGGCGTCGCTCAAGCTGAAGAAAAGGTTTCGCTGTGTCGCGTTGCTAACTGTGGCCAAGAATCTTCTGGAGGTGGGCTGTGCCTATCGCACCTTCGTGCGTTCCAGACAGGATCCTTGTCAGTAGATCACTTGAAACTGGAATCTCAGGCCCGACAGCGGGTGCAGGAATTAGCTGATGCTGCCGCCGCGGAAACGAATCAAGCAAGTCCATCGGCGTCTGGCAAAACGAGCAGGAAATATTACTGCAAAGTCGAAGGATGTGGCAAACAGGCTCAGAAACAACATTTGTGCAAGCGCCACTTTCGCCAGGAACAGCGTGAGCCTGCGGAAGCATCACGGCAAGAAGATAGGACAAGTGGATCATCGAGCAACTACCTGCCAGATTCACAGCAAGCGCACTTCTCTCAACCTACTGCAGCGTGTCGATTTCCCGAGTGCACGCAACTTGCAAGCAATGGCGGTCCATTGTGCTTGGCGCACTCCAACGTAACATTTTGCTGGCACCCTGGGTGTGAACACCTCGTGGTTCGCCCGCAGTTCTGCGATTTTCACGGATTTCGCAAGCAATGCGCCTACGAAGGCTGCATGTACAGCGCCGAGAGGGACGGCAGCGGGTGCTTGAACCACAGAATGACACGGCGGTGTCGCCATGAGTTCTGCGATAAGTTTGCTGTGGGGCCGGACAGCGACTGGTGCCGGCTGCACCAGATAAGCTGCCGGGATTCTCCTTGTGCGCTGTGCGGGCTGCACGCGCTATCGCTGGATGCAGGTCAGGACGAAAACAGAAACCGGGGGCGCTACAACGTGAACCTTGCCGCCTCAGCGTCGAGGGGGATGCCAGGAAGTGGATTTGGCGGGGGAAACCTGTTCGGTCGCAACCCGTGACTGATGTTGCGATATCATTGGCACAAGAGGAAAGAGCGAGGAGACTGAGATAAGATGAGAGACGTATTAGCCGAAGCGGCCTGATGAGTAAAGTTGGTAAGAAGTCATGTGTAGGATCATCACGATAAGTGGATAACGCGGAATGGATGTAAGTTTCAGAAACGAAGCCATGCTTACCTCACTGTCTTGAATGTCGTCGTGAACATGTCAAACTCAAACTCAGCTTTCCATTGAGATTTGCACTCTTCGCGGATCCATTTGCCACTTCAACTTTCCGGTAAATCGGTATCCCCTCGGTACAACCGGTTTTCTCGTCAGGTTGAGCTCGGAGCAGTTCCCCGTCTAATTCGATCATACCCGAGCTTCAACTCTCATCCCCAGTCGACGCGACCACCGTCGTCCGCAGCAGGAAGCCCGAGCCCCCATCGCCCATAGCCCCGCGCGGCGATGGAGCGCATCTACTCGGCCTTCTTCACGTCGGAGCGGCGCCGCGAACCGCTGGAGCTCACGGCCGAGGCGCTGGAGCTGCATAACGAGACGCATAAGCCGCCCCCGTTTCTGCGCCCCACGGACGGAGGTCGACGACGCTCCGATGCCGACAAGGAGGATTCTCGCCATGAAGCGAAGCGACATGCATCTGCAAGACGCCAGGAGCTAGGTCAGCTGGTTTTGGGCTGGGCCAGCGTCAAGAAGGACCTGGAGGCGGCCTGTCAAGCGGCGGCGAGGGCGTTTCTGTTGGCCTATGGGGCCAAGGCCTTCACGGCGGTGTTGCTAGCATCCAGGAAGTGGAGCAGCCTCGAGTACGGCTACGCAGACGCCGCACGGCTTCTGCTAAAGGGTGACACGCTCCGCTTCGGCGCCTTCTTAGGCAGCCTGGTGGGGGTCTTCCGCGTCACGGAACTCGCGGCACGAGCCGCAAGGGGAGGGCAGAGAGACGCCGTGAACCTGGCAATCGCTGGAGCCGTATCTGGCTCGGCGCTGCTGCTGGACTCGCCCTCGAGACGCAGCACCATCTCGCTCTACATTTTCGTACGCATGCTGGACGTTGTGTGCCGCCATTTGGTGTCCAGCGGCGTCCTGCCCACGTGGAAGTACTCGTCGGAGATGCTCTTCGCGATGAGCAATGCTGCGATCATGTATGCGTTCGTCGTGGACCCGAGTCTGCTGCCAAAGGTATGGGGGGGGATGAGAGCGCTGTGTCGACTGCTTGGTGAGCTGCTAGCTGACGCCAAAATCTTGCCGTGGAATGAATTTTTGGTTCTTGTCAGGGTTACTACCAGTGGATTTGCCGCATCGGGGCTGTCAACCACCACGGGCTGGAATACACCGTACGTCAACGAATGCGCGGCCAGCTTGATGCGCACGGAAACCCGATACCGTTCCGCCTGTGTCAACCGCACTACCACATGTACGCACGCTACTCTCAGCTGCGTTTTTGTTGTTGTTGTCTTAAACTCTGGATACACTGACGCCGTTTACATTGTCCGTAGGGAATCGTGCGTGACGCATGCTATTAAGGAGTGGATCAACGGCTTGGGGAGGTCAATGCAGATTTACCTCCCGGTGCACTTCCTCCCGGCCATGATCTTCCGTTTCCAGCAGCTGCAGGGGGCGCCAGTGTCCACAACCGCGCGAATCTCCTATGCAGCACTTTGCTCTTCAGCATTCCTCACTTCTTACCAGGTTTGTGTGCCTGCGAACGGCAGTACTAGCATGCAGCGCAGAGACACTAGCAGTTAGGGTGCTAACTTCCGTGTACTGATGATTCAGACGGTAGTTAAGCTGGTCATTTGCACGGCTCGCAATGCTTTTCACCGGGATTTCGCCGCATCGTCACTAGTCGCTGGAGTGAGTCAATTGCTGCTTTTATTGTGTCGTTTTAGGCTTGGAGTATGCTGTACTGAATTGTGTAATTCGTGCTTTCCAGGTGGCAACAGGTGGCTCTCTGTTCTTCGAGCACACCAAGCGCCGCTTTGAGCTCATGTTGTACTGCTTCCCACGCGCGCTCGACATCGTGTGGCAACTTTTGAAACGCCGCGGACTCGTGCGCTATGTGAAACACAGCGAGGTGGTGCTGTTCTGCCTCTCCATGTCACTCATTATGTCCAGTCCGGCGCGTCATTTTAAGCCGACGTACCTTCGGATCCTGCGATTCATTTTTGGCGGGGATATTCTCTGAAATCCTCAACTGGTTGCGGATTCCATCTGGATCCCTTCAACTCGACAATGATAAAAACTGTTTGACAATCGCGTTCCTTTTCAACTTATCTTTCCCGACTCTCCTTATGAACATGCTTAGCGCTCATGCGCAGCTACTTTAGTACGTCAAGTCGTTCAGCACAAACAAGTCCAGCATTTGCTTGGCTTCCTCGGGTTCCCACATAGGCACAAGGTGGCCCGCGCCCTTTACAGTCACATACGAGATCCCCTCGAACATCTCCACGAAGCCACCCGTTTGCTTCGACTCCCCCTCGTCATACGTCCAGGGCGAGCGTGCCGCCAGGCGACGCAAACCCAGCGATTCAACCGCCCACAATCCACCCAAAGCATTGCAAACCAAGTCTGCATCTCCATGGTAAATCACTCCTTTTACACCGCTCGCAAGTAGCTCACGCCACAAGGGCGTCACCTCGGCATTGAGCGTAGCTGTGTACTTCAACATCTGCGGGTACTGCATCATCGGGTGATCCACACCCAGAATTGAGCTCAAAGTATCCACAGTTGCAGTGGTGAGTGCATCCCCGCTCCAGTGTGCCAACGTCGGGTTGGCATGCATCGCGTCGCGGACTTCAGCCAAGTTAAAGTACGTTTCGATGTGCTTCGTATCGAGGCACATATCCATGGTGTTTCCAATTGGGTGCGGCATCTTGCCGGGCGTCGAGGGCGTCATGATCTCCTTCACAAGACGTTGAACGTCTTCCTTAGTAGACCCAGTGCACGATCCATACACATCGTACATATTGATGCGGTCATACATCAACGTCGTGTAGATGTCCATCGTGGCGGATGTGCATTCCGGACTGGCTGAACTGAAACCCGGCGCCATGATGGGGCTCTTTTCGAATTCATGAAGGTCGGGGCAGCTTGCACGGAACGTCTGGTACATCTCCGTGCTCAACAGCCCGTGGTAGTAGGCGAACATAACGGTCGATAGCCCCATGTACTCGTTCACGCCGTTGCCCACGACAAACTTCTTCAAGTTGATGTGCTTCGCCTGATCAGTCGTGGCCGCGTTCCCTTTGAGAATAGCGAGAGCCGTTGTGGGCACATAGATTCCTCCGTAGCTTTCTCCGGAGACGACAAAGTCGTTTTCTCTGAGCCAGGGGAACTTGCCGAAGAACTTCTGCAGTGCGTCGTACAGATCTTGGGCTTGCGAGAGGTCGTCGGCCTCGTAAATCCCGCTGGCGTTGTAGCTGAAGCCGACGCCCACGGGGGACTCGATGCACAGCAGGTTGGCGCGCTGGTTCCACGCGAACCCGTTGATCCGCAGGTCCTTGCCGTTCTCGTTGACCAGCAGCGGTCCGTTCTCTGAGAAGCAGCCCGACAGCGAGCTGGAACCCGGGCCACCGTTGAGCCAGAGCAGCACGGGGTCCGTCTTCGGCGAAGAGCTCTGGGACTCGGCCAGGAAGTAGAAGGCCTGGCCTCCGTTGGCCAGAGGCAGGTAGCCCGAGAAGATCCGTGCCGTGTAGTCGGCGGGCTTGCCCGTGAGCGTCAGGATCTCGTCCGCTGAGCCGGCGAAGGGCTTGCGCGGCATCTCGGGCGGCTCGTTGTCGGCCGAGTCCTCCATGATCGAGGGATCGGGCGTGCGCTCGCCGGTGCGGATGAGGTTTTCTGTCTGCAGCGAGCGCTGCAGCGTCACCATGAGGTCCCCCACGGCCAGGAACAGTAGGCAGGCCACGACGTAGCGCATGTAGCGGCGTCCGCGCGCGGACAGCAGGCGACGCGAGCGCCCCGAGGCCGGCAAAGTCTGGCGCGAACGCAACCCGCTCGTGAGCGGCAGCGTCTCGTTCAGCGGGTCCGAGCGGAGGTACATCGAATCAGGTTCAGCGTCGTGGCGAGGACTTGGCTTGTTCAGAAGTGACGCGGAAGGCCAACAGGCCAACACTTTCCTGGAAGTTCTGAAAATCCGCGCTTCTGATTGGCGAATACCATTTCCGCCTGGTTTTCTTGGATTCGTGAACATGGCGAAGGATTCATGGATGGTAGTGAACGTGGGTACCGAAATGTTGAGTCCCAGTGCTGGCACATGGCGGTGATTCACCACTGGCGAGTGCCAGCACGGGGCGGCAGCGAAAATGGCCTCTGTGAGGTGCAGTGGGTCGAAAGCAATGCCACGAGCGGAAGGAAGTGGACGTGCGACTATCGATCGACGAGCGCAGTCGCGACTACAGTATAGCGTTAATCAGAAGCGTTAGTCAGAACCGGCGGAATGCTGGCCAGTGGCCACGGTGACCGCAAGGCGTTCAATTGGATATGCTCCCAGCAGCTAGCCCAGCAGCACAGCTGGGAGAATTTGCAGGACACTCTCGCAGCAAACAAGCCAGTGCGCTTAACTACATGTGCTGTCACAGTTGCTGATGGTGTTGCGCCATCGATTTCTAGGCCAAGCGTCGCCTACAATTTTTGACACGTTGGATTTCGCGGTCTTTCTGATACTCGGTTGACTTGTGGTCGTCTTCGCTTGCTCACCTGTGTGCAGCATCCGTGGTGTTTGGCAAAGAACGGTTGTTAATGAACTGCTAGTATTACTACGCAACACGCTGCCAACGAGATTGAATCGGTGTTGCCGCTTGTTTTTCTCCCTGCGCGTGAGTTCAATACAGTCTTGGCGCGCAGCGGACGGTCCTCCGGGGCCTGGCTCGGCAACGATACACCAGAGAGGCTGCTTCGCTTAAGTAAAAATTGCCGACGCGTGCATGACCGCAACACCCTGCATATTATTTTAACCTTTGGACAGGCATGCCTTGGTGCAACGCTCGTAGCTGCAAAAATGACGCACTAGACGGCCGAATATGCTATCCACGTATATATTTTTCACTTCATCGGTCGACGACCGGATCGACGCTTTGGACGCTTTGGACTACTGGCGAATCCAGAAATGATCTCGTCGATCTTCTCAAAACTAGTACAACAGATAATATCATAAATACAGCACTAAATACTACTGTAGCATCAGTTTGGCTGTAAGTTTCAATTAACGTGTACAGTAATCTGCCTCGTGAGTGAACGCCTGATATATATAAAAATGACAGACTATTTGTGCTGCTCCAAGACAAACTGATTTAAGATAGAATGTAGTTCATGTCGGTCTTGGCAATCAGTGTTGAGTGCATCCAGCAGTGCCTAATCGTCTCTGCAGGAATCTCGTTCCAAGCCTCAACACACCAGTTAATAGCTTGCAGCATGCCAACCTTGTAGGGATTCGCCTCTCCTTCATCGATACGCTCCAGCGCGTGCTCCATCTTCTTGCGGAGTACGTGGCGCTTGACACAGTAAATGATGCCCTGGTCGAGGGGCTGGAGCTTTGAGGTGGTATTGGGGGGCAGTTTTGCGACTCGTACGTTGGTGAGCGTGAGGTCGTCAGCATATGTGCGAAGACGCGTTGTCCACCAGCAGGATGATATGCCTCCCCCGCTCACGCATAGACTTGTCCACATCACGGAGCCAGCCTTGGTACAGATCCGTGGTCGTCCATGCCCTCGGCGTCGATGCGTAGTGCGCTTCAGCTGGTTTCTGCTTTAGCCAGCGAGGCTAAACGCCTTGCCAATGAACAGTACGGGCAATTTGTCAGTACCCGTAACGCTCGTACAGACAGCGAGAATCAGTCGTGCCTTGTCTTGCTTCAGCGCCGGAGCCGCATGGAGACACAGCGACCCACGTGGTACGCAGTTGAAGAAGAAGCTTGTCTCATCCATATTGAAGACGTCTTGTATGAATACGAGCGGATCAAACTTCTAACAGCCCTAACCTCGTCTTCAACAGCACCAAGTCGACCTGCCCGGACTCGCCGTAGGCTCGGCGCCAGCGAATCCCGTAGGGTGCCTGAAGACGACGAAGTCATGACCAACCGAGCTTCGGCCACGCGTGGGGCGGGGCATGAAGCAAGGCGAGAGTTTTCTTCGCTTGGGCGATAATCATGCTGGCTGAAGGGGCCACCTGCCAGCTCTCGCAGGCTGCGACAAACTCGACAATGGCCTGGTCCAACCTGAGCTGGAAGTTGGGGCGGCGGCGCTGACGGTCAAGACAGTCCGCCGTTAGCTGCCGTAGAGCCGCCTCCATCTTCAGCACGCGGCAGATCATCGGCCTTGACGGCAGCGCCACTAGGGCAAACTCGGTCTTCGCCCAAGACGCCAGCTCCGCGTATGTACTGTCCGGAAAGTCGCGGTGACGGTCGCAGATTTGGAGCCCTTGAAGCTTCGTTAAGCGCGTTCGCTTCTGGTATGTTCGAGTGTAGGGTGACGGCATGTAGTTTAATGCAGATTAGAAAATGAGCGAGAGCGAGTTTGCGCTGCCTTCAGGCATGTAAGCGTTCCATTTTGAAGATGTGAAGCTCCCTGTCGGCTCGGTTCATGAGCACTGATTGGCGGAATCGTAATTAAGCACGTCTGATTGGCGGAATCGTGTATGAGCTTGTCTGATTGGCTTGACGATTACGTTATAATAGTACATTTCAACCGGATGGATACACGTTGACAGCAATCACGTTTTGAAGGCTATTCGGTTCTACCCGTTCACTCACGAGGCATATTACTGTACTAGTATTGTGCCTTTTTTCTGCGCTCGTTATTCTGGCGTAATTACTTCTCGCTCAGACAGCTAAAACCGGGAGAATTATGATAATTATACCTTAAATCTGGCAAGACGCTCTAAATAAATCAGAGCGAAGAAGTGACGGTCAAACGGGTGGCACCACAACACAAAGCCCCAGGAACGTGAGGCGCGCGACCACGTACGATCACCAGGCAAGAAACGGCACACGGAGCCACGACTGTACTAATACTCTGTGTGCCTCTCTCTATGCCTTTTGTGTTGCTTGTGTCTACAGTGGTGCCTGTGGTGATCTCGTCTGCTGCTCGTGTTTGCCGTGGCGCTTGCGTGATCCAGGCGATTAGCTCGTCGCCTCTCCGACGGGTGCAGACAACATAGAGCAGCTGGCTCCACCGCCGTTCACCTCCCAAACGCAAGTGCACGCACATGGGCATCGCGACTCCCCCACACGTAGTGCTGACTGCCGAGGTGCCTCGAGCATTGGCACGTTTGACAGAGTACCGTGAGTATCACATTTTGGGCAACACTTTTGTATCGAGTCGTTTTAACGCATACTATTGTGCGTTCTGTCTTGCAACACGGATTAAGGCTACTCGCACAAGAACCAGCTCGAGTAGCGTGGCAGTCTACGCCTTACGTAGTGAAGGTCACAGCTTTCTTCGACTACCGTAAGATATCAATCGAGTGCACTGTAACTGTGCCCTCTCACTAATCTCTCTGTGTATGCTAGCTACCCCTGGTGCTGTTCAAGCACGTGTACGCGTCGCAATCGAAGTGCATCGACTCTTTCACGCATTAATCAGTACGCAACTGGACTATTGGGGTTTACAAATGCAACAGCTAATACGACGATTATTTTGCCATAGAAGCACCATGAGTCTTCCGTTGTCCGATTTGCTGTCTGTATCTCTTACACTTAAGGTTGGCGCACCGTTCGGGACCAGCAGATCAAGCTACGGAGCGCCAGAACAGATGCAGCTTGCTCTAGAGGACGGATACCTCGGCTTTCGCGCTCGAGTCCGAAGGCTGGTGAATAAAATGAAGGAGATTGAGTGGCCGGAAGGCGGACCGATATTGCTGAAGCCAACTGCCAGTGCCTCTCAGGCCAAGTTTGTTGCGCTAGCGGAATCTGATCAAGAGCTGCAAGTACAGTTATCGTCAGTTTGGTGTCTTGCTGCCAAACGTAAAGCCGGGTACGATCGCAGCGACACAACGTTTTACTCAATTCATTGTTAATTGTGTTTTTATGATGTCATCTAAAGACAGGGGACTTTCAAGCTCGAACTGTTCATCTACGTTAGCAAAGTCGCTGCTTCCACTACCATACGCAGGGCGACTGAGGGCCGTATTGAGGCTGCCGCGACCTTGATCGACGATCATCTCACGTCACGCCCGGACGGGCAACAACTGGGTGAGGCATTGCGAGCGTACTGGGCGGTTACCCATGCTCGACAGCCCGATCAAACACCCCTGCCGCTTCCAACGAATCCCACCTTCACCCAATTGCAGCGTATCGACGCTTATCAGCGTGAGGCGGATAACGAGAGTCAGCTGCGTGTTGTTTCGCCAGAGTTTGTGACGGTTCGCTGTAGATTGAACGGAGGCTTGGTTCCGCTGGAATTGAATGTTGCAGATCTACGCGAAGCTCTAGGCCTACCAGACTGCAGCCTTCGACCTCCATACCGGCCTCCTGTTCCCGGCAGCAACCCAGCCGTCAATGTTCAAGATACCGACCACATGAGCGATGCTAGCATGGATTACGAACAGTAACGAAGGAGCAATATATTGTTGCTTAGCGGAAAAAGCAGCTTCTGTTTAGGTCTTGAATTCCATATCCACAGTGATCGTAGAGATTAAGACCGACCTTCTCCCTTCGTTTCGTGCACTGTATCAGTGCCACGCTAGCAGTTCTTAGTGGGTCTTCACGACAAGCCAACGGCGCGTGTCGAGTAATCCATCGCTTTAGTAGCGAAAAGCCAATCTCGATCGGATTCAACTGCGGTGAGTAGGGAGGCAGAAAAAAGAGCAGGCTTCCACGACTGTGAACGAGATCTTCCAACGCTCGATACATATGAATCTTGGCGTTATCGAGGATGACGATGGATCTAGAGCACAGAAAAAGCATTAGAAATCTTTAGCAGTCATATTTTAAAACAGCAACAGAAACTTACCTTGGTAAAGACCAAGGGTTGAGAAATGGAGCAATTTTGCGACGAAAGACGTCATGAAAGGCTTCTCGATCGAAGGTTCCTGACGTTGATTCACAAGGGAAGAATCCAGTCACGTCAAAAGCTGCCAAAATTGAAAGCCTCTCACCGCGACTGAATGGCAAGGAAACAATTGCTGGTGTGTTTCGACGTGACCATGCATACTTGCTAAGCGCATCTCTGCCATCCTTAGAGGTTTCATCGATAAAAACTAACTGATCAGGCCCGCTGTAAAACGGCCGTAGTTTGCGATAAAACCCTTCAAGTTCTGCAGGCACACTTTCGCGGGCGCGCTTAGTAAGTACTTTTCTGGTAATTTTGAGGTCAAATCGAAGCAAGCGGCAAAGTGTTGGAGTGGAATTGCATAGCGTGTTGCCAAACTGCTCCTTCACTGCCTCTTGAAGTTCCTCTAAGTAAAAACATGGATGCACACGAATGTAGTTTTCTACGAAATCCATAGCCTCTTCCGGCCATCTAGCCGATCTGTTCTTGCCATCTTCTGGTAACACATTCCCTTTTTAAAAGAGCCCATGCCACCTTTCAATAGATCGAATAGATACGCCCAGCACGCAGGCAATAACGGCCGCACTAATGTCATACATGAAGACTAAGACTATCGCCCGCCATCTCAAGTCTGTGGAGACCGTCATGACAGGCACTTCCTGCCCGCAGTTTTAAATGCAAAGTGTCACTGGAGATCAGCAGAGCGGTAAATACGGCCAAATTACCAACGAATGGCGGGCTGCAATCCCGCCAATCGAGTCCACGGCAAATAAAAACGAGCTAATTCGCATTCTAGAATCGTACTTAGTCCTTAATGCGCGATAAAAACGGTCTATAACTCCGGGCAGAATTAGCACTCTGCCCGCCAAAATCCGTGAAAGGCACAATACATCTATACAGCTACTAGTAGTAATACCGTATTATATAGTAGTATATGGTTTATTCATAATAATACTATTAGTAATATTATGACTACTTTAATTAAAAATACTACTGTAGTACAACCAAACTGATGCTACCAAACACTTGGAGCAGGTGCTCAAAAGGAACTCTGGGGTTTCACAAAACGAAACTTCCCAATCGTTGGCGCATACCATAGCTCGAGCGTCATGTTTTGGTCGTTGACTGCGGCCATGAGAGACTTGCTTGCGCTCCTGTCACAAACCAACAACACATTATGGTAGCATTTGATTCGATTACGAGTAGTTAGCTAGGTAAACTTCTCCCAGACACCAGCACACAAGCTCCATCGTTTTAACAACAACACCGCCGGACCACACGCCCAGTGTGCGCGCGTCCGGACACAGTCCCAGAAGCTTCTCAACCGTCTATCCAGGAGGGAGGCGCGAGACGTCGAACTGATCATCATCCGATTCATCCAGAAGCGTGCGCGTAGCGCCCTCAAAGTTGGAAAGGTCGCCAAGGTTGTCCGTCACGCTGGTACTGCGCGCCATGGCGATGACACCGCTACGGTGGATCTCCGTGATGCCCAGGGGCTTCAGCAAGTCCAGGAAGGCTTCAATACGGCCAGGCGTGCCGGCCAGCTGCACCATGACCTGGTGCGGTCGCACGTCGATCACCTTGGCATCGAACAGGTTGGCCAGCTCGACCACCTCGGCGCGAGATCCAGCCTCTGCACGCAGCGACACATGTTCAAGCACGTTAGGTCCATGCACACAATTCCGGTGGTGATGGTGAAGTAATAGTGGAAACTCGGACGTACCGGCCGTTGACACCTTGGCCAGCATCAGGTCACGCTCAACGTAGTTCTTCTGGGCGTTCTTGCCGCTGCTGAGGATGTTGACCACAGCCACGTACACGACGTCCTCCAGTTGCTTCTTCATCTGCAGCAAGAACACAACACAAAGTCAATCCTCTAGCTTCTCATCAAATGACAAAATAAGCTTCTCTCCAGTCCGTACGTTGACGACGCTCTCAGCCGTGCCGTTGACGACCACCGTCATGCGCGAGAGCTCCTCGACCTCCGTGCGGCCCACGACAAGACTGTCAATGTTGTAGCCTGCATGCACAACCACACACCAGCAGCTCAGCAGTTGACCTATATTCTTTATATTGGCCGGCGTATCTATTACCTCGAGCCGCGAAGAGGTTGGCGATCTCGGCTAGACAGCCAGGCTGGTTGACCACCAGCGCGGCGATCACGTGGCGCTGGCTCTGCTCCGCCACGCTGAAGGCGCGCGAGAAGTACTTGGGGGCGGCGGCACAGGACGGCGCGATGGCGGCCGCCGACCGCGGGAACGCGCGGCGCGCCAAGGGCAGCACAGATCTCCGCAGCATCTCGCCGAATGTCGAATGTGGCGTCTCAAGCTGACCGGCCCAGGATTTACGTCGGGTTTGGGAAAATGGCATGGGCTGCGCAAACAGCTCAATATCCGACTAAGTACGACGAGAGCCAAGTGACAGGCGCCGGAAAATGATCGTGGTCGCAGCCTGGACGCTGCTGTGCTGGGCGTGTCGTGGCGCGCCGGCGGGGCACGTTACAGCCTTGGAGAGTAGCCCAGCGAGCCATGAAGTGGTGTACGAGCCCGACACCGCCGCTTTCGCTGCTCTCCGTGGCCGTGTGGAGCCCCCAGTTGCCTCGGATGAAGTTGACATCGACGCTCTGCTGGCCAATATGACGATCCGCCAGAAAGCGGCGCAGATGACACAGATGGACATCTACTCCATGATGGACGGTGACGAGCGTGACCCGAAGAAAGCCTTGAAACGGGAGGTGGTGGCGCGGTACGCCCGCGCCGGCGTGGGCTCCATTCTTAACAGTCCATTCGCTGGAGGTCCCGTTGGTGGGCGCACGGGCTGGAGCGCCAGCGCGTGGCGAGAGGTGATCGGCCAGATCCACCAGATTTACAAGGAGGAGGGCGCGGCCGTACCCATTCTCTACGGGGTGGACACCATCCACGGTGCTTCCTACGTGCAGGGAGCCACGCTATTTCCCCACCCTATCAGTGCTGCAGCGTCGTTCAACCTTGAGCTGGTGCACCGCATGGGCGCTGTCGCTGCCAAGGACACTTTGAATGCCGGCATTCCGTGGATCTTCAGCCCCGTGCTGGGCATTGCAGTGCAGCCAAAGTGGGCTCGGGTCTACGAAACCTTTGGAGAAGACCCATTGCTGTCGTCTGTCATGGGAGCGGCTTTGATTGAAGGGCTGCAGAGCTCGGGCAAGGTGGCCGCCTGCATGAAGCACTTTATTGGCTACTCGAACGTCCGTGAAGGATTGGATCGTGCGGACAATGTCATCTCGGACTGGGAGCTCGTCAACTACTATGCGCCGCCGTTCCTTGCCGCGGTCCGCGCGGGCGTGCGCACGGCCATGGAGAGCTATGTGTCGGTGAATGGTGTTCCGGTGATCGCCAGCAAGAAGCTGCTTGTGTATCTGCTGCGGCATGATATGAACTTCACTGGTCTGCTAGTCTCGGACTGGAGTGAAGTAGACCGAATGTTCTACGAACACCACTTGGTTACCAGTGTGGCGGAAGCTGTTCGTGTGACGCTGGAAGAGACCTCTCTGGATATGGACATGGCGCCGGACTTGAAGGCGTTTAGCGATACGATCGAGGGTCTAGTCGCAAAGGGGCTCATTTCAGAGAGCCGACTCGACGAATCGGTACGTCGTATTCTAGAAACCAAGCGGGACCTTGGACTGCTCGCGTCGGGCTACTACGATGAGTTTGTGCAGGATACTATCGCCAATGATGACGACACTGGCAGTTCTTCTGATCAGGAGGACGCCTTGGCATTGGCTCGAGAGTCCGTGATTTTACTGGAGAATCACAA
Organism: Phytophthora crassamura; assembly: GCA_033557995.1. Lineage (NCBI taxonomy): Eukaryota > Oomycota > Peronosporomycetes > Peronosporales > Peronosporaceae > Phytophthora > Phytophthora crassamura. Next base: position 5,081,820 of record JAUCED010000004.1, read on the forward strand.
CAGCGCCCTACCAATTAACCTGAAGACGGCATCAAGCGTGTTCATCACCGGCCCCGTATCGGACAACAAAGGTTTCCAATGTGGCGGGTGGTCTGTGTTCTGGCAAGGCTCCAGCGACTCGACGCTGTTTCCCAACGGCTATACGTTCAAGGAGGCCGTGCAGGCAAAGGCAATCTCATCCGGCGGGAAGATTACGGTTGAGCATCTGGAGGTGGTTGATATTGACGGCAACGTTAATCCTCAAGATTTTCAGAAGGGGTTGCAACTTGCTGCGAAGAGTGACTACACTGTTGTGGTGTTGGGTGAGCAGAACTACGCGGAGAAAGCCGGGGACTTGCTCGGAAGTATGGCTCTTCCTGCTGGGCAGTTGTGGTATCTGGAAGAGCTCACGAAGCTGAACTCGACAAAAGTGATTGTTGTGCTGGTTTCTGGTCGCCCTCGCTTGCTGGAGGGATCTCATCAGGATGCCGCTGCTGTTGTCTTGAGCATGCTGCCCTGCGAGCAAGGCGGACAAGCACTGGCGGACGTGATTTTTGGTGATGTGAACCCGTCAGCAAGGCTGCCTATCACCTATCCATCTCGCAGCACTCAGCTATTGCCGTACTTCCACCGCGTCAATACTCGCTGCCAGCCTTACGACAACTGCCTCGTGCAATGGGAATTCGGCCACGGGCTCAGCTACACCAAGTTCGAGTACTCGACGCTGCGTCTCAACACCACTAAGGTGCACGCTACGACCGGTGCGCTGAAGGTTGCCATGACCGTCACGAACCGCGGAACCCGATCAGGCAAAGAAGTCGTGCTGCTGTTTGTGGCCCAAAAGTTCCGCCGTGCGTCTGTGCCCGAAACCAAGCTTCTCAAAGCTTTCGCCAAGTTGGACGAGCTAGCGCCAGGTGCCAGTCAGGCTGTCGAGTTCGTGCTCACGCCCAAGGACTGGAGCTACTACGAGCCGCACATCGTTGGTCGCGGCTTCCAGCAACACGCCGAACCCGGAGAGTTTGTCGTTTCGGTACTGCCGTCGTACACCCAAAGCTCGGTCACGGAGACATCTTCGTACTGGGCCGTCAGCACTGAGGAGAGGCGCGGCCAATTGAAAAACCGTGGAGGTCCAAGCGGCGACAACATGGCACTCGACATGACGTCAGCACCGCCTAGCGTTTCATTCTTTGTGGAACGCTAGTCATGACCAAGCTGCCCAGATATGTCGCAGTGCTTAAGCAGAGCTCGCAAGATCTCTTCGTCGGAGTGACTACAGTATCAGTCAGCGCATGCAATTCTTGCGCTAGAATTTCCTTTTTGGTTGAAAGCAAAACATTAAAGTTAAAGTGGAGCATTAGTTTATGAGTAGTATACTGTGGACAGCCCATGCTCCTGCGCCGTAAAGAGCATGATCTGTCGGCAAGAGCGCGCGAGGTGGAAGTGATTGACTTGACGAGCAGTTGACGCGCGCAGCGTGGCGCGTGGCGACCGTGCAGCAGCCGGTCGGGACGGTAGCATGGCGAGATGGTGGCCCGATGGCTAGAGGCGTCAAGACGGGATGGACGACGTTGAAGTGAGGGATCGTACGAAGATAGCAGCAACCATGGAAGATCGAGCAGGGAGGGCGGACGTGCGCGGACGGATAGCGGCGGACAGGGACAGCAGGAGAGGCGACAACAGACAAGCAGGCAGGAGGGCAGACACGGGCAAGCAGATGGCGGCAGGAAGGACCGACCGGCGGGGCGACATCAGCGATTTAACGGGAGACCAAGGATCTGGAGAACGGACACAGTAGGCGACGTAGGAGAATACGGCGCATAGGATCGCCGCGCGACTCTCAGTTGGATTTAGACGGGAAGAGTCTGAGTGAAACAGCTAATTGACTTCGCGTGGGGCTAGTTCCCACCCAACGACACTAAGGGCGGTTTCCCGCACGGCATCACGGCAAGTTCGGCCAGAAGCGTGTGGTGAGTAAAGTAGAGAAGCACGGGGTTCAGCGGCAGCAATCATGGAGAGTAGGTGCATGGAGTGTCTGGCACCGCGTGGTAGCGCCCGCGGGGGTCGAGGCGCTTATCGATAGAGTCTCGACCGTGTGAAATGTGAGGTCTGGAGTGCGCGCTGCGTGCCGGGAAGGGCCCACGTTCGCCATGCATAATACATATTGAAGCGCGCGAGAACGGGGCCACAGCCCGTACTATGGAAGGGTGACGCTCGCCAGAAATGTTCTCTCCCAGGACGCCTCCATTTGACTCAGTCAAGCCGATCTGTCGGTGCTACCCTCCCTAGCGCCAACATTAAGCGTGCCGATCAACCTCCTCCCCTTGGACAAGAAGATCAACTAGGCGAACCTGCTTTGGGGAGCGGGGGAAGCCGACATGGTGGTCATAACAGTGACTTTCTGGGCGTGTCTGGTTACGGTGACAGACGGCGCGAGCCTAGTCATTAAGAGCACGAATCAGGGCCTCGGTCGTCCGTACGGCGAGGACGTTGAGCGCAGGCAACACGAGCCGAACGCTACGAACCCAGTGTGCGATACGAGAAGGAAGCGAGCACGAATGCTAACGGAATGGCGTTGGTTTGGATATGTGTCTATAGGAATTGGACGGACGAGAATGACGGAACCACAGCACCCGAGTGCTGGCCGAGACGAACGAGCTGATCGACGTGCGGCAGTCGCTGAGGCAGAGGCAGTAGCTACGCAGGCGATGGCAGCAGTAGAAACAGCTAGGGAAGCAGCGAAGCGAGTGCAGCTTCGCCCAGCTACCGCGCTGATGACGGGAGCCAGCGGGAACTTTGTCGCGACGTCAGCTAATGTGAGGGTGGCGACGGGCACGACACCGCGTATGGGCCAAGCTGACGACAGCGGCGACAGCGAGGACGCCGACATGGTCCTGGTGGATCCGGACAACTACAGCAATAACGGGGACGGCGGCGACGAGGGCAACCAGCAGGGACCATCGCCACCGATCCCGAGGACGGCGGTGGGCGGTGACGCAGGAGCGACCGGGGCAACCGGAGCGGCGCGTAGGACACCACCAGTGCCACCGACGCCAACACCGACGGCTGCAACACCAACAGCAACGCCCACAGTGGTCTATCGCAAGTCGAGACGAGAGCGCAAGCTGCGGCTACCGAGGTTCAAGGGTCTGGATGACCCGAAGATGACCGTGATGGCGTGGCTGAAAGCAGTGAAGAACGAGCTGCGCCGACAGACGGAGATCCTGGGTGTCGAGTGGCGCGAACACGAGGTCTTCATCGAAATGGTATCGAGCTTCGAGGGCGAGGCACTGCTGTGGTACGACACGGTGGAAGACTCGCTCACCGGACGCAACGAGCAGACGTTCAGAAACCTGAGTCGGTTGCTGAGAGACCGATACATGGTAAAGCGGTCAAACCTTGAAGTAGTGGCACGACTTCGACAACGGCGACAGCAAAGAGGCGAGCCACTAGTGGAATACGCGCAGAAGCTGCGTGAGATCGCGGCCAGCAATCCCTGTCGACGAGGAGTGGCTGGTCGACGCGTTCTTGGCGGGCATGAGCAACATGTGGAGCGCAACATTGATCCGGGGACACCACCCAGCGACGCTCAATGCAGCGGTGAATGCGGCGCTTGACCAGGTGGGCGAGTATAGCGAGGGCTACGGAGTCGGACTCGGCACGGCGATACAATCACAAGACGCCCGGGCCAGCACCGGAGGGGCGATGCCCGTGATGGCCCCAGACGTGACCAGGATGCAGCAGCACACACCAGGCGGAAACTTGGGGACTGTGGTGTCAGGGTACGACGACTTTGGCCTCGCGACTGGACACCCTCCCAGATATGATACGGAAGGGCGCCTGGTGATCTCAGGCGGGCGTGCGACTCTATAAGGTGACCAGTGGAATGCCGTGGTCCCAACTGGCTACCAACTTGTCCCAACGGGTATGACTGGGGGCAATACAAAGGGAAGGACGAATGCACCGGCCCAACTGCAAGAACAAGGCGGCGGCGGCAAGATTGGCCGACACCCGGGCAAGGCGATGAAACTAGAGAGCCAGAACGGAGGTGGCCCCAGCCAAGGCCCGCAACAACGTCAGCAGCAGAGGTACGGAGGCACCAACGGCTACAACAACGGCAACGGGCCGTTGAAGACGAAGGAGAAACGGCTCAAGAATCAGAAGCGCTACCGAGATGCCCAAGTACAGCGCCAGACAGCAAGGACGTCAACGGCCAAGCCGACGATATGTGCTTCTATTGCCATGGGCATGGACATCACTCCTGGGAGTGCCAAGTAAAGCGAGCTGATCAGCAGGATAGCAGCCCCGTGGTCGACCAGAACGCGAGTACCAACCACAGAAACGAGGCTGCGGGAAACGAGCCGCGAGCGTAGGGCACCCCACCCTACAGCTCGCCGAAGGATGCAGGGGACGAGGAAGACGAGGGTGGTAAGCACAAGCAGCGTGCACGAGCGCCGCAACAGCATGATGGTCCAGCAGGCCAGCGAGAGGAAGGGCGGGTCAAGCCGAAAAAACGACCAGGGGAGCAGGGTGACCCCGCCGGCAGCAGTAGCAGCGCGGGAAACGCCGGTAGCGAGTGTGGCAGTCGAGGCCACGGGGCAGCGACGGAAGTGCTCGAGACGCGATAGGGAGCTGGCAGCGGCAAGCCAAGACGGCTCAACCACTGGGGATGGTGCCGCGGGGCCCACGAGCAGCAACAAGGACACGACCAGCGAAGTGGAGGCCGTGCACAACTTAGTGCAGCCGGACCCGAAAGACGAGGTGACCAGGCCCAGTCGAGAGGCGGCAGTGGAAAGAGCCGAAGCCATGCCGCGGGACATGAAGGAGACGTCCAGCACTGGGGATGGCGAATACGGGCAGATCGACGACCAGATCGATAGCGTGTCGAAGATGCTGGAAGCAGAGCAAGGCGAACGAAACCCTGTAGCAGCCAAGGCACTGCGGATGAAGGCGGCGGAACGACACGTCAGTGACGAGGTGGCGGCAACCTTAGCTCGATGGGATCGCAAAGCGGCTGCTCGACGGGAACGGGTAGCGCGGCGGGCGGTACGACGTTCGCTGCGTCGGCAGGCAGCCGGGAAGTCGAAGACCGGGGGCGTGACAGTATGTTTGGCGGCCAACGTGGTTGAGACAGCACTCCAGCCCAAGGGAGCGGACGTGGAGGTGTCGAGGGCACGACGGCGGATGGAGAAACGGGCTCGCAAGGCGCGCGCCAAAGAGAGGCGAATGCTAAAGGCGATGAACGCGCGCGCGGAATGCCCAGCCCCTGGATACTACAAATACGACGAGTGCAGACGGCTCGGCAACAGGGCGCAGGTGTTGAGCCAGGACGAGGCTCATGGCGTGGGATATACAGCCCCGATGGCCACGGTGATACTATGACAGGGCATCGGAAGAAGGTGCAGCGACGGTATGAGTACCAGAGCGGCAGCACATATCGTGGACCGAACAAGTTGCGGAGCGGACCGAAGTCGCCGGAGTTCCGAGTGGGGATGTACGGGCGGTGCAGGCCCCAGCAGCAGACCAGTTGCCGACCGCAACGATCGAGGTGGCCGGAAGGTGGGAGTCCATCAAGCTTGACACTGGGGCGCAGTACTCCGTGACCGGCAAGGGCTGGCACGAATTCGGGGAACGCCTGAACGTGCCGGTGCCCGTGGACTACAGGGAGGGGTTCAGCGGGGTGACGGTGCGAGTACTCGGCGTATGGAGGTTCGAGTTCAAGACGCGGTACCGACATGTCATGACAGTGGACGCCCTGATTGTCGACAGCGACACGGAGGACTTCCTGCTGGGCGAAGATTGGATGTACGACCATGGAGTGAAGATAGACTTCGTCTCCGGGGAGATGAAGTGGTACGAGAACGACGTGAAGAAGGTGTTGCCCTTCACCGGCATGGGCTCGCGGGATCAGCGCGAGCAGACTGCCAAAGTGCGACTGGTTCGGAGGGCAAAAGTGCCGGCACAAGCGGTGACGAACGTGCGGATAGCAGTGCCTGCCAACGACGGCGTGGTGGGTCTATTCCTGCCAAAGCAACGCAAGGAGAGGCACTTACTGGTGGCACCGACACCGGCCACGGCGTACGACGGCAAGGTGACGGTGCCAGTGCTCAACTTGGTGGGCAAGAGAGCCAAGTTGCCACAGCGAGAGGCGCTGGGGACCTGGACGCCCGTAGACGAAGACATGCGAGTGCTTGAGTTGGGAGGCGAGCTGAATCGAGAACGAGTGGCGGAATGGCTGGAAGAACTCGGGGAACCTGACGAACCTTTGAGCAACGAGGCCGACCTGAAGATTGGAGACATGGACGCGGCCGACGAGAACCTGTTGTTGGTTGCTCCGAAGCTACCCAGCACTGCCGGAACCCAAGGACGGGTGCCCTCCAGCCACGACGTTGGGGGTGGAGCACACCATAAATACGGGGAACGCGGCGCCGATAAAGATTCGGCCCCGACGTCACTCAAGAGCGGAACAGGAGGTCATCGACAAGGAAGTGCGGACAATGCTGCACGATGGGGTGATCGAAGAAGGAGCGGACGCCTGGGGATTTCCGGTGGTGCTCGTTCAGAAGAAAATGGCCAGGTGCGGTTCTGCATCGACTATCGAATGCTGAACAACGTCACGACAAAGGACATCTACGCTGCCACATATCGATGAATGCTTAGAGACCATGCGCGGTGCGAAGAGGTTCACGAGCCTCGACTTACACGCGGGTACTGGCAGGTGCCTGTTGCCGACAAAGACAAAGATAAGACCGGCTTCACGACGCGGCAAGGGTTCTTTCGGTTCTGCGAATAACGTTCGGCCTAGCAAACGCGCCCGGGACGTTCCAGAGGATGATGGACGCCGTGCTGCGGGGCCTCACCTGGAGATCCTGCCTAGTCTACTTGGACGACATGATAGTCTTCACGGGGGCTCGATGTCGAGGCACGTGGTGGAGCTCGCCAACGTCTTGGAGCGGTTGGCGCACGCGGGTCTATCACTGAAACCCAAGACGTGCAGCTTCGGCATGACTAGACTCGAGTATCTCGGGCACGAATTGGACGCGGAGGGGATCAGGCCCCTGGCCTCGTTGGTAGATACGGTGAAGCGATTCCCGGTGCCAGAAGATGCTGATGAGGTGCGGCGGTTTGTTCACTTGGCCGGTTACTACAGGAGGTTCGTAGCGAACTTCGGCACCAAGGCGTCGCCGATGACGAAGTTGTTGCGGCGAGCGGTGGAATGGAATGGGGCCCGGAGCAGCAGCGCTCATTCGAACACCTGAAGGACGAGTTAACGAAGCGACTTCTACTCATCTACCCGGACTTCACAAAGCCGTTTAAGTTGGTGACCGACGCGTCAACTGTTGGGTTAGGCGCAGCGCTCATGCATGACCAGGGGGCCGGAGATCAGCCGGTGGCCTTTGCGTCCAAAGTCAACTCTCCTACGGTGGCGCGGTATAGCATCACGGAGTTGGAGTGTGCGGCGATCATCTGGGCAATCAAGCTCTTCAGACCCTACTTGTACGGTAGGCGGTTTGAGCTCGTAACAGATCACTCAGCGCTGACGTGGCTGATGACTAAGAAAGACCTGACGGGACGGCTCTATCGGTGGGCCCTGCAGCTACAAGAGTACGACTTTGTGATCAAATACCGGCCAGGGTCGACGAATGTAGTCGCCGCCGCCCTATCCAGAGCTCCGGTGCGAATGACGGTAGGTGGCAGGGAAGAACAACAGCCGCGGAGAGAGAGGGTGGGGCCACCTGCTGAGCCGGGGCAGGAGGAAGCGAGTTCAGCAGCGGGACCGCAGCCCACCGGAATAAGGACGGCAGTGGCTGGCGCGACAAATACAGCACCAGTTCTGGCGCCACCGGAAAGCGGACCAGCAGAAGAAGGGCAGCCGGCAGAGGATCGTGCGTCAGGACAAGTGACGGACGGTGAGATCCGAGAGCACCAGTCGACAGATCAGCTCGCGCAACGCCTGCGCGGCACCAAAGGGCACAAGTGCCGCAAGGTAGTGGTCAAAGACGAGTTGGTATACGTTAAGGAGACAGACGGAACACTACGAGTGGTGTTGCCAGCGGCGCTGAGAGCCAAGGTGCTCCGAGAAGCCCATGACTCGATCTTCGCCTGCCATCTTAGGACGCCACAGACCTACGAGAGGGTGGCAAGATATTGGTGGCCGGACATGCGCGGCCAAGTGAAACACTGGGTGAGGAGCTGCCGCGATTGTGCCACGGGAAGACGCAACCGAAGGCAGTGATCCCACCACTACGGAGCCAAGGAGTGGGGGCTGTGGGAGACAGATGGACGTTAGATGTCGCGGGGCCGTTGCATGTGACTCCAAGGGGGAATCGGTATGTCATTGCGGCAGTGGTCTATGCGAGCCGGTACTCGGTGGTGATGGCGACGCCGACACACACGGCGGACGACATCGCCCGGTTCCTGTTAGAGAAGATCGTGCTGGTATATAGACCCATGCGCGAGATTGTCATGGACGCACCCGAACTCAACGGAGAAGTGATCACGAAGCTGGTGAGGCTACTGCAGGCCAGGCAGGTCACTCCCGTACCGTACCGACCCATGTTGCTAGGGCTGGTAGAACGCTTTCATAAGATCTGGAAGAACATGGTCTCGCTGTACGTGCGGGAGCAGCAAGATGACTGGGACGAGTGGTTGCCCTGCGCAGCGTACGCGTACAACGAGGTGAAACACGGGACGACAGGCTTCGCTCCAAATGAACTCATGATGGGAAGGCCATTGAGGAGTCCAAACGAGTTGCTCCGCGCAAGTGACGTGACGCACGGGGGGCACCTGGTCGGAGGCACATCGAGCACTGAAGAAACGGTTGGACAAAGCTGCAGTGATCGCGAAGGTGACGCTGCAAATTGACCAACGACGAAGGGAACGGTACTACAATCAGCGAGTGCGAGAACGGACGAGCTTCAAGGTGGGGGACCAGGTATGGGTCCTCAAGCAACCCCGAGGACGAGGCATAACCAAGCTCGCTCATCAATGGCCGTGTTGACGTGGATGTGGGCTACGACAGCTGGATGGTGACTAGGCAAGATACAGGAGACGTACTGGTCGTGCACAGCAGCTTCATGCTTAGCTACTATTACCCGCGAGATAAGATTGCGACGGTGGCTGACCAAATCCTGAAGGACCTCGCCCAGGACGAGGCTGAGGGCGATGACCACGATGGGACCGAAACCGACGTTCAGGACGAGGACGGCAACGGAAACCAGGAGGCCGCTGACGAAGGTGCCCGAGAGGCACACCATGGCGACCAGGACGAGAGTAGTTCGATGCCCGAGGCAGAGGCAGAGACTGAAGACCCGGGGAGCAGTGGCAGCTCAGGAAACAGGCGGACAGTGGAGAGCGAGACGGCGGCGCGTGCTGGCAGGAAACGGGGTGCCGATGCTCAGCTCAGACCCGCTGCAGGGCAGGCGCGACGAGCAGACGTGGGCCCAAGGCCCAGAATAGCTGGTGCTGCGGCACAACGAGAGCGACGACAACGGCAAGTGGGACGGACCGACCAGCGACCGGAATAGCAGCTCCAAAGACGGCGGCAACAGTGCTGACAGAAGAAGTACTCAGGGTGCGTGCCCCTGGCATCCCGCCACGAGTGCGTGGAGGACCCCAGACAGTTGGGAAACAGCAACCGAGTGGAGAAAGCGAACCGACACGAGGCACGAAGAAGTGCACAGCGACTACAAACAAGAATGAAGACCAGCATGCAGACGAGAGCGAGAAGATGAAACGAAGAGTTGAAACGGAAGCGCGAGAGACACGAGCAGTTCGGCGAGGCGTTCGGCGTGACCAGCAAGCACAGTCAGCCAGCAAGGAAGTGGATCCAGCGAGTGAGCGGATTCGGGACAGTACGGCGGCCCACGGAGACGGAGAAGACGATGTACGCGGAGTTGTTAACGAGCGCGAGCTCCATGACAACGAGCAACATCACCACGGCGTTGTCGGTGGCTCGAGTGTTGAAAGAATCGCCGGCACTTCGACGACGAGTGGTCCAAGACCTGGTGGCAGTGAAAATGGAGCCACAGGAGGTGGCTGGGTACTGCGCGGCCGAGGCGGGACGCGTTGGCAGTCCGTCATCGACCCCGGGTTGCAAACGGCGGCACGAGGCAGTGCCGTCGAGCGAGGACAGCGACGAGTCCGGAACCGAGCAGGCCGCTACGAGATTGAGCACCAAGTCGAGTTCGGCAGCCGACCCGACGGACCGAAGACCCGGCGACGGCTCACGTATGAGCAATGCGAGAGCCTGCTGGACGAGGGAAGGATCGGGGACGATTCTTCCGGCGGGGATGGCGTGTGGACAGCCCATGCTCCTGCGCCGTAAAGAGCATGATCTGTCGGCAAGAGCGCGCGAGGTGGAAGTGATTGACTTGACGAGCAGTTGACGCGCGCAGCGTGGCGCGTGGCGACCGTGCAGCAGCCGGTCGGGACGGTAGCATGGCGAGATGGTGGCCCGATGGCTAGAGGCGTCAAGACGGGATGGACGACGTTGAAGTGAGGGATCGTACGAAGATAGCAGCAACCATGGAAGATCGAGCAGGGAGGGCGGACGTGCGCGGACGGATAGCGGCGGACAGGGACAGCAGGAGAGGCGACAACAGACAAGCAGGCAGGAGGGCAGACACGGGCAAGCAGATGGCGGCAGGAAGGACCGACCGGCGGGGCGACATCAGCGATTTAACGGGAGACCAAGGATCTGGAGAACGGACACAGTAGGCGACGTAGGAGAATACGGCGCATAGGATCGCCGCGCGACTCTCAGTTGGATTTAGACGGGAAGAGTCTGAGTGAAACAGCTAATTGACTTCGCGTGGGGCTAGTTCCCACCCAACGACACTAAGGGCGGTTTCCCGCACGGCATCACGGCAAGTTCGGCCAGAAGCGTGTGGTGAGTAAAGTAGAGAAGCACGGGGTTCAGCGGCAGCAATCATGGAGAGTAGGTGCATGGAGTGTCTGGCACCGCGTGGTAGCGCCCGCGGGGGTCGAGGCGCTTATCGATAGCGTCTCGACCGTGTGAAATGTGAGGTCTGGAGTGCGCGCTGCGTGCCGGGAAGGGCCCACGTTCGCCATGCATAATACATATTGAAGCGCGCGAGAACGGGGCCACAGCCCGTACTAGTGGAAGGGTGACGCTCGCCAGAAATGTTCTCTCCCAGGACGCCTCCATTTGACTCAGTCAAGCCGATCTGTCGGTGCTACCCTCCCTAGCGCCAACATTAAGCGTGCCGATCAACCTCCTCCCCTTGGACAAGAAGATCAACTAGGCGAACCTGCTTTGGAGAGCGGGGGAAGCCGACAATACCTAACGGGTCAACGGTTTTGGCAACCATTTTCAAATTCATAATGAAGACAGACATTTTATTTGTTCATTTCATTCACTAAGATCACGTCTAGATCATCTTGGTTGAAACATTAGGGCGTATCCATACTGCCGAAGTGATAATGAAAGCTGTCGAGAGCGTAGTCATTCAACAGGACATTCTTTCCGAAGCGTTCCAAGTAACGATATATACTCAATCGGGAGGGAAACGAGAGATATTTCGTTGGAGAAAGTTCATTAGGGATAATTGTCGTTTGGTTGATGCTCGTCGGTCTCCATTAAATGGATAGCGTTATCCCCACAAATTATTCGGAATTGTGGTGAAACTGTCCAAAACATTGAAACTAGGCCGCGGCACGTAGACGCATGTAATGGCAGCGCATTAAGAACGCCTATAGTGATATGACGGATTCAAGGATCCCATGAGGGCCTCAGCATATACGACACGTGGTGTCAAGACGGGCAGACGCTTCTGGAACTCGCACATACTCAAGCACGGAGGCGAATGGCGATCAGATAGTAGGTGAGTACAGGTACTTTCTCCTGAAGAGTAAAATTGTCAACGAGAGGCACTCAGATCCTTTCAACGCGAGTTTGAGCCGGTCGCGAGTTCTGTGGAGGTCTACTACATGTAGTTCGATTTCAACGAGATCTTTAGAATCTAACCAACGGTGCTTGTCACGAGCCTCGTGTGTTAATCACCGATATCGAGCACTTCTACGCGATCAAAGTGCTTCAAATGAGCGAGTCAATTGAGATTGGGAGATGCCCATTTCGATCGCTCAGGCGCTCTAAAGACAATAATATGGAACTTTTGTATACATAGATCATTTGCAAATCGACTCAGCGCGCGATTTCCAATATCTCATCGTCGAGGTTTGACTTTGTTTTTGCAAATGCGACCATCATTTCGGTACAAAACGTTAAATTATCAACGTCATGAGTTGGGCACTTCACCACGCGGCGACTTGGTGCGTTCGAAATGCAGGTGCACAACTTGAGACGTGTACAAGCCCAAACACAAATAAAAGGGATGATCTCGTGGTGGTCTATAATTGCTCATTATTTTCAGGTTACTTTCACTTTTATTTTGTATCGTGAACACTGATAGAATGAACGGCAAAACAAATTCCCGTAAATGACATTTCATTATCTTGCTTGAGCTGTTTGGGAGTTCGAAGTAGAATTCAGCGTACTTCAGAATCTAGTATGTTCGATCTACAGTGCTGGCCAAAAGGATAGCCCACCCTATATTTTCCCGCGCAACTTGGGCAATTTTTTGAGTTTGGCGCTCAAACTTGGACCAATCGGGCGCAGCGCGCTGATTCCGCCAATCAAATTTGAGTGGAATCCGCGCGATATTGAGAAACTGTCTATACAAGCCCGTGGAAAACGGCCTGGTCAAAAGGGGGGGGATAGCACACTTTTTAAACTTGGTTTCAGTATTGACAATTATGTACACCACATAAATCAGTACGTGATCGTTTTACCGTCCGCCTTCAGCACTTCAATGCACCGCTTCTTCATGGAGAGCACCAGCTTCTCGAGGTAACTGACGGGCATTTGCTTCCATTGTTTCTTGACCTCGTCAATGAGGGCTTGCTTAGTCAGATACTGGCGCCCTCCTCCGTAAACCTTGCACGCCAAGTAGCCCCATATATTCTCAATGGGGTTGAGATCCGGCGACAGAGCCGGCCACTTCATCACCTCTCCGAGGTGCTCGTCCAGGAAGGCCTTCGTGGCCTTGGACGAATGGATACTAGCGTTATCCTGCTGGAAGGTAAGCTCAGTACCAAAGCGGCGATGGACAGCGGGCAGGAGGTGCTCGGAGAGGGTGTAGATGTAAGCATGTGAGTCCTGGGTCCCATCCAAAAACGCAAGTGCCGTGGTGCCGTCCGCCCAAAAGCCTTTCCGTACGAGGCAGGATCGCGCAAGTAGTTAGAGATAGGTTTCCTGGAGCGACCTATAGCCGCTGCTATATGACTAGCGCTGACACCTTGAGCAGCATAGGCGTCAATCTGCCCGCGCTCGTACTCCGTGAGCTGACCCTTCCGACCCATCGCAAGTTGCAAAATGAGGTTTCCTTCAAATGCTATGTGGTGTACATAATTGTCAATACTGAAACCAAGTTTAAAAAGTGTGCTATCCCCCCCCTTTTGACCAGGCCGTTTTCCACGGGCTTGTATAGACAGTTTCTCAATATCGCGCAGATTCCACTCAAATTTGATTGGCAGAATCAGCGCGCTGCACCCGTCGATTGGTCCAAGTTTGAGCGCCAAACTCAAAAAATTGCCCAAGTTGCGCGGGAAAATTTAGGGTGGGCTATCCTTTTGGCCAGCACTGTACATATAGTCAACCAATATATCGAAGCCACATACATTTTGTATACCGTGAAATGGGTAAAGCTTTGAAAATATTTGCATAAAAATAAATAATGTTTAATATATATTTGATGCAAGTATTTTTCAATACTCTAAAGGAATCATAATATTATATTATAAATGCCATTTATTATTGCTTTTTTCTCCCTTATTTTTTTGCGGACCCCAGCCTCAACAGCACCTTGGCTGAAAAGCAAATGTCAATCTCAAAAAAGGAGCTACTATTCATTCAAGTCCAATGGTGCCAGCAAAGACAAACGGACGCGAGGCCACGGATCGGCCACAACCAGGGATCGGCAGTATACTGGCACTTTTTCTCTGCTACTGCCAGTAGTTCACCAATAGGGCGATTTGAACTACTACAGTAACAGTAACTCGGCTTATGTCTTCTGTATTACTATAGTAATAGTACTATAGTACTGTCGAGTTACTGGCTGTCGACTACTGAAATGGCTACATCAAGTCGACGGAAGGGAAAAGTGGCCTGTCCGTCTCAAGAAACACTAGCAACTGTCGACGTGCTTGCAGAGGCCTTGGACCAGCACACGTTGACCTCACGACACACCGCGTGAAGTCGCCTGCCGTCAACTTGTCCTTTGCTTGATTGCCGCCCGCTTCGGTCAGTCTGCCGCGTTCTTCTCCTTCGCGTGTCTGGCTGTCTCCCAGTGCTTCAAACGTGCCCCAAGAGTGGTGCTTTCTCGACCGGAAACCTCATGATGAGCCCGCTTCGCACGCGAACCGCCACCGAGCGAGCCGAAAAGCAGTATATTATGAAGCACAACCGGAGCGAGATCAAGTTGATGCAGATGGTGGCTAGAAGCGCAGCGATCGTCGACGATACTCAAGCAGTGTCAAGCTGGTCGATGGAGCCAATTCTGTAGTTCGTCCGTTAGACACTCGGCTACAGAAATTGCAACATACGATTAGGAATAGCATCGAACTCGCCACGTCAATTTGACTTACCGAGGGTCGAAAGGCGTGTTGGGCGCAGTTGAAGCATTGATGCATGGCTGCCACCTCTCGGTTGGTTCAGTCGGCAAATGTTCACTTCATCGGAAGCGATGGTGTGGGCTTGGGCGTAGTAAGGTGGCGCCCAGGCTGTCGGGTGGGGCTGCAAAGGAAATTGCAAAGTGAAAGCTTCCATCCACAAGCGGCAACCCGCAGCCGATGCATGCATGCTGCGGCTTGCAGCTTTAACGTGCGAGGGAGGGAGACGACGACGTGAATCACGGAAATCTCCAAAGTCTTGAGCAAGTAGGCGCTAAAAGCTTCCAGCTTGTCATCCAGAGCTCAGAGCGACAGGGCAAACTACTGGTTACTACAGTAATAATAGTTTGAGAATTGCGCGAACTACTGGTTACTGTAGTAACAGTAGCAGTACTATAGTACTGGTTTGTACTGGCGACTCGAGTTACTGCCGATCCCTGGCCACAACACCACCGACCATGTCGGAGCAGACCCCCTTGCTTTGCCGCAAGTAACGGCGCTTCTTATGCGGCTTGAAACCGCGCCTGCACGGCGAATGCAGACGTGGCTCCGCAGCCGCCACTAGACGAGCCCCGCTGCCGCTTTGCCGCCCACGCACGCACTGCCGTGCCTCACCTGCAGCAGCCTAAGACGAGCTCTTCTGCGGGGCGGCATGATATTTTCGCGGGGAACGCTAGCAGTAGTCGTGGACATTGCTGGTCTTTTATAAACGGATACATGCAGGTTTCCGGCCACAGCAACTTCAACACGTATGAATTGTCAGCCAAAACGGGATCGAGCCACACGATAAGACCGCGCTTACCATTCCGTTGCACGCATCGGGCCGCGTTGGAAGCTAGGCCGAAGCGGCCAAAGCTGAAGCAATCAGCGGCTCCAAGGCTTCACCCCACGAGCTTCTTCATTTAGCAAAGTGCAAAGTGCCGTTTGCCAAAACACGACAGAAAAGCTTCCATTTTCAATTCGATTCGTAAAGTTGCCTCTATCCCCGTCACAACCGCTCTCACCGCGCAACGCCCACAGCGGTCCGCTGACCAGCGAAAGCAATAGCAGCACGCCGACCCAAGCGGCTCCGTCTAGCACGCTCTCTCTCTTGACTTGAGCCCAAGCGAGCAGCTCAGCGCGAGGTGTCGCTCACGCCAGCGTGGCGGAAAAAAGAAGGAAACGCCAAGCAACGGGCGAGGAAAGGCGCTGCAAGCCGGCGAGAACGCACGGCACAAAGCAATCTGCAGACTCCCGACGCCACTAGCACTAACGCCGAGCGCGAATAAGAGACCGATCACTTGTCAATCGTCCCGCGAGCGCGAACACGACGGTGTGCGGCGATCCTCCCTACTACTGCTGCTGCTTCCAGACCCGAGCATGACGGACCGAGAGCTGTCCTCTCTTATGGCGGGTGCCGCTGGCTACACGGAGGCCCAGCTCGTGGTGCTCGTGCTGAGCGTGGTGGTGATGGCTGTGGCGCTGTTGTCCTACTTTGTCGTGGCACCCGAGTACGAGAAGCACCTGGACAAGAAGTACGCCGCGTTGGTGCACGCCTCCTCCGAGCGGCAGCAGCAGTGCCAACATGCGCGCGAGCTGCTGCTCGAACGTATCCAGCTGCGCAAGCACAAGTCGCTGGGTGCCTGGGACATCGAGTCCGGCTCGAGCGACGACGACGGATTGGGCCGCTCGCCTCAGCTGCAGCGACGACACTCGCACATGCGCCCGCCCCCGTCCAGCGTCAATACGCTGCGGGACGAGGCGGCGCTGCTCGCCCGACGGAAATGCAACGCTCGACGTCGCAAGAGTGAGAGCGACGCGCTCAAGCAAGCCAACATCCAGCGAGCCGACATGCTGCGACGGCGCGTTCTGCTCCGGAAACTCGAGGAGGAGATCGCCGGCACGGTCAAGGCCAACGAAGAGGCGCAGGCGGCGGCGGCGTCTGGCAGTTCAATGTCGGCTACTTTACGGCGGCTGTCGAGCAACACGCTGGACCTGAGCGACGACCGGCTCAAAATGCTGCGGGAGCACCCGGCCGACTGCGTCGAGGAGCTCTCGGTGCTCGCTCGAGCTCAGGCGTCGACGGTGTCGTCGCCTCTTATGGAAAACGTAGCTATGACGAAATGCAAGCTCGAAACTGTGCCGGACCTACACGAAGTGAAGCGCGCACTCAAGGTGCTGCACGACGTGCTGAGCTTCTACCTGTCGGCGGATCACCGCGACATGAACAAGCTCACGGTGTTCTGCAACTCGCTGCTGCAGCACGACGGGCTCAACCGCCTACGCGCCTTTGAGGCGTCGCGCGACCAAGACGTGCGAGCGCTGTCCAACTCCATCATCGAGAAGGCCGTGCCTGCCATTTGGCATTAACCAGAGCAGCTCCTCCTCACCTATCTATGAAGTGCATTCGAATTAGTAAGTAAGTAAATAGCTCCGTCGGAAGCTCGCACGCTTTACCATGAATTACAACCGTCCCGTATGCTAGAAACCTAGTTTTCATTACGCGTCGAGTTTGCCTTTTATTTCTGCTGGAAGGACGCCGCAATCTCCCGCAGAGAGCTGGAGAGCAACGTCCTGAGCAGCAAACGGGAGATGGAGCCACCGCAGAGCAACACGCTGCCGACCATGGACGGTGTGAGCTTGGAATTCCACAGAATGAGCGTCTTGGGCTGCTCCGCGGGCGCCGAGGCGTCGGCCACGAACTGCACGAGCGCCACGTGGTCGCTCAAGAGCAGCGGCCCGCTCTTCTTAATGCTGTAGCTCACACTGGGGATCCGGTCTGAGCTGTCAGGTGGTCCCGCTGATAAGATCTGCTCCTCCACGCCCAGCGAGACGAGTCGGCGGTGGCCCACGAGTCCGCGGCCCTCGCCAGGCAGCAGCGTCGAGCCGCGGCCGACCCACTCCATGCGCAGCCAGGCGTCGAATGCTTCCTCCACTGAAGCGTTCACCAGCTGCGTCAACGCCAGCTCCTGCCCGTCGCTCTCCGCGTACGCCTCGAAGGCGGCGGCGTCAACGTACCGCTCCGCCATAATGAGAAGGAAAATGGCACATTGACCAGGAATTCTATTATTATCCAATGAAAGAGCGCTATTGCAAAGTATCTTTTTGCTGGCAGTAACGGTCGAACCGTTTCAAAGGGCAACACCGAAGTGTCTCGGACTCCGAGTCGGAGACATACACCAGGAGACAGTGTCCGGACGCCACCGGACTCAGTGGACCTGCTTCAATGCTGCTCAGTGTAAGATGTGGCAGCTCTATTTACCCGACGATAGCAGCGTCAGCTACTCCAAATGTTGTCCTGCTTTGGCCGCAGCGCTTGTAGCCAGTGCGCCGAGGAAATGCTGCAGCGCCGAGCGCAGGACCAACTTGGCCAATCCGCCGCAGCACAGCAGGTAGCCCAGCAGCGTGGGTTCTGTCTTGAGCGACCAGATCACGAGCGTCGCTGGGGTGCTCTCCGGAGACGCTGCTACGTCCACGAACTGCACGAATGCGAGGTGGTTCTGCATGGGGAACGGCCCGAACTCACGCACCTTGTAACAGACGGATGGGATCTTTGCGCGGTCCCTCCGGGCGGCGGCAAGGCTCGGACGTCCTCCGTCGCTGTCCACCTGCTCATCAATAGGCAACCCGACGGACAGGATCTCCTCTTCGATGCCCAGTGGTGCCCTGCGTACGTGACCCACGTAGCCTCTTCCCACTCCTTCGTGCAGCTCGGAGCCTCCAGCCAGCCAAACCTCCTCTATCCACGCGTCGAACACCTCGGAGGGAGAGCCGACCACGCACTCAGACACTACTAGCTCCTGGCCCTTGTGACGCTGGTACTCTCCGAAGGCCTGCGCGTCCACATACCGCGTCATGTCCAGGTTATTGCGCCGCATTCTACTCCGTCGTCCACACTTGACACTGCGAAGAAATTCCTGGTCATCTCATTTCTTATTGATATTTGGCCAATGAACGAGGAGGAGCTCCAGGAGTAAGCGCTCCACGGGTGGAGCGTCATGGTGGCGAGAGCTCTGTATGCGGCAGCTAGACATTTATCAGAGGAGCTTCCGTACCGGGAGCTAGTTGCTGGATGCGCTCTTGACCAGCGACCGTAGGAAAGTCCTCAGCGCGATGCGGAAGATCAGCCGGATGACGCCTCCGCAGTGCAGCCTGTTGCACGTGGTTGACATCTCCGTCTTGACCGTCCACACCACGAGCGTCGCCCGCGGGTTGTCCGTCGGTGTTGCTCCTACGTGAGGAGCCAAAGCTGCTTCGAGAAACCGCACCATGGCGAGGTGGCTCTGCAGCGGGAACGGGCCTGGCTTGCGGACGCGATAGCTGATTGACGGGATCCGCACACTTCCGTCTTGATCTTCTTCTTCTTCCGGTAGTCCTGCGGACAGAATCTCCTCTTCCACTCCTAGCGGTACACGACGCACACTGCCGGCGTGTCCTCGTCCTTCACCTTGCTGTACTTGCTCCCCTCCAGCAAGCCAAACATTGCGGATCCACGAGTCGAAAACCTCAGCTGGTGAACCTGGCACAAGCTCGGACACCTCAAACTCCTGCCCTTCATGATGGTCGTAGGCTTCTGCCCCAAGGGAGTCGACGTGGTGGATGTTTGAGGAGGACAAAGCTGATGCGTTCATGGGGAAAGGAGGAAGACTGCTTCTACGGTAGGGGGCTCAGGTAGGATTTGTGTGGTACCAATAGCTTTGAGACTCGAACTGGAAGACTACAGTATCATGACGAAAACGTGGGGATCCGAGTCAATAGCACTATTATACAACTTCGCAGGTTAGAGCGGTTAACCCCTTGATCTGCGAAGTTGTTTTGCAGAAGACGCCGCTAGGGAAGGTCCTGGCTGATAGCGAGGCCGCATTCATCGCCGATATCAAGTGGCTTTCGCACCGGTGACGCCGCCAGCCCCAGCCAGTTTGGATATGGTGGGTCCTTTGCTGCCGCCAGATTTGCTCACTTGGCATTTTCCACCATGTCTGTGTTAGATGCCTGTTATCCAAAGCGGGGCTTTTGTCGCCGACCCTGGTCTGCTCACTTGTCATTTACCACCATGGCCCCAAAGCGCAAGAAGACCGACGAGAAGGCCTTCCTCAAGAACCGAGTCCACGGAAGCGTGATCTGCAAGCTGTCTCGCGTCTGCAAGTACGAACCCATCGTGGACGAGATCCAGCGCTCGGCGAGAGAGCTCAAGCAGTGCCAGCTGGAAGCGTGGCATGTCGCCAACGTCCACGTCCTGCGCTGTCTGGTCGAGAAGCTACCGCTGCCATCGTTCGACAAGACCTTCTTCAATCGGTGCTGTGCTGGCGTGATGAAAGAGGCGGAGGACATAGATCGCGAGAAGCGCGCCCAACCACCGAGTACTTCCAAACCGCGGAAGCAGCAGAAGACCATGGCAACGCAATCGGTCGTGGCCGCAGAGGAGGAGGTGGAGGCTCGTGACGATACCCAGCACAAGAACGCCAGAGCGCAAGTGGAAGACGCCGAGCTGATCAACACGTTTCGACTGTTTTGGGGGCAGCGCGCCAGCAATCCTGCGTACGAACCTCCGTCGCTAGAGTTCAGCGGCGCGATTCGTGGAGAAGTCGCAAATGCGCAGATGGTGAACACGATTAACATGATCGCTCTCCAGTTTCGTCGTCGGCTGCACCAGTACATCCGGTTCCGCTACGCCAAAGAGGACGAGCTGCAGTTGGACATCAAGCACACGAAACGCCTCGTGGAGAGCTGCTACCGAGTCAAGGAGATCCCTGTTCCCTGTGATGATACCGAGTCATCTACACCGGCTGCGACGAAGCAGAAGAAACCAAAAAAGCCGAAGATGCAGAAGATGTGGGACGAGTGGGAGACACGGATGACCCGACCGAGCTTGAGTTGCGCGCGTGGCTGGGTATAGTGCCTTGGGACTGGAACATCAAGAAGAACTTAGCGCACTTCGTTCCCAAGCTGCACGACATGCTGACATGGATGGAGAAGTTCGCCGAGAAACACCCCAAGACAAAGGGCACGCGCTTGTACTCTTTGCTGCCGTACTCTTCTTCCTACGCGAGCTGCTACATCACGGTCAACGGATCAACTCTTCACGGTATCTGCGCAAGGATCTTCAAGCGAACAGGGTGGAAGCTGGATTCGGTCCCTCTTGCCCCGCTAGGTGGATTGGCTCAAAAGTCTTCTTTTCAAGACAACCGATCACAGTTACTGCGGGAGATTTTCAACGTGACCCAGTTCGAGACGAGGGTGGCTGACTGCGCTGTGCCGAGAGCTGGTTTGACGCAATGGACCACGAAGCGAAGAAGCCGTACGCGAGTCGGTACTTCGCAGACCAGGTCTCATCGAATGGCTACGGGGCGAGTGTGCTGCTCACCCACCCGAAGGACGCCAGCGAGATCCCGGAGAAGGCGGCAACGGATAAAACGCTACTTGACAACCGAAACCCGTTTGTGATTGCGCGTAGACGTCTTCCGATCGACTACTTTCCCGACGTCATGATAGGAATCGATCCTGGGATGCGGACGTTGTGCACCGCTGTCAGTGTCGGCCGTCTCCCTCGTCGGCGTGTTCGACGGAAGTGGCTACAGCAGCGCAATAAGAGGAAGCGGAGACGCCTCAATCGTCAGTACCGACGCGGTCAGAAGATCATCGAGATCAGTACGAGGGAGTACCGGCACATGTCCAAGATGAACCATTTCCGCGCATGGAACGAGCGTTTGAAGAAGCGCGAGCCGTGGTATGCAGGCGTGATTCGCGCGATGCCGTCGTTCAAGACAGCGAGCTACACCACGTACACGAAGGGTCTCCGGTTCTTCTTCATGCACGTGCGCTTCCTGCTAGCATTTACTGCTGAGAACCCGTTCCTGAAGTGGCGTTTCACGCGGGAGCGGCTGAAGGCGAAGGCGCTGGACGCATTGGCCAAGCGGATCGTGCCGGTACCGAGTCGACAGGTCTGCATCGCGTACGGAGATTGGAGTCGCCGAGATGGCATCAAGGGCCACGATTCGGGGCCTGTCAAGGGCTTCGCCAAGGCGTTGAAGAAGCGAGCGACCGTGCTTCCGATGGACGAGTTCCGGACCAGCATCACCTGCTCGTGCTGCCACAAGCGGATGAAGGAAACACCATTGCTCACCAAAGTCCACAAAACCCAAGGATGGAGAGGAGGAAGCGAGGAAGAAGAAGGTTGTCAAGAAGAAGCCCAAGCTGTCTGCCAAGGATCTGAAGAAGAAGGCTCAACGGGAGGCCTTGGAGAAGAAGGAGACGGAAAGAATGAAAAACCCGAAGCTCGCGGACTGGAAGATCGTCCTGAAGAGCAACCGGAACGTCTTGCGCTGCACGAACAGCCGATGCGAGGCCAACTTCTGGAACCGGGACGTCAACGCCGCGCGGAACATGCTCGAACTGATGAAGGGGTACTTTCAGAACTTTGGACGGGCTGTGACGCAACACACAACTGATGGTGGATGGAGAGGGTCTGGGGCGCCCCAGGTAGCTTGACAAGCGAGCCCATAGCCAGACCACATGCAAACGTGCATATAACCGGAGAGGGCGGGGATTGCACCCTCGTCTGTTGGCACAGGATAGGATATTTTCAGTGCCCTCCATATCTTAATCTATTACTTCATGTTGGTATCGATGGAAATCTCAAATAATTTACACGCAGCAGTAAAGCTTACAGCGCTTCCTTAAAGGCGTTGCGGTGGCGGCTAGCGTATATGATGCCCATCACGGTCACGAAAAGCGTCACGATGGCGACTGCGATGCCCAGGACGAGCCAGCTATCAGGCGACATGCCGACGAACTCCACTGCGCCGCCACCATCAACAACGGTGTGAGCAGGACCAGCAATTGCACCGAGCGGGATAACGGGGAAAACGCTCAATCCACAATTGATCTTCGAGTCGATGGCCAGACGGAGAAATCCTTTCTCCCCCCACGACGAGCTGTACGAGTTCTTGAGAATCCAGTAGTCCGTGGTGCCGTTGGAACCGTAGCCGACGAGAACGAGCGCGTGGTCGACATCGCCACTGGAAGCGAAATCTCCGTCGTTCGGGCACGTGTAAATGCCTCCCTTGTACTCTTCAAAGGAGCCGCCAGAGTTGATGGCCACTGAAACGGGCTGCTGCTGCAGTGCCTGCTTAAGCAGCTCGGTCGAGTCGCTGCTGTCTTCACACGACAGCCCCGCTACTTGCTCCCAACCAGTGATGCTCGCGGCAGCGGTGTCGGTTGTCGAGTTGTCACAGGCGTCTGCGAGCGCAGCAGCGGATGCCTGGGATGTTTCCTCTTCGTTGTAGGGTAGATCCAGTTGGCTCAGCAATGACCAATGCAGTTGCGCGGCGTCGGCGAAGGCGGCGTGGGTCATGCCTCCGTTGCAGCCGTTGTTCGACGAGCCCCAGATCATCCTGCTCTGCAGCCATGTCGATCCGTCCACGCCTCCCTCGGCCCAGCAATAGTCGAACGTCGACGTCATCTGCCGCGAGCTGCACTCGAGGAATTGCTGCGGCGACAGCGACTTCGGCGTCGTGCCTTCGTTCACAGCCACCGCCGCCTCGATGCTATCCGCGGCAGCAAAGGCCCAGCAGCTACCGCACTGGTTCTGGCTCTTGACGTCCGTGCAAATGCTTCGGTTGTGCGAGTTGTCCGTCGAGCACCAGTCCAGCGTCTCGCGGTACGAGAGCGTCGAGTTGCTGAGTCGACGTTGCTCCTGCAGTCGGCGGTCGCGCCGACGATGCTCCGCCTGATGCTCCTGCTGCACGAACTGCTCCGGCGACAGTCGGCGGTTGCCGTCGTGGTACAAGTGTCTGGCATTGACGCCCATCGCGTACGAGAAGGCTAGGCCTCGTCCGGCCGCGTGCCGCTGCACCTGCTCCAGATACTCCACGTGGCTCTCCATGCGGCGGCGGAACTCGCTCGGGGCTGCGTCCATGCCCTCGTCCTGCATGAACTGCGTCACCATGGCGTCCGAGGACACCGCGGCGCCGTCTCGACCCGCCCACAGACACCGTTCATCGTTGGTGCAGCCCAGCAGCGTGCCAAACGTGGAAGGATCGGAAGCTAAAGCTGATGGCGCAGCCACGACCACCGCGAGCGCGAGAAGCTTCATACCTGCCATTTCCAGTCACCGCGGCGTCGAGTTACTAAAGGGGTTAACCCGCTGACTTGCCAGTGCCAGGTGCGCGGTGGAGCCGGAAGTGGTCACTTGGTCGGTGTGGCGGCAGATGTGGAATTGTGATTGTTGCGTGATTGCGGCTCTCCATACAGCGTTCAAGTCGACGACGCTTTTTGCGGTGGAGTGACGGCAGTGCTAATGCTGGCTGCCAACCCCCATCCGTTTCCCTCACTCGTGGGCATGAACATCGCGGCAAAATTGACCAGCGTATTCCTGGGCTTGGGATCGTGGGCCGCTTCCTCCGCCGTCCCATGCGTGCCCTCACGATGTCGACGAAGAGCAAGAGCAATTTGGCGCTCGACCAGAGACTGTGCAGCTGCATCGAGTCATCTGGTCAACCAATTTTGGCTGGGTGCAAAAGTTCTGGCTAGATTTGTTGAGGACATTTTAGTCAAAAGGTGCAACTTGTCATTTCAGTCCGCCCCACTTGAGTTGTTTTCCTCAAGTTGAGATGCATTTTGAGCTGTTTTCCAAACAATACTGTATATAAAGACTGCCACCACACGCATGGGTGCTACTCACTCGGGCATGGCTACTGTCCTCGCTCCTCAGGCTCGTGCATTCGTCGGGGTGCGGGCTGCATACATGGTTGAGTTCTGCTTCTGGATCGCCTTCAACCTCCTCTGCGAAACGAGCATGCCGATTGCTGACATCACCACCGTGAAAATCGTGGCCACAGCAGCAACAGCGATCCATGCCGTCGGACTCAGACCTACGAAGATCTTGTCGCCGCCGCTGTCCACGCTCGTGCTCGCTTGAGCGCCGGCCTTCGCGCCAGTGGGGATCACGGGGAAGACGTTCAGTCCGCAATTGATCTTCGAGTCCGCCACCAGCTTTATGAAGCCGCTGTCGCCCCACGAGCTGCCGTACGAATTCTTGAGGATCCAGTAGTCGCCAACCGAGGAATCAGTACCGTAGCCCACGAGCAGCAGCGCGTGGTTCAGATCGTTCTTGGACGACATGACGCCGTTGTTGGGGCAGTTGTAGTACCCGCCGGCGTACTCTCCGAAGCCACCGTTCGACGTGATCGCTACTGCAAGGGGCTGCTTCTCCAGCGCCGAACGGAGTAACAACGTGCAATTACTGGAAGCTGTGCAGTCACCGCCGACGATCTGCTCCCAACCTGAGATGCTGGCCGCAGCTTTATCCGGGCTAACAGAGCACACCGAGGAGGTTTTCGTCTCCGTAGAGCTGCCAGAACTGGCGTCATCGTACGGCATCGTGAGTTCCGTCACGAGGCCCCAACCATTCTGTGCTGCGTCCATGAAAGCGCCGTGTGTCATGCCACCGTTGCAGCCGTCGTTTTGAGATTCCCACTTGATCTGGGTCTGCATCCAACTTGCACCATCGACGCCGCTGTCGGACGCCCAGCAGTAGTCGAACGTCTGCGTCGTCTGGAAAGTGCTGCACGTCAGGAATTGCTGCGGCGAGAGCGCCACGGCAGCTGAGGCATTCTCGGCGATGACGACCGCCGTCTCAATGGCATCAGCGGCCACGAACGACCAGCAACTTCCACAGCTCTTTTGGCTCTTGACGGGCGAGCACACGCTGTGACCCATCGAGTTGTCAGCGTCACACCAGTTCCAATACTCCGAGCTACCCGAGCTCGAGATCGTGCTGTTGCCGTTGCTGCTGGTGGTGGTACTGTTTGCAGTCTGAAGCCGACGAGAATGCGCCGAGAGCAGCTCTTGGTCCACGAACTCCTCGGCCGTTAGCTTGCGGGTCGATGGCGAGCTCAAGTGACGCTCGTTCACACCCATGTGATACGAGAACTCGTGCCCCACCTTGCTCGCATAAATGTTCACCTCTGCATCACAACAGCTCAGAGAGTTAGCCGTGTCCCTGTCAAGCTCTTCTACCCGTGACCTCACCTTCGATGTACGTCATGTGCTCCTGTAAGTTCCGTCGGTACGTCTCCATGTCGCTATGCGCCACGTAATTGCGCTGGAGAAGCAACTCGCGCATCGTGCGCGAGTCAACAACCTGTCCATCCTCGTCCGCCCAGAGGCACCTCGAATCTGCGGGCCGATCGGCAGGGCAGTCGACGAGGGTTCCGAGTGATCTCTCCGATGCGGCAGCAACCGCCGCTGTTGATAGTGCGAGGAGTGCTGCGTGAACTCGCATTGGTCCTGGGGAGCTCACGTGTGCTCTCGTTGTGGCAGATTTTCTTCTGGTAGGCCGTGATTCACTGTCCGTAACGCTGTAAAGGCTGGCCAGATGTCCTTGAGAAAATCTACTGGCAGGTTCGGCTTGCGGGTGTTGAAGCCACTGGAAAAGATAATCCGAGGAACGGCTCCGCTGATCCCTTGATGAGCAGGTTGGGCCAGCGCTTTCGAGTCGATGGATGGAACCGACATTCGTAGATGTTCCTTGTCGGCGTCACAAACTCCTTCAGGTACGCTTACCAGCTTGGTTGTGATACTTCCAGCTTGCCTGCCTCGGTTCAATGTTGAGCATTGGTTTATTGTTGTGAATCAAATATGAAGCTACAAGAGGTCAAAATGCGCTGAAGTCGCCATGCGTGTCGTGTCCGCCTCGTGGTCATCCCGCCTGCAGTAACAAGCAAGCTTTCCAGGCATCATGAGTGACGAGCCTATTGAACCGACTGCTGCTGCTGCTGCGCGTTTGTCGGGGTACGAGCCGCGTATATGGCCGAGTTCTGCTTGCGGAGTACCTTTAACTTTCTCTGCGAGATCACCATACCAACGGCCGTGGCAACGACGGTGAAGACGGTCGTCACTGCAGCGATGGCGATCCACGCCGTCGGACTCAAGCCCACGAAGATCTTATCACCACCGCTGTCTACACTAGTGGACGCCGCAGCACCGGCCGACGCGCCAGTGGGGATAACAGGGAAGATGTTGAGGCCGCAGTTCACCTTGGAATCCGCGACCAGCTTCATGAAGCCGCTGGCGCCCCACGAGCTGCCGTACGAGTTCTTGAGAATCCAGTATTCGCCCTCGGTGGCGTCGGTGCCGTAGCCGACGAGCAGCAGCGCGTGGTTCACGTCGTCTTTCGAAGACAGGACGCCGTCATTCGGGCAACTGTAGTAGCCGCCGGCGTAGTCACCGAACGGATCCTCTGAGTTGATGGCGACGGCAATGGGCTGCTGCTCCAGCGCCGTGCGCAGCAGGGTGGAGCAGTTACTCGACGCCGTGCAGTCGGTACCAACAACCTGTTCCCAGCCTGTGATGCTGGCGGCCGTGTCGTTGTCGCTCACGGTGCACGACGACGAGCCGTTGTTGGAGGACATGCTGCCCGAGCTCGAGTCGTCGTAGGGCATCGTGAGCTCCGTGACGAGGCCCCACGTGTTCTGCGCCGCGTCGATGAAGGCGCCGTGGGTCATGCCGCCGTTGCAGCCGCTGTTCTGGGACTCCCACTTGATCTCCGTCTCCATCCAGGTGGCCCCGGTCACGCCGTTGTCCGAGGCCCAGCAGTAGTCGAAGGTCTGCGTCGTCTCGAGCGTGCTGCAAGTCAGGAATTGTTGCGGCGAGAGCGAGACGGCTGCCGAAGCATTTTCGGCGATCACGACCGCCGTCTCGATGGCATCTGCGGCCGCGAAGGCCCAGCAACTGCCGCAGTTCTGCTGGCTCTTAACCGACGAGCACACGCTGTAGCCGAACGAGTTGTCCGTGTCGCACCAATTCCAGTAATCGGAGCTGCCCGAGCTCGACACGGTGCTGGCCATGCTGCCGCTGGCCTCCGATACAAGGCGACGGGAGCGCGCGGACTTGACTTCCTGCTCCACAAGCTGCTTTGGCGAGAGGCGACGACGCGTGCTCGACGTGAGGTGGCGCATATTCACGCCCATGTGGTACGCGAACTCGTGGCCCACGCTCTTGGCGTACATGTGCACGTCCTCGATGTACATCATGTGCGCCTCCAGGTTGCGTCGATACGGCTCCTGGTCGCTGAAGGACACGAGGTTGCGCTGCACCAACAGCTCGCGCAGCGTCGTGGAGTCCACCGCTTGGCCGTTCTCGCCCGCCCACAGGCACGGGGACTCGGCCGAGCGCACCACGGGGCAGTACACCAGCGCGCCCAGTGAGAGCTCCGTGGTCGTCGGCGCGGCGGAGGCGACGGCAGCAGCCGCGGAGAGCGCGAGGAGAGACCGCATCGTCGGGGATAGAAGGGATAGTGTGAGACCGTCGCTGCTGTCTCTTTGGCAGTTGGACAGATGCCTACTGTTTTTCGTTTTGTTAAATCAGTGCTTTGTCCGAGTGGAAAAGATTGCAATGAAAAATAGTCGTTGGGGTGTGTATTCCTGCAATCATTCGAGACCAGAAGAAGTGTTTCTAAAGCTTTTCCCAGCGCAGTTCATTGCAGCTCATATCGACACGTTTACTGCATCCAATACATGTACACTAGACCCACAACTGGAGTCACACGGGTTGGGAAGAGACAATCGATGAGAACAAGCATATTCAAAAATCCAGCATTGTCATGCAGAGCTCGAGGTGCGTTGTTGATTCACGAATCGTGCACAACTAATAACCCATGTGCGCAACGAGACTGTGTTACCGAGGCGGAGTCTTAACGAATACACCTCCGATAATCCTTCTGCAATGCTTTTTTCGCTCTCGCTGTCGAGAGGTAAATGAAAAACAAGATGGATGTTCTTCAGACAGCACCAACTCGATCTCAACATAACTTCAGTTGTTGTTGCTGAAAACTTCTCAACGCACACGGGTCAGCGCGCCCCGCAGTCACCATCGCTCGCGCCGATTGAAAGTATATGCTGCTGTCGCTGCCAAAAAGGACTTGTTCATCCACGTCGCGAGCGAGTTCCAGCACCTTGACGTCCACCCTGCAGCTTCCTCGACTGCGGCTCCAATACCATATTCATTTACTGAAGTTCAGCAGGGGAGGGGTGCACTTCAGCCAAGCTTGACCATGGGCTCGTCGACGCTTCAAGCCTTCGCTCTTCCGCCGCCACCACCATCTCGAGTCGAGATGGCTGCCCGCAGCGTCTGTGCCTTCATATGGGGTTGTTGCGTTCGGGAATGATGCGTCAATTCAAAGAGGCGAGCGAATCTCGCGCAGCGATGCGCGGATTGAATTTTCGCACATGCGGCTGAAGTGCACACTTCGGCATGACCCGCTGGGCTGCAGCGGCTGGCCTGCAAGAGCCAAGCCGATTTCGGTGCTCTCCGACGGTGCTGGTCGTTAACCCTTTGGGCAGAAACAGTCGACGTCAAAGCAGCAGATCCTGACTCGCCCCTCATCATCTTTCCAGAGCACCTCAGCCATCCCTCGGTCGTTCCCATTCCCGGTTTCACCTCGCCTCGCTTGACCTCCACCTACACCACTAATCGCATTAACGGAACTTGAAGACCATGGCCACCACAACCGCTGACGTGAAGCAGGAGACATCGCTCCAGGTAAAGGCGGAGATCGAGCCGCAGTGGTCGCGCTTTCTCGCCGGTGGAGCGGCGTCGGCCACGGCCGAGGTGCTCACGCTGCCCATCGACATCACCAAGGTGCGGTTGCAGGCTCAGCGCTCGGGTCCGGCGACGGGTGGCAAGCCGGCGGTGCACTACAACGGCATGCTGCACGCGGCGCGGACGATGATTAAGCACGAGGGCCCTGCGTCGCTTTGGAACGGAGCCACGCCCGCGCTGCTGCGCCAAGTCTCGTACACGAGCATCTGCATGGTGCTCTACGAGCCGCTGCGCAACTTCTTTGGTGCAAATGCGGCCCAAGGCGCCAACGGCGAGGTGCCGTACATCAACAAGTTCCTGGCCGGTGGATTCGCTGGTGCAATCGGCATCAGCATTGCCAACCCGTACGCCCACACTCCTCTGCATGTAGAGTTCTCCCTCGATAGTGATTGACTGGTGGTGCTTCTTGTGCTGCAGGGTGGACGTCATCAAGGTGCGCATGCAGGCGGATCGCTCAGGCCAGCTCTACCGCGGCGTTGGCGACGCCTTTAGCATGATCTACCAGCGGGAAGGCCTCCGCGGCTTCTTGCGTGGTATGCCGCCCAACATCCAGCGCGGGTTCATCGTGAATGCTGCCGAGCTGGGCACGTACGACCACAGCAAGGAGCTGTTGATCTCGTCGGGGGTGCTCCAGGAGGGCGTGCTGGCTCACACAGGCGCTAGCTGCGTGGCAGGTTTCGCCGGTGCGGCCGCTTCCAACCCGTACGTGGATTGCTTGTGTTTTCTTGCTCTTGGCGCTTCGGAGTGTGGTGAACGTTGGTGCTGATAATGCGTTTATGCCGTTAACAGGATCGACGTGGTGAAGACGCGCCTTATGAGCCAGCCAACGGATGCGAGTGGCCAGGGGCTCCACTACAAGGGCATGATGGACTGCATGCGGACGACCTTCCACGAGGGCGGCTTGGGCGCTTTCTACAAGGGCTTCATCCCGAACTGGACGCGCAAGGCGCCGTGGTGCGTCATCTTCTTCGTCTCGTACGAGAAGTACCGCGCCGCGTTCACGTCCAGCGGCGAGGAGCTCTAGATTCTGTTCGGTGTGGATTGCCAGCAAGCGCTGCTGGGTCGGCAACAGAGATAATCTTTATGGCAATGAAAGCCGGTCAAGACTTTCTTCAAAATCAAGAGCTTGAAGCTGCAACAAACAACAATTGCTCGTGTTTTCCATCTCCATTGAATACGTTATTAACTGCTTACACTTGCACAGGCCACCGCTGCCACTTCCCCTCGCCGCCTTCCGCACGTGATAAATAAGAATACATTATCCTTTCTAATGAAGGCACCAGCGCGTCTTCGCGAGGGGACGGCAGGGATGGCACCAAGAAAACTTCTCCTTCGCTTCCTTCGGTCTGCAGCTGCACGAGTGCGACGCCGTATCCCTCTGTTCTTCGGCCACCGCTACAGTTAATGGGTAGCTCGTGACAAGCCATCTGGGGCTTCTTTGTTTTCTTCTGTTGGTTCGTTCATTTATGGGGGCGGCCGCTGCGGAGCCTGCTCAGCACTTGAGCTCCTCGAAGTCGTGCATCTGCATGTACCACGTGGAACGTGGCGGCGTGAGGTAGTGCATGGGAACCGCACCCGCGGGCACGTTCTCGACAAGCTTCTCGCGCAGATCAATGAACTCGTCCGTCTGCACGACTTTGATCTTCTCGTTGTCGGTGGGGATGGTGATCTTGCCGCTCTTGGGCAGCATCACGATGGGGAGGCGCTCGACTACGCGGTCCTCCGTGGACCATCGGTCGCGCGAGATCACGTGCACGTTGAGGTTCGAGAAGGATCCGTTCATGAACCTGTTGGAGATGGTGCTCTCAACAGAGGGCTCAGGGACCTCTTCCTCCTCTTCCTCCTCGGAGCAGTAGTAGGCCGGGCACGTGCGGCGGCGGCGCGTCGGGTGCGGGTTGGCGTTCTTGGCGAACAGCGAGCGGCGGAAGCGGTCGCGCTCCTGTCGTCGGCACTCGAGCATTTCCTCGCGCGACAAGCGCTGCTGGTTGGCGCTATCGCTGACGGGCGCCACCTGGGCATTGCTGTTGCTGCTGCTGTTCCCGCCACCTAGAAAGCTGCCGTTGCTGCTGCGGTTGTTGCGGTTCAGCGCCTTGAGTAGCTTCTGCAGCGCCACGAACGTCTCATCCACCTCCTCGTCCTCAGCGGAGAGGCTCGGGTCGTCGTCCTCGGACCAGCGGCTCGTTTTCTTGGACAGTCGGGCGTCTCGCCTCTCGACTGTCGCCATGGCTGTCTGTCTGTGTGTAGTGGGTCTGCGGTGTGTGGTGGTCCCGTGATCAATGCTGCTGCTGCTTCGATCAGGACCTCCGGCTCATGTAGCAAAATCGGATGTGGGCAGCGGTGGCGACCGAGTCCGTCCCTGGCGTGTCTACTGTTGACGCTGCTGCTGGGATGAGGGCGCCGTTCTCGCTCGGCTGCTCGCTCAACTTCGGTGTCTCTCGTGGTGGTGGACAGCGCGAGTGAAAGTGTTTGTGCGACGCCATAGGGGCCGTCTGCGATCGATTTTGCTGCTTCAAAGACACGGGAATCGATTTTCGCAGGGAACCGCTCCTGATAGGCCAGCGCCGCTTCCATAATTTCGTTTCGGCGAGCCAGCTATCTTCATCGAGGCTGGGCTCGGATGGGATGCGGCGGAGCGATCCCCGCGAGAAAATAGCCGCTGAACGCTGGCGTTGAAATCCGACGCCGCGTTGGTGTTAGGACTGCCGGGCGGGCGACACGCACGAACGGCGTGCTGCCAGTGGCAGCACCAACGGTGTGTGCACTCTTGTGCACACACGAAAAGTGAACGTTTTAGATGCGGGTAGGGGTTCAATCAAGGGAGATCGATCTTTTTGACAAGCTTGGGTTGTCCATGTGATTCAAGAGGGAATCGACTACTGTATTGATGGGATGACCTGCTGGCACTTGGAAATCATATCGGATACGGCGGGGTATTGAAAGCGTCAGGTTTTAAATGACTGTACACTGCGCTGACTCGGTCTCCGCTTGGATTTGATTGTAAATCGGCGCGTTGGTAACGAGCTGCATTGCCGACCAGACCTGCACGGACACGCTCGCTCTATTACATGTAGTGCAGCTATTATACCGGGGGCACTGGGCTGCAGCCAGTGAGGCGGAGCCAGCGGCAGGGATATCGCAGGCGGGAGAGCGGTCACACACGCGACCCACCGCAACTCGATTCCGTCTTGTCGCCCGACGAGCGCAATCGTCGCCGGCACGTCGCACTCAGCGCGTAATCCGCTTGCTCTTGCAAGCACCAATTGATAAGCCTACCGACAGTCCAACACGGCGCGGCCGAGAAAAGCTACGAGACGAGCACCATGCCATCATATTGACCGGTGATCCTTCGCGTTCGCATTAAGTGCGATTAACTGCTCACATTCGTTCGTTTTTTGTTCGCAGCTGCTTCAACTGGGAGACGTAATCATTCATGCAATGTGGTCCACATCATAAACTTCAACGTCCACGACGCTTTGAGCGGATCGGCCCGAAAGGGTGTCGTCCGTCGCCTCTGATTGCTGTCTTCGTTGCAACGGCCGCCGGTGCGATGGCGGACCTGCTGCTGCGCTGGCTCAACCATGAGCTGGAGCTGTCGACGCACGTGACGCACGTCGAGACGGACTTCGCCAGCGGCTACCTGCTGGGCGAGATCCTGCACCGCCTCAACCACCAGCACGACTTCGCCGCCTTCATGCGCAGCTCCAGCGCCGACGCCAAGATCCTCAACTTCTGCCTGCTGGAGCCCACGCTGCGCAATCTTAACATCAAGTTCGACGCCAACGTCGCTGCCGCCATCATGAACGAGAAGAAGGACGCGGCCGCCAACCTGCTCTACCAGATTAAGGTATCCGCTGCCTTCAGAATCGGAGTATGGGCTGGCCACGTGCCGACGGTTTTGAGCTTCCCATTCTCAATGTCTTCTCGCTTTGTTTGATGCTGTGCACTGATAGATCGCGGCTACTCGGGTAGGCAGAGCGCCTGCGGTCTCCACCAAGTCGCTGGAGCGCTCGGCGATTCTTCCACTGCACAACAGGCCCGTGAAGCTGGCCAAACCGAGTTTTGACGTGGAGAACCATCGGGTATTTGAGCACTCCATTCGGCGCCACGCGCGGTCCATCGCGTCGCTGCAACAGGAAAAGTGAGTGTAGACTGGCGTAATTGCTCGTGTTGGCAGTTTAACGCATGTTGTGCATCTGCTGCTGCAGGGATCAAATTGCAGAGGAGATGAGGAGGCGAGAGGCCTACCAGACGAGGATGGCGGAACAGAGAGAGATCCTGGAGGCCACGAAAGCGGAGAGGCTGCATCGTGCATACATCCATAGTTCCTTCATTAAGGAATCGCTCGAAGAGACGGACTCGACGGCGTGGAGGCTGGCGCTGCAAAAGAAGAGTGCGCGGGAGCAGCGGCGAGCTGCATTTTTGCAGCAGCTCATGAAGAAACGCCAAGAGGCAGAGGTTCGTATGCTGTTGCCTGGATAGAATTCTACCGGGGACACGGTCTTAACTGGTTTTACAATGACTGCCTGGCCTTTTGCAGGAAAGTTTGTCCTTCAGCCTTCGTCGGAAGGTGAAAAATGATCTGGCCGAGTTTGACGTGCGTGTTCTGATAACTTTGTGTTCGCTCTATTGAAAAGGTAGACTAACGACAAGTGCTTCTCCTACAGGGTGAGGGCGGCTTGAAGGCGACAACTGCGGGTGGTAAGCTTTCTTCGCGCAAATCAGTTGGATATGGACTGCGCTCGCTCACGACAGCGCTGAATGCAGCGTCTGACAAGAAGAAATACTCGACTTCCGACTTGGCGGGCTCGCCAATGAACGAACGAGAGCTCCATCATGCGAATACGTTGGGAATGGACAGTGCCTCGGGTGTTATCAAGCAGCAAAGACTTGAACGAGTGAAGCGCAAAGAGAGTTCGACTCGCAGAAGGAAGCGGTTCGTTCAAGATTGCGTCTTCACTCACTCTCGGTTGGGAACGGCGCGAGTAGCGAGCATGTTGGAGGACGTGGTATTGCGGGAAACAAACAGCGAGAAAGATGTTCAGGGGGAAATGGACCGCGTTCTCGTCTACAAAGAGGTCGCTCGAGAAAACCGATCCATGCGAAACCAGGAATATGTGAATCAACAGGAACTGGACTTAATATCGGCGGTCGATCGAGACACGAGCTGCTATCACAACTTACTTCTTCAATTCGAGGATGACAGCGAGATGCAAGCGATTCAGCGCAGCAGCGTACAAGTTTCCGTTGAAGCGGCAGACCGTTTCCTAAGCGAAGAGATTTCCGCATCAATTATGGAGGAGATGGTGGAGTTCGTGCTTTTCATTGCTAGAAAGAGGGAAGAAACCTTACACTCTCGAGACCCCGCGGTCTTCCTGGCGGCAGAGCCGTGGGAAGAGTACAAGGTTCAATTTGCAAGTGGCTGCAAGCTCGAGCACGCAACTTCTATCCCAGAATCGGACGAGTTGGATCAAGGTGAGCTGCTGAATACCCACGAGTTGGAGCACTATTTGTCGATCTTTCGACCATTTCACTCCGTTCTCGGTCAACAGCATATCACAGCCGACGAGTCTCTCTTTATTGGAGCTACGGATGCCATCGACGAGGGTTGTGTGCTTGGGGAAGAAGTCAAGTCTTTGCGATGGATCGCTCGTTCAGCATTGTCATTTAGTGATGCTTTGCCCGAATCCGAGCTTTCAGTGGAGCCAATTTCCGACGCCGGCAATCGCGGGTCGCGCCGAAAGCTACGAATTCTCATTTTTGGCCCCCCGTTTGCGGGGAAGGAAACTCAAGCGAAGCTTCTAGGAGAAACGCACAACCTTGCTGTACTCTCCATCCAAGAGTTGGTTCAAAGAGCCATCGACAACTCGAGTGAAATTGGCCAGCAAGTGGAAGACTATCTAGCTGACGGAAAGGAAGTCCCGCCAGAGCTGTACAGTCGTCTCGTGATGAAAACTATCACAGCGTTTGAGGACCAAGCCGACGCGGAAGGAAGCGACAAGAAATCTGGCTGGATTATCTACGACCTGCCTGCAACAGTAAGACACGATCAATGCCTGGAGGAACAGCTAACTGGGTATGTTGACCCTGCGCTCATTCCTTCGCCGTACGATTTCGAATCTCCTATCGCACCAGGATGCAGCAAGCCGACGCTGCCCTCGACGTTCCTTTATGGTAAATCTGGCGTTGATCTGGTATTTCACATCGATTGTCCTCTTGATACGGTTCTGGATCGTTGCCTGGGCAGAGTTGAGGACGACGCGACAGGAGATCAACAGCATTTGGTGTTCGATCCGCCACCGGATGACTCGGTTGTACGGCATCGGCTGCATCATGTAAACCCAAGCGTATACTCAAGCGAGTTACTGTCCTTGCACTGTTTGGCAAATGATGGTTTCTCGTTGAACCATAAGACTTGGTACGCCAAATTCAAGACCTTACAAGAGCCATCCAGCATTGGAATGACCGCAACCGAAGTTCATGAAGCCATCGCGACAGTCGTGACTCAATTTCAACAAGAAAAACAGGAAGAAGAAGCGTCGAAGCGGCTTCAGCAAGAGGCGAGCGAGCATGAGCTCATGGCGAGGGAGGAGGAGAGACACAGACGCATTTTTGCCTTTGAAATGGAACTGGAGGCGACAAAACAAGGTGTCACAAAGCTCGAGGCGGCCGTGGCAGAGGCCGAGGAGGCCAAAGCTAAGAAGGAAGAGGTTTTGGAACTACGACAGAAGCTGGAGGAGGCTCAACGCCAAGTGGATAATGTGGGGAGAAGTGTGAATCGCTGGGTGGAAGAAGAGCAGACACGTCGTCCCGTACTGAAGAGCAAGTACTCAGGTGAGTTGGTACCAGCAACAGCACGTGCCCTGGCGGTTATGTGGAATGACATGGAAGTTGAGTATCTTGCCACGATGAAGACGGGTTTTTCGCTGCTACGAGAACAGCGTCACGGTGTGACTGAGCGGTCACAGCTAATGACGAGCGAGGTTTGTGAGTTTGTTCGCCGTCCTGACCAGAAGCAGGAAATCGTAAACCTGTTTCAAAAGCAGTTCAACGACGTGGTGGATGAAATGCGCTTTGACGATACGACAAAGGTCGAGCTGCACGCTCGCGCGGATATGCTGCAGGAGGAGCTGGGGGCTCTCGTCGAAGCTAAAGTTGCAGAAAATGACGAGGAGCTCAGCGTCATGGTTGGGGACGGGTGGACGGAAGACACGTGCCAACGCGTTGCCGGCGTGTACCAAATGGCGCTTCAGGCGGAATGCGACCGCTTCCGCGTCTCCGTTCAACTCCTTGTCGATGGCTACTACGCAGCTAGTGCTGATCGCTCGCAATTAACCAGCATAGTGGAGACGTGGCGAGCGCATCAGGCTCGACTGGAGTTGGCATGCACAATATTCCGGGATCCAACGAACGAAAGTCCTCAAGAAGTGCAGTCCACCCCACCAGCGGCAGCGAAAGTTGCCCCCAAAGGAAAGGCCAAGGCTTCTGTGCCTGCTGTCGTGCCCCCTGCCAGTACGGTCTCATCTAGCGAGGATTCCCTGGCGGAGTCGCTGTCCGTGACCGGGCTGCTAGCCGAGTTCTCGCAGGTTCTTCAACGGTGCGGATCCTGGATGGAGGCTATTGCTCCAATTGCCGCCAAAATGACTGAAATGGGCAATGATGGAGCCAGCCAGCACCTCGAGGCTAGCAGCAGTGACCTCTGCAAGAAAAATTTGCTGAATGGGATCAAGTATGAACATGATCTAATGCAGCGTCGAGTGCGATTTCTCCAAGAAGCCACCGAGAAGTCCTGCGACGAAATCACGCGGGCAATGCGCTCCGTCGAGCTCACTTTGCGGGCCGTTCTCGAGGATCGGAGGGATCGAGAGCAAGCGGCTATTGCTGCCTTGGTTGAGCATATCCGTGCGGCTATTGAGGCTGAAGTTGCCCTTCCGTCCTTCGTCGACATCAGCGTACGCTCTCCTAGCTCCCTGTTAACCTATCTCGATCGGTTTGATCACTGACGCTTGACATGTAATGCTGCAGCCCGAGTTCATGCAACGGTATCCGACGACTGTGCAGCTGCGTGGAGATACAATGGTGCAAGTTGATGCCAGCAGACGTTTGCTGCCGCGACCGACGCCTGACGCGCCACCAATTGTCGAGGATACGCACGCTCTGCTCCTCAATCCTCGGCAGCGCGAATGCCTCCGGGAGGCGTTTGCCTCTCAAACCTCCGATAACTCGGGGCTGCTTCCATTGTGCACGTTGGTCGAGACGATGACTGCCTTGACCTCTCAGCCCGACGCGCTGCCAGATGTCTGGCGTCGATG
This sequence comes from Phytophthora crassamura, assembly GCA_033557995.1. NCBI lineage: Eukaryota > Oomycota > Peronosporomycetes > Peronosporales > Peronosporaceae > Phytophthora > Phytophthora crassamura. Next base: position 5,119,376 of record JAUCED010000004.1, read on the forward strand.
TCCTGCACATGTCATCGCCGAGGTAAGATAAAGCAAGAACGAAATCCACACCCTCACTAACACTGACCCTCTTCATGGCCAATCCACAGATCGCTGCAGGTTTCACCACGCAGCAGGCGGCGTTCGTCGATATCGACGCGTTGCTCACTGCCATGAGCACTCGCGAGGATCTCCTGCTTGAATTCCAAGCGGACGAAGCTCGCGAGCAGCTAGAACAGCAGCGTCTGCAAGAAGAGAAAGAGCAAGAGCAAGAGCTGCTTCTCCAGCAGGAAAAAGCCCAGCAGCAAGAGACGCAAGACAGTGAGCCCACCGGCGACGGAATCCAATGACACGACGTCTAACACCAAACAGACAAACCAACACGAATGGATTGACCTGCCCCTCTCTCTCTGTCTATATCGCCGCTTTTTGGTCTACAGGATGACGGGGTTCTCGCCCACCTCCGCGACAAAGTCGTGTGCCTCGCCCATGAAGATCTTGAGCTTCTTGTCCTGCAGCGCGCGCATGCGGTTGCGGGGCAGCATGCCGAACACGGCCTTGCGCAGCACGTCCTCAGGCTTGCGCTCAAACTGCTCCTTGGCCGTGCGCTCCTTGAGCCCACCAGGGTGGCCCGTGTGCCAGCGATATAACTTATTGTTCCACTTGTTGCCCGTGAGCACGATGTCCTTGGCGTTGATCACCACCACGTAGTCGCCGCAGTCCACGTTGGGCGCGTACGTAGGCTTGTGCTTGCCGCGCAGGATGGGCGCCAGCTGCGACGCCAGACGACCCAGCACCTGCCCCTTGGCGTCTACCACGTGCCATGCCACCTTGGACGCGTGCGCGATCTTGCTCATGCTGTCCCGACGAGCTGCTCCCTGCACCTCCCGAAGCGCTTGCTGGCCCCAGAAATGCTCGACTGAGGACTGGCCTGGGCGTGGACCGACTTTCAGCCAATAGGAGCGCTTTAAAATCGCAACGATAGCCATTGGTTGAAAATATATTTTCCCGACCCATTCGACAGATCAATATGGGCCGCTACACGACGGTGCAGACCATCAGCGATAAGGACGCGCAGGGCGCCGCTGTGGCGTATGACGCGGTGGCCACGGGCGCAGAAGCAGTAGCCGCCAACGCTGCACCGAAGTCCTCGTCTGGAGATACGGCGGGCGGCTCGAAACCGCACATGAACCGCGTGGACAACGTGTCGGGCAGCTCGGCGGGCGCCGGAAGTGGCGACTTCCACACGTACCGCGCCTCCCGGAGACGGTAAGTCTTTAGGTTAGTGATAGAATGGTTTAAATAGTACTAATGTATTGATGTGGTAGCGAGTTGGAGCGCGTGGAAGCCATGGAGCAGCGCTACAAGCAGAACAAGGCGCAGCGGGAGTTTGACGAGACGCGCAAGCGCAAGGCCGAGGAGTTTGAGGCCAAGATGCACAAGCGCGCGGAGAAGCGGCGGCGCCGCAAGGAGCGTGCCAAGGCCAAGGCTTTGGATGGGGAACAGGAAGAAGAAGAGAAGAAAGAGGAGAGCAATGCAGACGAGAAGGAGAAGGCTGCAGTACCCGAGACACCAGGCGGCGTGCCGGAGATTCCCAATGACGGCAGCTTCTTGGAGAAGATGCTGGCCATGCAGAAGCAGAAAGAGAAGAGCGAGGGGAAATGAATAGAGGCGCTGGAAATATGAGGCTTGGAGCTCGGTCTGGACGGGAACGACAGGTGTGGTTGCTCTTGTTCAAAGGTATTATTCATTTTTGTTACATGTATCTCGCTTCTCTGCGTGTTGACACTAACATACACGAGCGACCGCCTAGTTGTCATCCTGGAAGATCAGCGCGACGCCGCGTAAAACCCACTTGGCGCTGCCGCAGTCCGTCGGCAGAGTCGCCAAGAAGATGTACGTGTGACCGCGGAAGCGGGTGAGGTATACTGGACACTCGTAGATGTTGGGGTCGTGCCGCAGGTAGCCCACGGAAGAAGGTTCCCAGGTCGGTAACGTGGTGACAGCCTTTACGTAGATGACCGGCATACTCCAGAGCAACTCCTTGGGGTTGCTGTCCAGCAGCGTGCCGCCGCACTCTGTCGGTGGCGCTGCCCCAACCGGGTAGCGCTCATTGATCTCGTCAAGCGTACTCCACCGCGCACCCTCAAGGATAAGTCCATGCGCGAAGACTCCGTCGTCCGGGTAGTACGACACGGTCGAGTGGTCCTGGATTGTGGTCACGTGGGTCTCCACCGTCATCTGGTTAAGCGGCATGAACCGCTTTCGCGAAGTGACCTGCAGACATGCCGTCGTGTAGGCTGTCGGGTTGAAGAGAGCTGGCAGCCAGATCGAGAAGGGCGTCACGAAGCAGCTTCCGCCCCCTCCAGTGGTGTCGCCAGCCCACATGACGAGCTGTTCGTGGCGCTTGACCATATCCGCGAACCAGCCGCTGAGCGACTTGGTCGACGGCCACGCGTTCTTTTCCCACTTGCACTGCGAGAATGGGTTGCGTCCAGGCACTTCGTTGAGCGACATGGCGGTGGCCAAGTCCTCCATTGCCTGCGACATATTGAGCTGGCCATTGAGGCCTTTCTTGAGGTCACCCAGCGATAAGCGGATCTCCTGGAGTAGAACGTTCATGCGGCTGCACTCCTGAAGCGCTACAACCACGAAAGGACCGTGCTCCTCTGTCAAATGGGGTGTTGCAGCCTCAACGACGTCCAACATGTTGAAGTACTCGGGACAGCGAGCTTCCAAGTCGTCAATGGAGGCTCGCAACACGGACGTCTTGTCACCTCCCCCTTCCTCTCCACCGCCGCCGCCGCCAGCCCCGCCACCGATGGTCACAATAGTGTAGCAAAGAGTCTCACACGTCGTCGTGAGATAGCCGATTTCAGCGTTAGGGTGAAGCCCGAAGAGCGGCGGCGCCTCAGGAACCATGTTCTTCTCGATGTAGTTAGCGTACTCGGCAAAGGAAAACTCTTGCGGGTTGGGCGACTTGAAGCCCGGACCCAGTTCCATGCCGTTGAGTAGCGCTGGGTCGATGAGCACCATCAGGTACGTGTTGTTTGTACGACGATCCCAGGCGTCCGTGATGTGGCCGCCGTACATGATCTCGCCAAAAAGATAGCGCAGATCATCCCACGGAACCGAAGCATTGTTGTCCAGGTACGAGTGCAGGATGTTGGCACAAATGGTCAGATCGCCCGTGTTGAAGCTGTACGCTCGGCTCCAGCCTTGCTGACCGAAGCGCCGACGTCCCAGTACAATGGCGTGGAACCAGCACAGCGCGAAGAGACAAGCCTTGAACTCGGCAGGTTTCGTACAGGCCTGCACCTTGTCCTCTCCGAAGTTGGCCCAAGCACGGCGCAAATTCGACTGGATGTCCGAAGGCGCCTCGTTAGCCACTTTGATGCAGCTTTGAAGCAGAGACTCGGGGATATTCAGCATGTCAGGGAGCGGAGGAGGTTCAGCGGAGATGAAGCATCGGAAGAGATCGTGAGCGCCTTCCGTGGCGACTTCTTCGAGCTGCCGCTCGAGAGTCGGCAGCCATGACTGCATCAAGTGGACGTTCTGCAGGATGATCCACCCACCTTCCGTACTCAATCGCTTCAATGCGTCGCCTGCGTAGGCTTCTTGGCCCTGGCCCATGGAAATATTGATGAAGTTGTTGTTTTCCAGACTCACGCCGTTGGCTTTGCCGAGCGTTTCGACCCATGGCGTTGGATCGACACCGGGGAAGAGCACAAAGAAGATCGGGATACTAGAGTTGGTCTCAGCATACGTCGACTCCATGTTGAACGGTGGCTGGGTCACGTACTCCTCGCCCAAGGACTCGAGGATGAACGTCCGCAACGCATTGGTGACGCGATCCGGTCGCATTGCACGCAGCAGGATCAGCCGCTGGAATGCTGTAAGCTTGACGAAATCCCCAGGAATCTTCTGACGTTCGGCGTCTTCGGTAGCAAACCACTTCCTCCACTCGTCAGGGTCGTTTTGAATCGCATCTCCCAGTCCTTGGAAGGCCTTGGCGCTCTCCAGGGCCTTCAATTTGGCCCAGATCGCTGCAGGCAGCCACTCCGAGGCGGAACCAGCGTTGCCTGCATCGGGATGGGCCTTGCTAATGAGGAAGTGCTCCACCTCGGAGTCGCTCAACAAGCCGTCTTTGAGCAAGATCTTGAGACACAGCATTGTCGCTACTGTGAGCTTGTTGCGCTCGAAAAGACCACGGCGTACGTAGTTGTACACACACGAAGTGATGCTGTCCATGAGCACTTGGCACCGCTCTCGCATCTCTTCATCGTTCAGGTCAGCGACGGCTGCCTCACTCTCTTCATTCTCTTCATCACCAGCTCCTTCACCGCCGTCCACTGCTGGAGCCTCAGCATCTGCAGCTGGCGCAGCTTCTCCTTCTCCTGGTGCTCCATCCGACTCGTTAGCGATGAGACTTCTTGCTGGTGGAGCGCGATAGATGCCAGACAAGAAGACTTGCTGGAAGGACGCGAGCGAGTAGATGTAGTACGAATGCACCTTGCTGATGTCGTTCATCAAGAAGAAGAGCAGCGAGCCTCGTGCGGCGATGCTGCGGTACTTTTCGCTCGTAATGTTGACCGATTCCTGCGTCTTTTTCGCCGCCTCCATGTTGTTTTGAGTGCGTTGAGCCTTGTGCTTGGTGTCGCTCAGAATCTGGATGAGAGGCTGGTTGTTCGTGATATCGTCGTCCGCACTCGCCAAGTAGAAGAGGATGTCGTCCTCAAGCTTTTTCAGCTCGATCTTGCCGTTGTTCTGCTCCTGAATGAGCTTTTCCCGCTTAATGGCCAGGTCTTGACGCTCCTTGGACACGACGAGGTTCAGCAACTGGTCTTCTAGACCCAGCATCGTCACTGTGAAGTTGACGATCGTACACTCTGCTTGAATCTCTGGCGGGTAGTGCGGGTTACCCAGCTTTGTGTGTAGATACAGGTGGAAGTTGTCGTTGTACGGGACAGAAGCGTCGCCAATCTGGATCTCGTATCGAGCTCCACGACGTGAAGTTGAACGTTGGATGACTGGGGCCAGGATGGGATCGATCTTCTCGCCCAAGTTCTCAATCATGAAAGCTCCGTCAGTACCAATCGCCGTCTTCAGGCGTTCAATCCACATCTTCTGCCCCACGCGTACAATGATGAGGTTGTTATGCGCCTCCATCTCACGGATCCATGCAATAGCTTGCAACTGAGGGTCCACGATAAGCGGCCGTCGTCCCATGGTCACCGTGGTCACCACGATGGCGCCATTCTCTGTCGAAACGCGGTCAGAAGGAAGCTTCTGAGTGTTCCACTGGGCAATTTGAGCGTCATTTGTCAGGATGAGAAGCGGATTCGCTTCTTCGGACATGGCGATGCTTTCACCTCCTGCAGCGGTGCGGAGGTACGGCACCCAGTGCTTGTTAATGAGCTCATCGCGGAACGGCTTCGTGAACGGACCAATGTACGAGATAAAGGCAGACGCGAGAAGCACATCGCCCACCAGCAGGTCCTTCTCCTTCTGGAGCTGGAGAACGTTGATGCCCCAGCGTACGTTCTCGCTCGAGAGATCGTTAGTCAGCGTACCGGCCAGCTTCATCTTGCGGTTTCCGGTCTCGACGGCGTTAATGGCGTCTTCTTTCTCTTTCTCCGCTGCCGCGGCCTCTGCCAAGAGCTTGTCGAGTTTTGCTTGCAGATCCGCCACAAGCGCTGTAACCTCTCCGAGACGGGTATTGGCAGCCTCAAGCTCGAGGTTCGCAGCCGCCAGAGCTTGACGCTTGGGCTCAACGGTGATGACGATGTCGTAGTACATGACGATGTTGACGACCCAGGAACACAAGCCAGCAGCAGCCTTGTTCTTGGAAAGGATTATGTCGTAGTTGAAATGCTCCATCTCCAGGTACATGCGCACCTCCTTCCAGTTTTGGGTAGGCACTTTGCCATCATCTACCACTTGCTTGAAGCCCACGAGGTAGTCAATGTACTCGGGAATGTTACCCAGAAGTTGCTTCTTAACCGTGTCCCACTTGACATCCTTCACCTTGCCGGTCTTAGAGACCTGGATGTTTGGATGCACGCCAGCTAACAGCACCATCGTGGCTGAGAAGACGTCGTCGACGCCAGCAGGAGGCTTCGACATGGTCTTACATTCGCCCAGATCCTTCTTGTTCAACGAGTCCAAAGCAGCCATAGCCTGTTCGACAGCAGGCTCAGCCTTGGCCAGATCTTCCATCGTCGAGCGCTGCTTCTCGGTGACTTCGGCCTGAATGATGGCACATTTGGCAGCCTCATCGCCGGCCTTCTTGCTCTCCGTCTCGACATTCGCCTTCTCCTTATTGACGGCCTCAGCAATGCCTGATGAAACGGCCTTCTTGTCTTCGGCAGCCTCAAGAATCACCTTGAGCTCGACCTCCAGTCGCGACACGGTATCGCCCGTCTCCTTGAGCTTCTGAAGACCTTTCTCTAAACGGTCGATAGCTGCGGCATATTCCTCCACTTTCTTGCGTAGAATTTTCTTGTACAGTTGAAGCAACTCGAGATACGACTTGGGGGTGGTGTACACGTGACGGCGTTCCACCTGGAAGAAGCGCTCCGCGCACATGTTGACCGACGTGAACGAGAAGGGCATGAACTTTTCAATGCCCGCGCGCGACTCCTCCGACCCAAGCAAGTCGCCAATCTCCTTGAGCTTCTCCCGTCCGACAGACAGCAGGGCTTCCTTGGGCCACGGCTGGAACCAATCGATAACTGTACAATTGACTAGAGCAGGGAATTTCCGTGCTCGGCTGCGGAAGTCATCGCCGACAGGAGAGAAGCATAGACACAAGTGAAGCCGCTTTCGGATCTCCGCCTGGAAAAACTTGACGACTTCCTTTCGGTCCTTCGTACCAGCCACAGGGGAGAGCAGGTTGACGATGTTGTCCATATCTTCCATTGCGAACAGGTCTGGAATTTCACCGGACGCCAGTAGATCGTTCAAGTAAATGAGGAACTTCTCGTTGGTGATCTGCGAGTCGGTGAGCATGAACACGACTCCTCCGTCCTCTTCGTTGCGAGACAGCATCTCCACTACCGCCATGTGCATCTTGCGTAGATCTTCCTTGAATTCGTTCTCACCGTACTTGGAACTGATCGTGATCTGGCGAACAATGAAGCCGCAGATGTGCGATGCCAGGCGAGCAAGGGAGCGCTTGCCACTGCCTCCGACACCGACCAGTAGAGCATGTCCACTCTCGTTGCGTAGAATACGCACAATGCGAGCCACGTGCTTCACCGCATCGTCGAACAAGTCGAGCTGCATGGCAGTGTTGCTCTCGTTGTTATTGTACTCCCGCAGCTGAACTTGGAGGTTCATCTTGAGGTCATCCAAGTTGGTTCCCATGATCTGATCGTACTCACTGTCGCCATCTTTTGTAAAGTGGCAGAAAATGAGCGGCCACGAGTTCTCGACGGCGTAGTATCGACTCGTATTGCACGAGGCGAACGACTTCTTCACTTGCATTTGCACAAGCTGGTTGTATTTCTCGATGTCAGCCTTGCACACGAGGCGATCACCGTACACACGTTCACTTTCGTGTAGCCACAGCAACACAAACTTCTCGGCACTGTTGAAACGGTCCTTCTTGGATGCGATGAGACCCTGGAAAACGTTCGACAAGTGGCGCACGTTGAACTCGTAGTGGAAGTTCGCTGCGGTTTTCCGGAACGTACTGACGACGCTAGCGTGAAGGCTTAGCGCTGCCTTGATCAGTGCGTTGGAAAACTGCGAGTTACTCAACTCATCGACGAATCCCGACAAGTGGCCACCCAGAAACGTCTCGTAGATCGTCACCAGACTAGGCGCCTCGGGCATCCCCATCGCAAACGTACAGAAGTGCCGCTGAAGTCGCGGGTCAACCAGGAACGACCCTGCAGTCGGGTTCATACACGAAACAACCTGCGTGTTGAGAATGTTCTGCGTCTGAAGCTTAATGCGGTCAAACCAATGCCGATACTCCATCACTTGTCGCAACAACGAGATAGCGCTCTGCGTGTTGTAAGGGTCTACCTCTGGCAGATTCAAATCATCCATGAAATAAATGAGTCGTGCCTTGCCCGGGGGACCAAGATTGATACCAGTCTTCCGCTCCAGCTGGCCAAACATCGTCTGCTGCAAAATTGAGCTCGTCGTGTAGAAGTTAAAGTTGATGGTGCAGTAGCGGAATGCAGCCGTCGCTTCGTCTTTGCTGAGCTTTTTCAACATGCCCATGATGTTCTGCGTCTTGCCCGTACCCGCAGGTCCGCACACCATCACCGGAACGCTCTTCGAGATGAGATTCTCGAGCCAGAATGCAATCGATGCCGTCTCCGTTGTGGGCACTGTAATTTGGTTGATCGGACTTGGGGACACGTACGTCTCCGTGTAGAAGTAGGGGCTTTTGGCCCACGAATTGAACTTGGAAGTCTCGGGGTCCAGCCAGAAATCAAACACCGTGTTACTTGCCGAAGCCACGAGCTTGACATCCTTCCATTGATTTTTCCACCAGTTGCTGAACTCCGCCGAGTAGTCTGTCCCGTCGTCACTCAAGGTGAGAATGGAGCCAAAAGACCAGACGCAGCAGAAGACGAACGTGTTCTGCATCACGGTGTAGTCCTCGAGCACTTGAGGGGTCAGCAGACAGTCGATCATGTTCAACAAGTTAGTCACCAGCGTCGTTTCCTCCACTGGGACGACAGGCACCAGCTTCTTACGGAAGAACCTGAGCGTCGTCTCAATATACTGGTCAAAAAGCGCCTGGAACTTGGAGCGCGTGTCTGGGGTGAACATCATGTTCCTGAGCCGGTGATCCACAGGCTGTTGGCAATGCCGATCGAGCCAACTGTCGATTAAACAGCGCCATTGGTAGCCTTCCGAGGTGGAAATATACAGAATACCTGCTCGAGATACTGTCGCTGGCGTAGCGTAGACCAGATCGCGAATCTCGAAGATCATACGCATGTGGACCTTCAAAGGGATTCGCTCGTTTGAGGCCAAAGTGAGCATTCGGTTATCGTCCATGACGGAGTTCATCGACTCGATCCAGTTCGCATCGAGATCTCCGTCCAGAATGATCCACTTCGGATTGTTATCTTCATCTCCATTGTCTCGGCGACGAGATCCCAGATCGCGCATGATTCGTGAGAGCAAGCCGTCCTTCCATTCACGGGTTTTCAACACGATATAACCGTACAGCTCATTCGTGCTCACCGACTTTGGATTTAGGTCTTGCACTTCCATGGGTGTGCCCATGATCTCACGAGCTTTCCTCAGCGTCTTCCACGTCTCCGTTTTGCCAGAGGCAGGGGGTCCCATGACGAAGACACAGTGGCGAATTGCGAGCAACTCGGCGAGCTGCACAACCTTGAGCATGAATTCAGGACGCGGTGTGTTGCCGATGGCTTCCGAGGCGCCTTGTACCATGGATTCCAGCTCCATATCACGCTTGCGTGGCGGATCATTCCGTACGTCGACATTCGGACTGTCTCGCGGGAACAGATCTCCGAGCAAACCGAAGAAAATAACCATATCCTCTGCAACAATCTTGGGGATGTTGAAGTCTCGCAACGCGCGCATGAGCAGATCCGTCTCGGGGATGTCGGGCTCTGCACGCTTGAACGCACCTGCAACACACAGCACACTCTTGACGGCTCGAAGACCCCAATCGTAGTGCAGTTGCTTGGATAAAAGCTGGCCAAGCAACGAGTACAACCCGTAGAACTTGGACGCTAGGATCTTTGCCTGCGTGAAACCTTCTGCCATCAACATGTTCTCGCAGATCAGCACGAGATCAGGTACCATGACAGTCATGGGCCGGAACAACGCCTTGAGCCCTTCAGGCAACTCAGAGCGTCCCAAGTATCCGGGATTCATGGTAATGAAAGCACCAACTGTTGGATCGAGCATCACCTCGTCATTCTCGAGGATAAACCTCTCGTCGTCAGCTTTGCAGGCGTCACACACAGCCTTGAACTGGACCGAACACACCGACAGAACTTCTGGTACCAATCGATTGAACTCGTCAAAGCAGCCCCAGGATCCCGACGACGCGAGGCCCTTGAAGATGTTCCCGAGACTCTTGAAATCCATCTCGGGTGAGCAGTTAAACACGTAGCATACTTTTCCGAGAGCATTAGCCAAATCCTTGGTCGTCTCTGTCTTGCCCGTACCGGCAGGACCAGCAGGAGCGCAGCCCATCTGCAGGTTGAGCGCTTGTGTTGCCGTCACGTAGATTCGATCGGTCAGCGGTGTGATCACCAACCGAGGACCATTTCCTAGGTATTCGTAGTCGTAAGGAATACCCGCGTCACAGATTAGAATCTGAGCACGCGCATTGTTAGGGCCTCGGAAGGTGCTGTCACGCTTTAGAAAGCTTCCAGCTGCTGGCGAAAAGTAATGTTTTAGCTGGGACTGCCACTGGAAATGCGTTGACTCCTCCACACCCCCACGAATCATGTTGGCCACGATATCTCGGCCGTGGGCGTCCATTGTAATAAGCACCATCACGCGCTGTCTCTCAGCGTAGGAAATGTTACTTTGCGTGAGCTTGATCAGGTCTTCGAGCTGCTGCTCCTGCATTTTGTTGTAGTTTTTCAACGCGTCCTTATCGCCGCCCTGAATCCCTCGGAAAGCACGCTCAACCTCTTGAACGTAGTGGACACCTGCCGCCAAAAGAATGATCTGAGCCGCATCCATGGGCTTGTTCGTGTCGTCCTTGAAGTTGATCCACTCGACACGCGGCATTTCAGTGTAGGCAACGAGCGATCGTTCAATATGCTTGAACAGCGTCAGCCGCATAGCACGCATGATCGTCTCTAGGTAAATTTCGGCCTCTCCTTCAAGCACAGGCGGCTGGAAGAAATCCACTATTTCGTGACCCACGCCAGCCACGAACGACGTAGCAACGGGCCGCTCGCCGGGGCCACGATCCACGAGCGTCAGTGTCTTCGTAGCCAAGTAGATCTTGGAGCAGTGAGGCATGATCCGATCCGGGTGAGACCCATTCGACAGAATGTCCAGTAAATCTGCTTCGGACATGAAGTAGAAACGCGGGAATTGGCGGCGACGCCCATCCAGAAACTCTTTGAGGCGGTGCTTGCATAGCTCAAGCTTTTCAACGATCAGCTCCAGCCGTTTGATGAGCCCGGGCTCCGTACAGGCTTCCTGAACGTTCAGTGTTTTCCACGCCGTTTGAAGAATCTGACGAACTTCTCTGTCAATGTCCTCGAAGTCAGACGTTAGCTCGGGGAGCTGCTTCTTCACCTCTTCGGACTGGATAAACAATGGCTCGAGGTAGCTCCACGACCGCTGAATGTCGCCAAACAGCAGAACAACTTCGTTGATGGACGACAGACCGATCTGGAGCTTCGCAACTCGGGGCTCAAACTCGGATTGATACGGTGAGGTGCTCATACCTTGAACGTCAATTTGATGCGTCTCCAGAAGCTCAAAGTTCTCCTCCGATACCTTGAGAAGGGGTACGATTTTTTCCTCTGGTGCGCCTGGGTTGTACGCAGTCATCTCCCAGTTCACTTCTGCCCAGAGAGCTTCAAGCTCAATCAGTCGAAGCTCAAGCTCTTGTTCCTTTTCTGCCTCGTAACAAAGTTCATTGATGTCCGAGCTGAAGTTGAAGAGGTTTTTGCTCAGAATCAGAGACAGACGTTGCTCTGGGTCTTCATCTGGGGTTGGGAACTCTCCTGTGTGGGCCATAATGCGCTTCCAGTGTCTTGGACGCATGTAGCTGGCCGATACACAACGGATGAGCGGGTGGGTCTTGTCAAAAGCTTGGCATTCCTTCAAGATGGACATGTACGCATCGCTCCATTGAATTCCCTTAGGAATCTTCTTGAGCTCTTTCAGCGAAGACTGCACTTCAATCTGCAGCGCATTCACATCAACATCTTTGAATAAAATGTCCTGGGTGTCTTTGAAAAAGGCCTTAGCACGCTTGACGATCGCCCAGACAGTCTTCATCGCGTCTGCATCGGCCTGCATTAAACCCATCATCCGAAGCGATTCATTCATAAGCTGCGGGAATCCGAAGATTGAGCACAACTTGGTGTTTTCCTCGCACTTTTTCATCTCCATGTTCCAGTCGACAAGGTAACTCTCGATCTTCTCCAATCCCTTATCAGGCTCCAGATTGGATGACCAAAAGTCCAAGGTCTTGAGAGTTTCCATCTTCTGCGCGATCATCTTCTCGTACGCGATGATCTTCTCTTCGGTCTTCTCGCTGAAGATCCGCGTGGGCTCCTGGGTGCGCTTCTCCGTGACTGGGACTTGCTTCTCGACGTCGACGAAAAGCTTCTCCATACTTTCAATCTCCACCAGCTCCTTGTCGACATGACCCCCGCTTTTCTTGATATTCAAGAAGAGCTGTCGCACTTGGTCCAGAATCAAGTGGTTCGTCGCCTTCTCCGTCTCCAGCTTGCGAATGATTTCCTTCACCTTCCGCAGCGTCTCGAGGCCTTCAGTCTCGCTATTTGGAATGTCTTTTCGCAGATCCACAAGAATGCGTCGAAACTCTCCGTTCCGCTTGTTCATCGTCGCCATTACACGTCGAAGAAGCTCAGGCGAATCGAAGTCTTTTTGTGAAGATAGCGGTGGCAGACACTTTGTCTTGTTCTCATCTGTTGGAGGCTGGAACACTGCAGTGAAGGGCGAGCCACGGATGGGGCCTGCGATTCCGCTAAACGTGCCACTGAAGTCTACCGAAATCTCGTATTTCCCTGCCCGCGGTGGCGTGAATGTTACCACGTACGTTCCATCGTTCTTGTCGAGGACCGACGCCACTTGCTCCATCTCGGCCTGAGGATCATCGCAGTACTTGTGAGTGATCGTGAACTCATCTCCTCCGCAGTCTCGAGGACTGTCTTCTTTGTCACGAGATTGGATGATAAACGTCGTTGGGAGTTCAGCCAAACAATTGTCGCTAAGCGCAGCGATCAAGCAAGGCCCGAATGCAAGTGACTTGGGGGCCGCCGTGACCGAGTGGAAGCGGAACGAAGTGGCCACGTTAGTGTACATCCCACCGGATAGCGACACTCGGACTTCCGCTGCGAGCGGCCCGAACTTCTCAAAGCTTGGCGCGGTTGCCTGGAGAACAGTCGGGCTCAGAACTGTGCCCATGACGTCTACAGATCCCTTTGCCACCGCGAAACGCAGTGTGGCATTTTGGCCCGTGAAGTTGAAACCATTGACCTTGACCTTTGCACTTCCCGTGATCGGCCCTTGCTTCGGTTCAATCGACGAGATCGAGTACGGAGGCCCAACGATCTCGCTTGCATTGAGCACGTACAAATCGTTGTACCAGCGGTTCGCCCAGCCTCCAAAGAAGATCAAGTGGTTCGTGTTTGCATCGAATACCATAGCAGTATCAGCCCGTGCCTTTGGAAGCTCTCCTTTGACAGGAGGGTTGAGCCACACCATAGGGCCAGTGTCCAACACAGCGGTGCTGTTCAGGTATGCTCCTTGGGCCGTCCCAGACTCGGCAAGATCTCCACTGTTGCCACCGAACAAGAACACTTTCCAGTGCGGCACTGCCACTACACTTACACACGTGTGGTTCCAGATGGGAGTAGTCAGTGGGGTGCTCAACATACTCCAAGTGTTGGTTGGCAGATCAAACACGAAGATGTCCTGAAACTGCTTGAAGCTGTTCCAGCCTCCGATGATCAGCAACCGCTCTTTCACCAAGCACGTCTGATGTCCCGATCTCGGCTCGGGTTTTTCACCGTCAGCCTGGATCTCCTGCCACTTCAAAGAGTGCAAGTCCAACGCGTGCAGGTCGTTGAAGTCGGTACGTCCGAAGCCGTTGCCGCCATAGCCACCAAACACGTACATTTTCTCGCCAAAAAGTGTGGCACTGTGAGCTCCACGGCATTGAGGAAGCCCCTCCCAGAAACCTTGAGCATACTTCTGCTCCCACACCTTCAATTCCGTGTTGAAAATCCACAGGTCGTTCATGCGCTTTTCAGCTGCAAAGCCTCCGAAGATGATGATGTTCTTCTCGAACAAAACGGCCGAGTGCCTCCATCGAGGCGCTGGCATGTCGTCGTCACTCTGCGAGCTCATTACCTTTAACCAGGTGTAGCCTGCCATAGAATTAGTGAGTGCGGATGCAATGAACTTGCTGACAGTGACTCTGCGTCGTACCATTTGTGACGTCCAGCCTGTACAGCTCGTTTGTTGGGCCTGGTGGCGACTTGTGATCGCACCCGCCGAACATGTAGATGGCCGTCTCGGTTTCCGAACTCTTTAGAGTAAAAGAGTGGCCAGATCTCTTTACAGGGATTTCTCCATTTTGCTTCGGTGCGATCCACGCCAGCTCTGGCTCGCACCCGTATCCGATGGGCTATCATCCGAAACAAGAGGTAAGCAACTTCTATCTAACGATGACACTCCAGCATGAGGAAAACGACGCACCATGGTGGCTTGGCCCTTATCGGGGTACGCCTAGATTGAAGCTGCCCTTCTTGAAGGAATTCCTCGTCCACAACCGCCGCTTGCTGCCGTTCCTTCGTCCCCGGTTGTATCCACGCTGAAGTGATCAGTCGGCAACCTCCACCATAGACTCTATTCAAGAGGCGCGACGGGTCATACGCACAAGATACCGCAGTCCCTTGGGCGAAAGCCGTTTTCATCCTGTAGTCAACTCACGCAACAGCTCACAGCCCCACTGCGCTCGCGTCCTCACGAACCGGTTTGGTAGATCTTTGTGCTTCAAAGCGCATGCTTTATTTCAATGCGGAGTGCTCTGAATCCGCGCTCTGTCCGATCCACTGCTCTAGACGCGTAGACATCATCTGCAACTGGAGCTCAAAGCCGCCACTGCTGGAGCTGGTTTGGCAACTCGGTTGCTCGACTAACTCAACACCACTTGGCAGCAGGTTCACCCACCTAGTTGTTGAACTTGAAGAAAATAATGTCGCCGTCCTGGACCTCGTACTTCTTGCCCTGCTGCTTGAGCTTGCCGGCCTTCTTGACAGCCTCTTCCGTGCCCACTATATATTGAACAAAGCACAATGGCGTTAGACCATTTGAAAGCCCACACTATCCGCCAAGGAAACATCAAGCACTTACGCTCTTTCAGGTCCGCGAAGGCCTGGACTTCGGCCATGATGAAACCCTTCTCGAAGTCCGTGTGGATGACACCAGCCGCCTGGGGTGCCAGTCGTCCCTTGCGGATCGTCCAGCCGCGCACCTCGTCCTTGCCGGCCGTGAAGAAGTGGACCAGGCCAAGCGCCTGGTATCCCATGCGGAGCACGCGGTTCAGGATCGACTTGTGCGTCGGGTTCTCCTTGAAGTACGTCTGCAGCTCACCGCCGGCCTCGAGGTCCAGCAGCTCCAGCTCGAACTCGCAGCTGAGCGGGACAACAGGCTCGTTGCCGCCGCGCTCCTTGATGTACTCGGCGATCTTAGGCAGGTACTTGTTGCTCTTTCGCAGGTAGTCGCGCTTGCTCACGTTGATGAGGTACACGACAGGCTTGGCCGTGAGCAGCTGCATGGTGTTAAGGATCTCGACCTCGGGGGCAGTCCACGTGCCGAAGTTCACGTCCTTGCCGTCCTGGAGCCACTCCAGGATCTTGCACAGCGACTCGTACTCGACCTTCTTCTCCTTGCCGCCCACGCCGCGCTCGGCGAGCTTCTTGACGCTCGCCACCTCCTTGGTGACGCGCTCAATGTCCTTGAGACGTAGCTCCTCCTGGATGATCTTCATGTCGCGCACGGGGTCCACGTTGCCCTCCACGTGGGTCACCTCGGTCGAGTCGAAGGCGCGCACCATGTGGTAGATGGCGTCCACGGCCGCAATGTGCGACAAGAAGGCATTGCCCAGACCGGCACCTTCAGCCGCGCCCCGCACGAGGCCGGCGATGTCCGTGATGGACATGACGGGCGGCACGACGCTGGCGGGCTGGTACTTGTCCACGAGCCAGTTGAAGCGCTGGTCGGGCAGCGGCACCACGGCGTCATTGGGATCGATGGTGCAAAAGGGGAAGTTCTCAGCCGGAATGTGCAGCTTGGACAGGCAGTTGAAGAACGTCGACTTGCCCACGTTGGGGACACCCACGATGCCGATCTTGACGTTGTTACCGGGACGGCCCAGGTAGGTGCGCGTGGGCTAAGAGGGGGAAGAAGCAGCATAAAGTTAGAGAGAGGCGGTCGGGACCTGGAGAGGTAGGGGGGAAGAGTTCACCTCTTCGGTCTTCTTTCCCTTGGGCGGCATGGCAGACACGTAGGTGCTGAGGTCTCTTCGCTTGATAGACGTGAAATAAAGCAATGGCGCTCGAGGGCTCAAAGGGGAAATTAACCCCTTTCGCAAGGGGAAATATTTAACCGCTCTTTGCAACCAGGGGAGGGTGATACAAGATAAGTACTTGAGGAATGATATGAACCATGAAGAGCTTCATTTTTGGGTGTGTGGCGTGCACGCGGCGCTCGAAGTTCACCGCGTTCACTACAATAATGCACCATCTAGCGCCTCGATCTACAGGGAAGCAGCTGTCGCTTGCGGGTTGCCGCCAGCCCTGACTTGTTGCGCCAACCTGTCCGTTTCTGTAAAGTAGGCAATGTAGGCAATGACAACGGGAAAGCAGAGTCAGAAAGCGCAATAAAAAGTATAAATGCAAATCCAAGCAAGTCACGTACCAGCTTTCTTCTTGGCCGCCGCGACGCCGAGAACGACGAACACCACCGCCATGACGCCCAGGAAGACACCGACGCCAACGAAGATGGTCTGCGGAGCAGAGTCCGAGCTGCTCAGCGACGCGCACGTACTGATATCCTTGACACTGCAGTCCGTGCCAGTGTAGCAGGACAGGCAGCTGCACGACATCGTGCCGTTCGACTCCTTGCACTGGCCGTTACCGCCGCAGTCGGACGTGCTCTCGCAGGTGCCGCCGCCGCTCGTGACCTCGTAGGTGCCGCAAATGTCCTCCTGCGTCGTGCCAACGGCACTGCTCAGGGTGACATCGCACGTGTCACCGTCGTCCGTGCAGACCACGCCTTCACGGCTGGAGCAGGTCCACGAATCGGAGCTGGAGATCTTGAGGGTACTCGCCGAGCAGCTGCTGACAATCCAACCGTTCTTGGTCGCATGCTCGTTGGTAGACTGCGTCTTCGTTTCCAGCGTGGGTTTCCACGAGCACTTGGTACTGTCGGTCCACTCAGCATCGTCCGTGTAGCCCGAGTACTTAGCAAACTGGGCCTTGAGGTTCGTGTAATCTGTCGAGGACTTCGAGCTAGGAGTACTCAAAAAGTCCGTGCTGCCACCTATAAATCCACAATGAAGTTAGTGCATCACATCCTATACAAGAGATTGCTGTGTTCCCTAAATAATGAAGCTGTACCTGTGAACATCGGGAATAGCGAGTCCGCCGAAAGCTTGGCTTCACCGTACGAGTAGGCGAGACCGCCTGACCAAACTGACGTAAACTTCTCCGTTTTGGAAGGCTCTTGGTACAAGTAGGGAATCATGCCCCAGTCACGAGCAGCCGCTGACGAAGTCTTACAGCCGTACTCGCCAAACGCAACCACGATAGGGATTCCCTGAGCCATGTCAATGTAGCGCTGGTAGGCCTCGGCAAACGTTGAGTCGGGGCACCAACGGTACTCGTTGATCAGGTAGATATCAATACTCTCCGCCATCAAGCCGTTGGTCATCTTGTCTCCGCACAGGAGACCCTGGACCTTCATCACGTGGTAGTCGTCGGCGTTCGAGACGTCGTCGTTACTACTATCAGCGGCGGCGTAGGCGAGCGGCAGGATGCGAATCTTCTTGCCGTTCACCGTCATCCAGTTCTTCAGGTCGGCCACGTAGGCCTTCACGCACGAGCCAGCCGTCAGGTCGGCCTGCATGATTTCGTTGGCCACGACGACGCCGAGAGTGTTGTCGTACTGGGCAAAGTTCTGGATGATCTTCTTGCCGTACTCGAGCAGCAGCGCCGGGTAGCAGGTCTCCGTCTGATCCACAGTCTTGGCGCCGTCGCCCGACGACACCTTGCCCGAGCAGCTGAGGCTTTTGGTGATGGTCGAGTAGCGGTACTTGCCGTAGTAGGCATCGTTATCGGGCGAGGCTGACACCAAGACGTACACGCCGAGCTCGGCCATGTCGTTCATGAACTTCTTGTACGAGGACGTCGGGTTGATGTTGTATAGACGCAGCGTGTTGTACTTGAGCCCCGCCAGGTTCTTCGAGATAACCGCCTTCGAGTACTTGTCGTAGTAGTCGTCGCTCACGGCGTACTCGTACGTCATCTACCAGCAGCGCAAAACAACATCGAGCGTTAGCCCCTCACCATACTCACGGCCAAAAGAATTATTTCTGCTCGAACTGCTGCTTTGCTGTTAGTGGCAGGCAGGCTTCCTTCCCATCCTTCCGTCCGTACGCACCCCTTTGATGAAGAAGCGCTCGCCCGTCTTGGCGTTGAAGAGCTTGTTGCCGCGCACGACGATCACGCCGTCTACGGCCGCGGCCGCCGTCGGGCTCGGCAGCAGCGCGACGGCCAGCGCGGCCAGCAGCAGCAGGCAGCTTCGTCCGGTCATGGAGGTCGGGGTCGGTCAGTCTCCGGTTTCGCCAGAATGCGGCTGGGTCTCTACCTTTTTTCTCCGTCCGGCGCACCCATGAAGATTGAGGTATGGTGCCTGCCAATGATGATATCATCTTTTACAGGTTTACTTTACAATTGGTCAATCTGGATTGTACATTTAAATGTTTGAGACATTTACACGAACGATATGATTGAGCAGGTTAATCAGGTATCTGAACACAGAGCGCCGATTGGACGCTCCAAGCACGTCTGATTTGTCAAAAATTAGCCAGAATTAAGTTCGTGCTGGAAATTCCACGCTGGACGTGCTGGAAATTCCAGGTTGGAATTTCCGCAAAATGCCACAGGTCAAGTTGACCGTCAACTTGGTCACTGGTGGCAGCGACAGAAGTCGGCGAGGCGGCCATAGGCGTCCGCGAGCACCTCGTGCGGCGCCGAGAACACGATGCGAAAGTAGTTTGTCATACCAAAGCACTACAATCAGCAGTAAATAGAGGTTAGTTTGGTGACGTCCACGACAGCCGGCTCCGTCCGTACCTGCCCGGGCAGCACGAAGACGGACTCCTCGTCCAGCAGCTTCTGCGTGAGGTCCATGTCGTCCTTGACTGTAGTGAGGACGTCGGTCCGGACTTTTACCTGTGCATAGCACAACGAGCAATTAGTTCGTTGACGAAGAAAATGGGTAAAACGCTTCAGGCGACAGCAGACTTGACTGCGATGATGCGTACCATCGCGTACATGGCACCCTGCGGCACCACCACCTCCAGGCCAGGGATCTTCGAGAGCGTGTCGATGGTGAACTTGGCGTTGCTCTCCAGCGTCGTGAAGTACTGCTTCTTGAAGTCCGCCAGCGACTGCGCCTCCGCACTGCCCGGAGCCGGCGTCAGCAAGTCGGGGATGGCACTCTGCAGTGACATGATGAGTACAATTAGCCACGTTTCCAGACTACCGGTTCGATGCCACGGTACACGATCTTACCTGGACGAGCGAGCTCGCGCCAAGGATGTTCTGCGAGAGCTTGAAGTAGGCGGTGCGAACATCCTTCAGGACGTTGTTGCGGTCGTGCACCATGACCCAGCCTACCCTCCAGCCAGGGATCAGGAACTGCTTGGCCAAGCCGCCCACCACCACAACGGGCACCGTCTTGGTCAGTGTCGCAATTGGGAAGAACACGTTGCTGCCGAAAACCATGTCACCGTAGATTTCGTCCTGGAACACCACGCGCGTTAGACATTTCAAATTAGCGGGTAGAATTAGCGGTTCTGACTCACTGCAATGATAGGAATCTTGTTTTGCTCCGCCAACACGAGGATCTTCTCAAGGTGGGGCTACACAGCACGTATGTTAGTAAGATTTGAGCACTACCTCGCATTGGTTTGCCATCCTCACCTTCGAGTACACACTGCCGCACGGGTTGGAAGGATTGTTGACAAGAATGGCCTTCGTGTTATCATCCACGAGCGATTGCATGTGCTCCAGGTCCGCCTCCCAGTTGCTCTCCGGCTGTAACAAATAATGTCAACATGACAGTGCGTTAATTCGACAAGGTGGAAAAATCTCAACTTCAGGCAACGGGACTAACCTTTAGATTGTAGAACCGGCACTCGATCTTGAGCGCTTCGCAAAGTGCTTGGTACAGCGGGAAGCCAGGTTTGGGGAGTAGGATGTTGTCGCCGGGATTCAGCAGGCCTCGCAGCGCAATCTCAATAGCGCCTGAGCATCCACTGGCGACGATAATGTCATCCATTGTCAGCGGGGCGCGCGTGCTGCCGTAGTGCTGCGCAATAGCTGCACGAGCAGCTTCGGAGCCTGCTGAGTGGATATAACCGTTGTGCTGCATCGAGCTGCTCAACGCAACAGGTTACGAAAAGGTATCAGTCCATAGCTCGATAAAATGATGCACGTTTGCATCCAACTTACCGAGTGTTGCGGACGATCGCCTGGACTAGCACGTCAGGGCATTGCAAGTTGCCAAACACAGTTGGATCACCTACGAAGCAGTCATGCATGGTTAGAAGTCGTTCGTCGAAACGAATAAAATTCTGAACCGGTACACTTACCGAGTGACAGCGGAATCAGGGTCTTCGACGACGTCGCGGGCTTCTTGATGTTGTCCACGATTTTCCGGATGGGGTTGGCACACAACATGGAGAAGTCGGAGGGCTGCACATTCCACTGTTTCTTGGTTTGGCGCTTGAATTCAAGCATCGGCTCGTCGAATGTGGGGTCTTCGGAGGCAAAGCGCTTGGACATGGCGATGTCGAAACTTCAGTTGTACGACGAGACTTGAGTTGTGCTGCTGCCAGGAGAATTGGAAAGTAAGTGAGTGAGAGCTTCGAGCCCAGTGATTTTGAGACTGATGCCTTCATTCAAAGATAAACATGGTGCTTAGACGCCTGTCCTATTTATCCGCAGTCGACGGGCGCCGACGTCACAAGGAGCGCCAATCAATGTCGTTTAGCAATGTTGCTTTTTGGTGGTCGAGCCTGCCGACTTCAACATCGGGTAACGGTTTTCAGTTGAAGCAGGTGCTTGAAGCTGGCCAAATAGGGATCGATACATATCCAAACCGCAATCTTGGCGAAACTGCGCCTGCTTCGCCACAAGCTGCTCCTTGATCTCCTCTTCCTCATCTCCAAGAGCGCCAAATATCACATCAAGAAAATCGGGCTCCAGTTCATCGCACTCCCAGCATTTGGTCAAAACCGCCGCCAAATTCACACTAGCGTTCGCAAGTAAGTTCCTCCATTCTGAGGGGAGATCTGTTGCCAGGCGCAGCTGCGTCTTCTGCAAAGCTTTTGAGTCCAGTGAGAACAACACCCGCTCACGGGCATCTTGATCGCTTGCCGTAGAAATAGCTGCCGCTGCGCTGTTGTCGTCCAGATAAATGCGAGTGGTGTCTTCTCCGGATGCAGATTGCAAGGCCAACATGCGAGACTCGCACTGCTGCTTCACCAGTTCCTCTATCATAACTCGAGCGTAATATGGCACCATGCGCTTGTCTGCCACGAGCTGCTCCCGCACACCATCCCACCAATAGTTAACAGCGATCGTGAACTCGTCCGAGTCCACCTGGTGCCACCACCCCTCGGGAATTAAGAGTGCATCTGCAAACAGTACGGCCAGTCATGCGTTAGTTTTCACGAGCGGGTCTCAACAGTAAGCATCACACTTCTCCGAAGGGAAGAAGAACACTAAACCTCCAGCAGTAACCTCGAAGCGCATAGCCGAAGCCCCACGGAAGTGCGGATGTTGCTCGCTGTCGGGCTGTACAATGTTCACTTGACTGTGATTCACAGACTTCGTGTACACTGGAAACGGATACATTTTGGCCGTGTCCAATGGCGGATACAGCGTGACAGTTTTCTTCCCGTACAAGATGACCAAAATGTTTTGGTACGCGTCGTAGTGCAGCGTCGTCCGGCCAGGTTTCACAGTCATCCAGAGGTTCACTTGGGTCATAGGTTTGTCGTGAAGGCAATCCGGTCTAAACTGACACAACAGGCAAACGTTGTTAAAACTGCTGCAGCGAGAGACTGAAAACAAAAGAGCTAATACTTTACATGAGGAAATCCTCCATGACACCAGGCAGACTCGCCTTGGTGCTCGTCGCATCCGGTTTGATCACTGCAATGGGACACTGGGCCAAGTAGAACTCCAGCTCGTCCACCGTCTGCAGCCAGTGCGACTGCATCCTGAACGATGCTTGATAGTAGTCTACGAAGTCGCCAAATTTGAGCTCAACGCTTTGCCTGGCAGCCTCGTTGCCGTAGTAGCAGCCGCTCGATCGCTCCTTGCACGCAATTTCCACCACTAACGCGCAATTCGGAAGCTAAGAATGGATCAATGCGCTACATAACAAAACAGTTGCTCAGCACTCACCAGTGTCGCGGTGCAACGTGTAGGATTCGAGCAGGTGGACAGACGCTGGCGTGAACGTTGGCAGTTGGGCAGGCGCGACGCACTGAGCGGCGAAGCCGGCATAATAGACGGGGTCATGCAAGTCCATGCTGGTCAAAATGTGTCGCTTATGTGGTGCACACAAGCCAAAAAAGTAGTCCGTCTACCCAAGTTGGGTAAGCAGATTGGGTCGCTCCTGAAAACCCAAATTCCCAGTTTGATTCCAGACAGATTATTATGGACGGGGTGCTAAGAGCACATAAAACGTGATGGGGTTCAAAAAATGGTCCGAGTGGCGGAGGCGGAGGGCCCGATGTAAACGATTACCCAAATCTCAGTGAGGGTTTTAGCACTGCGAACGCGTGGCAGTGGGCAAACAGCCTTGGAGCTACACGGACTTCATGGCTAGTGACAACGACGGCCACACCCCTCCGCGTAGTGCTGCTGCAGCGGCTACAGATCCGCCAACTCTCGTGCGGACTCCACCAGCAACGGCAAGACGCCTCACCCTAGCAGCCCCAGTGGACCCTCATCCAGCAGCTCAGGCGACGGTGCAGCGTCAAGGAACACCAATCCAGGCGACACGGCCAACGGCTCCTCCGCGTGTTGCACGCCGAGGCGATGGCTTCACTGATGGTGAACTTGACAGCCTGCTAACGCTGCTCGAAGAAAACCTGCCGCTCGGCCGCGATGAATGAGACGTCGTCGCCCACATGCACAACCAGCTCTTCCCGGGGCATGATCGCGCGGCTGACTCTCTCAAGCGAAAGTTCTCAAAGCTCTACCGCACTAGAGTTCCAACCGAGAATCCTCACATCCCAGCCCCGGTGAAACGAGCAAAGTGTGTGCGAGAGGAGATGATAGAGATAGCTGATATGGGCGACGGTGACGTTACCCAGTCTGTCACTAGCATCTTCGGAGCGCAGTCAACACTGGAGTGCCCACAGGAGCTTTCAGCCGACAGCACCAACGCGCTGCTCGACGTCGATACGAGTCCGAGTCGTCCGCGCAGCCCACCACCTCGCCCTCTAGTGTTAGGCCGCCAGGATGCGCACCATCATGCAGGTAACGGCTCTGATGCCGACATATTGTCGGCACTCAAGCTGGCTATTCAATTAGAGCATGAACATCGGCAGTCGGATAGAGAGGAGGCTGCACGTCTCAGACAAGAAGAACGAGCGGAGCGGGAAGAAGCAAGAGCTGTTGCTCAACGCAACCACGACGAACTAATGCAGATGCTTGTTGCACTCGTAGGGCAGCGAACAGCCCATACTGTTGACCATAATGAAGAAGATCACTGAGTTTGCTCAGTTATTAAAATTGAAATAAATCATCGCAGCGAGCGCTAAGTGCAGGCATGAACGTAGATCGAATCTGACTGATACCAATTCGATGAGCTGAAATTGGACAGCAAGATTATCGACTCCAAAATCAACCGACGTTCCCCGCGCTCTTCCTAGGCCATCGCATCTTTAAGACGAGGAAACGATCCTTGGAACATTCGCATTCCCCATTCGGCAGATTGACGGACGGAAGTCGCTTGTCGGAGGCCAAGTAGCTCTTCTGTATTGCCAGCTACAGACACATCATCTTGAGCCGATTTTATCAAAAACGGATAGTCCGTCTTGGAGAACACCGAGTCAACAACACAGCGGGCCCCTACTGCTGATATGCTTTTTCCAGCTTGCTATATACCCCACCCCATTCCCCAATCAAGGAGTCGTGCATCGATCCTGGAGCGTTTATTACATAAGCAATAACGCCACCATCGGGTGCGAAAACGAGAACGCTTCCAAGTAGTGGCCATGAGTCCATCCGTTATAGAACATGTTCTGCACAATAATTGTTTCCCCGTTCTGTTGCAGATTTAGCTTCAACCCTTCCGCCACGCAAAATACGTTGCTTAGCAGCGAATACTTAGCCGCAATTGCACGTTGATAACTGGTAATCTTGTCTTGCGACGGCATAGCCGCATCTGGCTCAAAACCCAGAGCTCGGAGCAAAAGCCGCCGCCTGAACCGAATGAAAAGCGAGCACGGTGTTGCCGCCACACCAAAGATCATGCACAACACGACCTCAAAGCCGCGTGTACGAGTCCACGCGAGTGATAGTGCCAAACAGCTCGTTGCATCCAAGCAACGGGGGCGTCCTCGACGAGGTACACGGGAAGCAGGATACGCAGTGCCCCGTCCTCTGAGTACGGCGAAAAGTTATTGTAGAGTGGCTCGAATCGATGGAGAACAGCTTAAAACGTAGCATGATATCCAATCCAGTGAGCGTAATGAGAGAAGCATCAACTCCAGACCCGAAAAGGGCCACAAATGCTGACATGTGCGGCGACTGAAGGGCGCTACGGCGAATTCGACGGTCTCTCAACCTGCGATCGTGCATGCTCAGGTGATTACGGTAGGTGTCCCGCGTGCCAGCACGACGACGCTCAGCACGGAGCTTGAGTAAAACGAGAAGAGCCGGTAGCAGCATTGTGTGGCGAGAATTGAGAAGAGTCAATGAGTTTTCAGGGGACTATCGTACTCGACAGAAGTGATTGGACCCAAACCCAAATTCCCACCACTGAATTTTTTTTCTCGACACGCACTTGTCTAACGAGGCTGGGAGTAGCATCAATAGATTCGTGTATGTCTTGAGCATCTATTTACACACTTTATTGGACCCTCTGATGGAAGGCTTGGAAACTACGCTTAAAGAGCTGACTGTTGTCAAAATTGGTCCATGACCAGGTGCCGACGCCTTTATGACCATACCGAAGGAAGGCGGGCTCTTTAGAGGGCAACCGACCCGGGACTTTGTGTGTCTAACTCTGCACGTGGGACAGTGGTAACAGCCACGAAGAAGTACAACGAGAACAACGAGACCCGAAGTCGAACTCATCTACTGCTCAACGGGCCTTCATCCGATACAAAGTCCAATTAAGAAACTCTGGACTTTCTCGTGCAATTCCACATGTTTGTGATTGTCCGCCAATCAAATGAGCGCCTCAAACCAAAAAAGGATCCTTTTCCCGAAAATATTATGAATCCGAGGCGTCTTTTTCAAGCGTGCGAAATTGAGTATTCTGACCCCATTTTTGAAATCTAGACGTGCAACAACCCCTAATATTTAACTGTTACTATTGGATTTTGATCAGCTACCTCTCAAAAAGATGGCTACATTTGGGTCCAATGACTTCTGTCGAGTACAATAGGAAAATAGTACGCACCAATTTGCTCCGTCTCTGTCTATTTTCCCTCCTTGGAATTTGGGTTTTCAGGAGCGATCAATTATACAATGCCTCATGGCTGCTTGCCATGGTACGTTGTTGAAGTCACCTGTTGCTACAGCAATGCTAGCTTGAAGCGCTTTTTGGTTGTAGATCTAGCGAAGCGGCAACAGCGTCACCCATCGGCTCCACGGCTTGCTCGCTTGGTGTCACCTTCGGACCATCGGCAGCAGACTTGGAGTGGCGCACGCAGTATCCGTGTCGCTGGGCCCACTTCTGACAGCCCTGCTCTGCGCAGCGCGACCCACCGCCGTGCGATCGACAAAGGCCCTTGGAGATGGCTCCTTTCGTGCAGTCTGGGTGCTGGCAGCGCACTCCTCCGCCATGCGTCTTGCAACAGCCGCGTGACTGCACGGCACGGTGACAACCCTCGACACTGCAGAACTTGACGCCACCATGAGCGCTGCACTTGTGACCGAACTGAGCCACGCGCTCGCACCCAGCCTCGGCGCACAGTCTTCTCCCGCCGTGGCCCGAGCAGGCGTTGTTGAAGCGCGCGAACTTGGTGCATCCATCTACTTCACATCGGCGGCGGCGATAGCGCTTCGTAGCGGCAGTAGAAGTCGTTTCTTCGGGCTTTGAGGTGGTTGCATTGGACGCGGCTGCAGAGGTGTCCTTCGAGTCGGATTTCGTCGGCGGCTTGTCCTGATCCGCAGCCTTCGTGCTTGCTTCGCTGGTTATTACATCAGATGCAGCCTCTGACTTCTTTTCAGCGCCGGGAGGTGCATGACTAGTGCCGACTGCGGCAGTAGCATCAGTACTATCGGCGCCAGCAGCGGTCACGGCCGCGGTTGCAGTTGCAGAGGTTGCCGTATTGTCGTCGCTCTGGCCCGTTTTCTTCTGCTTGTCCTTGGCTATCACGGCCGCCTGGAGCAGCGTGTCGATCCACTCATGCACTGGGCGTCCTTGGCTGTCCTTGGGCGGCTCTGAGGCGGACGCGTCCTGCTTGGAAGGCTGGCTGCCGGCCACCTCGCTCATTGCGCCGCCACTCGTTACCGCTTGGGATCTGAACCACGTCGCAGCTTATGTGGGCCACACATATTGTGTGGTGTCGAGCACACCAAGTTCAACTTTGACGAAATATGCTCTCCTCGACGCTCGCCGGGGCATTCCGTCGGGACGCGGAGTCCACCGCGGACGAAGGTGCTTGGCCATGGAGGTGTCCGATCTGTTCAGCACTGAACGTCGAGACTACGGGCGATCTCTCTACAAGCTGCAAGACGTGTAAGCGCTCGCGTAACCCGCTCTGGCTGCGCTTGGAGGACTCTGGCGTTCAGGTTCTTCTCCAACTTCAACATGTCCTGGAGATGCCCTAGCATTCTAAAAGGTTGTCAATGCAGATAGCACTAGGCTCCCAAGTGTTTCACTCCAGTGGCGGGGGAGCCAAGTCGTTGTGCGTCGTCGTTGTCGTCAACTACGCCCAAAACGTCGTCACGCTACTGCGGGTCAAGACCAAGCGCAACGAAAGGCAGCAAGACGACCTCAGTTTCCACGAAGTCGTGCTCAACGCGTCGCAATTGCAGCAACAACTTGAGCCTCTAGATACTGAGCAAGAGGAGGACTGTGTGATTGATAACTACGGCATCTGCGGCGAGTGTCGCGGCGTTTTCCGCGTTGCCCAGGGCGACCCTCAATCCCAGTACGCGAACGAGGACAGAATCAAAACGCTCCAGCGAGAACTTGAGGAACTGATCGAGCTCAAGAAAAGGCTCGGGAGAGAGAAAGCGTATGAGCGGGTCCTAGTGTGCACGGAACAAGGTAAATTTCTTGCGAAGCAGCTTCAGGTCGCGAAGCGTGAGCTCGAGTTCCTCAATCCTGTGTTGTGTCCGTTTTGCGGGTGGGCATCGCCGCAACCAGCACATAAGAAAATATGATGAGGATGATAACGAAGAAGAGGGAACGACAATATATTTGGGGGCTCCCCTTTAAATACTCAACGGGAACGTTCGGTCCTTCTGTCGGTGTCGATAGTTGTATACGGCGCTGCTGTCCGGTACTTGACACGATCTTGAGGCGTCCTCCGCTGTGTGGGGGGTGGTTGAAGTCAACTGATCTCGTGCTGCAGTAATTAATGGTCTTTACATAACCGAGCAGCCAAACCACGACTCGTCCGAGTCCTTTGCAGACGCGCCCTCCACATCATTGTCCAGGTGCTTCATGGCTGAGGCAATGTGGGTCTCGAAGTACGGATACCACACGTGGTCGTACAGGAATCGCGCGGTGAATGCGAGGTCTTCCTTATACGCTTGAGCGACCTTCGTACCACCCCAGACGCGGCTCCGTTCCACGATCCACGGCACCATAACACGCTTGGGTCTAGTCGCACGAAAGATGCGTGGCATGACGTACCGCTGGAACGCTTTCTCCGAAAACGCGAGTTCAATAGCTGGTTTAAAGGCTTCTTCTTCCAGTGCCAACACATTGAAGAGCAAGTGGTTGAGGCGCCGAATGTCATCTTGAAAAAGCCCAAGACGAGCCTGCCACGAATCCGGGGAGGATGCAGCTGACAGCAATAACTCGTCCTCCTGCGCGACAATTACGTCTACTAACGCGTAAACGGCTTGGTACAGTGCAACAATGTCGCGCTTCTCCACGAACTTGATGGCAACGAGTGGCAGTAGCACCGTCGTCTTCACGTCGTGCTGGTTCCGTACAAACTCAACGAAGTGAAGCTTGAACCAGCTGAAAAATTCACGCACGTTCCAATTCATGGGGGACT
This sequence comes from Phytophthora crassamura, assembly GCA_033557995.1. Taxonomy (NCBI): domain Eukaryota; phylum Oomycota; class Peronosporomycetes; order Peronosporales; family Peronosporaceae; genus Phytophthora; species Phytophthora crassamura. The sequence goes on from JAUCED010000004.1 coordinate 5,147,802, forward strand.
TGAGGTCGCGGCTGCGCTCCAAGAAGCGGTCGATCACGTAAAGCGCATGCCGAACAGGTTCATGCAGTCCCAGCAGAAACTGGGAGTTCCAGCTCATATCGACTTCGTCATTGTGCGTAAGCACGTTCGAGAACACGACGTGTTCACCCTTTCGGTAAGGTGCCGAGACTGGGGCACTTGCCACAATAGCGAAGTCGTCGGACGATAACTCTCTTCTGAGCGTGCTGGCGTCCATTCTCAGTGGGCCGAGGCTCAGGATGGTGGACGAAGTTACCATCGACGAGCTTGCCTCGCTGCTGTGCTCGGAAATGGCAACTGCGAGGCTGCTGGCACTCTGCTGCGTCTTGCTCATCGCAGCGATAGCATTTCTGGCGTTCTGTTGCGACTCGAGCGACGCCCAGATATTGAAATACTCCGTGTCGTGCGGGCCTTCGTAGCCACTCTTGTAGTCGATCGTCGTGAGCACATGCGCTACTTGACTGATGTCCACGAGCTGGTTCGACTTCTTGGCGGCGCGCGCTTCCCGCGTGGTCTCTGGCGGCGACCAGATATTCGAATAGAAGACGGTCTCGTCGGCGGTGACGTGTCGTGTCTTCTTGACACGCTCGCTTTTGCTCACCATTGCCAATCGGCTTTTCACGAGCGGTTTGCGTTTGTTGTTCATAGGCTTCATAGCCCGGCTACGGGGCAGCACTGGATCGACTCGGTGTATGGGCTTGAGCGACAGGTACTCTCTGCCAGGCAACTCGCTCTGCATTTGAACTGGCATGGTCTCCTTCTTTCTCTCTCCCTGGGTTCTTCAGTTGATAGAGGGCAGGTCTCAATCCAGCCAGACCAGATGCCACTGCTTACCACGAAATGTTCGTGTCGCTGCGGGTTTGACGGCGAATGGAGAGATCCTGTGTGGGCTGCGGCGGCAGATGGAAGTGGGCGAGCAAGCGAGAAGAAGGCGTGCAGACGAAGTATCACAGTGAGATTAGCGCGTTGCACACGGGCTGTCAAAGAGGAAACATGTGCAGCCACTAACCTTGTCTCGACAATCGTTACTTCTCCCGGTTTCGAAGCGAATTGAAGAATGCGGATATTTTGGCCCAGCGGCAGAGAGACAGAAAGCGGCTCGGGCTGAACAACAGGAGACTTGCGGCAAGTCTCAACCCAGCCAGCTGGGGGAGCAACCATGTCTCGGTTTTCCAAGAGAGCGGTCGAGGCCTAGGCAGCAGCGGCGCCTTGAGAAGCAGCTCGCTGCCACGAGAAAGCCGATCTCAGATAGAGCAGAGCGCCCCCGGTATCGCGTTGGAGCGACGAAGAAGAGATTGGCAGTCAGCAATGGCCCGCTTCAGCCTGAAGGTGTGCCGCAACTGTGAATTGGCTGCCACGCGATTTTTATAGCAACTTCAATGGCTGAGGCATTATTGACCCGAGAATGCGTGGATTGGACTACAGCCGCACTGCAAACTAGAGTGATCGAGGCATCGGCACGCATTGCTGCAGAGGTGGAATGACATTGGGAGCGGCGTTGTTTGCCACATTATCGCGCATGACAATTCGAGTACTATTACTACTATCCTGCGTGACCTACAAGTTGCTGATCTCAGTTTCTGCCTGTGACAGTAACGTTGGTCTGGGCTCTTGCCAAGCACTGTTCTCTCTTAGTTGTTTTTGTATAGTAAGCACCTGGCCAGATACTCTTCGTCCAGCGGTGTGCCTGGACAAGTCTGCGCGCCGTAAGTCCAAGATTCGACCCGAACAGCAGAGCAAGTCGGTCTTCCAGGAAGCGGCCAGGGATAAAGTCAAGATGGCACGTCGGGACCAGCCGAAGTGGTAACAGGCACGCGTCCAATGTCCCCTGCAGCAGAATGCTCCGAATGCGAGAGCAGTCCAGCCACCCGGTCAAGAGTGCGCGTAACCCGACTAACCCTGGACTGGAACAACGAACTGAGCTACGTGACCTTCGGGGTGTGACCCCCGTGAAGCCCGAAGTATCGCACCAGCAGAATCAGAAAGCGAGGAGGAGAACGATAGAGTCATGGTAGAAGACCAGGTAACAAACACCAAGCACTGTTCTCTCTTCCAGTAGTTTGTCTCGCGATTCCTCAATACTCACAACAAAATTGTGTTATTGTGTTATGAACAGGAGTGTACAACAAAACACCCTATTTTGGCGGTTCTGGCTCCAGTTGGTGTTTGCCACACAAGATATAGTGCCAGGAAGAGTCGCGACCGCCGCCGTTTGGTGATCTTCCGCACTGATCGAGTTGCGAGCGAGAGACACCTGAGCAGAACAGCAGCAACCGGGTCATGGGGCAGCAATTGTCGCTTCCGTCCGCGGTGACGCAGCCTCCGGGCGAGCGCGCGCAGCTGCGGCCGCTGCAGGCGCCCTATGTGCCGCTCTGCGACGTGCTCAAAGTCGGTGATGCGGGCGTGGCGACCTCAGCGGGCGCCGAAGACGCCAAGGACGCGATGGACAAGATCCTCGAGTTTGGCACTGCCATGAGCCAGCTCCCGAAAGGTACATAACATTGCGAACAGGGAGGGAAGGACCTCTTTCTAAAGCAGCCTATGCTTAAACAGAGAACGAAGTGATGGGACGACTGCAAGCGCGCAGCCCGGAGCAGCAGATGAAGGAGATCATGAGCTCCGTGGACTCGGTGGACGAGCTGTTCCAGCACATCACGCAGCTGGCGGGACTGCCGACCCATGACGGACTGGATCCTGCTCGCCCAGACGGAAAGCGAGACGCCCTGGAGACCATGCCCGGTGTGTTCGACGCCCGCATTGCAAGCTACATCAAGAACCTACAGACACTGTATCAGATGACAAAGAAGGAGAAGTATCGGCACGAGCAGCGGCTGCTGGCAGCGCGGGCACATGCCATGTCGTTGCGCAAAGTGTCGCCGCCTCCGCTGCCACTTCCAACGCAGAACTGCATGACTATGGGGTGGGACCTGGTCGTGATGCTGCTGAAGGCCACACGGAAAAACAATCCCGAGCAGTATGAACAAGCTCTGCGGATGATCAAAGAGAACCTCAAGCCGCTCAAACCGACAGCTTACTCGGACAGCATGTACCTCGCGCCGTCCGCGTCGTCGGCGTTCAATCTACTGAGTGACTGCCTTGGAGGGCTTTCGTTTCCAGTAGACGGCGGTACTTTAGAAGGTGAAGCGCGTGTTGGAGCTCGCACGATTGAGACTCTGGCGGAAGTGGGTCTGGCTCGAGGCTCACTTGCGACGATGCTCTTCGTCGTCCTGTGGCTGATGAAGCAGCCCCCAACGAGCGTCGTGAATTTAGACACATCCATCGCCAAACTTGCTGCGTTGAAAGAACAGCCCATGTATGGAAAGTGTGAAGCCTCCGGAGAGCTGTACAGTTGCGGCCAGAATTCGTATGGAGAACTGGGGACAGGAGATGATATCGAACGACATCAGCTTACCAGCGTAGCGCTTTGCGGATGGGATGACATTCGCCAAGTCGTTAGCGGCAACGAGACACTGGCGATACTGACAAATGACGGTGTCGTGCTGACCTGCGGACTGAATAAAAGCGGGCAATGTGGTCAAGGCCACTTTGACGAGAGGGTGATGATGCTACGTCCCGTGCAGGCGCTGCGCTCGCAGCGAGTAAAGTTCATCGCGGCGAGCAACGGTTGCGAGCACATGATCGCTGTGACGGACACCGGACTGGCGTACTCATGGGGATACAACGACCGAGGCCAGCTAGGACACGAAAACCTGGCTACTAAGATTCACGTTCCAAAGCTCATTGAGTCGATGAAACATAAAAAGCTCGTGTACGCTTCTGTGAGCTACCACCATACCGCGGTGATCACGGATTCTGGAGAGCTCTATACGTTCGGCATGAATGATTGTGGCCAGCTTGGTCTCGATCACACACAGCACCAGTCAACGCCCCAGCTCGTGAAAAGTCTCGAAGGTACCGAGGTGTCCATGGTAGCGTGTGGATTGTACCATACGATCATCTGCACAGCCGCTGGCGAATTGTTTTCGTGTGGAAAGAACGACTACGGGCAGTTGGGATTAGCTCATAATCGTCAGGTCAAGGTGCCTACGCTCGTTGGACTTCCAAACGAAATGGTATGCTTCGTAGCTTGTGGCTACTATCACACGGTGGTCGTTACCACAGGCGGCCGTACTTTTTCCTTTGGTCGCAATGACTATGGTCAGCTAGGAATTGGGAACAAGATCCACCAGAATGTGCCAAACGTGGTGGCGTTATCCGCTAACACGCGAATGGTACGGTCGACCTGTGGGTGCTACCACACGGTCCTGCTTTCAGAACAAGGAAGCGTCTTCGCGTTTGGACGGAACAACAAAGGCCAACTCGGGAATCGGGGCAGTGCTGATGCCTTGCTGCCTGTTCCTCTGAAAGTTCGCCCGGAGAAAAGCTCTCGTCGGTGTGTGGATGTTGCTGCAGGGTTTTACACCACGTCCTTGATTGTGGAGCGCAAACGCGAGAACGACGATGGTGAGAGTGTTATGCAGGACCAGTCTTGTGTTGTCCCAGTTTGTGGCCGCGTCGATATCGACCGTTCCGGGGAGATCGAAGGCTTGAGCAATTTTGGATCTATATCAACTGTCGGTGTATCACTCTTTCGAGGCAAATGGTTTTACGAGGTAGAAGTGGTCACGAGTGGCTTGATCCAAGTCGGGTGGATCGATGGGTACTTTCAGGGAAGCTCCGATCAAGGCGAGGGGGTCGGCGATCATGCGCATTCTTGGTCATACGATGGCAATCGCCAGCGACGTTGGAATAGTGGATCCTCTTCGTATGGCGAAAAGTGGAAGGCCGGCGATATTATTGGGTGTCTGCTGGATTTGAACACTCAGGAGATGACATTCTTCCGAAATGGAGTCAATCTGGGGGTCGCGTACTCCGAAGTCAAGTGCTCTCTCGACGACAAGCGATCGGGTATGATGCCAGGTATTAGTCTCGAACGGGGTGAAATCATTCGGATTAACCTTGGGCACCAGCCTTTTGCGTACCCCCCGGCTATTGGTCACGAGTTTGACAGCATTTCGCGCGCTGTGATGATTCCATCATCTAGTGCAGTGATTCAGCCATCAGAGGATGCACCAGCTATTGCAGCACCTCCACCTCTAGAAGGATCCGCTTCGTTGTTGGTTGGTACCAGGTTATTCATCGTCGGAGGTATGGTTGTTAATGACGCTTCACTTCCCCAGCCGACAGAGCCGACAAACCAAGTCTGGGTGTACGATACTGAAACAAAAAGCTGGGAAAAATGGTCAGACTTCCCCATTGGAATTCGCAACCACCAGCTTGTGTTAATTGATGACAACCAAATCCTCGTCATCGGAGGCGAGAATAACTGTCCAGCGTCGCGGCACATGGATCTTTACAAGTGCACTACCACGAAGAACGCCGATGGCACTCTCCCAACATGGACGCTTATTCAAGCTGCGATTGGGGCTGCGACCTCCATGCCTCAAGCTCGTGCTTTCCACACCGCTTCGACAATCCGTGTTCGCCTTGACTCCATTGTGTTCATGTACGGAGGACAATCCGTCGACAACGAAACCCTTGGTGACGCATGGTACTTATCACTCGACGACTATGCATGGTCTCGCCTGCCCAGCTCGGTATCGCTAGACCCCGGTCCACGAATTGGTTGCTCCTCCACTGTGATCGGGGAGTGCGTATACATTTTCGGCGGCCAAGACCGTGAAGAAAAGTTCCGGTCAGATCTATGGCGGTACAACACATTCGACAGACTGTGGCACTTGTGCCATGACGACAATATTGGCGTCTCGAAAGACGTGGCAATCAATATACGAGGCGATTTCCAGTCAGCGGCTCCTGAAGGAAGAGTTCACTATAGCATGTGCTCGGATCTTGGAAACATTTGGATGTTTGGAGGAACGACCCGAATTGGAGACCACTTCTGTGATCTGTGGTGTTTCTCCGTGCTTTCACAAAAATGGAATCGCATTGAAGTAAATGCTCAGGGTGCCCTGGATGGATGCTGCTCTGCGTCGCTGCATATTCAATCTGGCGTAGTCACAGCGTTGTCTAGCGTACCTGACTACGAATCTCCTACCCAACAAAATGGTGACCTGCTTCTTGTCGGGGGTCAAATCAATATTCAAGGCCACATATCAAGTGACAGCAATGTACGCAAGATATGCTCTGTAAGCTCATCGGGGGCTTATAACCTTGATATGACAAAAGGCATTTCTACGACGGGGAAAGCCGGTCACGTGCTTAGTTCCCTCCGCACAAAATTCGGTTCATCAAACAGAGGTGGCCAGAATTGCGTTCCAGATGCCTTGGACTCGGCTATTTGCTTGTTGTCACATCTTGATCGATTGGCTGGAAATGATATTCCTGGAGACGACGTGGACTCAGTTCAGTTGTCGCGGTGTCCATACAGATCACTGTGTATTGATCCGAAAGAGTCGACATTTTCGGCATTGTATTCGTTGTTGGAAAGCATTGCAACTAAGTTCTTCGAAGCAAACCTTCTCGACGAAAACGCTAGTACTTCTCCATTGGCAACCTACTTGTTGTATCCGCTGCTGGTGACAATCAGACTTCTCAAACTGAACTTCTTCGAGGTAAGATGACGATTTTATTCGTACTACGTTATCTCTCGCCATTGCTTTGCTCACCATATCCCATGTTTTTTACAAACTTCCCCAGTTTTCGCGAAGTTGCTTGGACGGGGAAGAGATTGGATTACCTGATGCAGCATCTCAACCTGGAGGGATTCTGCATTCGATTCGTGAAATACTTTTTTCGATTGCAGAGCACGTGCCGAAGCAATCAATGTCCGGGGAGACTCTGTTGTTCTATCACGCGGTGAAGCAAGAAACAGCGTCAGCGATCTATTACGGCTTTGCGACTTTGTTCCCATCACTCTTGGATAGATTGCAAGTGATGAACCGTCTCATGGCAAACCTTAGTAAAGTCGAATTGGAAGTGACACCAGCCCGGAAACTGCTGATTCCGATGCTGGTGCCTTGCTTTACGTCAGCAAAAACGCTGTTTCAACTAATGCAGGATCCAGTCGTGCTGTTCAAAGTGGATGGCTCGTCAAAAACGAATGTTGCTGAAACGGTGATTACGTTCATCGGCACGCTGTTGGACGCTCTTCGGGAGCAAACGCATGAAGCCCTTAAGCGTTGTTCAGGGGATCCTGCCAGCCTGATAAAGAATCTTGACGCTGTTGAAAGTAACCACGAATTCAAGTGCCTCAACGTTATGCTACGTGCAGCAATCTTTTGGTGCTCGTGCTCGGCTAAGCAATCCTGGGTGATAGTTGAAGCGATTTGCACGAAGTTGGTGGCTTTTATCTCGGAGCATCTGAATCAATGCGACACGGTGAAACTGGAGCAAAGTCATCTTGTCCCGATCTTAATTCAGCGCAGTTTCGGGGGTAGATTACTTCCATTCGTGCTGTTGAGTGTGTTTTCTCTTCCATCCGTCCGCAATGAACTTCCCGCTTTGCTGAATCCGTTCTGGTATCAGTTAGATGAACTTTTGGTGAACCTCCATGCAGCGTTTGCTATTCTCAGTAAGCGAGGCGTCTTGCTGTCATCCGAGGGGAGTCTTGAGGTCTCTTCGACACCGGAGGCAGCCAGTGATGCTGATTTCGTAGATGATGGGCTTGCATCCGTTTCAAAGGAACTATCGGCTTGCCTGTTTCAACAGAGCAGTGGCAGCTCAGTCACCTATGGGCGCATTTTCAAGCGACTATGGGACAAAATAATCCACTCCAAGGGATTTACCTTTTGGAAAGTGAGGGACCTGCCACTGGATGCCGAAATTCGTCGAGTGACTATTCCAGCAGATCTCGCTAAGCTTCTTGGGACTGAGACTTTGCTTGTCAAGGTTATGAAGACTACAACGGAGCTTGTTGCTCAAGAATATGATCCGAAGAAAATCACATTTGCACCCAGCCGGATATTTCTTTCGCAGCATATTTATCCCGTGGTGAAGGTTGCGTTGCCACCCCCAGGAAGCTTAGAAAATGCGACTATTCCTCCACCAGTACCGCAACTACTGACAAGGGTTCCTTCGCCAGTGGTGCGATGCAACGACAAAACCGTTGAAGAAAGCCATGAGTGGTTACGTGACTTCCAAAAGGTTCTAGCCTGGGTCGGAAGCCATTACGCCGCCACGTTAATTATCGGTGGTGAATCGGATGACGGTGCAACTGTCAGCGAGCGATGGCTTCATTCCCCACTCTTTCGCGGTGGATTAGAAGTGGAAGCACGGCCCAGCTCAATGCTGGACGATAGCGAAGGAAGCCGGAATGAAACTCTTCTTCAGCAAGTGATGGACAATGTTGGAAACGGGAAGAAGCTTCTGGATAAAGTGAGGAATGCTCTTGACCCTGGTTCGGCCCCAGGAAGTGCAAACCCACAACTACGAGTTGCGAGGCTGAAGCGGCAGGACAGTGTAGAAGCAACCTTGGAAAAGAGCGGAGGAATTGAGGCAGTCGATCGCGCTGTGCGTGCAACTTTTGCTGCTCTACTGAAGCACACAAACATTTCTTACACAACTGAGCCAATTTCAAACGACGGCGCACTAGCGGAGACAGTCATTGATGCCTGGAAAGCTGCACTTCAACTTCGTCGCTGGTGCGTACCTTTGCTATATATTGCTGCATCTATGACGTCTCAATTAACCACAAACACTTCGTACTTTTCTTAGGATTGTTCGAGAGCAGCAAAAAATGGCTGCAGCGTTCAGGTAAACGCACTTTTCGACTCCATGACATTCAAACCGTGTCTAAGTTGTTGTTTTTGATGTTTTACAGTGAAGCGGGTGCTCCAAATGGGTTCTCTCCCGAGATGGACGCACGAGAAAGACATCAAGTGCTATATAACGCTGTTTGCGAACCTGTAATTCGCAGAGCGCAGCTTCTTTTGCAGCTGGCGCCGGCACCGATTCAGTGCTCGCCATCGGCATCTTCGCCGATGAAGCTACTACCAGGAATATCGATAGCGCCGACTTACGGTAAGTGCATATGCTGTTGATTTGTATTTCTCAAAATGCTTACGCATGATTTATCTACGACGACAGATTTCGGGAAGGCAGCCCAAATTGAACCAGCCGAGACTGCAAGAGATGAACCTGAACAAAAACGTTTCACTCGTCAACTGAACAAACTGATGGAAACGAAGTCAAAGGAAGCGATGGAAGAAGAAGATGAACAGGTTCATGCGGATATTTTCGCATTCATCCAGCAGTCAAGCAGTAACCTGCTTACAGCGAGTCGATCTGATGATACCCCAGATCGATATCCTGAAGATCAAATGCGAGACATCTTGCTGGCGCACCAAAACCGAGCCAACACGCGACTTCAAGGTCTCAAGACATTCGTGCGGCTACTCCAGTGCACCGACAACATTCCGAGCTCAAGGTTTCATGTTATTCCGATGCTTTCGTCTGCGTTTAAACGTGTACGTGAAAATGGTGGGCAGACGTCGGCAAATGCATCAGCGAGACAGGCTTCTACTTTCAAAGTTCATTTCCTTATCGACTTGGAGTTTGCAGGGCCGCAGCTATCGGATGCCATAGCGCAGGAGTTTTTCTACTTGTTGACGTCCCTTCTGAAGTCTTCGACGGAGCACTTGCGCCAAGTCCAGCAGCTCATTGAAGCTGGGGTGAGTGGCGGAATGGGTGATGTAAAGTCGTTTTCGTCTACTGTTCAGGTTGCTGTGCAAGACATGTTGCTCGTCCTGGAGACTTGTTGCTTTCCCTACAAAGGCCAAGACTGGAATCACCTCCAGCGCACAAATTTGGTGTCGCTCCTGACAGATCTTACTAGCTGGAAAGGCTGGCAAAGCTTTATCCAGTTCGATGCTGCCGATAGCTCTCCTGCCGATGTTGATATCTCGGAAAAGTATGCGATTCTTCCGGCGGCCACCGGATCAAAATACCCGAACATTATTTGCTCTCGGTATATCACGTTGGGCACCGATCTCCGTAAGCTCACTATCACGCACAAAACACTGGATGATTGCGATGAAAGTGCTCCATCGCCAGCTTCAGTTCAAGAAGGGGGAGGGCTTGCAGTGTTTGATAAATCGTTCTACAGGGGGCGGTGGTATTGGGAGGTCTCGGTGCGTGCACTTGGAGATATACCCGTTTTTGTTGGTGTGACCCCTGGCACAGCTGATCTCAATAATTTTGTCCCTGGTGAAGGGGGCCTCTGCGGAGTCTTTCTCTACCGAGAAGGATGTAGCACCGATATGCTACCCGCTGGAATTCGATGGAATCGTACGGACGTGCTTGGCGTTATGCTTAACTGCGAGGGTCGTGAAATTGAGTTCTACATCGGCGCAAAGAGATGTTACGCAGCATCGTTAGGTCCGACTGGCCTAGTTGGTTGTGACTACTATCCATCGATAGGTATTAAGGATGCTGACGTGCATTGGAACCTTGCGCCTTCTATTCCGCCCAAGCTCTGGTGTCGGAGCTCCAACTTTCAGTTTCCTAACACAGTCGTTTCTGGCGGGCTCGTTGCAACACCTTTCGATGGAGCTACAATTAGCTGGAATGGAAAACTTAAAGGAAGTCACTTGCAACTTTTGTCGAATGGAACGATTGTGGTTGCAGGTGACTGTATAACGTCTGAAGATCAGTTTGAAACGATTGTTGCCAGCCAGGGATTCAACAACGAAATCATTTTTGTCGAGATACGTATCGTCGCAGCTGGCAAGGATGGACGGGCAGCGCTCAGCTTTGGCATGGTTGGCAGTGAGTTCTTAGACTGGGATACCCCTCTGAAACACAAGCTGGATATCAAGTGGAAGAGCGTCGAGGAAGTTTTGGAGTCGGGAATTTTTGGCGTGCTGTTTGATTTCGAGAATGCAACAATTACGTTGTTCTCGGACCGTTCCGAGCCGGAAGTCTGTCACTTGAGTCTTGCAAGGCTTAGCAAACCATTATTTCCTGCAGTCTCAGCGCTGTGTAACGGCACAGTGTTTGACGTCAATTTCCACCCTCGCCCTCGTCAAGAAATGCCGTCCCACGTGTTCTACCCATCGACGAAGCTGCCGAACTACCAGGTGTCGTCGTCAAATGAACTTCAGCTCGGGAAAAGTTTGCAGTTACAAGTTTTCTCGTGTGATGGGGGCGAATTCAGCAGTTCTCACGCCGTACAGAATTGTCTTCTAGATGATACATCGGTTTATAGCTCTGCCAAGGGGACAAACGTGAATCTGGTGCTGAAGCACGAGGTGGATACGCCTATGTGCGTCAGCTACATGAATATTCGAGGCCCAGGCCCAGGATATTCGAGCCCTCTCCGCTGTGCGCTTGTATTTGTTACCAGCACCCCGCCCGACCTAGCAGCCTTCCAGGATTTTGACAGCATGACTGCAGAGGAATTTGTTTCGTTGCCGTTCCCACCGAGCAACGGGCATTGCCCTCGTGATGAAAACGTGCCTGTGGCCTTCTTCATATTGGATGGCAGTTGTGCTCAGATTTCCAAGCAACTGGCCTACCCAGTCACTGGTCGGTATATCCTTGTCAAAGCGATTTGTCCGTCTTCGGGAAACAACATAGACATAGGATACATGGGATTCTGTGGCATTTTCGACCGCGACAATGGACCTGCCTATTGTGAAACCACGACTGGCTCGTACAGTTGTGAAGAGTGCAGAGCCATGCCTTTAGCTGGCGTGTATTACGGACAGAGAGATGACGATAGTGTCAAGCTGTGCGCCGCCTGCTATGATGACAACCGTGGGGACCTCGACTCTGCTTACTTCGTCTATACTGCCAGTGAATCTCAAGATGATCAAACTGATGCGAACACTCTGTTGTGTCCGCCGCGACGGGGATGGACCACTAAGATCTTTGCATTAAGCGAGGTGTTGAAGTTGCCTGGTGCACCTGGTGTAGATGGAAACACTGGAATGGCGACTGCAAAAGGACCCGATGCAAGTCTGGCCGCCTTTGACGATTGTGAATTGTTTTCATGTGGGCAAAACAACTACGGAGAGCTCTGTCTAGGGCACTGCAACTCGACGAGCAAGCTGGAACATGTACCTTTCTTCTCGGCCAAGAGTGTTCGTGACATTTCTGGAGGAAACGAGGTTCTTGCTGTTGTAATGAAAGACGGAGCTGTTTTCACGTGCGGTTTAAACAAGAGCGGCCAATGTGGCAACGGGACATTCGAGGAGCGTGTTATCATCGCTACCCCTGTCCGCGCGCTGAGTGGAATCGCAATCAATATGGTAGCCGCAGCGAATGGATGCGAGCACATGCTTGCTGTAGCTGCAGACGGCGCCGTGTATTCGTGGGGGTACAATGATCGAGGGCAGCTTGGAATCGGCTCGACAATTTCGAAGAGTCATACACCCCGCATGATTGACAGTGTTCGGGAGAAATACCACATCACGACTGCCGCGGTGAGTTACCACCACAGCGCAGTCGTATCCAGCAACGGCGAGCTGCTGATGTTTGGTATGAATGACTGCGGTCAATTGGGCCTTGATCACATGCAGCATCAGCACACCCCGCAACTGGTAGACTCACTATCGAGTCATGTAGTCACCAAGGTGGCTTGCGGACTTTACCACACCGTTGCTATTACTAGTGGGGGTGAGGTGTATTCGTTTGGAAAGAATGACTACGGGCAGCTGGGGCTTGGCCACGCTCGGAACATGAAAATACCAACGCTCGCCAAGACATCAGCGGGTGAGAGTGACGAAAAAATTGTTGCTGTGAGCTGCGGTTACTATCACACGGTAACGATCAGCGAGAAAGGGAGGCTCATTACATGGGGGCGAAATGACTATGGACAGCTTGGAATAGGAAGTAAGGATCACAAGAATACGGCCCAGTACGTGCCGTTGCCCTTGTCATCGAAGATTAAGAATGCGTCGTGCGGGTGCTACCACACGCTCATTTTGATGTCGAACGGGCGCGTCATGGTTTTTGGGCGAAACAACAAGGGGCAGCTCGGCGCAGGGGTGAGAACGCTCCCCTCCGCAGATCTTCCGTTGCCTGTGCCTTCAAATTCAATCGCAAATGACGAAGTTGTACGAATAGCAGCTGGGTTTTACAGCTCGTACATTCTCACCGGTCGCTCAGGAGAGAGCCGTGTTGTCGATGGTGTGACTGACGACGCGAGCCAGGCAAAAGATCTTCCAGAAAATAGCTGCTTCGTGAATTCCGATGCACTTTTCGAGTCACTCATGAAAGAGATCGACTCCAAGTACGCCACTGATTCTTCGGTAAAACGTACAGCTCTCCAGGTGAAGCGAGGATATCCACAGCGCAAGTTCCCACTGGTGAAGTTACACGCTGCCGGTTGGGCGATGGCTCGTGCGCTCGTGTATCGGTCTCTTCAAGATGCAGATGAAAAATCGAAGAATCGTTGGGAACCCTTAACGGGTCGTGTGAATCCGGTGCTCTTCACGTTTATTAACTTTTTGCTGGAGAATTTGAAATCGCTACAAGCTGATCCAGCGATGAATGACGGAACCACCACAGCAGCGAATTACCAGTTGGCTACCAGCGTTTCACTCAAACGAGTGTGTGTCGGTATGCTTCAATGCTTCGGCTCCAAGTTTACTGGACCGTCGCCCATACCAGTAACAGTCAGTGCTGCGCCATCGGACGCCTTACACGCCCACTTCTACCGAAACCAAATTCTGAGTGTTCTTCTCTCGTGTGGATCGGCGAACACTGATGTTGGCGCAATAATCGCTTCGAACGCGGTGGTGACGACTCACATTATCTCTGGAATGAATTCTTCAGACTTGGCGTCGGCAACAATGTGTATTCGATTAGCAATGCTGATATTCCCACAACATTCCGTGTCGGCGCTCAACAAGCTGTACCGAACTCTTCAACCGACGTCCGCGCTCTCTGGAGACATTTTGAACATGCTTATGACTCTGGTGGGGCTTCCGCTTCTTCTTCGGCCGCGTCTCTGCTCGCATGAACTCGGCATCGAATGCTCAAGCACAGCACTTTGCCAGTCAGCACGATGCTTAAAGGGAGTTACGATGACTAAGGATGCTGGAGTCTCGCACATTCAGCAGGCTGTGCTCGAGAAAGCTCACGTTGCTGAGGCTAAAGCGGCCGAAGCTGTAGCTCTTTTGCGATATCTTACGCTGTATCCGACGTGGAAAATTGCAATCAATGCCGCGCTGACTCGCGGATTTGCAAAGGCAACGAAGACTGATGAGCTGCTTGATACGATTTGTGCGTACTACACCAATATCCAAGATGTTGGCGACCTGACTTTACAAACCGCAGCACTCGACGGACTTGTGAACGAAGACAACGATTCAACAGCACTACGAAAGCCTGAATCGACGACATCGTCGCCAGAAACTGACGAGTCGATCAACAACACCGCTGAGAGCAATACACCGTCTGGCGATACGGAAGACCGAAGTAACACCCGTGATAAACAGTCGCTGATGCTTTGGCAAAAGGCTAAGGATGCGCTGGACGGTTTGGCAACCATATTTGCATCAGTGAGTATCGTTGGCGGGCATGTCGAGGGCTTCCGAGAAGGAGGCACTGTCACAATTGAAGGTGACGCGGTTCAAGGGTCAACCAAAATGGGTGTTCTTTCAGGAATTACGAGAGACCCGCGCACAGCAGACCTTTTGGCGCAAGTCATGATACGTTCAAGTACAGATAAGCCTGCGTCGCCGTTGATTGAGCCAGCGTCACGCGCACAGCTGATACCAATCACAAAGCTTCACGTTGTGGAGCGAATGCCAGCTCTTCTCGACATGTTCGATGATGTGGAAAGTATTATTACAACACTGTCCTCGATGATTTCGCCTGCGGGCGAGGAGTCTTCAGTGCACTGTGATTTGGACCTGCCTCAGAACAGTCCAGTCCAGGAAGTGTTGGGTAGCCGGCTCAGGATGTACAGCCAGCAAATTCGATGGAGGTCGTCGAAGGCATTGTCGTCGTTGCTGAAGCAAATTCCGACTTTGAATCCTGGTCTGACGAGTATGGACTCGCAGCTTATGTCAAGCTTAGCCGCACTGCTGTCATCAGAACGCTCGCTGTCATGGTCGAGTAAGTCAGAACTTCCAGCGCTAGAAGCCTCCAACACGCTGCAAAAGCGATGGCTTTGTGTCAAGCAACGGCAGATTTTCTTGGATACCGAAGAGGTGATCGACACCGCAGTCGACCATTATGAATCTGAAATGTGCGATGAAGTTGTTCAAAAGTTGGGGAGTGAAAATGCGCTAAGCTGGGGAATGGATGCGATCCAGTCTCCTCGACGCAAGGTGAGCCGTCCCTCGTTCCCGAGTGCTGCCCCTACTGGTTTCGGCTCCAGTAGTTTACGGGGAACCGGGCAGCGACCGGATCGATCTGGCGAAGGGGACTTGCCGTTTGGCGCCTGGGGCGTCTTACTGCCCCTTCCTCCGCTGAACGAGGCTGAGCATGCTCACATCGCAGGTGGGCCGGGGCATTCTGCTATTGATTACACGCCGTTCCCACTCATAGCTCCTATCACTCGGGTTGGCCGCGCCGCAGAAGCCTGTGACCTCATTGTGAACGACCGCAGCGTCAGTGGCCGACACTTCCATCTGCGTCGTTTACGACGGGAAAGTGATGCAGCGGAAGAACAGTTCGAGCTGCAGGACTTCAGCAAAAACGGGACCATCGTCAATGGGGTGCGTATTCACGGATCAAGCACTCGGATCACGACTGGGTCTCGGATCTCGTTAATTTTGTCTCGAGGGGGTCTGGTCACGTACGAGTTCCAGGTTCGTACTCCAAGTGGAGGTATCAGCGGTCGTCATGCCCCGCCGCCTATCATTACTGCACCCCAGAACCCGGGCGACCTGAATATACTGATCCCCGGGCAAGAATACCAACAACCGCAGGTCGGCACGCCACAGATTATACCGAGGAGCCCAGCAGAATTGCAGAACCGTGGAAGTCGCGGAAATGCACCAGACAGCAATCGCCAGACAGTAACTCAAGGCCTCCGTGTCATCACGTCTGTCGCGGAGAGTGATGTGCCTCGCGCACTTATTTCTCCGAACCCTGCGGTGGATTCTCCACGGGCTGGTGGCTTTACTTCTCCCCGATCGTCGGTACTCCAAGCGCCAGGTACACCAGCGGTCGGATCTCCTACAGCGAACATGTATCCGAACATGATCCCAGCCGCCATCCTTTCCCCTGCTTCGTACCAACAGCGAGAAAGCTTTGGGCCGAACGAGCCCCCGACGGTAACTTCACCTCGGTCGCAGGAAGGCGGAGTAGGGTCGATGCTGCGTATAGCTCTTGGTAGGGACAGCGTCAACCGAGAGTCGACGTCACAACGACCAACTATTCTGAATGAACTCGGCAAAACTCGGGTCCTGCGCTCGAGTGGTGAAGTGGGTACATCCACACGCTCGGTACGTTTATCTGGGTTTTTTTGCTTGCTGTCCGTATTGATTGCAAGGCTGAACTGTTTTTATTGAATGGATCGTTATAACCGTGTACAGAATGCTCTACCAAGCTTGCAGGAGATGCAAGTTCTTACGTTACGCCTGCTTGGGCGCGTACAAGAAGCAAACTTGGCGGCTAGTGCCATTGAATGTGAAGAAGCGCTTCGGACGACCAATGACAGCTTAGACGACGCATTCTCGATGATCCAACGAAGTCGAGGCGTTGAATTGGTAAGAATTTATTGGTGATGGAAGGATGCATTGTCCATGATCATAATACTCACTAACGTTTTGTTAACTTTTAACTCTGCGCAGTATAACTACCCGTCGAATGTGCGGCAGTTAGCCATGGTTCTTGGGCGAACGGAAGCGGTGTGTGCTGAGGCTCTGCGCCAAACTGATAACAGCTATGGTGAGGCGGTACGCTTACTCATTTCCAACAGAGGCGCTGAACTGGAGAGTTCGGCGATATCACTACGGTGCTTCCCAAACAACGATGGGGTCTTGACCTCGGGATTGGGGACTCAGACTGCTGAACCGCTTATAAACTTCCAAGATATCGGCGATGAGAACCCAAGCTACGCTTTAACAGAATCAAGTGCCTTACGCCCGTCCACGCCTCAGCGGACTGCGGCTCGAACGATGGGCAGTCCTGTGAAAACCAAGAAGGTGGATAACGCTGGTTGTGTTGGAGTGGATGCACTACACACCAAGTCCGATCTTACTATGTGGAGCGAGTGCAACAGCAGTTTTGACGACACTGTGCGACAGATGAATGCGTTTGAGATCGAGCTAGAAGAGGAGACGCTTTGTGACCGTCTTGCAGTTATCCATGCGCGTAACATTCTCGTCCAGATCGTGCGTCTCTTCGGGAAGTCGTCCCAGAACGGCGAGGCAGCACTCAGTGATCTCGGCAGCCCTCTGGTACTTCGTCGATTGATCTCGCTACTGAATTTACCAGATCAAATGACTAATTCGACATGTGAGCCTGAGTATCAGCTCCATCAGCAACCGAAGGCTGAAAAAAGTGGAAAGATCCAGCAGATCCTCTCACGAATGGCAAACGAAGTGATGGCGCGTTCATCTACCCAAACGTTGACTGAGAACCTGTCCTCGTCCCGAAATTTGTCGTGTCTCCAGCGATCTATAGACCAGGTAGCAGAAAAACCAACTAATGTTGGCTGGTCCGGCGTCCGCCGGCTTGTTGAGGTCCTAGTGGAAAGTGAGGATAACCGGAACGGCGCCGGGGAGGATGTGAACGACGTGTATCTGCCCAGCACACTGGAGAATGTCACTTTCGAGACAATTCTGCACATCCTTTCGCGCACACATGCTTCACCACCGACGACACTCGCTTGGGAAAGCTCACCGTTAAGAGCACGTAAAGCCGATGGATGCTTTCCAAAAGGACCGGTCTTACTGTCCTGCGGCATTGAAGTCATGATAGTTGACACGTACGAACGCTTGTGGAGTATCCCGCCACCAGATCCGCTGCTGAAGCACCGTCACAAGTGGCGAAAACGGTTTGCCTCTTCTGGAAGCATTGACGGCGGTTGGATGAAATCTGCAGCTGATCACGCTGTAACCATTTGGCGGCCAATGCTTCCTGTGGTGCCTGAATCTCCGACGTCGATCGCTAAGAAATGGTTCTGTCTCGGTGACGTTGTCAAGTGCGGGAACGGCGCCCCCGATGCACCAATGTTACTGTTCAGCGTCAACGATGACCAAGACCTTTTAATGCCTCCAGTAAGCTTTGAACGTGTCGACATTACCGGAAAAGGGCTACCCAAGAACTCGGAGAGCGATCCGGACTTCCAACGTAAGCAACTGCGCTCAATTTGGTGGCCAGTTGCGCCGTCAGGTTACGTCGCATTGGGCTGCGTAGCAGGCAGCAAAGAAGACCCTTTCGAACCTCCTGATGTTTCTGGCACACGCTGCGTACGAGAAGATCTTGTGAAGCGTGTTGATGCTTTCCATTGCGTATGGCGCGCTGCATCTCCCGCCTCAACAGGGGGTGGAGGTGTGGAGCTTCCCACGACGGAGGAAGTTGACAACGAAACGCCGGATGAAGGCAGCTTGGGTGGTGAAAATGAAAACTTTGGTAAAGGCCGAAACACCAAGAACCAGTCTATTGACCCATCTCGGATGCAGCTATTACTCCCGGTTGCTGACGATATAGTCGTGCAAACGTCTCTGTGGGCTGTGGAGTCGGACTTTTGCAGTGGCTTGTTGCTACCAGTTGTTACGCTGGACGACGCAAGTGCAGACGAGCCCAGTACTGCGTTCGCTCTAAGTCTCACGGACGAAGATCTCGTACTCTGCGCACCAGTCACCGTGGATAACGTTCTCGCTTTCGTTAAGGTTCTGCTTCAATGTCAGCAGTTGACGTCTTCCAAGCAATTGGATAAACTGAATGGGCCAGCGCAATTGGGCCCCGAACTTCCAGCGGCGCTCTTCTCGCTAGTACAGCAGGTTCTGCGCGAGAACCAACCGTCGAGTGGCCAGGCTGCAGTGTCGCTTGTACGAGCTCTCATCGCTGTGATTCAGCGTGGTGCCCACTGGCATGACAAGCAAGCGCTTCTGTACTGCCGATCCAAGATCATGGCCCTTAGTCAAGACCAGGACGGCGGCTTCACCCTCCATGCTCTCTTGCAAGCTTTCGTGGAGCTGATGCTGGCAGTTGAGGACCAGCAACGCGGTGAGCGAGTTCAAGAGCTTGCTGCCTGCTTAGATCCCGATGGTGGTGGATCGCTCAGCTTACCGTACAGATTCCACTTTGCAAAGCAACCGTTCGTGGAAATGCTGGTGAGCCACTCGTCAAAGATGGCCGTAACGCGGCATCTCTCAGGAGAAGAGCGGAAGTTCCTGCTTGACTACCAAGCTGACGATAGCACTACTGCAGCTGCGCGCGAGGCCCTGGCAGCTGAAGGCCTCGGTGCACCACCCGGTGAAGTATATTCCTGCCGGTTTGAACACACCCCGGCTCTCGTAATGACGATGCGAGACGAAGTCAAGGCCGAGATTGTGTACTTCGAAGTCAATGTTGTCGAGTGGAGTACGAGCAGTAGTATGGGAGGCTCGCTTGCGCTGGGGTTCTCGCCACCGTCATTCCCGCTGGAAGGAGTTATGGTGGGCGGCAGTGCGGATGGCGCGCGGTCTTACTCTTTTGCTCCGGCGAATGGACAAGTGCTGTGTGCCGGGGACACCATCGTTGATCGCTGGCGCTGGGTTGAGCCCGCGGGTGCTGTGAGTCCTGGTGACGTGTTTGGCTGTGGTTTACGACTAGATACGCAGGAGATTTTCTTTTGCAAGAACGGCCAGCTGCTTGGCACCGCTTTTTCGAGTATTTCACGTCCACAGCAACTTCACCCGACCATTTCGTTCAATGCCGACTGCAAATTGCTTGCCAACATGGGGGCAACGGCTACTGCATCGGCGAAAAACGCCAACTTCAGCTTCCGTTTCCACTCGCTAGACTGTGATAATCTGATGAGTGCGTTCGAGTGGTTTGAGCCACTCAGTCAGGTGTATGGCGTCATGAAGGCCCTAATGGACCCGGCAAGACCCGGTGATGGTAGCACTAGCGATGATACTGCGACAGAAGCTGTGGCGGCCGCTCAACTTCCGGATGAGTTTATGCTTTCAGCTGATAATTTTTTGTCAGACATATCGGAGGACGTGTGTATCCGTGTCGAGAGTGCACACCCTTACGATCTGGAGCTGCAGGAATCGCTTGTGAGCATCCCGCTGGCTACGAGCATTCGGGTGCGGCTGGATCCTCAAAGCGAGACCGCTAGTTCCCACTGCTTACAAATTCTGCAAGGCGGAAGTCCTGTGGGAAGTGAAGGTGGGGCTGAAGGAACAACGAGCGGAGGAGGGGAAGCGGAAGTGCGGGCATTCACAGGGGCTTGTGGAGGCCAAGAAGTCACCATTGAAGGAGATAGTTTCGTGTGGCGCTTCCCCGTTCAATCCAATTTCCAGTGCCGCGTCGACCGCGTGCGAAAGGGACCGTATCTTAAGCTTGAAGCGCGAGACACTAGGCTCTCCCTTGTGCGTGATAAGGGCTGGCAAACTGCCATTGGTGTGGCACGCTTCGATGGAGGCGTCCACATTTGGGAGGTGCGAATCACTTTCGTGACCGCGAGCTCGAATATCTTTTTGGGAATTGCTCGCCGAGACGTTCGCTTGGACTCGTACCTTGGAAAAGATAACCGCGGCTGGGGATGGATAGGAAATCGTGCGCTCTGGCACAATGGAAGTAAACAACGCGGCACTTACGGTGATAAGTTTAAGACTGGAGACATTGTACGTCTCACGTTAGATCTGCGTCGCGGAACGCTGAGCTACGCGTTAAACGGGAAGGATCTGGGCGTTGCCTTTGGCCCTGGTGGCACTGGTCCGAAGCTTGAGGGCACGTTTTACCCTGGATTTGCATTGTACAACCAGCGGGATTCCATTGATCTCATCGGTGGCCATCGGGTCGAAGATGGAGGCCTTGAACCGGGTTTTCCTCGAACTGGAAGCGGGTTGGCAAGTGGAGAGGATTCGTACTACAGCGAAGAGGAAGATGACACGCTCGAAGGGTTTGTAGGCGAAGGAGGGCTCGGTGATGGCGCGATCCCGAACTTCCGAATGGAATTGGGGATTGCGTTGAGTCAAATGGGGTTCCCCATGGAATGGTGTGTATACGCGCTACGCCACTGCGAAGACGACGCCGAGCAGGCTGCGGACTTTATTCTGGCGAACATGCACGCAATGGAAGCGCTTGTTCGAGAAGAAGCAGACGCAGTAGCGCGCCGCGCTCGCCGCCGCCAGTTGCTCCAAGAACAAGCACTTACGTTGTCGGAACACTTGGAAGGAGAGGTGCCGGATTCGATCACTCTTCCGCCCCCGCCTCCGATTGCCGGAGACATCGACGCACTTCGATCTGCGGAAGAGGTTAGTACTGGTGAGGTTTCGAGTCTGCTTCAGGAACAGCAGCAGTCGTCGTCTGGAGAAACCAAGTGGGGCGTGGCATTCACAGCCGTTCCTGAATTCTCAGTTACCGGGCGACGTCTACTAGCAACGAAATACGGCGAGAAACTGCAGCGTCTGCACGCATCGCAGCGTGTATTTACCCCAGCACGCGATCGATCTCTTGTGCAGCTCGTGAACGAAATTTGCGAGACTCGAGCCGAAGCGCTGCTGAGCTGTGATCCCTTACGTATGACGCCTGAGGAATTTGTTCCAACGGAGGAGCAGTTACAGGGCTTCCCGGTACTGCTTGGTATTCCTTTGGAGGCTCTCCAGCGCCGCTTCTTGGTGCTACGCAACTTCAACTGCCGCTTGCAGACTTCACTCGCGTTTATCGACTTCTCAGCTCAAGATGAACGTTCGCTGTTGGCTCGTGGAGCGCGTGCACTTCGCGGTGTCGTCTTCCAGCATGTTAAGCTGGCCTGGTGGCTTGGTGTTCTCAAGGAGCAGCAAGCCCCAGCAGCAGCACGTCCGGAAATTGAAGTTGACCGCCACCGTGCTCATGATGCACTCGAACTATCCGAGCGTGGCGACCCTCTTGCCAGTGAGGCTGGCGAGCGCGATAGTGTGTTTGCGCAGACTTTCGAGCAACTTCATGGCCTGCAGCCAGCTCTACTGCGTGGGGCGGACAGGGCGTTCAAGTGCCAATTTGTAGGCGAGTTTGGCGACGACTTTGGCGGCTTATACCGCGAGTGTTTAGCTCAGTTGAGCTCGGAGTTGCAGACGCGTACACCACTGTTACCGGTGCTACGACAGTGTCCCAACTCCCTGATGAACATTGGCGAGAACCGCGAGCTTTTCGTACCGAACTCGCATTTGCGCACGAATCCGCGACGCATTCAGATGGCCGAGTTCCTTGGCAAACTTGCGGGTGTGGCTGTGCGAACGAAGACACCGCTAGATCTCAATCTGCCGCCCGTAGTGTGGAAGCTGCTGGTTGGGCAAAACGTGGCGCGTCATGACATTGAGGCCGTTCATCAAGGGTGCTTTCAGGTTGTCGACACAATCGCCAACTTGGACGCGCACGGTATCACTGAGGCCATGTTTGATGAGATCGTGGACGCGAACTTCACCGTTCTGTCGAGTACCCGTGAAACAGTTGAGTTAGTCCCTGGCGGAAGTCACTTGCACGTGACATGGGAAGATCGTGAGGAGTACGCGAGTGCTGTCGAAACGTATCGCTTGACGGAGTTTGCGCCAGTGTGTGGAGACATCTCGCGTGGCTTAGCGACGATCCTGCCAGCACCCACGCTAGGTCTCTTCTCGTGGCATGAACTTCGAACTCTTGTGTGCGGGAAAGCGTCGGTGGATATTGCTCTGCTTCGGCGGCGCACGATCTACGGCGATGGATGCCAGGCTACAGACCCACACGTTGCCTTCTTTTGGGACGTTCTGGGAGATTTCAGCGATGAGCAAAAGTCATCATTCCTGCGCTTCGTATGGTAAGGATCTACACGTATTGCTCGGGGTGCGGGATATACTAACATGTTGGCATCATTTTATGAATTACAGGGGCCGATCACGTTTGCCTACACACGCAGCCGACTTCACACAGGATTTCAAGATTTCAGGGCTGCCGAAGGCTGCAGGTCGCGCCGACATGTACCTCCCGATTGCCCATACTTGTAAGTCGTAGATCACTCTTTTACTTGCCTATACGTTCGACTAACGTGACTTGCTTGCAGGTTTCTTTTCCATCGATCTTCCAGCGTACTCGAGTCGCGAGGTCATGCACGACAAGCTCGTGTATGCCATCACCCACTGCCAGTCCATTGATGCGGATAACACGACTGTTGCCCAGCGAGCTGGCCAAGGCATCAACTGGACTAATGCTGCTGCCACAGCCACCGCTACTGCAACTGCCGCAGTGTCAAGCGTCATCGCCGGCATGGCCTCCATCACTGGCGAGTGAGCGACGCCGCTTTGGATACGATGATGCATATCTATACTTTGTATTCAATCAAGTTTCAAATGATTTCAAAGCTTCCTGCCTTTTGCTCCCTTTTGGCGAGTGATTCCGGAGGCACGGCTCGCTCGAAAGCGCGTCCCCAGTCGTGATTTGCCACCTCATTCAACGCGATAAGCACAGAATCCAGGTTCATAATGTGAGTGCGAGCACGCGTTCCAGAGCTGTGGAAGTGCTCCTGTAGCGGCAGTCGCGCGGTCTGAATGCCTTTTGCAGTCGCCTTCGACTTTGTCTCGCCTTGATGAATGAATTGCCCGTTAGATCGCAGCATGCTAAAACAATTTCAAAATTGAGCGAGATCTCGTACCTTGCGAGCTCCGTTCGCAAGGTACGATATCTCGCTCAATTTTGAAATTGTGTGTACGTCGTTGGGATCCAGCATCTCGAGAACATTGTCCGAGTCCGGTAAGAGGTACACGAGTTTGTTAGCTGCGTACATTTTTTTTCGAGGGGCTCCTCGTGTTTTCCGACCTGTTCATGCTGCACCAAAGACACATCAGCCACGCACATGGACTTAAAAAAATGGGACTGCGGCCAAATACCTTGCAGCTTGCCACGCCATGTTGAGCAAAATTTGCAACAAGATCTTGTGTGCAGGACGCAAGGTGGAGCGACAGAAGTCGGTCTAGCGGACAGGTTTTCAGGTACCCGTAGACGCATCCGAGCTGCTTGAAAACGCTGTGACGCTCCATCAAAGTACAACAAGCAAATGAGACTGCGTCAGACAAATGTTACTAATGCGCCTTTTAGAGTTATCGAGATAAACGCCTCTGAAGATGAAAAGGTATAATTTTTCGTACATAAGCGGACATTAAAAATTTGAAAATGTTTTTCTCTCGTACAAAGTGGTTAAGCACTCTAATTCGATTGCTTTTCGCACGGACTATATGGCAATACATTTCACAAAAAACTGAACGCATATTGCCACCACAATCTCCAAAAACGTGTCGTCATTTTGGGGGCTTGAGAATGGCGATAATTTGTTTGAGCCGCCGTCACTCATCGAATATTGAATATTTTTCAGCAGGAATGGGCTCTAAATGAGAGCAAGACGCCCCTCTTCGTTGTGAGGTGCTTAAATCCCGATTCGTACTTAGGTTCATAGTAATTTTATGTTTATGACGCAGTCTCAAATGAGTTAGCCACTAAAACCCCTCTGTTGCTCACTCCTTGAACTAGAATCTTGACTAAACCCACCCGAGTTGTCTGATCGACTGCAAACGCCAAGTCCACCACTACTCGAGCACCCTTCCACCGAGCTTCCTCCAGCTTTTGCTGCATCCAACAGTCAAATCTTCGTCAGCAAACATCAATTAAAGTTTGCTCGTTCAAGGTCAACTTACGTATTGCTCCACACGTTGCATGCGGATCCTCTCTCTTTTTTTGCTCACTGCGCTGCTCCTTGGTCATATCGGCCCGTTCGGCCGCCAGGGCCCGACTGCGAGCAGCATTTTTTACTTTTAGCTGCTCGTCTTTGCGGCTGCGTCGCGTCGAGCGCATCAATTCTCGACGCTGTTGCTTGGTTGCTTTTGTGCATCTGTACTGCGGGCCATAGTGATAGCCGTACCAGCCCACGACACCAGCGCAGCCACAGCCAACGACAGTCTCATTTTCAGATGCACTTAACCTTTATGCATTTTCAGATGCACTTAACCTTTATGATGCATTTTGATTGGGTGTAATGAATATCTAACCGCTTTATGATTGGTGGAAAAGCTGCTGGTCCTGTAACGGTCGCAACCAGTGGCTCACTTGGCGATGGCGAACAAGAAGCGACGGCGCTCCGAGAGCTTCCAGGACGATAATGACGACGCCCGCAAGCGGCTAGCAGCTTTCCATGCGCGTATGTTCGAGTTGCCGCAGGGAGAGGCTGCTTTGGCGACCCCAGAGACGCCGCGCGTGGTGTTCAAGGTTAAGCACAAGAAGCCCAAGAACAAGTTTGGGGGTGGAGACGACGCCGAGGACGGAGAACCCGTGCCGATGGTGAAGTTCAACAAGAACAAGTTTAAGAAGGAGAAGAAGATTAAGAAGAAGACGGTGGAAGCAGTTGAGAAGGTGGAGAAGAAGGTGAACGGATCAGTGGTCGTCAAGGTTCCTGGTGGCGTGAAGAAGCAGGATAAGGCGGCTAAGAAGGTCACGAAGGTCGAGAAGCAGAGTGTAGTTGCTCAAGCAGTGAAGAAGACGATCAAGGTGCAGACGTCTGGGCATGCGCTGCAGTGGCACTCGATGCAGAATAGTGAGGCGCACGAGGATGAGATGGACCCGCTGGAGCAGGCACTAGGTAGCATGAAAGAGATTGAGTCCAAGAAGGTTACCAAGCCGCCGCACAAGAAGCACAAGACGGTGACGGGCGAGGCGGTGGCGGTGCTCAAGACGGAGAAGTCGCAAAGCGTTGTGAAGGAGTGCACGAGTGCTGCGAAAACCACTGCTGATCATGACGTAGATGATGGCACAACGGAGCACATGACAAACTCACAAAAGAAGAAACACAACCGGAAGCTGAGAAAGTTGCGAATGCAAGCCGAAACGTCCAAGTCGACAGTTGAACTTCAGAGAGCGCAAGCTGATGATATCAAGGCTGACGTTCCTGCTGCTAATGGAACCGTGAATACCGCAGTGACCATGAAGAAAAACGTGAATGAATCGCCTAGCCAACAAGCTACAGCGGCATCTCCAAAATCACCGCGCTCTCGCAAGAAGCGGAAAAAGTCCCCGAAGGCGAAGACACCAACTAGTGCTTCACCGAAGACACAGACACCTTCACAGCCTCGACAGCCTCGACAGGGGAAACCGCTGGTTCTGTCGGATGAACCGGAGAGTCAACTCGCCGGTAAGAGAAAGGCCCTGAAAGCGAAGACCTTGTCAGTAAAGAAGGGTGAAACTTTCAGTAAGCCTGCCGCTCATCAGTCGAAGAAGGTGGCAGAGAAGAACCCCGCCGCTACGAGGTCTTTAACGCCGATTGCAGCCTCTCTCGCCAAGGATTCACAAAAGAAAGACGATATGTTCGTAGAAACCCAAGAGCAAATCCCGAAGGCTCCTAAACGTGTCGCTAAGGTTGCACCCCAAGTTGTTCACATCACGGACGAGTTGTCGGAAAGTGAGGATGAGGAAGGCTTTAGTTTCGAGCACACGGACAGTGGCAACGCATCGATCTTCTCGCGACTCATCGACTCGGCGGCGCGAGAGCGCTGGGAGCTCATTGAAGTTGGGCGACTTGTTCGATTGTTTGCTGCTGAGTGGGGGATGAAGGCTAGCAAGACCGCGCGTTTCCTGAACGAGACTTGCCCAGAACTTGTAAGTGTCGACTTCCTGGAAGGATTGGGCGTGAACCTGTCCGCGAAGCAGCTTGTGGGGATCTTTGAGGCGGGCTCGGGACATTCGGGGGTGCTGATGAGCAAAATGGCTTCCGCTGTGGAGAATGGCCATCTGAGCGTGCGCGATCCGTCTTTTGTGTCGGCTCTTGAACGTCGCGTGGCGCTTATGGAATCGAATGGCGAAGTCATGGAGCTACTGCATCCCTTACTGGAAAGCTTATCGACGGTGCGTGATGTCGGTTGCCTGTTGAAGCAGCTGTGCAAGCACTGGCAGCTGGAACGCAAGATCGCCTTAGTGCAACAAGTGCTGCTGTCGAATGTATTTGACGACCTGGACGGCAACCAGGACGAAATCCTTCTTGACTTGCCGGATCTTAGTGGACGCTTGGACTTCCCAAGCCGCTTGGATCAGGAAGACGTTGATGAAAAGGGCAACTTGAAGGGCTTCCTCGCCAATTCGGACAGTGAGTTTAGTGGAGAAGAAGGGTCAGAGGAGGAGTTGGAGGAGGAAGACAGCGAAGTGGATGAGGAACCGTTCGAAGGGGAAAGTGATTCGGAGGAAGAGACTGAAATCACTGGTCGTCGCCGCGGCCGCCACCAGTTCATTGAAGATGAAGCCGATGTTGGTGAAGAAGACGAGGAACAAGAGGAGGACGAGGGGGAGCGCCGTGTCGATGATGATTCTTCATCTTCTGATAGTGATAGTGACTGAGGATATTGAGCGCAAATATAGCTAGATACGCAGTGCAACCATGCCGTGTCTTAAGAAAACGTGTTAAGTGGGGATCTTTGAAAGCTGGTTTGTAGCACCACTCCCATCTTACATGCTGCACGATGTTTTGGAGCCCGAAGAACTATGACGAAAACATGGCGTTCAAGATAGCCAAAATGGCCAACACCAAGGCAATCCACATGTACGGAGCCATGCCGCTGCTTTCCTTGCCACCCTTGGAAACCTTCTTCTTTGAATGGGCGATAGCAGCTGCAAAGAGACACACACATTAGTTTTAGGATAACAAAAGCACAGCCAAAATCAAAACTACGACGCACCAGCACGTGCCGCGGCTGTGTTGTCCTGGTACAGGTCATCGTCGCCTCCCTTGCCGCGACGTCCGCCCTTCTTCGAGGAATTGGCAGGCGACTTGTCCTCCACAGGCTCCTCAGCATCGATATCCTGCTCGAAGGTTTGCTGCGCTGTCAAGCCGCTGCTGTTGACCTCAGCAATCAAATCCGGGAACGCAGTCGTCAGCGCCTCCGCAGCCGCAGTTGGCCAGTTTGCAGTCGGGTCACAATGCATGGCCTCCGAGTGCAAAGGAGAGTTTCCATGGGCGTTTTTGAGAGGTTTTGCACCCTACGCAGCCAGCAACAGGAACACGGGTGTCATTAGCGGTTGCTTTCTACACCAGCAGGTCACTATGATAGTGCGCACCTTGGAAATCAAGTAGTTGATCAGCTCCAGCTGGTCTGCGCCATTCTTGATACACGCCCAGTGACTGCAGACATCCACATTCAGTATCAAACCATTGCCAAGGGGCATCATGACAAGACCACTTACAGGGGCGTGTTGCCCTTGGCGTCCACGACGTTGACGTTGGCACGACCCGTTTCAACGAGCAGGCGAACGATCTCGAGATTCTCCTTTCCGACCGCAACATGGAGCGCCGTCATCTTCTTGTTATCAACGGCGTCCACCTTGGCCTTCGCCCTCAGCAGCAGCTTGAGCGACTCCACTTCCTCATACTCTGCACGTCATCCACCACAGCACAATTTTCAGTAACCTTGCACACTCCCTAGTCATGGCGACGGCATTACCTGTTGCCAGGTGCAGAGCCGTCTGACCCGACGAGTCCTGCACACTCAGGTCCGGTTTGCCCTTGAGCAGTGCCTGGAAGATCTCTTCAAAGCTCGGCGGCTGCTGCGCCAGCGCCAGCATCAGAGGCGTGAAGCGGCGCTTCTTGTCCTGCAGGTTGAGCATGGCGCCATTGGCCACCAGGTGCTGCACGATCTCTACTTGGTCCTCGGCCACAGCCACGTGCAGCACTAGAACATTGCAATGCATTACTTAGTGACAGCAGCAAGCAAATGTGTTAAATCTTTGACTGCCGTACCGGACTCGCCCTTTTTGTTCTGGAAGGACCAGTCGCTGCGTAGCTCGATGACCTTCTCGAGGTTGCCATTTGCTGGGGAAGTAGAGCATAGACAACCGCGTTAGACTTGCGTCGAAGCAGGGCGGCGCTGGCAATACGTGCGCGCACCTGCTGCGCGGAGTAGCTGCGCCATGTTCGTTCACCGTGGATTAAATTGTACTACGTAGTACGACATAGTAGTAGTTTTTTTCAGCAAAACTTCAATATTGTCATTGTAATACTGTAGTACTACATATTATTGAAATAATAATCCTAGTAGTACGTAGTATGCCATAGTATTAATGGGTAGTAGTAATTCCAACACAGGTCCTATCATGAAATTTGAAGTTGTTACGGAAACTATGACTTCTTAAGCCTCTTTGCGCTACTTTCTTCCTACAACTTATGTAATTGGCGACACTTGGCTTCCTGGTCTGGATTGAACTCATTCCTACGCAGCGGATAAATTAAACGGTATGTGGTATGTTGGCACCGGCAGTGTCTCTCTCGCTAGAGCCGCAATTTGTGCTCCGCGTCGTGTTGGTGGACCGCTTCCTGTTCGTCCGATGTCCACAGCACCGAGGCAGGGAACGGTGCAGCATCTGTCGAAGTGTTACTCGGTGTTAGGTGCGGGGAAGGGATTTGCGGAGGCCCGGAAGCCGCCACCGGCGTCGACGAGAGGCTTGTTTCCGTTGGGATGTGCACCACCGGTGCCGTCACGTGAGCGATGTTGACGTCCGTCGTCATCTGCGGATCGATGTGGAGCTTAATACTGGACACGGCCGGCGCCATGCGGGTATCACGCTCCACTTCGTGGAACATCTCCTCGGTGCTGGCCAGAATCTGCAGCAAACTCGGGTAGCTCGAGAACGACGAGAGGTTCACCTTGCGACGCATGTACTTGGAGCGCGTGTTGTAGCCTGTCATTTTGTCGTGCTTTTTGAGAATCTGAAAGGTGAACATCGAGTTAGACCTGCTTGTCCGATCTGTAGAGTTCAGCCTCATCTCACCTTAGAGAAGCCCTGGTAATTCATGACAGCGAAGTTTTCGAGGCGGATGCACTCGCGGTAGAAGTGCACAAAGGCGAACATGAGGCGCTGCGCTTCAAAAGCCTCGACCTTTTCCCTCTTCTGCAAAATACCAGCAAAAAGTGGTCGTGTGAGCGCGTTCGTCTACCAAGTAGCAAACCCAAAAAGTCCATCAAGCGGCCACGAACCTTCAAGTGTTTGAGCACCGACTGCAGCTGCTGGTAGCGGAAGGAACACCGCTTCTCCTCTGCGGCGTAGAAGATCGATATCTTCTTGAGCTCCGCCTGCAAGTCGCGGAAGAAGGCCACCTCGAGCTCGGACTCGGCTGCATGACACGAGTCGGTGTCAGCGAACATACACTTTCCAATAATTTCAATGCTACAGTTGGCGTACAAATATCGCGCTGGTTGGCGGCGTGGTGCGCTGCGCGGGTCACAGCCTTGATGCGCTTCTTGAGGATCTTGTAGTTGAGCCAGAAGGGAGCCCACTCGGGGTTGCTCTGTAGGACCCCCTGTAACAGACCTTTGCCGAACTTCATGGCGACGAAATTGACGTCCACGCGGATTTCGCCGGGTGCGATGGCTTCAAGCGGGGCGAATCGAAAGTGTTGAGCGCGGCCCTGTTGGATCGATCACCCCCAGATTCCGAAAGCACTCTTCTGCTCATGTTGGAGATTCATTGGCGAGCCGTTTCATGGTTGCTTTTGTAGCGATAATCAGGTGCTACTGCTGGCGATGTTCCAAATCCCGCTAGTGTACAACCGTGTTTTGGCACTAAAAGTGGTGAATATTATGATATTTGACGTTGAACATGTCCTCTTCTGTAAATCTGATGTTATTATGTTCAGCATATCGTCACACTGGCAGAAACAGGCCATCAAGTCTTCCGCGATTCAAGATTCTGCACCGCTTATTCAATACTCAGCGCAGTGTCGACCGCACGACCCGAAAGCGGGTCGAGATTCGGCGCGACGCCGACGCATTGCTCGTCATGCTATACATGTACCTATGACGGTCATAGGCCGAGCAAGTCTGTTGGACTTGTGTGCTCGAAGCAGAATTATGCCTGCAAAAGGCGCGTGCCTGCTGGACCGAGCGCGTTCGACCACCGAGTAAATTATCTGTCCATGGTGCACGAGTCGTGCAGCACGACGTCAAGGCTCGTTGGTCCCGCGCTCTCCCTCGTTGCTTACCATCGCAGTCGTCAATCCACCGCAATAGTAAGTAACGGCAGGCCAGCTGCAACGTGTTGCACTTCACAGTCTAATTGCTTTTTCATATAGGAACCCTATCAGAACATGATGGTTACAAAATCTTCCGCCAGAGGTCTCTGGCGGAAGATTTTGACGCCTGCGCACGAGGTTCCAGGCAGAGTCTACGCCGTCCGCGAGTGAGTCGTAGCTGGCCAAGTACGAGGCCAGCAGCCGGGCCTCCACTTGCTGCAGGTCATGTACCTCCTCTGCTGATAGCCGCACGGGCGCGAAGAAGTCCATGGGCAGCGGCAGCCGCATGGCGAGCGGTTGAAGTGGCAGCAAGTGGGGTCCTCCGCCGAGACTTTCACGACGCCACCACGGTCGCGGTCAATTGACGACAGACGTATTTCTACACGTTCGTGCGAAAATCCAACAGGATATATGCACCGTCTGGATTCAAAAGGGTGAATCGGACGCAACGATTCAAATATATGGATAAACCATGCGCCTTGAATGTGACATCGATCGTGGCTATTTATACAGTCTTCTTCAAATACATAGTCTGGTATGTCGTCTCCAATCCAGACGCTGTCCGCAGCGCTAATCGTCCACGTGCTCGGTCGCCGCTGATTGGCTCGCTTTCGCGCTGAGTTTTGGCTCGGAAAATAAGCTCTCACTACGAACGTCAGCGGACAAGACCACGAAAGTCCCGTAGCTCTCGTCGACGCCCTTCGGTGTCCTCGCGTCCTCGGCCCCCCCGCCTATCGCCGCTCCACCTTCATCGCCCCTCTGCGCTTCCCCCCGTGGCAGTTGCGTCTCCCGATTCGTTCTGCTTGCACCGCCACCTCCTTCCAAGTCCAGACCCCCCAGGATCCCGAGCCAAAGCCTGTCAGATGCTCCCACAGCGGTAGAACTCGGGCAAAGGCGGCGGCGCCGCCGCTTACCGTCGCGCGCGCACTAAAAGCGCAACATGGCGTTCGTGGTGCTGGGCCTCGTGTTCGTGCTGTACATGTACTTTAACGTGCGCTTCTTCGCCTCGTCGACAGTCTCCACCAACTCCATCGAGGCCACCGGCAAGGGCTGGCGCTCCTTCAATGGCGCTCCTATCAAGCCCGATGGAGCAGACGGTGACACGCTGGCCGATACGTCGGCCACGCGCCAGGTGAAGCACCTGGTGTTCACGTCCGCATGCCGCGACCTCGACTTGGTGCACGCCGAGGTGCTCGCCTTCACGCTGCGCCGCACCGGCTTCGACGGCAACGTCACCCATCTGCTGTACGGCTGCACGGCCGAGCAGGCCGCTCAGATGGTCCGCAAGAAAGACCCGCGCCACAAGGTCCAGACCAAACACTACTCCGACGTCTCCGCCTCAAACACGACCTTCGGCGAGAAGCTGGTGACGACGACGCTGAACCCCGTGGTGCTGGCCAAGTGGATGCTTGGCTCGGACGACGGAGAGCTCAGTGACAACCGCGCGGTGCAGGTAACCCAAGCGCAGTATGGCTGGGCCTTGCACTGGTATTTAACTACTTATTCGTGTGCCAGATGAATCGATCGTGCGTGTCACCCCAGAGAGCCGTCGTCTTGTGCTGTCAGCTATGGAGCGCTTTCCTCTAAATGAACAAGTGCAAGGCCTCAGTTGCCTCGCACTCGCAAGCCTGAGTCTGCGTCAAGGTACAGCAAACACCTTGCGATCACTTCAGGTCTCTTTGCTCACGAAATTACTCCTGTGTGCGCTGTGAAGATGCTAGTATGGTGGAGATCGTCTCGAAAGGGGGTCTGGGGATTGTCGTGGAGAGCATGAAGCGGTTCAGCACGACGGCGCTGGTCCAAGCCGCTGGTTGCTGGTTCATTGCAATCATCAGCGGCAAGAATGGTAAGGTGATACAAGCCTCAGCTTGATAGAAGCGTTTGCTAAGCACGTGTCTTTGAAATACAGAGGAGATGAAGACGGCATGTCTTGAAGCTGGAGCGCTGCCAGCCTGTGAGAAGGCCCGCCAGCGTTTCCCAGACGACCCCAAGGTCCAGCAACATGCCGTTCAAGCCATCAAGACGATGCTTCCAGCCGAAGTGATCGAAGGACAAGTCTTCGCCTGCAGGGAACTGTGAGCTCCAGTGACGCAAAGGCAAGTACGCCGCCTCAGTATGAACGCGCCCGACATTCTGCTGCGAAGTGTCGGCAAGCGCAACTGGGCGTCTTCAACGTCGGCACTGTCGCTCCAATCCCCTTAACGACACGTCGATGGCTCTCCAATTGTAAATATCCACCGCTGCCGCCGGTCTGGAAGCGTGTCGCCTTCCGTGCGCCGAGCCAGTTTCGTAAGCAGTTGCAGCTCCACTGGTAAGAGCGACGAGGTCCGGGTGCGAATTGTCACTCCCAAACGGAGTCAGCCTGCGGCCGCCTACACTCCGTATTCGCGTCAGCGGGTGTGACTTCGAGACGTGCGTCCTTGTTAGTAAGGATCTTCAACCGAGAGAGCACGACTTAGCCAAGCCGACGGACGATCTGCTCGATCGTACCTTCCGCTAAATGGTCAAAGTATCCGGATATGGTTAGATATGGTTGCTGAGCTTCGTTTGGACGCGCAGTTTAGTTTTGGTGCCGACGTGCGTGCCCGGTGCGCAACTGAGGAACGTTGGTCCATTTGGAGCAGATCACGATGGAACATTTTGCCTTTTGTGAGCTGGGGCGATCGCTTTCTCTCTCATTTCATCTTTTGCAAGATGAGCCGCAAGCGCAAGAAGGACGACGTCTACCCCGACGACTGGGATATGGAAGAGGAGACCCAGGACCCCAACGCCGTACCGCCGCCGTTCGAGTTTGTGGCGGAGACCCAGGACCCCGACGCCGTACCGCCGCCGTTCGAGTTCGTGGCTGAGACGCAGGACCCTGATGGCGATGAGCAAAAGACCGACGACGAGGCTGGTATCGAAGACGTACCAGACGTGGCAGAACTGCAGGGGCTGCTTCAGCCTTCATCCGTCAGCCATCCTTCTGCATCAATCTACCAGCTGAAGGAGATCACAAGTGACACCTACTCCAGCGTGATCTGTAAGCTCGCCGGAATCTGCCGCGTTCCGGACCTTGTCCAGGAGATCAAGCGTGTCTGCGTGGTGATGCAGCAGGTGCGACTAGAGGCCTGGCATCTTGCGAACCTCCACGTCTTGCGGAGCATTCGCGAAGGAGAAGCCGTACCGCAGTTGAATGATCAGATGATGTTCTACCGCTGCTGCGCTGCAACACTGGGCAACATTGAGTCTCGTGATCGTGGAAGTGACCAGTCCGAGTACCCAAGCTTCCGCAGATCGTGTATGCAATACTGGGCCGGGCGGGAGCAACTGCCTTCGTACCAATCCGAATGCTTGCATAGGGCAACGGCATTGCTCAACCAGACCGCAAAGCTAATGAGCATCAACGCTCTGAACATGCTCGCTCTCCAGTTTCGCAGACGTCTGCATCAGTACGTTCGCTTCCGGTATGCTCCCAAGGGGAAGATCCAGCTGAAATACAAGGATACACTGAGCCTGGTCGACAGCTGCTATCGAGTCAAGACCGAGCCTGAGTTGAACGCGGATGGCAGCCCAACGGGCAACACGGTGAAGTTGTGGTCGGTGTGGGCGGAGACGGATGACCCTGTGGAGAAGGAGTTGCGCGAGTTGGCGATCGTGCCGTGGCAGGGGCAGATCCGGGATAACAGTGCGCACTTCCTGCGCAAAGTGTACGACATGCTCTCCTGGATGGAAGCATTTGTACTGAAGCATCCGAAGACCAAAGGGGCGCGACTGTACTCGATGCTGCCGGTGCCGAAGACGTATGAAGCAGGATACGTAAAGATCAACAGCAGCACGTTGTTTGGTTTGTTCGCCCGCATAGTCAAAGACCCGAAGGTGGAGGCGTTTCTGGAAGAGGAGCTCAACATCGTCTCGGCTCGGAGGCAGACGTCCAACTCGCAGCGCCGATTCACGGAGAAGACATTCCAGACGCATCGACACGAGATCCTCCGGAAGGTTTTCGACGTGGAGAAGTTCGAGACCACTAACCGCAAGTTCGCGGACGAGATCAAGACGAACAGTGTAACGGGGTTACATTGAATAGTGTGATGCACACAAGCTAGGTGCCACACATAAGTGGCTTCCACACATATGTTACGTGTGTCACCCCAGATAGGAGTGGGTGGCTCACAGCCACTGGATATGCATTTGACTAGGCTCTACTATGATAGATAGTGAGTCCTATACATACAAACAACAGGCGGCTCTGCCGCGATAAACAACAATACATTCAGTTCACATTTGAAGCCTAAGAGTTCACTAGCATTGTTTAAGGTATTTCTGTCTCTTGGAGTCCTTAATTAGCTATATTAAGGTACTCGTGCAAACTCTCGTATAGAGTTTGCAAGCTATCAATATTACTAGAGACTCTCTGAGTCTGTGTCTTCCTCTGACGCTAAAGCTACAGCAGCCCCGCTGCAAACAGCTACGCGGCCTCGGTGACCATGACGCGCCCAGTGACCACGACGTCCGTGGTCGAGGTCGAGCAGAAGACCTCGCGCAAAAGAAGGAAGAAGAACGACGGCTCGGCTGCGCAGAAGACACCTGCTAAGAAAAAGACGAAGACACCAGAGGAGCTTGCAGGTGGAGACCATTTCAGCAAGGAGCTGTTCAAGCTCGGTCCCGAGTACTGCCCCGATGTTCTTATCGGCATCGATCCGGGCATGCGATCGCTCGTTATGGCGGTGTCGGTCGGTCGTCTCCGTCGTCGCAGACGCCGCAGAGGACGGAGACAATCTCGATGAGCGCGGCGCCGGCGCAGACTGAGGGCGCCAACTGCAAGAGAGGGTTACGGAGATCACGACTCGCGAGCACCGGCACTTGGCGAGGATGAACGACTTTCGTCACTAC
Organism: Phytophthora crassamura; assembly: GCA_033557995.1. NCBI lineage: Eukaryota > Oomycota > Peronosporomycetes > Peronosporales > Peronosporaceae > Phytophthora > Phytophthora crassamura. The sequence continues at coordinate 5,183,755 of JAUCED010000004.1, forward strand.
AACGAGAAGCTGAAGCAGCGGGAGCCGTGGTACGCTGGGGTCATCCGTGCGATTCCCTCGTTCAAGACCTGCAGCTACGATGTGTACCTGCAGCGCCTGCAATACTTCTGGATGCACCTGCGCTTCCTGCTGGCGTTCTCTACCGAGCAGGCCTTCCTCCGCTGGCGGTTTACGCAAGACCGCGCGAAAATGAAGGCGATCGATGCGCTCGCCCAGCGGCTCGTGCCGAGAGCCAGCAAGCAGGTCTGCATATATATATATATATAGCGTACGGCGACTGGAGTCGGCGAGACGGCATTAAAGGCCACGCCACGGGGCCGGTCAAGGGGTTCGTCAAGGCGCTAAAGAAGAGAGCGACCGTGCTCCCGATGGACGAGTATCGTACTAGCATCACGTGCTCCTGCTGTCACCAACGACTCCAGCAAGCTCGGATGTTCACCAACGTGAAGAGGAAGACGACGAAGAGGACATTCGGGTGAAACCGCAGCCGTCCAAGAAGGAAGCGAAGGAAATCGCCGAGATGCAGAAGTTCGTGAGCCCAAAGCTGGCGGACAAGAAGATTGTTCTCAAGAGCACCCGAAACGTATTGCGCTGTCCCAACAGCTGCTGCAATGCCAACTTCTGGAATCGAGACGTCAACGCTGCCCGAAACATGCTGGAACTGCTCCGGAGCGGGCTCAAGGGGAAGCGCGGGGCGAGCAGGCTGCGGGCATTCCGGCGAGGACAGCCGTTGGCGTGAGCATGACAAAGACTCGTGGTCGGAAAGACTCGTAGCGTACGCGGTACGGGGTCACGTAGCCGGCCACAACCATATATTCGTAGCACAGGACGATGCCGCAGCATAGTCCCAGAGACACCAGTAGGATTCTCAGTGTTTATCAGAATACTGTCGTTAGAAAATCCTGAGTACGAGTTTCAGCGAGAAAATACGCTTTAATTAAGAGCCTCAGCGAGAAAGGCTCAACCAGTTTGGACGCTTAGATTCGCTGCAGCCCCGTTAGAGCGCAAAAACGTAGGGGAAAAGATTCATAATAGGCAGCCGTGATTCAAAGCACTGCTCCTGGAGCCTTCCTATCGCTATTTTTCGCAGGAACGAATGGCTGACGCGTTAGCATCTGGGTGGCAGCATTCGCCGAGTCTACAAACACGAGTCGGTGCTCGTTCGGGCAGCTGGAACAATCTGCACTCCGAAGATAAGGGGAACGGTCAGTTAGGGCCGGTCTCCTTGCCGCACTTTTGCAACGGCGCTCCAGGCAATGTTTGGCGACGAAACATACAAATTATGACAGGTCTGTGTTGCCTGTCATTTCGGCAATTTTTCAAGGTAGAACTGGGCGCTGCACCAGTAATATCGTGGTTCGAAACCAACTTCTAAAAACATATCTCTAGGTCGACCTATACCAATTGAAGGCCGGAATTTGACTTGTATTGAGTATGGTCTTCAGCTAAACCGCTAACGTCTTGGAAGGGTTAGGTTTATTGCCATTGAGCATATTAAGCATATAGGATGGGTTATAAATTTTAAAGAGTGCAGCCACTTTTGGAATCGCTGGCCACAGGCACACGCGCGCGACCACAAGCGAGCTGGATGGCGTGCCTGGCGCCAGCTCCCACAGAGCCCCAACACCTTCTCCGACCCCCCAAGCGCCTCGCATAGCTGCCCAGGTATTCTGACTTGCGGCTCCTACCCATGTCAGCGCCCAAGCAGTCTCCTGTGATGTGATATCGCCCGGCAGGGCGAGTGCCATGCTGTCCGATTCGACAGTGCTGGATATGGCATCTCGTGCTGGATCAAAGGTAAACTTTTGTTCAATTGTGCTCCTATGGGTTACCTATCACTGACACCTTTGCTCTCCTTGCTACACCACTACAGATTCAATGATATCGGTTCCTTCGATACCCGAGCCTTGCGTTTGCTTCTTCCTTCCGCGCTTGTTAGTGCCCACACTCCCGTTGGCAACCTCCATTTCTTGCAGGACATTGTGCGTCAGCAAGCGACCGCCCACAGAGATGCGCTTACGTCTCTTGGCCAAGTTCTTGCGCGGCGGTGCTGGCAGCTTCAGTATCTCGTCCTCGACGACGGCTTTCAGTTGCTGCCATGCAGCGAGCTGTACGTGTCGTGGGGCCCCATTTCGCGTGAAATTGTCAAGGCGCGCCCTCATCTTGACCAGCGACAGCGGGAACAGTCCGCAAGCCTTGAAACCTCGCTCGAGATTGCGACCGACCTTCGCGCCTCCCCACACCAAGCTTGCCACCTTGATGGCATCGTCCTTGCTGATGTTGAAGTAGCCGTTGTCATCCTCCTCCACAAGCTCGTTGATCATGTTGTGGATTTTGCTCTTGAGTGTGGCGAACACTGCAACGTCGAGAGGTTGTAACAGATGGGTACCGTTGGGTGGCAGGAAGACAAGCAAGATGCCCAACCCATCAGCAACATCGACCACTTCAGCCGAGTAGTGCGACCCGCAGCCGTCCAGAATTAACACCAGCGGCCGGGGGATCGAAGCTGATACTGACCTTGAAAAGAAGTGTAGCCATTCCTCGAAAAGCTCCATGTTCATGAAGCCCGACGGCGACGTCGTCACAGCGGCACCAGGAATTCCACAATTCGCCAACAACTGAGACGAGACAGTCTTGCCAGGCAGGATGAAGGCAGGAGGCACCACGAAACCAGCTGCGTTTCCGCACGCAACAACCGTGAGATGGAAGTTCGCCGTTGGCTCGGTTGTCCACACGTTGCTTGATCCGCGGACAGCAACCACCTTCTTGCTCGCGAGCTGCTTCTGGAGGGCAGTTTCGTCCATATTGAATAGCCGTGTGTGGTCGAGTTTCAGCTCGATGACCAGCTTGCCTAGAGTGTTGAAAAGAGTAGTTAGATCATCAGAAACGATGCAGTTGCGCTTCAAGGCTAGCGACTGTGCTGACCGCCCCGTCAGTGTTGGGAAACGCTCCTTAAAGCGCTGTACCACCCCTCCCCAATAATTTTACCACTGCATAGCAACGCAACCTCCTGTGCTTTTAGAATGATATCAGAACGGCCAACAGGACGGCCGACGAGTTGCCGTCCGACAACCCAGTCGTAGAGATGCTGCTCAGCGTCTTCGGGGAGGAATGATTTCGGTCCCGGCCGAGCAGCGGTCAGGGGCCTCCCCTCCTTTGCAACAGCCAGCCACTTCCGGATGGTTCGCTCGTGAATACCGGAAGCTTCGGCGACTGCGACGATGGAAGAGCCCGCCTGAACGAGGGCGATGGTGGCTTGCTTCTTCTTCGTGGTGTAGACACTGACCATGGCGCACGTTTGGAAATGGAAGCTTTGTAAAGCTGTTCGCACAACGCTGCGCTACCACCACCCAGTTTGTTGCGCTCCGCTCCCGCCACCGCCACTAGTTTTCCGCCAAATACAGTTATATAGATTTGTGTAGGTTTCGCACTTAGCATTATTTTAACAAATGATACACAGGGAAGCGGAATGCAGCCTAGTCATTGGCTTAAACACCCTAGGCCTTGAATTGACCAAACGGCCTCAAACTGACCGTTTCCCTTACCAACTTCGCTGTCTAAAACCCCAAAAGAAGTCGACTTGAGCCCGAGATAGCAAATGTCTGACCGGCATGACTGAAGTAGTACTTCAGTGAAGTACATGTACCAAGGGGGTGGTTTTTTAATTGAAATTCTCCCTGTCAATATCCAACTCCTGTGAGAGAATATCGTCAATGCCTTGCCCATTATCAGTGTCGACACGCCTTCCTGTCGTGGATAGCGTACGAGGCTTCCATCGTTGATGCTAGTGTCACGCTATTTAGACTGGTGGCTGATTGACAGAGCTGCGAATCTATCACAGTTCTCCGTGTTGCTTTATAGACGCCCGCTGCTCTCACGGTGACCGAGTCAGGAATTAAATCCCGAGATGAAAGTTGCTACAGGCGCTATGGATAGGTGATGATAACAAGACTATCATTATGACTGCGGGGCGGGATCCATATTCACAGTCGTAAAAATCCGGAGTTGCGAACTTATCAAAGAGAAAAGCGGCCTTGCTTCGCTCGATAGCCATTTTGCCTGGGAGGTTGGGGGCAATGTGACACTTGCATCTCTCTTTGCGCGCTCGATCGCATTTGGAGAGCGAATGAGTTTCGCTGCGTGCAAGCAGAATTAGTCTGCTGTTGCCAGAAGCTGAAGTCCGAAACGAACCAATCCAGGTCAATAATTGTATCTTCGCATGAAGAAGTGCTCGTGGTTTGTTCCCCAACGGTATTTTGCTAATGTGGCGTCAGAATCAACGCAGTGGGCAGGGCTCAACCAATTCCGATGCTCGAAACCGATCGCTCATGGGGACTTGATCGCATGCTGCTTGCATCCTGGACATCGCAAAAACCAAAACCATTCTTGAACGCGTTGCCTTCAACACAGTTCGACTGTGCAGACACGGGTGTTAGCAGCAGGTTAATTTCAGGGCAGTATGGTGCATTCAAGCGGGGGATTGCGTTCCATCGTGCAAGCTGCAGTGCTTTGCACGCTTGCGTTGAGTGCTGTTCAACCTGTTCAAGCGGATTCCAGCGACAGCAACTCTGGATCAGTAGCAGGGGGCTTGCTAGAGAGTTGCGGAGTCTCTGACGATGACAAGGCGTTTGGCATCCAGGTAGTGACCGACGTTTCGTGCAGTGCTGGCGGCCTGGACTGCTACAACGACCATTGTCGATACTGCAAAGTTGTCGACACGCTGAAGTCGGCGCATCTTGAGAGCTGTGAGACTCTGGGAGCATCGTTTCCAGCCGTGGCTCCGCCGACAGTCTCAACGGGTTTGTGCAGCGTTTCAAGCGGCGATGCTGCAGTCGGAGTTGGCGGAATGGCAGACAGTTCTTGTCTGTATGGAGGAATCGGTTGCTTTAACGACCACTGCAGATTCTGCCAGATTGAGTTCACATCTCAATCGTCGCAGTTTGTACTGTGTTCTTGGGGAGCTAGTTCAAGCAGCAGCTCTGGATCAACCGATCCTGACGCTGGCGATGGAGATGCTGGCTTTGTCTCGATCCTGGTCTCGAATGGCGCAGAAATACCTGTGTCTTCACTCCTGTCAGCCGATTCATCAAGTCTTGCTGAAGACGAAGAAGCGTTCGAGGCAGGAGTGACTACTGTGTGCACCACTACAGTCTCCGATGGTGACGCTGCCGTGGGCATTAACATCATCACTGATACAACCTGCGCGAATGGTGGCCTGGGATGCATGGACACCGTCTGCCGGATGTGTCAAGCGAAGTCGACCCCGCAGTCGGCACACCTACAGAGCTGCTCGGACTTCGTATCAACGATGTGCAGCCAAGTTGCGTCCGAAGGAGACGCTGCAGTCGGCATTCAAATCGGCACGGACACGACTTGCGCACAGGGCGGCTTGGGATGCATCGACAATGTCTGCCGGTTCTGCCGCTTGACCTCTACGGTTCACTCCGCATCGTTCGTTGACTGCGCATCGATAGGAGGATCGGCTTCCGCCACACAGACGCCCGCCGTCACGACCTCAGCTCCGACTACGGCAATTCCTCTGACGAGTTCGGCCGCCCCCGTTGTCACCTCAACGCCAGCTACAGCTGCGCCTGTGCCAACGGCAACACCAGCACCAACAACGGCCACTCAAACGTGCAGTCAGACGGTGTCGGATGGAGATGCCGCAGTCGGTATCAAGATCGTCACCGACACAAGCTGTGCCGGCGGTGGTTTGGGCTGCATCGACCAGGTTTGCCGATTTTGTAGAGTCCTGACTACCGTTCAATCTGCGCCTTTCGTGGACTGCGTTACGATTAAAGGCACTACAACCACACCAGCGCCGACTACAGCCGCACCAACCGTGACACCTGCGGTGTCAACCCCTGCACCAAGTACAGCAGCTCCGACCACTGCTCCTGCTCCAAGTACAGCAGCTCCGACCACTGCTCCTGCACCAAGTACAGCAGCTCCGACCACTGCTCCTGCGCCGAGTACAGCAGCTCCGACCACTACTCCTGCACCAAGTACAGCAGCTCCGACCACTGCTCCTGCGCCGAGTACAGCAGCTCCGACCACTACTCCTGCACCGAGTACTACAGCTCCGACCACCACTCCTGCACCGAGTACAGCTCCTTGCAGCCTTTCGGCGGCGGCTGGCGACACTGCAGTGGGTATCAATATCGTCACGGACACCTCGTGTGCGAGCGGCGGCCTTGGCTGCATCGATACCGTGTGTCGCTTTTGTAGAATCTCGACAACCACGCAGTCTGCGTCGTACACGGACTGCGCTACAATTACTGTCTCCGGCACCGCGGCACCAACGGTGGCCACTTCAGCACCGACGCCCACTGCAACTGCAAGTACTGCCACCACTACCACCCCTTCAATTAACTTCGAGTGTTCGCGCACGGTATCCAGCGGTGATAAAGCTGCCGGGCTGGACGTTGTTTCGGACATTCGATGCAGCGACGGTGGCGCAGGCTGCTTAGATGACGTTTGCCGATTTTGCCAGCGATTCGACACGATCCACTCGCAGTCGTACATCAACTGTTCCAGCATCCCGTCGGCAGACATCGGTTCGGACATTGCCTTCGTACCGATTCCGTTGGTTACCGACTCCGATGAACCAGCACGAATGCTCGTCTCCGAAAGTTCGACGGAATCATCAAACGCCACGGATGCTAGCGCCAACAATGAGACTATCAGCGCGGACGCGTCAGATAACACCGATGGATCGAACGAAAGCATCGAAGCAACAATTTCCAGCGCTTGCACAAGGACAGTCTCTGACGGAGACGCTTCAGTTGGAATCAACATCATCACGGACGTGAGTTGTGCAAACGGTGGACTCGGCTGCATGGACAGCGTGTGCCGACTCTGCAAGACGAAATCGACGGAGCAGTCGGCGCATTTGGGAAGTTGTTCGGACTACGCGGCAATTTCCACAACAACGACAGCACCTGTTACAAGCGTTCCAACAACAGCTCCCACGAGCGCTCCAGTCTCCACCACTTCTACTTATTCGATCCCGCTGAATTGCTCCCAGACTGCGTCAACCGGCGATAAAAGTCTTGGCTTAGACATCGTGACCGACATCCGATGCGGTGACGGCGGCGTTGGCTGCGTGGATGGCATCTGCCGCTTTTGCAAGCGCTTCGACACGACGCAGTCGAAGTCGTACATGAGCTGCTCCGACATCGCTCCGTCTGACAATGGATCCGATATCACTTTCAAGAAGATTGCTGTCATTGACGACACGCAGGAGTCTACCAACTCGATGGATTCGATTGTCGCGACCCGCGAGTCGGCTGAATTTACACCTGAGTCCGCCGATGAAGCCTGTGTAGATGTGCCTTTGGCTGATGGCCAAGCGGCAGGAGGTGTCGGCGTTGTCCTGGACACGGTGAACTGCCCGCAAGGACTAGCTTCTGGCTGCATCGGCGACGCAGGGTGTCGGTTCTGCATGAGGTTCCCAACCAACATTTCGGAGTACCTGGACTACTGTGCCGTCGTCAACAGCACCAGTGTCGCGTATGCGCTATCTGGTATAGTGGAAGATGGCAGTACACTCCACGCTGATGGCAACAGTATTGTTGTCTCTGTGGAATCGGGCGACACCGAAGACCAAATATCCGATGAGAGCGCTTCGCAGCAGGCTCGAAGCGGAGCAACGCCGCTAGTGCTTGGTGCAGGTGCAGCGGCCTGCGCTGGAATCATCGCTATCGTGGGCTTGACAGCATTTGGAATCAAGCGAACGATCGGAAGTCTCTCTGCGCAGCCATCGGACAAGAAGAAAGTCCTCCCGGATGATGAAAATCGCCCAAGTGTGCTGATCACCTCTTCAGTTGGCGAGCCCGGCGTCATTTGCGATGCGTAAAGCGCAGAGCAATCGCAACAAGCCATCGCGTTTACTTGAGAGCTGCCAGGTAGTCTTTTCGGTACATGTGAACACATCCACAGCGTGGTGAGCACCCTTCTCTAGCTTGATCTCGTTATAACTCAATTCGTAATTCATCTACTCAAACCTTCGGAAGACGTTCCTTTGCTATCTTTCACTAGCACTGTTCCAAAATGTGGCATCAGAACGCCCTCGACAGTTTCTGCTAAACCTTGTTGCAAGAAGCAAATATAACTTATCGATCTCATTTCTCGCTCGAATTGGCCTCTTCCCGCTTGCTGCTCGTCCAGGGGCATCTGGGGTTTGCTTGGTCGCTGCTACCAGCTTGCTTGAACGAGGTGCGGCGACAAGAAAACCCAACTTCATTGTAAGCCGTCGTCGAACTGTGAGCTACACGCAGCAAGCGCTAGTTCCCTTCGTATGTCATGGGAAGCATGTTCTCGCGGGAACCTGTGACGGTGTCGCCGCTCACGCACCACTTCCGGTCGACAACACAAGCTGGGACTCTCGTCTACGTGGCCTTGTCCAAGAAGAAGCACCGCGTGAACCCAATCACGGATTCCAGACGCATTGACAACTCGGTCTTCTTCGGCCTCAAAGTGCCTTTCGATGAAATTGAGATTGAAAGTCAAATTGGCACAGGAACGTTTGGCGTAGTCTACAAAGCATTTTACAAAGGCAAACATGTCGCGCTTAAACGACTTCTCGCGCAGCGGTACTCCGCCAAGACCGTCCAAGACTTCAAGAACGAGCTCTCCATTCTCTCTATTCTGCAGCACCCCAACATTGTGATGTTTCTCGGAGCCGTGCTCGAACCTCCGACGTTGTGTCTTCTCACAGAGCTCTGTGCTGGGTCACTGGCTGACTTACTTCAGCTCGCTCGTAGTAAGCAGCTCAACATCACGTGGGGCCTCACACTTGAGATATCGCTGGACTGCGCAAAAGCATGCGCCTACTTGCATGCCCTGAGTCCGGCTGTGCTTCACCGCGATATTAAGGTATTGCTCGTGTTCAAAGTGATTTCCCCATTGCTTATCTACAGTACTTGATTGCTAACATTTACCGCGATGCTGTTGCTCGCTCCGTAGGGTGAAAACCTTTTGATCACAGAAGACTTTCGCTGCAAGCTGAGCGATTTCGGCCTTTCACGCAGCCTCGACAAAAACGCCAACGCACAGACCATGTGCGGAACCCCGCGGTGGCTAGCACCGGAGGTGTTCCGTGGCGAGGACTACTCTGAGAAGATCGACGTCTACTCGTACGGCATCGTGTTATGGTACGTCACACCGCCAATATCCATTCCTCTGACAGAATCGTTTAACGAGCCACTTCTTGCCATCACTAGGGAGCTCTTCTGCTTCAAGAAACCCTACTTGGACAAGGATGCCATAAACTTAGCTTACCTCGTCGCGCATGAGGACCTCCGTCCAGAGCTTTTACCACACATTCCTGAAATCCTGCACCGGATCATGAAGGCGTGCTGGGACCCCGACCCGATGCAGCGGCCATCCTTCAGCACAGTCATTTTCCTCATCGAAGAGGCCAAGAATGTCGTGCCGCTGGGACTAGCTATCGATCTCTCGAAGAGCTTCATGGAGGCTACCGCACCGCAGCGACACATCTCTTCGAGGCCGAAGACGCCGTCCGTCAAGAGAAACTATGGCCTCACGTCTGGCGTGATTTAGTTGTAGCTGAAGCAAGGTTTCAACGACTAACACGTGACATTGTAAATTTACTTATCTGCATCTTGATTGTCGCGCGCAGGCAGGAAAGCTTGACTGTGATGCAAGCCACAATGGAGGTCCAGGAAACGCCATTTATCCTTCACCTGGCAAACTAGTATCTATATGTTGACACTCGACTAACCGAAAGCGATGGAATGGTCTGCTACGTGCAATAGTGGGGAGGCAAACTCCAACCTACATGCCAGCCCGAGTTCTTGTGGTCTCACCATCGGCTCAGCATACGAAACATGTTGAAGTTGTTGCCGCGTGACATCTGGTTTGGTATCCGTCGACACCGGAAACCCAGCTTCAGAAAGCATTCTAGGACTGCTTTCAGATGCAGGCAGAGCTTTGTGTAAGTGCATATTCATAAACTTTCATTTTTGTCACAGTGCTTTTGCTGCTCCATACGACGACTTGCCAGCCTTCTCCTTCAGGCACTGCTCCACTCCAGACCACTGCCAACGGAGGTGTTTTCACATGCATCGGCGTCGGCCAAAGAAAGTGCCCGTCCAATCAACCGGATCACCCGCGAGCTCAAACCGCAGCACATGCTACGGAGTATTGCCGTGGCTCGCAAGCAGGAAAAAGTTAAACGCAAGGCCAGAGTGATGGTCGCTCGTCCTCTCACTTGGATTTTGTATGCCAGCAATCTGATGCGCTGACGCGGGCGACGTCCTTCGGCGGTCTTCGCCCATTGGGCGAGCCGCACCTTGAAGACATTGCGCTCACGTCGGACGTGAAGCCCGCGCCGCTTCCCCTCAGGATCGCGCCGACCGAGTCATTCCGCAATTCGCCTCCAAGCGCACAGCAGCAGCAGAAAGAGCCCTCCCCTTCACACAGTCACCATGTCCGAGCTGAACGTCAACGCCGCCAACGTCCGTGTGCTGGGCCACGTATCGGACGCGTTCCGCCGCGTGCTGACGCCCGACGCGCTGCGCTTCCTCGCCTTCCTGCACGAGCAGTTCGAGCCGCGTCGCCAGGCGCTTCTTGCCGCGCGCGTGCAGCGCCAGAAGGAGCTGGACGCGGGCGTGCTGCCCGACTTCCTGCCGGAGACGGCCTACATCCGCGAGGGCGACTGGAAGGTGGCGCCCATCCCCGCTGACATGGCCGACCGCCGCGTCGAGATCACGGGCCCCGTGGACCGCAAGATGGTCATCAACGCGCTCAACTCGGGCTCCAAGTGCTACATGGCCGACTTTGAGGACTCGACGGCCCCCACGTGGTTCAACCAGGTGGACGGCCAGGTCAACCTCCTTGACGCCGTCCGCAAGACCATCTCGTACACGCAGCCGCAGACGGGCAAGAAATACACGCTCAAAGACACGGTGGCCACGCTGCTCGTGCGTCCGCGCGGATGGCACCTGGACGAGGCCCACGTGCTCATCAACAACGAGATCATGTCGGGCTCGCTCTTCGACTTCGGCCTCTACTTCTTCCACAACGCCCACGAGCTGCTTGCGCGCGGCTCGGGCCCGTACTACTACTTGCCCAAGCTGGAGCACCACCTGGAGGCCAAGCTCTGGAACGACGTCTTCGTGGCTTCTCAGAGCTACCTGAGCATCCCGCAGGGCTCCGTCCGCGCCACCGTGCTGGTGGAAACCATCGTCGCTGTCTTCCAGATGGACGAGATTCTGTACGAGCTGCGTAACCACTCGTCGGGCCTCAACTGCGGCCGCTGGGACTACATCTTCTCATACATCAAGAAGTTCCGCAACCACCCCAAGTTTGTGGTGCCTGACCGCTCATCGGTCGGCATGACCACGCCCTTCATGGCTTCTTACGTCAAGCTGCTCGTGCGCACGTGCCACCGTCGCGGAGCCCACGCTATGGGCGGCATGGCGGCTCAGATCCCCGTCAAGAACGACCCGGAGCTGAACAACAAGTTCATGGCCGCGGTCACGGAGGACAAGTCGCGCGAGGTGGCTGCTGGCCACGACGGCACGTGGGTGGCCCACCCTGGCCTCGTCAAGATCGCCATGGACGCCTTCAGCAAGATGTCGGGCCCCAACCAGATCTCGTACATCCCCGAGGCCGGCAAATGCATCACGGCTGCGCAGCTCATTGAGCCGCCGACGGGACCTATCACGTACAACGGTTTGGTGGAGAACATTGACGTCTCGCTGGTGTACACGGAGGCGTGGCTTCGCGGCAGCGGCTGCATTCCGCTCCACAACAAGATGGAGGATGCCGCCACGGCCGAGATCTCGCGTGCCCAGGTGTGGCAGTGGATCCGCCACAGCTGCAAGACGGTGGAGGGCAAGATCGTGACGAAGGAGCTGGTTCTCGACATCCTGAAGGAGTGCGTGAACAAGCGTTCGCTGAACGCCAAGCCGGGCAACAAGTGGGCGCTCGGTGGCGACATCATGGGCAAGGTGCTCACAGGCGACGACATGGTGGACTTCCTCACGCTGCCGTGCTACCCGCATATTGTGCAGCTCGGCTCCAGCATTTGAAGCTAGAGTCCCATCGCTACAAAAAGCATCCTGGCAGGCCAAGGACGAGCTGACTGAGCGATCCGAACGGTAGGAATGTTGAGCGGTGGGACTTCTTGGTGTTGCAGGATGAAGTGGAGAGAACTGTTAGCACCTTCCAGTAGTGGGCGTCTTCAGTGAAGACGCCCACGAGTGTCGTTACGATATTTTATAACTGAATGCACCAAACATTTGATCAAGCTCCTTCTAGTTTGCTTTATTGGTCTCTTTCATCATCGCTATCCTGATCGTCATAGTCGCCAATGATGCCGCTTCCTTCTACCTCGTGCAGCGTTTCGAGCAGCATCCAGTTCTTGTAGATCAGCTCCACATCCTGCCACTCCTCGGCCTTTGGCCCAGTGCCAAGAGGGTCGCCCATGCGCAGGTTGTTGACCTTTTGTCCCAGTCGGTACCCGCCCAGTTCCGCTGGCCAGTCCGGATCGTCGCGCGGCACCACAAAGCTCTGCGGCACTTGCTCACGTCCGTACAGCTCCTGATACCGCTGCATCGCCGGGATAAAGTAGCGGTTCCAACGAGCCTCGCGGGCGTTCCAGCTGAAGTCCAGCGACTCCAAGTCTTCCAGTTGGTACTGCTGCAGTTTCTCCTTACTGCGGCGAAGCTCACTCGTCCAGTAGCCGAGCTTGTAGCCCCAAGTCGCGCGCGGCCACACAGCGTCTCCTTCAGAAATGGTGAATGACACCGGCATCAGTAGGTCTCCATGAATCGACCGGTAGGTCTGCATGGCCGGCAGCGTCACTTGGTCCCAGAGGAAGCGCTTCCAATCCAAAACCTCGGGCAGCCCCAGCTCCTCAAGTTGCGTCCGCACGTGGTCTAAACTCTGTCGCATGGAGGGTTTCTTGGCTGAGGCACAAGCTTTGAGGAACCTCGAGATGGTCGTGCCGAGTTTCATGCCTTGCAGCTCCCGATCCCACTGTTCAGCGTCGGGTTTTGCGTTGGGCACTGTGAAGCGCATCGGGACGGCCAAGTGGCCGTGAAGACGCTGGAACGTCTGCAGCGCAGGCACCAGTAGCTCGAACTGACGCTGCTGATGCGCTGCAGACCGGGTGTTCAGTCCTCGAAGCTGTTGACAGGCGTGAGGAGACCACCATGAGCGACGGAGACCAGACGCCATTTTGGCAAGGAGCGAAAATGACCGCATAGTGAACTAAAGCGTAATGTATCGTTTTGTTTGCGTCAATTATTTGATGTTTTCCGGTGGTGTTGGCTGAATAAAATACTTCAAGCAAGCGGCTTTAGTTTAGATTCCTGCTGCTGGCACGAAGGGCGCTGGCGTATCGAGCTTGGTCGGCTTCTTGGCGAGCGCGTTCGAACTCCTCCTGCTGGATCCGGCGAGCCTGCATCTCGGCCATGCGCAGCTGCTCACGGTCCTCGGCCAGAACAAGTTCCCGCACGGTGTAGTCGTCGATGCGGCCGACCTTCTCGATGGGCACACGGTGTTTGAGCCTGGGCAGCATCCACAGCAGCGCATTCGGATCACTGTACGACTCGTACAAGCGAGGGTCGGTGACGGCCTTGAGGTTCGAGTACGGATCCAGCATGAAGATGAGACTGGGGTCGATGCCCACTTGTTCATAGGCCACGATATCGGTGGGGCGGTTGCCAAAGCCAGCCACGAAGACCGGATGCTCGATCACGCGGCCAGCGTGGATGAGCGTGAGCTGCAGCTCGTTTAACACCTGGATCTTGAACACGTGCGGCGTCTTGTTGACGACCTCCGTGAAAAGCGCGCCAGTGAGTCCTGTCGAGTTCGTGATGAGGACACCAGGCGGGAGCGGTACCGACTGCTGTACGGCATTCTCCAAGTGCGTTCGTGACGCGGAAGCCCAATCGAGAGGGCGAGCGGTGAGGTAGACGATCCGCATCCCCAGCTCATGCAACTTGTTGAAGAAGTCGCAGGCCCCTGCGTGAAGGAAATCGTACTGGCCAAGGCGCAGAGTACGAATATGGCCCTCTACGTCGCTGATGGTCAGCGTACCGTCCAAGTCAACCACGACAGCAGATTCATTTGGTCCCCAGAGATGCAGCTTCGAGTCCACGTAGCGGACGGTGTTCGTCGCCTTCTGGAAGTGCTCAAATCGCACGTGGTTCGGGTGTTCATCGGTCAAATCCGCGAAAAGTAGGTCTCCAGGAGGGATCATGATGCCGCCAGTAATGAACGTGCAGCGGCCGCGTTCCTGCAGCTCCATCTTGGTCGGCATCTCCTTGCCGTTCACCAAGATTCTCACCATATCTCCCACACCAGTGACATAGTTGGACTTAAAGCGCGACCACGAGAACGACACGTGCCACGACGTGGTGAGGTACTGCTCGTCGATATTCTTGACCGCCACGATGTCCACCGCGTTGCCCGCCATCTTGTACGTCGGAGCGGCAGCGTGCTGCCCCTCCGACACCTGCACCGCATTACTGTTGGCGCGCGGCAGTTCCCCTCGGAACGATCCTGTGGCGCTCATGGTGGCCGTCTCACTGCTGCTGCTGCCACTGCGGCTGAGGCCCCTGGACGACGGGAAGAGTTTTGACTCATCCAGCTGCTTCGTTGTCTCGGTCTTCTTTGGTTTGTCCGTTAAGGCCAACGCTGGAAAAAGCTCGTAGTTGGCTGGGGACACGGGCTCCGCCGGCTTTACGGGCATCTCTCCGATGCCTCCCTCCTCCACTGGCGCCGTGCTAGCCATGGGCGCCGCTTCCTTCATGGCTGCAGATGCCATGGAGACGCTCGGGCCGCAGCCGAAGAGGTCGTAGCTCTCATGGTCGTCCAGCGCGCTTGTGGAAACGGACTTGACGGGCGCGGGCGGCGGTGGCGGCATTGACGGGCCTCCGAAGAGGCTCATGGCGTCGCGGTCGTCGATGTCCCCTGTCGAGGCGGCAGCCTTTAAGGGCGGAGACATGGGGGGCGCCGAAGTTGATGACACTTGAGCTGCCGTGGAGTCCATCGTCACGGACCGAGCACAGCTAGCTAAACGCACTAATGTGGCTCGAAGCAGAAGTGGAAAACTGTTTTAGAAAATGTCTCAAGTTTAAATATGAAGCACAAAATCGTACCTGGTTTTGCTATTTTTTAAGTTGAAGTGCACAAACCCATACCCTGTTCTAGTATTTCCAGGCTGAAGTGACCTTGCTTGGAAATAATCGGCGGAGTCGAAAATACTGGGTGCGCGTTTAATGCTTATGGACAGCACGATGGACGCGCTGCTGGATCGACTCTGGAAGCACGAGAACGAAGAAGACGACTCGCCCAATGCGTCTCGGAGGCTTGGCTGTGGTTAGCGCTCGAAGTGTTTTTGACGCGGACGGATCCCAATGAACTGGTAGTTGGCGATGGGGAACACTCACGAAGCGATCGTGTGTTTGACTTGGCCGAGCATTTACGATACATCCAACGAGTTTTGAACCTTCGATCTGTATGCGAATAATCCCGAGTTCCGACCTACTCCAAACGGTGTTTGTACTGTATCTGCGTCCAACAACAAACCCAAGTTTTGCCTTGTTCTCCTACTACTACACTACTACTAGTGGGTCTCAGTTTTGGCAGCCGCAAGTCAGATCGCGGTGGACTTCGAGTCGAACTGGATTTTGATTGGTTACGAATCGTCGTCTGATCTTGCTGCCGAGCTCTCTGACCTGCCATGTTTTTCGTGGCAGGTTAGCTTCGTGGCAGCAAAACAAATAGAGTTCGAGGGCAAGGAAAGCTGCTGCCCGGTATGAACTCTGGGGAAGCCGCAGCAGCCAGCGGAATTGGTCTGCCTGCTGCCCCTAAGACGAGTACCACGTAGCATCAGTCAAAGAAGAGAGCGTCAACAGCCACGGAAGGAAGGAGGCCAGCAAAAACTACGAAGAAGACGGTCAAAGCAACTCGCCGGACCATGTGGGGCTCCGACGGCCCTGACCCGACTGTCAGCCCCATGAGCGTTCTTTTGGATTGGCTCTCGTCGGAGGGTAACTAAGTCAAATGGCGAGGGCGGGACAAGGACAGTGGTGAAACAATGACATCTCTCGCAATGGAGATCTCTCGTCTCATCCGTGCCAGGGGAATAACACAGACTTGAACGCCGAAGAATATCATCACCAAGATAGGTTCACCCGAGCAAAGTTTCCGCGCGGCCTTCGATTTCCTCGCAAACACGGGGGCAGGAATTACCAACGAGGAGAGCGTTCAGCAAGCAATCAGGTCTTACTGTCCTCACTACGGCCAACTAAAGGCTGTTATGAATGACAGGGCGGGTACCAGACCCGCGTTGACGACTGAAGATGATGCATTCCGCCGTGATGAAAGCGAAGGGTCCCATGAGAGCGACAAAACAACGGAAGTAGAAGGAAAGAGCTTCACGGCAGCACCAAGGACTTCTAGCACCTCGTCTAGGACCAGGCATATTCCTTCCATCAGGCCGCCAAAGTCAAGTACATCGATTTCCGTAGCGGGGTGGGCTGATTTTAACCCAGCATATGCTCGTATTAAGGATCAAGAGCAGCAGAGCAACAAGATTCTGTATGACGAAAAACTCCAACTGCAGCGAGAGCAGATAAAGCAGACTGCGAGTCTCGAAGAGCGCCGCATCCAGTGTGCTGAGCAAGCGTCCAAGATCCGTGTCCATTTACTGGAAGCGCAAGCGGAGAGAGAGAGAGGATCCAGACAGAAAAAGAGGTTCTCCAGCTGAAGGTCGAGTAGCGAGATGCAGAAAGCGCCTTCGAGATGAAAGGATTCCAGATAGTGAGATCGATGAACTTCTTCCCATTAACGGTACGAAACCCTAAAAGTGACGTCTTTTTCTATAAGATAATGGAAGAGTTGCTCTCGTCGATTATCGCATTCTTCACAGCTTGCTTCGGAGTCATCATTCTGTTCATCATGAAATCGTGCCGCACTGCGACGCTCTGCAGGGACGTCGTTCTCTAATTCAGGAGGCAGCAGGTCAGCTATTAGAAGATTGTGGATCACAATTCCACAGGAGAACAGTCGGAGGATTCGCTTGAGATGGTTCTTGCTGATGCTGATGATACTTATCCCTCTAAAGTACTGGAAGCGGCCCTTGATCAGGCCAATGCAGTGCTCGGTTCGAATACGAATCTTGGCTAGCGTTTTGTTAAAGAATTCACACTCTCGAGACATGGCGGCCCCTGAGAGCTTCTTAAACGCTGGAACCATGGTCCGTGATGGAGTAAATGCCGAGACACCGAGAATATATACCCCACTTGCGAAATGGTCCAATGATTTTCTGCACACAGCAGAGTTCTTCCACACTCGGTTATCATGAGTGCTTCCAGGCCAGCCATATATGTCACTCTAGCATCGTCATCGCAAAATAACAACGCATTGAGTGCATAGCCTCCCTTCCGAGAGAAATAGTCTTCTCTATTAAGGCTAGGCTTGAAAGCAAGCGGGAGCAGGGTTCCGTCTACGAGTCCAACGCACTTCGGGAAATCAAACACAGCCTCGATCCTGGAGGCAATCACCTTGCGTTCTGTTTCCGACGGCCACCGCACGACGTCGTCGTAGAGCGCAAACAAGCACCGGAACACCGTTCAATGTAGTCGTAGTAGACGCCACTGCTTATGCCGAACATCACACCGAGTGGGTCGATGCTGGCGTCGGAACCCAGCGTCCCGATATAATTCAGGATCACCATCATTTGAAACGCTGGAGGGGTCATCGGCTTGGCACCCTCGACCACCTTGAAGGAGCTATGGCCCTGGATGAGCTCCACTAGTCTGTGGAAAGAGTATCTCTCCATTCGAAACGAGAGCTGAAACTTGCGGTCCGAGCATCTGCACAAAGACCATACAAAACGTGGTGTGTGGCCGATCTGGACGCGAGGCGCCACGTATCGCGTCTGTAACAAAAGCTGCAAGTGAGACAGCAGCGCGTAATCTAGCTCGTCTTCGGTGTTGTGGTCGATGCCATACCGCGTACGCAGCCGCCGGACCTGAGGGCGGCCGTCGAGGTGCCTCTGGAGGGCCTTGATAAGCTTGGCACGACCTGACGTCCGCGGCATGTGCGATTAGCTTGCTGCAGGGGCTCTCAGTTTTGCTTGTACTTGATTGGACGGATTTCAATGGTGGAGACCTTCTCTTCTACTTGCTGCTGCTAAAACTGACACCCACTACAAGTGAACTTAGCACAAGGTCATGTAATATCGGCGCTGGATCACCTCCCCAGGTTTGCACTGCAAACCTGCACACTTTGCAGTCGAGCCATGTAGGCGCCTACATAGGCGATACTCAACCGCTTGGCACCAGATTTTGTATTTTGCACGGCATATGCACAATGAACATGAACGGAATGAGCTTACTTGGGATACAAAAACGGATGGAATCCTGTACACGTAAATCTTCGGATGTCTTTCCTGTACCAGGCGATTCCTTAAAAGAGGTTAGCCTAAACTACGGGAGTGAGCGGGTGGGTGGAGCGTAGCCGAAGCAAACCCGAGCGGGGTGCCCGCAAAGCAGGGCCGCTCGGTATTTGCGTTGGCAGGCCCGGCGACGAGCTCCCCAGCGAACGGACCGTTGCGCCAGTTTTTCTAATGCGGGGCTGGGGGTGCAAGTCCCAGTTCACTGCTATATAAGTCCATTGTTAACGAAGTGTTAAACACTCGGGCATCGAGGAGGGGACAATTTGTAAAAATTCTACGATGCACAACACCTCCCAAATACTGCTGCTGCAGCGAAATATAGATCACAAAGAACAAGCTTTTCATTTCGTACTTAGTTTTCATTGACTTGAGTTCATCGCTTCTTAAGTGGTTCGTGAGAAGACCGGCCGCAAGGCGTCTATTCCTAAAGAGGTGAGAAACAAAGCTCCCAATTTCGTTGTTGTTGTCTGTCGTCGCAGCTTATCGGCTGTATTACATTTAACGAATACTCCTACAGCGCTACCTTGACAGCTCCGTATCACAAGCCCGCACTTTCAACTGCGTACTGTATCCTTCAGCATGAAGTGAGTGCGAGCACACAACCACACGCTACTGCATGCACAAATTACGTAGCTGTTGGCCGCACGCGTGGTAGCGACTCGATGAAATGGTCCGGATCGAAGCAGCACACCATCAACGTGAACTCCGCCAAACCTGGATCACGGTATAGTGAGAATGTCTTGCATTTTGTGGCATCAGGACCCACCACCACAAACACACATCGTAGCTGAGAAAATGTGGGGTTGGCGTTAAGTCTTTCCCGAAGAGCATTCCATCTCGCCAAGTTAAACGTCTTGTGATCTTGAATAGTCACTTGAATCAGAGCAACAACTGGCTCCATGGCCTCATTTTCATCTCTGTCGCGATAAACAGCGTCACACGTCACGATCGCGTCAATGAAGGGTGATTTGGGATAGTCGGGGTGCCAGTACGTGTTGGCTGGAATTCTGCTCACGGCGTCGCTGCACTCCGACTCGCCGTTGCCACTGCACTGAACAAACTTATTTTTTTATCTCCAATCGTTGGTAAGAGGCACCCTTGCTTTGAATCGTGAGCAGTTCCACAGCAGTGTGTTTGGATCGACGGACGGCAGTATGGAGATACGGTTCGAATGCTATTCCCAAAAACCTGCCCTCAATCGCACGGGCAAAACGATATACTTCCAACTGCTTGTCCAGGCTCAAAATGCGGCTCAATTTCGTTAGTACGTAGCCTGCATCAACTGAAGCTGTCCAATCGCTCTGAATCATGTAATGCTCTTCATCGGCACGGTCGGCGACGTAATGGCGGCGAAGTCTGTTCACTAGACCTTGGCTATTCGCAGTTCGTAAGAACTGTCGTTACTACCCAACTTTGGTGAGATTACCGGTATTATGAAGTGGACCACACACTAACGCACCACCGCCCGCGGGTGAGAACCGGTTGCTCGGTTTTCTGGTGTGGACCACACACTAACGCACTGAAGCTCGCGGGTGAGAACCGGTTGCTCGGTTTGATGGCGTGAACCACGCAAAACGTACGGGTCTGGTGCGTTTGACTTGGCAACTGTATTCGATGCATTCACCGTGTAGAGAACTCACTCGCGTTTCAGTTTTCGCGACTTCTCAGGTCTCACCTCAGCGGAGAGCCTGTCCGGCAACGCGCTGTTGCTGCTCGATGAGAGCGACCTAGCGCTCGCTATACGCGCGCAGGCTTCCTACCAGCATGATCGAGCTCGAGGCGCGCAGCCTTGGTCCCAGGTGATCCCTGCATGGACGGCGAATTCATTGGCCTTAACCTCGAGGTTTTGGCCAGAGCGCAGCTGTCTGGCATCATTTCGAAGGATTGAACCAGGGCGCACCCACGGTCGCAGATGCAACAAAATTCTTTGGCCTTAACCCGGAGGTATCGGCCACACAGAAAAGTTCGCTGCCCTTAACCTGGGGATATCGACCAGGGCGCGGCTGTGGGGGCATGAAACGACTGGTATTGACCAGAGCGCACCAAGGGCAGCGCTGGCGCGATTGCGGAGCGGCCCGCTCGCTGTCATTCTGGAATTTGCCGGACAAGCGCGATGGCCGGCGCGAAACGGAAGCGGGGCGATGACTCGGACCTTGGCGGAACAGTGGATGCAGATCTAGGCCCGTTTGCAGCCTCGAAGCGAATCAAGGATACATGGCAGGATGCGGACGAGGACGACCTTCGCGGCTTCCTCGATGATGCTTTCGATATGGAGAGGGCGACGAAAGGAGAACATGGTGAAAGGCGCGGCTAGGTGGATGCTGAACAGGGGGCATCAAGTTGGACAAGAGCGTCGCAGGAAGCAGTACGGGAGGTGAAGACGTTGCGATGGATGGAGAGGGCGACTGCAGCACGGACGATGAGACCGGGAAGCGAGACCAATGGAAGGATATTCGAGCTACAGCGGCAGCTGTACTGCGCTCGTCGAGATGCAAGCGCAACAGCGTCCGTGGCAGTGCACCGGCACGTGTTGATACGACCGAAGCCGACGGCGACAGCGAAACCGATCTCCTCCAACATCTCGATACAGCATTTGAAACGGAAAACGGAATTTTGAAGGGCAGCCCGGGGCATCACGTGCGTGGCGGTGGTGATGATGGAGGTGCTGGTGCTGTCAAAAACCGTGATTTCGAGGGTGCTAGCAGCTATGGAGTTGATGGTTCTGGCGCGTGTGGTTCGCAAGCTGTTTTGTTCGGTGAGGGAGATCGCGGTGGTGTCGGTCTAGCCCAAGAATTGGCGGAGGGGGGAATCTGTCAATGGGTACGTCGTGAACACCCTGCTTTCGGTGCCGATGGAGTTCACGCTGGCGACAGGAACGACAGTGGATACGATAATGATGATCTCCCAGTACTCGACAGGACGCGCGAGTTAGATGTCTGTGCCATTGCTTCGTATGCCATGCGTGTCACCTCATGGAGCAGACTTCGTCTCGACTTGGTGATTTCAACACAGCCGACGCAGAACGAGTTGGCGTCGATGAAGTGTTGCGCTTATCTCGACATCGGGAACGGCATCGGCTCTACCAGCGGAGATACCGCCAGCGGCTTGCTGCAGCCAAAGCGATGGACGTGGCTACAAGAAAGAAAACACTTGCACCACACACTGAGGCGGACCGCGCAAAAGCATTGGAGAGACTTCAGCAAGCGCTAGGGCCCGAAGGCCTAGATGAGTGCGTGTGCGTCTCCTGTGACCGCCGAGTACGCCGCGATGAGTCGATTCGCAAAGAGGCTTCCGACTGGAGCTACATGGCCACGATGCGGCGCAGTTTTGGCGAGCCGGATCCTGCACTTCCCGCAACGTTGCGGCAGGAGTACTCTGCACCTGCGTGCGTTTCGTTTTTGTTATACACTTTGGTATCGCCGCGCAGCTTTCGTTGCTATGTCGATAATAAAGGTCATCGGACAGCATGGTTTAGTGTATGCAAGCCTTGCAACAGCTCCATCGAGCAAGGGAGTCTACCAAAGTTCTCGATTTCGAATGGATTTTGTATTGGGATTCTGCCTGACAAGCATGGACAAGGATTGACATTGCCGGAGCGTTTCATGACGCAGCTGGTGAGTATCGCGGCAATGACGCGTGTCATGCGCGGCGGGAGACTCGCTCTCATAGTATTGTATTCGACTGTACCACCGGCCCGCCAATCTCTCTATTACCACGGTCAATACTGAAGTCTCAACGTTTCGAGTTGCCATGGTGGGGGATTTCACCAATGAGCAAACCACCAAAGTTAGGAAAAATGCACGAGATCCGTGGAGAGAGTGTTCGAGACGCTTTCAACTTCTACAAACTCAACAATCCGCTTTATTCGCCAGTGATACCAAATGATGCTGTGCTAAATGAGCTTACCGAGGCTCAGCGCATGGAGCAGCTCTCGATGGATCATATTAAGGATGTCGGTGGTGTGTTTCAAACCGAAATCAGTGGTGCCCAATAAAACATTCGTGGTCAAGCAGGAGACTGGCAGGTGGCGCATGGAAGTGATGAAAGTGATGAAGTGACTGTAGTTGAAAGGAGAATTGGATTGTCTGATGCATCGAAAGTGTTGCTTGCGCAAGAACACGATTTAGTTACCGAAGTCAATAGCTCTGAGAGACTGGACAGAGAGATTTTGGTAAAACGCTCAAACAAACTGTCAATAGATGCATCAGGCGATCTCTTGGCAAAGATGTTCCCGCACTTATTTCCCTATAGCAAAGGGCACCCTGGTGACTGCAGGCGCATTTCAGTGTCGCTTAAGGAATGTGTAAAGCATTACACAATGCTATCGAGTCGCCGATTCGCTGAAGATGAACTCTTTACTATCGTTTCATTCGATCGAATTTCGATGAAGAACATGTACACTCAAAATGGTCTGCGGTGTCAGCGCATTCCACGTATGTACGAACAGTATGAGTCTATTGGTGCTGCCGAGTTGAAAACGGCTCTTCTTGAAAACGAAGAGCGCCAGCAGGGTCGCCGCTCAGACAACACACCCAACTCTACTGCCCATAAGTTCCTGAAGACCGTCGAGATTGCGTCTGCTGCCGTGTGGGGAAGTAATGCCGAGCGTTCCAATGTCGGCAGAAGGCAATCGCGTACCAGACTCGGTTTGGAATGCCGGCGCTATTTGTAACGCTAACCTCCAACACGGACAAATTCACTCGCTATGGCCCACTTTGCCGGAAAGACGTCGGTTAGCTCACTTTTTGATTTCCTCGAAGCTAAAATACCCAGCAAATCCGAATTACGAGAAGCAAGCCTAGGTAATGATAGTGCTTCGGCGCAATTATTCATGTATCAAGTGGATACATTAATTAAGCACGTGTTGGGATTGGATCCGGCAACTAAGAAGCCGATGCCATTTAAAGGCCTATTTGGATATGTGAGGCTTACTTTGGCATGGTGGAGACGCAAGGGCGGGGAACGTTGCATATCCATTTCATAATATGGCTATCCGATTCTCCGTCTTGCACTAGGGAGCTGGAGGAAGTTCTTGCTAGTTCGGACGGTCCCAAATTTAAGGAATCCGTTGTGGTGTATGTTGACAGTATCGTAAGTAACAAGCTCCCGCTGCCAGTCGAGACATACAAATGCAGCAGCTGTGGATCTTCATATTCCGTGCTTTCCGATCTGAAGATTGAACCGAGGGCGAAACAAATCCTCGAAGCAAACTGTTTAGTTCCAAGGCCCACCGCAGGGTATCAGAGCCAGCCCTTGTGCACTGCACAACATGCAAGACCGCATTTAGCTCCCAACACATTCTAAGGAGTGTGCTTTTGCAGGCCCGACCTGTACATTGGCCACCTTGGGAACGCCAATTAAAACGTGTGATATCGATCGGGTGGTGAGCGCTGAAGCGGTTGCCGGGACTCAATTGAACAGGCTACTAAAATCGTCCATGAGCGGGAAAACGTTCAACTAGCATTACGGATGGAGGCTACAAGTTTTTGCAGGCGAAATGGAACCATGGCGACGCCAGACATGCAAAAATTAAATGAAGCCAATGCTTCTCGGATGGTGTACTGCTCTAGTGAAGATGACCCTTTCCAAAATGAGGACCTTACGCGACTAATTGAAACAATGCCTCCTATGGTTGCTGACAGCAGGATGACTCGAAGTTGTATGGACTACATGGTCTCTGTCTTAGTTGTGCTGCTAAATCAGCACTGGTGGTGTCATACTAGCAGTTGTTTCAAAGCATCACGAGTTACGGTCAGTGAACTTTTGTCGTTACAATTTCCCGCGTAGTCGAAAGGCACGTACAATGTTCGATCTGTCGGGCGTGGTTCTCGAGCGGCGGACAGCACACGAATACATAAATGGATTCAATTATGAAGTGATGGCGAGCTTCAAGTGCAATCATGATATTCAGGTTTTGATCGGCGGGAAGGATACCGCCGACCGTATTCACTACTGCACCAAGTACGTCACTAAGCAGCAAAGACGCTTGGATTCAGTGGTTGTGATGGCGTTAGCAGCTTTTCGCCGCCGTCAAGAAAGAGAAGTACTTGCTATCTTTATTGGCGATCCCGCTTCCTCCGATAGTGTGTCAATTTCTCGCAAATGGGTGGCATCAATGGTGGACACAATGACCAACCGACAAGAAACTGCTGGGCCCCTCGCTGCACTTTATATCTACCGTGGCTCGTGCTGTTATGAAAGTTCCGGCTGCACCTTTCTACCTCTTCGTGATATTGTTGACCAGCTTTGCTCGACGGGCATCTACTCCTGCCAGCTTGTCGACGGCACTGCCACGGCAGACACGTCACGATTTCTAACAGTATCGTTTCTGAATGACTATATCTATCGGCCTGATAGCCTGAGTACGATCAACGTGTATGAATTTGCAATGAAGTACTATCGAAAGAAAGCTGGAGCAGCACAGACTGCACGATTGCGATTCAGCTCTGAACACCCGCTGCACCGTACGCATAGCCTTGGCAAGCATTACGAAGAAGTCGTCCCTGTCAAGGATTTCGGCTACCTTTTGTCGATCAGAACTCCCCTGAGGATGTTCGTTACAAACATGCCATTTTATTGCTAGTTTTGTTCAAGCCCTTCCGACAACTGGCAGACTTAGTTGGCTCCACGGACAGCTCAGGTGAGCAGTGGCTGCATGCATTCACCAATTGGGAACGAAGTCGCAGTGAGTTCGTGAGAACTATTATGAATCATATCAATGACTACTATTGTGGCGTTGAACAGGTAAATTTGCGAGCGGATCGGGCTGAAGACAGTCAGCTATGTGGCGCTGCAGACGAGGAGGACGCGGGAGATAGTTGCAGCGATGATGACTCCCTTTTCAGTGCTATAGACTTTTATGACGATGACGACGATGATTGCAATGATACCGCTGCCTTCCCTGATCCATGGATTGGAAATAACGATGGGGATAGTGTTGTGCTCGACAGCCAATCCATCCATCCATCTACATGCCCGACTGCTGCTACCCCAGACTCCCGCATTGCTAGAATTCTAGATGTGTTCAAAGTTCATTACATGCTTGACGGTAGTGCTCAAAGCACGGTAGCCCATCAAGAGCACGCAGCAGCATCCGAAATCTTTCCTGAAGTTTCTGTCATGAAAAAATGGGTGAAGAATGCGAACACCGACTGTGCGCTGCGTGAAATGTCGATAGCTGGTGATGTTCAGCGAGATACAAGCGTTGTTGAAGTGTTAGATCACGCATTAGACGAGGAAACCATGGCATGGAACTCAATCCGCGTGGCTGTTCCTAGGGGACATGCCGAGTATGCTACCATAGCAGAAATATCCAGCGAGTTTACTCTCAATGAAAGGCAGCATTATGCCTTTCAACTCATTGGACGTGCGCTGTTAACTCGATGGAAACACGTCGAGGATAGTTCCGACCTCAATGGCAACCTAAATGATGACCTTGAGAGCGATCAACTCAAAATGTTCCTGGGTGGAGAAGGAGACACAGGCAAGAGCCGAGTTCTGGATACCGTTCAGGCACTTTGCACGAGCTGGCAGCGTCCTGACTGTATCGTAAAATCTGCTCTGACCGGCAAAACGGCGACTGTAATTGGTGGCAGAACGTTGGCCAGTCTTCTGGTTCAATTACGAAAGAAACGGAATGGAGCATCAGCAGCATGTATCGATATCATTGTGATTGATGAAGTGTCGATGATGCGGAAGAGTCAGCTAGCGCAACTAGATAGTTTATTGTGGGTGGCGAAACAAGTAGCAAATGTTCCTTTCGGAGGCGTGCACATAGTTTTAGTCAGAGATTTCTTACAATTGCCCCCAGTTGGAGCAGAACCTGTCTACAAAGACCCTACGACGACACGATATCAGCCGACACCAAATGAGTTAGCAGGTTATCACTTATGGCTTGCGTTTACGAATGTGATTATCTTGGAGGAAAGTGTTCGCTTTCGGGCAGAACCGGAATGGGGCAGAGGATGTCAACTTGCAAGGCGAGGGGTTTGGTTGCCTGAGTTTGTAGAAATTATCAACTCGAGAGTAAGTGGGAATGCCAGACATCACTTAGCGAGTGGCAGCCTCGTGGCACGGTGCCAACCTTCATCACACCGGATAACGCGACACGCCTCTCGATAAACAACTTATGTATTTCGACAGCAGCAAGTTTGCTTCCAGAAGGTGAGTATCCTATTCGTGTTGTGGCAAACTTCAAAGGCAAATTGGCAAGGCTAGATTCTCAGGAAATCAGTACTATCATGGCATTTCCAGACTCAAAGTTTGGCCGAATGGCCCCGTACTTGGATCTTATCGTAGGAATGCCTGTGCAGCTCACTCAGAACGTTTGCGCAGAGAAGATGGCGGCAAATGGAAGCCATGGAACCCTTGAGACTATTGTTTTCAGCCCGGATACAAGCTTTCGAGTGATTTTACGACAGAGTTGCGAACGTTAGGGTCAAAATCCCTAGTGTGCCTCCGTCTGCTGTGATCGTGCGTATACCGCGAAAACGCTCAGCCCAATCGATTAAAGGATGTCTAGACTCGGACCTATTCCCTTTGTTTTACGACGCACGCCCGTTCAATCAGTGTAATATCATGCTGGCACCAAGCCGATTAGGCAACCCGAGGTCGCTATCGGTTAGAATGGAGCAATTCCCAATGGTGTGCGCAGTAGCATCTACCATCTATACAGTGCAAGGGGAAACACTGAACAACATGGTCGTCACCGACTGGAGATCCGAAAACCGACTAACGAATAAACGCCAGCAGCCATACCTGCTAGTGTCGTGGGAAACATCACGTGACGCTTTCAGGGCGCTCTCTCCGTTGACAAGTGATATCATATCGTGGGCTCATCCACCAAAAGATGCTCTTGTGGAGGAAGAGCGTCTACAACGTCTTAGCGAAGCCACTATGAGCAGACTAGGCATAGCGCAATAGCAGTATTGTGATATTTGCATCCGTCCTCGCTGCCGTGATAGTGTGCATGGGGTTCTTTTTGTTCTCACGACTCACTTGAGTGGTATGCAGTGAGCTAACATTTCGATTCCTCAAACACTTCGATTAATACAACCCGAGACAGGGTTTTGATGAGCAACATTGCAGCAACAATTCCTACTTGACGAAGTCAACGTTGGGATTCAACGACCGAGCTCTATAAGAACAGCAAGAACGTGTCAAGTCCCTGCCCCCTAATTTCACGGTCTCCGTGCAATATGGGAACTCGTCCACGTTTGCCTGCAGACCTCCTACGGGTGGGTTGGGCCGCCATTTGAATATTCTTCTGCACCTTCTTCGAGATGGCCCACATCATGTCGAGTTTCACGGCCACCAAGTGCTTGAACATGCTTAGTATGGCGCTTTGCGATCCCACGACACGTACTCATCTTTGTGCAACCATGAGAGGCCATTCCGCGTGTTGGGGCCACGGCAAAACGTGACGTTCTGGCGGGAATATAGCCATCGACCTCGTTGCAGCCGTATTTTTCCACGTAGCCCTTGTACAGGAAGAGGCATCTTCATCGGTCGAATGTGACGACTTGATCATGCCACCGGGGCTCTACCAGCCTAGCTACCGAAGAAGGAGAAGCAAGTCCGTCGAGACCCGCTCGTCGTACCGAAGGGTGAATGTGAACATAAAAAATGTAGGACATGTATGCACCGCGTTGGTCGCGAAAGCCGTTGTAGTTCCTTGGCTTATTCTCGTGCACTTTGCCCTACTGCACTCGGGAGGTAGTTCTGCAGCGTCTGCAGCGCCATAAGCTTGAGACGGTGGAAATCAAGAATGTGAAGTTTACCGTGCACGAAAGCAGATAATATGTTTTTATTCATTAGCGTTTTCATAGGATGCTGAGCAACATAGAAGAACAATGAAGCAAGCAAGCAAAAGGTTGATAGCACTCTGTGCCTTCACCTCGTGGGCATCACATGGCTTGGGCATTTTGGATCCTCGGGCGGTTGAAGTGGAACGAATGGAACCGGCACAAGTGCCTGCCCAGGGAGTTTCTGCCGCTCGCAACAAACGGGCAGTTATACGCGTAGCAGAAGAGATCATCAACGGCAGACACGTCGTCGACCAGAGCAACCACCTCGGGTTGGTCGGTTTCGATATTGCGGTGATAAAATGGCGTGTCAAGGTAGGCCTGAACGAGCAAGTTGTTCGTCTCGTAGCCAGTGTTGCCGTGCATGAAGTCGCCCCTGAACATCATCAGGTCGCCTGCGTTGTGGTGGATCATCTCACGGTTGGATAGCAGAGCAACACGGCGGTTCCACCCGAAGCCGTACATCACAGTGTCGTCTTGGGTGGCAACAAGCAGCAAGCCAGGAACAGTAGCGAGATTCGCAGCGTGGTTGTCCGCACCCGGAGGTGGAAAGTCACGCCGTATCGGCTGGTCCGCAGCACCGGCCATCGTGCGGAGGAAGTTCTATTCCGTCACGGTTGCATGCGGAAAGAAGGTCAGGTAGTGGCGCCTCAGCAACACCGTCAGCTGACGAGAGAGTGCGTCAGGAAGCCTTGCCGTTGGTCGCATGGGGTCGAAAGCCTCGCCGTTCCAGGTGCCGTTATTCCGTCCGAGCTCTTCGAGGCGAGCAACCGAACGTAGGTTGTTCACGGCTTCTTCGGAAACGACGTTGTAGAGGACTATGTAGCCACTCTCTTGGAGCATTTGACGAGCGTTCATGGTGCACGGGAAAGGAATTTGGGCTCGACTCGGTGAATTAAGAAGTGAGCACATATCGCTAGCATAAGCGTTGGTCATGTTCATCGCCTAGACAGTGGGGCTTTGATTGGTACTTATCATTGGATTCTAACTAACGCTCGTTGTTGGTTGGATGCACTTGGTCGGGCTTTCAGTAAAAGTAAAGTTGAAGCTGGCATTGCTGACTTCAACTTGGACTCAGCTTCAACATGAGGACCAATCACTGGGCTGGGTTTTAAACGAGCGGCTTGGCTGCTGTCCTTATGCTTCGAAGATAAACGGAAACGGATCCTTCTACTTAAGTTTGCATGCTGATCCCACAGACTTCGCCAACCAGCGGGTTCATTGGCATCTACCTCCTTCTAAAAGACCAACACAGTGTGATGGACGAGAAACCAGGAATGCTCTGGTGGGGGTAATCCAAATGCGAACCGCGAGTTTGCACGTGCTTGCGAGTGTGGTCAAGACGACTGAGGAGACCGCCCAAGCTGAATGGCATCAACCGCTTCGCTGAGTGATAATACAGTAGTCCTCCGCATCTAGTGCACGACAAAGGTGACCCTTACCTCCGAATTCGAGACCAAATTGGATCTCTCGAAAGCACGTATGGGTTCGTAGCAATACCTATTGGACGTTCCCGTCCTGTTTGGAGATACCACGCGGGGCTGGGCAAACGCTGACGACAGAGATAGAAAAATACCCTCCTCAGCTGTGGCGACGCTATCTACTGCATGCCAAGCCGTCGTGGGCAGCTACCTGCACGCTGAGTATGCACGTTTTCATATCCACTGCGTAGAGCTCCTCCTTCAGCACCGAAACGAAGCCCCCGCAATTGTTGCATCATAATTCATTCCGCACCATGGCTGGCAAAGATTGACAGGCTAACAACTCTCGGGTAGCGGCCAAGGAAACTGCAGCGAATCAAGAGACCCCTATAACCAGCGCGCGCAATGAAGTTCCACGCTCTTCGCAGTTCACGCCGTACCAGCGCATGCAAGGGATTCTCGAATCTCGCTCGAAAGAGTGTGCCCTTCGCGAGATCTCCACTGTGAACGGTACTAGCTTACTGGGCGTGCTAGCATGCACATAAGTGCTTACTAATAGTGTTGTGTGTGATCCGTAGACCTGCTCGAGTTGCTGAAGACAAACACGACTCCTGAGCAAGTAGTGGTTTGCATGAAGTTGTTGTGGGTGTCGGACCACTGCTACAAGCAGTTGACGTATGCCCACCTCCACTTTGTCGATGCTGACTCGCCAGAGCCGCTCGAAGAGCTGGTAAAGGTTTGTGCTTAGCTCAACATGGAGATATGCTATGGCTAATATGTGAACTTTTGCTTGCTATATGCATAGACTTTCCGTGACAACTATGCGGACAATGCGCAAGACGTTGACTCCCTGCTTTTCACGGCAACAATCTGGAGCGTCAAATCAGAGGACAGCAACCTTCCACCACCGGGCTCCATCGTCCGCATCTCGAAGTACTCCAACCCTGGTTTGTTCCGAGAGCTTCAGTGCCAAGCTACGGTCCGTCTGGCAAGCTTGGTATGGTCGTAGGCTTGGTGTGGTGAACGACGCTTGTGCGTTCAGCAGCTGTTGAATTTCATCTTTGCAACTTCAATATCATTTTGGTTGCTTCTTACTGGTCAAAACGACACACTACCGAGAGCGATCCTCGAGAAGCTTCATTGCGCAATTCGGACCCGAGGCGACAGAGACCCAACGTAAGCGGCTCATTGGTATTTGTATGCGTTGCGTCTAGTCTAACCATTGCTGTCCAGATGCCAAAAAAAGCAGGGATCGTCTAACTACTCGTACGAAGAGCAAATTCGGCTGGTCACGGAAGTGGACCAAGTTCTTCCGATTGCACACTCGGACTGGGAGGCCGTGAGAGCGGCGTTCAACAAGAATGCGATCTCGAAACACCGTGCTCGCTCTATTGAGAGCCTGAAGCGGAAGTTCAACGTTCTCTGGCGGGCGTCCGAGCGCATCGGCGAATCGAATCGGACAGCCTTACACGCTCTATCGAGCGACGTCAAGCGTCGGATCGACGAGAGAGCATACCGTCGTCGATACGACCGTAGCCCCCTGCCACCATCTACAGTGCACCACGCGCACCCCGCATCCTTACCGAATCCCGGGCAGACGGATGGACGTGAATCCAGAGAAGCTTCTGTTGTCCCTGTCGTCAGTCCTAGCGGCTACACGTCTTCCACGGATGTTTCGGTCGACGTCGCTGTTGCCGACAGTGCTCATACTATCCCAAGTGCAGGGTCGACGAGCGGAGAGAGCTCATCCTACGATTCGGACGTGGCCAGCGACTTCGTCGCTTCGAAGACGAGAGTCCAGAATGCCTCTGCCTCGGACAACATCGCTCTCTGGAGCAGCAGCTTAAGCATTTCGAGAGTGAAGTGATCCATGAGCTACGAAATATGTACCAGAGGGAGCGAAAGGAAAGAAAGCGCGAGCGGAAGCATGACATGCGAGCTTCTAGCCGCGAGCTACAACAGTTGCAGGAGTGTGTGTTGACGCTAACATCTTAACGCCTTTTGCGCGATTGAATACAGCATCTTTCATGGCAGCTTCTCTCTGCCTGCAACGCTTCAAAGGTTTGTTACCTTCCGTTACAGGTTTGATGGCTACAATGTTCTTTCGGGACGTTCCCTCCAAGAATTGTCCAACTCTTTGGTTCCGGGACAGTCACTGCCGAAGTTGGTCATTAAAGTTGATCGACGCGCCATGATACGATGCAGCTGGAGCTAAGAGTCCGGAATGGAGCAGTAAATATCGCAGCAGTGTGGAATTTGCCCTCGTGAGTGTAGATAGACTGCGAGATGTAAGGATAGTTGCGCTGACGATGTTTGTGTTTGCGTGTGTGTTCAGGTGCTCGACTGACTCAATGTAAGGGGAGGTGTATTGTCGATGCTGAAGTAGCTGTTTCAAATGACGCACAACGAACTAATAAGCCTGCAACTTTGTGAACAGAAGCGAAGGTTTCGAGCACGGATTGCTACGAGATGGCTGGATGGGGTAAGGGTGCAAAGGGCTTGGCAAAGGCGGTTCGAAACGTCATCGATTAATCTTGCGCGATAATCTTGCGGGATTTCAAGGTCAGCTATACGCCGTCTAGCTCGCCGCGCAGGCGTCGCTCGGATGTCAGCCCTCGTGTACAACGAAACCCGCGGTGTGCTCAAGGTATTCCTACAATATCTTATACAGGAGGCTGTCGTGTACACAGAGCACGCGCATCGTAAAACTGTGACTACGATGGACGTGCTGTTTGCACTCAAGCGCCAAGGTCGCACTCTCTATGGCTTCTGAAACTAAAATCCAAGTCATGCGTGAGCACAGCATGCTTACTACCTGAAAACGCGTTCATTGAGTGCTAAAACAAATGACATGGAACTTCCAGCTGATCCTTCACACTGCGCTTGGCACCACTTACTTCTCCTTCCTCTGCAGCCTGACCAGCCTAGGCTTCGTGCAGCTGGGCGCGTACGCATTTCACTGCTTGCGCAGGTCGTGCACGTCCAGCTTTTTTCTGCTGCCATTTACTTGGCTTTCTTTTGCGATTTGGCCGACCTGGCCTGCTTGTAGCTGCGAGCGTACGCCGCTTGTTGCGTGCGCAGCTCGTGGAGTTCCTTGCCTGTATAAAGATGTATAATAGGTAGTGTTAGCACACACACCAAGGATAAATGCAAACCAGCTAGAAAGCACAGGGAATATACGTACGGCGCGCCCGCTTCTTGGCCTTCGCCGTGCGTGCATTGGCAAGCCGATCAGGTGCAGCTGTAGTTGGCACCTCGGTGCCGGAGCTTGGCTGGTTCACCGTGGACTCGGAATCGCTGCTGGCCATCCCGATTACCAGTCCAGGATCGTTCAAAGTACACGAGATGCCTGCTGCACGCGCGTTCCAAATGCAGTAAATGAATAAAAGTACATGGATCAGCACGCTGCGTAGCAAATGTGCATCTTACCTTCTTGTGCTCTGGAATGGGATATTGTAGGCACTAGCGGAAGCTCGCGCTGCAGTAGAACGGGATTAGTATAGCGTGTCCTACCAAGCACCTCTCGTCACAGCTACGCGCACATTCACTCCTCGCTGTTGCAGCCCGTTGCCTTCCGGCATCTTTATGCAGTTTGTCTTGATGACAGAATATGACCTCCGATTGGGTGGTCCACACATTTTCTGAAGTTGCTCAAGCAACATAAGGTAAAATCGAGTTCACCTCACGTAAATCCACATAAACAAACCTAAACCTTCTTACGGAGCGTCCTCCCCGGGTACCCCGGGTGTACCCGGGTAAGCAGTTCTCGCCACCAAACGCGTTTACCTAATGGTAACCTTGGTTTCTTTCCACATGACTAACGTCGGTGCCAATGGTGTCTACGAGATCAGCACGAGTCCTGCAGAATTCGCGCAAACTGCCACCACTGTAGAATTACTGTGTGCTAACGAGATCCGTTAAATTTCCTTGAAGTCCAATTGAAGCTGCCCAGTCCGTACGTCGAGCATACTCCACCAAATCGTATTTTCTCCACGCTGGCAACAGCACCATGAGAGACGGATCATTGTGCTTTCTGTCGTATTGGCACGACGTTGCAAGAAAGTGAAAAGGAAGGAGCTCATACCGATTGCGAAGCTCTTCCTGTACGTATCCATCGAGGAAAAGCAGCACGTTCTCGTTTTCTCCTTGCGAAACGCGAAAATATCCGAAGGCCAGCAAACCCGAAAATATCCGAAGGCCAGCAACTTGTTGAACCGAAGGCACCGGTTCGTTGTCCCATCAAGATATACCATGGCAGTCGAACTATCTGAAGATTTAATCTTGCGAATGATCAACACCTTCTGCTTGTGCATTACGACCAAGTAAAGCGCCAGCAGCAAGAGCAAGCACGACTTGCCCACTCCTGGGGAGCCGACCATCACGAGACGGCGCTTTTCTTCGTCATTCTCAGGACCAAATCCGGTAATTACGTCTGGCAAACGCTTCTTCAATGCCCTCCAGAGCATTATTTCCTCCAGCCGTATAGGATATGACGGCGGAAACCCTCCGTACCCAGCCCAAAAGGCATGAAGAATGGGTGTTGTCACGAAAGACGACGAATTGTTGCTCTCAAACTTCGCGAATATTTCCCTTATCTCCTCTTCAGAAACGTCAAGTGGCTTCATTGGATCTGTGAGGTCGTGACGTTCCCGTTTTGCGGAAATCCTCACAACTAGCGGGCACATAATGTTTCTTCCATTGCTTCCAACACGCTTGTCGAGTTCAACCGGAAGCTTTGCATCGCGGCTTGAGAAAATCTTCACGAAAGGTGCGCTTATCTTGTAAGGATGAGAGGGGCAGACGCTTTCGATAATAGCCTCTCTCACCCTATCAACACTAGTCGAGTCACTCAAAATGACAGAGCGGTGGCAGCATCTTCGTATAGAATTCCGGTGGCATCTACCAACTGGAACCAGATCGTCGGTACCTCCACCAGCAACGGATCACACGGCATCATCCCTAAATTGCCAAGTGACGTTTGTGCCAGTGTTCGATCAACGTGAGCATCTTTATTGGCGAACACTTTGGGCTCGGATGCGTCAAGACCGGCAGGAAGCAGACGGGAAACGTCACTCACAAAACGATAAACCGATGATCTCCCCGACGAGACTAAATGCATCAGCGAGGACAGTATTCTCCGTGCCTATCCACCAACTGGAACCAAATCTTCGGTTCCTCCAGAAGCAACGGGTCATCAAGATTATTTCCCACATCGTACAGCGATGTCGTAACTTCCAACAGCGCTCGCTCGTCATGCGCCGCTCGATTCGCAAACACCCTTAGATCGAATACATTAAGACTGGCAGAAGATGCGAAGCGAGCATAGGAGAAGCCTCTCTCAGAAAGCGAGACACACGCCCTGGCCGGCATTTCCAACGACATCAGGGAAGATTCTGCTTTCCCTTGTCGATCCACCAGCCGGAACCAGGTCTTCGGTAGCTCCAGAAGCAACGGGTCGTCTGCATCCTTTCCCGCGTCGCCCAACGCATCTGACACTCTTAGAGGCTTTCGACTATCACGCGCTGCTCTGTTGGCGAACACGCGGAGGTCAAAAGCATCAAAACCTGCAGGAAGACGCAAAATGAGCCAAGGAAAAAGCCTCTCTCAAGAGGCGAGGCACCGACACGATACACGGAAACTCCAAAGACATCAGCGATGATACCGCTCTCCCTTGCCGGTTCACCAGCTGGGGAACCACACCTCATGATCCTCGGTCATGCTCGGCTTGGCTCAATGCAAATTCTTGAATGGAAAAACGTAGCGACAAACATTCTGATACCTTTCCCAGAAAAAAAACAGCCCGTCGAGAAATTCAGAGAAGGACCTTCAATCGGTTTGTGAACTTAAAAAAGTACTTTAGATAATACAAAAAAACACGCTTAGTAGAATTTAATTTGAGTTTGAATCACATCGCGGCACTGCCGGTCAAGCAAGTGGATGCTTTATTGTGGGTTTATATCACTGCGAAAAAGCGCTCGTTCATGATCCTCCTGAATACTAAGCTGGTAGAGAATTCCAATGGAGATCTCCTCAAAAACAACTTCTGTTTGGTATTTTAAAGTTGAAGCGGTTTGCTGAGCTGAGAATAATCAGCACCACCACAAATACTCCGGCGCACTAACGACCCCGCTAGCTGTTGTAGAGACTGCGGGGAGGTCACGATGGATGCGCTGCTGGATCGGCTCTGGGAGCTCGCGAACGAAGAAGATGAGCCGCTCAGTGGCCGGCGCAACGAGCGGATCACGGAAGCTCGGGCTCTGTGGCGAGCACTCGAAGTGCTTTTGACGGCGCTGAAGCCCCAAGAAGTGGTAGTTGGCGATGGAATATTCACGAAACTGCTCGCGTGCGTTCGGTCCGTGCTAAGCGACCCGGGCTACTGGGCGGCTGCGGCACTCGAAGGTTCGACAAGCGACGTTAGCAGCGACAGCTCCGTTACTGTCTTTGTTTGCGTCAATCGCGTGCTGCTTAAGGTGGGGAGCCGAGGCGAGCGAGAACGCGAGGCGCTGGTCCGCGACGGCGTGGCAGACTTGATCGTCCGCTGCGGAGAGACCGAGCAGCAGAACTTTACTCTGTCGGCTTCTGAGGTAGCTGCGGTTTTGCAGACGCTGGAATCGTTGGCAATGGACAGCAAGAACCGACCGAGTCTGCTGATATCCCACACGATTCGACTGTGCATCGCGCTGATGCACAAACATGACACCGTGTTCGCGGTACAGCTCCGAGCATGCCAATTTCTGCATTACATGGCACTAGAAGAGGACTGCAAGGAGAGAATAGGGCGTCATGGAGGCCTGCAAGCAGTAACGACAGCGCTGACACGTTTTGCCGCGGAGGGCGAGTTCGTTATCACGTCTTTGGACGTCCTTTTCTTTCTCTGCGTTGAACTCGACCGGGACGATGTTGTGCCTACTATTCCATTCCGAAGTGTTAATGCGGCTGTACTTCAAGGGGTTGTTAATGCCGTCGTTGGTGCAATGCGAGCACTTCAGAGCGTGGAGCTGGTACAAGCAAACGGCATAGCTGTTCTCAACAGGTCAGTGCGCTCCTGAAACCTAAAATCCATATTGCTGAATTGATCAGAGTGAACTTTATATTTTTTGTTAGCTTGGTGATGCATCCACCAGTGAAACGAGTGTTGTGCTCCATCAATATTTGGGACATTGCCGACAATGGGTTGTCCACGACTGCTACGGATGAAGCTGCATGCGACTTCGTCGAGCTGCTAGAAATGCTGCTTCGGGACCCTGTCACGTTTGCATCGCTCAGAAAGACGCTCACAATTTCTCCTTCCCACGCACAAGGCGGAGTGACAAAGTCACGGTAAACCAATTCACTTCTGGTGAAAGTTTGCCTATCACAACTTCTAACGCTGAACGTTTGTGTCAAGCAGATTGAAAGTTTTGAAAAGCCAAGTGGAGGCCCTCCGTCACAGCCAAGTTGGAAGTAAGGAAAGCAATGCTCGGATGACGCTCGTTGTGA
Organism: Phytophthora crassamura; assembly: GCA_033557995.1. NCBI lineage: Eukaryota > Oomycota > Peronosporomycetes > Peronosporales > Peronosporaceae > Phytophthora > Phytophthora crassamura. The sequence goes on from JAUCED010000004.1 coordinate 5,220,900, forward strand.
ATCGGTTGGAGAGTCTACTCGACGAAGACGTTCCTGAAATTAATGATCCCGTTGTTACGCCTTCCGTTGAGCTGCCTGCCTCGGTGGATGGAAGCTGTATCGATTACGAGGCTTACGGTCAATTCATAAGCTCTACTGCACATCCGGCCGTGCCTTCCCGCGCATCGACTCGTTCAGAATATGATAGTGGCGATGAATTTCCAATCGACTCCGCACGAAGTCCAACTTATATGAGTGACCTACAGGGTGATGATGGATTGCTGCTTGGTGAAGGCTCCGGTTACTTCGAACAGTTCCTTCAACCTAGTTGTGCTTCAACGAAAAATACTTCCGTTCCTGATGTAACCGAGTCGAATCCAGTGGACCAACTTGACTCATTATGTAAAATCGCCAATGGCGCTAGAGTTTGCGCGAAGGTCCATTCAGCCCCTGCTACAAGAAATCAAGAAAACACGAAGGTACCTGGTCGAGAGTATGAAACTACAACATTAAGCTCATCAGTGGCAGTTCACAAATCTGAAAAGTGGCGCAGTTTGCACGAATCGAACGCGCGCGAAGCCACGTGTGTTAAAGGCGAGAACCCTCGCACGTCAGAGGAAGAAGCTCAGAAATGGCAGGTTCTATACGAAGCTAGTGCCCGTGAGGTGGAACGAGTGCGAAGTGCATCGCGTGAGTTGGAAGGGCGTTTTCAAATCGCTGTACGCCGCGCGAAAGAACAAACGAAACTTCTGGCTCTGCAAAATGCTCGTATTGGCAGCCATGGCAACGAACACCAGCAAATACTTCGTCGAATGCACTCGCTAGAAATGTCGTTAGATGAAGCTGACCGACGGTGTCAAGTAGAACGGACGCTTCGCTCTGCCGAGGCGACCCAATGCGAACAACTTTCGCTGGCGCTTAGTGAGTCCATGAGTGAGGCAAAAACTCTGGCGGCGCAGCAATCAAGCGCCGCACGTGAGCTGCAGCAAAAAGAGGCAATGCGATCGGAGTACATGATGCGAACTCGCGAAAGCAAGCACGACAAACAGCGTGCGGAAATTGAGCGTGATAACGCACTGTTGCAGATCGAAATCCTAAAGCACGAAAAGGTAAGCTACTCGGTCGCTAGTCATCGTCTATACTAAACCATCGGCTAACGTTCGGTGGTTTTACAGGCTGGAATTATACAGCAACTTTCAGACTGTCGACGGGAAGGATTTGAGAGTTTGTCGATGCGAGAAGAAGATGTGGATGCTCGTCGTCCTGGCGTTTTTACAGAATTGGAGAAGGCAGCAGCTACACAGTCTGGACAACGCCATGAGGATTTTTTTCATCAGATGACAGGGCTGACTCGCCGAAATTCGCTACCATCTGAAACTCTGGTTGGATACCTTTCAGTTCCAGTGAAGTCAGAGGTGGTGCCAACCTCTTTGCACCGATCTTCGAGTGGCTATCCCATACAAACCAGTACATGTAGTGTAGATCCCGAGCTGAATGCTGATCCCAACTCAGTCGGGACCGCCGAGATTCAGAGCTGTCTATCTTCTGTATTTCAGTTTCTTGATACATCCATGGACGGAGCGAGCGAAGATGGTGTTCACGTGTCCATAGTCCGACGGTTCTTCCTGGAGTGCGGGCTGGTGCAAGCCCCGCAATTACGACCGGCCGATGTTGATGTCGTGCTGGCTAGTGTTTTGACTCAATGCCAGTTGAACCGGAAAAAGACGCTGGTACGCAAGGACTTTGCCACCATGTCGGGTCAAACGTGGTCACCTCCGCATGGCTGGGCCAAGAAAAAGAGAAACTCATCGCCGACAAAATCTATGACCCTGGCTGCCGATGCCACGCGCTTTCGGTTTTTTAACCAAGACTCATTCAACGAGGCGGTCACTTTGGTTGGTATGCGAAGGTTCCCGAGATCCGATCTTCTTCGCGTACTCCAAACGGTGGTGGCTCTGTATCTGCGTCCATACATGAACCAACAACGAACCCAAGGTTTGCCGAAGTCTTCTACTTCATGTGGACTCAACCGGAGATCAATCACTGGCGCTGGATCACCGTCACAGGTTTGCAGTCGAGCCATGCGAGCGATACTCGATGGCTTGGCACTCCATATCGGTCACGGCAATGAACAGGCCAATCTACGAAGTACCAACACATCTGGTGTGGAGGAGGGTGAAACGAGGTGTCATTTATATCCTCCGTCTTCGACCAGCCGACGAGAAGATGTGGTGTACTCAATGCTGGAAATGAGTCGAGTCCTGTCACGTGAACAGCGTCCACTGGGGACAATTTGCGAATTCTATGGCTGTCAGCACCTCCCGAACGCTGCTGCAGCAGCCGCAATCTCGATCACCAAGAACGAGCTCTTCGGTTTGAGCTTTGAGCTTGTACTCAATTTTGCTGTCGATTTTGAGCTCATCCCTTCATTCATGGACCGGATCAGTCTGAAACACTTGCACACTGAGGTGGCAGGACTACTGAAGACATATTTTGCTCTTCACGACAAAGAGCCGCCCAGTGGCGCTGATGCCGAGACGCTAAAGAAAGTGGCTTTTGCGATGGTATTGGCCAGGCTTGCATTGGAACTCTTCAGCACCAAGCCTGGATACGAGACACCCGAGCAACAGATCACGGGGCTTCTTCAGTGGCTCGACAACTCTCCTGGCCGTGAGAAGATCATGCGCAAGGCAGGATTTCCACTTGTCATCCGGTTTTCTAGACAACTGTACGCAGTAAAGACGTAAAAAAGGACAACAAAGTTCAAAAAGCCATTGGGTAGATTGTGTCTTCCGTATGTAGAGCTGAACATGAAAATTTCGAGATTGCTGTTGTTTCACCTACACGATCAGAAGTTCCCATACCAAGGGAACGGAGGACATATTCTCCGTGGAAGTGAAACCACTTCGAACCAAGACGGAAAACGCGTGCCTTGCCCAGAAGCGTCCAAACGCCTCTTCACAACTGCGATGTAGCTGTCGAGGCTATGCCAGTGCTTTTGCACCTTGATCATGGTCTCCGTTTTTGTGTTCTGCAGCGTATTTACGGAACTGCGATTTGCCACAATTCGAAGTGCCTTAGAGCTTTCGCTGTACACTTGCTCGGCTTTCTCCGAGCTCAAGAACTCTAAGAGCTCCTCCTCCAGCCCGAAAATCTGCTCCTCGCAAACGATCGTTTCGTGTTGCAGCGTACGTATCTCCGTAAGTTCTCGAAGTCGTCCTTCAGATTCTAAAAGTTTCTGGGCAGTTCGCACCTCCACGAAATGCGCAGTCGGCTCAAAATGGATCACTGTTACTTCACTGAAGTACGCAGCCATCCAACTCGGGACAGCGTTTGTATCCGTATAAATCATGAAGACCTTACAAGCATCGCTGCTAAACTCAAACGCCGGTGCATCACTCCGCAATAAATGCCCTCTATTTCTCCCTGAAGCACGGGATACATCGTCTTGGTCAGCATTTTCCACGATGGCATCAGGCGGATAACACCAACAACGATGCCCACCGCCGCTGCGTCTACCCGAGTTCAGGTCATGGTTGACGGAGTCAAGAAGTGCCCTTCGTTTCGCACGAAGAAACGAGTACAGTCCGTGCATCCGATCTTGGCAGATATCTGTAAGAATCAGATACGCCTCTTGCTTAATGCTTGCTTCAATCTCTTTCCATACTGCTGCATCACTTGTAGACGTATTAGCTGAAGCAACACTGAGCTTATCAGAGCCCAGATGCTTTTTCAGCCAGTCCGAAGCGACTCCGTAAGGGTCGATCAGGAGTGGCAAACAATAGGAATATAGAGCGATTACAGCACTTTCCAAGACACTTTCATCACTTGTTGAAAGCCCATTCAAGTTCATCTTTGCCAGCTCAATTTCGCGGAGCTGAAAGGTTTCGAACAGTGGTCTACGACTGGGGGAAGGCACAACCGAATGCACTGAAGCCGCTTCAACCCACAACTTGTGCAGCTGCAAACGCATCGTGTAAGTGAGACTCGAAGCATAGGCGACTGTTGCTGTTGAGAGAAGCAAGTCTGCTTGCCAGTGCTCAGCAAACTGGGCATATTCATCGTACTTCTTCTGCCATTTCTCCCGCGTCGAAGATAATGCTGTCCATGCGGCATTCGTCAGATGCAGCAACGAGATCGTATCTTGCAGACGTCCATCAGCCCGTTGCCGCTCCAATTCCGACAAGTCTCGACGTTCACTCGCGTGCTGTGAAGATGTGGTTTGTTCATAAATGTCCAACTTACTCTGGAGCACTTGCGCCTCAGCTTGTTTCAGTATTTGTTGTTCCCCTTGTAGCTGCGCATACTTCGGCATGGCGAGAACGAAGTCACGGGCAAATGCAGTGCACTTTTGGACCCATTCACACAGGATGCCAGCGACCTCGTGAACGGACGCAAACAAGTCTTTGTCGAAATCAGGCGACCTACAAATCGGAAGGAGAGAGCTTACCATTTGCTCCGTGACCTGGTCAGGGACTTCAAACGTCATGAGCAACTTCCAGAACGATGAAGTCTTCAGTTGAATTGCCACATTCTGCCAATAGTTCATGATGATTTCGTCTGGATCCATTTCATCGCGACCTTCTACTGGCTCGATACCAAGTAGCACACCAAGACATTCAGAGAGCTGGTAAATTGACGACGGGATCCGACTCAGCGATGCAAATGCGCCAACTTGCCTACGCAAGCGACGTCGTGCCACCATCACGACATCAACAACACCCGATTTGTCATTGATTTTGTTTCCTTCTTCGTTTTTTTCAGTGTCAACGCAATTGTCGTTTGTCTTCTCTTCAGCCTTTTCTTCTTGGTCATCTTTGCCGTCCTCTGCGTCTTCCTCATCCACGAACGCTTCGTAGAAAACATGCAGTGAACCTCTCATCTGTTCAAATACTTGCCGGGAGTCTTTGATTAAATCATGGTACTCTTGCGTCACAGTATCAAGTCGCTCGCGTTGAGCGGCTACCAAGGCTGACGCTAGTTCGAGTCCTCTCGTCATCTTGTCCGTCATAATTTTCTCTCTCTCCAAGCTGCCAGACATTCGGCGTCTCAACTCCGTCTTTTCCAGCACCTCAGGAAGCAGTTGGTCAGCTTGCTGCTGCTCGGTTTCCAAGATCCGAGCTGTTTCGTCAATAAACGCCAGCCCGGTCTTAAATCGTACTGCATTCTTCGACACGGAATTCTGGAGCTGTTGGTAATGGACACAAAACATGGCTAAGTGGTCAACCAGCATACCCGGGTCCATACCCACGCGTTCAACGATTTTGCTCAAGTTTTTGACGCCATCACCGTCGTGCCAACACCTTAAAAATTGACCAGTAGTTTCGTATACCTGAACGGAGGCTTGAGCAAGTTGCATCAGCAGTTGTTTGTCTGGCCCTGCCGGACAGTGCGAAAGACACTTTTGCGCAACAGTTACCAGCCCGTCGGTCGGCCATTCCCCGACAAAGTTGACGTCGCAGTTCCTGACAATGTTTGGGAATCGCCACATTACGGACGCCCAGTTTTCAGTATCATTCTCAGCCCGTGCGACTGGGGTGAGGACCAACACGAACTGAAGCTTCTGTCTCACGTACTCGAAGAAATAGTCTAGAATTGCGTTTTTTGAACGCAGAGTGGGAGATGCTTGCTGATGGGTTACCACCGTTTGACGGCTGTCAGCTCGCGATATCTGCGGTGAGCCCTTGTCTCGCTGGACGTACTCTCGAAGAATCGAAAGCATCTCTTCATCCAAATCCTCGTGCGAGATTACTTCAGATGGCAAGTTGAATCCACCGAGAAACCGATCAATTACTTGGTAAGGATAAGCCTGAGGCTGTAGGCCCGTGTCTCTTACGATGAAGACCAGGGATGCCTCGCGGGCTTGAACAGTTTTTAACATCGCAACCCGAAGCGCAGCGTTCCATTTACTCCTCATCGCTTCGTCATCGACATGCATTGGACTGAGAGGAGTCTGGGAGGTGGCCGCCACAGGAATATGGTACATCATTGACTCTTTCTTGCAGATGTGGCATGCCAATCTCGTGATAGTGGCAAGCTTCCCCCCGCGTTTACCAAGTAATAATACAGCTTTCCGCTCCATTTTAAGCAGCCGGCTCATCCTTAAGACGTGTTTGATCACATATGAGCACAGTATGATCTCCATTGATTCCGGACTGCTTGACGTACTTGAATCAGCTTGATTCATTGCCGTCATGCTTCTCGCGATCGCGTGCTCGACCTTTGGCATATCATTAACTTCATGATACCCATTTCGATAGGCTCCGGCGGGGACATCGCCAATAAACGAAAAGTGCAACTCGTTTTCCACCCAGGATTGAGTCAGAGTCGGGTTCTGGAGTGCCGATCTGTCGAAACGAGCTGGAAAAAAGGAATCGTCGGCTACTCCAAATGTCGCCAGGGCTATGTCAATCACGCGGCGGTGAAAGGCGAAGGACTCCTTCGAATCCAGGATTCTATCCCCCAATATGCGTGAAGTTTCATGGCACCACAGTCGAGCGAGAGATGGTTTCTCCGTGAGCGTCAGAGCGGGGCGGATATTGCAGCAGATAGTTTTGATAATCTGGAACAGTTGACCAGCGCGGTAGTTGAATTGTAGCTTGACTGGGTTAACTGTTGCTTCTTTCGAAAGAACAGTGCAGTCGCAGCCTGATGTCAATGCTCGGTACAGCTTCACGCTGGCTCTGATCATTATTCCCTGCAGTTGGTCGGCTTCTTTGGATGCAGCAATGGCCGCTCCTCCTGCTGGAGCTGATGAAGTCCCAGATATCTGCGATGGGTCACTTGACACTAACTGGGACGAAGGGAAACTTTCACAGATGCTGGTCAGATCCGAGTCGGAAAATGGCTGCAATGTGACAGGTGTACATCGTCGCACAAGTCGCTCCAAGTCGTGGACTTCAGTCTGACTGTGTTGACTGGGAGTCCGAAGGGTTGTGAATGGAACGAAATTGTGACAAGGAGTCAACGCGTTCGTAACTGGATCCACAACGGTCCGGTGTTCCACCATCATGCGTAATAGCTCAAGTGCCGAGTCCATCCTACGATTCGGGTCGAAGCATTGCAAGTCATCTACAAACACGAAGCTGGGCTGTTTCAGTGGCGTCAAATTGACGTCTTCGGAACTGAGAGTTTGTTGGGGTACCGGTGATTCGCGCTTCGTATTTCCTTGCCGCTCGATCCGAATACGCTGCAGAGCCGCTTCGAGATGAACAAGTACGCTGCTTGCACCAGTATAGTATCCAGAGTAGATGTTCGAAATTGGTGTATCTTCAGGAGTTGCTTCAATAGAGTTTGACGTGTTTGCGCGAGGTGGTTCCGGTTGCCCAGAAGACGATGCGGTTACAGGCACCTCAACTTTCTGAGACATCGCGCAGCTCAGGAGCATCCACGCAGAGCCACACACCGTTTTACCACAGTCATTTGGGCCATAAAGGGTGACGGGATAGTTTGACAAAAGAAGTTGACCAGACAAACAAAACGCTGCTGCTGTAGTTGGAGTGGGAACCAATAAATGGCTTAATCTAGGACCCAACGAGCTCGACATGGCAGAACTGTTTGCATTGCGTTTACCACCGGACGCAGGCCCCAACATCACTTGGATCCAACGGTTGTAGTATTCGGTCCACGGGAGCCATTTCGATCCAAACTCCAGCGAAAACCCGTAATGATATATCGTCTGCTTCCCGCTTGCTATCGCCGAACTACTACCATTATTTTTCTCTCCACTCATGTTGTTTGAGATGCTCCCTGCTAGTGCTCCATTGGGGAAGAACAGCAAAATTAACCGCTTCAACGTGGATTGCTCGCTGTGAGGACCACGAAGAATGAGGTCGTACAAGAACACGTGGAATTTCTGTCGCTCAAGTGCGTTTGCCGTGCCTCCCACTCCCCATACAAGGGCTTGCAAGAAAAGACAGTGGACGGCAGTGTTGCGTTGCTTGTCACTCGTCAATGAAACAAACTTTTTCCACGATTGCTTCAGTCCGCTATGAAGCATTCCAAGCATCCATTGAACGCGCAGTACGGATTGCCCTCCGCAAATGAAGCTTTGAAATTGTGTGGCCACAAAGTCCAGAGTAGCCGAAACCGTCTCCGCCACTAACGTGTCCAATAATGCGAATATGAACTCGGCGTATCCTTCAAACTCTGTCTTTCGGAGGGACTTCCACACGGCATATGCATTTTCCCAGCCAGCCGTACTGTGATGATCACTGTCCATGTGGACCGTTCCAACGCGGGTGATGAAGGAGGGAGAGGCGTTCGTCAGTGTAGTTGTTTCCATTACAAGGCGAACATATTCAGGAATTATCAAATATTTTCCTGAAGAAAGTTGCAAGCCTTTTCGATACCCTGGAACATCATCTTGGAGCTCTTCCACGGTATGAAGTAATTGCTCGCTCCACAGCGCGTCTAGGTCCCCATCGAAAACGAGCCACGTCTGCGTGCGCTTGTCTGCCTTAAAACACATTTTTGCTTCGTGGAGTAGTTTACTGAAAACGCTGTGGGAGTGGTCTTCTGCTTCCAAGTCAAGCAATTGTCCAAGCCGAAGCGCTCGAGGGCACACACCTACACACCGCACTGGACTTACCAATGTCGTTTCCTTTTCAGCATCAATGCGCATGGCACGTACGCTACTCCGATCTTGGGTCTTTTTCTTCGAGATATGTGTCAATGCCCGTGAAAGTGAAGCATACAAACTGGTTTTTCCAGTCTGTAGATCACCTATGAGCACGATCATGCGGTGGTGTCTTAGTGTTTGCAGAAGCTGCACTGTTTTGAGTCCAAACTCGACGCCGAACCGTTTCCAAGAGCGCTCGTTTGTGCGAACATAGCTCTCTACATCGTCTTCAAGACTCCGTTTCGGTTTGCCTACACCAACTCTTGTGCTGGGGCCCATGGTGTTTCCACGAACTGTTCTGAGGTTGCTCTTTGACATGTGCAGTTCTCTCACTAATGCCAGCGAATTCAAATCGCGTACCATAGCGTCAATCATGTGAAGACTAGTCGCTGGGACCAAGCAACCCAAATGTTCTCGAAGTGCAACGTAAACATTGCGGTGCTCCATTCTCTCTTCGTCGTGCTTCGCAATAGCTTCAGCAGTAGCATCATTAGAAAGAGGTTCGTACGTTGATGCTGCTGAAACTTCCTCACTTCCCTCAAATTCAGAAGATATCAAAACACTCCTCCTCGTACGTCGGCGATACTCTCGGTCAGTACTGTTCAATTCCGTAGCGCGCTTCACAACACTCTTGATCAGACGTAAATTTGCCACCCGAGACCCAATACCTTCATGCTCACTCGCTCTATCTGGTGAGACCATGCGCTCAAATCCACGTTCGAATGCGGCCAGCACAGCCACTACAAGTTTGGCCAGCGGCGTCGCATGGAAGAACCTTCCGCGTTGCAACTCAAACTCGGCTAACCTCTCGATATCTGGCGTTTGCACTGCGACAGTTCGGAAGAAGAACCTTGCGTCTGCCATTAAACGTTCATCCCGATGATTGTCACTAAGTGAAATGTTGCGGGGGTGCCGTGGTGTTAACGTTAATAAAAATAATGCGCCTGTCCTAAGGCGAACTCGGTCGCCTGCAAGAGTGCATTGCGTATGTCTTGCAGCGAGGCTCGTCATTACTTGTGCACACAGTGTTGTCACCATTGATACACTAGTCGCATCCAAGAGCTGGAAGTTGTCGACGCATAACCAAGCCCCCGAGGATGCAGTAGCCTTGACATAATTCCCCAACTCTTCAAACGATATTTTCCTGTTCCCGCACTGATATGTGACGTACAGTCGACCGCATAAGCTAGCTAGCTGTTGACATATTGTGGACTTTCCAAACCCAGCAGGTCCCTCCAAGCACGCCCCATTCACCATGGTGCTCGCTGCCTGGGCAATGGTGTGAAAGCAGCGCATCGTGAGCGGGGTAACCAATAGTCCAGTTGATCCATTTCCCGAATATTCCAGTCCGTAAGGCAGATATGCGGAGGTCATCATCGTTATGCTCAGTACGCTGTCGATAAAATAGAAGCGTGGCTGCGCGATCCAAGTCAGACTTGGCTGGCAACATGAAGGTGTACTCTTCTGGCTGTTCTGACGCATTTCGCGAGAGCTCTCGAAACTTTCATCTACCCAAATGCCTCCAACTTCTCCAAGGACGTCGTTGCTTACGTCACGAAGCTGTCCTAGTAGCAGCAGAACATTCGCTAGCGTCGTTTTTGCGTGAGGGTACGCTGCTACTTTAATCTCTTTGCTGACCGACTCGACGTTCTGGTGGAGATTGTCCGTCAGCTCGGTCCACGCTTTTCGCTGATTCAGACTCTGATACGCCTGCTCCGAGTCCAAGGTCCAGACAAGCTGAATTGCAGCTAGAAGAGATTGTTCGGGCCAAATCAGGCACCACTTGCGAAATTCTTTGCGGGGAAGATCGCTGCAGGCCGTGCGGATCGACGCGTGCAAGATGGTTGTCATGGACGTTTCGAGTTTGGCTAACCATGTCGACATCGGCGTCCCAGCCGTGACAATCGGCGAGCCAAGCGGAAACGGCTCGCCAGCTGAACTTAGCAGCGCAGTGATCTCCTTTGCTGTGTTCGTTTGCACGCTGTGGATTCCAGGAAAACACCGCGATAGCGCTTTCCAGAGAGCTACGTCGCCTGGTACCCTAGCTAGAGCTAGCGCAGTCACCAATTCAGCATCGGAAAGAAAGTAAAAGCGAGCGAAACTCGATCGCTTAGTGTGGAACCCTACCCGAACAGCGCCTCTCAGTGTATCTAGGATTTCTCTGCATTGCTCCAGGTCGGACATCAGGGCTTTTACTGGGGAGATTTGGGTGTTGTCGGGGTCCCTCGATGAACTTGGCCGCTGAAAGAACCGTGTGCAGCCAGGTTTGACCGTAAGAGTAGCGTGTGTCGATCGGTATAGCTCAGCCCCACTTCCAAAAAGCTGGGATTCTTTTGAATCGCTCTCAACAATGCCGGCAGCAAAGAGTGGAGTCAATTTGCGCCACAATTGCTCGACCAAAGTCAACATTTCAACCACCTGGCCCATGTCAGAGGCAAACGTTTGCCACAAGGCAATGTCCTCAATAAACGGTCCTGCGTGAGCCATCGAAGACAGTGCTTGAAGTCGCATGAGATGGTCTTCCATCAGAGCCACAACTCGGTCTGCACAGGTTTTCTCGAGCACAACATTAAACGCCTCAAGCTCAGACTCATCAGTTGCCAAGACTGGAGCGAGAACCGCGCTGGACGAGAACGGGTGTCTTGACGGCACGAGATCGAAGCTGGTCGCTTCCCACTCTTCGCCCATTTCGTTGAGTGCTTGTTCAATCTGCTGCTCTTGCGTCGCATTGCAGCTGATATCCACAATCTCATTGACCATTTCAAATGCTCCATTTTCCAGCAACTTCAACAAAGTGATCGCTTCGTTAGAGCTAAAGTCAAGCCCAACGAGACCCGATACGGCTAGCATGTGCCTCTCTTTCATGGCCGGGTTTTGAATCGCCACGATTAACCGGACATTTTCTCGGAAGTCTGTCATTTGCTTCCGCACTGTTTCAGCGGTGATCGCAGCAGCGGCCGAGTTTAACAACAATACGCTCGACGCGTGGGCAACGACCGTGAGCATTGATTGCAAGGTTTGAAGTCCTTCCGTTCCCGGTAACTCGAAGACGTTCCCACGCAGCCAGCGCGAGTTCATCTCCCGGAACTCTCTCACTGTTTTCCACAGTTGCTCATATGGTGCCATCGCTTCGGCAATGTCGTCAAGCTTGCTAAAATCTGTCGGTTTCCACTGTAGTTTATGCTCCTCTTTGACGATCGTCTCCATCGCCTGTCGAAAAATAAGCATGTTATCCTTCATCTTTGCCAGTTGAACAACATACGTAGCTGCATGCCGAAGATCTCCTTTCTTCGCGAACCCTCGGACCTCCCCCTCAAAGTCGTCGATTTCTGCTTGAAAACGCGACCGCTTGGCGATGAACATGGCCTCGATACGAGCTCTTTCGTTTACGAGTAACGATTCAGCTTCCTTCAAGAGTTTTTCGATGTGACTTCGCCATTTCACAGTCTTCGCTGTCGAAGAAAGAAGATCGATCGAAAGTTGGAAACCTGCCAATGTGGCGTCAGGCAAGCCGTCGATTGCGATAGTACCAATGTGCATATTCTCTCGCTCAAAGAGAAGGAACCGGAGGCGTTGTTTAATAGCATTGCCTCTCTCTTGCAGTTCTTGGAGTTTGGCCGTTTTAAGTGAATGCACAAAAGCTTCGGCATCCACGAGCTCGTACAAGTCCAAGGGTTTCTTCGCCAATCGAGCAGCAATCTCCTTATACTGCTGTCGTAGCTCTGAATTCATTCGACTGGTTCTCTGCTCAAAGGCTTGAAGAAGTTGAATGGTCCACTGGGCTAGCTCCGTATGTAGCTTGCTGTTCACATGCCGGCAATCAACAGAGAAAAGACCTAGATGCTGAGAGTGTCTGTTCTCGATTGCGAGTTTCATCGCGGTAGCCTGAACGCGCTCCATTTCTACCTGGTACGTTTCCAATTCGCTGCTTTCCTCCAGTTGAAAGCAGTCCACCGAGTTGACATAACGGTGGGTTAGTGCAAAAATGTCGTAGTTGGCCTGTAAATTGCGCAAGTACGATAGGTTATGCTCGATGATAGATCGAATCCGAATCGTAGCAACCACGATGTCGTCTTCCTGTGAGACGACATTCCACAAAAAGGGTGACGACGTGTTGGGCAGCATGAGAGGTTCGTCAAACTGCGTTTCGATCCGGCCAAGATTGTAAAACAGCTTGGGAATGTTGTGGAGGACATTCAGCAGGCGACTGGGGATGTCCACAAGTGGATCTCTGAACTGTAAAACATAAAAACGTTAGCGAGTCTCCATTATAAAATCTAATTAACCAATAACAGCGAAGTACTTACTTGTATTTGCCCATCGTGCAAAACCAACGTTGTTAGCAGCCCAGAATACGCCACTCGAGAGTCGGAGTCCTTTTCGTGGCTTTCCTCGTTTAATTCCCCAAACAGCTCGAAGAACTTGACGTAAGCTTGGATGGATTTCATGATGAGCGAGCGAATCTGCAGCGACATGACTGCCGAAACAGTATCAAATAGATGCCTCAAGCGGAAGTTCACAGCTGCCTCTGATGTATGAATCGAGAATGTTTCTGCTCTGATCGCGCTCTCAAAACTTTTCTTGATTTTCGAGTACCAATGCTCCATGATGAACGTTTTCATTTTTGCAGCAAAGGCGAGCTGTGTCCGTTCAAACTCGAGGATATCGGGCTTGACAGTGCCACTGACACCCTCAACAATTGGCAAATCTACCAGAGAAATCGACGTGAGCAAGTCATGCCACATGAAGCGAAGGTCTCGAACCTGTGGGTTGGATAGGACCAGCAGCGACATCAACTTTGCCTGCACGCGCTTGCGACGGCTGGTCTTGCTCTGGATTCGATAGAAGCGCGTAAATTCACATTTGGAGTCCTTCTTCATACGCTTAGCGTTTGTAGGTCGACCCCGCCGTCTTGCTACCAGCATCTTCAAGTCCGCAATACAACCATTGGGGCCTTCGCTACTGCCCCACTTCCACTTCGATGGGAGAAGAGCGTGAACAGGAACACCTTGTGGGATTTCTAATCGTTCACAGGACGTGGCGCGCATCAAAAGGTAGTTTAGAATGGCTTTCTTCGCACTTGAGTTGTAGTTATCAACAAATTCTTGGTGCGCTACCTCCATCACTCGCTCGATCTGGTCACTCGACGACCCCACAATATACTTCACTGTAGCAGCCACAACTCTTGTCTCCAGGTTGCTCGGGAGTGGAGCAAGATAGCATTGGTCAATCAGTGCGTCATCGGATACGTACTCGAAGTATCTCTGCTCTGACGTCAAATTCTGCGTTGGGTCTCTCTTCTGCTTGATCAGGGACGGCTTGGTCGAGGGTGACCTCTCCACAAACACCAAACCACCCGAGCCTGGAGTGTGTAGTCCAAACTGCGATGCAACCTTCTGAGTCATCAACAAAGCAGCCGACTCGGTGAAATTAGATCCGATGCGGTTCGACGGCACGAGGTACGACACGTTTTGGTCAGGTTCCACACAGAGCGTACGGCTCAGGCGATCAAACAGCTGTGGTGGCATCCGGCACTTCTCTGCTTGTATCTCTGTCGTCCTGACACCTTCTTCAGTCGCTTCAACTCTTGAAACTTTTGGAGCAGCAGTCTTTGAGCTGATGCGACTTATCAACGGACTTGGGGCTCGTTGATAACGTTGCTGTAAATGCGCTGAGCGAGGAGAAGATCGCTTATCGAAACCAGTTGCAATGGTCGTCGATGCTGGCGGTCGAGGATTCGGTGGTCCAAAGGAGAAGTCTGGGACGTCCTTGGAGCGGTCAAGCACGGGATTGAGCTGGATCGATGGGGAAAAGGTATCGCTTGAAAGAAAAGAACACCTGCACGCACAACGCAAACAAATTAGACAGCGCGTTCCGCTACCTCACGAATTCGACGTACTTGGCTTTAGGCGCCTGAGGATTTTGCAGGGAGGCTTGAGCGCGCAAGTTTCGTTTAACAACACTTTCTCCAGTCCGGATTTCATACTCGAGTCGAGGCGAGGGGCGCTAGGTATTCAATTCATTCACAAGTTAGTGAACATGAGTATATGGGCACGTTTTCCTCGATTTACAAAAGCTCCTACCGAGTCACGCGACAGAAGATGGCGCTGGATAACCCGATCCACGCACACGATCACTCCGACGCCGATGTTCAATTCGACCTGATAATGGCAGCACTCAAGACAAGATGTGAGCCGATGGTACGGATCATACAGGAGTCAGAGCTTGTTCGTACTCTGCCGCATTGACTCATCGCATTCCCAAGTTTATGAATGACCACCGTCAGCCATTCTTGAGCCCTCGTCGCATCCACTGCGTTTCCGCAACATGCAGCCATTTCCACGAAGCTAAACTCAAAGACGTCTTTCAGACCAATGACACTAGCCGCCCTTCCGCGGGCAGTCGACGTCAGCGCATCGATGTTTGACATTGTTGATACCGATGCCACGAGTGCTGGGTCAGGCATCTCAGAGTCCACATGGATGCCAAACTTGTTGAGAAAATGTTTGTCGGGCTCTACAACAAAGCACAGTCCATTTGAGACGCTTGATTTGAAGGTGAATCCTAGTTTTGGAGATCTCACGTACCGAAGAGAGTGATGCGAATCCCTAACTGTTGGACTCGCACGTAAAACGTGCCAAAGCCAGGAATCGCAGCAGGTACTTCCATCGCGAACTACAACAAAGCATTTAGTCGTCTCCACTGCTGCCAGCTAGAGCAAAAGTATCATACCTGCGTCTTGACCCAGTCGGACAGGAATTTCCACACCAGCCAACACTCTCTCGTCGTCATGGGGACTGCCATCATGAGCGCCTGGGGGGTCTTCGTCATGTGCAAGCTGTTCGGGGACACCAATTGCTGTGAAGATATGACGATCGCGCTAGCATCTCGAGGATTTACCGGGGGCAGCGACCCTGGTGGGTTTGCTCCAGACTTTTCTGTCATCGATCTGGTAAGATCCGAAGCGCCTGGTGGACGTTTACGCCTTGAATAACCCCGCAGAGACAGCGCCGCGAAGATTGCCGACTCACGTACAACATCGCCGTCCATGGCAATCGACCAGCCGAGCGCACACAGAAGTCAAGAGAGCGAGTGAGTGGTGACCCTTCAATGGACGGCGCTTTGATACATGGATATCTTTGGCGTTTTGCGGAGAGCTTCGAAGGTCGTTTTGGTCTCCTCGATGGGGTCAGTGTCAATGTGGTCAATCCTGGGTCTCTGCTATAATCCGCGATGGTGTCAGCTCTACATGTCTGTGACCCAATCGGGCACAATCACAAAATGGAAATTCCAGATCCGGCGCATTTCAATTGGCGTAGACTTTGAGTTCCCGCTTTTTTGTCGACGTGTTGCACTGCGCAGTGATAGAGAAGGATGGAAGGAGACCAGGGAGTCAGTCATTAATACTGGAATAGCAGTACCCGGAGGTGCTGTGGCCAGCCCAACACACATTAATTCGGCGGTCCTTCGGTAACTGAGGCAGGTTAAACTGAAGCCGGTTAAGGCCTCAATAGTACCGCTGTGTTTTGACTTAAGGGGAGAAAATATATTGCATACTAATATGTAGTATACTGGGAATACCTAACAGGGATGGACAGCCCTCACTCGATTACTGGGATTTAATAGGGGAATACCTAACAGGACCTAAGCATGGGGCCTGCCACGGATAACAGCGGCGTACAGCAATTCCAAGAATACTGGCATCGTGCACTGTACTACGCCAGCTCGTCCAGATGGAGGAGCAAGACGGCGCTACGATCACTGACCACGACCATTTCAACCCTTCCTGCCGCCCACCATCGACGCCAACCATCGAAGAACGGCAGCGTTTGAAACAACCACATCACCGCGCTGGTATTCCCAGCCAAGTCGCAGACGACCTAGTTTATTTTGATGGAAAATACTTCCAAAAGATAACCCATGCATTTCTCCGGCTATACAAAAACCTGTGTAAACCGTAGACCAGATTGAGCACATCGCATGCGCTGAGTTTTTCGAGTGAAACATGGAGGCTTTTAATTTTTTCGTGGTAGAAGGGCTAAATTACTTAGGCTTGTATGGTATAGTTTAGTCAAAGGACTTGCGAAAAGGTTAAGCCTCCATGTTTATCATTTAAAAATGATATCAAACATTAATTAAGACTGGGTTTTGACTTCAAAGAAGCATAAAAGAAAACGTGTCGTTAATTACAAGAAGGACCGTGTGTGCATTGATGCGAAACTATACGTTATTTATCTACGTGCCGCGCAGATTCTGCGGCTGCGAAGCAGGCGCAGAAGATGCGTCAAGGCCTCGCTTACCTATGCGGACGGTGGTCTCAAGTAATTTAGAGCAAGACACTACCAGCCCAATCCTCTAGTTGCAAAGGTATTTTGTCATGTCGGCGGTGCGAGTAAGCGGTTGAAATAAAATGCTCCACCCCTTCGAGATAGTTGTCGTCCAAAACCTAAAACACGCACAGGTACACGAAGATGGTGAAACTATGATGCAGCTTCGGTGCTTCACTTTCTTTGACGGCATTGATCGGACATCGTGCTAGCCTTGGTTTCACTCTGCGGTACAAAGTACTTGGCGCCAGGAAAATTAAGAGAATTCCCCTGAGCTATTCCAGCCTCCCAGCATCTACACCTTTGCCCGACCAAGATGGTGCTAGTCCACTCCAATGTGTTTTTTTTGAAAAATAAGAAAGCGAAAAATTCGATTAGCAAAATTCATGTTACTACCGAAATTCAAAGTGGCGAAAACCAAGAGCTATGTGGCGAAGGCACAATTTAGGTACCATACTGCACGTCTTAATTTTCCTTTCGCTCAGCAGCTGCAACCGCGTGTTGACAGTGCAGCGCTATCTTTTTCACAAGCCGCAAGTCCATGCAGCTGATGCATCGCCTAGCGGCACGCTCCAAGATCGCCATTCGAGCTGCCGCGATGGTCCCATGAGGACGAACAGCAACCAGCTCTTCGCGAGACAAGGCGAGATCACCCTTGATCTCCGCCTAGAGAACGCTAAAACAACCTGTAGCATCGTATCGACAGCTTGTTAGTATTTATGACTGTACAATGGCAAACGTTGTGGCTTACCTTCAATTGGATTGCACATTGGGGAATATGGAGCCAACCGCAAAAGAGAACCAAGTCAACGTGCTTGATGACGCGCTCTTCCGTCTGGCTATGAGCGAGGGCGTTGTCGAGCACGACTACCACCTTTTTGCCGTGAAAGTACTCCAGGAAGGTGGGCGAGGACTTGACCTTCTCGTAAATTTCGTCAACGAAATCTGCGTTGACATCCATTCGGATGCTTCCTCGGTCCAAGCGATAGTGCACCAGGCCCACCTCCGTCGAAACTGCGCACTGCACCTGCAGATTGGCGCCCTTAGAGGGCGGAAACACGAGCATCGCACGCTCTCCGAGTTTAGCCCGACCCTGACTGCGTTTGCTATACACGTCAAAGTTCGTTTCATCGTAATAAACGATGAAATTCCCTTCGTGCATGCGCTTCCGCAGCTCTTTAGCAAAAGTCATTCGCTTTTCCTTGTTAGCCTCGTTAGCCTCGTTATTACAGTCATTGGCTCTACGCGGACCTACACAGTTGTAATTGATACACGGGTAGTTAGTTGAGCATATATAACAGTGTGAAGAGCATAGCATACCTGCTTGGTGGTGTACAGCATGCCTATCAGCTTGTTGCTGATAGTCGTCGTGCTCAAGTCTAAGCCGAAGTCGTAGCGAACCATGTCCTTCATTGCAGCGAGGGTGTACGTGCAGTTATCGTTGAGGTACTCCTCGAGAGCAGCCTCAATTTCGGGGGTACATTTGACGCAGGAGCGTCGCGATCCTCCGCGAGGACGCAGCTCGACTCGCCCAGACTCGACAATTTGGCGTGCCGACGTCGGGGGATCCCATTGTAGGCGGCCACAAGCATCCAGTCGCCGCCGCTGCGGTACGAGTCGAGCAAGCGTGCTCGTGCAGCGGTTGGGTGTGGGGCTTGGCAACCAGGGGCGGCGGGGAAGGCTGGTCGCTTGGTGGGGTGCTGGCCAGGAAGCTTGTTGAAAAGTGAGAGGGTTCGCCAGCTCGACTGAGATCGCGGCGCTGTTTTCGCGCGCGCGCCAAAGTTCCCGCCCAACTCCATTGGATGTCCTTGCACCACGATTAAACCACTTTGGACTTCGGGAGACAAAATTCTTGAAGTAGCCGATATTCTAGTGTAATTGCTGAGTTTGGTTTCCTAATTTTGATGATACTTCACCACATCGGAGTGGACTAGCACCATCTTGGTCGGGCGAAGGTGTAGTCTTCACAACCAAATCCAGGGAATTCTTGAGAAAAAGCATTCCTTTTCGTGATGCACGTCAAAATTTGTCGTCTTCTCCAAACCCCTGCTAAGCGAAGAAAACGAAGATGGTGAAGCTGGTGTGTGCGATCGTTGGAGGTGGAAACGCGTTCCCGGTTAATATTCGCTCAAGTTTGCTGGTGTGCGAGCTCAAGGACATGATAAAGGCGAAGTGGCCGGCGATAATCGCGTGCGATGCGAATAATCTGCAGGTCTTCATGGCGAAAAAGGAAGGCGGTGCTGAATGGCTGCGAGATACCGACGACGGCGTGCTCGAGCTGAGGGAAGGATGGATTCATCCCAACATCCAGGCGATCATTAAAGTTGGACCTGCACGGCCTGAAAGGAGAATTCGAGACGAGTTATCGGCCAACGGCATGACTTTCTGGCGCAGGCACTTCCCGAAACCGGGATACATTCACGTGTTGGTGAGGGTTCCGATGTTAGCTAAGGATCACGGTATGTGGAATGAGGTGAAAGTGAATCCTAAAGTTCAAACGGATGTGTGGGAGTCGGTTGTGCGAGTTTCTTCGGGGCAGAAGTACTCAGGAACGGCGTTGGTTGTGGATCGAACACCGACGCATGTGTATTTGCTGACCAACTTGAACGCGTGGATTGATGAAAACGAGATACTCGTCGAGCACATGAGCGAAGGCTTCAAGAAAGAAGTCGCTCGTTATCTCAGACGGCACCCGATGAACAGAAATGGAGAAAAGGAGAGCGATGATACTGCAGTGCTGCCAAGTTGCGAATCTGCGCAGCCGTCAAACGAGATATCAAATGCATTGAAGTTGCCCCTCGTCGTGGTGGAGCAGCTCCTTCCTGGCACCTCAAAGTTGACCAAGGTCCTTGAGTTTAGCCTCAGCCCTGGTATTTGCTGGCGAAGTTCAGCCGGTTTCGACTTCGTCATCTTCGAAGTTGCCGTACCACCTGAGGTACCGCTCGTTCGCCGCAAAGTATCCGTTGCGCCGCATTCCCTGACGCATGTGTATATCTTCGGGTTCTCTGGTGCGGCCCAAGAGAACGAGAAGTCGGCACACTCCTCTCATGCGGTAATTCCAGCTCGAGTCACGGGTACGGACGGAATTACGTGACGCTTTCATCGTTTTCATATTGTGAAAGTGGCATTGTGTGCACCGAATACGGACGTCCAGTTGGATGTATGAGCGGTACCTTCAATTCGTCGAAGAATGGTCTGCGTCAATCGTACTGCTCTACGTTCCATGGAATCCCCATTAACCTGCCATCTTGGGAGACAGTATTACTGTGCAGTTGGAAACAGGCATCTGTGAGTCGAAGGCGCAAGGTTATTGCAGGCATCTTTTTTCTATTCGCTTCAAGTTTCATTTAAGTTTTGTCCGTTGAATAAATGGTTCTACGATCTTGCGGGTCCTTTCACGATTTGTGGCAGCTCTCACAAAGGTCGCATCACCGAGCGTACTGATCGTCTCGCCTGGGCATTTCAACTGCCGTTCCACAGATCTCACACTCGTTCGCCGGAGATGATACTTCATTCATATGCTATAATTCCAGCTCAAGTCGCAACTTTACATTTTGTGATGACGCTTTCACCTTTATCAAAAGTGGCATTGTAAGCTCATGCTTCGAAAGTGGACTTCCATTTGGGTACGATGGCGCGGTATTCACGAAGGATGGTCGGCGTCGCTACAAGCGCCCGTCCGGCCTTACGGCTTCAACCCGTAAATCCTTTCAGTCTTAAACCGTTGTTTGCAGCTTTTCTCGTCGCCTGATGTCATTTCGTGTTCGTTGAATAATTGCTACCGCTGAGTTTAACGATCTCATGGGTCATTCATTTCACGCGCCTCACGATTTGTAGAGATTGAAAATTGCGAAGCATCACAAACAAGTTTTTGCTGTCGCATCAACGGGTCTCAAAGGGGTTGAGCGCTGAACTTGTTATCAACAAGCTTTGCATCCGAGACTCTAGAAATGCTGGGACCAGCACTCGATCAGTCAAAAGGTCAGGATGTTAAATTGAATAACCCAGCGCCACGAAACACCGACTCACGAACAGCTTCGCCATCCATGACATCTACCAACACGAGCACAAAAAACTCAAGAGATCAAGCGTACCGAGCGAGTGAACCTTCAATGTACTTGGCGAACAGACGCTTTAATGCAGGTAGCGTTGTCTGTCGTTACATAAGGTAGCCTTCCGTCTGCGCGAGTGCGTGAGCCGAGCGTTTGGCATCACTGAAGAGGTCATTGGTCTCCTCGATGTCGTCCACCGCCACCTCCGTGCGGCCTTGGGTCTCTGCCAGAATCCGCGACGGTGTCAGCATCTGGACGCTGTACCGCAACGATGTCTGTGAGCCGATCTCGCCCAGACGCACGGTGGCGTCGTCCAAGAGTTTGATGTTTTCCGCGTCGGCGCGGATCTTGATAATCTGGACCATTTCTTCCACCGAGTACGGCATCGTACGGATGATGAGCATGCGGTCCAGCAGATCGAGCGGCACGCCGTGAGGAGACGAGATGTCAGTGCCGCGGATCTGGCACACGCCGCGGTTCGTGGCGAAAATGACGATCGGAGCCAGTGTGGACTCAAGTGCGCGGTTCAGGTATGTGAAGCACTCGATGTCCAGCATGTGGACCTGGCAGAAGACAACAAAAGTTAGTTACCGTTGCACCTCGCACCCATTGCTAAATCAACGCACCTCATCGACGAATAGCACGCCTGGGACGAGCTCCGCCACGCCCTGGTCGATGTATCTGTTGACGACCTTGTTGATCTCCGTGCGGAGCTTCTCGGTGATCTCCGTCTTCTTGGGCTTCATCATCTGCCCCATCATAGACATGATGTCCTGTCCGCCCTGAGGGCGCGCATTGGCGATGTCGAGATCGTGCAGCGTCACGTCCTGGATCAGTTCCTTCTTCTTGTGCACATCGCCCTTGGGGATGGGCACGTACTCCTCGGCTTCGAGGTCGTACTCGGTGGCGTAGGCGTCGGAGCGACCCACGCGCTTGACGCTTCCATTGTTGGCTTCAATGTAGATGACATCTCCGACCGAGACCTTCTCCTTTTGCAGCGCCTCGTATATGCTCGGGTCGAGTCGCAGCTGCTTGGCGCCTTTCGTGGTCTTGAGCCCCACGATGACGTGTGAGATGGTCTTGCCGTAGCCGCCCAGCGGGTTTTCCGTCTCCTCGGGCGTCATCTCCGTCACTTCACCCTCGTACACTTCCTTGCTCTCCTTGATGCGCAGGCCAATGGCGCGGCGGAAGTTCTCCATCAAGATCTCCGTCTTCTTGACTTCGGACGAGTACACCTCCGAGCCCACCATGGGGCAGAAAGGAACCTTAGGCCCCAGTTCCTGCGATATGCCGAGCGCCAACGCCGTCTTGCCCGTGCCGGGAGCTCCGGCCAGCAGCAGCGCGCGACCCGCCATCTTCTTGGACCTGATGAGTTCCACCACGATGCCCGCCGCCTCGCGCGCCTTCTCCTGCCCCACGAGACCCGAGCCGATAGGCAGCGCCGAGCCGTCCGCCTCCAGCCCCAGGCCCTTCACGTGCGTGTGCGACGCGATGCGCTGCGCCTTGGCCGTGGACTGCACTTCCTCGATCTTCATGGCTGCTGCGGTACTTGGTCGATGCTTTCGATCAATGGTCGCGACTCGCGATCTAATCGATCCAACCCTGCGGCCAATCAAAAATGGGTTGAAATCGAACACTGTCTGTATTGCACTAAGGTTTATTGCCGCTATCCACACAATCGTGTGAGCACCGTCTGACTACGCACACAACTTGAGAAGACCTTGCGACCAGACACTTTCCAATTCACCTGCTCGTCCACAGGGCACAAGGGTTGACCAGCAAGACTTTCAAGGCCTTTTCATCTGCTTCTGGACATGCTGCGCCCGTTGTTCGGCGGCGCACTGAGCTGCGAGATCCCCGAGGGCTTCGCTGACGTGAGCTCGTTCCGCCAGGTGCCCGACAACCAGGAGGTTTTCGCCAACGCGGCCACGGACCAGTGCGTCATCGTTGAGCTGCTGCAGTTCGAGGCCGGCGTCGATGACGCGCACAGCGCGCGCTACTTCTTCAATGAGATCGCGCAGTCCAACGGCTGCGGACCTGACGAGCTCACGGTGCTGCTGGAGGACGCGGCGGACGCCAAGAGCGCCCCCATTGGCGTGGACCGGCCGCACTCGACGCAGCTCATCGTGGGCGACCAGCGCGTGTCCAAGTTCAAGGAGGGCGACCACGCCAAGAACGTGGTGCGCGTGTATCTGGGCGACATTCGTCTGCCTGGAGTCACCACGGATGTGGTGCTGTCTGTGTCGGCGCCAATGCGACTCAACCCAGCCAGCAGCAGCCGCGACGCCTTCCAGTTCGAGAACAACTCGGAGGTGGCCGCCGCCATATTTAAGCAGGCGCTTCAATCCTTCACGGTCAACGACTGGTCGCTGTTCCAATGAAGAGAAGAGAGAGACACGACGGATAGGATTTATCGAAGGAGAGATTTAGCATTTGATCAACTTGGTTAAGTGAATTGTTACTTAAGTGTGGCTCCTGGTTAGACTACAGCAGCAACAGCGCTGCAGTTTTCCAATTAGTCTTTACGGACTCTTCGGCTTCTCGCAGCCGTTGCCACCAGCGATGGCGAGGCACGAGGTGGTCTCGAAGATGCTTAACAGGCTCGTGGAAGTTGTCCAGAGCAAAGCAACAGCAGGTACGAGACGGTCACTACGCCCATGAAATAGCTGGATCCGCCCAGATGCTTCATGGCCCGAGTCTGCTCCTTCTGGCGGGGCAGCATCACCAGAAACCCGAGCGAGCACAAGTTGACAGTCCACATGATGAGCACCGTTACGGTCATGTCGGTGCGCACTCCAGTCGAGTCGTTCTGGATCCGCTCCGTACTCAAGTCGAACAAACTGTCGACGTTCCGGGTGATGGCGGTCGCGAACGGAATTGCGAGGTTGTAGACCGTCGTGAGCAGGCCGTACATGGCGCCTTCGTGTCCCTCCGTGGCAAACTCCACGATGATGAAGGAGCTCACAATAAAAATCACACCCAGCGGGATCTGCTCAAGAATGGGGACGCCGAGCCAGAAGTACGGCGAGCGGACAATATCCCAGATCGTCAACGGCTTGCAGAAGGCATCGAGCGATACGTAGGAGATCATGGTCACTACTGCCGTTCGTCGCCAGTCCCAGGTGGGGCCGTAGTTTCCTGCGAACCAAATCGACGTGGCGTACACGCTTGTTGATAAGAGCCCTCCCACCTTTTCATGGATTGGGGAGACATCCGCCCAGTTCCGCTGGATCGGGTTCTTGGACAGGTCCGTGAACGACGCGCAGATGCCCGAGAAGAACTGGTAGGCGATGTATTGGTACACGGCCCGAGTCTTGATAACATCCCACAGCGTGTGCATGTAGTGACTGAAGTTCATCGCCGCAAAGGCATTCCTCTCCTCGTGGAGGAAAAACCAGGTAACCGGCACAATAGGCGCTAGCACGATGGTCACTATCGTCATAAGCATCGGAAATGATAGCGAGAAGTTGAAGTCACCGCTGTATTCCTCGCCGTTGAAGCAAAATCCCAAGATGATGTAGGCCAGCATGTTGAACACTGTCCGCGTCTTGCCTCGCACTTCGAGGGGCTCTCGCTGCGCCAACTCCACCACGATGCCATCGGCACACACGTCCGACAACAGGTACCCGAACGCGCACCCCATCATCGGGATAATGTAAATGCTGCCATCATTCACTGCGTCGTAGTTGATCGTCGCAATGATCTCGGGTGTGTAGTCCTCGGGCTTGATGTCTCGGTACTCTGGGTTGGTGAAGTACGGCTTGTCTTGCGGCGTGAACGACAGGATCAGCAGCATGATCAACACAAAGATCCAACCCGCGAGAATGTACGGCCTCCGACGGTAGCCCCAGATCGGAAAGCAGTCAGATATGATGCCGTAGAAGACCTTGAAACTCCATGGCATCTGCACTAGAACGAAAGCCGTGGTGGTCTGAGATCCCGGCAGATTCAGGTAGTTCTGCAGTAAAGGGTAGATGACGTTGGGCAGCACTCCGTCGATGAAGCCAACGCCAGCGTACTGCGCGACGAGTCCGATATACTGCCGCGAACAGAGCTGTGGTGCGCTTCCACTGCGAAGCGCGCCTCCCTCAAAGTAGTCGTCGTACACGTAGCGCATTTTCTGGTCATCGTACGCTATGGGGAAGGGCGAGTCGTCATTCGGCGAGTCGGTGATCATCCACGAGCACGAGTCCTCGCTGTAGAGTTCGATGGCGCCTGCTGCGAAGTTAGCGTGTTTGTCCGAGATGTCTTCATGTCGGTGGTGTCCCGCACGTTGAAGTGAGTTACGCTAGCTCGCACCGCACCGAGCTAAGTGGTATCCAGGGTGCGTCCAGAACTGTGAAATGACTAATGAGCCAGCCGCGTGCGGTACAGACAGCGGATCGCTAGAAAGCAAATCGCCGCTGTCCATGGAGGCTTGGATAGCCTCGATTCATTGGCCTGGATACCAGCGAACTGTTTTAACAGTAAAACACAAAACTTGATTTTGGCCCTGCTCTGAAATTCAGACTGCGCAGGCAAAATACAAATCGGAATGGAAGTCTCAAGGTACGACTGATGCCATCTGCCGGCACAGTTTTCCTCTCTCACATTGTCGAGGTGAGACCTTGGTCTCTCTGGTTGGTTCGGCTGACAATACAAATCAGGCTTTGAATCCCGTTCAAGAAATGGAGCCCTGACGTTCGCGTCGAGCCGCCCAAGCCGGTTCGCTTCATTGCCATGTCTATCTCAGCACTGATGACTGCTGAGTCTGCTGGAGCTGTGTTGTACAATGCACGTACTGCTTCGTGCAGCGAGCGCTACATGGCACACAGCATCGTTTGGCGAGCCCCACGCGATAATGGTAAGCTGCAACTTGCCTCTATGCTCGACCGCAGTAGCAGCAACATGCAGCAACACTGGGCTGGTGATGTGTCCAGTGGCTCTCTAAACTTTCAAGTCTAAAGTCTGTTGGCTGCCTTCCAAGGACAGGTACCGCGTGAATGTAAACTGCTCCCATTCGTCTACTCGGTGGCACGCTCCTCACTTTCAAGGAATCGCTGGGACTGTCCATTTGCGGGCAAGGCCATTTTCCAAAAAAAAGACAGAAATCCTGCTATTTGTTCTCGAACCACTTCAACATATGCGGCGTTCCGTCCCATTACGCCGTTCCCGCTTCAGTCCTTTATAATTGCAGCCGCTAGGCCAACAGAAAAGTGAATGGCTGAGGCCCGACAGCCGTGCGCCATCTGAAGTTTGATATCGATCAATTCTACTGCGTCCTTCACTATTGCCTGACCCTGCAAAGTAACAGCACCTTGACGAACCACTGCAATGGAAAATCAAGACATTCGACCGAGACCAACTTTGCGAACAAACCGGCGGAGTTCTTCATCTCTCCTCCCCCAGCGAAGTCGTATACATAAGAGACCGTGGCATTCGAAGCTATTCCCCAATGGACCAGGGAGCACCGCATCAACCTGACCAAGCGCCGAGCGTTCTACACAGATGCAGCGAAGACTGCTGTATGGAAGCGAGGCTTGGACTGCGACCGCTCTGATGGACTAAAGCAAACCCAGCGCATTGCCAATCAAGATCGTGTGCGCACTATGCGTGGCTCTAAACGAGTGGGGTGCAACATGAAGCTTGTCGTCAAGGCTGTGGTCAAGGATGATTCTCAGGGCGCGTGGGAAATTGTTCACCCGTAACGGCAGTGCCATCCACAACCACCCTCAGTCTGAAGATGCCCGGGTTCATGCTTGCCATCGTCAGCGTGCTGTTGCGTCGATAAACTTCGGGCCTCGTGACTCGGTGCAAACGCTTGTTGAAGCACAGACCGCAGCGGGCGTGTCCGTTGCTAGCATCCGAGCTACGCTCAGTCAGGCCGACCCACACTCGTTCGTCACACCGAAGGACATTGCCAACACGAAGAATGCTGTCCGGCGCCGTGAGATGTCCACTCCAACCGTGATGGAAGCTCTCTTTTCCAGTCTTTCAAGCCGAGGCTTCTTTTTCCGTTTCGCCACCAACCCAGCTACACAGGAGCTACGCTATCTTTTCTGGGCGCACCCTGCAACCGCAGCGTTATATCGGCGCCACTACGACATCCTGGTGATGGACTGTACGTACAAGACGAACAAGTACAAGCTTCCCCTATTGAATGTGATTGCCGTGACGGGTTCAACACTGCCCTTCCTGTTGCCTAGTGCTGGTTGCCTGGCGAGAAAGAGGAGGCCTACGTGTGAGCCCTGAACATGCTGCGTCTCTTAATGCTAGAGTTCGACGTGGAATGCCTGGGGTGCTTCTTACCGATCGGGAATTGGCGTGCATGAATGCAGACGACCTCGTGTTCGCCGGCATACCCGCCATGGTCTGCGATGCACATGAACAAGAATGTGGGGGCAATGGCAAGGAAAACGCTCGGCCAAGTTTCGGTAGTGGACCCTGTCACTGGAGCGAATTGAAAGGAGAATACGTGGGAGACCGATGCCTTTATGGCAACGTTCTACAGTGCCGTAGATACTCCAACCGAAGCGGATTTTGACGCTCGCTGCGCCGAACTGAAGCAACTCAGCACGTCCTTAGCTGCCTACGTCGACGCAAATTGGTGGAAGTACAAACAGCGAATCGTCAGAGCATGGACTGATGCGTATCCTCACTATGGGGTTCGCGACACTTCCATTGTCGAAGGAACCCACGCCAAGTGCAAGGCGTGGCTTCGGAGCAGTCGAGGTGACCTCTTCTCGGTATTCAAGAGCATGCTACCCTGGTGGGAGGGCGCTGCTGCCGATACGAGACTTATATCTTCGCGCAATGCTGTCACCATACCTTACGCGCTTCAGCCAAGTCGGTATTCCGCGGTGGTCCGAGTTATCAGCGTGTACGCGCTGACAGCTACCGACAAACTGTGGCAAGACGCGACCAAAATTGTACGATCTCAAATTCGACAGACCCCTTGCACTGGGGCTTATCGAGCCTCCCAGGGACGCCCCTGCCTTCACGGCATCATCAGAATTATTAAGGCTAACGGACAGCTGCGACTACCACCTGACGATTTTCGCCAAGCACTGGTGGATCGACCGCTTTACAAGTAAACATGGGGTTGGCCGAGTTCTTGAGCCAGCACACATCTCGGCCGCTTCCCGATCGCTATCACGTCCCGCACCTCACCGAGTGAATGCAGGTATAACTGGAACAAGAAGCCTGCCGACATTTGCTGAACGGGTTGACCTGAACCATCCGGCTACTCCTCCGTCCTCTATTTCCAGTAGAACGGATGTGGTAGCTCTCCCTCCAACCCGAGCTGCGACCACATCAAGTGATCAAGAAAACGTTGTATTTGTGCACAACTTCGCCCCCCTTCGTCATGGGGAAGCAATGGATGCGGTAGTGGGGAGCGTCGTAGGCAACGCCATTGTGAAGTAAATCGCCGCGGAAGATGATGCAGAAACCGACAGTGATGTCGATCAGCCGCGCCTTGGAGTCATTTCGGGTGTCAAAACATCCTTCGAAGACCCTGTATTCTCCTGGAATGCGAAGATCATGCTGCCCGGAACGCACTGCTTGCGCCCCTGCACCTCAAGAACCTTGGGCGGGTAATCCTGGTGGGGTTCCTGCTCCTTCCCACCAGGCAAAGACCGCAGGTAAGAGAAAGCCCGAGGAGTCCATGCCGACTGAATGCAGCGGGAGCTCTCGAGAAGCGCACGCCTTAGCTCTGCAACTGCGCCGGACGAAGTGACCCTGGACTGCGCACGAAACTTGTCGTCGTCCTTCCCTCCCACTGTCTCGAAGACAGACTTGTACGTACGCGCCTCAGCTTCACGCTTCAGAGCTGCAATGATGCTGTCGTTAAACCCCAGGAAAAGAAGCTGATATCCTCAGTTGGTTCCGAGGCTGGACGCCATTTTGAAATGAAAGCGGGCACGACACGTTGGGACGGGAACGCACCAATTTTACAGATTGTACTCTCACTTCCGGCAGGGGTGCCACTGTAAACCTCTTAAGGGAATATTCATTATTGAGGTTGATTGCTTCCTACAATTGCAGGTGGGATAGATTCAAAATCACCTCCTCGACGCGAACGTCGCCGCCATAACTACAAGACGGCTCCTCGACACTACCAAAGCCAATTCCGACATGGCGGTAGCAGTCCGTCACAGTGTTCGTGCCCTTCATGGCGTCCCAAATCTCCTTGCTCCAGACCATCGCCTGCAGCTGGTCAATAGCGTAGGGGTTCTTGCCGAGGGGTTCGTGTCTCTTCATCTTATTGAAAACAGACAATAGCTGCTTTTCGCGAAAGCGTTGCTTGAACGCTGCGATGATCCCCGCGTCCATCGGCTGGAGAAATGCGGTGGTGTTCGGGGGCAGCTTCCGCACCTTGACGTTCGTGAGGGCGAGGTCACCCGAACTGTGGGATGATGCGTTGTCTAAGAGCAGCGAAATATGCCGCCCTGCAGCTCGCATGTCGGTGTCTAGTGCCCGCAGCCACTCACGATAGATGTCCCCAGTCATCCAAGCCTTTTTGTTGTTGCGATACAGGAAGCCGAGCTCTTCACCAGTGCGTTTGCGAAAGCAGCGCGGTTTCTTCGCCCGACCCAGGAAGAGAATCGGTAGTTCATCGGAGCCGTCGGCGTTGGCCGTAAAGGCCAGCGAAATTCTAGTCTTGTCCTTCTTGACTCCTCGCATCTTCTTCGTGCAGATGGACCGGGCTGGTGCCATCGCATAGCACAGCCCGGTTTCGTCCATATTGTAGATGTCCGCAGGCGAGTAGAGGTCAGTCAATTCCTGCAGACTTTGGCGGCCTTCGTAGACAATGCGAGAGTCTGCCGACGCCGCCTCTCCGTGGCGTATGCGGAAACGCAGGCCATGGCGCCGCATGAAGGCCGTCAGCCAGCTCACAGAAAAATTCAGGTCCCAGGCGTCGCATAGCTGGCCCTGTAGCTCGCGGGCCATCATTGTGATGAGCTTGCGCGACAGACAGATGTTCATGTCTTCGTACTCCTTGATCCAACTTGCTAGTCGATTCTCGAGCCGCATTGATAGCACCTTTAGAGGTTTGCGGCGCGAGCCATCGCCGTAGTCTGCACTCAGAACACGATCGGATTTTCGGAGGATTTCTCCTACGGTGCTGCGTGGGAGCTTGCGGGGGATCTTGAACTCTCGTGTCGCCCACTCGCCAAGCTCTCCGTGTGTCATGGTCGGGCACTCCCGCGACTTGGCTATCAGTTGACGCTTCTGAAGGATGGTCAACCAGCGAGGCATGGGATTTGAGGGGGTTTGCGTGTCTTGGGTGTGCTGCAGGAGGTTTCTTTGGAAGTGACTGCATTGCTTCCATGCAAGGGAGCTGCCGCCGCGACATTTTTCCCGCCTTGCGTGATTTTCAAACTTTGGAGGCGGGAGACGGTCACTCTGGAAACGAATAATATAAATCCCGAACAGGTTATAGGCAGACCCCCGTGCCGGAAGTGAGAGTACAATCTGTAGCCTATTTTTGTATGGCGTGTTTCAGATGATATGTCACCTGTTCTGGCCTTCTGTCTTTTTTTTGGAAATGGCTTTGCAACCGAGCTGTCGACGGTCGACTCGATCTGCACAGCACGGTAACGACACAGCTACCAGCGGGAGTATCACACACCGTTGCAACTGAAGTACCTTCGCTGTCGGAATGGTATAAGCCCAGCAGCGCTCCTAACTATTAATAAGGTAGCACCTGAAAACACGGGGACCTGGTTGTTGATGCCACTGACTTAACGACTGTCAGCCGGTGCTGCTCTCTTCAGATATAGGGAGAGGCGCAGTGATGTATTCAATGGATGGACGGGCAACCTGCTGGTGGTGCTACCAGCACTTGGTGGACCATGAAACCTTGGCAATTATGCGTCGAGTCTTGGAAGCGGTAGTTCCTGCCGAAATACCATGTGCATTCGGAGGCGAGTCTACCGGATCCGTATAAATAATGAAGCGAACTTTTCTTGCGTGAGTTTGGTGCCTGATGTTTTGTCCTCAGTTCAAGCAAAACTTCGGATGATATGAACGGATAAGGTCAAAAAGAAGGCAAACCACTACATACCTCCTGGTAAGGCAGCACATCCTCGGGATACAATGGCCCGGCCTCTGCATTCCAGCACACCATGCGCTATCTATCAAGTGCTCGTCCTCCGAGAAGCCCTTGAACAGTTTGCAATTCGCGTCATCCAGCTAATGAGCCTGACTGATTCGTTCAGGCCAACGGAGACCGAAATGCCACTACCTGAACAAGTTGAGCTGTACAACCCCGACGCCGCGGCGGTGCTGGGCGACTCGCGCTGCAGCATGTCACCGCTGGAAGCGCACAGCGATTACGACAAGCTGCGCTACGTGTACGACGACTACATCGAAGGAGGCGCGCTCCGCAGTGGAGGAGCGCCAAAGCTGTTCTCACGGCAGTACATCGGCCTCGTCGCGCAGTACGCCGCCGTCGGCTTCATCGACGGTGTGCTACCCAACGTCATCTACCCGTTCCTACAGAACTACCTCAACATTCCCGGTTCGCAAACGACCACGGCCTCCGTTCTGGTGCAGCTGCCATGGAGTTTCAAGGTCTTCTACGGCATCGTGTCCGACTGCTTCCCCATCTGGGGCTATCGCCGCCGGCCATACATGATCCTGGGGTGGCTTATTACGCTGGCGATGCTCTTGGAAATGGCGCTGTCACCCGCGGGCCGGCCTTACTTCACGGACCCGGCATACCGCGATGTCAAGCCCGACGAGTACACGCCCGAGATGATAGAGACGATTAACTACGATGCAGCCAACGAGGGCAGCATGTACATCGTTCCGATGATGGGGTCTGTCTTCGGCTACCTCATGGCCGACGTGTGCGCCGACGGCATGGTGGTAGAGCTGGCTCAACGCGAGCCGCTCGAGATTCGAGGAAGGACTCAGACGGTGATTTACACGACGCGCTACGTGGCCAACATCTTGGCTCTCATTCTGGTTGCTTTCTGCTTCAACGGTGAGGAGTACGGCGGTGACTTCGACTTCTCGCTGTCGTTTCCCATGCTGATGCTGATCGTGGCCATCATGCTGGTGCCCATGGTTCCGCTCACGTGGCTTTTCATCTTCGAGGAGAAGCGCCCGCAGTACCACAAGAGCTTCAAGCACTACATGTGCGAGCTCTGGGACATTGTGCAGACGAGAGCTGTGTACCAGTACATCGCCTACCAGTTCTTCTCGGGCATCTTTGCCATGTTCACGTGGGTGTCTAGCTACCCCGTCCAGACGAACTGGGTCAACGTGTCGCCTCTCGCCGAGAAGATCTCGGGCTTCTGCACCACGGCCGTGTTTGCCATCTCCGTCTGGTTCGCTGGTAACTACGGTCGTGACTGGGACTGGCGACGCACTACTGTGGCAACCATGTTTGCCAACGTGGCGCTCGACGCGGTCGTCAAGCTTGTAACGATCTGGGACGTCACTCGCTCGCCATGGTTCTGGCTCGGCATCCCCATTCTGCAGCAAATTCCCCAGGGAATTATCTACATCGTGGGCTCCTTCATCATCGTGGAGCTTTCCTCAGAAGGACACGAAGGCGCCATGTACGGCCTGCTCACGACGGTCTACAACCTGTGCACGCCCTTTTCCGCCGCGATCACCCGCAACGTCGACAGTCAGTTTGACCTGTCGACGGAGCGGATCCAGAACGACAGCCACGGGGTGAGGAACGATGTGACCATGACGGTGCTCATCATGTGGGCTGTCCAAATCTTCTCGCTCGTCTTCTTGGTAATGCTGCCGCGACAAAAGGAGCAGACCCAGGTCATGAAGCGCCTCGGCGGCTCCAGCTACCTCATGGGCGTCGTCACGGTATGCTATCTGCTGTTTGCGCTCGTTTGGTCCGTCATGACCAACATCATGAGCATCTACGACTCCACCGCGTGCCTCGTCATCGCCGGTGGCGAGGGCTGCGACAGTAACTAGGTGTGAAGAAGACTGCAATGGATAGTGTCATTAACTAGCTGTACCGGTAAGTGAAATCTAAGCGTGGAGTTCGATATCAACGCATGAGATTTCGGATCGTTTGCATCCCCTGTAATGGATAGTATTTGCAAGCATCGTCATACAAATTTCAAGATTAGATTTTGGATACTACCCTCGCAGGTTTGTGGATCAGCTGGACGGCGTCATTCTTCGTCGCGCCTCTTCCTGCGCAAGACCAAGATGGAATCTGCTGATGCGAGGGACCGCAGCCCGCTGCTCCGCTACGGCTCCGGGAGAGGTAGGGCAAGACTCGCTCGTGTGGTGGCGAAGTCGATCTAATTTTTTTCTGTTTGCTTCGCCTCTAGCCGACGACGATGACAATGCGCTTCCAGTGCGGTCGCTGCAATTCCCTGTCGCGGGTAAGCGCGGGGGAGTAGCCAATCTCCCCTTGCGTACGGTATTCTACGCGCTGAATGGCATCGCGCTCTTCGTGCTGCTGTCGCTGTGTATCTCGATGCACAACACCATCTCACGCCTGGAAACGCAGGCTGTCGGCAGTGTGTAAGTACTTCGAAGTACTCAAGGAATAGCTGCGGAAGAAGTTGATACCTGACCGAGTATTGCGTTGGCAGGGAGACTGCAAGTGAGGCCCGCCCGGAAGTTACCACATCTGTTATTCAACAAGATCCCAGCACCATGGGCTTCGTCTCCAAAGACGGTTTGCTGCCGATGGCGTTACTGCCGTCCAAGTTTGCCGTGGACTACGTGACGCCACGGCAGGACCAGGCATACCGCGGAACGTGCTGGGACTTTGCCACGATCGGGTTTCTCGAGCAGTCGTACCGCGCGCACGGTGTTCGCCAGGGCTGGCTCAAGCCTGATGAATATGTCGCCTTCTCGGAGCAGGCATGTCATGCTCTTGGGTGAAGTAGAGCTACAAGACGGGGGCTTACTGTTGCTTTTGTTGTGATGGCTCCACAGGCGTATGGCGTAGAGATCCTCAAGCTTTGCACTGGCGATGCGGACTCGCAGCAGCAAAAAGACTGCCGTGTGGCAGGCGACGAGGTCAGTCTTTACTAGTAATGCCTTGAGATGCGATTGAATGTTGTACGCTGACGCTCGCGTATGTAGATGTGGATGAATTCGACCGAGGGTGGCGAGGTGCCTGAACTTTACTACCTGCAAAATGGTCTCAAAGAGTCTGTGTTCCCGCAATCGGTGTGCAAATACTACACTGATGGTGGCAATGACACGCTCTGTCCCGGTCTGGAGGCAGCCCAAGCGGCCGGAAACCCACTCAAGTTTGAGCTTACGGTAGGTACTTTTGTCTCTGTATCATTTGGTTGCAATAAAATAATAACTTGATGTGTTGCTTTCTTTCTGTAGAGCATCGCCACCAAGTACGAGGACATGTCTGTGAGGGAGCACCTCGTCCGCAAGAACCAAGCGATGCCTCTCTCTACTCCGATTGCAATGGTCACGCATTACTATCCATGTATCGGTGCCTTCGCTACTGACCGCCATTGCCAACCCGACACTTGTACGCTGTGTCCTGGGGATATGGCCACTACGACGTGTTGTATTCCGTTGAAAGGAGGTCGGAATCGCAATATGGAGGGCGAGTTCTTTAGTCACCGTGGCATGTCGATTGAGGGTGGCCACGCAATGGTAAGTCAGTCACCGGGATGAAAGGATGAAAAAGGTTTCTGCCGGACTAACGCGTCGTGTGGTCTTGATGGTGCACAGCTTCTCGTCGGCTACAATGACGCCTTCCTTACTCGCGAAGGCTTCACTGGTGGATTGATCGTGAAAAACTCTTGGGCGGACGGCCCCAGTCAGGGAAGTCACTCGCTTGCTTACTGGATGCAAGAAGTGTCGGACTGGGAGGAGCGCTCGGTTTGTCCGAATAGCTTCAATCCATTTAACTGGTACCAATGCGGCAATGAAGGCATTTCTTCTAAGCGGAGCGGCAACGGGACTCAGGAGTACAATGAAGGGGTCGAAGATTGCCTGTCGGAGGAGACGAAGCTGTTCGCAGACGTCAACATCCAGCCGCTTCACTTGAAGTGCAAGGACCCAGAGCTTTGCCGCACGGACGGCGACTTCACCTATTTCGTTCGCAACACGACAGACTGGGGTGAC
The DNA here is from genome assembly GCA_033557995.1 of Phytophthora crassamura. Taxonomy (NCBI): domain Eukaryota; phylum Oomycota; class Peronosporomycetes; order Peronosporales; family Peronosporaceae; genus Phytophthora; species Phytophthora crassamura. Next base: position 5,255,954 of record JAUCED010000004.1, read on the forward strand.
CGCATGACCGTCATGTGTCTGTGGGAGTACTCGGCGGAGCTGCATACGGCGCGAGAAGTCTGTCTTCCTCCCATGCTTGAGGTGTACATCGCGCTCACGCTGTCGCCGATCGAAGAGGAGGTCAAGGAGAATGACACGGACCGGTGTGGCTTCTACTTCATCCCGTACGTGGCGCTCCGCCAGTGGATCGCGCAGTTCCAGGGCTTTTTCGTCAACAGCTTCGACATCCAGTGGGACGCGCAGTCGTATGCTGCCAACAAGGAATCGCATCCTCAGCTCGACTACGCGTTGCTCGAGGCGTCTACCAAGAGGCAGAACCACAGCGAGTTCCTGGGACCCTTCCCGTATGCCAGAGTCGTCAAGCACTTCCAGTAGAGCTCGCTTGAAGTTGCGCAAGCAACGAGTAGAAGTGTTTGAGCATTCGCGTCGATGGTAACAATCGAAAACCGTGAATGCTCTAGCAATGCAAACCTACGACTTCAACCTGTTCAGTCTTACTACAGTACATTGTAGTAGTATCTTATCGTAATTGCCCATGGGTGTTTGTTTGCCCACATAGCCAGCGGAATCGCCGATACCGCGACCATCTGAGCTTGACGCACCGAGATCTGAGAAAGCGCGGCCACCACCGAAAAATGAGCAGGTCGGTTCTCGTTGAAGTTTTTTTTCGGCGGATGCTTGGCAGTCCTGGCCAAGACGGTCTCCGACCTTAACTTTAATGTCGCCCTTGACCTCAAACGTTAAGCGGCTTGATTTGAAGCTGCCCGGGGCGAACTCGGCAAGGCTGAGCAGAAGCGAGGTGGGGAAGGGAAGGCGGGCATCAAGTTGGCACAGGGGACCCCGCCAGCTGCAGCGGTGGTAGGATACGCTGGCGGTCGTCGTCTAAGCGTCTGCCCTGTGAGGACGCTTGTACTCGTCTCGTCCGACCGTCTTAAAAAGACTCTATCTACCCCTCCGCGCCGGAGCAGATAGATGCAGTGCCGAGCTGCTGGCGTGGCCTCCGAGCGTCCGGGCAACCTGCTCAAATCTCGGCCGCACGCATGTGACGGTCTAACGCGCGGTTGAAGTCGTGAACGCAAACAGCTCGGACGGGACCGGGCCGCTTTCGCCACCCCCGTTGCGGAGTATTTGCGACCAATCGCCGCCGGCGGGTCGCACTCGAAGCGCTGTGACGGACTGCTCAAATCATAATCGTGTCTGCTCCGCACAAGTCGAAGGAGGAGCCGCAGCCGCAATGAACATCGTGTTCGTGTGCACCAGCAACACGTGCCGCTCGCCCGTGTCGGAGCTCTTCGCCATCGAGTACTTCCGGCGCAAGCTCAACATGTCGCGCGAGCAGCAGGAGGAGAAGGGGATCGTCATCCGCTCGGCCGCGTACGTGGAAGAGCTGCCTCGGGTTCTGGGGCTGCAGGCGGTCAATGCTGCAACGGCTGGCCCGCTGCGCTGTTGAAGGAGGTGTGTGCTGACGTTGTGCCTTGCTTCTTCTTGCTCTTCTTGCGCAGGTTGACCGACGTGTTCGACAGCGAGGGATCCCCAGCGTCCAAGCATGCGGTGGACGTGATGAAGAAGTACCAGCTGGACCTGTCGGCGCACCGCTCGCAGCTGTTGACGGAGCAAATGTGCATGGAAGCCGACTACGTCGTGTGCGTGGCGAGCGGCATGGCCTTCAAGGTCACGGAGAAATTCCCCAAGATCAAAGAGCGAGACGGCGTGCTGGCCGTCTTCACGCGGGACGTGCCCGACCCGTGGCACATGTCCTACGACACGTACATGGAGAACATAGCACAGAACGAGGAGATGACACGGGATTTCCTCGACAAGCACGTCACGTGGTGAAGGTGGCGGCAGCCCCGCGACCCACACAGCTCAGCAGCCAGCAACATGCACCAAGTTGGCAGGCAGCACACAACAGGTACTGTACAACACACAGACAAAAGCACCACCAAACCTCGAGTCTCGTGAGACGAACGAGGTGGGTAAGGAAAATAAATAGCGTGCGCAGTGTGCGCCGCCCGGTCCAGTTTCAGACTTGTTTACCGCGGATCGAGGTCGTCACAGCGGGATGTATTACATGTACTGCACGGCGGGCGGGCGACGCTAGTTGAGTCAACGGTCTGTAGCTGCGGATTTACCTGACTGCGACTGGCAGATTCATTCGTGGTCATCGCGGACTATTAGACCGCAACGCTGGCTACCAGCCCGGCATTGCCGTTTGAAGGGAGAAAACTTGGCGAGACCGACACGGAGCCCCGTCTCGCTCGCGGTTCAACGAGGTCCTCCGGTCGATGCTGATAACACCGCTCCCGCAATTATAGTAGCGGGAGCGGGGCCGCTACACCCGTTGACGAAGCAGAACCGCTGCCTGCTCGATGCTACACCGAGGGAAACACTAAGCTAGGCACGTGGAGCGCGGTACGAGGAACCCTCGAGGATAATAGAGACGACGGCGTGGACTCCACGCCGGCCTGGCAACTCGCTCTTCGCTCTTCGCTCTTGCTGGTGCTGATTCACCAAGCTTGCAGCCGAGGCTATCGGCGAGGGGTGACTGAAGTTGGTCCAACACATCGCGCGGTGACGAATACCGTCAACCCGAGGCGATCGATCGGGCAGGCACTTGGCAAGCTGGTCCGCCGTTTCACAAAAATGCACATGTATCCTCATAAGCAAGACCTATGGCTCTGAGCTGCATTGCTCCGCTGCTGGAAGTGCCGACAACCGCGAGACCAAAGCGCGGGGGTGTGGTGCTTGGTCTCGCGCAAAAATTGACTTGTCCTTTGTATCGCGTGTCTCAGCCTCAAAAGGGCGCGGAGGATACGCCGCGTTCCACTCACGTGACACTGCAACTTGACAATTGTGTCTCTTCGAGTGCTTTTTGACCCGATGTTGTGTTTTCTTCAAGCGTCCGAAACGGACAGTGCGTGAGCAACCTTGGCCTTGGGGACGCCCTCCTCTGTAGCTCAGCGGCCACTTGCACTGCACCCAGAGAGAATATGCGGTATGCAAGTGGGTATATTCCTCGCTTTGCTGGGCTCCGCTGTCCGTGCATAGGGAAACACCTCGGTGCCCGTTAAACCGCTGTAGGTTTGCGGCCCCACAAACTTCAGCGCCGTCGCAGATGGTCTACGTGGAGGAGCTCTCCCGCCTTCGGGCCAAGTAAAACGAGAAGATCCTGTACTGAGGACCAGCAGCACCATCTCGATAGCGCTTGCAGTCTTCTGCAGCAACAATGGCAGCACTCACTGGGCAGTGAAAATGTGCCGCTTTTTGTGAGCCTTGGGCGGCGGCACGACCGCACGACGGCAACCGAAGTCGCTTGCCATCTGTCAGCACGCCACGTGGATTTGACTTGGCTGCAGCAGCAACTGGGCGGTGAGTAGGTGAGCTTTTCGTCCTCTGAGCGGGCGCCTTTTCGCGGAGCAATGCATACAAACATCGAGTGCGGCATACAAACTCCTTGACGTCGTGTTTCCAAAATCCTGTGACAAATACACAAGGAGAGGTGAGGCCGACGATCGAGCGCGAGCTGGGAGGGGAGAACCAGTTTCCGTTCGGTCTCGCACTCGAATCCAAAAACGCCAGCGCGCTGCCATACCCGAATCGTCCGAGCCAAGCACACAGCAGCAGCAGCGAAGAGCGTCGATCTCCTCTTGCTACCTCAAGCCGAGCTCGCAGCTCAGTCTAGTCAGTCACTCCACACACACTCAAGCCAAAAATGGTGGGTTTCCTGCGCAAGAAGAAGTCGGACCGCTCGGTGCTCTCGGGTGACACGGTGCTCGACCGCAAGGGCAAGGTGGACGGCGCAAGCCTCCTCGACGGCGATGGAGAGCCCACGGAGACGTCGCTCTACAACGTCAACGGTGGCAAACGCAGTGGCCACAACCAGCGCAACTCGGACGAGGAGAACCGCCCCAACCCCATGAACAACGCCGGCTACCCGCCGGTAATGGCCACGGGCGTGTACCCTACGCAGCACTCGGGCTTTGGCAACCCCCAGCAGCAGCCTGGCGCCTACGGTAACAACCAGCCGCAGCAGTACGGACAGCCTCAATACGGACAGCCCCAGCAGCAGTTTGGTCAGTCTCCGCAGCAATTCGGTCAGCCTCAGCAGCAGCAGTACGGACAGCCTCAGCAGCAGCAGTACGGACAGCCTCAACAGCCTGCGTACGGTCAGCAGCAGCAGTACCCGCCCACGACAATGGGCGGGCAATACCAGTACCCGGTACGATACGGCCAGATGCCGCCGCCCATGCCTGCAGCAGCACCCAAGCGCTCACGGTTCCGCATCCCCGGCATGGGCAAGAAGAACTAACGCGTGGCTTTCAAGAAGTAGCGTGCGCACTCGCTTGAGAAAGAGGCAGCCGGACGGACGATGATCGAGTATTGGCAGCATCGCCTGCTTCTCCGGGCGAGTGGAGTCTCGTGGTGTACTCTGTTGCGTGCAGGCGGAGGGAGACCGACCAAGACCGACCGCGCTGGAGCTGGTAGCTGAAGCTCGTGCTCCTTCTTCCTTTCATTGCTAAATAAATTAAGGACTCATGTCATTGCTCTGCTTGTGTGCTTTCCCCTGCGCATGAGTTTGCCAAGCAGGAGCTGCATCCATTTCCGTCCTTGGCTCACGCCGAGTTTCGACTACGTTGTCAACGTGGTGTCGTTGCAAGATGGAGGGGTAAATTGCACTGGCTTTCGTTGCTCACGAAAAGGCGAGGCGTTGGTGGCATCATCACGAGCTGTTTGCTGTTCGCCGCAGGGGCTTTTCCAAGCAAAAGCCTCCAACCAAGGCGAAACGAGCGTTACGGACTGGTTTTCGGGCACATGCACGTTGTCTATTAGTTGAAATCGTCACAGTTTACTAGCTGCTCCGACAAAGACGCCATCGAAAGCGAGGCAACTCGCAGGTTTCTTTCGGACGGTTGCGCTTGCTGCAACGAGCGCGTTAGTGAATGTTCTGGAAGAGGCGAATGGAGCCGTCGGCGCCGCCTGTCACCACCCACGGCTGTACGATCCAAGCACGAAGCAACAACGGCAAACGATGAAGAAGTTAGCATCGCAGTAGGGACAAGATGAGTAACTTTTCCAGCATAACGTACCAGAACGGGGTGGAAGGCCAGCGCCATGACACCGAGGCCACCGGAAACCTCGTGGCCGCGCAGGATCTTGAGCGGCACGATCAGCGGGTTCTTCATCAGGTCCCTGCAGAAGTCACAAACATGGCGGTCGGTTAGTTACCTGGCTCGTCTCAGTGAAGCCATATTGCAATACGACGTACGAGTAGACCATAGCGTGGAAGATGTGAATGGTGCCGTCGTCGGAAGCAGACGCCATGAGCGGGTACTTGGCGTGGAACGACACGTCGCGCACAGCCTTCTCGTGGTACTTGAGCGTCTTGAACGGCCTCGAGGACAGGTCCAGGTCGAACCAGCACAGCCGCCGGTCGTAACTTCCCACGAGCAGGTGGTCGCCGTTCGGGTGCACGGCCATACTCGAGATCCACTTGACGCCGGACGACAGCTTCTTCACGATCGACTGCTTGACCAGGTTGTACACGCGCACGTGGCGCTGCGTGGCGTGGAAGAAGAAGGGCTTGGACGGGTGGAACAGCACGCACTGTACCTGGCCCACGCTCTTCTGGAACGGGTTCTGGGTCTTCCGCTTCGAAAGCTGGTGGATCAGCACCGCGCCCGAGCCGGCGCCGGGGGCAACCGTAGACAGGTAGTCGCCCTTGCAGTGCCACGTCACGTCCTTCACGTCGCTCGTGTGGTGCAGTACAACACGAATGCCCGTGCCCACACGACGCTCGAGCCACGGGCGCTCGGAGGCCTTCTTTGACTTGTGCTTGTCCTTGGTGCCGCTGTAGAACCGCCAGGTCACAGGCACCTTCTTCTTGAGCGCGTCGGCCTCCACCGAGGCCTCATCCTCGTCCACGATCTGGACGTCACCGTCGGCGCTGTCTGTCTTGCCATCCTTCTCGGTCGAGGTCTGAATGCTGTCGTCGGCGTCACCAACAAGCGCGTTCGTGAGCTCCGTCTGGTCCGCGCTACCCGTTCCGGTGGCGATGATAAAGACCTTCTTGGCAGCCGCGACGGCCAGCAACTGGTGGTCCTTGTTCGGGTTCCACGACAGCTTGTGCACCACGGCACCGACGTTGTAAACCTGCAGGCAGCGGGCCGTCTCAAGCTCCCAGATGCGCACAGTGAAGTCGTCCGATCCAGAGGCCACATACTGGCCGAACGGGTCGACAGCAAGCGAGCGAATACGGCCGGTGTGGCCGTTGAAGACGAGCGCCAGCGTGTTCGGGAACGGACGCAGATCTTGCGGCTTCGGCAGCTCGGGCACCAGCGACTCCGGGTCAATGTTGAGCTTGCGCTTGTTGACACGGGGCGCAAGGTACAGATCCAGGCAGCGCTCGAAGCGCTCACGCACGAAGCCGTTGTATCCGCACACCTCGCGCAGCGACTTGAACTTTTTGGGCATGAAGTTCGTCTCGCGATCCTCCGGCTCGGCTTCTTCCCACGCACGACGCTCCTCCTTGCTGAACAGGTACTCGTCCGGAGGGTTGTACGATTCGATGTGTCCGGGCAGCGGCATCTTGGGGGCCTGCACGTTAGCGGGTCCCTTACGTGTCTGCGCCTGGTCATCGTCGAACCACATCTGGTAGACCTCGGGCTTCTTCTCCGGCTCCTCGTCCAGCTTGATCCGGCCTTCCTTGATGCCCTTCATGATCTTCATCACCTTCATGCGCTCCCACTTGGAAGGCAGGAATCGGCTCTTCGGCTCGACATCGTTGCCCATCGAGTGGATGATCTTGTTCGACGAGTAGATGTCCACGTAGTCCGGGTACGCCTCGAACTCCGGGTGCGCAAAAGCGCCCGCCTGCATCCGACGGATGATTTCCATGTCGCGCTCCGAGATCACGATCTTGCGGTCGTTGTAAGCGTCGTACACTGTACGGCTGTCAAGAGTCAAAAAGAGACACTAGGCGTTAGTCTTGTGCCATGAGCAGCACCCTACCATTCTGTGCCAACTTACTCGTAGTTCGGGTCGTCCTTGGCCGCGATAGCATTGTCAATACCGTCGCCGGTGTTGGACTTTATGATCTTCTTGCCGTCCACATTGTAACCAATGTGGTCGTAGTCTTCGTACCACCGAAGCGGCACGTTGCCAATGGTGTTGACGTTTTCCTATCGCACAGTATCAGTAAAATGCACCAAAAAACCATCAGCTCAACCTTCACAGGGCCATCACAGTAGCAACCAAAGTCGCACCTCATCATCTGACGACAGGTCGTCCACGTGCAGCTGCGACGCCAACGACAGCGATCCATCCTCGCGCATCTTCTGCACCTCCTTCTCGCGGTCCACAGTGAAGTGACGCGTCTTCTTCTCCAGCTCGGTGAGCTCAGCATCGTCCTCCTCCTCGTCTCCGCTGTCGTCGTCCGATGACGATCCCTGGTCCTCGAACTCGTCGTCCTCCTCGTCATCGGCATCGTCGCTGTCCTCCGTCTCGCTGGCCTCATCATCCGCCTTCTCCTCTTCCTCCTCTTCCTCCTCTTCCTCCTTGCTTTCCTCCTTTACCGGCTGCTTGACAACAACCTTCACGGGCTTCTTGTTAGCCTTGGCAGGCGGCTGCTTGTCCTGCTTCTTTTGTGCCACGCCGGCCGTCTTCTTGTTGCCTTTGGCATTGCCATTGCCATTGCTGGGCGCGGACGCCTTCAGCGGCACCGACGTCTTCTTCCCGCGAGCCATGGGTCTTCCTAGTCGCTACTGGCACTGGGCACGTTGATGCACGAACTGCTGGTGGGCTCGCAACCACCAAACGCAAAACCCTTTCACTCCGAGTGTATTCTTTGAGTGGTCCACATCTCCCGCGGGATTGTATCCGCGGGATTACACACAAACGCCCGCGGGTTCTTTGAGGGGGTAAGGCTTGGAGCCTCCACACAACAACGCCCACTTGAAGAGGGAGAAGGCTCGCTCTGCGCGATCTCGTTCAACCTCGTCTCCTAGCGTCGCGCGGACGACCGCTTTGCTTTTGTCGTGCTCCCCGCTATCTGCTGTATCCAACGAGCCGCTGTTCACCCCCGTTGTCCCTGTCGGAGGCGAGTAATTCAGCGTCCCCCGCTGCGTCCCAGTCCGCGCCTTCAGCCGCGCAGATTGCCGCCCAGCAGCCTTATCTGAGCGCCGCCAGACGCCGCGCATCACCACGAGACGCCGCAGACGCAGAGTACCGCGTCTGATCTCGTGGAGCGCCATGAAGGCTCCGCGCGCCAGCTGTGAGGGCTATCTCACCTTCCGCACGAGTCCGTCGTCGCCTCCGCCCATGCTGCGGCGCTACTGCTTCCTCGTGGGCACTTCTTTCCATTATTACAGGTAGCGTGGACGCCCTAGTGTAGACGATATGGGGCCGAAGCTGACGTTTTGTGGTTTGATGTGCCAATTGCAGCACGCAGGAGGACGCGTACCACATGCTGCGGATCAAGGGCGAAGTGGACGTCCTGGGCGTGCAGGAGTGGGACGGCAAGGGCAACATGCACATCTACCAGCACGGCTTCCTGTTCGCCACGACGCAGAACAAGGTCTTCTACGCCTACGCGGACACGGCCATGGACAAGGAGAAGTGGATCCGAGCCATCCAGACGGCAGTGGAGACCACGATGCCCCGCCTTTCAGCCGCCTTCTTCCAGCATGCGAGCCTGGACGTGTCTATCTCGCCAGTGAGCACCATCACGGTACCATCCTCGGAGACGGACGTAACCTGCAAGTGTCCAGAGTGCGCGCAGCTTGGAGATGAAGCTGCAGCAGCGGGACTACCGCCACCCACTGCGGCGGCGCTGCTGTACAAGTGCAACAGCTGCGATGGCTTGTTTTGCGAGAAGTTTACGACCCACAAGGTGCCGCTGCCGCAGAGATCGCACTACTACGCCAAGCGCGTGTGCGACCGCTGCCACGAAGCGCAGAATTACATTAACTATCTCCGTGCGATGGTGGAGCGCCTGAAGGCGGGGATTTGCTTGTACCCGCGCCCGCTGAACCCGGAGGCTCCGATTGAGCTGATTATGCCCAAGCGACCGCTGCAAACGGAGTCGGCGAAGATTGCTATCGATCTGCTAAAGGCAAAGGTGATTACAGCTGAGGAGTGCGAGGAGATCTTGTTGAAAGACCGACGATTTTATGACCACACGATGGATCATCCGGAGATCCCGCTGGATCTCAAGATCTTGGGGCTGCACCGAGAGTTCCGTGCGCGCAGCTTTAGTGTCTATCGTGCGGTGATCCTGTTGCATCGCCACTTGGACAGTGACCCGTTGCTCTTCAAGCCTATCGTGGAGAAGCTGCTTCACTTTTCGTACACGCGAATCAACCAAGTGGAGTTTTACTGGCCCCAGATCGTGCATGCGTACCTCTCGATTCCGAATTTCGACTTCGAGAAGATCTTCTGGCTGGACGAACTCATTTTGTCCGTGTGCTCGCGCTCTATCCACCTGGCTCTTCTTCTCCGCTGGCAGCTGCAAGGAGCGCTGGAAGACTCGTTTGACCCACGAAAACCCAAGGATATGCAGGACAAGTACGCCCGCGTGGTGCGGCTTATGGTGGAGATTGAGCGCGAGGTCGCCGGAGTAGACCGCGCTACTGTACTTAGCCGTGATCCACAGCAAGAGACGTCACAAGTTCATAAGCGCAACCTACCGATGCCGACAGATGACCAGCTGCAGGTTATCGTGAAGCTGACAGAGGACATCGCTACCCACCGCCGCCAAGCGCACAGTAGTGCTCTCCTTAACGGTTCTCCTGCGGGGATGGATTCGTATCCGCCACTGTCGCCGCCCATGGCGAGGAATCGCGGCGATCGAAGCGGCTCGGTAGACGCTGACGTAGACAGCCGATTCCGAGACTTCTCTCGCTTTCAACAGCATTTGCTCACGCCCAAGGAAGACCTGGATTCCATGCTGCTCACGCACCCCACTGGTGACGACTACGAACAAGACGAGCGGCTGTCCATCCTCGACGAGGAGGACATTGACAACCAGCCCACAAGTATCTTCAACGAGTCGATGCGACGCTTGAGCCAGACGGACAAGTCTCTGCTCGCGAAGCATTTCGCTGACGAATGCGACTTTGTGGAGCAGATCACGGATATTGCAGAGGCCTTGCGTTTTGTGCCCTCCATTCAGGACCGGAAGCAGCAACTGCCGTCGTATCTGGAGAAGTTGCACCTGCCGCCCATGGCGTATGTGCCTCTAGTAAAGGCCACGGACCCTTTCGAACGTATCGTGCGGATACCTACGAAGGAAGGCACCGCGTTCTCGACGAAGGCGCGCGTCCCTATTTTGCTGATCTTCGAAGTGATTCGCGGCAACCCTTTCGACGATGAGCAACCGCAAGACACGTCGCTTCCTGAGTCGCCGAGGTCCCCGTCGAGACGTGCGTTGAACGGCAATGGCGCTCTGGAATCTTCCGAGGTGAATTACGTTGAGGATGATGAGATCGGTGAGCTGATTGGGCACCAAACTAGTGAAGCGTTCGCTGATAGTGCTGAGGATGCGGAAGAAGTCCAAGCGGGAACGGTAATTCCCCCGCCAGTTGTTCCAGCAGAACCATATCATGCTCCAGTCGCCCCTCGACGTTACACGATTCCTGAGACGCCTAGCGACGTTCCAGACATCGTAGCAACCCCGTTAACAGCTCCACCCATGCTCGTACAGGGTGGCGCGAATGGGAGTGGTGCTACAGCTGAGCCTTCTACGCCATTGGAGATGGATTTAGCAACCGGCAACCTGACGGCGGAAGCAATTGAGCGTGAAAAGGCACGCCGCCGAGACTTCGAGGCCGCTTTTGGTGAGTCTTGGAGCTCGAAACGGGCGAGACTGATGGCTGCGTCACCGTACGGCCACCTACCCGGATGGGACATTGTGTCGATGATTGGCAAGAGCAACGATGATCTTCGCCAAGAGGTTTTTACGCTCCAGTTGATTCAGAAGTTTGTTGAGATCTTCAAGGGCGCGAATCTGCCCATGTGGGTGAAGAGGTACCGCATCATCGCGACGAGCTCGTCCACTGGGCTCATTGAGACGCTGATCAACGCCATCTCGCTCGATGGTCTGAAGAAACGTGAGGGCTACGTCTCGCTGCTCCACCACTTTGAGAAATCGTACGGGCCTCCCGACTCGCACCGGTTCAGGGAAGCGCGGCGGAAGTTCATCCAGTCGATGGCTGGGTACTCGCTTGTGTGCTACTTCCTTCAAATCAAGGATCGGCATAACGGCAACATCATGCTGGACAACGAAGGCCATATTATCCATATCGACTATGGTTTCTTGCTGGGCATCGCTCCGGGTGGAATGCTGAGCATCGAGACAGCCCCATTCAAGCTGACGGCCGAGATGGTGGAGACCATGGGTGGCCAAGACTCCGAGGGCTTTAAGGAGTACGTGACGCTTTGCACGCGCGGCTTCCTTGCGTGCCAGCAGCACTGCGACGAGATCTGCGACCTCGTGGACGTGATGTCGCGTCAGTCGCCGTACCCGTGCTTCCTGGGCATCGACGCCGACTATATTTTATTGCGCTTGCGTTCGCGCTTCAAGCTGTCGCTGACCAAGCAGGACACTGTGGCGCACGTGCTGTCGCTCATCCGCAAGAGCAACAACAACTACAGCACGCGCCAGTACGACAACTTCCAGCGCATGACGAACGGCATTCTTCCGTAGTAAACGATCGCAGGCCCAAGTCGCAAGAGAATACAAAACTCAATTGCAGACGATGAATGTCCTTGCACAGTAGAGTATCAGAGGTATATAAGCTGCGTGCGCGCTGAGCGCGAAGCGTAGCGTTTTGCTAGGAATTTGTGTTGATACCGTACAGCCAGCCAGGCCCTTGTTTTCTGTAGTGGAAATAGTGGTTTTAAACATGTTTCCATCTTGAAAGATACAGGAAAGAAAATTACAGATAAAGAGGAATACCCGCATTCCTCCACTTATAGTGGACAGGGTAAGGTGCCTTTATTTTACGGTAACTTACGCTGAAGGCAGGAATAAAGCATTTTCATTGGCGGAAATCGTAAACTTGACCGGTATTTAGCTGATATACCGGTTCGGCGCTTATATGAGGGTGTCCACTACAAGCGGAGGAATACGGTAAAGCATTTATCCGATTGATTGTTTTACGCTGCAGTCGGTGAACCCGGTGAAGGCGGCTCAATCGAGGATACGAGCAGTGGCATCGTGACCATCATATCTACAGTAAGGCTTAAGCCGCAAAGTAGCTGCCGGCCCCCTCGCGCTTCCGCAGCATGCATCTCCGCGTGAAGCCCGTGTGTAGCACAGCGAGAGTCACGATGACAACGGCGCACCCGAGCGCGATTTTCGTGCCCGTGGAAGCGTCCGAGATGTTGGAGAGAGACTCACCCGAGTCCTCCGCGACGAGCAGGTTGAAGTACACGGCGGCGACGAGCGAGACGAAGGCAATGAGGCCCCAGATGACTCCCCAGCAGCGACTTGAGGTGTGCGTCATTTTGGCGAAGACCGACGCGTCGCTTTCGTTCACTCGGCGCGAGATCAAGTCGTCCCAGATATCGTAGACGGAGAAGAGGCAGCTCATGACACCGAGGAAGAGCGTCACGTACTGCAGCGCATCGAAAGTCGTCCAGATGTTGAGGGCCAGCAAGCCTCCCAGCAGCAGCATGAAGCAGAAGTTGAGGATCCGCAGGTAGTTGTTGTGCGCGTAGAAAATGAATATGATGAGGAAGAAGATGAGGATGCCCGCCGCCACTTCCGCCGCCGTCTTGTCGGCACTCGCGATCGTCAGGCCCATGCCCCACACAGCCGAGCCCAGGTAGCCCTGCAGTCAGCAACATAGCACCACATAGCGACGTCAATCCCCTGCCCACCATGCAACCATTTGGCAGCAGTAACGTACAGCGGGGAGGATGACCCACTGCAATCCACCGACAGTCTTGGTCACGCCACCCTCGTCCGGATGCACCTCCATCCCTTTAACCTGCAACAATGATCTCGTCAGCTCCAACCACCAATACTAACTGAAGTAGCTGGTCCCGTACGCTGCCGCAGGTGAGCCAGGCAGCGGTGGCGTGCCCCAACTCGTGCAGGAAGACCGTTCTGTTGCAATCACAGCACAGATCTCATCAGTGCCATGGATCCAAGTCTCTCGATTGCTACAGACAGGCACAGAGCAACGTACAGAATCTTGAACGGGTGCAGAATCGACACGCGCCATCTGAAGGAAGGGAAGCAAAGGGGGTGAGTTGCTTGATCATTGACAGCAAGGGACCGATGCTCGTACAGTTTGAAGATGACGACGGCGTAGCAAATGATGAGGAAGATGGACAGGAACTGCTTGTCGTTGCAGCACTCGACGGACCAGTCGATGGCCATGGTGGACGGCGAAGATGCAGCGGTAGAGGTCGAGGTCGACGTCCGGATGCAAGAAGAGGAATGGGGATGACGGCTCAGTGCCTTGGTTGTGGCTAAATTCTGAGACGCCGGTTGCTGGCTGCCGCGGTGAGATTGGTGGAAAATGAACCCAAAGTGCTGGCTGACGCAGCGGGATTGGTCAAAAACGAATCCATATGGCGGTAGTGCAGCAAGCAGCACAGCACCAAGTCACACGCCGGATGGATTTTCAACGGAGGAGCCCCGATAGCAGGCCAGGCTGGCGATGCGCTCTTTACCCACGGCACGCTTGGGCCTGGTGCTGCTTGGGGTGGTCCATAACATAGTGCTATCAGTTGGAGATCCATGTTAGAGCATCTCCATAAATAATGGTTGGCGATTCAGGTTGATATCGCGGTGTTTTCGGTGGGTAACTTGGATGTGGGTGACTTGGACGCTGGAGAATACTGTTCTCCTGGCTTTCGAGCTGCTGCAAGTACTAGTGCCGCTCATGCTGCTGTCGTAGGATCTTCTGCTGTAGGTCCAGCTTGAGATCGATCCCAGTCGGCTGCTGCAGCTCGAGCACCGACATCTCCACCTCAGTGCTTCAATATACTCATCTCGCTTATCAAACGATTCGGACAGTCAGGTATCCTGTTGTGGACACACGAATGTCCTCTAGATACTCCAATTGTCCACCGTGCGATATGCGCTGCAACTCCCACGAATCGAGGGCCGCGATCAGGCTGAAGTTGAAACCGACGACCTGCCGAGCCAAGGAGCCCCCACACCCAAGGAACCCCTTGCACGACGCTCGCCATGGTCGGCAGCGACAGCAGCGGCGGCAGCACTCGCGAGTCCAAGAAGCGCGCAGCGGCACACGACGCTCCCCAGGAGGTGGAGACGCACACGGATTCCAACGGCGGCCGGGGAACGAAAGCGCCGGCGTCGAACGCCCAGCCAGCGGCGCATGGGCAGTCGGACGCCAATGGCTGGCAACGCAAGCACTCGTCGCTGCTGCTGGACGCGATGCACCCCGACGGGGCTCGGGAGACGGCGACCTTCGTCGAGAGGCTGCCTCGCTCCGCCGCGATCCGCGTGCTCCTCGCTCTCTTCGCCTACGCGCTGCTCTTGTCCGACGTGCCTCGCGGTGGACCGAGCGTCGAGTCGCTCCCGTTCGTGCAGGTTGAGCCCAACGTGTTCACGGTGTATGGACCAACTGCGCTCCCAAGCCTCACACTCTGTCGGAACGGCACCACCTTGATCGACGGGGACTCCGACAGCGCCGCGGAGGTCCCCACAGCTCTCTACAAGTTCACTCCGAGCTCCTACGGTCTGCGCACCGCTCGTGATCTGCTCGACGCGTCGCCCGAGCTCGGCGACTCCTGGCCTAGCTGCCTATTGAGTGCGCTTTCGGCGGACTCGGCGTACAGCAGCGACTGCAGGGACTCTCTGCCCGGGACGACGGTCTTTAGCATGCTTGATACCCTTGTCGAAGCACTAGCAGCGAATGCACCGAGCACCACGAGCTACAAGAACGTGGCGCAGACAGAAGAAGGGATCGCCATCATGGCTCGAGGTGAGCTGAGCGCGTTCCCTCAACGAGTGTGCTTCGCGGCGCGAGCCAAAGCCCGCTGGACGGGGACGAGTAGTGCTGCAGCCGGCTCCAGGGCTGCAAGTAGCAGCACTAGCTTCCTGTCGCGCAACTTGCTGGATCACAAGTACTGGCTCAGTGTCTGGGTCACTACATTCGCGGACTTGGATCCTCTAAACCCGGGGCTGGATCTGTGCGTCGACGACTTGGATCGTCCGCTCTTCTGCGAGAAGCCATGGGCCGCTGCACTGTCCGTCGATGGGACCCAGGGCGACGCGCTATGGGAGCTCGTGTCCTCGAGAGCTGCCGAGCTGCAAGGAACGCTGGCACAGGGTGAAAAACTCGACGTCACGCTAGTTGAGACCGAGTCGGACCCGCTGACGAGACTGGGAGGCGCTGTACTGCTCGCCCACAAGGTCTACAACGTGGTCGCACTGTACCGGATTCGAGAATGCACTGATGCTGGCGTCTGCAAAACATCGGCAGTATTTGACGAGCGCGTGGAAGGCAAGATCCTCTACACTGATGCTCTTGAGTGGAGCTCACTGGCGTCCACGCTGCGGGTCCTTGGCCAGGTGTACGTCACTGTGCGGGTGGCGTGTCTTCTTGTCGCTTGTTATGCCGTGGTGGACAAGACACTCGGCCAAGTCGCAGGCACGGACACGTCACGCTTGAAGCGCACGCTACGAGTGTTCTTTGCGATCCCGAGCCAGGTTATCGTGTACGGCAGCTGGGTACCCGTGGTTTGTTACGCAAGTGCGCACGTGATTGACGCGCTGATTTTCTACGAACTGGAAGACGACAGCGGGGAGAGCTCGACGGACAGCATCTCCGCGTTGGTTCGTTGGCTGGCCGTGCACATGCGCTCGGTTTGGCTCGTGGCGCTGCTGGCACGATTTCGCGCATTGTTGCAGACCTCAGCGGGGGCGTGGACTCCCTCTCACGGAGTTTCTGGCGTTCGAGGCCACCTGCTGCCTGCGCTGGCACTAGGCGCTGTCGCCTTTGTCGCTCATGGGGGAGTTGCAGTAGACGACCGAGACGCTCGGATCTTGGAGGCAAATGAGGTGGAGCCTGTGCCAACCTTCATGCTGCTGCGCTCCGAGACTTTGGATGCCTGGAAAATGAACCTGGAAGGCGTCTACAGCGACATGTTGGCCGTCGCGCTAGCTGCCATCATCTACGTGGTCGTCATTCTGGCGGTGCGTGCGCTCATGCGCTGGCACCGACGTCGATGGGTCAAGCCTACGAATTTCACCCACACGAAAACACAAGCGAAAGGTGACGTGGTCCCGGACCCGTTGTTCTTTGCTCGCTCAGCGGTTCCCAGTGTTGCGGGGGCCCTTTGGGAGCCCAGTTGCCTGTCCGTGAGCTGGGATGACGATCTATTGGGACCTCTGCTCGTCATGCTGTCGGCTACGGCCCCGTGGATAAGCCAACGAAGCCAGCGAAACATTGACAGAAAGCAAGATTCGGGGAATTCTGATGGCAGCACTGTCGCCGATGGCGAGGGCTTGGCGACAAGCTCGGCATCGACTACCCAGCGAATGCTGATGAACGTCGTGTTCTTGAGCGACCCATGGAACTTGCTCGTTCTGAAACTGGGACGCGCTCGTGTGCACCTCTATCATCTTCGGGGTAACGGGCTGGAGTGCAAAGTGGTTCACGCTAATTCCAAGGCTCGCGTCGCACGTGAATATTCCTTGGCGCTTGAGAATGTCGAGCTGGTTGCCTCTCTCCGCGCGTCGGAGCTGTCCTGGTCCCAGCTAGTCACGTGCAAATGAATTGCTGTCACGTTGCCAGCTCAACAACCTAAATTCCAGGAACAGTTTCTTTTATTTCATTAAGATTTTTTTTAATTCTAGCTCGCCTTCTCGTCCTCTTCCTCTTGTACTAATTCGTATCCTTTGTCAACAGCGTCTAAATCATGAACGAAAGCCCAGGAAAGGAAGACGATCGTCGGTACGAGGACAATCTGGGCATTGAAGATACAGAACACGGCGATCGAGTTTCCCATCTGCTTCCAGCTGCCTTCGTGGTTCACTAGGAAGACATACTGCATTGCCAACACATCTGCCAACGAGACGGCTAGAAGGAAGTACCGCGATACCCACCATGACTGTCCACGCATCTCTCTTTCCCGGGTTGACACTGCTCCAGATGGCAGCAGAAGCACAAGCCGAAAAGCACATGCAACGACCACAAACGGAATCAGGAGCTTGGTTGCAACGAGTGCCTGCGCCACGGAGGGGGCAGAATCCGTCAAAAATCGCCGCGTTGATGACATCTGGAAACTCGTCATACTCGTCACGCTGCTTGTACCGAAAAACGAAACTTGGATAAACACCAGAAGCATCAACGCTCGCTGTACCTCACGAGCCATCGAGACCCCTCCAGCAAGGGTCTGCTTTGCTTCCAGCATCAGCCAGCTAACGAGCGCGCTGCAAAGAGCCAAGTAAAACAGCACTTCGTACGATGCGCTGAGCAATACGAAAGCTGGTACAAACCCCAGCATCACCTTGATCAATCGCACAGCCAGTACGCGCGTAACTTCACCACCGGGTCGTTGATCCTCTAGATCACCTTCCATCTCAAGCTTCAAAGAGCGCCGCCCCGTCGAATTGTAATGGCACTTGGTTTGAATGACCATCCCGATGGGTGGTGCTATGGCAAGCGCCCAGTTTGCCACTGCGAGGTGAAATGGTAAGGCGGTGCTGCTGTTCAAAGCGCTTGAAGTCCACTGAAGCGTTAGAAGTGCCAGCAGGACTGGAGGGCATCCAAATTTGAGCACCGTCTTCCACTGAGATGCACGTTCATGCACTGCTGACATGCTGTGAATTACAAAAGCGGCAACTGCCAATGCCAATACCCCACCAAGCTGGACTAGCCGTATGCTCTCTGCGTAGTCGCTCGGCAAGCACGGAAAGACAGCGACAAGTAGGCAGCTTGCTGACCAGCAGAAACTTGGCGATTTCAGGCTCCTCCAGTGAAGTCGTTTCTTCGTCTGCACGCCTCCTTTCGATCGGAGTAGTCTTCCCATCGCAATTCTCGGTCGCAACGCCATCAAAATGAGCAAGAAGCTGAACACGGCCCGGTAATGGTAGCCGAGAAGAACAAGCTCAAGACAAAATACAATCGACGCAAGCTGGATAACCCACTGCCATCTGGAGCCTTGTCCAGAAGGGAATACAACTTGGAGTTGAGTGCGATGGCTCCAAGCAAATGCCCAGAAGGTAAGAGGGCACAACCCGGACAGATAGTGTGTTGGCGGTGAATCCGCAAGAAAACGCCACCCCACTATCGCAACCGCTGTAGCTGCGAACTTAATGCCGATCGTATCGGTCAACAGCCACCGGACACGAAACTTTTTCGGATGTAGGTAGGCAACAGTCATGACGAGAGTCCAGCCAACATAACCAAGCGCGACCGATCCTAGCAGGAAGAACCAGTCATACGTCTGGTAGTACACAATCGCGCTTCGGGAAATGTCAATCATCTCTTGGCTCAGCAGCTCGACGACGCGATGGGCATCGTCGTGAATGGCGTAGTGTTTATCCTCGCTAATACTGTTGAGAGCCTCGTCAATATGAGCTTCGAGGTCTGGCACACGGTAGTGGAGAGGCGAATAGGGAAGAAACAGGAGCCCTCGGTGAGCGCGTTTGACCTCTTCCTTGCGTAAGGCATGCTGGTAAAGTTGTTGGGCGTTTGCACGCATGGCGGTTGCGCGATACTTGCTCTTGGCCAAGTACGTAAACGGTAGAACACCGACTGAGTTTCGAGGATACGGAAGTCCTGCCAAAGCGCTGATAAGCGGCGCCACATCTGCTTGCATAGCGTCCTTGCGCTTAAAACCCATCACGGATTTCCATTCGCGCGTAGCGACGTGCTCCTCCAGTTCCTGGGTCTCCAATCGTGCATGCACCTCGGCTCTGGACTGGGTAGGTAACTCGATATCGAACCCCTTGCTCTCAGTCTCATTCGTCGAAATCGGCCCCTCGACACCAGCACCCCAAGCCACAATCGCCGTGCGCGTTTTCGCCGGCGCATTGTCGCCGTGATCGCCCCGAAGATCCATCCCATGATCAGCGGTGACTACGTACGAAGTACGCCCGTCATTCCCAAAGTATTCCTCAATCATTTGCTCAGTCTTCTCGATCAGTTCATCCACCACTGCAATATTCTCCAGATATTCTTTCGAGTCTGCGCCAAACTTCGGGCCCGTCAAGTCGGTGCCTAGAAAGTGGCAATAGATGACTAGTTTGTCTTGATGCAGCCGCGCGTACAGCTTCGGGTCCCGCATCTCCGTTCCTCTTGCAAAAAGCTCCTTGATCTTGCGGAACGCCCACACATCCAGCAGCGTCGTGTCCTCCCTCACCATGTCGACCTCCTCCCTCGCTGTGTAGTGCTCCTCTATGGCTTGCGGCGCGTGCCTCGCCAGGATGGGGGCGACGTCCTTGTTGCCAAAGATAAAGGCGTTGCTGCTCTGGTTGAATACCGAGTCAAAGGGCAGTGGATGGCGCTTCCAGCTCGTGCTCACGGCATGTGGATCCTCGTACATGCCGGCGGTCAGTGCCACGTGGCAGGGTCGGCTCTCGGTTGGCGCGTGGTTGTGCGAGACGCCCCAGCTGCCTCGGCGGCGCATCACGTCGCCCAGGAACGGCGTCCGGCTGTCGGAGAGATTAGATACTGCACTATTGGTATCGTCTGTCAATACGGGACCAGGGTCGAGGTTGTAGCGGTCTGGGAAGGTCGCGACGGCCTTAAAGAACTTGTCAACGCGGCAGCCGTCTAGCGTGAAGATGATGACCCGCTTGGTCGGGGCGGAGGACGTGTAATTGGCGCTGCGGATGGAGGACTCGACAGTGGACTGGAAGTAAACGTCTAGCACGCTCAAGATGCTTAGCGCGTGGAAGGCCAGGCCCAGCAGCAGCAGCCGCGCGATACTGCCGCCCATCGATGCGAGCAGCGACGATTGACAGTCTGCTCGAAATCGATGCGACGATTGACAGGAGCAGTCTGCTCGAATCAAAATTGACCGGATCTGTCTATTTTCGAATTTAATTTTTGGATCGTTTGAGGGAGATTACTCCAGTACGTGTTGCACACAAATAATCATTCCTCAACCTCGATGGCTACATCGTTCGCTCGGCAAACCAGGCGCCGTCGAGGAACAGCGTACGAGTGGGATTGAGGCGAACCTTGAAGCGCGAGTCGGCCTTCAGTAGAGCTGTACGCGTCAAATTCAACCACGAGTTAGATACAACATGACAGAGCATAGCAGGTAGATACGTACTGCGGATGGATCCTTCACTGTTGACGTCGCCTGAAGGCGCAGGACAGCAGATCTGCACGGTTTGCTGGGTCTCCGCCACGACAATACCGCTGAGGCCAACATTGCACGGATTCTCGGATTGAACCACTGCGAGTATGATCCGCCACAAAAATAACGAGTTAGATTGGTCCGACCAGGACTCGGCTGCAATGTGTCAACGCACCTTCGAGCGGACACCCCGACAGGTCCTGACTCTTGAGTTTTGCCTGCAGCTTCGTGTTGCGCTCGCGCTGCACCTCATCGGCAACTGATTGAACCTCGCTCAACTCACTCTTCACTGTTTCGCTGACGTACCGCGTCCAGATCTCGTTGAGCTGCATGGCGTCGCTGTACTTCATGCTGCCTTTCAGCAGATGCAGTCCGAGCTCTCTCCGTCGTCGTGCGCTCAGTAGCTTCGCCGTCTGCGCTCTGCTGGCCGCAGCAATCGCCTTCTCCGTCGTCTGCGCAGCAGTGGCCTTGAAAGGGTTGTCCAGCGACAGCACCTTGTTCCGGAGACTGTCGACAGTGTTCACGCTTGCCCTCGTGCCGAGTGTCACCGACTCAAGGTAGTTTTTGAGCGTCTCGTGGAGTTCTCTAGGCTTCGTCACCGTCTTCACCTGCGATCGCTGCAAGGGACACAACAAACAGAGACCCGTCAGTACAGCAGTCGACGAGCCTCCAGCCAGCGGCAAGAGTCTACTTACCAGCGAGCAGTCCTTGAGTCCAACGGCCAGCAGCTCCGCGTCCATCTTCTCGTACAGCGGGTCGACCTTGGGCTCCTTCTTCCTTTCCTTCTGCTTTTCCACTTGCTTAGCTGCGTTGTTATTGCCCCCATTCGCGCTGCCTCCTTTGCCGCCCTTGCGCTTCCGCTTGGAGTGCTGGTATGCCTGCTGTTTGTTGCCCTTGGGCGCCGTTTGCGCCGCCGCCTGCGCCGTGTACTTGGAAGCTGCAGGCTGTGCAGAGGACGCGAACGCCGCGTCCAGCGACGACAGTAGGTCGGCGCGCGGCCGCTTCTTGCCTCCAGCCGTGGACACCATCGCTGCAAGTTGTTGCAGCCTGCAACTACTGGTCGGCACGGAGTTATTGGGCTCAGATCTGAGTCCAGTAACGGCACAATCTTTTCCGGATGTTTATCTTTCCCCCACTAGGCATTTATTACGCCTTGCCCCCAGTATGGGTTCGCATGTCAGTTCCATTGACTGCTTCACTTCAAAATGGAGCCCGCATTGCCCTGGAGCTCATGGACCTGCACCGACGTGGGGCGCTGGCTGCGCGCGCAGGGCTTCGGCGAGCACGAGGAGATCTTCGCCGCCAACAAGATCTCGGGCGCCATCCTGCCGGAGCTCACGCGCAACGCGCTGCGCGACGACCTGGGCATCGCGGCGTTCGGGGATCGCGTGCGGCTCTCGCAGGCCTTAGAGGCGTTGATCGCCCCGCCTTCTTCCGCGGAAAATCTTGACGCGTCGTCGTCAGCTGCCGCTGACGACGACGCGCCTACTTCAACTGGACCAGCGAACCGATTGCAGCCGCGCGACGAGAACGCGCTGGACCTGGTGGTGCTGCATGCGGCGCCGCTCGTGATCAAGGACAGTCGCCACCGCATCTACCCCATGGAGAAGCTGGACCTGGAGGCCGAGCGCCGCGAGATCGGCAACTCGCTGCTCACGGACGTGCAGCACAAGGCCATCCACGTGCGCTTCGACATCGCCACGGCCGACATCCTCCGCAGCCTCATGACGGCCTGGAAATGCACGGTGCTGCACTTCTCCGGCCACGGGCTGGGCCAGCGCGCGGCACTCTGCTTCGAGGATGGCGCAGGCTGCACACACCTCGTCACGCCCGACGCGCTGAGGCA
This sequence comes from Phytophthora crassamura, assembly GCA_033557995.1. Lineage (NCBI taxonomy): Eukaryota > Oomycota > Peronosporomycetes > Peronosporales > Peronosporaceae > Phytophthora > Phytophthora crassamura. The sequence continues at coordinate 5,278,092 of JAUCED010000004.1, forward strand.
GCTCATGTTCTCGGGGGATCGAGTGCAGCAGCAGGTGAACGCAGCTGAAGCGGCCGTGGCAGGCCCCAGGCCGCTGGACGGCAACGTCAAGCTGGTGTTCGTCAACGCCTGCCACAGCCAGAAAGTGGCGTCCGTGTTTCTGAACGCCGGGATCCCGCACGTCGTGGCGGTGCACTCAGACTCGCTCGTGGTTGATGCGTCGGCCACCATGTTTGCAAAACACTTTTATTTATCGCTCTTCCATGGCCACACGGTGTCAACGGCCTTCGAGATCGCCAAGGGGGCGGTGCGGGCTCTTCCCACGCAGAAGCGGGCCGCTTGTTGCTGCGCGTAAGTTTTTATATTCTGCTTTGGTATATTCGAGCTGCACTGGGACTGACAAACGTGGCGTTTTGTTCTTGACTGTGTTTGCACTTGCAGGCATCTTCATAAGCCGACGTGCACATGGATGCGTGATGGCTCACGGCATTCCCAGCACAGCGCAACCCAATGCTGCTGCAAGGGCGACACATTGGCATTTCCGCACGATGAATCCAGCAAGTTTATTCTGCTGGGATCGGCTCCTCATGATGTGGTGCTTTTTGGCGATATCCCGAATGGCACGTTGCGCGACTACAGTCCGCGATATCCATCGAATATACCGTCGATGCACGGCCAATTCATCGGCCGCAACACGGAAACGTATTTAATGGTCAAGTCGTTACGCGAGAATGCGGTGACAGCGTGTTTGGGAGCACCTGGTATCGGAAAGAGCTCCCTGGTGATCTCAGTCGCACACTTTGTGCACAGTCGCCGCATGTTCCCCGATGGAGTATTTTACGTGGATCTAGAGGGACAGAAACTTTCGACTGTTCGGTATGCTATCGCCCAAAGCATTGGCATGCCTGCGGCAGATACAGACGAAGAAGTGTTTGCAGAGCTAGGGTTTGTTACGCTGCCTATGCTGGTTGAGTTGGGCGGTCGATGGTGACAGAAATGACTAACTAACTAACAACTTGCCGTGATATAGGACCAAGAACTGCTTGCTGGTACTCGACAAAGTGGAGGAGTTGTTGGACGAAGACGAGAACAAGGGTGAAGAACTGCTGCATCAACTTATTTCAGTGGCGCCAAACCTGAAGTTGCTGTTGGCCTCCCGCCGCAACATGCACATTCCCAGTGTCACCCCTTACTCCCTTTCAATTCCGGAACTCCCTTTACACACCGCGGTGAGTTTTAATTCGCGGCTTTCACTAGAGATCGTCTTAGACTAACATATTCTTTTAATCGTTGTGGTGTGCAGGCGGAGTTGCTCTGTCTCGTAGCTCCTGGTTGTTCTGTTCAGCTAGCAGAGCGCTTGGCAAGAATATGCGGATGCCTCCCTCTAGCTATCCGTGTCGTTGGTCGTGCTCTTGCTAATGCGCGCATGACTGTCACCCCTGAACGCATGATTGAATACTTAGAGGTAAGAAGAAGACCAGCCACTTTCACATCCATTATGGAATTACTCATGATTATGTTTTCTGATCTCGCAGCGTGATGAGCACCGGTTTGAAACGATCAGGGAACTCAACCAAGTAGGGCATAAGGAATGCGTGGACCGATGCATCCGCTCGTCGTTCTGTCATCTAGACGAATCGTTGAGGTTGGCTTTTATGGCAGTGGGATTTTTCCGGGGCAGCTTCGAGATTGAAGCCGCTGAAGCGGTCCTCTCGAGTGTTTTGACGGAGCAGGACGCTACGAGCAAGTTGGCTGGGAGCAGTAGTTACTCGCTGATGTCTTCGTCTTTAAGCGGTTCAGCTGGTGCGACGTCATCCAGTTCTTCGACTTCTACGTATTTTCCCGCTGACGCATATGCCAAGTCCACCCGAAGTCGCGGCCGTGATGATGACGCCTCCTCTGTGACCAGTCTAGGTTCTCAGCTTTCAAACATGGACGGCTTTGGCTTCGACAATGACGGCGCCATGACAAACGATAGCTACGATTTGCTGGATTTGGAGAGCTCTGAAGAAGTGAAAGCACGCGAGGTGGGCGTGCCTTCGGCAAGTGTAGCTCTTGAGCTGCTCCACCAGTGGTCACTGGTGGAGTTTGACTCGAAGACAAATCGCTATCGCATGCACAATCTCGTGCAGCTTTTTGCCGAGGAAGAGGCTGGTCGCTTGGGGGAGGAATGCTTCACGGATCCTGCACCTACTTCGAGTTCAAGCTCTGCGCCGTCATCGTTTGTGGCGGCCTCAATGGGTGCTCCGCCCACAAGTATTCCTTTGGGTAAAGAGCTACTTCTCACGTGGAAACGCCGTTTTGTGCGCTATTACTGCATGATCGTAGCCAAAGCGTCTCATGCCTATCGTTTTGAGGGGACGTTGGCGCTGTTTGACAAGGAGCGCGCTAATATCGAGTCAGCTATGAGGTTGGCCCACGAGCTTACGCTTCAGAGCATCGAACAAGTGCGTGAGAGTAACCGCCGAGCCCAACAGGACCTTGTTAGCGATCAGCTTGGTGAAATCCCTTCAAGCTCCACCGGAACGATGAGGTCCCAGAGCGAGCCTTCACTCTTGGCAGTTGATGAAGCATCACTCAAGCTAACACATGAGCGCCACAGCAGCAGTTTTACTGCAAATACGAGCGATAGCAGCAATGCTGGGATGGGAAGCGGTCGTCGATCCACGGGAACTGCAACACTGAACAACTCTTCAATTGTGGATGCGCTGCTCTACAGTAATTTGGTAGTGCGATGTCGCTTCATTTTCCGCGCACGTGTTGAGCCTCGGCGGCGGATTCAAGTTGTGTCGTCGTGCTTGCAGTTATCACGGGAGACGCGCTCGCTCCATTGTACATGTGGAAATCGTGAAAATGATCCCGCAACGTTGCTGTGGGATGTGGAGGAAGCGAAGTTCGATCGCGAATTGTCAATCTTGGATAAACTACCTTCTTTTGAGGAACCGCAACCACCAGCTGCTGCCTCCGCAGCGCATGATCGCTGTACGTGCGTTGGCATCCGCGAGCTCATCGCTTTGGAAGCCTTGCTACTAACGGATCTAGGCTACGCATGTTGCGATGTCACGGACTGGGTAGCTGCAGAATATCATTACCTCGAGTCGCTGCGCCTGCAACGCGAGGTACTAGGATGGTCGGAACACCCCCAGGTGGCCGAGGTACTAAACCAGTTCGGCATTTGCCTCAGCACCCGATGGGGTTACTTGGCACACAACGTTTGGTTACTACAACATTCTGAGCGCTTGCTGAAAGGAGCGCTGCAAATGCGAAGTCGGGTACTCAGCAAGAACCACCCGGAGTACGCGACCAGTCTGAACAATTTAGCGAACTTCTACAAGAACTACCCTACCGCTGGAAAACGTCGGTCGCCATCTGCAGCACTTCGAGAAAATGCCCGTGAAACAAGAGAAAAGCATGCCCATGGAGGAAAAGGTGAAGGGCGGAAAGGTGGCAATGCTCACCGAGGTGCTCGATCTAGCTCAAGTCCGAGCCCAAGTAGATCCAGTACAAGTAGTGAAAGCGCTCCGAGCCCGAGTCAGAAAAGTAACGGGGCCAATATGGGCAATGATAAACCGATACCAAGCGAACAGGAGGCACCACCCGATATTGCTGACATGTATCGGCAATCGCTCAAGATTCGCGAGATAACTCTCGGTGAGAACCACCCGCAGGTTGCACAGTCGCTGAACAACCTGGCACTTTATTTATCGAGCCAGCTTGAAATACAGCAATTGAGGTACGATATCTTGATGGGTTGGGAAACAAAACTGCCGCCTAATCTTTTTTTCTGCTGTGGCAATGTGTTCTCCGATGTAGCGAAGCAGAGTTGGCGTCACAACGGGCGGAAATTGGGCGCTTGTACGAGCGAGCACTACGGATTCGTCGAAGCAGACTCGGCAATGCAAGTTTCGAGACAGCGGCGACATTAAACAACATGGGCAACTTCAAACGACTAACGGTACGTTTGTTAGAAAAGATTAAGTTGTTGTTGTTTTTTGCTTATGAGTGTTGACTTACGCGGTGCGGTTTACAGAAAGATTGGCGTGGGGCGGAGGAAAACATCAAGGAGGCGCTGCAGATCACGGATCGGTATTTCAATGACATTAGCCCTCGAGCCGCACGCATTTTCATTAATCTTGCGCGGGTGTATCGGGATCAGGTACGAATGTCGATCAAGCTAAGCGATTCTTTTACCATGATGCTGACCAACTCGTTTGGAATTTCTACAGAAACGTTACGACGAAGCCATATCCGCATACAAGAAAGCACAGGATATCCGCCAGCAGCTTTTCCCTGATACGCGCGACGTCGGGTTTTGCATCGGTACGAATCCCCAATAGTTTGGATACCGCTATAGAGACTGACCATCTGTCGTTGTTCCAACTAGAGCAAATTGGAAAGTGTCTTCGCCTACAAGGAAAAGAAGAGGAGGGGAAGGTTCTGGAAGAAAGAGGTCGCCAAATGAAGAAACTTGGACTATCAGCCCTGGAGCAAGACGATATAGCAGGTGGAGGTGATAGTGACAGTTCCATCAGTGGCGAAAGCAACAGCTTCAAGCACGCTGTACTGAGTGGTGACAGTGGTGAAGGGGCTGTGTCGTCTGCCCACCTGTTTGCGCGAGTTAATGTCTACGACATCGTCGACGCTGAAGCTTTGGTGTCACGAAAGTTCAATTTCCCGGGTAAGCTGCTGGGCGAACGCGGAATACACTTGAAGAAGATCGAGGCGATTGCATGCGCCCAGTTACGCTACTTTGGACCGTGGCCACAGTCGTTTACGAAGTGGAGCAAAGGACGAAGTGACCAGAGGGATTCTTCTCCTCGCACGATGCCGGAAGCTTACATCCAGATCACCAGCACGAATGAGGCGGTAAATTTTGCTTCGATGCATTGCCGTCTTGAAGACAATGGTGCCGTAACGTCGGATGCATCGCTAACTTTGATTTTACGAATTTTGACTTAGGCATTGGAACGGGCAAAGCAACACTCTGTGAAGCAGCTGCGCGAATTGAAACTTTCATGGGAGCGATTTGTGGGTCGAATGGCCACGAATAATGGAGGGACTGGTCATCGTGGCCAAGCACCTCCACGCCACCATCAAAATGGTCGAAGTGGTGGCCCTGCCGGTGCTGGGCGTGGGCGGGGCCGTCATCTGCATTTGCACCGCACACCGATGTAAGTGCAGCCCCCGAGGCCAGGTGGCTCCGCTGCTGAGATGAGGATGGGTCAAGTTGATGCGTTGGTGTTGAGCTTACAACTTTCTGACGTCAACCGAGAGCGAATTTTAAAGGCGCGCGTACTCGGAAGTTGCACCTACCGTAATTGTAAGAATGGTATGTAGACCGTGGATGCATCCGAACTGGTACGAAATTGAATGGCACTTTCTATTCGATGCCGACCAAATTCAAAATCTCTATGTGGGGTGACTAAAACCTGACTGCATTCGTCATGCTACACGCCGCCCGCCTTCACTCTCTTGCCCATACCAATCTTGCCTATCTTGTGCTGCTTACTGATCACTGTCGGAACTGCGAGTGTGTCTGTGCAAGGCTCGTATGCCAACTTCTGAAGCTCTTTCAGTGACTTGGGCTGCGCATTGAAAATCTCGTTCACGCGGCGTCGGAACGCGACAGTGACCTGACCGAACTCCATGTATCCCTGCAGCAAAAGATAATGTACGTATGTCAGACAAATGTACTTCAAGCTGTACAGCTAGGTACAACACATACCGCTCCCATTTCGACGAACAGCGAGTCGAGCACCGGAAAGAGCAGGCAGAAGATCGTCTCAAACACGTGGTTCTGCGACTCATCGACAATCTCGCCCCAGCTCTCGTAATCACTCCATGACCGTGACGACGAATACGGCTTCGACAGCTTCATACGTGACTTGCTCACACTCTGTGCGATTAAATGACTATACGTCTTCATTGCGTTCAGCGAACAGCCTTCGGAATGCGTGCCTGCGTCGCCGAGCCCAAGTGTTTCGGCCAAAATCGATGCCACATTGATGCACGCGATCGCAAGCGGATAGTTCTTCATGTTGCCTTCACTCACACCATGTCGCGTGCGCGTCAGGATACGCTGAAACTCGCTCGAGGGAAAGCTGGCAAAGAATATTAGGCAATACAGTCCGAGCAGACCGCTGGAGCGGAGATCCGACGCTGGACCTCCTCGCTGAAATCCAACCTCTAACCACTTCGGATCCGTGTTCGATGTGAACGCTTCACCCGGGAACACGAGCTCCCAGAGTTTAGTGATCATCAGATTCACTGTCTTCTGGTCTTTCGGTGGCCCATTCATCTCGGGGGTCACTTTGGCCTTGAGCAGTTTTCGTAGCCGCGAGACGGATGCCAAGAAGACGCTCCGGATTTTAGCTCGCTCCTTTAGCTCAATCTCGATAATCTCCATTGGTAGGCACATTGCTGCTGAGATCGCATCGTACCAGGCGCGGCACTCGGTTGTGGACGGGCATGCCAGCGACAGTCGGCCAATATTAAGGATACGTTTTTCTTCTCGGACTGACACTCGAAGGCCCTTCAGAGCGGTGACATACCACGGCCGCGTGGTGGTGTCGCCGTCTGCCGGATAAAAGACGATGCAGTTCTCGTGAAGGCAGACGAACAAGCGCCCGCGCAGAGTAGCATGAGGACCAGCATTTTTCGTCTCGAGGTGGCCGGTCTTGAGCGTCAAGCGAGAAGATCGCTTCTCCAGGTCTGCACCGGAAACCACGTTGTCAACAATTCGCTGTAAAATCGCGAACAAGTCATCTCGCGCCTCCACCGTATCCAAGAAAATCGGCCAGGAACGATATCGTCCGTGAAAATCGATACTAATGCCATGCTCCTCGCCACTGGAACGCGCACTGCTCACCGATATGCCGCGAATATCCGTAAAATGAAATGTCGTGAGAGTCTCACCGCGCCGCGAATTCGTAAGGGTTTGCTCGGCAAAGTTTAGTTCCAGCACTCGAGTCTGAAGTCGATTCCGCGAACTGCACTTGCGCACACCGTAACGAACCAGAAACCCCTGAATGCCGGCTTCATGCCATAGCTGCTGGAAATCTGTCGCACCGTCGAAAGTAGAGCAGTTGCCAGCACTGATTGCAGCTTGAATTTCGCACACCCACTGAGTCATCTCGTAGCTAGAGGCTGCCACCATGCAGTACTCCCGTCGAGAGGAGTCTGCAGAGGTCAAGACCTTGAACTCGTTCTCCTTGACGTTCTTGCCTCTGACTACCACGCAGCGTGACGTCGAGCTGAGGTCAATCACCTTAGTGGGCGAGCCTTCGTTGTTGTCCTTCGCGTACGTCAGCATTGGGCCCTGTGGCATTCGACGCAGCGTAAACCACCGCTTCCGGTAGCTCGGGACCACATCGCCGCGCTTCGCGATCCATCCCTGCCGTATAATATCTGCTGGCGTGGACATGCGCTGCATTGTTGATCGACGATACGAAGCCAGCGACTTGCCCTCGCCCCCTCTGTCCTGCAGACTCTGCCCTAGTCGTTCGAGATAGATTTCACGCCCAAACTGCGGGTTGAAATGCGCCAGATCGGTCATGGTAAAAGGCCGGTCCATTTGCTGCTCGGCGGCAAACCGCGACTCGATGTTCAGAGACTGGGTAATGTACCCAGCTAGCGACGCCTCGATGCGCTGCTCGTAGGTACCCCGATCTCCGTCGCTCAGACGCCTCGTCGATGGCTTCCGATGCGGCGAGGATGCGGAGATGCTCTCAATGCTGAGTTCTTCCTCGGATGCGAACGATAAGGACCTTTCCGTGTCTTCGCTGAAGCTGCGCTGACTCGAGGACTGCCTGGCGTAGCTACTGATGCTGCTGGGTTGCGTGATGCTGAGCGTGGCCGGAATGCGCTCCTCAATAGGGCCGATGATCTCGCCGTCGTCCAGCTCGTCCTCGTCGATGCCGTGGCCCATAATACCTGTCGGGCGGCCGAAGCCATGCGCCATGAGATCGTCGTCATCTGGCGAGAGCTTGACAGACTCACGACGGCCGAAGACCAGGTCACTGCCGATCATGGAGCAGCTTAGCAGATTGTCCTGCGTGTAGAAGCTGGCGCGCACGAGGTCCGCGTCGCCCTCCATGTCCGCGCCCGCATCCTTCGTGATCAGGTTCTAAGCATGATAAAATAGATCACAATAACGGTTAAGTAGCGGCTTGTCTTATCATGCAACTGAATGAGGTGCTTACGTCCAAGGACCAGAGCAGGTCGTCCGACACCTGGTCGCTCATGCTGCAAGCTTCGCTCCGTGAGCGACGGCTCCTGCTTCGAGTGCGGGGTCCGAACCGCCGTCGAACGAGGGGGGAGTGCGGTTCAGCGCGGCGCTGGGGCTGTTCAACGAGCACGAGCGTTACCGGAATAGTCAGCGCCGAACGTCACGCCGACAACCCCGCAGCCCGATTCTGGCACACAATCGGTACACCAATTGGAGGAAGACGGGGCGGAGTATTCGGATCAGCTACTGTCACCGGATGCAGGCGTACAGTTTGTACTTACCACGGATTGGCTTACAGTGTGCACCACACCACGAAAAGGATCGCTCGACATCAAAGAGAAGCAGATGCAAGACACGGAGATGACCAGCGCCGAGGAGAAGGACGAGGAGATGCTGGTGCAGCGCGAGGACAGCGGCGCTGGAGGCGGCGAGCGGCAAATCCAGATCCATCCGCTCGTGATCGTGAACATCACCGATCACCAGACGCGGCAGCAGTGCAACTCGCAGATAAGCCGCACGGAGGCGCCGCAGGTCATCGGCGCGCTCTTCGGCATCCAGAAGGGCCTGGACGTGGACGTTTACGACTCGTTCGAGATGAAGTATGACGTCAACGCCAACGGAGAGATCCAGATTGACAAGGAGTTCCTCACCTCGCGCATCCAACAGTGTCAGTAGTGGGCGCAGCATTAAACTTTGCTGGGATCGTACGCTAAAGCATGCTGTGTTCTTGTTATTGATGCAGTCTCGCAGGTGTTCCCGGGCTTCGAGCTGCTCGGGTGGTACACGGTCGGCGCTAAGGCTCTTCCCAGTGATCTGGCTGTGCACCGCGTGGTAAGCGCTCCATGGGGGAACTTAATAGACGACGATAAAGTTAGCTGACTGGTGGATCGTTGCACTGCAGGTCATGGAATTCAACGAGAGTCCGTTGTTCATGATCTTGGACCCGGAGGCCAAGGGCCCTAGCACCAAGAAGAAGCTGCCGATCTCGCTGTTCGAGTCGGAGCTGCACATGCTGAACGGCGTGCCCAAGATGATCTTCGTCAAGGCGCCGTTCAAGATCGAGACGTCGGAGACCGAGGGCATCGCCATCGACCACATCTCCAAGATCGCGCCCTTGGGCGACTCCAGCAAGTCTTCACGTACGGCGTTGCGTGTCGATTGCTGCAGCTGCTTTGCTGGAGCAGAGCGTGCAGTTGTGCGAGTTGTCGATTGACGTTTTGTTCCGCTCTTGTGTCACCGTCTGCAGTGCACCCGTATCTGGGCAACGTTCGCGACGCCATGAAGATGCTGGACCGACAGGTGGATGTGCTGCTGCGCTTCCTGCAGGCCATGAAGAACGGCGAGGCGCCGCTGGACCACAACTTGCTGCGCCACATCTCGAGCATCTGCAATCAGTTGCCGGCCATGCAGTCGGAGCACTTCGACGCGGCGTTCACGCAAGAATACAACGACGCGCTGCTGGTCTCGTACCTGGCCACGCTCACCAAGGGCGCCACCAATGCCAACACTGTCGTGGACCGCTTCGCCGCCACGCAGGAGCGCCACCACCAGCGGGGAACGTTGCTGTGAGCCGGGGGCCGAGGTCGATTCCAGCATCACAACAGCCCCCAGCGACCAAGTACGTCAGCAATGATCCTTATTCAAAACCCCGTCATTTCCGTTCGGTTCCCTTAACGTTTTTTTACGAATGCGACAATCACTCTCGGTTCCTACCACGTCACTTTGGTCCCCTGTGATTAGCTGAGATGCAGCTCTGCCACCGAACCCACATTTGCTGTGTCCGACTGGATCCGTCCGGTGGCTTCAGTGAATCTTCCCTTCGATGGCTCCCGCTCCCCGCCTTCATTAGCGGAAAAGCTACCCAGAGCCAAGTAGACTCCTCCAAGATGCCGATCGACATCAACCGTCTGCGTCCCGAGCGCGGCGGCGACCCGGACGCCGTGCGCGCCGACCAGAAGAAGCGCTTCCTGGACGTGGACATCGTGAACAAGGTGATCCAGCTGGACGAGGACTGGCGCAAGACGCAGGGCGAGGTGGAGACCATCAGCATGAAGATGAACGCGCTGCAGCAGGAGATCAAGAAGCTCAGTAAGGCCAAGCAGGACTTTAAGGCCCTGAGCGACGAACGCAAGGCGCTGGCCGCCGAGCTGCCCGGCAAGAAGAAGGAGGCCGACGAGCTCAAGCTGCTGGTGGACAAGGAGCTGCCCAAGATCGGCAACGTGGTGGACCCCACCGTGCCCGTGTCGAGCAACGAGGACGAGAACGAGGTGGTCAAGAAGTGGGGCACCCCCATCCAGCAGGAAGGTCTGCACTTCCACCACGAGGTGCTGCACCGCATCGACGGCTACGAGCCCGAGCGTGGCGTGCAGGTGGCCGGCCACCGTGCCTACTTCCTCACGGGCTACGGCTTCCTGCTGGAGCAGGCGCTCATGGCCTACGCCACGACCTTCCTCATGAAGGCCCAGTACAAGATGCTCAAGCCGCCCTACTTTATGAACAAGGAGGGCATGGCGGCCGTCGCTCAGCTCGACGACTTCGACGAGCAGCTGTACAAGGTCATCGGCGAGGACGAGAAGTACCTCATTGCCACGTCCGAGCAGCCCATCTGTGGCTACCACAGGGGCGAGTGGATCACGGAGAGCTCGCTGCCGCTGCGCTACGGTGGCTTCTCCACCTGCTTCCGTAAGGAGGCTGGCTCGCACGGCAAGGACACGTGGGGCATCTTCCGTGTGCACCAGTTCGACAAGATGGAGCAGTTCTGCATCACGGACCCGGAGAGCTCCCAGGCTATGCACGAGGAGATGCTGCGTCACGCTGAGGAGTTCTACCAGTCGCTGAACCTGCCCTACCGCGTGGTGAACATCGTCTCTGGCGAGCTCAACAACGCCGCCGTCAAGAAGTACGACCTGGAGGCGTGGTTCCCTGCCTACAAGGAGTACCGTGAGCTCGTGTCTGCCTCTAACTGCACGGACTTCCAGGCGCGTGCCATGGAGATCCGTTGCGGCGTCAAGAAGGAGAACCAGCGTGAGAAGAAGTACGTGCACATGCTGAACTCGACGCTCTGCGCTTCCACGCGCACGGTGTGCTGCATCCTAGAGAACTACCAGGACGAGAACGGCGTCAAGGTTCCGGAGGTGCTGGTGCCCTTCATGGGCGGCGTCACGTACCTGCCTTTCACCCGCGACGTCAAGGTGAACGTGCAGGCCGTCAAGATGCAGAAGGCCGCCAAGAAGAAAGGTGGCAAGCAGTAAGCGCATGTTGTAGATAACGGGACCGGGCGGGCTCTTTGACGCCTGCGCAACACGTTGACATTGTGCTCGATGTTCCGTGGGTAGTTAGATTGTCGTTTAGTTTTCGACTATCCACGTAATCCACGTACTGCATTCATTCGAGAAGGTGTTGTGCGCTGCGTTGTGAAGAGAAACTCGTGGCTACTTTCCCTCCATGGCCGACTTGTAAGGTAGCGCTAGATACTTAATGAAGTTGCGCGTCTCACAGTGGCGGACGTTGTCGTCCAGGACGTCGGCGTCCAGTCCAAGACGCCACGCGATATCGTAACGCGACGGATCAATGTGCAAGTTCTCGAGGTCGTCAACGTACTGGTCGGCGCTCTTCATGTCAGCAAAGAACCCCAGGCCAACGAGTTTAGCTCGGCGGCAGTACGTGAGCCGCGCAAGCTCGTGCAAGTCGTACTCGGGGTGATACTGCACAGCCCAAAAGTCTCCTTTCTTGTGACGCACAGCTACCGCCTGCACCGGAGTGAAGTCGTTTCCTCCCAGGGACAGGCCTCCAGGGGGCAGGTGGGTCACCTCGTCATTGTGGCTCGTGAAGGCATCAAAGACAGACGGCTTGCCCTCGAACATCGGGTGGGCACGGCCCTCAGGAGACAGCTCGATCTTGCGCGCAATGCCCATCTCGCGGCCGCGCGGGTTGGGCCCGCAGAAGCCTCCTGCCGCAGCCACCGCAATCTGCGCCGCCCAACAGCTACCATACTGCGGAATACCTGAGCACAGATAGCAAGCCGAGCGATGTCAAGATCCCATTCATCACCAGTTTCTTCCCTACTGCTGCTTCTCACCTTCCTCGAAGACCTTCTTGGAGAAGTCGATCTGCTTGGTGACACGAACGTCTGCAGCGTCGTGGATCGTCAGCGAGCAGCCCGTCCATGCCACGGCATGGTACTGCCATACAAGTTCGTATTGTTGCAACGAACACCAGTCAGATCTTCTGGACAAGTGCAATGAAATCTTCCTCGGTAGCTCAGTATCTTTCTCCCGCTCACCTTGGACAGCTCGGGCGTCTGGAAGTCGCTGTCAGCAGGGTATACTACGTCCGACGCGATCTCCACCCCAACAGGTGCCGACTTGTTGAGCAGGTCGATGTACAGCTTGCCGGCGGTGCTGGCACCTCCAGCTTCAAGGTCGGCGCGGCCCTCGGGCGAGTAGCCGTCGATGATCAGCACCTTCAACGGGGATGAAGAGACAACGGCCGAGCTCAGCGCGCGCAAAGAAGCCGTCGGCTGGAGACGCAGACGCCGGGCAAAGCGGGTCAACATGCCGGAGGCTGTGGGTCTTGGTGCTTCGGCGCGCGGCGTGGCAGTTTGCGAGTGACGTCGACGGCAAATGTGTCGATCTGACTATTGAAGTGCACCACACCATTTCGGTATGCGCAAGTTGCACGTTGAAGTGCAAATCTTTATGGTCGGTGGCGGAAATGTGGAGACGGTGGCGGAGACCGGCGTGGTTCAACCACTGGTTGCGGTCCTGTGCATGTTGCTACCGGCACGTCTGCGGCATCAGGCGCGCTGAGCTGTCGACGACGATGCAGTCATGGCTGTGGGGGGACTGCCATCACTGGGTTTGTCCTGCGGTGGGCTGGCATTTGGTGACCAAGGCTGGAAGTTCATGCTGCAGAGTGCGCGACTAGTAAAGGAAGGCAGCGACCTCTAAGTTAAATTGCTAGTTAGAGGCTCTAACTGGCAAGTGCAGCAATTTGGAGTGTTGCCTCGACCAAAGTGGCTCTGCGACGTACATTCAGACTTATCGTGAAAACCTGCGCTTGGATCCAACCTGAACTTTGAAAACAATGTTTTCTGCATGTCAGCACGAGTTGCCGAATCGTCGGGAGTTGTAAAATTTACATTTAATGTGGAAGCCTAAAAAAGTTGCCAATTCGTTGAGGTTCTAGCGAAACAGAACTTCAAGGCCTACGTTTGTTCTGCCAAGCATTGCATTTTCCTTTACATGTATACGTTATTATAGTAAGCTTGCCGCCGCGAAGGTACCTACACTGTACATGTCTTCGTCGTTAATACTGTTGAAAGAAAGTTGGAAGCGTCCACGCCTCGCATCCCTCAGTGCCGCACCGGTATGAAATGTGTCGACGAGAAACTGAAGGAACGCATCGCCATGGTGGTTGGCATACCAATGACCAACAATTTGAAGATCTCAAGGCAATCAGTTTACACCAATCTTGCTTATTTTGGGCACGGCGAAGTTGAAGTTGCCTTGACCATGCGTTTGAGGCTCAAATTGAGCATATCCTGCGGTGCACAACTCAATGGATCTGCGGGATGGCACTGGGATACCATTGGCACGCGTCTTCGCCGGACGCAGCATTTGCTGCATGACACGCAGCGACAGCACCCGCCAAGCGTGACGCCCGCCACGTGCTGAGCGGGCCGGTGCTTCCCATCGGACTGGCGCCTGGTCTCCGCGCGAGCCCCCACGCGAGCAAGCAGTCCGCTGTGCTTGAACCCTCGTCTGGCCATGGACACCTCGCTCTGGACAGCGGAGCATCCAAGCATCACGCGCGCGTGAGCAGCAACATCACTCGTGTGTACCACGCCAACCGAAGCCAATCACCCGAAAGGCTGCATGGCAGCTCACTCTTACAAGTGCGTCGCTGCAGCCAAAACAAGACCTCCCCTCCCCCTTTTCATCCATTCCCCATGAGCGTCATCGGCAGTCGGCTAGCTGGCCAGGTGGCTGTGATCACGGGCGCCGCCGGCGGCATCGGCCGCAAGTCCGCCATCCTGTTCGCCAAGCAGGGAGCCAAGGGCGTCGTTTGTGCCGACGTGAACGCCGACGCGGCGGCCGAGACGGTGCAGCTGGTGCACGAAGAGCTCAAGAAGCTGGGCAAGAGCGACACGGTGGCCGTGGCTGTGCAAGCCGACGTGTCCAAGGCTATTGACGTCGAGAACATGGTGAGCGTGGCCGAAAAGGAGTTCGGCGCGCTCCACGTGCTCTTCAACAACGCCGGCATCATGCACAGCGCCGACGATGACGCCATCAACACGCAAGAGGACGTGTGGGACCTCACCATGGACATCAACGTCAAGGGCGTCTTCCTCGGCTGCAAGTACGGCATCCCGGCCATGCGCCGGGCCGGAGGCGGCTCCATCATCAACACGGCCTCGTTCGTGGGTATCCTGGGCGCCGCCACGCCGCAGCTGGCCTACACGTCCAGCAAGGGCGCGGTGATTGCCATGTCCCGCGAGCTGGCCACCATCCACGCGCGCGAGAACATCCGCGTGAACGCGCTGTGCCCCGGCCCGCTCAACACGGAGCTGCTGCAGAAGTTTCTCGACTCGGAGGAGAAGAAGCAGCGCCGGCTGGTGCACGTGCCCATGGGTCGCTTCGGAGAGGCTGCCGAGATGGCCAAGGCTGCGCTCTTCCTCGCCAGTGACGACGCGTCGTACATCACTGGCACGTCCTTCGTGGTGGACGGCGGTATTACGTCAGCCTACGTGACGAGCGAGGGCGAAGTGGACCCTTTCGGAGGTCCCAGCGAGGTGTAAGTTGTTTTCGAGCACCACGTACATGTTTTGAAGAACAGTAGAAAACCAGCTCTAACACGCAAACAAGTAGTCCGCGTTTCGGAAACGTTCGAAGCTTTGAAGTGAGTCGAAGGAGTTGCGTTGAGCGCACAACTTTCTTGGCCTTTGCATTAGGAGGAGAATCAGCGTGAAGCTTCGCCACTTCCGAGCTGGATGTAGTAACAGCGGTGTGCGTTTAGACACACACCGCTGTTATTAATACTACTTTTGTGATGGACAGCTCAAGTTGTGGGGCCCCAACACATTGTGCTGTGTTGAGGCCCTCAACCTCAGCTGGCCATCTACTACCTGCATGATTTTCCAGTCACTGATCGGTGGTGGTGATCGAACTGTGCATCGACTACTACAGTAGTACTGTTGAGTACTGGGAAGATGTTGCATCTTCATGTATGAAAAAGATTGAAGAGCACAGCCATTCCATTCAGCAAAAACGCTGATACCGTTTGATTGATTTCGCGCTTTATCGACCTGACCAACACGGTTTTGGTAAGAACAACCACTGTACTGGTTGTCTTATACAAAAACGTAGCTCTTGCCCATAATACACGGCAGCTTTTGGTCTCTAAACGCGGGAGTTCCACTACAAAAAAGAACAAAGGAAACAGGCAAAGATGTTCGTTAGCATGGGAACAGAGCAACAGCAGCAAACACGAATAATGACCCACCGATTTGAGCTTCGTCACACCACGGAACCCGTGCTTGGAGAGGCTGACGCCCTTGCCGGAGTCGCGCGTGCCAGTCCAAGGAAGGTAGGGGTCCAGCACGTCACATCGGTTCATGTAAACAGTGCCAGCACTGATCTGCGCGCCCAAAGCCATCGCGTGCTCACGGTCCGACGAGAACACGGACGCCGTCAGTCCGTACTTGCTGTCGTTGATTTTCTGGATGGCTTCTGCGTCCGAAGACACGCGCTCGACACCGACAATGGGGCCGAAAGACTCCTCCGTCATGATGTTCATCGAGCCATTGCAGTTGGCAAGAAGCGTAGGAGAGTAGAAGCGGCCCTTTCCAGCGGAGTCGGTAACAATTCCTCTACCCGTCAGCTGGAGGGCTCCCTTGGCCACAGCATCCTTCACGTGAGTGTCGAGCATCTCCGGAGCAGTTGGAAGCGCCATCGGTCCCATCGAGGTATTAGCGTCCATAGGGTCCCCAAGGTGGTACGCCTCGAACAAACTCTTGGCCTTCTCCAGGAACTGGTCGTACTTCGACTCATGGACGTAGATCCGCTCCACGCCACAGCATGACTGGCCTGCGTTGTAGCAGACGCCATCCACCAGGCCCTCAGCTGCAGCGTCAGCATCCGCATCGGCTGTCACGTATCCAGCGTCCTGCATACAAGGTAATGGTCCCAGTTTGGTTAGCACTAGGCACGCAGCCACAACAATCGTCAATTCTGCACTCACATTTCCGCCCAGCTCGAGAGTTACGTCAATCGAGCGCTGGGACGCCACCTGCTGGACTTGACGACCACTGCATCGAGCATCAAAAGAGCAACTGTAAGTACAACGGACATGAAGATATCTTAACGAAACGAGCTCGTCCAAACGTACCCTCGCACAGATCCCGTGAACGACACAAATGCGGTCTCGGGGCGCTGAATGATCTCCGCCGCGGTGTCATGCTCAACAAATGATGACTGGAGCACGTTTTTCGGGAAGCCAGCTTGTTCGAACGTCTTCTGGTAGTGCTCACCGCACAGAGGGGTGCGGGGCGAGTGCTTCAGCAGCACCGAGTTGCCGGCCAGAACAGCCGGGATGATCGAGTTGACCGCCGTCATGAGCGGGTAGTTCCATGGCGCCTGTAAAAGATATCGCGCAACAACTCATTAAACTCGACTGGCGACATCGCACTACGCGATGTTGTCAAGACACTTACGATCACGTAGACGACGCCAACCGGATCGTGCGTGATCTGGCGGAACAGTCCATTCTCTTCGGGGAACGAGTCTGTGCGCAGTGCTTCGTTTGACAGGTAGATGAGAGCCCTAAGACGTATCAAAGCACACTTTGTCAGCACAAACTCGAATAAAGTGGGGACGAGAGCTTCGCCTACTTGGCACGGTCGATGGTGCCGTTGACCTCGTTGCGCGCCTGCTGCACGGGCTTGCCCATCATGCCCGAGATCTCGTGCGCGATGGACTCGGCGTTGCTCGACAGAGCGCTGATCCACTTGGCGCACAGCGCCTGGCGCTCGCTGAGCGGTACGTTCTTCCAGTCGAGCTGTGCCTTCACGGCGGCGTCAAGCTTGGCGTGCGCCTCGGCCTTGGAGTCGTAGGCTACTTCGCAGAAGGTTTCGCCCGTGTACGGGTTGTCCACCTTGAGCCTGACGAAGTAGCAAACAAACAGCAGCATCCATGAGCACAAACAATAGATACCTCAAAGGATTTTGCATCGACGTACGCGGAGGCAGCGAAGCCGCGCTGGGACGAGATCCTCGCGGCCTGGCGGGAGGAAGTAGCGAGCTACAACACAGTCAGTTCCTGCATCAAAGGACTCGTAATAGCGCAGCGAGTTCGCTCTACCTGGGCGGTGGCGAGGCGGAGCATTGTCGGGTTGGATGTCGAAAGGTGAAGTGATGGGCAACATCAATGTCCGGACGAAACATCTGGCTAGCGCCACCGGACGCGTTTTGATTCGCTGATTTGATGCGTCGAGTGCGTCAGCAGGTTCACCTTTTCCGCATCCCTCGCAGATTCGGTCCTTGCCGGCCGCGTCGCCACCTGTCATCGCTGCCCAAGATGTGCTGCGTTCTCCCGCTCCTCCGATCGTGTGCTCCAGTCGCCAACAAGATGCTCGCCGCTCGCTTGCCGCTGAGACGCTCGACTACATGGCTGCTGCGGCGCCAGCGCCTGCACACGTCCACGACGCAGGACGGCCAGGAGATCCGCTACCTGGTGGTCGACGGCTACGTCAAGACGGGCCGCGATGTGCTCACGGCGGGCGGCGCCACTACCGCCGGCCAGTTGTACGCCGACATGCTCGTCAAGGCCACGCAGCGCAGCGTCGGCCACTCGGCAACGTACGACCTTGTGTATCCGGCGGACCCAGGCTTCGTCGCGCCAGACCTGTCTAAGGTACGTGAAGCTGCTGCAATTGCGGGTGGATGTTACAGTCAATTGACGGTGTGGGTTTGACTATGACAGTACCATGGCGTTGGCTGGTCCGGGTCGTCTTTGGCCGTACACGAGCGTGAAGACCCATCTGTAGTGCAGATGGTGGAGCTGGCCCGACGGAGCTTTGCTCACGGCGTGCCGCAGTTCGGAAGCTGTTTCGGTTTGCAGCTGGCTGTGGCTACAGCTGGTGGCGTCGTGCAGAAGAACAGGCGAGGCAAGGAGCTGGGCGTGGCCCGCAAGATCCGCCTGAACGCGGCCGGCCGAGCGCACCCCATGTACGAGGGCAAGCCGTCGGTCTTTGATAGCTTCAGCAGCCACAAGGACGAAGTCCGAGTGATCCAACCGGGCGGTCTGCAGCTCGCGACGAACGCGTTCACCACGGTACAAAGCGTTTGTCTTCGATACCTCAAGGGCGAGTTCTGGGGCCTGCAGTATCACCCGGAGTACGACCTGCACGAGATGGCGCGGCTGCTGCACTGCCGCCGCGAGATGAACACGCAGCTGGGCTTTTTCACCGATGTGGAGGAGTCGGACCGCTTTGTGGAGTTGCTGGAGCAGCTAGCAGCCGATCCGTCGCGCCAAGACCTCGCGTGGCAAATTGGTTATGACAAGAATGTGCTGGACGAAGATCTGCGCACGTGTGAGGTCAAGAACTTCGTCAAGCATCTGATCATGCCCTATTATATGGAACGCCGAGAACGCGACAGCAAAAAGCAAGCCAGGGACGTTCCCAGGGACGTTTCTTGCCAGCAAGAGGTGGCGTAACTAGTACATGTAGCAGTATTTTGCTTTGTTGGCATCAGAGTGCTAAATCAATATCAACTGTATTTGAAAATGTAGTAACATGAAGTAGTGCTACTATGAACGTTGTCCTCCAAGCTTCTCTATCTGCAAAGAATACAGTACTTATTCTTTTTTCTTGTGCGTGCGGGCTCTGATACTCTTGCGCCGGCGGGAAATACCAATGAGAAGCAGCACGATCAACACAGCGGCTGCGCAGATCAAGCCAAACTGCTTGACGGCCTGGATGAACTCCAACTCGCGCATCATTTTGACACCGTCCACACTGCGAGAAAGGTTGTTGGCCACGTTGATGAGCGCGATGAGCTCGTTGCGGTGAAGCTTTGGGATCGTGGACACGTCCTCGGCAAGTAGGATCTTGATAGCTGTTCCCAGCCCCATCGTCTGAAGCTTGCCCCAGAGGCGGCACTTCTCGCACGTGACGCAGTCCATGATCCGGCTCACGTTCTGGAACTTCTGGCGGAACTGCAATTCGAGCTGCTCCTTCTCCTGCTTGGCTTGTGACAGTTGATCGATCGACAGCCCATCAGCCTGGACGCGGAAGAGTCTGCTCTCGTCGAAGCCTGACAGCACGGACGAACATTCCGCATACGCTGGGCAGGACACACCCGATGCCCTGGCGTCATCTGATCCCTCCAGCAGAAGCTGGCGAAGAATTTCCTTCACGCGAAGATCTTCAGCGGTGTTGCCGGTGTTGTAGTCGTACGCGAGCAGTTCGCGACGGTACTTGCTCACTGCCCGCATGACGAACAGATAGGCAAAGTACAGATTCTGCAGCCGTTCGCGGTGTTTGCCAACTCGCTCGACGAACAGCGAGGGGTTCACTCCCCACTTGTTGCCGAACTTGTACGTCAGCGCGATGTGCGTGTTGATCGAAGACTGCAGTCCGCTGATAAGACGGTAGTACACCCGTTCTTCAAGGCACATGCCGTCCAGCTCGCTCCCTTCAGACGGAGTGAAGCAGTTCTCCTCGTAGATGGCCTTCCAGATGCGCTCGGCTTGGACGCCGCTGTATCCAGTGTATCTCTCGGGGTTCTCGAGCAGGTTAATGTACGCCATCGACTCCTCGTCTTCACCTTGAGTCGCCCACACATTGGCGTTCGGGACTTCTTCCCACTCGTTGAAACTTACTCCAGCCACGGCGTTCTTACGCTCCACCTTGGACAGCGTGCTCTCCCCAGTCTGCTCGTCACAGGGCTTGCCGGCCTCACCAGCCTGCACTGAGCCCTCGCTGAGGCGTGACTGCAACTCCTGCTGGTCTAGTTGGCTCCACGGCGCCGGGATCTCGTGCGACGGACACTCGCACACGGCACAGTCGATGCTGGCGCACATTCCGTCGTCCTGCCACGGCAGGTAGGGGCACTCCTTGCCCAGGTCCACTTTGAAATAGCGGAAGAACGTGAGCTGCGACAGCTCGTGTAGCAGCGGGTGGAAGTGCTCGTTCACGGCCTTGTCCACCGTCTCGTAGTCGCACGCCGAGTCCTGCACACTGCCCGTGAGCTCGGGCGTCTGGCACACACGGCATTGCAGGTAGTCTACCATGTCTTTCGGAAAAGTCTTGGTGACGCTGTCGGCAGTAGATCCAGTGGCTGCAGCGACGGCGGTGCTGGCGAGGAACCCGAGGCGCAGAAGGCGATGCAGAGAGATCATGGCGCCCTAGGTGATAAGTCTGCCACGTAGAGCAATGAAGCACTTGTGATTACGTTTCGTGTTGGCGGTGAGTCGGATGTCGCATGAAGGTTGTATGAATTCGCGCAACATTCCACTTCAACTTGAGGAGATTATTCGAGAAGTGTCTTCATTGAAGTCTTCATAGGCTTATCCTTTTTTTTCATTCATATCTGAGGATCTTGGTATCAGCGCTTTTCTGCTGCTGGCACAGCAAATCATGCTATTACCTACCGTGATAGTCTCTTTTGCTACGATCAGTTGAGATGCAGCGGGCCAAATTCGCACGAAATGACCTTCAGTGCACTCTTGCGGGCGATGAAGTCACGTTCCTCAGTTGTCAGGAACATGTCCTCGCTCGTTGCTGCGTGATGGTGGGCCACCTGCACGAGCTTGTAGTCGTGCACCAGATCGCGCTCCAATAACCCTTCGTCGGCCAGTCCCAGCGTCTTGGCAATGATTTGGCTCCACGGCTCCAGTCCTGGTAGCTCGCCCAGTCGCTGCTCACACACGTCCGTCAGAAGTACATCCTTGATTTCGTTGGTGACGAGTGCGGACAGCGACACGTGAAGCCACACTTCCCACGCGCGCTCTCGGTCTTTCGCCTCCAGCAGGTGCTCAAGCTGCTGCAGCGCCCACGCCGACGTCACCGCGTGCAGGATGACGAAGTCGTTGTGCTCGATCATCATGTACAGCCAGAGCGCGACGTCAAGGGCGAGCACGCCGTCCATCTTTGACAGGTCGTAGCTGTTGATTGACTCCCAGATCAGCTTAAACGCCACCGGGCTGCCTCGCTCCGGGTCGCCTGACATGGTGCTCAGTCGCTTTTGAATGCCACCGATCTCGAGACCAGCCAGCGGCTTCGTTTGCAGCTTGCGACGCATCTCACCAAGCAGGACGTCGTTTCCGCTCAGCGTACGCACCAGCTGCAGAGCCTCTTCTCGTGTAAACGGCTTCTTCTCGTGGAGTTCCTCGCCGTTTGTCGGTCGAGGCTCGTCGAACGAGAGATACGCGTAGTGCATGTACGTCAGTCCTTCTGCAACGAGACGGCCCCCACCAATGTGGTAGGCATACCCGAGCTGGATGATCGAGTGGAGGAGCGCTCCAGCCAATCCGCCCACGAGCACCGGCAAGTGCTTCTTCACTGCTCCGTCGATCCCCAGCTCCTCCACCTCGGCGGAGTACAGCGCCAACAGGCCGTCAAAGTTCTGGCGTTTGCCCAGCAGCTCGCGCGCGCTCCCCATCGTTAGCTTCGAGGCTTGCAAAATCTCCGCTCGAGCATCGAGCTGCGTCACATCCTGGTGCGTGGGTTCTTCCTTCTCGAGCTTGGTAGAGTAGCTCTCCGCAAAATCTTCGAGCTTGTCCTCGCTCGCGCCGAGGTCGAAAAGCGCCACGACGCCGTGCAGCAAGTGGTTGGACAGGTAGCCGCCATACTCCATGCGATAGTGTTGCGTTGACCACTTGCTCATCAGATGCTGCCGCACTTGCGTCGCGTTGGCGCGGCCTGCCATGTTGCTTGCAAATCTCGGATTAACGAGACGAGACGACCGGAATTGGAGAATGAGTTTGTGAGAATAGGGTTTCGTAGAAATGTCGTGAGTAAGTCTCACCATGAGACTCGCACGTGACATTCCTGCTGCAGCCACAAAGCGGCAAAGATTCTAACTCCATGGACGCAGCGGTGGCATCAAGGCAAAACGATTTACGATTTCTCTTCGACTAACCTTATCGATGAAAATGTACGCTTCAAGTCCAGAGGTTCGAGAAGTGCGATCTAGACGATGTCTTCGCCGCATCCTTCAGTAATTGCAAGTTTGCAACGCTATCCAACACAAGAAAGCGTTCATGGGCCTCCCTTGGAACAAACTGTGATGCATTTGCCACTTCCTACCAGGACCGCCTCAAGCACTCCGACCGCCTATTTAGAGGTTGTCACTTGCGTCATCTTCGCTGATCGTGGCGAACCAACCCCGTGTGAGCACGTACACTGCGCGCTTCGCCGTCCAAGGTTGCGGCGCGCATGCCGGTGTTGCCTGGGCTGAGACTGAGTTCCCGCAAAAACGGCTGGCCGCAGGACTTTGGCATACAAAGACCAAGTCACCGCGCTTCAACTACCGCTTTAGTATCAGCCGCATCAGCCAAAAAAAGAAGTTAACCAACGCGGGCCGCCAGGAAACTCCGCGAGCTCCAGTCCCCCACGCGCGCCCTCCACCTCGTCAGCGCGTCCAGCAGGCCAGGCAGCCCAGCGTCCCTCCTCAGCGCGTTCTCTGGCGCTCTCGCTGCCTTAAAACCCGCAAGATACCCGAGTTACCGCGCCGAGAAGCAAGTGACCATCACTCCTGGGTTTACCTTTTGGTCCGTCGTTTAGATCCTAGACCGCCATGGGCAACGAGCAGTCCACGGCCAGCGGCTCCCCCAGCGACGGTGTGCCCTTCGTGAGCTGGCAGCGCATCCCCAAGCCGCAGTCCATGACCCCGGTTGGAGATATCGACGCTAACCTCCACGCTCAGAACAGCGCGCCAGTCGCCGCCACCAGTTACCACTTCGCTGAGCCCTCCAGCTACCGCTACGACCGCGTGCCACGCGTGGTGACGGGCACCGTGGTGTTCGCCAACCCGCCCAAGGCAGACGGCGAGCTCAGGAACAAGGCGGCGCTGCTGGGCAACATCGCCGTGGTGGAGCGCGGCGGCCGCGTCCACTTCCCTGACATTGTGCGCCGGCTGCTGGCCGTGGGTGTCACGGGCATCGTCTTCATCGAGCGCACGGACAACAAGCACGCGATCCAGTCGCTGTTCGACGGCTTCCACTCGTCCGGTCGCCAGCCTGTGTCTATCCCAATTGTGCTGCTGTCCAAGCACCACGCGGACCAGCTGCTAGCGGACAAGCCACCGAGGATCTCCATCGAGCTGCTGTGGAGAGAACAGGCCTGCAAGCACGTCGTGTCGGATGACGTGTACTTTGGCGTGCAGACTGCAGCTCGTGCGGGTGACGTCGAGTTGCTGCGGCACTTGCTAGAAATCGACGCGACGGGAAACGTGGTCGAGGTGGGTGGTGACATTCTTGCCTTCTTGTGGGTGAGGAATCCTCATTTGAATTTGTGTACGCAGAACATTCCAAAAGCGGTCGCGCTGTGTGATGCTGCTGAAAACGGCCATGTAGACTGCCTTGAGATATTACACAGTCTGGGCGTGTCGTTAGATGAGCAGAAGGTCAGTCGCAGCTTCGGTTTACTTCTCTTGCTCAGTTTTTCATGTGGGGCGAACGATGCTAACCTTGTTTTCTGTGCAATAGCCAACGGGAGTGTCACCTCTCATGATGGCTTGCTCCGTCGGGAACGTGGAGGCGGCAAGGGCATTGCTGATGTTCGGCGCAAATCTCGACTTGGAAGATGTAAGATTGTTTTGAGAACGACTGAGCGAGGTGGTTTTGCATTAGTACTGACGGGAGTTCTTTGCAGGTGCACGGTATGACCGCGTTGATGGTCGCTGCTCGTGACGGGCGCGCAGCCTGCGTGAGGCTACTGGTGAAGAAAGGAGCTAGAATTAACCTGTCGAGGAACCGGGTACGCGACGTTTCGAAACGCCCTGTCAGTAAACACGTTGCCTACTAACTCTTGTGCTGGCTGCTATAGAGTCGAGGAACTACAGCACTTCACATTGCTGCTCGAGGTGGTCTGGAAGAGTGCTGCTCGATTTTGCTGCAAGGCGGAGCAGAGCTCGAGACGCAGAGTGTACGTTGCTCATCCCCTAGGACTGAATTGGTCTTGTACAGTTATTAAACACTACTGTCTCTTCGTATAGCCGAATTCTACAACAGCTTTGATGGAAGCTGCACGAGCCGGCAATCTTGGTTGCGTGAAGATTTTCGTTGATGCGGGTGCTAGTCTGGTCGCCAAAGATGTGAGTTGGCGGATAGATTGCTAAGATTGGGCTTATGGTGACGGTTGTGATTCAATTTAGAATACTTACTTGTCAAACGTTAAATGCGCAGCGCGATGGTAACACAGCAGAACACCTGGCGAGAATGGCTGGACACGCCGACATTGAAGATTATTTGCGTGAGCAAGCCGAAAGTGTGCGTTGAAAAATATTGGCGTGGTAGTTGCCTTTGCAGTTCTGACGAATGTATTGTGCTGTTTTTCTTTTTTCCGTAGGAATCTGTCAAAGATCATCGTCGCAAGATTGAGGAGACTGTTGCAAAGCAAAACTCGACGCTGAGAGATTTATTGGCGATTGCGAAAACCAGCCAAATGTCTGTCGACATCTTGTATCGGGAGATGATACGGGAGCACAAGTCCAGCACGTGGCTGGAGCAGCCTCGGATTATTTATGAAGTGTTTCACTTGCTCTCGGTTCCTGTTACATCCTGCGAGTCCGACCCCATGGAGGATTCCAATTACGGCAAGTATACCGTCCAGCATTTTTGTAGCGAGGTCGCCTTGTGGTACTCGCCGAAGATTTTCCAGAAAGGCTACAAACCTGATAGTGCGGGGTGGAATTCGAACACTACGGATGCGTACGACGTCAAGACTTCATCCGGGTACCTGAAAGTTTTGTTTAACTTCGCGTGTACCGCAGAGCCTCTGGATGACGTGTTGCTGGTGCTTTTCTGCAAGGTTGTCAACCACTTAATTGTGAACCAGAATCTTGGAGAGCTCATTTGGCGTTTTCTGGCCGATGATGGGCGCTTCATCGTGCCTTGGCTGGTCTGCCATATTGGGCTCGATTCCATTCGCGATACGGTCGTGTGGCTGTTGTACTCGGACATGTCGGAGGAAGGTCAAAAGAATGTGCAGAAGAGCGGCATATTCGACGCCTTGTTTGCCCGTCTGTACTCGTGGCAGCGGACGCTGGGTTGGGGGGTGGGTACAGCATTTCAGCGGGATTCCATCGAGAACATTTGTTCGCTGATCAACTACATCATTTATCCTCCTTCGGTGTACATTATGAACAACGTGGCAACTTTTGTGGAGAACACTGACCACTCGTTGCCGTTGATCACGGACCAGCATTTCCCAAACCACCACAACGAGCTGTTCAAGTCGTTGCTGATCTTCTTACTCAACACGTCGGACGTTTCATTTGGCACGTTACTGGACTTGGGGTTTGCGGAGGTTTGTCGCCAGTGCACTCAAGGGTGCAAGTCCCTTGTTGTTCGTGAAGGTGGTGCCTTGTCCATCGTCATGATGCTGATGGGAACTCTGGGCTATCACAAAACGAAACGGGATGTTACGGGGATCGAAGGCCTCTTGAAGACGGTCTACGTGTCGGTGTTGACTGCACTGATTCCGCGAGTTGAGAAGTTTGTGAAGCTGTGCCGAGCTGTGGTTACGTCTGACGTCAGTGCCCTTCGCACGATGTCTACTTCTTATAACCCAGGAAGTATCAAGGCTGTGAATACTAAAGGGTCTGCGCTTCTGTACATGATCACGTTTCTGAAGCGCTGTGTGCTCTTGCAAAGTGGAGACGTGGACTATTTGCTGGCGAACTTCGGCTTGATGCCGTGCTTACTGGCATGCTACGGGTCGCACCCTAGCAACAGTATGTTGCACCACGAACTTACGGATGTCATTCGCTTCGTTCTGATGGATCCGGATCAGAAGCGGTTGCCGTCGTCTCCGCTGCTGAATAGTCTTTTCATTGAGGGGGCAAACATCCTGGACTTCGTCATCCGGGCGTACGATGAGCATGTGCAGTACAAGGGCCACATGACTACTATCGCAAACAGCATTTTCACGCTGACGAATACTCCGAACTGCCGAAGCGGGTCTGTTGCAATCACGTGCCAAGATGTTGTGCGCCAGTATACGTCACAGCACAAGAAGTGGGTGAAGTTCGAGCAAACTCTTGCCGAGCAGAACCGTGTCGAGATGCTGCCACTCGGTGAGCGCAACGCGCCGCTTTGCCACGGATGCTTGAAGCTAAAGCAGAGCGCAGTTGAATACGTGTCGACAACGCTCACGAATGCTGAGGTGGATGAGTACAGCGGGTATTTGGAAACCATCTTCTCAGGCGGTGCGAGCCACTACTGCAAGGTCACGTATACGGACGAGTTTATCACGGGCTTCATGTACAAGAAGGACAAGATCCACGACCACATTCCGATCCCTGAGCCCACGCGAGTGAGCTCATTCATCCAGTTCCCGGTGCCGATGCCGTTCCATGCGCTCACTTTCACCATCACGTTTTTCGGACTGTGCCAAGTCTGTGATAAACTTTGGTACTGTGACACGCTCCAAAGCGCCAACTGGGCTAATCGGATGAAGTGGGTTATCCCCACGTCGGTCCGCAAGTGGTACAGCTTTGGTGTGACGGAGGGCCCAGGAAGTGGTGCGCACGGCCTGCAGTTCTCTTCGAAGGGCTACAAGAACTTTATCGTGCTCACAGACACGTGGGGACGTCAAGAGCAGTGGATGCACGCGATCGAAGATGCGATCCAGAGTCTGGCTACCCAAATGTCTCGAGGTAATACCGAAAGCGCAATGGCTATTGAGATCGACAATGAAGTGGATGCCGAGGAGTTTGACGTCATTCGCATGCGGGCAGTTTCGGCTGGCGCGGCTGGAACTACCAGTGCGTCCAGTCTCATCGCGGGCGCCCCAAAGAGTGACTCCAGTAGCCGAGGCTCAGGCCAATCGGGTGAGGATGAGGATGCTGGAGCACGTCGTCGGAGCAACACGATGTCGTCAATCGAAAATGAGACGGAGCCTTATTCCGGAGACCTTCGAGATGACGATTCTGGTAGCGATTCCTCGTCACCCTCGCACGAATTAACTTTGCCCACGGTGCGATCGCGGTCCTCCATTGAACTCAAGGGCAATGGCTCAACTTCCACCCCGTCGAAGAAAAACACTTCAGGAGACTCCCGGCGGAACCTGGACCTCAAGCGATTCCAGCCGGACACGCAGAAGTTTTCCGAGATTCTGGGCAAGCTCAAGATTGGTTCTCCGCCGCGTGTGAACAACGCCCGAGCCCCGGTGAGTGCGTCGGGCAGCTTTGCTCCCTTCAGCCAACGGAATGTTGTGAGTCCTCACGGTGGCATGAGCAGCCGGTCAGCAGCTGAGCTTGTAGGAATGCGCCACGTAGTATCAACGCCAGACCTCACCCGAATGCAGGGATAGCGAGCAGCACGGCCTCGAGGTGAACTCTTTGGCAAACTGCCACTATATATCTAAAGGTTGCCCTCAATATCAATTGCCATTTCATGAAGCAGAGAGAAGAGAAACACGATTGAAAAACATTTTTTGTTTTGTTTTCTATGAAGATACAAAATAGCAAGACTGGCTAACCAACTCAACAAAGGAGACCTGGCAAGCGGCTTTACTTAGTCATCGCGGTTTTTCTTCTTCTTGGAAACGCGCTTGACCTTGACGACCTGCGCCGGAGCCACGTCGTGCGCGAAGAGCTTCGATACCTCGAGGCCCGAGGTGAAGGCGTTGTTGAACATGACACGCTGCTGGAAGGACGAGATGAAGGGCAGGAACATCGACACAATCATAATGGGCCCGAACACAATCCAGCCAACGGCGCGGTCGTAGGCGCGTGCAAGAGCGCGCACCACGATGTGGTGGTACTGCAGACGCAGGATGCACATCTGCATGAACCAGTACACCGCCACGAACAGGAGAACGAAGATCTCGAACAAGTTCGCGACAGACAGCACCGTGAGACTCAGCAGCGAGACGATGAAGCAGCAGCACGACAGGAGGAACTTCATCTTCCGCAATTTGCGCTGCTTCATCGACATCTTCTTGGTCACGCGGCTGGCGATGTAGCCACAGCAGATTAACAGCAGGAAAAGCACCACGACCAGGCCGGACAAAGCGTACGTGAGCACGTTGTCGCTGGAAGAGATGACGCGGCCCGGGGTCTCGAAGTAGGCATTGTACATCATGTTGAGGTACATGCCGATTGCAATCAGCAAGAAGCGCAGCTTGCGAACACCAGCGATGAAACGACCGCCGCGGGTAGTGTGCTCTAAGTACTCGAGCTCGTTCGACCACCAGCCAAACCAACTATCAGCCGAGTCGTTCGTCGTCTTCAACCAGTTCTGCCAGTCGTTGTAGTCCTCGATGATCTTGTCCCAGTCAAGACCGCTCGGGTTGAAAAAGAACGGGGCCCACATCCACGTCGCCGCGATAATCCACAGCGAGTACGACATGACACCGTAGTTCTGGTTGGTCGGCATCACACACGACTGGTAGTGGTCGGCGTAACAACGAGTGCGCCACTCCAAGTCCGTCGGCTCCACGTTGTTGTAGAAGTCCGCATCAAGACGCCAGGAGCAGTTGCACCACGAGAACGTGCCGTACGCGTAGAACATCAGCAGTAAGAACAGCAGCTCCACTCCACGGTAGAAGTGGCTGAACGCGTAGAATCGGAACAGTTCAGCGAACTTTTCGTGCTTGATCGTGAAGCCACGACCCGTAGCGCGGTACTTGGCACCGCCGTGGATCAGCGTGCGGTCGAAGTAGTGCATACGCGTGCCCATCTGGAACGTGAAGAAGATCGGACCAAGCGTCATCACATTCCACAGGAGGTACGTGAATCCGTGTCGGAAGCCCTGCTCCACACCGACGACGGCAATGACAGGCACTACGAGCAAGAAGCCGAACTGGAATGCCCACGACGTGTTAAGCGTGCCGGCAATACCCAATCCACCCTTCTCAAGAAAGTAACTGTCCATGCCGCTCAGCGCCATGTACACCTTGCCGTAGATGAAGAAGTACACGCCCACAACCGTCATCGATTGCGTGAAGTACCAACCCAAGTTACCGTAGAACCACGAGTTCAGACGGAAGAAGTCAAGCCGCGAAGCCATGCGCATCGCATCACGAGAGATCACAGCTTCGCCAGCACCAGAAGACAGCTTGGCCTCGAAGAGAGCCAATTGCTGCATACCGACATCACGACCCTTGCCCACCTGGATGAACTCCTCGTGGGATGTACGACCGCCACGAAGCGTACTGTTGAAACCAGCGAAGATATCTTCCGAAAGGTTGACGCCCTTGGAAGCCTTGGCCGTACCACCGCAGCTCATGGCAAACAGCTTGTCGAAGATATCGGGGTGACCGTAGTGCTGACGAACATGGAAGAGGGCAAGCATACGCTGGCCTAGCGACACGAACGACAGCTCCTGGATCGACATGAAGCTGGCCAGGTTCGACACGCCGCCCGTGAACACGTGCTCACGGAAACCGATGATCGTCAGAGGACGCTTCTCCGTGCCACTGTCCATGGTGGACAGAAGATTCGGCATCTTGAGTGCCTCCTCGAGGTATCCGTCTTGGTTCATATCGATACACTGCAGTAGCTCACCACGCGAGAAGATGATGGCGTGGTTCTGGTTCTCAGGCTTGCCCTCACCAACGATCGGGTTACCGGGCAGCTCCACGCGGTAGATCTCCACAATCTTTTCGTCCTGAGAACGAATCAACACGGAGAAGAACTTGGGAGGACCATCCTTCACCTTCTTCGGTCCGTCGACGTACGCAACACGAAGATTCGGATGCTTGCGCAGCAGGAAGTCGATGTCCTGAGCTTGCTGCTTCTGCTCGTCCTTCTGCTTGCCGTAGATCTGGCACGTGCACACGTAGTTGAACTTGAGAGCCACCATCTCGGTCAGCTTGCAGCACTTGTTGCAAGAGCACGTCGATTGGTGCATCGGTTCATTTTCGCCAATCTCAAGCCAGTGCAGGAACCGAATAGCTTCCTCGTTGTACATCATACCACGCACGGTACGCGCAAGCGTCTGGCCACGGTAGCTGGCCCACAGCTGCACCTCCTCCGGGTTCTTCTTGAGCGCTTCATTCATGTCCTTCGATTGAATGCGTTCCAGCAAGTTCTCCCACTCGAAAGGATAGATGGTCTGCAGATAGTACAACAGCTTGATGCAGTCGTCATTCTGCGCAGTCAGATCCTTGATCGAGTACATGACAATCTCGTTGTAGTACGGCGTCGAAACCGTCAGCGACCGGATCTTGCGAATAGGCTTCGCTTCCGGCATGTCCATGAACAAGGAGTTGGCGAAGAATCGCAGACGACGGCGACCTTCATCCGAGCGAGGCTCGGCGTCAAAGTTGTCCACAGTCAGCAACTGGTACGCGCGCGACACGATGTCCAAAGCGGCCTCGTCGTTCACAATCTTCTGCAGTTGCAGACTTGCGTAGTGCTGGGAATCACCGGGGAAGAAGAACGAGTTCGGCTTCAGAGGCGTATCGTTGAGCATCTGCACCAGGTTCTCCTGCTTGGCCAGCACCATCTTGAGGCAGTTGATCACCGACTCGACCGAATCGATAACCTTGTACAGAGCCCGCTGGAACTTGATGCTAGTCTCCGTAGACTTCTTCGGGACCTCCAGAATTGACTTCATCAACTCAGCAGCAGCAGCACGGCAAAGGTACAGGTTGTCCAGCTTCAAGCCCTTCAGAATTTGCTGGTGGGACGCCATCTCCTCGATGAAGTTGTAGCAGTCATCCAGCTCCTTGTGCTCCTCACCAAGCAAGATGCGCAAAACCTGAGACGAGAACTTGTACGAGCCCAGAATCGATTCGACACGCAGGTCGTCCTTCGTAAGACGTTCGCGCATGGTCGTCTCAATCTTCTGGAGCGTCTTGTCCTTCTTCTTCTTGTCGGTTTTCAGCTTCTCGTACAACGCCGAGCACTCGAGAACAATGTCAATCGACTCATCCAGCTTTCCAGCCGTCAAGAAGGCCGGCGGGTACAGCTTGCGGCCCACAGTGTCCTTGGCATCGATCAAGTAGCTCAGAACGTTCAGTTCACGGTCGCTAATGACATCAGACTCGCGAAGACTGGTAAGGCAGCGGTTCCACGCCATCGCGAACGGGATCGTGCGCTCGAACTCCGCTCCTGACACGCCTGTGATGGAGCCAATGTTCGAGGAGCGGCTCGACTGCGACGACATATCTTCGTCCGTGCCGTTCGGAGTCTTCATTTCACTGTACACGTCGTCGTCCTCGCGCTGCTCCAGCAGACTCGAGTACTTCTGCGTCTTCACCGTCAGAGGCTTCGCTCCCTGAGACATGGAAATACGTTCGAAGCGACGCAGCGGCATGGCCATCTCGTCCTTGTCGTTTTTGTTCTTCTTGTTTTTCTTCTTCTTGTTCTTCTTGGCCTTCTCCTCGACGATATTCGGCACAAGCTTGCGGTTAAACACGCCGGGAATTGACTTGAACGTCAGACGGAGAATCCGGAACGAGCGGAGCTCACCGATACGCAGGTTAAAGCCCGCGAACGATCCGTAGATAACCGACAGAACCGAGTAGAAGATCTGCGCATCGTACAGAAACACCATCCACGCCGGAATCCACAGGAAGAGGATGTAGATGATGTTGTGGAACGAGGACTGGACCATGAAGTGCGAGTACTTGAGGTAATCCGTCGAGTCGGCAGAGTACACAAACAGCGTCGTCTCGACCAGCGTCTTGACAACAAACTGGTAGTCGAACGTAAGCTTGCACAGATACAGCACGATCCAGAAGCAAGTGTAGCGGCAGTAAACTTTCATGGGCACAGGCATCGAGCGACCGACGAAGCCCATACCGATCCCCGAGAAGAACCGGTTCTGCACCTCGCACACGCACACCAATCCAATCATAGCAGCGCCACCAAGAAGTGCCATCACACCCTTGTCATCGCGATTGAAGTCTATGAGGCCCTGAAGCAGCGTCATAATACGTGTCGGCTTCTTGGCAAGACTGGTGATATCAATCTGGCAGCTGTCACAGTTGAGCTTGCCATCTCCCTCGTCGTCCAGGATGCTGTTAACCTGCTCCAACCAGGCCGGAGCACACAGGCTCTGGTCGTACGAAACTGAAGCGACAGATCCGTCCGTTGATACTTCAGCAGCGTCGCCGGTTTGCTCAAAGCAGTTGTCGATCTGGTCGTGGTAGCACTTGCATCGTCCAACTTGCTTCTCGACACAGTCCGTGAAGGGAACGATCTCCAGCAGCTCCTTGAAATCCTGCGGCAACGTGCCAAACGTGTCCGAAGCTGACGTAAAGAACTCGATACCCAGACACGTAGCCAGCTTGGCGTACAAACACTGGTCGCCTGCGCCACTGTCAGTGTCGATATTGTCCGAAAGCGAGTCGTCCGAGTTCTCCACAGACGAAGAATCCGTCGCCGCCGCGTACTTCTTGCCCAAAATCGTGAGCACTTCCGTGGCTGACGAGGGCTGGACATCCTCACCGTACATGATGGTTGAGTCGGGGCAATACAGCACCATATCGATCGAAAAGCCCAGCGTGGCCAGGAACAGCGCGCAGTTCATGAAGAAGATGCGGCGGAAGGAGATGATGGCGCGCAGCCAACTGCGCGTCTCGCTGAACGTCTTCTTGACGATCTTGGGGCGACCCTTCTTGTCGTAATTGGCGAACGCCTCGCCAATATTCGTGTAGTCGTACTTGAGGCTCTTCTTGGTCCAGAAAAACTCGTTGAAGTCGTCGTAGTTACGAATTTCCTTGTGCCGCGCACGCGCGCCCTTGCTGGTCTTCTTGTCGTTGTCACGACGCAGCTCGGCGTACATGGGGCGGATCGTGTTAGCCAGGAACGAGCCGGGCTCCTCGTTGCCGCCGCTGTTGACCTTGGGCAGCATCGTGTGCAGCAGGAAGCAGAGGCACTCGGGCATCTGGCGGAAGTTGGCAGATTCGCCCCAGATGAGGAAGAAGAGCGACACGTCCACGAGCGGGTCGCTCGAGAACTTTGGCTTCTGCGAGACGTACTTGCACCACTTCTTGTAGTTGGCGAACACGCGGCTGTGCAGCCGCGTCACGCCCTTGTTGGCCAGGTCCATCTCGAGCTGCGGGTCTCGCTGACGCAGGTAATCATCGATGGTTTCGGTGTCGTCTGTCTTCTTCTTCTTCTTCTTCTTGCCGTCGTCCTGGCCGCTCTGCTCCTTGAAGTTCGTCAGCATCAGCAACAGGTGCTCCTTCTGGTTGAGCACGCTGCTCTCCTGGAAGCCGAACGTGCGCTTGAGCGTCTCGCAGATGTCGCCCAAGTGGTTCGAGTTGTTGAGCAGCTGCAACACGGGCGTGTACACCTCGGGCAGGCGCTCCATCTCCAGGATGTTGTGCTTGATGAGGTTGCGTCCCTTGGGGCCGCCGCCGCCCACGGTCTTGGCGCGCTGGCTCTTGATCATCTTGACATAACGCATCATCTTGTTGTTGAGGCGGTCGGCCGCGTCCTTCTCGTCCGCCGAGCGGTAGCGGATGCTCAGCGCCTGCTCCATGATGTCCACAGCGCGGGTGAGCTTGCGCTCGGCCTCAGCCACGTTGGGCGGGCTGGCGTTCTGCATGGCCACGCCGGCGTTCACGAGACCCATGGCCTCGTCGCACATCTGGCGCTGCATCTCCAGTGCCTCCGTCATGATGCCCACGGAGCTTCCTTCGCGCTCGCTGCCATTGCCGTTCGTGCCCAGGCCGCGGCGGTTCATCGCAGTGTGCCGGGGAGTCCTGCCTGCCTTCGGAAGAGCTGCTGCCTAAGGAAGGAAGGAGGGGGCGAGATTACAGCGATCGCCTTTGGTCAAAGGAAGAATGGCAGAGGTCGGTTCGAAGCGGGCGTCTTTGTCGTCTTTCCGCGCGGGAGGCTGGAATAACCGCTGGAGCCAGCGCCATATACTGGGCGCGAGTCAAGGACTTTTCGTGGATATTCGTGAAGACCGAGAGCCAGTTCGTGGTGAGCAAATATGGCAGCCAAATGCCATTATTAAGGAGAGTTGAAACGGGGAATCTTTGGATTGATTGACTCGTCATCGCCCTGTGGAACGGCGATGACGGGCGACAGCATCCATGGCACAAGCAGTGTTAAACTCACTTGACCAGCAAGCGAGGAGGACAGCAGAAAGGTTAGCGGCAATTTGCCAATGTGCAGTAGCAATGGGATTGAAGGGCTTCATTCAAGTACACGTACCGTCAACTTTGTGTGACTCATTGACGATCTCAGGCCTGGAGCT
The DNA here is from genome assembly GCA_033557995.1 of Phytophthora crassamura. NCBI lineage: Eukaryota > Oomycota > Peronosporomycetes > Peronosporales > Peronosporaceae > Phytophthora > Phytophthora crassamura. The sequence goes on from JAUCED010000004.1 coordinate 5,312,688, forward strand.
GGTCGATTCCTCCAAGCCAGCGCGGTTTTCCGCACGTTAGGTACTGTATCGTTGAAAAATGGCACTTCGGGGAGTTCTGAACTTTGCGCAGCCACATTTAGTGCCATAACGCTTGTGCGGTGGATTGTGACGACACTGGGAGAAGTCCTGCCATCCTGCTGGCCTTGCAGAGACCGGCCGGACACCCCCTGCTACGCCGCGAAAGCGCCGTACGCCAGCGGCCATGTGGGCAGCTTGGCTTGGGCGCTCCTGAAGCTGAAAGGCGCTCGGTGCGTGGCGGTTGTGCATTTTGGAGGTTTGTCCCACGTAGCCAAGTGTAGGCTGGAGCTGCTGAGAAAACGGTCGACCATACGACGCCGCGGCGCTCTCTGGCGGAAGCGGCAAACGGCTCATCTACTACATGTAGGACAGGTTCTTCAACCTGTTGTTGCCCGGCGCCTGCCATCGACGCTGGCCATCCGTCCTTGACCCGTTTTGATGGGCGCTCGCGATTTTCTGCTTGAAAGATCGGAAAATAATAGTCGAGTTGTCGTGGACCCAAACGTGTTAATACACTTGATCGTTGTATGCCATGGAGCACCTTTTCAAATAAAAGGGGCGTCTCCTGGGACACGCTCGGATTACTCCAACTGCACATGTTCGTAACTAATTAACAGTGATATCTTAACAAAGCACAAAACTTGCTGGATTCCGTTCCTCTGACCAGCACCGATACGAATACGAGAACAATGTCACTAATCTTCACTGTTGCCGCGGCGGAGGCGAAGGTATTTCACTGTTTGCCACGCTCACGCGCCCATCGAGAAGTCCCAACACTCCTTTTTGTTCTTTTAGAATCACGGATCCTCTTCTTCAAAAGCATCACAAGAGAGGAAACCTCTAAACATGGAGTATGGTTAGATACAAAAAACAAGCTTTCAACTTCGCTGAGATAGTGATGACAGGCACCACAGTAAAACAAAGCGACCAGGTTTTCAACGCGAGGTGGTGCGGAAGGATACTGACAGGAAACGTGTCGACGCTTTGAGTGTGTCCACGCAGGAGGCGATCGGGTCAAGCGAGTCTGCAGCAACTTGATTGAGCCATGTTTTTTATGCGCTGCCGAGTTGTAGCATTTCATTTGAATCATCCGAGGCTACAATGTGGTTTCGATGGTCCATCTTGGTTTATTAGATGGCTCGTTAGTGACCAAGTTTTCAATTAATTTTCTCAGCAATACAACAATAGCTTCCTGGGTAACTCGGAAACGCAGTTTTGCACGGTCCGTTTGAGACAGCGACTTCTAAAGGGCACGTTCGATCAATTCCTGAAGTTTTGAAGCGCGAAAATATTCCTGAAATGTTTTGGTTTCCAATTTTTATATTGCAGACAGTTTTTATTTTGTAAAACCGATATTCATTTTGTTTAACACACATGTTACGAACACTTAACTGCAAACATGGCAAACTCTGAACACCTCCAAGCCTTCCTCTACCTTCGTTCCGACCTGCGCAGCCTGGCCATATCCGATAATACCGGCGCCGTCCTTCCCGCCTTAAAGAAGATGGACTCGGCCGTCGTCTGCTCATTTGTCCCCTGACGACGGTCTTGCCTGTCCTGCACGTTTCATTTGCGTCCCGCAAAAAAATACTGTACAGGCCCACGCTTTGTGGTCGATGTCCATGTTAGTGTTTTTGTTTTGTTAGAAGTTACTACTACAGTAGTAGTACTTCGAAGTAGTAGTACTGGATAGGGAACGAGTACAAAAAAAAGCATCATTAAGAACAAGGAACGGATCTGCCAACGGGCGGTGCTAACCAAAGCCTCCGTTTGAGAAGCGTGCGGCACGCTCGGGATTGGTACGGATGAGACTGAAGTGCATGCACCAGGCTCGTTCCGACGCAATCCCAAGACTTGGCAGCGGCGGCGCGAGAGGAAAGCTCCAGCTGCGTTAAATCTAGTCACTTCGCTTCTTCTTCTTGGCCACGCGCTTGACCTTGACGATCTTGCTCGTGGACGACGCCGCCTCGTTCGCGAAGAGCTTGGACACTTCGAGGCCCGATGTGAACGCGTTGTTGAACATGACGCGCTGTTGGAAGGCCGAGAGGAACGGCAAGAACATGGCGATGAAGAGCACCGGACCGAAGATAATCCAGCCCACCCAGCGGTCGTACGAGCGCGCCATCGAGCGCACCACCACGTGACTCGTCTGGTTGCGGTACACGCAAAGCTGCAGGAACCAGTACGCGGAGATCAAAATGATCACCAGGATCTCCATCAAGTTGATGACGGAGATAACCAGCAGACTCGCGAACGCCACGAGGAGGCCGCAGCACGACAGCACGAACTTCATCTTGCGCAGCTTCTTCTGCTTGAAGGTCATTTTCTTCTTGATACGGCTGGCGATGTAGCCGCAGCACAACAGCAGCAGCACCAAGATGAACATGAGCCCAGTCAGCGCGTAGGAGATCATCGAACCCTTCTCGATCTCGAGGTCCTGGTCCTCGTAGTACGTCTTGTACGCGAGCTGGAGATACATGCCGTAAGCAACGAAGAAGAAGCGCGTCTTCCGGATCATCGACACGATGCGAGCGCCCTTGGTCGAGTGCTCCAGGTACTCTACTTCGTTGGACCACCAGCCCGACCAACTAGCGGCCGAGTCGTTCGTCGTCTTCAACCAGTTCTGCCAGTCGCTGTAATCGTCGATGAGCTTGTCCCAGTCAAAGCCGCTCGGGTTGAAGAAGAACGGTGCCCACAGCCACGTCGCCGCGATAATCCAGAGCGAGTACGACATGACACCGTAGTTCTGGTTCGTAGGCTCCACACACGTCTGGTAGTAGTTGGCGTAGCAACGAGTCCGCCAGTCGTTGTCCGAAGGCTTGTAGTAGTTGTAGAACTCGGCGTCCTGCGTCCACGAGCAATTGCACCATGAGAACGTACCGTACGCGCGGAACAGGATCAGCAAGAACACTATCTCCACGGCACGGTAGAAGTGGCTGAACGCGTAGAACCGATAGAGCTCAGCGAACTTTTCGTGCTTGATCGTGAAGCCACGACCCGTAGCGCGGTACTTGGCACCGCCGTGGATCAGCGTGCGGTCGAAGTAGTGCATACGCGTGCCCATCTGGAACGTGAAGAACAGCGGGCCCAGGGTCATCACATTCCAGATCAAGTACGTGACACCGTGACGGAAGCCCTGCTCCACACCCACGACAGCGACAACAGGCACGACGAGCAAGAAGCCGAACTGTAACGCCCACGACGTGTTAAGCACGCCTCCGATGCCCAGTCCACCCTTCTCAAGGAAGAAGCTGTCCATGCCGCTCAGCGCCATGTACACCTTGCCGTAGATGAAGAAGTACACACCCACCACAGTCATCGTCTGCGTGAAGTACCAACCCAAGTTACCGTAGAACCACGAGTGCAGACGGAAGAAGTCAAGCCGCGAAGCCATGCGCATCGCATCACGAGAGATCACACACTCGCCAGCACCAGAAGACAGCTTGGCCTCGAACAGAGTCAATTGCTGCATACCGACATCACGACCCTTGCCCACCTGGATGAACTCCTCGTGCGAAACGCGGCCGCCACGAAGGGTAGTGTTGAAACCAGCGAAGATATCTTCCGAAAGGTTGACGCCCTTGGAAGCCTTGGCCGTACCACCGCAACCCATGGCGAACAGCTTGTCGAAGATATCGGGGTGGCCGTAGTGCTGGCGCACGTGGTTCAGCGCCAGCATACGCTGGCCTAGCGACACGAACGATAGTTCCTGGATTGACATGAAGCTGGCCAGGTTCGACACGCCGCCCGTGAACACGTGCTCACGGAAACCGATGATCGTCAGAGGGCACTTGGCAGTCTCTCTGTCCTTTGTCGACAGCAGGTTGGGCATCTTGAGTGCCTCCTCGAGGTATCCATCTTGGTTCATATCGATACACTGCAGCAGCTCACCACGCGAGAAGATGATGGCGTGGTTTTGGTTCTCGGGCTTACCTTCACCAATGATGGGGTTTCCAGGCAGCTCTACACGGTAGACCTCGGCGATGTTTTCGCCGTCAGCACGCACCAGCACTGAGAAGAACTTCGGGGGTCCTTCCTTCATTTTCTTCGGGCCGTCCACGTAGGCAACACGCAGAGTGGGGTGCTTGCGCAGCAGAAACTCGAGATCCGACGCCTGTTGTCGCTGCTCATCCTTTTGCTTGCCGTAGATCTGGCACGTGCAGATGTAGTTGAACTTGAGAGCAACCATTTCATCCAGGCGCTTGCATTTGTTGCACGGGCAGCCGAACTGGTGCATCACCTCATTCTCACATATTTCCAACCAGTGCAGGAAGCGAATGGCGTCCTCGTTGTACATCATACCGCGAACGGTACGGGCCAGAGTCTGGCCACGGTAGCTGGCCCAAAACTGCACCTCCTCCGGGTACTTCTTCAGGGCTTCCTCCATGTCCTTCACCTGGAGTCGTTCCAGCAAGTTCTCCCACTCGAACGGATAGATCGTCTTCAAGTAGTAGATAAGCTTGATGCTGTCGTCATTTACGACAGTCAGATCCTTGATCGAGTACATGACAATTTCGTTGTAGTACGGCGTCGAAACCGTCAGCGACCGGATCTTGCGAATGGGCTTGGCGTCGGGCATGTCCATGAACAAGGAGTTGGCAAAGAATCGCAGACGACGACGTCCCTCGTCAGAACGGGGCTCGGCATCGAAGTTGTCCACAGTCAACAGTTGGTAGGCTCGCGACACGATATCCAAGGCAGCCTCCGAGTTCACCAGACGCTGCAGCTGCATGTTGGCGTACTGCTGAGCGTCGCCCGGGAAGAAAAACGAGCTCTGCTTCAACGGGGTGTCCGTCAAGATCTGCACCAGATTTTCTTGCTTGACAAGGACCTTCTTCATGCAGTTCAGCACCGACTCCACGCAATCAATGACACGGTACAGCGCGCGCTGGAACTTGATGCTGTTGTCGGACGTCGTCTTCGGAACCTCAAGCAGCGCCTTCATCAGCTCAGCACATGACGCGCGGCACTCGTGTAGGCTCTTCAAGTTGAGACCCTTCAGAACTGACTGTTGTGCAGCCATTTCCTCCATGAACTCAAAGCACTCATTCAGATCCCTGTGCTCGTCACCGAGCAAAAAGCGAACAGCCTGCGAGGTAAACTTGTACGAGCCCAGAAGCGACTCCACGCGCAAATCATCCTTCGTCAAGCGCTCGCGCATCGTGTTTTCGATCTTCTGTAGCGTCTTCTCCTTCTTCTTCTTGTCAGAGCTCAGCTTCTCGTAGACAGTCGAGCAGTCAACAATGATGTCGAGGGACTCGTCCAGCTTGCCGGCCGTCAGGAAAGCCGGAGGGTACAGCTTGCGGTCTTCCGCGTCCTTTGAGTCGATCAAGTAGCTCAGCACGTTCAATTCGCGGTCGCTGATAACGTCAGCCTCACGCAGACTGCCCAGACAACGGTTCCACGCCATTGCAAAAGGGATAGTACGCTCGAACTCAGCACCAGATACACCCGTAACCGAGCCCAACTGAGACTGGCGGCCACTCGAGCTAGCATCGTCCTTGTCGTTCGGGGTTTTGACTTCGTTGTACAAATGGTCTCCGCTTTGGTCCAGAAGGTTTGAGTACATCTGGGCCTTCACCGTAAGAGGCTTAATGCCGTCGGCCATTGACACGCGCTCGAAGTGACGCACGGGCATCGTTTGGTCCTCCGTCTCCCCTTTTTTCTTTTTCTTCTTCTTCTTTTTGCCGTCGACTGCACCATCCTGAATGTTTGGGACGATCTTCTTGTTGAACATGCGAGGAATAGACTTGAACGAAAGGCGAAGCACGCGGAAAGAGCGCAACTCGCCGATGCGAAGGTTAAAACCCGCGAATGAACCGAAGATCACCGACAGCACCGAGTAGAAGATCTGCGCGTCGTACATGAACACGAAGAAGGAAGGAATCCACAGGAACAAGATGTAGATGATGTTGTGGAACGTCATCTGGAGGATGAAGTTCGAGTACGGTAGGTACTCGTCCTCGTTCGCATACCAGATGAATAAAGACGTCTCCACCAGCGCCTTGATCATGTACTGGTAGTCAAACGTGAGCTTGCAGGCAAACAGGAGCAGCCAGAAGCACGTGTACCGGCAGTATGCGCGAATGGGAACTGGAAGAGAGCGCCCAACATAGCCCGAACCGACACGAGAGAAGATCTTGTTGAAGAACTCGCACGCGAAGACAAGGGCCAGACATCCTCCACCGCCCGCCATGGCTAAGAAACCCATATCTGTGCGCTTGGTGTTGCTTATTTCACCATCGGGAAGAGGCGTGCCGTCACCGGCCGTCAACAGTCCACTGATAAGATTACCAATCTTGCCGTTCGAGATCAATGCCTGGATGTCGAGCTGACAGATTTCACAGTTAAGCTTGCCAGGGCCAGCGTCCTTGACGATGGATTCCACAGCAGTGCGCCAGTTCACCACACACATACTCTGGTCGTACTCACTTGAAGACGAAAACGTGAGTTCATCTTCCGTGACCTTCGTAGTTTGACCCGTTTCTGCAAAGCATTCGTCGATCAGGTCCAAGTAGCAGCCGCAGCGACCCGTGGTCTTCTCAAGACAGTCGGTAAAGGGCACAATTTGAAGCAGGGCCTTGAAATCGATCGGGATGTCCTCGAAGATGCCTGTCGTGTACGATACACCAAGGCAAGTAGCCAGCATTTGATGGTTGCAACTAGCTCCACCGGACCCTGAGCTAGACTTGTCCCCCGATCCGTCGCCAGACCCGATAGCCGTCGTGTCAGACGCCGTCATGTTCTTGCCAAAGACGGTGAAGCCACGTGAATCTCCGTTGCTCAGGCCAGCTCCATATAAGATGGGCGTATCCGGGCAGTACATGACCACATTGAGCGCGAACCCAACGACAGCCAGGAAGAGTGCACAGTTGAAGCAGAAGATACGGCGGAAAGATATCAGCGCACGCACCCACGTACGCTTCTCCACAAAGCTCTTCTTGATGATCTTCGGGCGACCCTTCTTGTCCATTTCGCCGAATGCCTCGTGGATGCTCGTGGGGTTGTACTTGAGGCATTTCTTGCTCCAAAAGAACTCGTTGAAGTCGTCGTAGTTACGGATCTCTCCGTGAGGAGCGCGGGCGCCCTGCGCGGTCTTCTTGTCGTTGTCCTTCTTGAGCTCCATGTACATCGGCCGGATGACCTCAACCAAGAAGTCGCCGGGGTTCTTACCACCGCCACGAGACGAGGCCTGGGGCAGCGACGTGTGCAGCAGAAAACAGAGGCACTCGGGCATTTGTCGGAAGTTACCAGCCTCGCCCCAAATCAGGAAGAACAGCACAATGTCCACGACCGGGTCGCTGGTGAACGCGGGCTTGGTCGAGACGTACTTGCACCACTTGGTGTAGTTGGCGAACAGGCGGCCGTGGAAGCGCTTGATGCCCTTGTTGGCCAAGTCCAGCTCCTGCTGGCGGTCCAGCTGGTGGTGCTCCTCGGTGTTTGGGTCAGCCTCCTCCTCCTGGAGCTTGAAGTTGGTCAGCATGAGCAGCACGTGCTCCTTCTGGTTGGTCACATTGGACTCCTGGAAGCCGAACGCGGTCTTGAGGCTCTCGAAGACGTCACCGACCGCCGACGAGCTGTCAAAAAGTACAGATACAGGAGCATAAACGAGTTAGTTTCGCCTTTGCTACTGGATGAAACGGCGGTGAAGCTTACTTGGTCATGAGCTCCACCACGGCGTTGTACGTGGTGGGCAGGCTGTCCATGGGCAGGATGTTGTACTTGGTGTTGTGTCCGTTGCCCGTGGCGCCGCCGGCCGCACCCTTCTCGCGCTGGCTGCGGATCATCTTGACGTAGCGGTTCATCTTGTTGTTGAGGCGCTGGCTGGCGTCGCGCTCCTCCTGCGTGGGGTACTCGATGGCAAGCGCCTGCTCCATGAGCGTCACGGCGCGCGAGAGCTTGGCGTCTGCGCCGGCCGCGTCGGGCGGCGACGCGTTCTGCATGGCCACGCCGGCGTTCACCAGCGCCATGGCCTCATCGCAGAGCTTCTTCTGCTGGCGCAGCGGCTTGCTGTACTGCATGGCGTCATCGCTGTCGCCGTCACTGCCGGAGCGCGCCATGGTGCGCGAGCTGCAGGCGGCAAGGGGGGCGTTCGGGACTGAGGCGCGCAACGCGTGGAGAGAGACAGCGGGCGGGCGGCAAGGAGAGGCTCCGGGTCCTGGCTAAGTCCACGTGCGACTGGCCAGCTGGCAGGGCTCTTATCGCCGATCGCGACTACTGCAGTGCGGAGCTGGAAAGATGCGAGGAAGGCGTCGTCCGCTCGGTTTGTCCGGACCTCTGCTACTTTGGCGCTCGGTCGCGATATCCCACACTGAGCCTGCCGCCACCAACGGACCACGCCCCGCGTCCTTTGAGGCGCAACATACTCAAGTCAAGTGAAATCGTGGTGCTTGGGTTTTGAACCTTCCTGATTTTTTTAAGGTACCGTTACCATTTCCATAAAGCTCCTTGCATCAATTATTTAGTTGCATCGTGTTGCGAAGCAAATTGACCAGATTCGTACCTCTATGAATACATAAATTGTGCGCGGTGGGCCTGATACAAAAATGATTTTTGCAACGGGCCAACCTCTAGAAAACACGTGTGTTTTAGTTTCAGAGCGCGTACAACCCTACCTCGATATCGCGGTAGGCCATTGGATGAAATGCCGTCGGTTCGGATCAGATTCAGATATCTGATTCGACGGGAAGTACCGTGGATCTATAAAATAATACCCTCTGCAACAACTGAGGCTCGTCTTTGCCTATCTATAGAAAAATCAAGATATCACCAAGAAATCTTGCAGACTCTATCTCAGCGGTTATACTTGATATTCGTATTCGATATATAACAAAGCATTGACTGTGACATTCTCGCTTTATATGGGCTCCAGTATGCCCCGCTTCAACCAGTAATCTTCCAAGATCACAAATGCAAAAAGGGCTCGTGGCCCGCGCAATTGGCGATCGCTGGCCGACAAGCCTCGTCACGAGGTCTGCAACGACGATGGCTAAAATCCGCCCCAGCGCAACAACAAGTTGTCAACAACGCTGCTGGACGCTCGACGACACCGATTGTGACTTAATCTCCCAGCAGATGTTTGATGTCGCACACACCAAAACTCAGATCACGAGCAACACGACGTGGCTACATGTACCTATTATAGTAGGTTCAGTAGACACAAATTGTGTCTACAGTGTACTCGAAAAAGTATCCATCGCATGGGCAGCAGCAAGAAGCACGACCGGCGCCGCGTGCGCGGCATCCCGGGCCGAGCGCCCGCGCAACGGGAGCGGCGACTCGTGCTCCAGAAAGAGAAGGAGCTGCGCGCGGTTCTTCTGCGCTTGCGAGCACTTGAACACCGCGGTGATGACGCTGTTGCAGACGTGGAAGAACGCGACGAGTGCTTCCGGGACGTACGCCGGCTCGCGATCACACCGAAAGGCCTCGTTTCAGCAGAGTTCCGCAAGGAACTCTGGCCCTTCCTGCTGGGTGTGGGTAGCGCAACGCGGACAGAGCGGAATGGACCAGCTAACACCGAAAGCGGCTCGACAGCAACCCACAGGGATGCGGCGCAGGTGGAGAAGGACGTGGAGCGATCTTTGTGGCACTATGACGTGCTGCAGGGGCTGAAGGAGAGCGAACGCCGCACCAAGCGCCGTGCGCTCACGAAGCTCATTCTGGGCGTTCTGGACGCCAATGTCGAGCTCTTCTACTTCCAAGGGTATCACGATATCGTATCGGTCTTCCTGCTGACTTTGGGCAACTCGAACACCACCATGCAGGCTGTCCAGCGCCTGAGCGAGACATATCAACGCGATCCGATGCAGCAGGGCTTTGAACAAGTGATGGCGACCACGCGGTTGCTATTCCCGCTGCTGGATGCGGCGGATGAAGTGCTTTTCCAGCATCTACGCGAGTCGGGGGTACGTCGATGCCGGAACGGAGGCACAAAAGAGGTTTCTGATGACACGGTATCCCTGCTTTATGCTTATGCTGTTAGGTGGAACCATTTTTTGCCCTCCCGTGGATGATCACGTGGTTTGCACACCAGTTGAAACGCTTCCAGGATGTAGCGCGGCTTTACGATGTGTTTCTCGTGACGAATCCGCTCTTCAGCCTTTACGTGTCTGCAGCGGTAGGTGTTCACGCCTCGATACTTGCCATGAATAATGTATAGTAACCCGCTTTTGAAGGTTGTGCTCGAGTCCAGGGAAAAGGTTCTGCGATGTGAGCGAGACTTCGGCACGATGCACGGAATGCTCTCGAACTTGCCTCTCACCATGAACGTCGAGAAGGTGATCGCACGTGCTCTGGTGTTGTTCCACCAGTTGCCGCCAACGCAGCTCCGAGAGCGAAGTGACGTTGAGATTTCCTATGTGTACGTACCCGCCAGGGGCGACAGGTTCTGCATGACGCGCTCAAAAGTCAATTATGTGATTGTACCGTAGTTCAAGCACGTACTTCCAGTTCCCATTCGAGTTCCAGCCGTGGCCCAGCATGACTTCACCTGTGCTGAAAGAAGTTCCGCTGTTACCTTCTCGCAAATCAAGGTTGGTCCGACGACTGTTCTATTGTCTGCCCTCGCACACTTGTTGTGCTGACGCTGACTATGCTTCGTTTCATTTTCACCAGAGATGGAGACAAACGCAGCTTCATGATAGGATCCTGGCAGGTAAGCGAAACTCTCATGCTTGCCGCTCTGGTATTCCGGTTGCTGACTGCTGTCCGTATGTTGCTTTGCAGACTTCTACCATTGTCGCTACCGTGGCGGTTGGCGTGGTAGCGGTTGCATCAGCCTATGCTTTCCGCGAGCGGCAGTATCTCCCCAACAAATAGAATACTCGTTGGGTTTATTGAGGGAAATAGGGAGGAGGCTTTACACGCGTGTGGCTTCTTGCTCGCCACCATCGTGACTTCAACAGAGCCAAACTGTTGCGTGCGGCGACGGTATTAACACATTTACTATCAGAAAACGCGGCTGCGCGTCAAGGCAGTCACGTTGCAGTGACGCCTGAAAGCCCCTGAAGACAGCTTCTGCCGGGTTCGCACTCTCATATCGTCGACTAGGTTTTACTGCGGTCAGTTGGCGGTCATGCGCTGAGTTTCGAATTGTAGGTCGTCTAGGCATCAAACACACTGGGACGGCATTGATGGGCTATTAACATTTTGGAAACATTACGAGTCCTCATAGAAGAGATACTCTCGACAAACTGGGCAGTTGCGGTCGCGATTGAGCCACTCGAGCAAGCAGCTCATATGAAAGTTGGTGCGGTTCATGCCGCAGTTGCACAGCGTGCGGACTTTCGGGTTGTCCTGTACAGCGCAATCAATGTCAGTAACAATTCTAAACGAGATATACACATATCGCAATTCACCTCGGAGAAAGTATCTAAGCACATGATACACTCGAGATCAAGTTGCCCTTCGTCTACCTGCAATACCACCCAAATCCCAGATCAGACCTACGTCGAGCACCGGAAAAGCACCGAGACCTCACGTACCACACCAGTAATCTGCTGATAAGATCGCAGCAGTCTCGACAGCTCCTCTGGTCGAGGCGAGGGTGTTGGACGGTGGTCTGCGTCCAGCCCCATGAGCCCCGTGCTCAGGCTGCGTCGCATGCGCTTCTCGTCCGACTCCTTCTCTTCCTCGTCGCCTCCTCTTCGCTCATCGTCGCCCACCATCCCGGCAGCGACGATGGAGTTGCTGCGCTTGAGCACGCTGCCTCGCTGGCTATCGCGGCCGCCTGAGCTCGCCCTGGGACTGGAGCGCAGCAATTCGTGCGTCTCCTGCATGTGATCCACCAACACCTCCAGCTCCAGGTCTCCGTCCTCGTCGCCCCGCTCCATGTCCACCGTGTCGAGGTCGTCGGATTGCCGCCTCTGGTACTTGGGCGGGTGCTCCAGACACGAGCAGTGCTGCCCCATGGCGTCAATCGGGCAATTAGCCGAGCAGGTCGTCGTGCTGTGCGTGGGCTCGTCCTCGCCTGATTATCGCACGTCGGACCAAAAAGGCGGTTCAAGCTGCGTCCTGCGTGTCCTGCCCCATCTCGAAAAAGTACTTACGTTTTGTATGTCTCGAAAAAGAGACTGATGGACCTGGACATATCCTCTCGATGATGGCATCCTTCAACTTCCTCCCACCAAGATGCCTGGAGTCCTCATCCCTTCGCTGGTGGCGGCGCTAGCGGCGTTGCTCCTGCATGCCTCCCACGACTTCGCGCCCGTAGACTCGTACCTGCCCTTCGGCACCGTGAACGCGAGCGTCGAGACCCACTACAGCGACTCGTACTATCAGGCGCGGGCGCTCTTCAGGTCGCACGCCGAGGCTGCCGGTGCGCAGCTCTTTTCGCTGCCGCTCGAGCACTTGCAGGCGCTGGACTTGTCAGTAGACGTGGCGGTGCTGCCAGGCATGAGCGACCGCGTGCTGCTGCACATCTCGGGCACACACGGCGTGGAGGGCTTCGCCGGGAGCGCCATCCAAGCCGCACTGCTGGAGCGAGCGGCCCCCCGCCCCCCAAGATCTGCCGGCCAGACGCCCACCGTCATATTTGTCCATGCACTTAACGCTTACGGGTTTTCCCAGCTGCGTCGATTTAACGAGAATGGCGTGGACTTGAACCGCAATTGGCTCACACCTGAGGAGTTTAAGGAACGCCAAGCGAGAGACCCGAATCGCCTTGGATACCAGGATGTGTACGAGCTGCTGAACCCGACGGAGCTGGGCGGCGTCCAAAACTGGTTCTGGCTGAAAGCTATTGTCCATTTAGCTACAAAGGGCTTTGACGCAGTCAAGCAAGCGACGATCGGTGGAAACTACCGCTTCCCGGAGACGCTTTTTTTCGGAGGCACAGAGCTGGAGCCGAGCTTGGCGCTGCTGCAGGAATTTCTGCGCGAGCATGTGAACTTTGACGCTGTTACTAAGTTCGCTATGGTTGACGTGCACACGGGGCTTGGACCTGCAGGTGTAGACACACTCATGCTCGGGGCACGCAGCGATATGAACGTTGCACGCAGCGTCTTCACTGGTCCAGAGTACACTGACAAGGTGGTTTTCGTGCACGACAACGACAACCCGGTCTCCCGCGGCTATGATGGCGTTGGTGGCTTCACTTTTGATGGCGTGGCGAATCTGCTGGGCCCGCAAGCTGAAGGACAGGCGCTGCTATTTTGCCAAGAGTTTGGAACTGTACCCGGTGTGTTCATCCTCAAGGCGATGATCGAAGAGAACACTATGTACCACCACAATCCGTCTCCAGTGAGCCGTTTGCCGTACGCGCAGCAGCTCCGAGACGTGTTCTACCTGCACCAGAGCAGCTCTTGGAAAAGTGAGGTGCTGTGCCGCGGCGTTGACGTTTACGATCGGCTCCACGCCTACTTGTCCTCGTGAGTCTCAGCAAAGATGTCCGGAAGTGCAACGCGTTGCTGAGGTACCGATAGGCTAAGCAGTGAGGGTAAGCGGTGAGTCCCAAAAACGTCCTCCAAGGTGTCCACACAGGAGTCAAATTTCCACTAGAGTGCCATGTCATTTGCGATCCTGAGTGGTCCACATCTTATTGGACAGCCTGGCGATTGGCTGAAAAGACGTCGTTTTGAATGACTGGCTGGTGGGGGCGGCCGAAGGCCGCCCGCTCACTCAGCTCCCCCACTCGTTTATTCGCCATCTACGATCACCATGCCTACCAAGAAGGTCAAGCGCACCACCACCACCAAGGTCACGTCGACCAAGACGAATAAGGTCGTCTCGACCGTGTCGAAGAAGAACCCGCTCTTCGTCAGCACGCCCAAGAACTTCCGCAAGGGCGGTGACATTCAGGTACTTTGAAGACCCGTCTCTCTTCAAAGCCTCCATCGTTTGTCCTCTCGGTCTTTTAAGACGAGAGGCAGCGATTTCCACGCCCCTCGTTGATGACAGTGAGGGAGGAAGCTTCTTCCTTCTTCTCGGTCTCACTAGAGAACAGTGTAGCGGGTCCCCCACGACCGCAATGACACAAACTTGTGGTGGCAATTTCATTCGTTCGCGATGATTTGCGCCTCAAGGGTAAAGAACCCCTCTCTCTGCCGTGCTGTCATGCCAAGCTCACTTGTTTTCTGGCGTGGAGGAGCCCTCTCTCTCCACTCCAGTCTACATGGCTGCATTGAAGCGGTGATACTGACTTCTTTGACTTCTTTCCCTCCATTTTAGCCCAAGCGTGACCTGTCCCGCTTCGTCCGCTGGCCGCGTTACGTGCGCCTGCAGCGTCAGCGTAAGATCCTGTACCAGCGCCTGAAAGTGCCGCCTTCGGTCAATCAGTTCTCCCACACCCTGGAGAAGAACGTGGCCACGGACCTCTTCAAGCTGCTGCTGAAGTACCAGCCGGAGACCAAGGCCGCCAAGACCCTGCGTCTGCGCAACATCGCCGCTGGCAAGGAGGAGGCCTCGGCCCCGCCCGCTGTCGTGAAGTTCGGTCTCAACCACGTGACCTCGCTGATCGAGAACAAGAAGGCCAAGCTCGTGGTCATTGCCCACGACGTGGACCCTATTGAGCTGGTGGTGTTCCTGCCTGCTCTGTGCCGTCAGTTCGACATCCCGTACTGCATCGTCAAGGGCAAGTCTCGCCTTGGTCAGCTCGTGCACCAGAAGAATGCCGCTGTTGTGGCGCTTACGCACGTGAACAAGGAGGACAAGGCCAAGTTCGACTCCCTGACGGAGGCGTTCCACGCCAAGTTCAACGAGGACAACACCACGCGTCGCAAGTGGGGCGGTGGCATCATGGGCCTGAAGACCCAGAAGAAGCTGGAGCTGCGCGAGAAGGCTGTCGCTGCTGAGGCTGCCAAGAAGGCCCAGTACTAAGTTAGGTACCGGTCTGGAACGGAGTGGCCCCTCTGTCTTCTTAATTCGTAGGTGCTCTCGACAGGAAGGCTCGCGCCTTCCTGGCTAGTGTAATGGCTGAATAACATTTCAACATCCAAAAACTCGTGTTTCTCTTTTGGGCTTCGCTTCAATACAGTCTTTCAATCGGTCCCGTGATGATGTTGTTCATAATGAGACAGATTGAAAAACTGTTGATGAGGATCCACTTCGAGTCTTTTTTCTTGTGAATCCTGTCGTGGGCTTCAGCTTCACTTTGTACCTAACTTTTCACTTGCATTTTGTATCGAAACTCCTCGCCAATTTCGTCCGACCTCTTATCGTTTCAGTCGCGAAAAGTGCAAGTCGAGACCACGCAGCATTCTGCGCGATGGGTGCGTCCAGCCTTCCCTACAGGCCGTGCATCCATTCCCAACTAACCTATGCATCTGTGTATGCAACTCGCTGTCTATGACTCGCTCCACGCGCGCAGAAGACACGCCGGATATTAGGGTTGAGACGTCGGTGGAGGCTCCAGCTGAGACCAAGGCCCAGAGCAGTCCCAGCAGCGCTACCACATCCCCCAGAGCTTCCCCTATTCGATGCAATGACAGTCCTACTGCTCGGAGTGATGATGGCTCTGTGACGTCGCCGCACCCGGCGCAGACGCTAGGCACCTACTCCACGGACCTCTTCCGTGCCTTCCCCAAGGTCTGCCAGAAGGCTAAGCGCGGCGTGCAGCTCTGCCAGGCGGTGGCAGCCTTCGTCACGGAGCGGGCCACTTTGGAGAGCAATTACGCTCAGTCGTTGCTCAAACTTGCGCAGTACGGTGAAGCTTACCGTTGGGAGTCAGTGGCGTTTTGAACTGATCGAGGGATGACTGTGCAATTTTTGCGTTGTTGGGAAGTGCAGGAGCTCGAAGGCCGAAGACTGGTCGGAGCAGATGACGGAGTGCTGGGCTTCGTTCCAGGAGGCGATCGATCATCTGGCGCAAGAGCGCTGGGCATTTGCGTCGACCTTACAGACGTCCATCGTGCCTGGAGCGAAGGCGTTCGCGGCGCAGCAGGAGATACAGGTCCAGCGTCTAATTGCAGGTTCGTGGCACGATGTCTTCAATTTGGAAACGTGTAACGCCACGTTGGGGGCGGCCAAGCACTTTTGATGTGGTTGATTGACGAACTTTTGTGGCTGTAAAGAGGGCACCAAGGTACGCTGGGCGCAACAGCAAATGACCAGCTCGATGGAGAAAGCAAGAGAAAAATATGAGCGTAAATGCCAAGAAGCCATCGAGATTACGACGTCAATGCGGAAGAGCGAGAACCCAGGTTCTACCACCGAAATCAACTCGAGTTCTGGACAAGAGTATTCCGATGAAATCTCGGCGTCCAAGGAACTGACAGACAAGCTGGCGGCTGGAGCTGGCCAGCTACTCACAAAAATGTGGGATACCACGTCCTCCTTCGGGCGCAATCCATTGGAGCGCCAGCGCTCGAAATTGTACGGTTGCCTTGAAGAGGTGCTTGCCTCAGAAAAGCACTACGTCCAAACGGTCGAGTACACTAATGCGCAGCGATTGATCTTCGAACGGGAGATCAAGGAGAACTTGCACGCATTCCAGCTGACGGAAGAACAACGGCTCGAATATCTTCGCGATGTGCTCGTACGCATGCAAAAAGCATTCATTGGCATGTTTTCCCGGTCGCAGCAATTTGTCGAGCGAATGAAAGCGAGCGTCAACAATGTCGACGAGCTAGGTAAGTCTATCGTATCATTTTTAAAGTTTATACACAGGCTAACCTTCTTCTGCTTCTCACCAGCTGACATTGAGAAAGGATTCCAGAGTCTCGGCAGTCAAGAGGAGGTGGATGTGGATAAGGCCGACTTGGCGGTCAACCCGTTCTATCTGCGCATAACGCACATCCAGGCGATGTCAGACAATGGGCAAGGAATGATTGGAGTGATCAACACGGTCGTGTCGGAGTTCATTGCTAGCGAGACCCGATTTTCACAGTCACTGCGCAAGCTTCTTCGAACTCATGAAAGTGGCGGTCTCACCCCGCCTTCAGATCTGTTCGGTACTTCCTCTTCGAGTGTCAACACGAATTTCCTGGCAGATGAAGGCGCAACGATGGCAAACGCGTGGATGACGGTGAGGGACCAAGTGAAACTTCTTTTAGAAGTCCACCAGGTACGCAGTCAAAACCGCAACTTGTTCTTTACTGTGGAGTATATCGTGTGCTTATGTTATTGTTGGTGCAATCTGTACAGGAATTCCAATCCTTGCTCGCTGAACCGGTTTCACTTAGCCTCTCCACCATGAAGAGCGAGTACGAAAGCGTTCGAGTCTTGACGCAGGAAAACTTTTCGAGAATCCACGCAACGTTGTGCAACGAGTCGGCAGCACACAGAAAACTCCAGCAGAAGCTTGAGGCGAAGTCTCGTGATTTCGCCGTGACGTTTTCATATTTGCCAGGTGCAACCTCTATCGCAACCACCTCGTACGGTGTCGAGGTCACTCAAGCGCTGAAGTTGCTGAGCGCGAACTTTCGATTATTTAACGAGAAGGAGAGACGCTCGGAAACCAAACTGCGGCAACTGGCTGAAGAGATCCGACAATTGCAGACGCGAGTTACTGAAAGCAGCAGTTCGTTGCGACAAACCTACCAGATCTACGTTCAGGTGAGTCCTTTTACAACATCCGTGCCTTTATTATCACTGACAAATGCTGATTTTATGAATGAATCCAGGAAGTGGAGGTATTCATTTCGACGTGCATGAAAAACGAGAAATACCGACTGCAAGTTGGCAAGAATTCCCTGCAGTCTTTGGCAAAAGCTGTTGAGCACATGCTACAAGGTGGCACGTCAGTTGGAAACAAAGCTCTGACCGAGTTCGTGAGAATTGATCCGAGCGGTGACATGACAGAGTTCATTGGGATCAACAGACAGCCGTATGAAAGAAGTAGGCGCATTGTACCTGCCTATCACGGCAACGAGAGCTTGAAAGAAGTAATGAGGGAATACCTCGCATCGCTGGGGGCTTCTGGCTCGATGTCATCGGGAAATAGTGACAAGACACTAAGAAGTCCCACCAACAGCAACTACGCGTTGTTGCCAGTCCCAAGCGGAGAGATTCCGGATTCACCTGAGCCATCTCCACGCGCACACACGTTATCAGTAGACGATGACCAAACAGCCTCGTCGAACGGCAACGCTGACGCAGCGGAAAGTAGTGCCAACGAAGATGAAAGCGTTGGTTCAGGGATGGAGCAAGACGAAGAATTCGCAGAAGCACAACCTCTTGGCGTATCCGACTTCCAAAAGAAGTTCAAGGTGAGAAAAGCGTCTAGCATCCAAGACGTGTACATGTATCGCGCAATGTGCTCGATCGACCTGACGATCTTGTTTGTGCTTGCCTCCTTACAGTTGAACGCACATGAGCAGGTTGTCGAAAGTTTCTCGTGCGCGCTCTACCTGTCGAACTTTCCGTTCCATGGGCGACTTTACCTGACCAGAAACCGGATGTGCTTTTCAGGATGGAGAGACACGATTTTTGTAAGCAGCTCAACCTTGTGGATGCTACCAGACGAGTGCCCATATAACCTTACCTATTCGTTTTGCTGCTCTGCAGGTGGCGTCCTTTTCAGAGATTTCATTGATGGAGAAGAAAAATACCGCGCTGATTGTTCCCAACGCGATCGAGGTTTGTATGATGCCTTTCTTCTAAGAGGTACTTACGTGTGTATACGCGCGTATTGAACTGCTATGTTTGATGTGGCATGCAGTTCACTGTGAAAGGGGAAAAGGTCTTCTTCACTTCGTTTGTGTTCCGGTACGACATTTGCCAACTATTTCGTGATATTGTAGTGACCGTTGGTTCTAATCTTTCTTCCGCTCGCATGTCGTTTACAGCGATGAATGTTTCCAGAGCATTCAACAATTACGCTCAATCAAGACAGAGACGGAAGCATTGATGTCTGACCCAACGAGACAGAGCAGCGAGGATAGCACGTTCGCGACTGACGGTGCGTCCAATCGACGAAGAAGTTCCGGTGACCTTGCCGCTGTCGCTCCGAGTCCTGAGATGGCTCCCGTCAACGCCACGGATGCGACTGATGCGTACTCGACCGAAGACAATCGTCCGGCGTCTTCGCTCACATTAGCTGAAGACGCATCGGCAGAAGCACCACCTCCTACGATTCCCGAAAACGACGAGCTCTTGAGCGAGTATGACTTGCTGCTGGATGAAGAAGTGGCGTTCAGGTACGACGGACTCTCTTGCATTCGAGCCCTGGATTACGTATTTGTTCTAACCTGTTGTATGTTGCTTTAAGTGTCGAGACGGCATACTCGACACTCTGGATCGAGTCGGACGCGTTTTCTCGTGGATTAATCGAAGCTGGTGGATCGACAAACATCTCGATCCGTCCGTGGGAGATGAAGACGAATTCGTACACTGCCGTCAGCAAGCCAGACACATTCGATGCATCTCGGCTGGTTTCGTACACCCACAACAAAAAGTACATGGTTGGGCCCAGCGTTATCCCAACGTCGCAGACTCAGCGATACGCGTACTCACCGGGGAGTCGCCTCGTCGTCTGCACGACAACTGTTGTTACCGATGTCCCGTACTGCGATTACTTCCGCGTTGAGCACCGATGGGTCTTCAGTGCTACGAAGAAGCGAGGCGTATGCTTCGCGCAAGTGGGACTTCGTGTTCAATGGGTGAAGAGCACATGGCTGAAGAAACAGGTACGCCCATTTGTAAATTGCGGTGGGAAGGAGCAACAAGCGCATACATTAACTCACTTTTGTGAACTGCAGATTGAGAGTGCAACCGTCTCTGAAGCCAAGGAAGCCGTGAAAACGTGGTTAAATGCTGCAATTGGTACTACAAAGCAGACTTTGTCGGTTGGAGCGGCTGCTGTGTCGCCGCGAGCTCTGTCAAGCACATCTTCGACAAAAGCACTGTCTCCGAGCGAGCAAGACGAACAACCTTTGAAGGAAATACCCCAGCAAGAATCACCGGAGTTGAATTCGATACCGACGCCTAAAACAGGGTCTTCTTCAGTTGTCATCGGTATGGGTCAGCTGATGCAACCTCACTCGACGATACAAGTTGCAGTTATCGTTTGCGCGCTGGTGTTCATCTACACGATGTATCGCGTGTGCGCGGCCATGGACGAAATGCAAGAACTGACGAGGGAGACATTGATTCAGCAGCGTCAGCAAAAGGAACTACTGAAAGAGCTCTTAGCTAGGCTATGAAATACGAAGGATCCGTTAACCATGCTTTCGGAGATGACCTTGACTCTTTGTTGACAAAGAAGACCAGTTCAAAACACCCGAGGAAAATTGCGAAAAGACAGACCGCTGTTGTTCAAATAATTATGGTGTAGAGTGCTATTGAGTGAATGCTTCTTCGTCCTCTTCCTAAGTGAGTGCAGTACAAGCGGAGAAAGGCATGAGAGACATGGACCCCATACTAGAATCAACTTGAACCACCTACCTCGTCACTGTACGAAGGGAGAGAAGCAAAACTTAGTAACGGAACGTCCTGCGGCCTTGAGTGCTGTTCGTGCATTCCCTCGACGGAGAAAAGCTGGACGTCATCGAGAGCGTCTGAAAAGAGGCGGAAAGTGAAGCAGAAAGTCAGAGGGTTCCTAGCTCGTTGTGGCACAGTTTATCCTCAATGTACCTTGATCAGCATCAGTCCAGCTGCCGGTACTGCTATTAGTATCTCGACCATTGCTGCGCTCGGTGCCATTGCTCGCCGTTGCTTGTCTCAACGCAGCCTGCAAGCTTTCGATTTCGTGTTGCATACTGTTTACACGCTTCTTCATAACTGTGTTTTCTTGCTTCAAAAGTGCAAGCTCTGAAGTACCAAGTATTAGACTAGTGAGCGTACCGCACAAGACACCAGCTGAGCTACGTACCGAACACGTCCTGCTCGCAGGCACACCACGTCTCAGCAGCACCCTTGGTATTGTTGGACTTGATGGGACTCTTTCTGCTTGTCATATCGACGTAGATGCTGAATTCATCTCGGATTCTTGACAAAAGCCGACCGTAGTGCTGCACGACACAAAATTTTTGCGTAAGCAACATTTACAATGGAAAGTCAGAGAAGCCAGCAATCTTGAAGCATACCTCATCCTGTGCAACAATGCTATCGAGCACATTCTGGCATGCGCGCGTACGTGATAATGTTTTCTCAGGCAACTGAAGCAGAGATGGACAAAAAAGTCAGACACTACAATTCACTTCACGAGCATCGCTCATACGTACGTTCGAACGCCCGATCTCGTTCAGCCGCTCCACGAGCTCAACTTCCAGTTGTACCGAGGAGGATCTGTACCCTCCGACCAGAATGGATGCTGTCGTGTTCGGATAGGACGGAGTAGATGTCTTAGAGGGGCTTGACATCAGGATGGATACGCTGGCGGATCGACTGGGACCAAGTCCGACTCCTGCGATGATTTCGTCTTGGTTCTGCGTCTTACCGGCCGACGTTGTTCGCGGTGGCTTCCCGTGACACGACGTGTCTGTGCTTGTGGCGCGATAACCACTATTTGTCCTTGTAAGCGATTTGGAGAGCGGGGCCGATGCTAGATTTCTCAGAGCATCGATTTGGACCTGCAGCTTGTGGTTCGGATGTTGGTGGCCTCCGTTACTTAAACCCTGCTCTACGGCGTGGAAAAGTTTCTTTCGGACTGCAGACGCTGACTGGCATCGCCTGCTTTAAATTCAGTTAGCATTTACATGCTATTTCATTCACCAGGATCGTTCACATACCGAGGCATCTGCCGAGTACTCGATGGTGTTAGCACCGACGATTCATATGCGCCACTTGATACTGGCTTCGCTCTGGTAGTCGCTTTGCTGCTTAGTGACGAGCGCACAATTGATGCTTTGCTGCGTAGATAGCCAGAATGAACCGTGTGCTTCGATGCCAGCTCTCGATCAATCTCAACTCGTAGATCGGAGAAATAACCTTTCTCGGAATACTGCGACAAATAAGTTGGAGCAGCACAAGTTGTAAGTACGACACACGATGCGGTAGCTACTGGACGTGCAAACATGACGCACTTTGCCGAAGACTCCAGGGTGTGGATCATAATTTTCAGGATCATTGCCGACTGCAGAATGACGAGAATGCTGCACAATCGCACAACCTCGTGTTGGTTAGTGCCTAATGTCGTCGTTACTTTAGAGGCCGATAGATCCCAATCACCTACCGACACGGCAGACCCAGCGTTGTACACGTTGCTGCGTTTGCGCTGCATGAGGCTTGATCTCTCTCTATATCCTGCGTCCAAGTTGCACTGCAACAACCAATTCTCAAAGCAAAGAACTTGTGCGGGACCAAGGACGGCCATAGCCTAACAATAACTATTCAAAATGGATTCATGGACTGCAGCCAAATTTGGCGAGCATGCCTACGAGATGCAGGTACACAGGGACAGCAATCGGCCAGGGAGAATCACTCGTCGTCGCTTCCCTCGTCCTCCTCTTCGTCGAAGTGGCCCTTGCGGCGATTCCGGTTCATGTGCATCATGGCAAATCTGTCCTCCGCCATCATAAGGCCGTTCGAGGCTGCCGCAGGCTGCGTCTCTTCTGCATCAGTTTCCTTTTCTTCTTCAACACCCTTCGTCTCCTCTTCCTCATTCGTCGTGTCGCCCTGGGTCCACGCGCCGCCAGTCGGCGTCTCGTCAAATGCCGCGGGCCTGATGAAAACCCAACACAATCGTCAGTTTTACCCATTCAAAATCTCCATTTCCTAGTTCAGCCATCCGTACCAGAGCTCCTTGCGCTTGAGGTTCTTGATCTGCTCTTTGTACAGAATGTGCGCCACAATGGATGTGACTGCGCCCTTCTTGCCCCTGGCGGTCGTGGCCTCGCCTCCATCGCCCTCTCCGACGATCAAAAAGTCGCCTACCGACATCAACCAACAGCAACACGCACTGCAATTTAGTACAAATCCACTAGTAACTTTGCAATACACTACGGCATTGCACCGCCCACCCAAGAACTTTAAGAGTCTCGGGCAGACACTTGTCTTGACCACCGGAAAAGCGTCATGGCCTCACCTCGCTTGACCCAAATAAGCTTGCGGAACTTGGTCGGCAGCATCGTCACCGCCTTGTTTCCCTCAGCGTCCATCACCTGCAGTCAACATAGTCACCGTTAAAGACCCACCACCAACAACAAAAAGACCACCGGGACTGTCGACACTGCTCCACCGCCGCACCTCGAACAGGTTGCTGCCCCGCAACGCCGTGACGCGCACGATGAGCTCGTTCTCCTTGGGCTCCGGGTCTCCATACAGCACGCGCTTGGTCACACCCTTGCGGTACGCACTCTTCCTGCCGCTGCCCGACATACTCAACTCGTCCTCGAACTGGTCCGCGTACGTCTCTAGCCAGCCAAAACCACGAGCTTGTAGTCCGTGGTGTGGACCACCTGATAAAACACCGCCTACCCCAGCTCTCACTCGCCAAAAACTAACGATGGCTGGACGAGGACGAGGAAGAGCGACTACGCTGCCGGCATGGATGACCAAGCAGGGGATCAATGCACCGCCCTCCGCGCCAGCTCCGGGATCAAGGCCGCCTCCTTCAGCGGGTGCAGGACCTCCGCCACCGCCTCCGGGACGCAACGGTCAGTTCGAAGACGCGCCTGAGCGGGCTCCACCTATGGCCCGCAACGGTATGGGCTCGCCGGGTCCGCGTCCGCCCATAGTCCGCAACGACATGGCCGAACCTTCGGGTGGACGTCGGCGTTCGCGCTCTAGGGACCGCAGCAACGGGCGTAATGGCGGGGGCTTCAGGGGGCCGCCGGGACCGACGCAAGAACGGACGCGCTCACGTGAACGCTCGCGCGGACGCGACGCACGAGACCGCGAGCCACGAGGCTACGACTCCGGGCGGCGTGAGGAATCGGACCGCCGTGCACCACCGCGTGGTCGTTCCCGTTCGCGATCCCGGTCCAGGGACCGCCGGGACTATCGGCGCGGAGGAGACCGCTACGAGGACCGTGGCTACGGCGTGCGCGGACCCCCCAGGGATGACCGCCGCCCGCCACGCAGGGACGAGGAGGCCATGGAGCGCGGCTACCGACGCTCCGCCCCCAATGGCCATGATGACCGGACGTCGCGCAGATACGTGTCGGACTACAAGCCGTAGATGCTGCTGGCGTGGACATCCACCCATTTTGCTTCCTCCATGTTGAAGATGCAGCTTTCAATTAACGCAGCACGCTGAACGGGAACGCTTTTGGTGGCCGCCAAGTGGGGGCAGTATAGTAACAGGGACGGCCACGACAACGTCCCGGGCTGCCGAGTTTAATTGCTCTCGTCTAAATACAGGTTCGCCTCACAACTGGCTTGTTCATTTGTGCCTTGGTGTTGTAGGTCTTGAAAGCTTGGAAGCTTGAAGCATGACGAATGATGCGAGCGCGGCTGCCGTCGCGTCGTTGCTTGGTTTAACACCAGCCGCAATGTCGCCGACTGGAGCGGATGCTGCAGTCAAGAAGGCAGAAGCCATTGCAAGCACCAAGGTGCGCGAGCCCAAACTGCTTTTCGCAGTCGCCAAGAATGTGGCCAACTCATCCTCGAAGAAGCAGCCTGCTGCTGCTGGCAAGAGCCCCGTTTCCACGGCTACAGACGCAAATGGCAGCATGCGCACTATGTTCGGCGTCATCAAGCGGGCCCAAGCCAGTAAGCCGGAACTGCTAGCAGCACGAGCGTCAGAATCTCAACCGAAGCAACCAAAGCTTTCAGAAGAAGCAAACGCGGCAGTCAAGCAACGGTCAATCAATCAAGAATCAAAGCACCTGCAACCAGAGCCAAAACCTTCGTCTGCGTCTGCCGAGGATTGTGCGGCCGTGAGCAGTAGTGAGCAAGACGAGCACAACTTCGTCGACGACGTACGGGAGACTTTGGAAAAACTGGTGACTCAATTGGACAGTGTGGACCCACGTAAGCTGCTTGCAGTAAGACTGGGAGGCGAGCTGCGCGGGTTACTCGGCAAAGCTCAGGATGAGTTCGCGGCGTACGAGACCGAGTTTGTGGAGCACGCGTCGAATGAAGGCGTTTCGGTGGCGCTGCAGAACTTTTCGGCGTCCCTGACTCAGGTGTCCGCAATCGCCGAGCGTCTGCGTACTGCCAAGTTCTTGCTTAACAGAACGTTTAAGCGTGAGGTACTCTTTGCCTTTCAAGAGATCAATTCGTACTACACGTCGCTGTTCATGGAGCTTTCCATGGCAGTCGCTCGTCGATCCGGAATCGAGCTGCCACTACCAGCTCCTGTGCCACCACCGCCAGAGCCAATGAGGGTGCCCGCTCCGTCTGCAGATGAAATCTGCCTGGAAGCACACCAATATTTCTTTGGCCATGGAGTCGCCAAAAACCTTCGCAAAGCTCTCGACCTGTACACGGTACGGGATCCTTTCTGCGTGTTTCCCAAGATATGTCTGCTTCATCTAACGGCATTAATTTTTGGCATGATGGATATCCATCAGCAAGCGGCTGATCTCGGTTGTACCTCAGCTATGACTTGCTTGGGCCAGATGTACTTCGCCGGCAATGGGGCCGAGAGAGATCTACTGGTCGCAGGCAAATGGTTTGAGCTCGCATCATCCGGAGGTGACATTGAGGCATGCTATCAACTGGGCCTCTTGATGGTAAGTAGTTCAGCCTTCATTATCATCTTGTCGCGCTGACTTTATTCACTTAGTGCGAAAAAGCTGCACACTTGAAAGACTCTCGACAGACAGAAGAGTTTCTCGTTCTTGCCCGCATTCGCTTTTCCCAAGCGGCCGAGCAAGGCCACCGTGACGCTCAATATGAACTAGGTACGTTTCGTTCTGCCGGTATCTCGGGGTCATTCTCGCATAATTCACCAATGCAATTGCCTTTCAGGAAATTTTCATGAAAATGGGCGAGGTGGCTGCGAGCTGAACGACTTGGAAGCAGCCACGTGGTACGCAAAGGCTGCTGAACAAGACCATACAGCGGCCGAGGCAAGTCTCGGGCGACTTTTTCTTGTTGGAACGCAGCTTCAGCAGGATGTGGCCAAAGCAGTCCACTTTCTCCAGCGTGCGGCAGCCAAGGTGCGTCACATCTTGTGCGTTACGGTACTCGGAAGTTTGTGGAAATTTTGACCGAAGTTTGCATGCCATGTAGGGCGACTCAAGTGCTCAAACACGGCTTGGATTGCTGTACACGACGGGAAACGGCGTCAAGCAAGACATGGAGCGCGGGGTGGCATTTCTGCAAAGTGTAAGTTCCTTTGCGTGGTCAATGCTCCATAATATCTCACGAACGCTGAGTCGTCGACTGGATGGCACTATTTAGGCTGCAGACGCTGGGAGCAGTGTCGCCATGACTCGTCTCGCAAGCCTGCTGCTTCTCGACACGACGCCGAAAAGTGACGAATCGATCACAACTCCATTCTCTGCTCAGTTTCGAGATCGTGAGGAGTCCCACGACGAAGCACTGCGACTACTGTTGAGTGCTGGAAATGGAGGCCACACTGACGCTTATTACGCGCTTGGAAAGTTGCTTGAGACGTCGTCGCTTCTTCGAGACCAAGCCGCTGCCCTTCGCTTTTATTCCAAAGCGGCCACCGCGAATACGGTGGGAGTTCTCTCTAGACTGGGAAGCACGCATTTCGTATTTCTCATGAACCATTTCTTGTGCAGCCCCACGCAAAGGCAGCCAAGCGCGTTGCCACAATGTACTACTCGGGGATCGGATGCTCAGTCGACAAAGCAAAAGCTCATCGCTTCTACAGCATAGCAGCAAATACCAGCGATGCAGAAGCCTTGAACGCGCTGGGTACGACGTTCTTGTCAATCCGGAACTTACGTTCACTAACGCACTGTGCGAACTGCCGCAGGACTCATGTACGAAGAAGGCGATGGCTGCCACTTGAACTTCCTGAAGGCAGGCGAATGTTATCGCCGCGCTGCAGACCAAAACAGTCCCCACGCACACTTCAACTTGGGATGCTTGCTGTCAAATGGCAAAGGCGTTCAACGCAACACCGATGCCGCCCAAGATCATTTTCGGAAGGTGCGTGAAGTTGGCAACTTACAGCACACCAATGTGCTAACTCAGATGCTTTCCCACATGCTTTGCGAAGGCCACGGAGCTCGGCTACTCGTTGGCGCAGCAATTCATACTCGAAGACTCGCAGTGAAGATGGAGTGGTGCGACTATTTGGTTGCATGTTGCTGAAGACACAAACAACGTAATGAAGCCACGCGCATTTATTATGAAAGTGAGGAAAGTGCAGGTGAGATGCACATAGCACACGAAGCAATCACATGCAGCACGTACGCACTTCCCCGTAGAGTGTCGGAGATCTGATGGGCCCTGCATTAGTGGCACTCCTTTGCTAGCTGAATCGATTCACGCTCTAATCTCCAACAACGGAATGCTGCTGATAGCTCCACCAACGCACCTGCCTAAGCCAGCTCCCGTCGCGCATATCTTCCTTCGTCCATGAACTCGACGGCCACAGTTCGGTTCGAGAACCCGCGACCGTGCAGCTCCGTTGCCGCGTTCTGTGCTGACTGAACATCGCCAAACTCCACGAAGACCTTTCCGACGGCGCTGGGAATTCCGTCACGTGGACGGGGCAGCAAAAGCGATGGCACAGCGCCGAACCGCTCGCACTCACTCTTGATGTCATCAAGAATGTCCGAGTATTCTTCGTCATCCTCCAGCTCTTCTGGCGTCACCATGTTGAGCAGCACAATAATACGAGAAGGAGCACCAAGCGGAATGCTCGGAATGCCTGCCATACTCATTGCCTGCATCGCCGCGCGTGACGGGTCCAGTCCCATTTCCAGCCCCGTGTTCACTGTTCCTGCAGCGCTCGCTACAGCCTTGGCGTTCTCCTGCGACATCGCGCGGCGTACGGTCAGCGTCTTGTCGCCAAGCCTCATGTCGTTAAGGCCAACGCATGCAGCATCCGTCACGTTGATGTCCATGTACTCGCAGAATCCGTAGCCCTTCGAGAGGTTGGAGCTGATCTCCTTCACAAGGTGGAACGACCGCAGCGGTCCGAACGCTTGCAGCAGCTCCTTCACCTGCTCCTCGTTCAGGTGATACGGCAGACCTCCAATGAAAATCTTGCCTGGCCCATCGCTGACAGTGGTGGAAACGATACCCAGAGCCGCCAAGTTGAGCTGCGGGATCGGCCCCAAATCCGTAGGAACAGTAGCCGGGTTGTAATCGTTCGGCCGGCGGATCTTCAGAGGCTGGCCATTGTACGACACGCCGTCAAGGTTCATGCACGCCGTCGTGAGCTCAATAGTGCGCAGCTCGACGAAAGCAAAGTGGCGCTCGCGGTTGATGTAGACGGAGACCACCGAGCCGCCGTCCTGCTTCTCGCCCAGCGCACGGTCAATGACATCGTTGAAGAACGCGGTGATCTCCGGCTCCGCGATCTCCCCGATGCCACCAACATACAGGCGTCGCGCGTGCCGCGTCTGCTGTGACTGGCCCGAGAAGCCATAGGCTGAGCTGCCCTGGTGCCCGTGGCTGTGCGCCCCTGGAATCGAGGGCGCAATCTAAGCATGACACATCAAAGACAAACGGGTTAGCGGACATGCGAGGGTTAAACGCGCGCTCGAATCCAGCTCGCGCCGCTCCAGGGCGCAGCAGAGCTGCCAAGCACCACGACGGACAGACAACGGACAACGAAAACACACGATTTCGCGTCAGCCGTTGATTCTCTCCGTGCTCTTGGGGTTTGCCATCGTCCGTGTGCCCCACACACGTAAGCGAAAAACAAATAAAATGCAAAGGTTGACTCACCCCAGTTGCCATCGCGGGCGGTTGCGATGAGCTGAATGACGCCGGGCCGACCGAGCCAGACAGCGCCGCCATGTTCTGCTGCAGGATAGCCTGCGCCGCGTAGGCCGCGGCGTTCTCCTCCGTCACTCCAGGCGGCCGCACGTCGAAGTTGGATTTCTTGCGGCGACGCACCACGCGCGACGACGAGCGGGAGCGGCTGCGGCGGGACGAGCGGCGCTCCGAGCGGTCGCGGGATCCACGGTGGTCGCGATCCCGGCTGCGACTGCGGCGGTCACGGGACGAGCGGTGGCGCGAGGAGCGGCGCTCCCGGCTGCGACTGCGGTCTCGGTGGTGCGGAGAGCGCGAGCGGCTGCGACGGCCACTGCGGTGCGAGCGACGGCGGTCGTCGGCTTCCATAGGCTTGACAGTGCTGCCATTGGCTTCCTGCGAAAATAAATTACAGCAATGTTGGTAAGATAAGTGCAATGTCCTGGAATATTGGCAAAGAAGTACAAATGTCTGGAATGAGGACAGGCAAGGCCACGTACAGGAGCGTTGGCGAACTGCGAAGGCACCGGCGGCGGCATCTGCTGCTGCTGCTGAGGAGGAGGAAGGTAGCTGCGAGGCGGCGGCTGTGGGGCGCTGCCGGGTGGGGGAAGGATGCCTCCCGGCTGATTCTTCATCCACGCGGGCAGCGTGAGCTCACGTCCTCGTCCGGCCATACTGTCTCCAAGTTACAGCGATCTCTCGACTGCTGCTCGTCCACCACCAGCGCTCATTTGTGTGTAGATGGTGTGTCACTAAAAAACTTACAATTGTTAAAACTGTTTGGTCTCAATTTGTTAAAAGTGTTAAACATAAACATAAACGTAACAGGTTTGGTTTCCATTCGTTAAGTCACCTTGAAGTGCCTAGGCGCAGTCGTGCATGACCTGCTGCGCGATAGCCAGCGAGTTGGCGTCGCTTCCCGAGGGCACCTCGCTCTGCCACGTGCAAGTTGGCAGTCGCTTGAGTAGCGCCACTGCGCGCTGGCAAACTTCTTGGCTGCAGAAGTCGCGCGCTTGGTCCGAGGGAAGCCACCGGTTGGAGCCGAACAGCAGCGGCGCCACGCAGGCGGTGAGCGCATCCGCCACGCCGCCCTGGTTGGTCTTGAGCGTGAAGCGCAGCTGATCGAAGCCGTCACAGGCGTCAGCCGTGCATGTAGTAGTAGAGAGAGCAGCGAGCAGCGCCGTTAGGTGAGCCGTCAGCATTGTGTCGAAAAGGAGCTTGCGACGTGTCCGAGAGAATTGAGAAATGGAGAAGATAGGGGACAGTCTGGGCTTTGATAAATTATCTAACAAATAAGTTATCCTGGTAGTGCTACGTTTACGGAGTACCCAACGGGGATTAATTCGGCCTGTGTGTGGTTTACACAATTATTAGGTACCGAGCAGTTTACAAATATCAAGAAGTACCTTCTTATAAATCCATCGTTTTGTATCGAAGATTTAAAAGTATTCACTGGAGGCACCTCGCATTCCGGCATGTTTCCCCGCTAATATTTAAGTTGCGTCTTGGCACGTTTACAAAAGAATCCATCACATACATTTCAAGGATCGCTCCAACGTGATGGTTGCTGTTTTGCCGTATGCTGCCTGGTTGCTGCTTCGGCCGAGCGAGCTGTAACTCGCTCGGCATCTCCGGAGAAGAGCAGCGCACGCACGGGGCTGTGGTCTGGTGTTCGACACGTGCGTGTGGCGATGCAGGGAGCTCTCGAGCTCGCAGGTGCAGCTGCTGTTCCGTGGCAGTAGCATGCTAGCATTCTAAAATACACGGAATGCATTTGAGACGGCGCAAAACAAATCGATGCTAGTTAACATTTTGGCGTTTTCGAGAAAAACGGCTTTAAAGACGAGCGCTCGAAAATCGTACATAACCGAATTTTCTCAGGAGGGAGACTTTTGTGCAGACTCCCAGTTTGGCCTGGTGTATCGACACGTAATGGAGGAGCTTGCAGCTCTTGCGGCTCGGAACGACGCCACCCGCGCCGCCACCAAGTCGCGTGAGGACGCCCGTTCACAGGGGGAAGACAGTGGTGACGCCAGTTGAGACAGCGAGTGGGCCCCGGACTCGGATGTCGACCGATCGAATGGTGCTGAGATCATGGCGAGCAGCGATGAACACGGCAGCGACGTATCCGATGAGGACACTAGGATCATTTTGATTAGCGACGATCTTCGCGAGATGGTGACCCGCTTGATTCACGAAGATCCGTGCGAGAAGAAGTGTCTGGAGGGCAAGGCATCGGAGCTGGCGCAGTTCGTGTGCTCGTTGTCACAAATGACAACCGGAGAGAGGAAGCAGAGCATCATGACGACGCTGGCACTTCTCATGCAACGGACACGATCATTCGTCATCGCGGCTACGGTTTACGACAGCACTTCAACTACTACTTGCCCATGGTCGGCCACGTGTGCCGAGAAGCCTGGTGCTCCTGCTACGGTCTGTCGACGCCGACGCTCACAAGATACCGAAACTGGATCAAGGAGGGGGCTTTCTCGGTGAAATCTCATCGCAATCGCTTGAACCAAAACGCTAGCGCTGTGGATCTTCGATGGCTCGTGTCCTGGTTCAAGGAGTTCTCGGCGACGGTGGGTGACGTTGTTCCTGTGCGAGTGCGAAAGCAGAAGACTGTTGATGGGACGATGAAGCTGCAGTACTCGGACGCTGAGTACACTATGCTGCCCGCCTACTTTACGTGGGCGCAGCTTTATCGAGAGATGCACAACTACGTTCAAGAGATCGCGCTGCGTGTTCAAGAGCCAAGACCGAGCACTTTCCGGCAGTATTTGAAGAAGCTGTGCCCAACCATCCGCATTCGCTCACCGCGAAGTAACATTTGTGACGTGTGCAGCATCTACTGGGGGCGCATGCGCAGTGGAGCGACGGCGGCGGAGACGGAATCGTTTGGCGAGCACACTGTAGCAGCACGGCGAATACGGTAAGCTTGGACACAAAGCTCTTTTTGATTTGGCGTGGACTTTGTGGTTACTAACATCGTTTTGTGTTACTTATTGGTTTAGAGAGGAATACAAGACTGATCTCGCCGCAGCCAACGACGAGAATGCCGTTCTCATCATGGACTACAGCCAGAACCTGACAGTGCCAAGTGTGAGCAGCACACCGTCCCAATGGTACTTCTTGTCGCTTCGCAGCGTCAATCTGTTCGGGATTTAAAAAATCAATCTGTTCGGGATTTACTTCGCCAACAAGGGGATCCAGTACAACTACGTCTATGATGAGACGGTTGCCGGAAAGGGATCTGATGAAGCGAACTCAATGCTGCACCATTTCATTCAGCGTATTGTGATCCCAGGAGGGTACCGGAAGCTGACAATCTACGCAGACAATTGAGGATGGAAAAATAAGAACAGCTACGTCGTACGAATGCTTCTCGCGCTGACACACATGGAGGAAATCGACGCAATTTCAATTAACCTGAAGTTTTTTATCAAGGGTCATACCAAGAACGTGGTGGATCGTGGCTTCGGGCACGTACGGAAGCACCCTGCTCGCGTGGATAT
The DNA here is from genome assembly GCA_033557995.1 of Phytophthora crassamura. Classification (NCBI taxonomy): domain Eukaryota; phylum Oomycota; class Peronosporomycetes; order Peronosporales; family Peronosporaceae; genus Phytophthora; species Phytophthora crassamura. Next base: position 5,344,907 of record JAUCED010000004.1, read on the forward strand.
CTGGACGCTGGACCAGCTGATAGATGCAGTCAACGACGCTTCCACGTCCTCCGCTCTCGTGCACATCCCGAACGACAACACCATGTTCAAGGCGTACCGCGACGTCGTCAGCGACGCGTACAAGCCTCTGAAAGATATTCAGACGTTCCAGATCTTCTCGATGTGAAACGAAAGTCCCGGCGTGGTGGCATGCCGAAAAGGACCCGACTGGGAGGAAGTGCGTCAAGATCTGCGCCGCAACATGACGGCATTGTCACGGACGACACCCGCGTCCGGGTTCTCTTTGACTCGGACCTGAAGCAAATGCCCAATCCACCGCCCAACTATGAGAAGAACCACACAATCTACCACAAGGTGCGCCCTTACGTCCCTGAGGAATTCCGGAAGGACCTGTTGTACAGCCGGCCCGACGAGGAAACCGAACTGGGGGCGAAAGATTCCAAGAAAGCTCGTGCAGACAGAAGCAAAGCTGCGAGAAAAAGGAAGCAGAAGCAACAGCCTGAAGCCGAAGCAGCGGCAGTTGAACCCAGACAGCCCGACGAAGAGGAGAAGGCTGCTGACAACGTCGATGCGGCAGCAGAGAAACCTGTCGTCCCCAAGAAGAAGCGCGCCCGCAAAGCTACCCCATAGCCTGCCAGAGTCACACAGCAATAGGCCAATGTTCGGTGCAAATCGAAATGAGGCTAGTATCTCGACCGGCCCAAATTCAGCGACTACACCCGATAATCCGAGATGACGATTTCAACTTCATTTCTTAGCGGGTTGCAGGTTGTTTTAGAGGCTGTGAGTGGTCGCAATCGCTTCGTCTCGCAATTTTTACGATAGACACACCAATAAAAAAATGAGTTTGCCTCTGACGGTGGAAGACAAGTTTTTCGAGTCGTCACTGCTCAGGAACGGCTGAATGGAATTTGCTAGTGTTGGTCTCAATGAATAGCAAGAGTCTACGCTTTACAACGGTGTGCCCAGCTCTCACTTCAACGAATGGTTAACTAGAATTCTTTCGTTTTGCGCAGTCTCATTTAATAGCCAGCTCGGCCAATACACCAGCCATATAGATCCCGTCAAGGGAGAGTGGCTAATATATTAACGTTGCTCGCCATCGTATTTTTAACGTTGCTCACCAACGTTGTTGAGCAGATAAGAGGACGAGTTCGAATGGATGTTGGATGTGTTAGGTTGGTCAGTGAATTGACGTTAAATGAGTTGAGCTGAATGAAGCCAGCTCGGCCAATACACCAGCCGTAATATATCCCGTGAAGGGAGAGTGGCTGATGTATTAACGTTGCTCACATCGTGCGTTGTTGAGCAGATAAGAGGACGAGTTCGAATGGATGTTGGATGTGTTAAGGTTGGTCGGTGAATGGACGTTGGATGTGTTGATATGAATGGAGGTTAGCGGTCAGATTGGCCAATCTGTTGTCGTAAATCTTGAGTTATTGAGTAGAGATGAGGGCGACGGAGCGCGTGCGGCGAGGAGAGAAGGTGGCTGAAGAGGAGAAGCTGGCGAGGCGGGACGGGGGGTTGACGTTGCCAGAACGACGTGCGCTAGCACACGCGGCGCAGCAGGATGGATGGTGATGACGGCGTGGACCTGCTGGACGCCGCGCGCCTCGGTCTGCTTGTTAACTACGCGTGCATCGGCTTCCTCAACGGCCTGCTGCCGGCGCTCGTGTACCCCTTCTTCAAGCTGTATCTCAACATGGACGGCTTCCAAGTCTCGGCGGCAGCGACGGTGGTGCGGCTGCCGTGGTCCTACAAGACGCTCTTCGGGTTGCTGTCCGACCACCTGCCGATCGCCGGCTAGCCATACAATGGGGAATGAAAAAAAAGTTCTGCCCGTTACTGGGCCAAATTCAAGTGAAAGCGGCCAAGTGACGGGCAGCCCGACTGGCCTTAGTGAAAGCAAGTCAGAACGACGTGAAAAATGGCATTAAGGAAGTAACAATACGGACAGTACGAAAGTGGCGCCTCAGTCCTCCTGCAAAGCCAGCTTGGTCTTCTTCTTCTTCGCCCGGAATGCACGAGCGTTGGCGCGCTCCATCGCGCAGCAGATCGTGCACAATTGCCCGTCGCGGCCACTGACCAATGCAACTCAAACAAATAACTTGTAAACTAGTAGTTCGGTAAAGCATTTTCAAACTTCACCTGTGCTTTGACAGGGTCGTCGTCGTCCGTCAGTTCGTCGATGTCGCCTTCGATCCATTCCTTGGCCGGGTGCTCTTGAAATCGTAGCCGATCTGCATGTAGTTGTTTTCAGAGCGGTCGTCCCCCTGGCCCTGGCGTCGAGCTGCGGCGCCGTTGTTGCAATGGGCATGTGAGACCCAGATAAGAGAATGTGCTTAAAATTGGTCGGCAAACGGCCGTTAGGGATTAGCTCGTTAGGTTAGCTTGGGCAAAATAACAGCTATGATAGCTACCGTGGCGACTCAGGTTTTCTTGCTTGGGTGGCGGCGAATGTAACTCGATGCTGAGGGTACAACATACTGCCTTTCGAGATTATCGGAAGCGCGGGTCTCAGCGTAGTGGTCACTTGATTTGCAGCGTAGGCGCTTGGTCGAGCCACATCAATCAGAAATTTCTTTGATGAGCTCGGGTCTGAAACAAAACTGAGTCGATCTGCGTCAAGCAAAAATCTTTCCCGGGTTACATTCGCTTAAAGCAGGCTATGGTTTTCACGCGCATCTAATTGCGCTAGACAAGCACCGGAAAGTCGTGTTGGTGTATGCTCAGGTCTTCGGCGACTTCCCTGTGTCATGTCCGTGGATGTTTATGGAATCGACGTTCCAGCGTGTGGCAATTGTCTCTACCACTCTGTCTGGACTGCTGCTAAGTTTGCCGGTGTCCGTCTTCCCTTTGGGATGACAGCGTCAAGTCATGTATTTGAACTGAGGGCCAAGGTTGCGATGGAGGTTGTGCGTCTTTTAGAAGAAGAGAAGATACATGATGCTTTTGGTCAGGATTTCCTGCATGTTGGTGAGCTAGTGGCCCGCCCAAACCAGTATTTGGAGTATTCGGGCGTCGTCCCTATCACAGCAATGGCGTGCATGCTGCAGAGAAAGATTGTGACTTTGTGTGCCGACGGCATCTACGTTGTAACACCTAGTGGCAACTCGCTTTTCGAGGATACTGGTGACCCCGTTGTGATTTATCATTGTGCGGCAGGGAGAATTGGTGATTCCGTAGCGCTTGGTGACAGGAACCACTATGTTGCCGTTTGCTTCCTGGACGCTAGCAGCAAGAGTCGGTTCGCGGGTATCATTCGCGCCAGTACGCCTCGTGCTGGCGAGGGTATTGATCTTGTTGGCGACGCTAGCGGGCCTCATGATGGCGAGATCAATCGTCTTGAGGTAGCCAGTGAGTCTTGTGACAGCGAGGTTATTCGCCTTGTTGATGGCTCGAAAAGGAGACGCGATGCATCAAGCGATTCCTCGCAAAGAAGGGAAAAACGCGCCAAATCATGGAAGACGGATGCTGGTGGGGTTACTCGCTTGGATGAGTTAATTTCTGAGGCCACCTCGATTACGGAGTTGGCGCCAGAAGACTTGGCGTAATTAGCCGGAATTTCACGACAGACCCTCGCCTGGCTCTCCTGTATTTTCATTGTTGCTCTACTGATCCAGCATGTTGTGTATCTGGCGATGAAAACCTAAACGGGGTGGGAAGCGAGGATACAGTGAAGCGTTTACTTGAAAATCGTGACGAACCTATTGGCGCGGAAACTGCGAAGTTGTGCCAAGACCGTGTTTACCGCAGTTCGGGTAATTCTGGGGATCTTTGGGCGTGTGCGTCATGTTGCGAGGTGCTGAATACTGCTGAAGATTGTGTACATTTCGTGGCTTTGGACAATTTGCACCCAGGTTTCCAATTACACCGCTGCGGCGGCTGAAATCGACGCGATGCCTCCCTGGATCATTGAGCAGCATTTGCAGGTTTATCGCAGAAACGGGAAACTGTACTATTTGAATCCTGAGTTAGTGCCAGATGCGTTTGCCATCCCATTGTGCGACAAGTGTCGCGATGATCCCCACAAATCGGGCTTCAGTATTGCTGCAGGGCATGATTATGGACGCCCTGGGAATTTACCTGATCTCGGTGACGTTGCGAGCAAGTGCATAGCACCTGTGCGGACGTTTAAGATGGAGATAACAATATCTGGGAAGCATAGTATCGGACACTCAATTTGCTTTCCGTCTAATGGCCCTGCAGAGTGTTCAAATGTGCTACCGTGGACAACAGGAGATTGTGTTCCGAGAGTAACATTTGTGGGCCCTCGTGGTGAGTGGAATGTGAAAAAGGATAGCTACAAAAAACTTTTAGATCTCCCCGTTGATAGTATGTATTCGTGGATGCGTGTTCTAGGACACACACACACACGTACTTCCGAGATAAAAAAAATATCTCGGAAGTACGTGTGTGTGTGTCCACATTCGAGTCGATGAATCGACGGACACCAAAGAAGCAGTTGCTGTTATGCAGGTCAAATTGCTTGTGGAGTGCATTTCATGGATAGCGAAAATGCTGAAGCTGTTGATGACAATGTGGGATCGTTTCGTCGATGAATACAAGGATGGCCTTAACGTGCCGATAATTGCGAAATCGGCTGTGTTGAAAGACGTAGATGGAATAGATTTATCGGTGAAGAATGCTGCAGTTGAGGCGATGATAACAATTCTTGACAACAATGCTGCAGAGCAGAGCACGTCTCCAATAATTAAGGTGCAGCGTGGAAAGGACCCTGGACTCAAAATGGCGACATGATCGCTGGGGCATTCCCGCGTCTCTTTATGAGAGGTGGCAAGTGCTTGCCAAATGGTACTTGGCCAACTGCTTTCATCAAACATTTGATGAAATACTATGATGGAAGATTTGAAAAAGAGACTGCTCTTATCGCAACTTTGTTTAACCAGCTTCAGCGCCACACTACGATAAGGAAAGCCGCACAGGTCGGATCAGCGCGTACCGCTGTGCTAACATGCTTGGGAAAGCTGGCAAACTCACAAGAATTTCGCAGCGTTCTTGTCAGCGCCCAGGAGAACCTCAGTCTGCTCAAGCCAAGCGGTTAAATGCTCATCTGCTACGTTTGCTATCATTGGTTGGAGGTTGTGTTCCTTTCTCGCATTTGAGCGTGCAACAACGAGACCCAAGATTGGCGCATTGCGAGCGCGCTATGGAATTCCCCAGCACTGGGTCACCGTTGCCCCCCCCCCAGAACACCACGATCTTGAACTCCACCGAATTGCTGCGCTTCACGACTCTAATCGTTGGAATCAGCCAAGTGTTATTTTCCAGCTAAAAGAATACTCTTAAGATGATTTACCCAGCGCTGTGCGGTCTTGTGCCCGCGGTCGACTTGGTTTCCAACACGTATCCTGTGTTGGCAGCACGAGCTTTTGAGAGATGTACACGGCAAATTTTCAACTATATCATGTTGTGTAAAACATCAAGTGATACGCGAATCTCGCGCGACTACGGACAAAGAAAATCTGGTGCGTTCGGAACGCTGGCTGTCCACGCCGCTGTAATCGAGCCCCAAACGGACGGGAGGCTTCACATTCATATGTCGCTCTACGGCTCAAAGTTCAACCCGGTTCTGCTATCTCGGATTATGTGCTCGTCTGTGTTGAGCGACCGTGCCGCTCAGTGGTTAGACTCTGTGTGTTGTACCCGATTTACTCGCGAAATCCATGACTGGCGCAGTGACTGCATTTCACAGCATGGCACGATTCCAAAAGCTTTTGAAATTTCGTTACCTGATGCAGCTGCTGACTTTCCGGCATTTCTCTTACGAGCACAAATGTGTGCTGCCGTCACGAATTTTCATTTTCACACATCAACTTGTTTTAAATGAAAGCGAGGGAAGTACATGTGTCGACTAGCTAGACCTGCTGGTGTACATGAAGAGCCTACGTGTCCTCTGCTGTTGACGCGAGTGAGGAAAGGGGATATTCGAACAGGCGTATTGCCACTCGTTGTAGGTCACAAGTTCCAGCCTCATTTGCAACATGGAGGGCTCCTCATCTACTGATGCGAAGAAACAACTCACTCAGAGTGATGGAAACCTCAACGTATCGACAACCTCAACACCCACCTTGCCCGACTTCGAAAGCGAGCGGCGTCAACGCTGACGTCGACGCCAATACAAACCGAGGAAGATCAAGACGCAATTCGTGCATCTCACGCTCAAGCCACTGTTGATCAATCACCGCTCGCGCCTCCTCGAAAACGAATGACGACCGAGCACGGCGCTGCAACACCTCCCGTTGCTACAGACAAAGCATCTATTCCCGAGTTTCCAACAACCCCCTACTGTTCCGGAGCTGGATATTGCTGACCTCCACCCTGAGGGTCAAGCTATCGTGGACGTTTGTTGGAAAAATTCTCGCGCGGACCCCCATCCGTCAATTCAAGTCGTGGCGTGGGAGTGGTAAACGTTTTGAAGTATACGCTACCGATAAGCACGGTGCCATGATCCGCGCTACAATCTTCAACGGAGGAGTTGATGCTGTCTACGAAACAGCAACCCCAGGATCTATCTGTGCCTTCTCCAACGGCAAAGTAAAGACAGCTCTACGCGGCGGAGCTTCGAATTAACGTTTGGAGACGATGCGGATATTCAAGGACGAGAGAGCGACGACGCTATCTATCCAGAGCCTGCTCTCCTATACACGAAACTGTCTGACTTGCCATCGCAAGCTCCAGATGCAACTCCCACGATATCCGGAGTTGTTATCGACGTCGGAGCACTGAAGAACGTCACAACCCGGAACCGCAAATCGACCCAAAAACGAGATTTCCTGCTAGTCGATGACTCCGACACTGAAATTCTGTGCACTGGGTGGGGCCAAACCGCGCAAGATATCCAACACTTTCGAAACAAAGTCGTCGTGGTCAAGGACGGTCAAGTTTCCGATTACAAGAACGTCCGCTCTATTAACATTGGCATTGGGAGTGCCATCCTTCCTGAGCCCGCAACTGCACGCACTGCTGAATTGGAAACCTGGTTCAACAACATCCCTTCCGGCCACTCGTTTACTTCGCTCCATGGATAAGCCTCCTCCGACCATCGTTTGGTCCTTATTCACTTTTCAATACAAACACTTCTTCCCATGGATGGCACTATCAGACCAATATTCTAGTTAAAGCCCATTCTCCAACTCTGGTAACACCACTATAGCAAAATATATGCCAGCGTAACCTGAATGCGCTACGCTTTCTCAAAATAATTTTTGACACATGCAGTTAGCAAGCCAATCAAACAGCAACAAGCAACAACGAATTTGTTGGAGAATCAGTAGCCAGCATTTGTTACAGTTTTTCGCTGCGTGTGATTGGATTAAAATCGCCAGCTCTGTGCGTAGCGTGCTTTCGACGTCAACCGTCACTACCAAGAATCCAGCGTCTCCCCACACCTCGCGCACTCGACGTTCAGGATGGCAGTGCGGAAGCGCTTTCCGCACTCATAGCGCTCTCTCCAGCTGCCCGTGATGCCCGCATAACGATTGCGACACCCGCTCCGGGCAATCTTGATGCAGATCAGGTCCGAAACGCGTGCACAGCTCCGAACACGAAGAAAGCATATCGAAGCTACACCAAGGGTCTCGGTGCGTGGATCCGGCAAACGCAAAGTGCACCCGATACGTTCTTCGAAGAGGATGGCAGTATTAACCTCGCTGTGTTTCTACCGTCCCATTTTGAGGACTTCCTCCTTCACAAAATCAACAGTGGTGGACTTAAGGTTTCAACGCTGAGTGGTTACCGAAGCGCGCTCAAGGACTTGTATCGACAGAAGCGGGTGGCTCTTCCGGTGGAGTATCTCGAAGATCTCACAACATTTTTAGGGGGCTAAAAAGAGTGGAGGCTGATAATGATCAAGCTGGACGTGGGCGCAAATCTGGAAAAGAGCCGTTGACATTCCGTTGTACATACAGCTAGCAGAGCGAACCCTTGGGTTGAACGACAACGGCTTCTCGCACCTATTTTTGCTGTCGCAGTGGAATTTGATGTGTCACTCCAAGTCGGTGGAGACTCTGCACATTTCCCATCTGCACTGGGCAGATGATAGCGTGGGCTGCGTACTGCACAAGACCAAAACGAATCAAGAAGGGGCCGGCCCCGAGGACCCCCGTCATATTTACGCGAACCCTGCCCAACATCGTGCTGCTGGGTGCTCGCCCTGGGTGTTTATCTCGCGTCGACTCCAACACTTGAGCCCGGAAAGCTCTTTCCCGGCTCCAACCAGAAGTCAAGGTTTTGCAAGGCCCTAGGGAAATTGCTGGAGGAAAATAACTGGACAACGGATCTACGGGACACATTCGATTCGCAAAGATGTCGCCACCTATGCAAGCAGTGGAAGCACAGGGGGGCCTTCAATCGTGAGTGTGTGCTTACGCTGCGGTTGGTCGTTGGGTAGCGTGCAGGACAGGTATTTCCGCTACGAAGCTGCTGGGGACCAGTATCTAGGGCGTGTCGTTTGCTGGTTTGCCGCAAAAAAAAATAGTTCTCGGTTTGCGGTGTTGCCGCCGCATTTTGAGGATACGAGAGACTCGTTCGTGCTGGACTCGACCAAGCAGATGTTTCCTGCTATGAACGACGATGCTCACTTCGCGCCCGTGTTGCAGCTCTGTTTGGCGTCAATCGTGACATATGCAGATTTTTTGCGTGAGCACCTCTCGAAGAAGCACCCGCTGCTGTCCTCCTACATTTTCCGCTGTCCGGATGTATTGTCAAGACTGGAGGGCTTGCTAGCCACGGGTAATTCATGGATGCGCCCAACAGGGATCCCACCCCACGTTGAGCTCTTTCAAGAGCACGTAGAGACTCGAGCTGCTCTGCGTCAGCTGCCTGATCTATTGCTGGAAGGCTTTGATAAACTGCTTCAGGATAGAAGTGTCGGCCGAGAAAGCATTACTCGGGATACGCTGGGCTCTACAATTCGTTCACTTCTGGAAGAAGCAGGTCTGTGGCAATCTCAGACCAACGCGCAACAAGCCCCCCCAGCCTGATCAGCCATGCAATATGGCCTATCACTGGCCTTCCGACGGTCGATTTCACCGTATGCCAGAAGACTTCAAGTTCCCCCAGCTTGATGCACTGGGAGTGCGGCGACTATGGTGGCTGGGCAATGCAGCAGCAGGTATCCTCCATTTCGATCGTTACAGGCCTCGGACTTCACCACAGCAAACCGCAAGATGTTCTCGGAGTGGTCAGTTCTCGTGCGCCACATCACCACCGGCATCGAAGCTGGTGGCTCCGACGAGATGCAGCGACCGAAGAGCCAGGAAGAGGCAGATAGTCTTTACTACCTCGGGTTACCGAACGTGCCGCTCAAGCCATCAGCTTAACCGCACAAACAGCGCCCAGAGCGCGCTGTCACGACGTTGCGTCGAATCCGGCAAGCTATCCACGACGCTAATCCAGAAGCACGCAAAGTCCCCTATCGGCACAGAAAAAGCGCAATAAGCAGCAGCAAGTAAACACCGAGCAGTAAGTAGGCAGTATACAGTAGGTTGTTCTTACCAATATCGCGCTGCTTGAGACTTGAGAGCGACGTGCCGTCGCGTGGTGTGCTCTGCGGATCGTGCTAGAGCAACAGAACTTAAAAGGACATTATTTGACATTCCACGGTACGATGAGGATGGATGGCATGGCGCTCAAATCCTGAAAGTCGGGCGTGCTTGGAGCTTCAAAACCTCTCTCGTCGTCAAAACAAGTCCAATTGAGGCGTGATGGACCTCGGCAGAAAGCTCAATGAACTACGAACCACCTGAGGGGGCTGAAAGAATGGGGAAGTGACGTGGTCTGAGGAATCGAAAACATTATTTGGCCAGCTTTTGCGAGTTCCACACCCCCCTTCTCTCCTTTTTATACACGCGGTTTAGATCACCGAATATTAACCGGTGTGAGTTCTGTTGTCTAGACTACTCCGTGCTCCGCAGTGTCTTCTTCTCGCTCGATCTTCAAAGGTCATCCATTTTGTCCAATCACCGTCTGTTACTTCACTGTAGGACAGCTCGGTTACAGAATCTCGACACAAGTCAATGATAAGCATGAGATTTTGCATGAAGGATGATATTGGCTCGGCGCTGGTGACCCTTGGTAGAGAATTCGTCCAGACTTTCAAAGCGTCACCGAGCGAGGAACCTGACGGTGCGATGAGTGCGAACCGAGTGGTTTCCGAGCAGACGGAGGAGTTTTTCCGGGCGAGCGAGACAGGCGACGTGCAGGCTGTCACGGACCTCGTGCAGGACCCGCAAGTTGACATCAACTGGCACTGCACGCAGGCGGTAAGAGCGCAGCTGTCTTGTATTTGTTCTTGGCGGCAGATCAAGTGAGAACGGATCCTTTGATCTCGTAGTATGGAGCCACACCGCTGCTTGCAGCGATCACCAATGGTCATGAACAGATCGTCCAGATCCTGATCAAGGCTGGCGCAGAGCTCGGAGTGCTGAAGACACCCGTACGTCAGCTGCCTTCTGCTAGTCTTCGGTAAGGTGGCAATTTGCCGACTTCTTCTCCCACTCGCAGGACCGCAACACCCCGCTGCACGAGGCTGCCTTCCGAGGTGACCCGGAAATCCTGCACCTTGTCCTGAACAAAGTCCTCGAGAAACCGAGCGAGGAAGCTGCTGAGCTCATTAACTTGGAAAACCAGGTGAGAATCCGCAGCCTGCATCGCGTGTTTTCCGGTCACCTCATGGTATGATGTGTCCACAGTTTGGAAACACGCCGCTGCACAATGCGGCTCGAACAGGAAGCCCAGGATGCGTCTCCCACTTGCTGAAGGCTGGCGCAAAATACTCCATCAAGAACGTGGTAAGCTTCGTGTGCGGTTGTTACGACTGTGGGCATAAGAGTTGAAATCTCTGTGTTGCAATGCTGTAGAATGGCTCCATCGCTCTTCACCACGCATGCTACAGCGAAAAGCCGAATGGGGAGGTGGTCCAGCTCCTCGTTGAGGCGGGATCCGACGTCAACGCACTTGATGAGCAAGGCTACTCACCGCTCATTGTAGCAGCCAAGAAGAACCAAACCGAGGCGATCGATTTTCTGCGCAAACACGGCGCCGACGCTACACTCAAGAACTCGGTAGGTCTTAGCCCTCAGAGCTACGACGGTGGCCTTCACTAACGCTTTGACTCGTTGTACGTTTGATGCCAGTTTGGAGAAGACGCGCTGCACTTTGCCGAGCTCCGAAACAACACGAATGTCATCCAGTTACTGGGGTGATAAGGCACCGACGACCTGGTAAACAACCACGAACATGATTGTTGCCTGGACACAAACAAAAATTGAAAATGTCTTGTTGCTTGCAACTTGACGAACCGCCATGTCGTCTTTCTTGGAATCGTGGATCATGTGGATCCGCATGTTGTAGTAACACGTCCTACCAATTACTGGGTTGGTCATCACTCAAAGTGGTTGGGCATGGCATGATATTATCATCCTGTTCATAAGGATGCCACGACGACGTGTCGGATGGACAGGGATTTACTTCGAGTTGATGGTAGCGATTTACTTCGAGTTGGTGGTAGCGTAAGAGTCATTTGCCATCTCGCTCCCAAGTGCTCGAAGCGATTCGAGCTTCAGAATGGTCGCGTGGACCCTCCTGCTCCTGGCTGCATACTGGACAACTAGTCCAGTTACAGCAGACATCCCGCGTGCCTGCTCCACTGAAGATGACCAAAAGCTGCAGTTCTGCAACGGCTCGCTGTCGATTTCTGAACGCGTTGAGGACCTCTTGGCGCGCTTACCGTTGAGCGAGAAGGCGACGCTACTGACGGCTCGTGGCATCCCACGCGGCAACCTGAGCAGCATCGGACTGCCGGAATACAACTGGGGCGCCAACTGCGTGCATGGTGTTCAGTCCACGTGTGGCACCAACTGCCCGACATCATTCCCGAACCCCGTGAACCTCGGTGCCATCTTCGACCCGCAGGCAGTGTTCGATATGGCTCAAGTCATCGGGTGGGAGCTGCGTGGGTTGTGGCTCGAAGGAGCCACCGAGAACTACAAGGGAGGGCCGCACCTTGGACTGGATTGCTGGTCGCCCAACATTAACATTAACCGAGACCCTCGCTGGGGACGCAACACGGAGACGCCGTCCGAAGACCCACTCGTGAACAGCAAATACGGCGTGGCGTACACCAGGGGGCTACAGGAAGGCAAGGACCCGCGGTATCTCCAGGCTGTCGTCACGCTCAAACACTACGTCGCCTACTCGTACGAAAACTATGGTGGTGGCGACCGGATGGAGTTTGATGCCGTGGTGTCGCCCTACGACTTTGCAGACACGTACTTCCCAGCATTTCGCTCGTCTGTCGTCGAAGGCAAGGCGAAGGGCATCATGTGCTCGTACAACAGCGTCAATGGTGTCCCGATGTGTGCCAATGATGGTCTCGAGAACAACTTGCTGCGCGGAACTCTGGGTTTTGACGGCTACATCACGAGTGACTCGGGCGCTGTTGAAGCCATTTCGGATCGGCACCACTACAGTTCCTCGCACTGTGAAGCTGCAAGGCTGGCGATTCTCGCGGGAACGGACGTCAACAGTGGTGCATCCTACGAGAAGTGCTTGAAGAAACTTGTGGAAAGCAACCAGCTTGAAGAGACGGTGGTGGACGACGCTCTACGCCACACACTGAAGCTTCGCTTTGAGCTGGGGCTCTTTGACCCTATCGACGACCAACCGTACTGGAATGTGGGGCCAAGCGACGTGAACACGAAAGAGGCCAAGCAGCTTAGTCTTGATCTCGCTCGGAAGTCGATCGTTCTGCTTCAAAACAATCGGTCGGTCTTGCCGCTGCCCAAGGGATTGAAGATAGCAGTTCTGGGTCCGCATGCCAAGTCGAAACGCGGACTTCTGGGCAACTACCTCGGTCAAATGTGTCATGGTGGACATAACGAGGTGGGCTGCGTGCAAACACCTATGGAGGCCATCTCCACTGCAAACGGCGCTTTAAGCACGACATTCGCGCAGGGCTGCAACATAACCGGCAAGTCGACAATTGGCTTTGATGAAGCTGTTGCTGTAGCCCAAGAAGCCGACACTGTTGTACTGTTCCTCGGAATTGACACAACTGTTGAGGAAGAAGTCCGCGACCGCTCCAGTATCCAACTACCAACCATCCAGATGCAGCTTCTGAAACGGGTTCGAGCTGTGGGTAAGCCTACGATTGTGGTTCTCATCAATGGTGGCATCTTGGGGGCCGAAGAAATCGTCGCGCAGACAGATGCACTTGTGGAAGCTTTCTACCCCGGCTTCTTCGGAGCACAGGCAGTGACAGATATCCTCTTTGGAGATGCGAATCCTGGTGGCAAACTCCCGGTCACCATGTATCGCTCTGACTACGTTGACACAGTGGATATGAAGAGCATGAGCATGACTGCGTTCCCCGGCCGATCGTATCGCTACTTCAAGGGACAGCCGATATTCCCGTTCGGATGGGGTCTCAGTTACACGACATTCACGCTACTTGCCGATGCAGCAACCAACACGACCGGGGTTGTCTCGGGGACCACAAACACTACGATCTCTGTGGTGTTGTCGAATAATGGCATTGTTTCAGGCGACGAGGTTGTGTTCGCTTTCTTCAGGCCGCTGCGCACAAGTGCCGCGGGATCAGCGACACTACTAAACGAGCAGTTGTTCGACTACCAGCGTGTCAGCTTGCAACCATCCAAGAGTACACGACTGAGTTTTGTGATCGACCGAAGCACGCTCGCTCTCGTGGACGACGTGGGAAACTTGGTGAGCTTCCCCGGATTGTACGAAGTTGCCATCACCAACGGCGTTGATGAGCGCCAGACTTTCCACGTAGAAGTCAGGGGCGGTCAAGAAGTTCTTCGAGCACACATATAACCAACCGCCTTGAGTGTTTCGCAACCTTTAAGCACGTCATCAGCTTTATATACATTTCTGTGTACATCAATTCTTTTCGCTGTAGTAGTAATCATTTTTTATGTTGTTTTTAGTTCTTTTCTTTTTTGTACAAATGGGGTCTACAACCTAAAGTCGACGAGAGGAAGAGAGCGATGAAGAAGGGAGCGATGAAACCGGGCGGAGAGGTGGCCACGACATACGGGGCAGTCCAAGCGAGCGTGAAGCCACATGCAGATGCAGGTATCGTGGAAGAGATGTCCGCACGGGAGCTCCACGGCCCAGACGCGTCCGCGGTCAGCAGATTCCTCTGGGAATCGATCGATCTTCGACATGCAAATGGTGCAGCTGGTGTCAAGTTGCCCGTACTCGCCGTTGTTGATGTCGACACGACGCAGCGAGCGAATAACATCAACTGCATCGGCGTCATGAGGGTACTGCATTTCCGTCAACTCCTCGGTCGATCGCAGGATGTCACGCAGAGCTTCGCACTCGTGCACCCACTGGGCTTGTCTGCTGAGCATGTCGAAGAGCTTGTCGAAGAAGAGCTTGATAGTGTCGCATTTCCGTTCCTTGTGGGCTGGGTTTATGGCGCATGGCGCTCCAGCGCTTCACAGCCGACCACGCGCGCATCTCCTCCCGGAGCTGTATGCACATTGCGCAGCACTTCTTGACTCCGTTGCGTTCGCCCTGGCGGTTCGCTCGGTAGTGCTTTTTCACGAATTGATTCATTTGAAGCTCAAACTTGCGAATGTCCAGCAGCGAGGCTCCGAAGCCCCAGCTCTGACGAGGCATTGTTTTCTCACACTTCATCTCGACGAAGAACCGGGCTTTCACCTTGCTCTTAGTGTGCGCCACTGAGACTCAACGGTGATATCTCGTAGCTCCGCAGCTCGTGGAATGTCGGCGAGCTCTCTCACGCATTTGCTGGCGATAACGCGCCTGCCCAAGCCGATGGTGTTGTCGGAGTGGAACGATGAAAGCTCTCCCCGAGTGAGCGATGGTAGCTCTGAGCTAGCGACGCCCCGGATAAAAAGACTACGGTGACGTCTTCATTCTTTCGTACAGCCACCATCGACCGGAGGTGGCGTGGGTGCTTCAAACCGGGCAATCCGGTAAATGCCAGCGAGTGGCAACACTTGCAACCTCTGCGACGTGTTGCAGTTTTTACGTATCTCTCTACCTTGATGGCCATCTGGACGGCCGATTTGAGGGAGAGCTCGCATGGACAGCCATCTGCAGCACTCCGCAGTCACATGCAGGTGCCCTATCCTCGGCATAGACTGCCGAGTCACCAACAGATACATTCACCATCAAGGAGCAAAAGTATGGTAAGGGGACACGCTGGATCGGTAGATTGAGTTCGTGAGCGCCAATCCGAGCATAAGCTTGTAGGTGAGAGCCAATGGGTACTCGCCTGCTTACAGCCTGCTAGACCTCAATCAGCACGGAACAGCGAGATAGCCAGACAGCAACAATATCAAAACCCTGCAACCTTCAACAAAATCAAGAAGAGTGCGTTGCACTTCCTCTTCAACTTCCAATTCCACTGCAATGTTTTGTCTTGCACGACGCCTATTTGACGTGGTCCACATCTCGTGCGACCCACTTCGTGCCTACGGATTGGCCAAAATTGCGCCGCCATGCAGAACCAGTCATTCGGCCGCATTTGCCGCCCAAGCCACCATCCGTTGGCAGCAGACTGACTTCCGCTTCTCGAGCTTAAACCGATTCAGTTCTATCTTTCCTGACGCAACCATGTCCTTCGCCACCCTCAGCAAGACCCAGCGCGACGAGCTCGCCGCCTCTCTGGCCGTCCTGGCGCTCTACGACGCCGGCGTGGAGATCACGGCTGACGCCCTGTCCAAGACCTTCGAGGCCTCGGGCAACGACGTGTCCGCTTACGTCGCGCCACTCTTCGCCGACCTGCTGAGCCGCGGCCTGGACGTCGAGAAGTTCCTCGCTGGCCCTTCGGCTGGTACGAATTGCAGCTTGCTAGTTAACACTGGCGTTGCCAAGTGATCCTTACATTTTTTTCTCGTTACTTAATTACAGGTGCTGCCCCTGCTGCGGGCGCTGCTGCCGCTGGCGCTGCTGCCCCCAAGGAGGAGGAGAAGCCCGTTGAGGAGGAGGAGGAGATCGACATGGGCGGCGGCATGGACATGTTCGGCGGAGGCGACGAGGACTACTAAGCGTCATCTCTCGCTGTCTCAGACTTGGCCTAAGATCTGATCTGCTTTGAAGATTGGATGCTGACAGTCGAGCGGAGCTGCTAGAACGCAGAAAGTGGAGTTATAGGAGAACAAAGAGATCGGGTTTCGCTCGAAGGTTGCCGACAACAGGTGGCTAGAGAAGGGAGCAAGATGTCAGCGCTGCTCTTAACCCGCTTTCCGTCGGGAATGAGTCGGTCGGAGCGTTCGCGGCTGCATGAAGAGAGCCGAGAGGCGTGGAAAGACTCCTGTTAGGTCTCTTTTATAGTGTATGGACTTCCATGCTTCGCTGCCTCTCCGTGTAACGCGAATAAAACGAAGGGCTTCCACAAGGAACACTACCGCCTCGCCCCACCAGTGCTATGTCGTCGTCTCTCACCGGTGCAGCACGCGCAGTCGCGGGTCGCTGTGCAGACGCTTGTCCATCTCGGCGTATTTCTGCAGCGCCGTCTCCTCGTGGCTCGCCAGGCGCTGCTCCAGGATCTGGATGCGGAACATAGTCTCGCTGCAGAAGCGCTCGAACTCCTCGTCCGTGCCCTGGTCGTGCTCGCGCTGGCTGCGCTGGAACGCGGCCTGGCGCTTGGCCAGCAGCGCGTTCTCCTTGTCGAGGCGTCCTTGGATGATGTTGGCGCGCTCTAGCAAACGCTCTTTCAGGTTGCGCAGACACATATCGCGCACGCTTTGAGCTTCTTCCTTGGAGAGATCGCCCGACGCATGAATGGTCTGCAGGAACGGGCTGAGGTAGTCCACCTCGCTCTTCGCCTGTGCCCCGCAGATCGAGTATAGTGAAGTGAGACCACGAGGTGAGAGCGAACAGTAGCGAGTGCAAACGACTTACGTTCTTGTCGTGCTCCTTAGCGTCGTCCTTTTCTTTGGTTTGTGCTTCGTCTTCGTTGGCGTCGAAGAAACTGGTCTCCAATGCGATCGCCATCTCCTCTCGCTTTCGGATCTTCAGGATGTCCTGAGTCTCGATGTCCGAGTGGCGCACCGCGCTGTAGCAATCTTTCTCCATCTGAAAAGACAGAAATGTTAGTGAATTGAGCAGGACATCCAGAGTTCTCGAAAGATTCCCAACCTGCAGAGACGCGCGCAGCTCATTCTCAAGTACCGACAGCTTGGGCTTCTTGGCGTTCGGATCTGCCAGGATCACTTCGACGGGGACGTTGGGGGCTTTGAAGTACACTCGTGACCCAGCCGTAATCTTGCCAGTGGCATAGTGAAAGTAGACGCGGATGGAGCCTTCGTGCACATTGTACGCTCGCTTGCGTTGATCCTCGTCAGCCGCGACCGCAGAGTTCCGCGCAAACTTTTCCTTCATCTTGTTGATCGAAATCTCCCCAGCCGGACCGCCTGGCAAGACGTAGGGATTCTTGGAGTCCACTTCGTCCTTGTCGGTGGCGAGAGTCACAGAACGGAAGCGTAGAAAGTCGTCGCGTCCGTCGAAGTGCTCCACAACGCGCTTTTGGATCTCCTCCTCGCGTTTCACCAAGCCATCGGGGCGAGCGCTCGTGTAAAAGTGAAATTCCCGACGATACCCGATCCACTCGGTGCGTGACTTCATCGCCTCTGGAATTCGTCCGGGCGAGAAGCGCTCCTCAAACTTGCCCGCGAACGGAAAACGTGTACGGGACTCGAGTCTGTCCTTCCTGTTCTTGAAGTATTCGCGAATCTCGATGGGTAGTGTGCAACCGACGTCGCGGAATATCGTTACTCTTGCAATCAGCCCTTGCTCGTGAGTGTTTTCAGCGAACTCCTCCACCTTGGCACGGTTGTAAAGCGTAACATGCTGGCAATCCTTTACAAATCGCTTCTTGTATGTCGCTCGGTCAACCTGAAGTTTGACAACCCAAGACGGAGGAATGTCAAGTATAAGGTCGTCGTCGTCGGTCGTGTCAGCGCCGCGTTGGTTGTCACTCTCTGTACTGAGCATCTTGAGGTCGTCCGAGAGATCCACACCTCCTTTTGCGCCTTGGTCAGCCTCTTTCGCGGACTTGCGCTCCGCAGCTGACAGGAAGACGTACTCCCAGTCGGTTGGGTTGGTCAAGTCGAACAGGGTGAGATGCACAGGTTGCTGCTGCATGTTCACCCAGTAGTTCTCGTGGTTCCACACGCTTTCAATAGCCGTGTAAGGTGCTTCTCGCAACGAGTAACTGCGTCCAGTCGATGGCTCGAGATAAAAGTGCTCAGAAACCTCACGCTTCCCAGCACGAACGAGAACCCACGCGTGTGCCCGCTTGCCTTCCAACGGATCGTCGTCGTCGTCATTTTCTCCATAGCTATAATCCAAGACTCGACGTGCCTTTTCTAGCTTCTCTTTCTCGGCCAGCTCCTGCCCCTCCAAATACTTGCTCGTGAACGTTGTACGGCTGACCAGTTTCACTTCACTCGCAGCCTTGTTCTCTGCAGCGCTAGTAGATCCTTTGGCCGCGTCAGACAGCAGTTCGCGATTGTGGGCTTTCTTCAAGTCCTCCTCCACTGGCAGGATAGGCAATGGGGCCTTGCTTTGGTCCAGAAGGCACAACCACCGAGGAGCGATGCCATTTACAACATAGGCGTCGTACCCCGCACCAATGAGGAAGGATGCCAGCAACGTGGCCAAGTCGAAGCTGTCCCCAGACCTCCACTTGAGCGTGAACGACGGCGACGGAAGACACACGGGCGGAATCGTCGGATTGGCGAGCGGCTCGTACTCGACAACACCTGCCAGGAATCGAGCCAACGCGTGGCAGTCGTACAGATCGCGAAAAGGAAGCAACGTCGGCCGGATCGTGGTGCATACGAACTTCGGCACACCCTTTTCGTTAGGCGGGTGCAGATACAGCGGTCGTCGCTTGGGGAACATGCGCTCGAACTGCCGCTGGAAGCCGGCGATGTACTCGAGGCAGAGCTGCTCTTTCGGGGTATTGCTCGTATATGATGGGTGCTCCGTCAGCTCCACCGTGTCGTCGACGAGACGTCGCTGCTTGGTGCTGACCACGCCCGCCATCGTGAACTGCCGCGCCGCAATCGCAGCATCCTCGTCGGACTGGGTCACCACGTCTTGGCGCTCGTCGAAGTTGTTTTTGTAGCCGTGACCGTCGTCACTGGCATCCTTGGCGTCGGCTTTCATGTCCAGCACCATGGCTTCAAAGAGATCGCAGCAGTCGCAAAGTATACGTGGACAAGTATACGTGGATGAACAGACGCGAATTTGGCTTCCGAGTCGCCGCCGACTGGCGACTCCTCGGTTGGCAACATAGTAGTAGTCGTCTCCAAGTATTGGTGCGGTGCAGTTTGGCTTTCGGGAAGCTGCTGCGGAGCGAAGTGCAGACGTATTTTTCGGCACTATCATAGGGTGGATGGATAAGCCGAAAGGATATCCATTTCCCCTCTCTGTAAAGCTGCTCCAAGAGGAATAAATAAACATGCTAGCTGCTTCAACCAGTGCCGCAAACCTCATCAAACTTCAAGATCCTGGAAAGCGCGTTCGCCAAATTCGGTGGTCGATCTAACCGAATTTTGGATACGTAGCAAGCCAATCACAAACTGTACAACAGTTTCAAACTACATTATCCGGATAGCACAGCAATGGAGGGCTTCCCCCATTGGCCGGTCCCGACTTGTCGTATAGCGCACGGAACTGATGAACACTAGATGGCCACAGACCCAAGCCTAGGTCTGCGCCGGAGCACCGTTCTGTGCTCCAATTTGTATTCGGTTATCTGCATTCTTCCTGCAGCAGCTTCGCCTCTCCTCTCCGGCGACTGTTCCCTGCAAGCCTCCGCCGTCCGTTGCCAGCAACGTCGCCTCTCCGTCTGCTCGGGTCGCCCTTGGTGCCGTCGACCTTGGTCATCCTCCGCTCTGCGCTCGCGCGATCTTGTGTCGGCTGCATGTGGTCCACCCTGCGTGCACTTCAACTTGCCGCTTTACCTTCAACTTGCATCTGCCGCTATCATCCTCGTCCTCGTTCCAACAATCACCATTGTTACTGCACCATAGTAGCCGTTGCGCAGCAACCAACAGTGGACGGACAGCCATCCAGTGTCGCCCCAGCGCGGCGAACGGGCTGGACCAAGCCGCTGAGCTGAAGGTGGAGTTCACTTCTGGCGTACTCGACAGCTATTTTTTTTCGTTTTTAAACTTGTACTGGCGTATACGCTAATGTGACACTCGCGGCGAGCACTTCAAGTTGGGGCGAGCACTTCAACTTCCACGCCACTCGCTCACATGCACACTCTTCTTGTTCTCTACTGTTCAAGCTTGCCACCCTGCCTCTTGACGACAAGCTGCACCGCTACGCTCCAGCCAGCATTTTCAAACATAACTAAAATCAGCAGGCGTCGGTTAGTGTCTTGCACCCCTTCACTTTCCTCCAAAACGAAGGCGCCCAGTCGTTCAAGATCGAGCAAGCTGATCTGGTAAGGATGAAGGGCCAGCCAAAGGTCTGGGACGACACCTCGTCGCCGTTCGTGGCGCGGGGCTCGCCCAAGCGCAGTCCCGTGCGTCTAGCCAGACTCAAGATGCTGCAGTGCGCCATCAACACACGTAACTGCGACGTGCGAGACCACTCGTCCGACGCTGCAGCGAGTCCGCGCTCGGAGCGGCGGATCAACCGCCTCGAGGGACCGCAGGACGAGATGCTGGAGACGATGGGCCCATTGGGAGGACTCATGGGATCAGTATGGCGCGGCGGTGAACCTCCGCGCAAACAGAGGAAGCTCCTGCACGCATCGTACCGTGCAGGTGAGAAAGTGGCGGCCAGTGTCGAGGACCGAGGCTACTACCGGCTGAGTGACCGGATCGGTGCGTTCTACACGCAGTCGGCGCGAACGCTCACGATCGAGCGGATCTCCAGCTTCACGAAGCGAGAGGCGCACATGCCAGTGCACTTGGCGAAGCCCCCATTGCGGTCACCGTCGGCGCGACCCATGGCAGTGTGTCCGGCGCTGGAGCGCAGCTCTCCCACTAAATCAACTCCTTCTCTCGCTATCCAGCAAGAAGACGATGCTCTGTCCCCACGGGAGGAACGGACGGAGAACACCGTGGACGATGAAGCGGAGAAACTTAGTGTGTATGCAGATGGTTCGAGAGCGTACGCTCGACACGTGGAAAACAGTCAGGGCGTCTTTCGCTCGCCGTCCCCGACCAAGCCTCGACACCGAAGCCCTAAGTCGCGGTCAAAATATGCTCTCGAAGTTAATGAAAACAAGGCCAGCAAAACGCTACAGCTGGAGCCTGTGCAGGCGACGCCACGCACATTTGAACTGGAGAAACGGCGCTACGTGAAAACAATGGAGGCCTATTGGAAGCAGATGGACCTGTACTTAGCCGCGGCGAGAACTGTACCAATGGCGTCCGACCGCCCTCATCGGATTCTTCGACGCTTACAAGTTCCACCACCTACTGGACTGGACGCAGAAGGCTTGCAGGCTTTCGACGAGCGCAGTGAAGCAATGATTGCCGATATTTTCCAGGAGGTGTACGCAGACTACTACGAAACTGTGGCGCGCAGCATGCTGTCGTATGACCTTCTTGATGCGAACACGTGTTTGAAGATGAACATCTATCCTCCATTTCTGCAAGCGGAGCAGAAGTGGTGGGCAGACGAAATGTATCAATCGGATGCTTGGAGAGTTCTGCGGCAAACCGGTATAGATAGTTATCGAGCCGAATTGGCACGAAGCCGAGTCCAGCAAAACCTGTTTGCCATTAACCCAGTCACGTTTGCTCTACAGGAACAGTGGATAATGGAGGCCCCCCCATCCGAATGGGAGATGTCGACTACTGGAAGAGCTGCAACGTTTGCAAGGATCTTTTTTGTTGACGTCCAAAGTCCTGATTTTCGAACGGCACTACCAAAAACAGTCGATCATTTCCTTGACGCTATCTCACGACGTGCTGAACTCGTGAAGGACTGCTTGAAGACATGCTGGGTTTCAGCGGCAGCGAAGAGAGTGAACGAGTGCGCGTTGCAACTGCACTACTACAGTATCCGCACCAGCTCGAATCCAGCAGAAAATACGGTTGCACCTGGTTCTGCGGGAACAACGAAAGCTACTGCTATGAGGACGCGCGTATCACCATCTAAAGCCATGACGGATCTTCCTCGAGGATCAACGGGCAATGAAACTCACAACAAACTTCTCCGAGATCGGATGGAGTTTGAAGGACTCATCCAGAAACCCCAGCCAGATCGACTCGGTAGCCCAAACGTAACTTCAGAAGATCCCGAGGCGGCACTCTACCAGAACTTTGCTGGCGTTCTGGATGCAGCGGCTGTCTTGATGGCAAGAAATTTAAGGGAATCGGTCGAGACTTCGGTGAACACGTTTGTTGATTTCGTTCGGCAGTTTTCAAGCCCAACCTTTAATGGAGAGTCTGCGCTGCTGCTTGCGGTAGACTGTGTCATCACGAGCGACGGGACTACACGCACGCAGGATGGATTCTTTA
Organism: Phytophthora crassamura; assembly: GCA_033557995.1. Taxonomy (NCBI): domain Eukaryota; phylum Oomycota; class Peronosporomycetes; order Peronosporales; family Peronosporaceae; genus Phytophthora; species Phytophthora crassamura. The sequence continues at coordinate 5,367,424 of JAUCED010000004.1, forward strand.
TCGAGCCTTCTCCGAATGTGCTACGGGAGAAAATCTCATCCTGCATTGATATCATCGTCGAGTCCTCGCACAGCTTTCCCCGAATCGACGGCCAAACGAGAATTCCTTCGAAGCTACGCAGTTCAGCTACGCTAGGACCAAGTACCATGGCGCTGGATGACACTTTCGTCGTGAAAGCCAAGAACACACTCGCCGAGCTTCTTGCTGGGCATATGCATGACCCCACAGAAATCCTAGCTCTCTTCCAGCCTTACGACTACCTCATCAACGGTGAGTACGAGGCCAGACTTGAGGCATTGATCGAATCAAGCGACACGTTACTGCGTGGAGAAGGCACAGCCGAGCCGAAAACCGCTAATGACATTCTTCTGGTGTATCGGGACGAGCTGAATGAGCTAAAACGCTTGGAGAATCGCGTGAAGGATGAGATCTGTGATAAGTACAGCTTCAAGTTCTTGGCCATCTCGTGCACCGATGTGAAAGTCAAGCTCGTGAACAAGATCAAGGCCCACGCAAATAAAGTTTTGAGCAAGGTATCAGCAGACAATACGAAGCAAATGAGCTCGATGATTGCCGATTATGAGCAAATCGGAGCCACGCTAGTGACGGAACCGTTGGACTCGTTCGAACTCAAGGCACTCGACAAGTTCTACGTCACAAGCATCGAGCTCATTGACGTTTTGAATACCAAGCTCTACGATGACGTATGTCGCTGCATCCAGTTCCTGAAGGACTTCGACTTTCAGATGGCTCGTGAGGAGATTCAGCTCTTCTTCAACACGTTTCGGTGGCCAGAGAACATCAAGGGGTTTCAAAGGAAAAGCATAGAGCTCCAGACTAAGCGGCAACATGAACTGGAGCTCATCGTGGAAGGTCGCCAAGAGCAGCTCTCCAGTCAGTTCTCGTCTTTGCAACGCCGTATAGAGAAAATGAGAGACTACGCAAATCTCGTGGACTCGGAGAGTATTTTGAAGCGCATTGAGGCTGCTCGGAAGTCACTGGAAGATGCGGAGGCTGAGGCCGAGTCCATCAAAGAGCAAGAGACGATGCTGGGCATGAGTGTAACCAACAACCAGACTGCTCTGACAGATCTCTACGACATGCTTGGCCCTATTGACAAGCTGTGGACCACGATTTCCCAGACAATGGAGAAGGTGACTTTCAGTCGTGAGGCGCCATTAGCAACAGTAAACGCTGAAGAGATCGAGCGCGACTGTGACCAGTTCCGCCGCACCATTGTGAAGATTATCAAGGAGTGCGAAAAGAACACGGACGTTTATGCGGTGGCAATCACGATGGCCCAAGAGGTGAAGAAGACGCTTGATGATATGCTCGACAACATTATCCCGCTGATGGTGTTGTTGTGCACGCCCGGCATTCGCGACAGACACTGGGAAGAAATTGAACGTATCACGGGCATCGAGGTCCATGTTCACGAGGGATCAAACATCAACCAGATGATAGAACTTGGCTTGCACCGATTCACCAGCGGCATTGAAGAGACCTGCGTCAGTGCGTCTAAGGAGTACTCGTTGGAGAAAGCGCTTGATAAGATGGAGAAGGAGTGGGTGGGAATTAACTTTTCGACAAAGGAGTATCGGTCAACTGGCACCTCCATCCTGTGCTCTACAGATGAAATCCAGCAAATTATCGACGATCAAATTGTCAAGACCCAGTCGATGCGAGGGAGTCGGTATAACAAGCCGTACTTTGAACGGATTAGCAAGTGGGAGAAAATGCTCATTTCGATTCAAGATATTATGGACAATTGGATCAAAGTGCAGGCAACGTGGCTGTACTTGGAGCCAATCTTCAGCTCAGACGATATCATGCGGCAAATGCCGACAGAAGGCGCACTCTTCCGCAAGGTCGACTCGAACTGGCGCCGCAACATGCAAGAAACCGTCGCTTCTCCCGCTGTTCTGGCTGTAGCAGAGCGCAGCGACCTGTTACCAAGTCTACAGCAGTCGAACATGGACCTCGACACGATCCAGAAAGGCCTCAACGACTACTTGGAGACAAAGCGACTGTATTTCCCGCGCTTCTTCTTCTTGTCCAACGACGAGCTACTCGAGATCCTAGCCGAAACAAAAGATCCGTTGCGAGTGCAACCGCATCTCAAGAAGGCCTTCGATGGCATTTCTCAGCTTGAGTTCCAGGAGAACTTGGATATTACTGCCATGCTTAGTCCAGAGATGGAGAAAGTGCCCTTTCGATATGATAAGATTTCTCAAAATCTCATCAACCCGAACAATTCCGGAGGAAATGTCGAGGTTTGGCTGGAAGAAGTTGAAATGACGATGAAGAAAAGTGTGGCGTTTCATTTGGACGAGTCCATTATGGACTACCCGACCAAGGCCCGATTGGAATGGGTTCAACAGTGGCCTGGACAAGTGGTGCTAGCTGTTAATCAGACAATGTGGACTCAGCAGAGCGAGAAAGCTCTCAGCAGCTGTGAAAAATATCCCAACGCGCTGCGCGACCACTTGGAGATGCTAAGGACAGAGCTGAAGCGAACCGTTGAAATGGTTCGTGGAGAGCTACCGAAGCTAATTCGAATTACGCTTGGAGCGCTCGTGGTCATGGACGTTCACAACCGCGACACGATTGCTGAGCTGGTCGATTTGAAGATCACAGATAAAACGGACTTCGACTGGCTTGCCCAACTTCGCTACTACTGGGTTCAAGGTGGCGTCTCAGCGACAACTGGCAAGCCCCATACCCTTGAATGCCGAATGATCAATACGTTAGCTCTGTATGCGTTCGAGTATCTAGGAAACAGCATGCGTTTGGTGATCACTCCGCTGACGGACAGGTGCTACCGAACGCTGACCGGTGCAATTCATCTAAACCTTGGTGGCGCTCCGGAAGGACCCGCCGGGACAGGGAAGACAGAAACCACAAAGGATCTTGCAAAGGCAATCGCCATCCAATGTGTGGTGACAAATTGTTCCGATGGCCTCGACTATCTCGCAATGGGAAAGTTTTTCAAGGGTTTAGCAAGTTCTGGCGCATGGGCTTGCTTTGACGAGTTCAACCGAATTCAGCTGGAGGTGCTGTCAGTGATTGCCCAGCAAATCCTTTGTATTCAGCTGGCGAAGGCACAGCATGTTGCAAGCTTTATCTTCGAAGGTACAGAGCTACGACTCAACCCCACGTGCTGTCCTTTCATCACGATGAACCCTGGATATGCAGGACGAGCGGAACTGCCCGATAACTTGAAAGTTCTGTTCCGCACCGTGGCAATGATGGTGCCGGATTATGCAATGATTGCAGAAATTATGCTGTACTCGTACGGGTATATGGATGCAAGCGCGCTGTCCAAGAAGATCACGACCACGTACACTCTGTGCTCCGAACAATTGTCTTCTCAGTCTCACTATGACTATGGAATGCGAGCCGTCATGGCAGTGCTTCGAGCTGCTGGTAACCTGAAGAGAGCAGAGGGGCATTTACGAGAAGATACACTGGTGCTGCGGTCTATCATCGATGTCAACTTGCCAAAGTTTCTCTCACCCGATGTTCCTCTTTTCAATGGTATCGTGTCAGATCTGTTCCCTGGTGTGACGATCGACCCGCCTGATAGAGTGGACATGTTGAACTCGATTAACCACGTGTGCAAGCAGATGAACCTTCAACCAGTGCCCAACTTTGTGGAGAAGGTGATCCAAATCTACGAAATGATGATTGTGCGACACGGATTCATGGTCGTGGGAATGCCATTCTCGGGGAAAACGTGCTCGTGGCGAGTGTTGTCTGAGGTCCTAGCTCACTTGCACCAGCAGTTACCCAATGATCATCGCTACACGAATGTAATTGTCTCCGTGATCAATCCGAAATCGGTGACGATGGGACAGCTCTATGGCCAATTTGATGCCGTTTCTCACGAATGGAACGACGGTGTGCTTGCCATCAACTACAGAAACCTGGCTAACAATCCCTCGCCGGAGCGGAAGTGGTTGATGTTTGATGGGCCCGTGGATGCGGTTTGGATTGAAAACATGAACACAGTGCTTGATGATAACCGCAAGCTGTGCTTGATGAGCGGTGAGATCATTGCGATGAGCTCTGTCATGAGCATGATGTTTGAGCCCATGGATTTGTTGGTCGCATCTCCTGCGACAGTGTCTCGATGTGGTATGATATACATGGAACCCGAGCAATTGGGATGGATTCCGATTCTCAATTCTTGGCTAGACTCCATCACTGCGTCGGAAGGCAGTAAGGAGCCTCCATTTGGACCGTTTGAGATTAACAGTGAGCAGAGAAACCTCATCTATTTCCTGTTTTCGTGGCTTGTTGAGCCTTGCATTGCCTTCGTTCGGAAGGAATTAGTTGAGCTCTCCCCAACTGTCGACACGAATCTCGTCCAGAGTCTCATTCACATCTTGGAAGCGCAACTGTGCAAGCTTCCGAAAGACGCAGCGTCCAAGAAAAAGGCAACGATCGAGGCATTATTCATGTTCTCGCTCACTTGGTCTGTCGGTGAGAGCATCAACGCAGAAGGTCGAACCAAGTTTTGCGAGTTTGTGCGTGCCATCATAGAAAATATCCAATCACTCGAGAGCAAGTACGTTGTGGTTAGTCGTGCCCTTCAGGTGCGCAAGTGGGAGAAACCTGCGTTTGATGACGGGAAGAACACGTACACACTGGCGCTTCCAGTTCCCGGCAAAGGCAATCTCCACGACTACTACTTTAACATTGAAGATAGTAAGTGGTTCAAGTGGGAAGAGATGCTTAAGCCATACGTTATCCAGCCCAACACGCCGTTCAACCAGATTGTTGTGCCGACAATCTTCACTGCGCAATTGGAGTACTTGGTCCAACTTCTCGTATCCAACAAGAGGAAGGTGCTTGTGTGTGGACCCACGGGAACCGGAAAGTCTTGCTACATGACTTCAATTTTGAATGAAGTTTTGCCGCAGGACCAGAACTCAGTGATTATGCTGTCATTCTCCGCTAAAACATCGGCGAACATGACGCAGAACATCATCGATGGCAAGCTTGATAAACGTCGGAAGGGCGTGTTCGGGCCCCCACTGGGCAAGAGCGCCATCATCTTCGTTGATGATCTCAACATGCCTCTTGTCGAAACTTATGGTGCTCAGCCGCCTATTGAATTGGTACGACAACTCATCGACAGCGAGGGTTATTACGACCTGAAAGAAATGACGTGGCGAAAGATTGTCGATACGATAGTGCTGGCAGCGATGGGGCCACCTGGCGGCGGAAGAAACAGCGTCACGCCTCGATTGCTTCGCCATTTCAACCTTCTCTGTTTCTCCGAATTCGACGACACGACCCTGACGCGCATCTTCACAACGATTCTGGATTGGTACTTTGGCTCGAATCCTTTCATTCCAGAAGTGAAGCGGCTCTCGGAAGCTGTCGTGTCTGCCACGCTGGAGTTGTATCAATCCGCTATGAGTGCATTGCTTCCTACACCGAAGAAGTCTCATTATACGTTCAATCTGCGGGACTTCTCTCGAATAGTGCAGGGTATCATGCTTGTCGTGCCCAACGATCAGTTCAATGCAAACAGCTTGGTGAAACTCTGGGTGCACGAGTCGCTTCGAGTGATCGGGGACCGACTGATTGACGATCAAGATCGAGAGTGGTTTAACGACGTCCAGAAGAAAATTACCATCAAGCATTTCGCATCAAACTTTGACAAGGTATTCGCAAGCCTTAAGCGAGGTCATGAAGGTCCTGTCACAGCGATCGACATGCGCAACCTGTTTTTCGGCGACTATATCGACCCTGATGCCAGCCCTCGGCTGTACAAGGAGGTCGACGTTCGCCTCGACACTGACTTTGACGGCATCGCACAACTCATTCAGTGTCTTGACGGGTACTTGACCGAATACAACGGTATTAGTCGCAAGCCGATGAATCTCGTGATGTTTCTGTTCGCTATCGAACATTTATCGCGCATTGTTCGTGTGCTGAATATGCCAGGAGGCAACGCGCTTCTTGTCGGTGTGGGTGGTAGTGGTCGACAGAGCCTTACAAGATTATCGACTTTCATTGTCGACTTCGAGATCAAACAAATCGAAATCTCCAAGAACTATAGCATGACCGAGTGGCGTGAAGACATGAAGGATGTCTTGCGTATGGCAGGCACTGGCGCGAGACCGCTTGTCTTCCTGTTCAGTGATACGCAGATTAAGTATGACGGCTTCGTTGAAGATATCAACAACATGCTCAACTCTGGAGAAATTCCCAATCTGTTCCCCTACGATGAGCGAGTGGGTATTTGCGAGGCTGTTCGTCCTCACGTGAAGGAGAAATTTGGCAAGGCGGTGGGAGACAACATGAACCAAACGCAACTGTATGCGTTTTTCCTGCAGCGGGTACGCAGCAACCTGCACATTGTGCTCGCATGTTCCCCCATTGGTGACGCCTTTAGGGACAGGCTCCGGAAGTTCCCATCGCTGATTAACTGCTGCACGATCGACTGGTTCACCGCATGGCCGCCGGACGCTTTGGTGGCTGTGGCCGAGAAGTTCCTAGCAGATGTGGAAATGGACAGCGCAAATGTCCGCAAAGCAATTGTGGACACGTGCCAGTACTTCCACTTGAGCGTGATGGAGCTCTCGGACAGGTTCTTGAAGTCACTGCGTCGTCAGAACTACGTTACACCGACGTCGTACCTCGAGCTTATCGTGGCCTTCAAAAGCTTCCTTGCTCGACGTCGTGACGCCGTACAAAGTGCTCGGAACCGCTACGTCATTGGTCTCGATAAGATCAATTTTGCTGAAAACAACGTGGCGGTAATGCGAAAGGAGCTGGAGGACTTGCAACCAGTTCTTGATCAGTCCAAGAAAGACACAGATATTTTAATGGAAGAAATTAAAGCCAAGCTTCCTGGTGTGGAAGTCCAGAGAAGCGAAGTACAGGCCGACGTTGCTGTTGCCGATGCTTCCAAGGCAGAATGCGAGCAACAAAAGGCCAGTGTCGAGGCTGACCTCGCGGAAGCCATTCCAGCGCTGGAAGAAGCTCTAAAGGCCTTGGATACGATCAAGCCGAGCGAGATTAACGAGGTGAAGGCGATGAGTAACCCACCATCAGGTGTGAAGCTGGTCTGCGAAGGCGTCTGCGTGATGCTAGGTATCAAGCCTGCTCGTATTCCAGATCCGCAGGATCCTTCGAAACGTATCATGGATTATTGGGGTCCGTCTCAGAAGATGCTCAGTGACCCAACGTTCATCACGACGCTGAAGAAGTTTGACAAGGATAATCTTGATCCCAAGACCATGAAAATCGTCGTTAGCAAGTACATTGCTGACGAGAACTTCAGTCCAGAAAAGGCCGAGAAAGCTTCAAAAGCAGCAGCAGGATTGTGTAAATGGGTGCACGCTATGGCACTGTATGACAATGTGTCGAAGGTGGTAGCACCCAAGCGAGAGGCGCTAAGAGTAGCCGAGGAACAACTCGCTGAAGTCATGCAAAAGCTGAACGAAAAGCTATCGCAGCTGAAGGAGGTGGAAGACGGACTCGCAGAGCTACAGCGCCAATTCGACTCGGCTACAAAACAGAAAGAAAATCTCGAGTACCAGGTGGACCTTACGGGCAAAAAGTTGGTTCGAGCATCCACGCTGATTGAAAGTCTCGGTGGGGAGAAAACTCGCTGGACTGAGTTTGCAGAGCAGCTGGCTGTTCAATACAGTCGCCTGACAGGAGACGTACTGATATCAGCAGGCGTTGTCGCGTACCTAGGGCCTTTCACGTCAGTGTACCGGCAGGATTCTGTTCACGATTGGGTCGCCCGTTGCAAGCAACTTGGTATTCCCTGCAGTGACTTGCCGTCTCTCAACGGATCACTGGGTGATGCAGTGCAAGTTCGCAAGTGGAATATCGACGGACTTCCGACCGACGGCTTCTCCGTGGACAACGGTATCATTGTGTTCAATTCGCGTCGATGGCCACTAATGATTGACCCACAAGGACAGGCGAACAAGTGGATCCGTAATATGGAAAAGGACAACCAAATGACGGTGATCAAGCTGACGGACGCCGACTACATGCGCACACTAGAAAACTCGGTTCAGTTTGGCACTCCTGTATTACTTGAGAATGTCGGCGAGGAGCTGGACCCGTCACTAGAGCCCTTGCTACTGAAACAGACCTTCAAACAGGGCGGAGTGACGTGCATTCGCCTTGGCGACTCAACTGTCGAGTATGCCGAGAGCTTCCGCTTTTATATAACAACCAAGTATCGGAATCCACACTATCTCCCCGAAGTGTCAGTGAAGGTGACGCTCTTGAATTTTATGATCACGCCACACGGACTCGAAGACCAGCTTCTGGGAATCGTCGTGGCGCAGGAGAGACCCGATCTGGAAGAGCAGAAAAACAAGTTGATTGTGCAGAACGCGCGCAACAAGGGGCTGCTCAAGGAAATCGAAGACAAGATCCTGAATATTTTGTCGTCATCGCAGGGTAATATTCTCGAAGATGAAGACGCTATTAACACGATGAACCAGAGCAAGCAAGTGGCTGACGAGATCAAGAAGGAGCAGCTGGTTGCTGAAAAGACAGAAGTCGAAATCGACAACGTTCGACAGGGGTACAAACCAGTGGCTTATTCCAGCCAAGTGCTCTTCTTCTGCATCGACCAGCTTGCGAACATCGAGCCGGTCTACCAGTACTCGCTGTCCTGGTTCATTAACCTCTTTATTGCAAGTATCCTGAACAGTGAAAGTTCCCCGGATCTCACGCAGCGACTACACAACCTTGACGCCCACTTCACGTATTCTCTGTACCGCAACATTTGCCGGTCTTTGCTCGAGAAGGACAAACTCATGTTCTCGTTCTTGCTGTGCATTTCGATCAAGCAAGGCAAACATGAACTTGAAAGCAGCGAGTGGTATTTCCTGCTGACGGGAGGTGTCGCGCTCTCAGAGCCACCACCAAACCCAGCCAAGCTGTGGCTCAGCGACAAACAGTGGGCTGAATTTGTAAGATTAAGCGCACTGCCGGCATTCCAAGGTATTATCGAGGAATTCATCGACAACGAAGACCAGTGGAAGGCCGTGTATGACAGCCCAGTCGGCCACACGCTGCCGTTCCCTGCCACGCTGGGCCGACTGAGCGAGTTCCGTCGACTGCTAGGCTTACGATGCATTCGTCCCGACCTCTTGGTGGTTGGAATCCAGCAGTTCCTCGTCAAGGAAATGGGCGAGAAGTTCGTGAAGCCTCCGCAGTTCGACTTGGCGCTTTCCTACGCGGACAGCAGTGTGTCGTCGCCGTTAGTGTTCATCTTGTCACCTGGCTCGGATCCGATCAGCTCCGTTCTTAAGTTTGCCGACTCACTTCAACAGAAGGCCGAGACGATTTCGCTTGGTCAGGGTCAGGGACCGATTGCCGAGCGCATGATTGTTCGCGCCCGCGAAGCCGGCTCATGGGTCGTGCTGCAGAACTGCCATTTAGCGCCAAGCTGGATGCCAGTGATGGAGAAGATCGCCGAAGATATCAAGATCGACAACACTCACCCAGATTTCCGGCTGTGGTGCACCACGTATCCGTCTGATGTGTTCCCAGCAGCGGTGTTGCAAAACGGCGTCAAGATGACGAATGAGCCACCGCAAGGTCTTCGTGCCAACCTCATGGGGTCGTACATGTCGGACCCGGTTGGCGAGAAGGGCTTCTTAGAGTCCGTGGTGAAAGGACCCGAGTTCCGGGTGCTGCTGTACTCTTTGTGCTTCTTCCACGCCCTGGTGCGTGAACGTCGGCAGTTTGGACCTCTCGGCTGGAACATTCAGTACGAGTTCAACGAGTCCGACCTCAGTATCAGCATCCGCCAGTTGGCCATGTTCGTTGACGAGAACGTGCAGTTACCACTGCGAGCATTGAACTATTGCACGGGCGAGTGTAACTACGGTGGACGAGTGACAGACGACAAGGATCGCCGCACGCTCATGTCCGTTCTGGGCAAGTTTTACTGCCACGATGTGTTTAAAGAGGGCTATTCGTTCGATGAGCAGGGGATGTACGCGATGCCGCCAGACGGCGACTACGACTCGTACCTCAAGTTCATTGAAAGCTTGCCTCTGGTGGCTCCGCCAGGAGTCTTCGGACTCCACGATAACGCCACGATTACCAAAGACCAGAACGCAACTGCTAAGCTTTGCCGCGACGTGCTGCTGACTCAAAGCTCTGGCGGTGGAAGTGAAGGCAACAGCGGCTCGCAAGAGGAACTGGTGGAAGTTGTGGCAAACGATATCTTACAGCGACTCCCGCCAAACTTTGATATGGAGGTGGCTCAGATTCGCTACCCGGTGCTCTGGGACGAGTCGATGAACACGGTGCTTTGCCAAGAGCTCGTGCGCTTCAACAATCTCATGTCGACAATCCGTTCGAGCCTCGAAAGCCTACAGAAGGCGCTCAAGGGCATCGTCGTCATGTCAGCCGAGCTTGAAAACGTGTCCAAGAGTTTGTTCTACGGCAAAATCCCAGCGCTCTGGGCGTCCATATCGTACCCTTCGTTGAAGCCTCTGGGCAGCTACGTGACTGACCTGCTGGAGCGCATCGCGTTCTTTAACAAGTGGCTGCTGGAGAAACCTCCAGTTGTCTTTTGGGTCTCTGGTTTCTTCTTCACGCAGGCGTTCTTGACAGGTGCAAGTCAAAACTACGCGCGAAAGTACACGCTCCCCATCGATCAGCTTGGTTTCGACCACGAGCCCATGCCTCGAAGCGACTACGCTCAGCCACCAAAAGTACGATCACTCTTTCATGTTCCATCACTGCGGATCTCTTGCTGTACTCACACGATGTGTATTTCTGCTTTACCAGGACGGAGTGTACGTGCGAGGGCTGTTCCTCGAAGGCGCCAAGTGGGATAAATCCACGAATGAACTGGCCGAGTCGGAGCCGAAGGTGCTGTTCTCGCTGGCGCCGGTGCTGTTGTTCCGACCCGTGAAGAAGATCGAGATGAGCCAACGGAGCTCTTACTCCTGCCCAGTCTACAAAACGAGGTGCGCTCAATAATTTCTGCTCATTTTTGAAAGTGGAGATATCCTAACCAGTTTGATGTTTGGATGCAGTGAGCGACGAGGCACGCTGTCGACCACAGGCCACTCGACGAACTTCATCTGCTTCATTCGGCTGCCAACCAGTAGACCCGAAGCGCATTGGGTAGCACGTGGTGTGGCCATGCTGTCCCAGTTGGATGACTAGACTAAAGTGGAAGTGCAATTGGTTCATGTAAAAACTATCGACGACTTCGACATCGTGTAGCTTCAGAGCAGTATATCGCGGCGATGACAATCGTTTTATGAGCCAACGCAGATCGTGTCGAGTCCACATTCATTAAAACTTGTCTACGCTTCTTGCAGACAGCGCCCAGCAATCTTTACCATGTCACCTCATTTAAGCTTGCATATCCGGGCTAGGACCCTTAGTTGAGGAAATCAACTCATCATGCGTTTGTGTGAGTACAGGTCTCCACTCTACAAGCCTCCAAAACTGCGCCGGGGCGGTCGGCTTTTTCGCTCAACACACTACTAAAACACTGAGATGACCATATTCACTCGCGAAACCATGCAGGAGACGTTCTCATGCCTTCCAGGCTAACGGCGCAGCCGTTGTCTGAGTTGCCAGCCGGCTGGCGAGGCACTTTTGACCCGTTTATGGCTGGAGACACGATAAATTGAGGTCGCTCATCTCGGGTCTCCAGCCATAAACGGGCCAAAAGTCGTGATTTACTTGGCTTCAGTATGGTTCACCTAGGTCGCACGTTGCACAGGAGCTCAATTGCCCTCCTTCCAGCATAAAGGCTTTGGCTCCGGACGAGGTGGACAACACACTGGCGGCGCTCGATCAAAGCCAAGCCAAGTCCCAACCCTCGCTCCCTTCCCCTCTCATCGAGACACTCCCCGATCGGAAGCCCGCCACGCAAGTGACAGCATGGAGCAGTGGGAAGCGCAATGTCTCGAGTGCGACGAAGTGCTGGACGACGACGACCTCATGAGCACGCAGGAGTCCGAGACGAGCGAGGCGCTCGGACTGCTCGTGGCCGACGCGCCCTGGACGAACGAGCTCTCGTTCGAGGAGCAGAACGTGCGTATTGCCACTTTAGCCACTCCATTTTGCCATTCGCCACTGACAATACTTTTTGTGACAATAATTATTGTCGACGCATTCAGCTCGTGGCGTTGGAGGACCGCGACGTCAACGGCGTGTACCGCGCCATGCTGCGCCAGGAGCTGCAGCGACCAGACTTCTCCAAGCAGTACGAGTACCTCAAGTACCGCCGCGTGCTCGTGGACTGGATGGCCGAGGTGGGGGAGACTCACTTGCGCATGCGCAAGGAGTACGTGCATGCCGCTGTGGGGTACCTGGAGAAGGTGTTGGCTCGCGACGAGCCGCTGCCACGCAAGGACCGGTTCCAGCTGCTTGCGCTCAGCTGTATGCGCATCTCGCTCAAGTTCCAGGGCACGGAGGAGGAGCTGCCGCCCATGGCCGAGTTCTGGGAGATGGGCAACCGCATGTACTCGTTCGACGAGATCAGCGACACGGAGGCAGACGTCTTCCAAAAGTGCGTGAGGATCTGTTCGTCATGTTCGTCCTAACGGCTCGGCTTGCCGTTACCCTCCTGCACTAGCTAAATTTCGCTGACCGTCCCCATGTGACTCTCTCTACAAACAGACTGGGCTGGAGACTTACCGTCGTGACGCCGGTGCACTTCCTGCAGCATTACATGGGCCAGACGGTGCTATTTGCAGACGACCGGCTGCTGGGCGCCGAGCTCGTGGACGAAGCGCACGGATACTTCTGCAAGTACGCCGAGTTCTTCGTGGACCTCGTGCTGCAGGAGTATTCGATGCAGGTGTATCGGCCGTCGGTTGTCGCTGCGAGTATTTTGGTGGCGTCCCGCAAGGCGTTGGGGATCACTCCACTCTGGCGGGACGAGTTGTCGGTGCTCACCGGCTACGACGAGAAACAAGTAGCGCCGTGCTTTCAAGCCGTCTGGGAACACTTTGAATCGACCTTCGGCCCTCGGGGCAAAAACTACGAGCGAGACGACTCCCCTACGTGCGTGGCGGACCTCTGAAGATGCCACTGGTCTGTCGCTGCCGCCCTCTCGACGTTCGTCGACGTGGTCTCTTCAAACGGAACTGCGGCGGCCGAGAAGGGAGCAGCAAATAGTTGTTAGGGCGTAGTCAAGTATTTATGTCGCGGCAAGCCTTTCCTGCTGGGTGCTTTGGCTTGTCTTGATCCAAGACGAAGCGCGCGTGACAGGAGAGGTGAGCGTTGGCGCTAGCGTGCGTGTGAGTTCCCTCCATGCGTCATTCAGTAGATTTACAAGCAGTTGGGCGAGCATCGATTCAATCAGGGCGAGCAAAGACGCCATCCACCTGCTCAACAGAAGATAAATCAACACAATGCCATCCATACTCATACAATTTCTACTTTTCAAACCAGTGGAGTTGCTTTATCGAGGGTGTCTATGAGTTTTTCGGCCGAACTACCGGTAGCGAGGGAACATCGTAATGCTCTATCGATGCGTAATTTATTAGAGAAGGCTTCGGGAAGTACAACCTGTGGTTTTTTCGAGCGCGCTCAAGACCACGGCAGCGAGCGATCCGAGTCGCCAATCTCCCCCCCTTTCACGCGATCCTTGACTTGCACGTCGTAGTAGCCAACCCCAGGACTCTCGCTCTTGGTAATGAACGAGTCGCGAGAAATGCGAGCACGAGACATCACCGCGCCACGAGAAGACAGCGACGTTCCCCCAGCCTCCGCAGCTCCCGTCGTGCTCGATGCATACTTTTGAGGCATGTAGTTGTACCGCTTGTTCAGATTCCGAAGCGCCGTGCCACGCGGAGAGCGACTGCCTCCTCGACGCGCAGACGTATTGGACGAGTTTGACGTGTACGACGACACCGATACGTTGTCGGCATTCGCGAGGGCTGCCGCTCGAGCACTGCGTGCACGCAAAATGCTCCCAGAACGAGCTACAGGCATGGATTGTGCCGAGTAGCCCGAGATAGATGACACGTTTGACGAAGTGTATGCCCCCGTGCCACCACGACGAGGAAGTCCAGCTCTCTGGTCAATCGCCTCCAAAACCTCGGGCGTTAGCCGAACGTTGGATCCACCACCGTTTGACGAAGGCGCTGCCGTTCGACGTGTACGGGAAGCGCCGTTTTGCTTGGGATGTTGCTTTTGCTGCTGCTGGCGGGGCACCACTGCTCCAGCCGACTCACCACCGCGCAAAGCAACTAGCTTCTCAGTACACCACTCGAGCTGACGAGCGATTTGCTTGGCCTCTTCGTGCTTGCGTAGGAGGGCAACCTTAAGCTGCTCGATTTGCTCGATAAGCTCAGTCTCAGCGCTGTGATCCACCTCATGCACCTCTGGTCCACTACGCTGGTTGGATTCCTTCGCACCAGGTTGTGCTGCCGCATGCTTCTCCCCTTCACCCTTCTGCTGATTATCCACGCCCAGCTGTTGCAGCGTATCGCCGCTTTTCTTTCTTCCGCGGCCACTGCCTCGACTGGTGCGGCTGCGGCTACTGCCATTGCTTCCGCTGCTCATCACGCTGCGGTGATCGAAAGACCCTCTGCGACATCCTCCCTGCTTTGGAGGATGCGTCGGGGGCGTAGCTGCCGATGTTTGCAATTGCGCCGGCGATCCTTGCTGCTGCGAGGCGTCAGGTGAGCCCTCAGGCGGCCCCTCCAACTCAGGTCCTCGAAAATGAATTTCCAACGGGAGCTGCGCGTTCTTGATGAGGTCGTGCACCTGACGCAGCCCCATGTCTTGAAGCGGCGTGCCGGCAATGCTGACGATGGTCACACCTGGCGATAACCGAGGGAAATGCGTCGCCGCACTTTTCGGGTATATGGTGCCCACCTCGGTGCTGCTGTCGTGTCCGCGCTTCATCGTAAACCCGAGCGGCAGCTTGTGGAACAGGACGCAGAACTCGCTCACCTCTCCGCCACTGGAGACACAAGCTATACCGGCTCCATTGGCACCGTTACGGACCGGGAGGGTCACGCCCAGCTCCAGCTCGTCACCGCTAGCACAGCACTCCCGGATTGGTGAACCAGCCACCAGGAACTCCTGCTTCTTGCGATGGAACACCACGTTGCACTCAGGCACTTGGCTGTCCGGGAAAGCAGCGTGGTAGGCCTCAGCGGCCGCTCCTAACAGCGCCTCACACGGCCACATAGGGCTAACGACGCAGCGTAAGGCGACTCCTACGATGTTGGCCACCACGAAGAACTCGTCGCCATTGCTCGGCGGCTGCAAGGACTTCTCGGCTGCGATCGACGCGGGTGCGGGCGGCGGCGTCTCGCCTGGTGAAGACATGTCAACGACAGGAGACAGCAATGCGTATGCGGCGGCGGTGGGCGGCGGCGCACAGGACGAAGACTGCGCCCTTGAGGAGCTATTCCTGAATGAACTCCACCCACCTGCGATTGAACCGGAGTCGAATATTGGCCAATGAGGAAGCAAGAATAGTGTAGCCATGTGCCAGACGGACGTCAGTGACGACAAGTTGAACTACACTTGCCTTTGGCTTGGCGGGGCCTAGAGCAACTTGCGGAAGGACAGCACGTCGAAGCAGGTGTCGCACACGCGGTCGGGCTTAAGCATGTGGAACTTGGGGATCGCGATCTTGTTGCTTGAGCAGTTGTAGCACACGGTGCGGCCGCAGTGCTGGCAATGGTGTCTGCGCATGGCCAGTCGGAACGTCGTGTGGCAGGACGAGCACTCCGTGGTCTGCTCGTCGCCGACCCACTCTGGGGGATGTGACAGGTTGCGCAGCACAGGCACGAGCATGGAGCCCTGGTTCGTGCTCTCCACGAGGTCCACCACACTTCGCCCTGCGGCGTCGAGCAAGTGCACGAAGGCGCCAGCGCTCACCAGAGCGACCGCCACGTCTTCGCTTCCTCGACCGACAGCTAGATGCAGAGCTGTGCTACCGTCAAGACTCTGCGCGTGGATATTGGCTCCGTGTTCAATCTGAGTAAAGCCGCAATAGATGGAAATGTTAGAAAAACACCCGAGAAAGCGCCAGACGTAGAGAGCCACTTACGAATGCGTTGATGAGCGAGGCTGGTCCGTTCTGATGCGAGCAGAATAAATGTAGCGGAGTGTAGCCGAACCAGTTGGCTCGGTTCGGATCTGCGCCGTTCTCTAGAAGCAGTTGCAGCATCTTTTGACACCGTTCGGACGGTGACATTGCAGCGAGGTGAAGAGCGGTGTTGCCCTTCAAATCTTCTTGGTTGATGTCAAAACCACTTGTCTCTTCTTGCTCCATTACGTTACTTCCCATGTTGCCAGCGTCGCCGTCACCAACAGCCTTCACCGTTTGCTGTTGCGGCTCCCCTGACTGTGTTCCTTCCATCGTTCCGTTAATCGAACTGGTTTGGGCAGAGGTTTCTGCTAGCTTTTTCGCCTTCGCAGCATCATTCTCGTGAAGAAGAACCAGCGTGACCGCAGTGTGGCCGTTTGCAGCAGCGTGGTGAAACGCGTTCTGGCCTTGGTCATCCACGATGTCTTGTTCCGCGCCATGGCGGATTAGATAGGCCACTACGGCCACATCTCCTCGCGCTGCAGCAACATGCAGAGGCGTCCGCCCTCGTCGATTTGGGATGTTGGCGTTTGTTCGGAACGCGTTGTTTAGCAGGACTTCGACAGTCTCGATATTTGCCGCGTAATGCAACGCCGTGTTGCCTTCCTCATCCGGTAAATTGGAGGCAGCACTGTGCTGTAGCAGCAGCTCCACGACCGCACTGTGGCCCTTTCGGCTCGCAATATGCAGAGGTGTCTGCTGATGTCCAAACTCCGCAGTAATCTCCTTATCGCCGTCTTTAAGCTGAGAGATGAGATTCACATCGGCAGCGTCCTTTTCAATCAGGATCTTGCAATGCCGAACATTTCCATTTGCACTCGCCAAAAAAATCAGCGGCACCTTGTCAGTGAGGAGGAAGAATGGCGCACTTTCATCGACAAGAAGGCGACGAATAATCGCATTGTTGCCCATCTTCAGCGCAGCAACAAGCGGCAAGTCGGTCTCATCGCTGCCAACACGATCCAGCGGCTCTCCAAGTCGCAGCAACTCGTTCACCACGCGACCGAGTTGATATCGAATCGCAACAACCAAAGGTGTATCAGACCGCAGGCGTAGGATCTCGCATAGTCGCTTCGTCGAGCACTGTCTACCCGTGTCGCTCTGCAAGAGCTCCTCAAACGCAGCTTCATCCATATGCTGAAGTTGCTTCAAGCACATGCTCTGCAGCTCATGCACAGCCTCAGTGCACCTCGACAACACTGAGCCACCAGCTTCCCCTTCTGCACTTAAAGACCGCCGACCATTTTGCGAAGACGGAGGGGTCACCGTAACAGGGTCCGACAGTTCTCTTCTCCTAGCCGTCAACGGGTTCGTGGCCAACACATTATCCATGAAAACCAGCACGTCCAATATTTTCTTCGCTAGTCTCCGCTGTGTCTCATCACCCGTCACGTCACCTTGAGCCTTTTCTTCCTTCTGCTCGCCACTCTCCAAGAGCAGAAAGCCCTCGATTCGCGTGACGCTAATGTCCACCAGTGACGGAACCAAGTAAACGAACGCTGCTCGCAGTAGCTGTAGCCAGAACTGCTCCTTGTAGATCCCCTCGCTCCCGTCTCCACCCTTTCCGTCTGCGCCCAGCTCGCCCGTGTACAGGAACCGCAGCATCGCGTGGAACACGCGGTAGGGCGTGTCCTGCACGTGGATCTTCAGCGGAAAGCGCACCTGACCAGGTATCTGACTGCTTTTGGCACGTAGCAGCGCAGCCTGGAACGCTCCGCTGCGCAACGCCAGCACCAGGCGATGCGCAGGGATGAGGTGGTCCGAGGAGCTCCTGTAGCCATCTCTACCGTCCGTCGCGCCGTCACCGCCAGCATCCGCCGGGAAGATGAACAGCACGTCGCTCAGGTGGTTGTTGGCGAACAGCTGCTTGACCTGCAGCAGGTCCGTCACAAGCGGCGCCGCATCCTCACTCTCCATGGTCATCTATCTGATGACCAAAGTCTAATTCTGCTTCAAGCTAAAAGAACATGGTGTACGTCACACCAAATGGTTTTTTACTCGCACTTAGCGGGGGAGTTCCAGAATGTGTACCCCATTGCCAATTAGTCAGAAGCCAGCCAAAAAGCAGGAAGATCCGAGCTAATATGGCGGAGCCCAACATGCCCATGCTGCGCCAGTCGTTGGAGGGGACGCTGTCGCCCTTCGCCGAGACGCGCAAGGGCGCCGAGGCCTACCTGAACACGCTATCCGCACAGCCCAACTACGTGCTGCTGCTGCTGCAAGTGCTGGAGAGCGCGGGCGAGAAGCAGGAAGTACGACTGGCGGCTGCGCTGCTGTTCAAGAACTTCATTAAGCACAACTGGGACCCGGAGAAGCAGGGCTGCGTGCCTTTAAACGAGAAGAACCTGGTCAAGCAGCACATTGTGGAGCTCATGTGCCGCATGCCCGAGACGCTGCAGAAACAGCTTATCGAGGCGCTCACCACTATCGGCGAGTACGACTTCCCCGCGCAGTGGGGGGACCTGCTTCCTCAGCTGGTCCAGAAGTTGCAGACCGAGCAGGACTGGAACGTGCGCAACGGCGTGCTCATGACGGCCAACACCATCTTCAAGCGCTTCCGCAACGTGTTCAAGTCGGACGACCTCTTCCGCGAGCTCAAGCACTGCCTCGAGGTCTTCCAGGAACCGCTGCTCGTGTTCTTCAAGGAGACGGGCGTCGCTCTCCGCGCTCCTGGCGTTGCTGCTGCCCAACAGGCGCAGATGATGACTGCGCTGCGGTACATGAGCCGCATCTTCTATTCGCTCAACTGGCAGGACCTGCCCGAGTTCTTCGAAGACCACATCTCGGAGTGGATGGGCGAGTTCCTCAGCTACTTCAGCTACGAGAACGCGGCGCTCACAGACGCCGACAATGAGGACGAGCCCGGCCCGATCGACCGTCTGCTCGTCTCCATCGTCGAGAACATCAACTTGTACGCGGAGAAGTACGACGAAGAGTTCAAGCCCTTCCTGCAGAAGTTCACCGAGGTCATCTGGAACCTGCTGGCCAACCGCATCACGCTCTTCCCCAAGCACGACGAGCTGGCCGCCAAGTGCATGAAGTTCCTGACATCGGTCGCGTCTCGCTCGTTCCATCGCGCGCTGTTCGAGTCACCACAGGTACTGACGGAGCTGTGCGGCATCGTCGTCACCAATCTGCAGCTGCGGTCGTCGGACGAGGAGCTGTTCGAGGACAACCCCATGGACTACATTCGCCGCGACATTGAAGGCTCGGATGGCGACAGTCGCCGCAGTGCTGCTCGTGATCTGGTGCGCGGTCTGCTCAGCAACTTCGACGAGGCTGTGACCCAAATCTGCATGAACACAATCCAGACTCACCTCCAGCAGTACAAGGCGGATCCTGCGCGGAATTGGGCGATGAAGGATGTGTCGATCAACCTGGTGATCGCCATCTCTGCAATGAAGCAGTCGCGTCTGCGTGGGGTGTCCGAAGTCAACAGTCGCGTGCCGCTGATGGACTTCTTTATGGCGGAGGTGCTCCCGGAGCTTTCAGCCCCCAACCAAGCGTCATTGATCTTGAAGGCCGATGCTATCAAGTTTGTTGCTACGTTTCGTAGTCAGATGCCAGTGGAGGTCATGGACCAGCTCTTCCCTCTATTGATGAACTGCATGGACCCTGCGCAGTTCGTCGTGCACACGTACGCTGCTGCCTGCCTCGAACGTCTTCTTACAGTGAAGGATCCGTCTGGCTCGCTACGTTTTTCCAAGGAACGGCTTGCACCGTACCTGGGGAAGTTGTTGGAGCACGTGTTTAACATCCTGGAGCAGCCAAATTACCCAGAGAACGATTACCTGATGAAGGTCGTCATGCGGGTGATGAACGTGGCGAAAGAGGACATCCTGCCGCTGACGGACATCGCAGTCAACAAGCTCACCAGTATCTTGAACCGCATTTGCGCCAACCCCAGCAACCCGTCCTTCAGCCACTACCTCTTCGAGTCGCTGTCCGTGCTGATCCTGAACGTGTGCAAGACAAACCCGGCGGCAACGGAGCGCTTCGAAGAGCTGCTCTTCCCGCCATTCCAGAAGGTGCTGACAAATGACGTTGAGGCTCTGTCGCCTTATGTGTACCAGGTGTTGGCACAAATGCTGGAACTTCGACCCAGCGGCGTTTCCGATGCGTACAAGAGCATGTTCCCAGTGCTGCTGAATCCTACGCTGTGGGAACGCGTCAGCAACGTGCCGGCTATCGTGAAGCTCATCGAGGCGTACATGCGCAAGGCCCCGAATGATGTGGCGCAGTCCGTGCAAGGAATCCTCGGTGTTTTCCAGAAGCTGATTTCGTCCAGGTCTACCGAGGCGAATGCCTTTTCGTTGCTGCGTGGACTTTTCGCCTTCATGGCGCGTGAAGCTTACGTGAACTTTCTGAACGAAATCGTCAAGATCCTGATGATTCGGCTGCAGACTCGAATGGCGGGACGGAACTCTGTGGGATACACGAAGGAGCTGGTTTACACGGTGTCAGTGCTTATCGCGAAGCTTGGGCCGGACACGTTCCTGGCGGCTCTCGAGTCGCTTCAAAAGGGAATGTCGACGATGTTCCTCAAGTCGGTCTGGCTGACGTGCAATGCGCGCGGTCGGGGTCCCGCGGAGCGAAAGGCTTGCGCTATTGGCCTGACCCGGTTGATGTGCGAAACGGAGCTTTGCGTTGCGAACTTGGATCTGTGGACTGAGATGCTGGCCGCAGCAGTAAATGTGCTCGTGGAAGCAGGAGAAGGTGCTGCTGCAGTCAAGGACGAAGACGAATCGTTGCTTGAACTGGAGCAGACGGGTTACGAAGCAGGATACGCCAAGCTGTTTTTCGCGTCGGTGGTGCCGCTTGACCACTTGCAGGAATACCCGGCGCCTACACGCTACCTTGCCGAGTCGATTGCCAAGTTGTCGGCCTCAAAACCAGGCGTGGTAAGTTCCTATCGTCTTTTTTCTTCAATTTGCGAGCTCATCAACTGACATGTGTGTTGTGTAATTATCTCCTTTTCCAGCATTTGGCATATGCACAAACAAAGCTGCCTTCGCCCGCCACGTTGACGACGCTGCAGTCGTATTTCGCGCAGAACAACGTGCCATTCCAGTAGGTTGGGTAACAAGGAGTGATGGGACAAGCTTGATTGTCCCGAGATACCCTAGCAATCTCAAGCGGGTGGGAACTGCCGCCTCGCATGCAGCAGGACTTCACCACAAGACTGTAGTAGAACTTCTGTGTTCATTTCTTGCTCTATGTAGGGTTTACAAAGGAAAAGAGCCCGAAGACCCCCACCAAGCTCAGTATGCTTCGAGCGATGAGGAAGCCAAGACAAAGCCTGACGACCCGAAGCATTTCCTCGGTCCTTCGTAAGGGGACCCATTCGCCCTCAAGAGGGCTCATTGTAATACGACTGGTTCCCTCGTTCAGCCAAGCAGTTAGGAGAGATTCCCATCTCTTACTGCGGAGCGTTGTACATGTCAATGCTCTCCTCAGACTGCGGGGTGGAGATCGTGCGGTTGAACGGCGTGAAGCCCATGTTCTTGGCCTGCATGCGGGCGTCGCAGCGCTCAGCGTGCAACCGATCAAAGTACGCCTGGTTGACGTCGCCCGTGACGTACTCGCCGTTGAAGCACGACGAGTCGAAGGTCTCGATGGCCATGTTCTCCTGCCGCACGCAGTCCTCAAGGTCTTTGAGGTCTTGGTAGATCATCCACTCGCAGCCGATCTCCTTGGCCACCTGAGCCTCGGTCTTGTTGAAGGCGATCAGCTCCTCCGTCGTGGGCATGTCGATGCCGTAGACGTTGGGGTGGCGGATGGCCGGAGCAGCCGACGCGAAGTACACGGCCTTGGCGCCGTTCTCGCGCGCGATCTGCACAATCTGACGCGACGTGGTGCCGCGTACGATCGAGTCGTCCACCAGCAGCACCACCTTGCCCTCGAACTCGGAGCGGAGGGCGTTGAGTTTCATGCGCACCGTCTTCTTACGCGCGATCTGGCCAGGCATGATGAACGTACGCGCGATGTACCGGTTCTTGACGAATCCCTCCCGGTAAGGGATGTTGAGGGTCTGTGAAGCCTCAAGCGCCGACGTGCGGCTTGTGTCAGGGATGGGGATAACCACGTCGATGCCGTGGTCGGGGCGCTCACGACGGATCTTCTCGGCGAGCTTGGCGCCCATGTTGCGACGCGCCTGGTACACCGACACACCGTCGATGAACGAGTCGGGGCGGGCGAAGTACACGTGCTCGAAGATGCATGGAGACAGCTTGGCGTCCGGCACGCACTTGCGCGTGGTCATCTCACCGTTCTGCTTGATGACCATGGCCTCGCCGGGGGCGAAGTCACGCTCCGTCTTGAACTCGAGCGTGTCGATGGCCACGCTCTCGGACGCCACGACGTAGTCTGTGCCGTGCTGGGTCTTGCGCGTGCCGTACACAAGAGGACGAATGCCGTGCGGGTCGCGGAAGGCCACGATGCCGAAGCCGTTAATGAGCACGACGGCCGAGTAGCCACCGCGGCAGCGCTTGAAGACACCCGTGACGGCGTCCAGCACCATCTCCGTGTCCAGCGGCTGATCCACGCGCTTGAGCAGCTCGTCAGCCAAGATGTTGAGCAGCAGCTCCGAGTCCGAGTCCGTGTTGACGTGGCGGAAGTTGGTGTTGGCCAGCTGGTCCACGAGCTCGTGTGAGTTGGTGAGGTTGCCGTTGTGCGCGAGCGCCACGCCGTAGGGCGAGTTGGTGTAGAAGGGCTGCGCCTCCGAGCTGGAGCTCGAGCCGGCCGTCGGGTAGCGGCAGTGGCCGATGCCCATGTTGCCGCGCAGATTCAGCATGTGGTTCTGCTTGAACACGTCGCGCACGAGGCCGTTGTCCTTGCGCAGGAACAGGCGCTTCTTCTCGCACGTCATGATGCCGGCGGCGTCCTGGCCGCGGTGCTGCAGCACGGTCAGACCATCGAAGATCCCCTGGTTGCAGTGCTCGTACTTGTTGGCGAGCAGCAACGCGATGATGCCGCACATGGTGAAGGAGGCGGAGGTGAAGGGGAGGATGAAGCGGAGATGCCAACTGACGGCAGTGCTTCGAGTGGCTGCCAGAATAACATCTTGCACTTTGTATGCCCGGAATAACGGTTGGCGTGTTTCGATCAGGCACTGGCTGCGAGCGATTGGCCGGCAAATCCTCCAATCGCGTGCTGCAGCACATCCTGGTTGCCCATTGGCCGAAAAGGACTTTTTGATAATTGATGGCACTATTCCGATAATCTGGTTGAAGAGGGTACTGTAAGAATGCCGTTTGTGAGATCTTCGCCAGCTACATTACTCCCTAAGAACTAGTATGGCAGCATCCGACGGCGATTGGTCGCCTTGGGTTGCTAAGGGGCCAAGCTAAAATATATTTTTTCAACATATTTTCAGCACCGCCCCCTGATATGTCATACTGAGTATCTTATGCTATCGCGTAGTTTATCGAATTTCCCGAAAGGAAGCTCCGAGGCGGTGACACCTCTCGACGGTAAGAATCGCCACACTCTGTGGTAAAGGACAAAGTGTAGAGCTCTTTGCTGATGCTGCCCGCCGTCGTGCCTTCGTCGTCATTGCTGTGACGCCAGTGAAGCGGCTGCGACGAGTTCCACAAGGCAGTGGCAAGTGAATCACGTAAGCAAGTTATCCCAGTGTCCAATGGTGTCGCAACGTGCTGGCCGCGAGAAGAGAGGGCCACGACAACTTCATCCTACGCAGTGCAATTACCCTGGCGGATGCAGCAACGACAGAACGACGAAGGTTAATGGCGAGCTTCATTGGCTTTGCAGTAGCCATCGGGACCACCAGAATGCCCTGCAGCGCGCTCGATACAAGCGCGTCGTACGCAGCAAGAACCGCAAGGCTAGATCGAGCTCTGCTGCACCTGTGAACTTGCACAAGAAGCGTGCGAGTCGCAAGGCACCCAGCATTGTGGAACGCCGCCAAGCGCAAACGAATTTGACAGGCGTGGAAAACAAGGAGAGAGCATCCGAAGCATCGACGGAGCCGTCAAACTAAGAAACTTTGCTTCCTGAAGATGCACCTTCGCCTGAAAGTTCGACGCAAGTGGCCTCGGTTCCAGACGCGAGTCATCTGTCGCAAGCTACAGCTACCTCTCCTGAGCAACGCTGCCCTTGCAGCACAAACAACACGATTCAAGAGCCAAGTGCAACCCCGATGGTTAGCGCACCTGCGAACGCTTGCGTGACGGGAATGGCATGCTACCCAGTCCAAAACCATCCGCCGATTTACGCGCTCCCAGGCCAGCAAGTGTTTTACGTGCTGATGCAAGCTGTTCAGATGCCCGAAGTGCCGAGGA
Source organism: Phytophthora crassamura (assembly GCA_033557995.1). NCBI lineage: Eukaryota > Oomycota > Peronosporomycetes > Peronosporales > Peronosporaceae > Phytophthora > Phytophthora crassamura. The sequence continues at coordinate 5,391,808 of JAUCED010000004.1, forward strand.
GTCAACTGCATGGGGATGGACCCAGCGCAGGCTGCGCACGGTACGATCCAGTCCTAGCTCGGGCTAACAACGTGGTGGATCAGCCGTGGCCATCTCGTGGACAGCAGTTCGTTTTTCCTGTTGCGATGATGCAGAGTGCTGTCGCTTCGACCCCACAACCAATTTTGGTACCGCCGACCACACTGCCTACTTTCGGTGCCGCTCATTTGGGAGGAAGTATGGCTGCTTCGTTGCAAGTGGGTCCCACCATGACAGGAAATCGCGATTCTGATACCTCGTTGCCTACCAGCATCGACTTCAATGGTTCAAGCGACCACCAGTCTATCCAAGAGCTCTGAACGCGCCCGTCCCGCTGACAATTGTACCTGCGCAATGAAGACCCAAGAAGTGCTGCAAACAGTGGCGTAGGTAGCGATCCAGCAATGAATTCGTATGTGTAGCGTAGTTAAACTTGAGGATGTTTTTTTCTTTGAGTTTGTTGCGTTAGAATGATGTTTCGTTTAAGCTACAGACCCTCTTTATTGCGTTAATCACATTCAACCTGTACTAATGATCACTTTGTGGGCACCATACAGTGCCCATCTCCGACTGGTCTCAGCTGAGATGCTGTCACTTGCTGCAGGATAGTCGTCGTGGTCGACAACCTCCGGCACTCGCGCTGCGAAGAATGTGTGCGCGGTAAGGCGCGCCGTGCGTGTCGAGCTGCGCCTACAGCACGCCAAAGTTGAAACGCATTGACGGATGACCTGTATCTGCCGCCACCAAGGATCAACTCTGGCTCCAACCATCAACGATCCCTCGCCTCGGGCATGGGACCCTCTTGGGAGCGGTGTAGTAGTCACCAAGTCAGCCGATAGCACCATGTTTTCGTGGCTTGAGGTCGAGGGCACTCGCTGTGCCGAAAAATAAGTATTAAAAGTCTACTCGACGAAACCGAGTCCGATTGCGAACGTACCGAGCCTTCGGATGAACGGAATGCTCGAGTTGGTTAGTCCTCCTGTAAGTCGTCACGGCCATCACACCAGTAGCGACGGGAGATCGCTTTCGATGATCTGTGCAGGACCGGAGAACTTGTTGCGGGTCAGGTGCTTCATGCTTGCGACCTGTTTGATCTCCTCCACGAAGCCGGACGTGCGCTACTTGGAGGTACACATCGAGCTCTTCACGCGTTCCGTCGTCACCATCACGCATTTGACACCGCTGCCATGCAATACCTACGGGCGGGAAGCTCCGCCGTCTCCTTGAAGCCGCGCTAGCGAGGAGCGATGGATCCGTTGTGTGCAGTTGCAACTGCTTTCATGCAACGCACGATTGGCATGGCTGTCTCCGCAGTTCGGGCAACAGCATCCAAAACTCGTTTTTCTTCGCGCTGGAAGTTTGTAGTATTTTTGTGAGTCGCGGTGAGCTTTTCCAGTGTTAGTCGGTGGGTAATAACTAACGAATTACGGTGTTTGATGCGCGACAGAGCAACATACGTGAACGCTATGCTTGGGATAGAATTTAAATGAAAAACTACAAAGGCGCAAGTAAGACCCTGTACCTTATGAACAGTCATCGCATACGCTAATCTAAGTGGAATACCTCGTCGAACTACACGGATATCACTCGATGCTTTCCCCCAAAGAAATTTCCTTAGGTACTATTTATGCAATATTTGGAACTCCTTCCAGAAGTGAAGGTCCTAAGTATGATCTTTAATCTGTATGAGAACGATGGGCAGTTCGCTACCGACACAAACGTGAAGTCGTACACTACGGCGTTAGTACCATTGCATAACCCCGCCGCTTGCGCCATGTTAAACGTCAGCGTTGCAGGGGCCCCAACACACAGTTTGAGCTTGTTGGCAACAACTCTGTCATGTCAGAATTAATGTTTTGTGCGTCTTTCAAGAGAGCTTGCACCGTCCCGACAGGAATGTCACGTTTTGTTGTTAAACGTTTCTGCTGCACAAAATGCTGCTATTTCACGTTTACAATCGGCATATTTGCCGAAGAGAGGCTTTTATCGTTCGCGCAGTCGACGTCAACATTTTTGTAAGCGATGTGTTTAGCTCTGCTTGTCCATTCTGGTGTTGGTATCGTCTGCAAGCACCTAGTATTGAAGAGGTCTATATGAGCTTGAGTTGGTGCTTTTTACCTCAATCGACGAAGGGCACTAAACCATTCAGGATCAAGTTTCCCTCTATTTTGGCTAGTAAGCATGCACACGTTTGATATACCTTTCCAAATCTCTCGCCCTCGACGCTGCACTTCATTTGTAATCTTAGCTAACGGAGTTGATAGTGAGCTAGGAACCACTGGGTCTAACTGGGCAGCATCTCCAGTAAAGTATACATCTCTACCCCCAAACAGTTCATCGGAATGACTTGGCCAAATTTCTCTCATCCGCCTATCTATCCAGTACAGCATTCCACATGATATCGAGCTGAACTCGTCAATGATGACAAGATGAACATCCTTAAACTGTTGTTGCATTCGTTTTAGCTTCGCTGGGCCAGTTTTTGTATCCGTTAATGATTTATATGGAACTGAAAACGCTGACTTTGAAAAAGATGCAAATAAAAATGCGGAGCATATCGTCATTCCTTTTATATTAAAGGCAGCTGTTCCTTGATGAGCTAGTAGCACTACTCTTTTTGATGACCGACGAGTTGCACTATGCTCACCAAAGACGTTGTGCATATCCTTGACGATATGTCGAATTAACCAGCTTTTACCAGATCCTCCTTCGCCATTAATTATCATATGGAGAGGTTTACAAAACGAATATGTAGGACGCTTTGAATCGAGTTCGCGACTGCTTCATCGCTAGCGCAAACGGAACCCACTGAGACTCGGCCATTGATTCAGGAATGCGTTCTGTATCCTCATTTCCAGCAATCGGATAGCGAGTAACCCGACGTCTGTCTTTTGTCGCGAAGAAATGTACCCCCTAGTGTTCTCAAGTCCTTTCGCTCTTTTACCCATGGCTTCAAACAGACTTTAAGAAAATCCCGGGCTTTGTCAACTATCTCAGATGAGTACTTTTAGCTTTCCACGCCACATCGCTATTACTAGCATTCTCTGCTCCGACCGGGTTCACTTCACCCATTTGATGATCCTCGCCGACAGCATTATTACTGATAAACACGTATTCAGATGGTGGCAACGATGACATACTACATGCTTGGCGTGAGCTCTTAAGGAGATCAAGTTTATGCTGCCGAACTAACTTGGCATTCGATTCTTCTTGTAACTCTCAATCAAGCTGCATTTCTTGTACTTCGAAGAAGCGAGCAATGCACTCTTCATCGGGTTTTAGGCAAGTCTTCTAGAGAGCGCCATGGCACATAAAGAAATACCTCAGAGAAGCAAAAGCCCGGACTTGCTATGTTGGGTTGCATCCACGGAGACTTTTGTACAACCACCGCCTTCATTCTCCGTTTATCCATCCGCACGATTCCAGATTTCACTATGATTTACCCGCTCACCAATTGAATCTATTGCTTCGAACTCTTCTACGAACGTAGCAAAACTCATACTCTCGAACATTGTGTGCAGCGGGGCTGCTGTAGCTTTAGCGTCAGAGGAAGACACAGACTCAGAGAGTCTCTAGTAATATTGATAGCTTGCAAACTCTATACGAGAGTTTGCACGAGTACCTTAATATAGCTAATTAAGGACTCCAAGAGACAGAAATACCTTAAACAAGGCTAGTGAACTCTTAGGCTTCAAATGTGAACTGAATGTATTGTTGTTTATCGCGGCAGAGCCGCCTGTTGTTTGTATGTATAGGACTCACTATCTATCATAGTAGAGCCTAGTCAAATGCATATCCAGTGGCTGTGAGCCACCCACTCCTATCTGGGGTGACCCACGTAACATATGTGTGGAAGCCACTTATGTGTGGCACCTAGCTTGTGTGCATCACACTATTCAATGTAACCCCGTTACACCCTCCCCCACCAGACTGTGGACACCACGTGTACGCACTCGTCATCATCTCGATTGAGAAGTCTCGACGGCAACGGCCAAGTCGCTTGCCCTCACGAGAGCCCGCTCCAGAACTTTCCAAGTTCAACGAGCACATGGCTCGGAGTCCGCAGGCGTCTTGGTCACTCGACAACAAGAGCGCGCTCGCGTCCCCGGCACCTAGTGCCCCAACGTCCGACCGTAAGGTCTCACCGCGCCCCGCGTCAACGCTCTCGGTGAGAGAGTATCACGCCCTGCAGCAGAGCCGTCTTGCGCTTAGCTCCGAGAGCCCCAGCAGCGCGAACATGGCCCGCCGTGCGGCAGATGACCTCTTTGAGGGCCTCGAGGAGGGGGAGGAGGACGAGGAGCTGGACTACAGCTCCGACACGCCGATGCCTCAGCGAGAGGACTCCCCGCCACCTGCGCGTCCACGCTCGCCGGAGCAGCAACGCCGGGTTCCCAACCCTTTCGTGGATCGCGAGACCACAGCACTTCGTGCTTCGTCTGGTCTGGAGACAAACGAGATCTCCAACGACCTCGACGAGGCTCAAGAGCGTCAGCTCGAGGGGCAAACTGCCGTTCGTTCGCAACGACCTGAGGCGCGACCGCTAGTAAGCTCTCGACGAGAGTATGGCTTCGTGCCGCTCAACCCGGTGGAGCGCTTGAAGCAGTTTGGCTCGGGGCCATTGCAGAATTGGCGAATCGGGCCGGCGGCCAGTACCAGCGACCAGGTCGCTACGCGTACTGCTCTCCGAGAGAGGCTTTTGTCGCCGCAGCAGACCACTCCGGAGGAGTATGGGACTCGCTTGTCCGATCAAGCCCGTGGGGCTTCAGTCCCCGCGATGCGGACTATTCCGGTGGTGCTCGGTCCGGGAGAGCTCCTCCACGAGGACGACACTCAATTCACGAGCTGGGTTCATCGAACCCGCCGTCTCTCTTCGCTGGAGGCTCTCCAGTCTAGCTTCGACGAAGCTGATGTGCGCTTAGAGCGCCGACTTCGCTTCGATTTCGCGAAGATGAAGACGAAGCGTCAGGCGGCCGCCTCCTGGTCGCTACAGTCCCTCGGACTCGGCTCCTCTGCTCTTAAGAGCGCTGCAGGAACTCACCAAGGTGAGTCGACGGCTGCAGCAGCCCGGGATCAACGCTTGAGCTCAGCGTATGATCCCTCAGCTCCCCTGCCTAGCGGCGGGAAGCGTGAGGCGACCGACTTCGCGGTCGCGGGCTCGCAGAGCGCCTTCGATCGCGGCGATCAAAAGCGTCCACGACGTCAGGGCAGTCTTGCCGGAGGGGTACCTCAAACTCCCACGAGTTTTCTGAGTGCGGGTACCCACGCCACTTTACCAAATATTGGTTATGAGCGTCGCGTCGACGACGCTTTAGGATACGCTCCACATGAAAGTGGCGGTTCCCCTGCTCGTCGAGCAGCGCCGGCGGCGCCCGTGTCCTCGCACGGTGAGGAGCCTGTCCGGCCTGAGGAGCTGGAGAGCTTGGAGAGATCGCTGAGCGACGTGCGTCAGATCCTGGAGCGCCATGGGCGGAGGCTTGATCAAGCCGAGAGGGAGTCTGACACCACCGTGAATGAGATCCGCGATCTCCGGGAACGTCTCCAGTGGTGTAAGGCTGCTGAGTCGGCGACTCAACGCCTGGCGCGCCTTGAACAAGGTTTCGCGCGGCTGGAAGGTCAGGTCGACCTGTTGCTGCGACTTCAGCAGGGCGCCGTGGCTCCGCCACGTTGGGCGCCAGCTCCTGAGAACCCACATGGGCCGGGTCCCGGTACGGCTTGAGCAAGCCAACGTAGAACACGGGGTGCGTACGCATCTTCTTCGGAAGATTGAGCGTGTACGCCAGGCCCTTCTTGGCCACGACCGTGAACGGTCCCACGAAGCGCGGGCGCAACTTGGTCTTGAAGACCGCAGACACTGCATGTGTAGGTAGGTTTTTAGCGTTAAGCAACACTAGGTCCCCGACCTCATAACTCTCAACATTGCCTCTGCCTTTAGCATCCGCATGTTCTTTCTGTTTGTCTTGGCTATCAGCCATTGCGTCACGTACGTGTCGAAGGACACTTAGACGCGTTGACAGGAACTCGTCAACCTGTTTACGAACAGTGAGTGGGCTGACATCAGCAAGCCGATTGGCTATCTCTCCCCCACCAAGCCCAGGACCACGGGGTGGCAGCGTCAGCGGGACGCGCGGGTGGGTGAGGCCGTTCACGTAGAACGGAGTGTAGCCCGTGGAGGCATGCACAGCGTTGTTCAACGCAAACTCGACGAGTGGAAGCATAGCGCTCCAACGCTTCGGCGTTTCAGCGCAAATGCTACGAAGAATGTCTTCGACAACGCGATTTACGCGCTCAGTCTGACCGTCGGTCTGCGGATGGTCCGCTGTGGACATGTCCAACTTGGTGCCAAGCACCTTAAAGACAGCGTCCCAAAACTTCCCAGTGAAGCGGGGGTCTCGATCAGAGACAATCGATGCGGGCAGCCCATGTTGGCGGAAGACCCGATCGAGAAACAGCTTCGCTGTCCCTTCACCGTCCACGGTGTCCGGCACAGCCGCTAGATGAGCCATCTTGCTCAGACGGTCAACGAAGACCACGATGCCCGTGTTGCCTTCCGAGTCCTTTGGAAGGCCAAACACGAAGTCCAAACTCATGGACTCCCAACACCCAGAGGGTACAGGCAAGCTTGCCAGCGGCGCGGCCGCATGCGGTGAGGGCTTCACCCGCTGACACGTCTCACACGTGCGCACGTACGTGCTCGTCCACTTGTACAGCTTGGGCCACCAATAGGTCCGGCTCACAGAGCTGTAGGTCTTCTCGCGACCGAGGTGGCCGCCAAGCGGTGTATCATGCGCCTCGTAGAGGATACGATACTTCAAATCCTCGTCATGAGGGACCACGACTCGAGGAGTGTCCTCCGCACTCGTGCTGTAGTACAGCAGACCGTCAGCGACGGAGTAACGGTGCAGGCTCGCGCGCAAGCGCGCCGACAATGTCTTGTCCGAGTTTTCAAACTCCTTGCTCCCAAGAGCACGCAGCAGGGCGACACACATGTCGTCTCGCGCATACGCAGCGCGTATCAAGTCCGTCACCGACGAGGTCACCATCGTGACATGAGCAAGCTCATAGTCTGGTCGCCGTGACAACGCGTCTGCAAGACCATTCTGCCTGCCAGGCTTGTACTTCACCTCGAAGTTGTACTCCGCGAAGAAGGACAGCCAACGGGCCATCCTTTGCGAGAGGTGAGGCGACTGGGTCGCAGTGTTAGTGACGCATGATCAGTGAAGATCACAAACGGCTTAGAGCCCAGCAGGTGAACCCTGAACTTGACGAGAGCATACTTCATCGCAAGTAGCTCCTTGTCATGAACTGGATAGTTCTTCTCTGCAGCCTTAAGCTGGCGAGACTCAAACGCTATCACGCGTTCACGCCCTTCGGCGTCTGCTTGAAGCAGAGCACTGCCTATGGCAAAGTCCGATGCGTCACAGACGACACTGAAAGGACGTTCAGGGTCTGGCAACGCCAGGATTGGGGCATGAAGGAGACTCTCCTTGACTGCTTCGAAAGCATCTTGATGCTCGGTGTTCCAACACCAGTCCTCATCCTTCTTAAGGAGATTGGACAATGGCCGAGCCATCTCAGCGTAGTTCGCGCTGTACTTGTGCAAGTAGTTGGCGAGGCCAAGCCACTTGCGTAAGTCCTTCTGGTTCTTGGGAACCGGCCAGTCAACGATGGCCTTAACCTTAGCAGGATCTGCTCGAAGGCCGCGCTTCCCAACGAAGCATCCTAAGAAAGGAATTTCTTCAGCGCCGAAGATGCATTTTGATGCGTTAGCATACAGCTTGTTGGTGCGCATGCACTCGAGCACTGCTCGCAGGTGGTCAATGTGGTTCTCCACGTCAGACCGACCGTGCTCCGCACGACTGTGGACGAAGATGTCGTCGAAGTACGTTTGAGCAAACGCCCGCAGGGGCCTGAAGAGCTGCGTCACCAGACGATTGAACGTCGCAGGCGCGTTCGACAGCCCTTGGGGCATGACTAGCCACTCCCGGAGCATACCGCTCGGAGTGCTAACCGCTGTCAGCGGAATGTCACTCGCTCGCATGAGCAACTGGTAGTAACCATCGACCAAGTCGAGCGCACTGTACATCGTGCAGCCAACCATATTGTTCTGCAGAACATCCTTCCTAGGAATCGGCGTCTGTGCCGGAATGGTGGCAGCGTTGAGCTTATTGAAAGCATGAACGATACGCCACTTGCCATTAGGCTTTCTGACACAGAACGTAGGCGTCGAGTGCGGAGACTTGCTCTCACGCACCATGCCCGCCGCGTGCTTGGCACTGAAGAACGCGTCAATGACGTCGCACTGCTCCTTCGGTAAGGGCCACTGCCTCGTTACGCAGTATTTGGTTCCAGGAACCAAGTCAATCTCATGACGGACACCTCGATCCGGAGGTAAGCCAGTGGGCGGGTCATTCGAGACCACATCCTGGAACTCCTTAACCAAAGGATAGAACGGATCCGATGGGTCCTTCAGGATCGAAGATCCACTTCGCGCACTGAGTGCCTCCTTCGTGTCCTCAAGGACAGCTTCATCCATAAGCGACGAGGAGTTCAATTCCTCCTCCGGTCGTATCATGACCACTTCGGCGAGCGCGCCAGCCTTTAAGGCATCCCCAAAGTCGGGAATGGACATCTCGTCCAGCTCTAGCAGAGCAGCCACCGTCGGAATAGCCTCGAGGCTGACGTTGCCCTCGGCTTCACCAGTCACTCCATCAACGAGTGTGTATAGCTGCTCGCTATCATCGTCCACGACGGACACGTCCTGTACCAGGACCGACGCCTTGCGTCTCGCGTTCGCCATCAGGGGTCGCTGTCGCCTCCGCGCGGAAGAGGTACGCCTCGGAGAGGCCAGCGTGTTCAGACTGAAAGTCTCGTCAGGTGTTGCCACCTCTTGCTGCTCTGATTGAGCCGGCGTGGAGCCGCAACGCTCACAGCCCTCGCCCAGTGGATTAGGTGCCACTCCACCCGCATCGTCAGGGTCCTCCCCTTGATGCCTCGGCTCACAGCCGACCACGCCATCAGTGGCATGCAGCGATGCTGTGCTCTCGTGACGAGCATCGCTCAGCGGGTTACGTGCCGCTCCACGCGCATCACTAGGGCCATGCCCAAGATGCCTCGACGAACTGTCGACCATGCCATTACCGGCATGCAGCGATGCTGCGCTCAAGCCACGAGCATCGCTCAGCGGGTTACGTGCCGCTCCACGCGCATCACTAGGGCCACGCCCAAGATGCCTCGACTCAGTGTCGACCCCGCCATTACCGGCAGGCAGTGATGACTCACAGTAACTCGGAGTCTCACTCAGTGGGTTACGTGCCACTCCACGTCCAGCCCACGAGCAGTGCTCGGGACTCGCGTCTTCGACGCCAGTGTCCATTAACTCGGACACTCCAATGTCCAGCACATTGACCGACTCGGTCCAGTGCCCGCGCCAATAGCGCTTTTGCTTCCTAGCAGAGGTGGGTTCATGACTCGCCAATGCTCCCCTAGGAGGCAAGCGCGTAGCGCCTAAGGTCTTCGACCGCCAGTCGATCCATGGTTCATGGCACTCCAGCCATGCCATGCCGAGGATGAGGTCGTACCTCGAATCCAGGTCGATGACCAAACAGCGTTCAACGCTATCGAAGTCCAGAAACTTCACGCCCAGGTTCACAGGAACCTTGGGCACCGTGACACGGGTCCCCGTCGCAAGACGGACGGTGACGATGTCACTTGAACGCGCCTTCAGCGCCTCAGCGTACTGCTGACTTCCTTCCATCGTGGAGCGCCGAGCATAGTTGCCCGACGCTCCGGAGTCGATAAGGATCTTCCATGGCTTCTCGAAGCCCTTCACGGTCGCTTCCACGACCAGCAAGCCCGGCTTGCATACACGTCCCGTGTTGTTAGAGAGCACGGTGCTCTTTGGGGCTAAGCCCTGCCGACCTCCTCCCTGAGGCTCAACAGAACTCAGTTCTTCTTCCCCAGCAGGGCGCCCCGCGCCTACTGGGACTTGGCGTTTCCCCGCCCCGAGCCAGGCTTCTGCTCAGAAGCGGAGATTCGGCTCGACGGAGCCTGGCGCTGCTTGCGCAGCGGGCAACCCGGACGCAGGTGTTGCGTGCTGCCGCACACATAGCATCGACGGATGCCGATACGCTGCTCAGCAACCTGAAGCTCGGCTTCCTCATCTTCAGCGTAGCTGAGGTCCATAGGCATTGCGCCATTGGACACATCAGAAGCTCCGGAAGAGCTGGCTTGGGAAGCCGTCCAACCAAGTCGCGACGACTTGAAGTTGAACTCGGCGTTCAACGCCACGTTCACGGCTTCCTCAAAAGAGGTCGGGTGAACACGGAAGACTTCCGTCCTGGCCACGCCAGTGCGAAGGCCTTCCATGAAGACGGTCACCGCGACCACTTCAGGAAGAGGATCCGCCGCCATGCCGGCGAGAAGAGTTCTCAACTCCTGGACGAAGTCCAACAATTCCTTCTTACCCTGACGGGTAGACAGGAAGCGTGACCTCACGCGATACGCCTGGTTAGGCGGCGAGAACACTCGCGAAAGCTGGGCCTTCAGCTGATCCCAAGAAGGGAACGCAGTGTCCACAGACGTGCCACACGTCAGGGCCCACTCTCGCGCTCGGCCACCGAGCTTGGAGATCGCAAGCGCCACGCGCTGCTGCTCGGTCTTGAGCATGGCGGACGCCATGGCCATTTCGACCTCTCTGATCCAGAGCAAAAGGCTTTCGCCTTCCTTGCCCTCGAAGGTCTTGACGCTCACCATGAGCGGTTTAGCTCGTGGAGCATCGTCCGATGCAGGCCTAGGCGTCACAGACGCCGCGGCCGCAGTCATCTTCTGCTGGACGTGCTCCAACAGAGCATTCTCATACTGAGAAAACGCCTCCAGACGCGCGTTCACCGCGTCGGGGCCTTGCGAAGCAAGATGGGCCACACCTTCCGGGCCGATCAAGGACATCAGCTTATTAAGCCCGTCCTGTTGGTTCGGGGGTAAGTGGGCAAATTGCTCCATCCTCACAGAGGGACAGTCGTAAGACTCAGGTGTCGGATTGACTACAAGTGCTACCAAGTGCAGCGGGGCTGCTGTAGCTTTAGCGTCAGAGGAAGACACAGACTCAGAGAGTCTCTAGTAATATTGATAGCTTGCAAACTCTATACGAGAGTTTGCACGAGTACCTTAATATAGCTAATTAAGGACTCCAAGAGACAGAAATACCTTAAACAAGGCTAGTGAACTCTTAGGCTTCAAATGTGAACTGAATGTATTGTTGTTTATCGCGGCAGAGCCGCCTGTTGTTTGTATGTATAGGACTCACTATCTATCATAGTAGAGCCTAGTCAAATGCATATCCAGTGGCTGTGAGCCACCCACTCCTATCTGGGGTGACCCACGTAACATATGTGTGGAAGCCACTTATGTGTGGCACCTAGCTTGTGTGCATCACACTATTCAATGTAACTCCGTTACATTGTGTCAGTCGGTCTGTTCATGTGTGCTCTCTCAACAGGCTCAATTCGAATGGCCTCTTCGCTGGACGAATCTGCAATATCAGCAAGGGTTTCGAACTGGTGGGGGTCTATGCGGTAGAACGGAGGTGGTGGCGCATCACTTTAACTTTTTGAATCAACCGAGATTTCCTATGCATCAGCAGGTTTCGAAGCAATATATATATTGCTTCCGGCGCACCGACTTCGCGAACAGAAAGGGTAGCGTTAGCGACGCGTTTCAGAATGGAATGGTAGGCAAGATTCGTATCACACCGCTGGATCGCTTTGGCAATCACACGTCTAAACCGGAGGGTGTCAGGCTCCGCTTTGCTAACATAGGCACCGGCGTATTCGGTTGCTCCATACGAATTTCCAATCAGCTGCAAGTCCATGTTTGCACGCCAGCACGACAGCAAGCGGGGTGAGTAGTTGTTTATGATTGACACCTCATGCTTTAGGTGTACTTTAAGGGATGGAGTTCCATCCGTCCCAACGCTCATTTCTATGACAGTCCGTGCCTGAAGGTTTTTGGGGTACCCAAAGCGGCATTCTGAGCTCTTTTTTCTGCATGATGAATTTGCAAAACATTCGTGTTGCTGTACGCGTTGTACCAGCCTCGATAAGTGCACGTCCATTCGTCGGTTTCGACATCTCGTGGTCTCAGTGCTAATATATCAATGTTATCCGCTCGGTGAGCAATACATGTCGAGCACGAACACGATTCTAGTTCTTTAAGCGTTTTTGAATGTACCGAATATGCTTATCTACGAATGCTGCAAGTTTGGAACGTCCCTCGTCTGTCTCCGAGCGTTTGAGAACGTCTGGTGCGCCTTTGATCCATAGCAAACAATGTATGTAAGGGGAGCCACGCTGCTGAAACTCAACACGCCAAAAATGATTAATGATTTCACCTAGGGGCTTAGCTTGACAGCATAAAATCGAATCGAAGAAGGCTTTGAATCGTCTGTTAAAGTGTCTAGCGCTGATGTCAGGATTTTCATTTGAGTACTTCCTTCGGTCATTGTACGAACGACGTCTACATTCATCTAGCGTAAGTGAGGGATCGCACGCACGCGCGAAGTCTGGCCAAATGTATCCGCAGCACTTAGCGTCAAAAAAAGGTCGGCCACCTTGTAGGCAGGACTCGATTCCCTATCATGGACATTAAATCATCCCGGGCATTTGACCAATAGAGCCCACTTCCGCGTACAACACGAAAAAATGGTTTTAAGGAGTCCAACACTTGAATCGCGGCACTCAGTTCTTCTTTTTTATTTGTACGGCTTTCTGATCCTGTTTCACAACCAGCATTTCTTCCGCAACCCGCCGTTTCTATTGCACATTCCATCTACATCCCGCTTAGCCGTTTTACGACGCTTATTTCGAGGCAGTTGCTGCGCGTTTGCATTCCGTTTCTTGGTTGCATCTCTTCACGCTTGACGGGCCTTTTGGTTTTCACTCTCAACCTCATCAATCGAAGCTTGCTTCTTCGGGTTTCTTCGTGGCTTTGCGATGTCGTTTGTTTGTTACATACCCTCTTCAACGCTCGTTTAGCGGCCTTGGGACTATTTCCAAGCCTCGTAGCACGTGCCATCGTGCTACCGAAATGCAATTTGAAAGTGGTGGCGCCAGCAATTTCGGCGCAAACATCTCATCACCTCGTACGCCAATGTTGAGAAGCTGATACCTATTCAGCTGCAAGTAGTGGCTTAGGCCGCCCTTCCGGGACTTTAACGATCTGGAGCCTTCGTTGCACACTACAACTCAGCTTGTCTGCTCGGATTTTCCGCAAAGGCTAGCGGACTCTTTTTGCTTTGCCTTCACACCTCCCCCACCGCCCACTTGTTCAGAGCGTGCTCTTCCGTAGAGCATTGTACGTTGACGCGCGAGCGCTGGGAAGGCTACCAATAGCAAACGCATGAGTATCTGGTGCATTTATTCTATAGTCAACAGACTTCCCGTGTGCGCAAAGAAGCCGTAAAACTCCTCAGACATTATTCCGTACTATTGGAGCTCCATCTCCACAGCTGCGACTGAGCTGACCGCGGTGCGCGCGTCAGTGCACTGGCTTCAACGAAGATCGCCTTTCGGGAAGCTCTCCATTAGCAGCCAAACCGCTAGAAGCAGCGGCTTTCCGTCTGCGTGATCCATTCTTCGCGGCTCGTTGCATTGGTCAGATTTGCGTTTATCATCGGCCCATATGAATGCACGCGCCAAGCTAACCTGTTGCTACTCTCGCTTTGCAGTCTCTGTCAATGCGCGGCCATCATCGAGTTGATTCTCGATTGTGCAGAACTCATCTTCGTTGAAACTAACGCATCTGCTGATTCGTTCTTCATTTTACTCCATCACACGCAACTTCAACGAAAGCGTTTCACGCATTCAACGTCACCAACCGCAACGAAGACGCCAGTCTGCGTGCCTTCCACGAATTCTTTCGTAGATAGGTGGTAGCTTGGCGTTCAGCCGCGATTCCAGCACCCTCGATGCCAACAACATGACACCTCTCGCGCTTCACGAAGCTACCGCATGCATCATCCACACTAGGTCCTCAACTACGCAACTAGATGCTGAACACAATGAACAACTTACGAGCTCGTTAGCGCTATTTGTTTTACTACGCACTGGCTGCATACGCTGGTCGCTCCCGTATCTGCAACTTTCATTCCTCCACGCACTCCTCGTGGCTTGCACGGCCTCAACCAAGCTAATGCAATGGACCCAGCCGCGAACATTGCTTGCGATCGGCTTTCATTGTCACGGCGGCAGGGCTCACCACAGAGACCCCTCCATACGGGGCTTCAAAGGCGCACCAATCTGTCGAACCTTGAAGCGATGTTTGTCTTCGAGCTGTACGCTTCCCTGCGCAACACCGTCATAGATACCAACGAGCTCAACTTGATGAAACTTGTACACCGTTCCAGGCTTAAACGCCATCTTAGACCCCCTCACTGACGCCCACGGTGGCTTGGCATCCCAAACAATGATCTGGGCGATAAACGGCTTCCGCTTCGAAGGTGTAAGTTGGTTGAGAGACGCTTGCTGACGGCTCAAACAGTGCACTTCGGTCAACAACTGTAACGCGAGTACCTTGGCCATCTTGAAGTCGGCGCGAGTCGAGACAGCGCATTTTGATCGACACGACAACATCAGCAACAGGGCGCGTGTTCAAGATGAATTCGCGAAGGTCCACCACCCACGAAAAAAAGGTTGGCCGCTTCTTCCTCTTTTTGCCGAAGCACCTCACGCTGGATGGTTGCCAGCAGATCCATCGTTGGCTGTTAAATGCTCAGTGCGCCAAAGAACAGGAAAACGAAAGTGAGGCTCGATCCCACGACAACGACCTTTGTGACGTACTGTAAGACATTCGTTTTACCGAGAAAGCGTGGCTACAACGCAGTGGAACTCGTACCGCTTCCGTGTGCAGCTCCAGCAGCTCCGGGTGCGCGTGGTGCGCTCCACTTCCGTCATAATGCCTCTTGTCTTGACCTTGTGCTCGTCAGACTCACCTACTATACGTACCCCAGTGAGCCTCCATCGACGTGACGTGCTCACCAGACGATAGCGTGAGCGTTTCACAGTGCCTCCAGTACCGCCGTGCGAGAAGATTGTCGCCGTTGGTGCCGACATCGTGATTCTCACTGCGTCTACACGTGAGCCTGCCCGCAGCGTGATCGACTTCACAGTCTGTCCACCCGCAGCCGACGCCACATCAGTGATTTGGTCCCCGTGGGGCCCTACAACTGCATTGCTCAGTCGAATCGCATCATTGAGTGAGAAGATTGACGAGATCGGAGGGTGTTCGGACAGCATGGCTCTGTCGGCGTCCAGGAACGCCGCCTTCTCGTTGTTCCAGTTTTCCAGCGTCAAGGCAATGTAGTTGTTGCCGCGGAACAGGATTTTGTCGACGACTTCGCACGTGTTCGTCATTCGCACACAATGACGTTGGCACCTTTGGTGGGGTACACACCACTACGGACGTGTTCCATCCAGCCATCAGTGAGCCCCAGTTCCTCGACGAACTCGAGGATCGTATCGTCGGAGCGCGTGTTCGTGTCGCCCATGACAATGACGGCTTTGTCCGCATAGTTGGCGGTGATGTACGCGCTAAGCTGTGCGAAGTTGGACGCGCGAGCCACTTCGAATGCAGCCGTGACGCCTGCATCCGTGTGCAGATTGTAGAAGTCGAAGGTGACGCCGTCAGCAAGTTGTATCTCCAGGAACGTGCAGCCCTTGGGGGTTAAGCAGTCGACGCCGTCGAACATGCTGCAGTCCTCCCACTTGGTGCGCGTCAAGTCGGTAATGTTGTTGACCGAGTAGTTAGACAGTGTGTTGAGGCCGTCGCTGAAGGGAACGCCACCGCTCGTGGCCGTGCGGTACAGATGCGAGTTCTCCGAGTAGACGTAGGCGTGGTAGTGGAAGTCCTCCTGCACGTTCAGGACGTCCCAGGCGCTGATGCGCTTGCCGATCTCGACGCTGTTCTCGAACAGATTACCGCTGGACAGCAACTCCGGAAGTCCCGCCACGTTTACTTCGTTTCTCCAGCAGCGACCTTCCTGCAGTCTTCGTATTATACTTAAGTCAAACGACGAAATCAGTACGTCTGTTGAGTGTAGCCAAGAGTTTTTACGGACTTCTTACGGGGTCTCGACGGGTCGGAAGAGCCTGATTTGCCGCCTTTACCAACTAAAACAGAGTGGCCCATGCAGCAAATCAGAGCAGGCAGCCTTGGCTGACAATTACGTAGCTAAATCGGGACGGTATCAGCTAATCACCTGATATCTGAGTCCGGCTGATACAAAGCGACCCTTCCCGGCTTCCATAAACAGTCGCCCTCACTTTAGCGACTGTTAACTCATTCGAGACCTGAGATTTTTGAAGTTACTGTTTGAAAGCTCCGTCATCCGATATCGCTGGTTCCTAAACAGAGTTTTTTTGCGCAAAAAGCGCTCTATGTCGTAAAATGATAAATCATCTCGACTAACCCGCTTCCTACATCCGTGGTTTGAGTCCTGTAAGAAGGGTAAATGAAGTAGTCAGACGTAAAAAGTATGTTGTGCGTTTCATTATAGGGGGCTTTGCCCCAAAAAACATGAATTGCACGCATACGTAGACTGCTGGTGTCGTTGCTGCATCCATGCGGCTGGTGAAGGAGACACGTGTGGGGAAAATAAGCGATCAAGAGCATTTTACATTACGTGTACTAGCATATTTGCACTATTTTTCTTGCTCTACTGAGATGGCTCCGGCTGTGGATTCAGCGACTTGAGTAGGGATCTTGATCGAACTGGAGTTGCTGACTTTCTTTTCAACGGCACGACGGGTGCACTAATGGGCCGGGCAGGTGACAAAATGGCTCGAGTCGCAGTGATATTCATCAGACTGTAAGCAAACGCATTCCGCATAAAGTATCAGAAAAATTGAACGACAACACAATACATTCGAATTTGATGCGTACCTGAGGGGAGAGGCTTGAGGCGGCTTGGCATCTGTTTTGGACGACGTCTCTGCTGTTTGTGGCATCCATTTTGTGCTCGGTACCCGGACGACTGGAGGTTTCTCAGTAGCATGAGAATCCCCTGCGGACTGACGTTGACGATACGGTTGAGATTCCGACATGGCGAACAGATTTGAAGGATCTTGCGTTGGGAACGAGGATTCGTCCGACGATTCTTCCAGAATGGATTCCTGAACAAGTGACTGAGCACTAAACGGCACATTGGAACGGTAGATCCGGGCTGAAGACGGCCCCGGGCTTACTTTCCGCAGCTGACCACTGCCTGTGCCTTCCAATTCTTCCTCAACTTCGCTGTCTTTGTCTTTGTTCGAGTTGGTGACCTCTTTGCGGCACGATAAGCATCGCACAAGGCAGTCTTCATTCTCCGCGTCCAACCCCAGCAGCCGGGCTTCCAACCTGTATAAAAACAGTTTTCCGAATTCCAAGGTCAGTACTGCTGCCTGCCAATACTCTAAAACAAAAGCACGCGTACTCTTTCAGCAGCTTGAGGTCAGCCTTGCGTCGTAGACTTCGCCTGAGATTATCGATTGCTGCTGTGTAGTCTGGCTGTTGCTTGAACTTTTCGATAAAGAGGTCAGCTTGAGCACTTAATTGAGCTGGAACATCCTGCGCTAGAGATTCAACCAGCGCACGCTGACTAGCAAGTGCTTCCTCAAGCAGCGAGTGCCTAGCAGTCGCTTCAATTTGCGCAGTCGTAAATTGAAGTTGAACTGCTGTGCGAAGAGAAATCACTTCGCTGGCCAAGTCGCTGACCTTCTCCATGGCGGGCGCGGATAGCGAAGCGATCCTCGAGTCAATACTTAGCAGACTTTGTTCAATGTCTGCGACTCGGCGGCGCAGCGTTTCATGACTAGCTTTGTCATTCTTGTCCCGCATTTCGTTCGTGATCTGTTTGAGTGCTGCGTAAATTTCTCGGGACTTCTCTTCGAGTAGTTCAATCCTCGAAGAAACCGTAAAAACGTTCTTTTTGCGCCTGAGCAAGATGTTGGTCACGTCTTTCTTCTGCTTCTCCTTGATATGCCCCTTGAGCTGGAACCACTTTTTGTGCGCTCTTTCCTTGAGCTCATTTTCCTCTTCCGGCGAAAGCATTTTAGCCCGTTTGAGCTTCTTGAGAGCCGTCATCGTTTTCGAGATCTCCTCAACAGCAGCGCCTGCTTCTTCGTCATCCTCACCACTCTCTTCTTCGTTACTCGATGACTCGGAGCCATCTGAAGAGGAGTTGCTCTCGCTTTCGTCGTCGTCCGCATTGACACTGGGCTGGTCGGCCGAAATCGCTGTTGTCGGAGAAGCGCTTGGTACCGCTAGCGACGCCGATGCTTGCCCAGGCACCGGCTGATGGCTACTTTGGTGCACATCTTCTGCTGTTTTTGCCTGTGGTGACTCTGATGTTGGTCGTGACTGCGACTCGCTCTTATTATCCAGTAAGCGTCGTGTAGCGTCTCCTCCAACATCTGCTTCGTGCTTCTTGGAAAGACTTGTTCGTGGGGCCAGCTTCGATGCTCGTCGATGCGCACTTGATCGGCGAGGCAACAGCGGATCGGCGTTGTGTTCTGATGTTTCGGGTGCTTGTGAAGCTGGTTTGGCATGCTGCGTTGTAGCTGCAACTCGAATTGGCTTTCCTAGTGTCTTAGCCGTAACTTTGGTCGATTCTGTCTGTACACTTGGGCTTGACTCTCCTACAGATACAGCCTGACCGGCTGTCACGTCTGGATTCGCCACATCCTTCGTCGTAATTTCAATGACGACTGGCATAGTTTGTGCTGATGCCAGTTTCAATGGGGCCACTTCGGGTTCTACATGACGTAGGATGGTGGAAGTTTCCGCTAGTGGAACTTTCAAAGCGAAGGGCACCTTCTTCTGATCAACTTGGAGCGTAGGCATGACAGTGGAGACTGACACCGTTGTCTTCGGAACCGTGTCGTTCAACTTAGGAGCAGGAGATGTCGACTCTTTGGGCTTGATTTTCGATTCCACTGACGACGTTGGTGCAATCTCAACAGCAGCATCCAGTGCTACCGCAATCGGGGTACTTGACTGGGGAACTACCTGGGATTCCATCGTCGTTGGGACCGGTTCAGGAACTACTGTTGTCGTGTCTTCTTGCACAGACGCTGTTGGAGAGACAGGGCTTTCGCTGTGCTCATCATTCAATGGTGACATGTCTGTCTCGTCAGCTTGAACGTTTGCTTTCACTTGAACAGGAACTGGAACTTCTACGGCCATCGCGTTGCTCTCAACTGGTACACGGGGTGAAATCGCGGGGCTACTTTCGTTTGATGACGAATCAGACTCGGGAGATTGTGCTACGCACTCTTCCTGGGCTGGAATATCGGGTTCATTGAGCGTAACAGGTGGTTCAGCTTTCTCAATCTCGTTCGTTGTGGCAGGCTGCTCATCAAAGGTTACCGGTGGTGCTTCATCGATCTTGGTTGTTTCATGAGCCACAACAGACTCCAATTGCTCTGCCTCGTTCCACTCATCAATTTTGGTTGTTTCATGAGCCACAACAGACTCCAATTGCTCTGCCTCGTTCCACTCGGCTTGCGGCGGCGGTGTCATTTGTTCCTCAGCCTGAGATGTGTTGACTGGAACCTCTGCTTTCACTACTGGCAGCAAGATTGGAGGAGCGGCGACGGGTTGATTTTCAGAAGGCTTAGTTCCTTCTGGTACAACAGCCTCCGATACGGCAGGCAACGAAGAAGCTGCCTCCATCGCGCCGTTCGACTTCACCTTTTTCGTGCTGTGTTTCTTCTCCTTGCTCTTTTTCTTGCTGCTTAGCTTGTCACCTTTCTCGGTTTCTGCTGAAGTAGGAGTCGTTGCGTTGGACGCCGTTGCCAGTCGATCAAGGATGGCAGCAGCCATCCCAGTTATTCTCACCGCCTTCTTGTCCACGCCAAGCTTCTTGCTGACTGTCGGAGCTAACGGTTTATTGTCGTCTGGGGGAGGGATCGCCCACCGATGGGGTCCCTGGGCTGAATCGTCCACTGCCGCTGTACCATCGATATTGTGGGCAATATTCCGTAGCTTTAGGTCCAGCTCCGTCATGCCGAAGCTTACCTCCGTAAGCCAGTTCTCCATCTTGTCCACGCGACCGCAAACTACTCGAAGGATCGCTTCGAGCGCCATCGCTTGCTTCCCCAAGTCCTTGAACAGGCCCTGGAAAACCTCCCGAGAGGCATTCCCAGGCACATCTTGCTGCACTTGAATGACCGACACCTTCCCCATGCTGCGATTCTGTACACGAAATCGCTACAAGCAGCTTCCACTGTCGACCATATCCAGGACAAGATAAACTGCTCGCCCAGTAGCGTCTAAAGTGCCGGTCGAACCGTCAGTACGGGGTTTCGTTCAGCTAATTTCAAAGCGTCGTTTTGCCATTTCGCGCCTGTCGACGCCGATGCTCATGGCGATCTGGTATCGTGTCTGGAGCGTGGGGATCTTCGTACTCGTCTTAGCTGGCGGGGTGTTCAATACTACTGCGAAGGCCCAAGCCACGAGCGGCCGATTCCAATTCACACAGGCTGTCTACTACACGACCCAAGATTTTGGAGTCGCTTACACCACCGTTCAGCGCAGTCTTGGATCGGATGGTCGTGCTGCGGTCTACGTCTCCACGATTCCAGGATCTGGGAACGCTGTGGCAGGAAGAGACTTCAAGCCGATCTACAATGTCAGTCTTGTATGGCAGGACGGCGAGGATTTCGAGAAAGCGCTCTACGTGCCGATCTACAATGATGGCAAGCCCCAAGAGAGCCCTAAAAACTTCACGTTGAGACTGCACGACGCTCTTGGCGCAGAAATCAACTGGGATCGCAACCAAACCCAAATTGTGCTGGTGCCACCATCAAATCGTAAGTCTTAGCAATTGTTGCTGGTCTCTAAACGTGTATACTCACAAAACGAGCATTTTATTGGTGTTGTAGTTGTGCCTGGAAGCTTCAACTTTAAGAATGCTGTAGCAACTGTCGCTGAAGGGAACACGTTGACAATTCCTGTTCTTTGGGTTGCTGGGACGACGTCTACTGCTAGCGTGAAGTTTGAAATCATCTGCAAGAGTGCCTGCTCGCCAGATGACTTTGTTCTCGTGTCTCCGATATCGCAGCTATTGGAGTGGAAACGCAACGATTATCCGGAAAACACGACGACTCGAACGCAGGATATCGTCCTGAAAGTGCCGGATGACGAATTGTATGAACTCGCTGAGAATTTTATGGTACGATTGGTTGCTGTGGATGCTGACGAGGACGCTGCCATCGGTACTGGAACGATCGGGGATATTGGAGAAATAACTGTTACGATCGATGGCCCAAACGATGCTCGATCAGGCACCTTACAGTTCGATGCCGATTGCTTTCCGGATTGCTCTAGTACGAAATATTCCGTCATTGCTGGTGGTACCGCGCATGTGGTAATTCAGAGGCGAAGTGGTAGTGATGGAGACTGTTCTGTCATCGTTGCAACTCAGAATAATACTGCAGTGGCCGGCTTGGATTACGAGCCTCTGGAGCAAGAACTGGCTTGGAAAGAAGGAGATACTAGCGACCGGCACATTATTGTGTCGTCTCTGGCGCGACCTGATCCGAGACTACCCGGACGGCGTATTAGCCTTGTTTTACGTGATAACAAGGGAGCTCCAATAAATGGCGCCCACGCCAGCACGTCGTACGTGGATATCACCAGTCTGACGAATGTGTATCTCGGTGATGTCAACTTTGCTGCCCGAGAACCTCTGGAATCCATTCTCTGGGTCCGTGACCTCAGCTTTATTCCGCTCGCCTCTCGTAACACGAGTTCGCGGCTACAGCTTTGCCCAAGTGTCGTTGCCACTGAGCGAGGTGTCTTGTCTGTCGCGCTTCAGCGGAACTTTGCAGCATTCCCTGTTCCTGCCCAATTGACTGTACAAACTATCGCAGGAACAGCAACGCCCGGAGTTGACTATGAGCCTTTCACAAACGAAGTCGTCAAGTGGGAAAACGGCGATACTGAGGTGAAGCACGTAATTCTGAGTTTGCTGACACCGCCAAGCTACGATCCCCGCCCGCGCTCATTCTGGTTGCAGCTGTCCGACGTGACTGGAGCGATTGTTGGCGATTGCAATGTTCTCGAAGTTGTGCTGCTAGGAATTGCTCGAGGCCCTCACGTGGTTTCGTTTGATCTTGATATGGCTCTCGGAACGCTTGCGTTGCGCCTCAGCGTCCCTGTTCAAACGTCGACTTTGGATGTGACCAAGCTGCTGTTGCAGTCTGAAGGCGAGCTGAAAAATGGCCCCAGCTTCAAGTTTAACCCTCAGCAGACATCCACAAGTAGTCCAGATGGAACGGCAATCCTGCTAAATATCGGCTCAGGAGATCTTAACGCTTTGAAACGTATCGCTGGGTTAGTGGAGACTTCGAACTCAGCTTTCCTGAGCGTGGAGGCCGGTCTTTTCCAGTACGCCTTGGACAAATGCGAAAGCAGCGGGATACGCGCGTGCTCTCCAGGCATGACAATTGCCACACCCTGTGCCGCAGCTCTTGCCATTACGAAGTTTACAGCTGATACTCTCCAACCAGCACTGATAGGATACAGCTTGGATTTGCCACGACGATTGCTGAAGCTGCATTTCTCGGAAGCCGTTGATTTCGAGACTCTGAAAATTGAGGCTCTTACCTTTTCCGAGACAGCGGGAGGCATCGATGTCTATCGGCTTTCATCGTCGACAACTAAGCTCTTCTCACCCCAACCTGACCCGCTTAATGGTGCCACGCTGCGAGATGCAAATCGCCTTCCCGCTGACAACACTTTTCTTACTCTGCAACTTGGCCGCGCGGATGTTACTGCGCTTGGATCTTTCGGAGCAGGCAAGATTGGCGTCACGCGCGCGAACACGTTCTTGGGTATGGACAGCACTTTCATTGCAGACTTTGCTGGCAACCCTGTCAACGCTGTGGG
The DNA here is from genome assembly GCA_033557995.1 of Phytophthora crassamura. Lineage (NCBI taxonomy): Eukaryota > Oomycota > Peronosporomycetes > Peronosporales > Peronosporaceae > Phytophthora > Phytophthora crassamura. The sequence continues at coordinate 5,414,749 of JAUCED010000004.1, forward strand.
ACGTCCCGGAAATCTGCTTCAAGTTTCACCTGCAGACTGCTCGACTTGTCCAACGGGAACGTACCTTACTAGTTCGTGTTCGGATTTAAAGGACCGAAAGTGCAGCACCTGCAGCGTCTGTCCTAGTAACTCCTACGCCCTTGAAGCCTGTCGAGCTACACAAGATACGCTTTGCTACCGTACGTTTCAGCATTTGTGCTTTTGAAAGCTCCCAATGCGTTGAAGCTAATCTGTTGTGAAATTGGCAGCTTGCACTGAGTGCCGCTCAAGTCAATACGTGTCGGTGGCCTGCTCACCAACGACAGATCGTGTGTGCGCCTCGTGTACTCAGTGCACACTTGATGAATACGAAGTCTTCAGTTGCGCAGCGGGAGCAGACCGTATTTGTCGAAGCTGCAATTCCTGCACACTTACCTCGGCGCAGCAAGTCTTGTGTCAGCGTAGCCCCATGTGGAAGCGCCTGCAGATGCGGCTGCCATTTAGCTGCCCGCAACCTGGTCAGCAGTTCAAGACTCGCGAGGAGCAGTTGCAACGAGCCAAGTCCAACAAGTGTGGCTCTGGTCGTTGTTCCTGTGTTGCAACTGGCATTCCTGGAAACTCCAACCCGAACGGCGATGGCTTTCCAGACGACCCTCGCTGTACTGGGCCTGTAGCCTATAACGTCCTTGTGTAGCGCACGACGAGCATCCGCTGAGTAGCATTCACTTGTCTATATTGGAATCAAAGCACCGCGTGCTTAGTCCATTCACTGCGTTTTCGAAGTATTGTTGTTTGTCTAGTGCGACGTAGCACGGATCTCGTAAAACTCGTACGATAACTCCTGCGCATCGCTAACCGTCTCGAGAAGCTCTGCGCCATCAGGCAGATCGTCTACGCGGGTAATGGTGTAGGACAGATCTGTGCTCGAGGCCAGAATCGCGTGTAAGTGCGTGACGCCGAATCGGCTGTGGCTGTTGGCATTCATGAGGTAAGCCACACCGTTGGGGTTGCTGAGCAAGTGATAGCGCACGACACGCAGGAAGCCTTCAGCGGTGCTTGGCTCGCAGATAATGTCGCTCGCAATCACAACTTCCGCCTTGGGTACCGCTTCGATGCTTTCGGTGATGTCCCAGTCCAAAAGCGACGTCTTCACTTCGGGTTTTGATGCGTCGAACTCGTGCGTGAACGGTTTGTTCAGCTGGATGTTGTACTCCAATGCCAAGCATGTGTCCGCCTGGTAGTCCGTGAGTGTCGTGTGGTGTGCATATCGAGCCGCTGTGATGCCTCCGAGTCCAAGACCGCTACCCACCTCGATCACACTCTTGCCCTCGAACATGTCGCGGTGATTGTGAATCCAGCGCGCAAGAACAAACGCTGCACCCCACAGCAGGTACCCTGTCTTCCTTTGGCCTGTCATGCGCGTTGGAACCTGGCGAATGAGGACATTCAAAGTGCCCTGGCTGCCGTCCGCGTTCTTTGGGACGTTGTCACGGGGGTCGAAAGGTAGCGGCACAGCACGTGGCCATAGGAGCTCCACTTCTCCAACCTGACGCACACGGTGCGGGAACGAGATAGCGGACGGGCTACTAGTGCAGCTTGCGACGACCTCGGCTGCTGCCTGTCGACAAGACCAAGCACGTTAGAAATAAGCATTTTTAGGGAAATGTTGTCAATGCAAAGGCTGCTGACCTCCTGAATGTCTTCGTCCTCGTGGTCCATTAGGCGCATCAACAACGGGTGAGCTCCAATGCGGGCTACAATAGCAAGCGATCAGTAAGTATTGTCGAACTTTTGTCAATCTAGCAGGGAACATCTCACCGATGAAGGTAGCATTGTCTTCGTCGACCACCGTCTCAGCAAGTAGGAGCATAATCTGCGCACCATTCCACACGATATTAGAAGATGCAACTAAGCCGCGGACTCCAGAAAATCTGTCACCTTCCCACCTCATGGACAATCTTCAGATCTTCCGCGCCGATATCGCCGTTCATGCGCTTGACGAACGCGGCCAGGAACTCTGTCGCAAACGTCAGGAACCCCGCTGCAGTGACAGACAAGCAGAGGTCAGCAGCTACACACTCACTGTGCCATCCGATCCAGACGTACCGAGTCCGAGCACGCAGCGTCCGTAGGTGGTGCCGGTCAGCGTCCGAACATGCTCTCGGGCGGCCACCGACGTGGCCAGCTCCGCCACCAGCGGTCGAGTAGCATCCACGTCCACAGGCAGCGGGGCTGGCGGCGTCGAGTAGAGCAGCACCATCGATTGATCTCTTCCTTGCTTTCTCCGCAGCGAATTGCCCGATGGCTGGAGGTGACGAAGACGGCGCTTTGGGTCGGCCGGCAGCCGGTCACGAATGGCGGTTACGCCGCTACGTCAGTGCTCGTCTCTGATTGGTTGACAGGATGATTACTAATGTTAAGCATGTCGCTCGTCGCGCAGAAACTGCAGCTTGTGTGGCGCACACCACCCCCTGCACGTTGAAGTGGCTCAGCTCCTTGCCACGTGCAGCGGCAGCCCGTAGCACACGGCGGCGTGGCCATTCAGATACTTGAGCTTGCACACGCGTCTCGATTCCTGCAGCACCTGCGCCAGCGAAGGACTGCCTTCATCGTCGCCGCGGTCCGCCAGAAGCCACTCCTGCAGCACCTTGACGCTGAGCTGGTCGATGTCCCGGTCGGTCACGTCCCAGAGCATCGCCAGCACCGCGGGGCTGCCAGCGCGCAAGTACGCGAGAACGGCGCCGCTCGGGCCGAAGATCCCTTCACGTTCGAGACGTCCGCTGCTGCAGCCGAACAGCAAGGCGGCGCTGCAATCCGAGCGCAGACTCAGGATCTTGTCGCGATGCAAGTACGCTTCGCCAGAGCCGTGGCCGCAATAAATATACAGGTCAGCAGCTAATAAATACTTTCTGTATCAAGGCAGCACAAGAGGCACAACGTGATGAGCACCAAGATCGAAGAGATACCGCCTATCGCAAACGGACAAGTATCGTGCGTACCTCAGTTCGTCGGGATCCGGGATTTCCCCGACAACTCCTTCCCAGCCATACGTCGCCGCTCCACCTTCCAAGACCGGCCCAAGCTGATCCTGTGTCGACTTGAGATCTCCAGCGGGATTGAGCAAGAAGCGAACTCGGTCTCGACGGACTACCGAAGACCGCTTGGCGTTCTGCACGATCCGATCGAGCGACGGCATGCGAGTTACGCCGCTGCAACCGCCCATAACATCCATGCCTTCCCATGGAAACTGCTGCAGCTGGTGATTCAGGATCAAAATGGTTGAGAACTCGGCGCTATTTCCTCCACGAAATCGATGAGTGGTCGACTTTAGCTTGTCGACGAGGGCGGCCTCGCGAGCAGCAGTAAGGCGTTCAACCAGGACCTTCTTCAATCCATCCGTACTGAGGCCTTCCGCAGCAAGAAGCTGCTTCACCTCCGCTACTTTCATCTTGGCAATTTGTCCTGTGCTGAACTTGGACAGATTACTATACTGGACAGATTGAGATACTTTTGATGAGGAAGAACCTTGATCGTGCGGCTTCGCCCGTAACTCTTCAAGAGCTTCTAGCGCCATTGAATCGGTAAAAGATGCATCCGTCTCAGCAGCAATGTGCTTCAGTCCATCAAGCACTTCACTTTCCGACAGATATTCCTGGGCGTCTATGATGGCACAGAGCAACGCTTGATTCCGTTCAGCCAGCTTGATGGGCCCTGTTTTTCTTGATATCAGTATGTTCCAGCAGTGTTGAACGGTCGGGCTTTCCACAGTGCTCGCTCCTTTGACCAGAAGACACCGCCAAAACCCAAGCGCTTCCTGTAGTACATGCGAACGGGAAACGTCATTATAGTTAGTTTTCAAGGAGCTTCCTGTCAATATCAGCTTGGTCGTACCTTCATGGAGCAAACTGTTTTTTCGATCCGTTTATCCAGCAATTCACGGCTGCTCCACCATGTCTTCTTCTGTTTTGTGTCCCAAGAACATGCCTCTTTGGCTGTATGCCCAGATAAAAGTTCCCTGCAAAGTCAAGTAAGCAAAGGGAAACGTCAGCACATGTGTTCAAAGCCACCACAGTTCAAAGTAGCTCACTTGGATTCTTGGATGATTGAATCCATCTCGCGCATACACGCTGACCAGGCCACACGGGGTAAGCAAAAGGAAACCGGAGGTGATCCATTTGTCTATCAAATCCCACGGTTAGAATCAGTCGTTGCATCACACGAGAATGGTGAACGTACCGGAAAACGGGAAATCACCAGCTCAGACGATAATCCTATCGTAAGCGAAACGATGACCCAGCTATCCGGAAGCTGCCGAACGTTATCGGCCATGGCATCAACGATCTCTCGCAGCCGCTTCGAAGACTCTGGCGCCTGAAAAATATTCGGACCAGCAGCCAATTTCTCGAGCTCCATTGTCAGAACCTCGTCTGCGGACATATCGAAGTCAGTTTCGCCTGGGGCTGAGTCAGATTCAGCAACGTCGACACAACCAGCGTTTGCCAATAACACGCTGCTTGCCCATGAAAGATACGTAGCTCTGGCACCTCCATCCAAAGCATCAACTTCTCCGCGAGCGTGTTCCTCAATTTCAGCAAAATAGGCCATTCCCAACGCTGTCCGTACTTCTTGGCTCAGGTTGGGGATGCCTAGATGATCTCCGAGCAGATAGGCTTTTTCAAGCAAGCCGAGTGTCCGATTCATGCTAGTAAATGCTCGAGGCGAGCCAGAACGCAGCATCATCGTATTAATGCGCCCGAGTTCAAGCATGCATTTGACTTGCTCCAAATGTGAACTACAGGCCTTCATCGCGCGTTTCAGCTTCTTCATCGAAACAAGTAGCTTTTCCACAGCGGTTGAATCCATAGCATCGCTGTTCTGGCTCTGGAGTCGAGTAAGCTTACGCCAGCATCGCGCCTCGACGTTTCCCAACACTTTGGAGACAGAAGGCTGGACAGCAGACAGAGTCCCGATTGCTTTTGAGTAACAAGATGCTGCGTCTTGGTGCTCCCCATCATTAAGATGAACATCCCCAAGCTGAACAATCTCCTTGCACTCTTGCTCAATGAACGTCAAATCAGAGTAGGCACGTGAGTGCCGCTTGAATGCTTCAGCACCGATGACAACGCAATCTTGTTCGCTTAACAACAAATCTGATCTTGGGTTAGATGACAACAGTGATATCGCCGCTTTTGCTTTCTCCAAGTGGCTCGCGTTCAGCTCCAATTCGGCATATTCGTAAAATGGTCCACGCCGAAACAAGTGCAGATTCAGTCCACCAACAAGTCGCATCGCCTCGGTCAAATATGATGCAGCCCTACATAGCACAAGCACAAAAGGGTTTCGAATCAGTCTCCTGACAAAAAAGTGAGGCCATTTGGAGGGCATACCTGTACGGCTGATCGGACAAACTGCAGAGAGAAGCTATCCGACACAACGACAGCTTCGCAGCCAGAAGAAGATCCCACGATGAAAACTCGAGTGACATGAAATACAAAAGATGGGCTGAGTTCCGCTGCTGGTACTCTGCCGGCGAAATTTCTTGAGGAAGTTTGAAATATTCAGCGTTGGCAGGCGACGATGAAGCGGTAAACTTCTTCGCCATTTTCCAACAAATCCGCAGCACCGTTTTGGCTTCCGAGATGGCGCAGTTGCTTCGTCCTTGACGAAAGTGAATATCCGACAGGATTGCGTGTACGAATAGTTCCCGCATTCCTATTGCTTTTGCCGTGGAGGCTGTCGGCCGCTGCTTCATAGCGAGTTTTAAGTCACTGAGCGTGGCAAGTGCATTGAGTAGATGTTGGCACGCTTGCGCACTAGCAGGGATGAGATTAGTTCGCTTGGCGGCGCATATCTCTTTGTCCACTTGGTCAAACAGTTCGATTTCACTGCTGACATCGCCACCCGACGATACTGCACGTCCCGAAACCGAGTCGATACCTCTATCATTCGAGTCAAGAAACCAGAGCACTGGACTCGGTACAACAACCAGCCTTCCGTCTTGAGAAGGCGCACGGAATTGAAGCGTCATCATCAACTGTCTAGCAGTATTTTCCATAACTGAGCACGAAGTCAGTGCCAGGGCATTGCAAACAGCTTCCAAGCAAGACATCGTGTGAGATTCATCGAACAGGAAACCAGAAGCGGCTTCAGCATTCCAGTACATCAAACAGCGCTCCACGTCTGCGACTGCGTTCTCTTCACTAAGAGAAATATGATCGTAACCAGCACCACCATAACTTTTAATGAGAGCAATCTCAATCGCTACCACGCCACGCCATCCAAAAATTCCTCCGAGATCAGCATCAACTGCTTGCTCAAAACACTTGAGCTTTTCAGCAGCAGCACCAAGAGAATGATGAACGACTAAAAGGTCTTCTGCCGTGATCGCGAAGTCGCGTTTGACGTAATAAGAAGAATAGATCTGCTTGTGTTTGGCTAGAGATTGGGAAACATCCAGTAAAATGTCGTAAAATGGTTTACACTTCGTTGCCTTCTTCGAAAGCTTCATCAGGACGCCATTCAAATGACTTCCGAGCGTACTGCAAAGCTGCACGCTAAGCTCGGCCCCTGTCTCGACACACTCCCTTGCTCGCATATCTGTCATAATCTTAGCACATGCTCGCTCGAAAGCAGATCGAAATGAGTTCCAAAGTGTCGCAATCTGATGGTCACAAATGCGCCGAGCCTTGAAAGCGTGAGTTGTGTCATCCACAAACCTCCTGAATTCGTTTTCAAGTGAGAGTTCTGGATCCACTCCAAATTGTTTTTGCTCTTTCAGGAGGCAAGATACGTATTTGTCAACACTTCCGTGGGGGATCTTTTCGTTGATATCCCCGCAATACAGAAGTGAGTGACCTGTAAATAGTCGAGCCTTCTTGATGTCTCCCAATTCACGGTAGCAGTGTGATAACAACGCAGCAATCGCATCGACTTTCAAATGCTCATGCGCCTTGACAACATCTTCCGCAGTGAGGTTGCTGCACATAACATACTCCAGGTAGCTTTCCGCAAGCTCAAACGCAGATATCAAAGCTAATATCGTATCTCGGTAGTTTGCGGTCTTGTAGCAGCGGGTCGCGCAACTGTAGCACTCACTTGCAATCGCCTTGAGGTCTCCAAGAACTCCTTGAAGAATCGCGTCACTTGGCTTTTCATCAATTGTCGCTTCGTCAATAAGCTCTCGAACTAAATTCACACGATGAGAAATTGTATGCAGTGCAGGCTGGGCAGCTTTCGAACTATCCACCACAAAACAGCGCACCGACAGTATCACAGCCATTCGATGAAGTCGTGATTCTTCCAAGAGGAGCGTTTCAAAGCAGTTGGCATCCAATGTGGAGCGCAATTTTTTCACTGTCTTGCACATTTCACCAAAACTACAGCATCCACGTTAGAGTTAACAAGAACTGTGGTGGTCAGCACAGTATTTTTCGACGTACGTACCTGTCAACGACCTGATGATATAACTGGTATTTCGCTGAATGCTGAGCGCTGATAGTATAGTTGAACACCTTCGTCGCGCTTCTCTTTAAACACCGCGTCAAGAACGGAATAAATCCAGGGTGAAGTTGTTTGCTTGATGGCGCGAAACTGATAGGAGACAAAGCTTCCAACTTCTTGAGATAGACTCGTGCACCCTTTTCACACTGATCAGCCCACTGATCGATTGTGGTGCTGTGAATGAGGTCCCGTATAATTCTGCTACTGGCAGATTCCAGCCTCTCGACAAATGTGCTGCTAGAACCATCCCGAGCCGACGACCATACTTCTCTTTTCTCAGACCCAGCTGCGGCAAAGAGGGTCCCCGCAATGGACAATAACAGGCAAGAGTGGACGGACTCGCCGGAGCTCCCAAACGACTGGACATACTGAACCGCGATTTCCAGAATCATCGCACTTTTCAGGTGCATTGCTGATACCTCGTATATCAAAGCGAAGTGTTCAAGCCATTGAATGTATTCCCACTCGAGGGAATTCGACTGCAACGCAATAGAGTACAAAGAAACAAAAGGCTCGATTAGCTACCGCAACAACTTCAGAGCCATTACTACAGAACGTACTGAATAGACGGTTGTCGACGTGGGAAGAGTTTGGGCTAGCGCGCTCGCCGAACGATTATAAAACGCGATCAGCTCTCGAAGCCCTGGTGGTGATCTTCTGGTTGCACGTTCATGCTGGGCACCAACGCGGTGAACCTACAGAGCAAACAATCACAAATTTGAATTCTCCGCATCTGCGCGTTGCCAAGAAATCATGAGCACCGCAAATCTTACCTGCTGAATAAAGTATGTAGATGTGTAGTTTGAGCATTTGAGCATGAATGACAGCGCAGTAGAACGGAACCGAAGCGCGGCACTAATTGCATCGGAGGATTTCGGATCAGCGGTATCTAGCGCTGCAGCGCATTTCCACAGTATCCGAAACGTTCGGTCTCTAAATGACGAAGCCAGCTTCGAGTTATCGCCCGGGGTTCTTTGCAGGTGATCAATCCAAGGCGAAAGAGTGGCTTCGGCAACCATCAGTATAGCCTAGCACAAATTCCACACTGAAGTTAGCCGCACGAAAAAAAACATCTAGAATTGCTAGTCATCATCATACCTCGCGATTTTGTGCTGCGGACAGCAGCATGATGCAGACATTTGTGTGACCCAGGAGTAGCCGCGTGAATTGTGCTTTGTGGCAAGTATCGGGTTTCGGCAATTCCGCCAGAAGTTCCAGTTTGTTCACCACTTTCTCAGCGAGATTGGACTCCGCTTCATTCTGCAGCAAACCCATCAGTTGCGACTTGTTCCTATTGCTAGCACTCAATTCGTTGCACAGTTTAACGTGCGCGTCCCACAGCCGAGTGTGGACACAAGCAGCCACACAGCTGGCAGTCTCTCGCATCTAGACGATAGCAGCAATCCCCAACACATTAAATCACATAATTCCTCTCTCCACCAATTTTCTCCGCACCCACCTTCGGTATCTCCGCGTACTTCTTGGTCACTTGGTACAGCAAGTTGTCCACCACTAGGTCTCCCAGCCGCACTGTATTCTCCAGCGCACACACCACATACAGCGCCACGCACGCCAGATCCAAGCCCGCTACCAAATCCGCCAGCTCTGCACACACCAGTACAATAATTCCACAATGAGCCCATCGACAGCACCGCTATAAATTCCAGCTGGTCGTCCTCTGACCGTCCGCCTTGGCTGTGGCGACGTTCGTGGCCGCGTAAGCCTTCACAACGCTCTGTGCCATCTTGGCGGCCACCACGACGTCGCGCTTGCTGTTGTCGCCCACGCGCTGACGCTTGGACGCGCGCTCGGCGGTCAGCAACTGCGTCCACTCGACCTGGCGGCACTCCACGGCGGTTTGCAGTAGTACTAGCTCAGAAGCGCCAGACGCCGTCTTGATGCCAGCATTGCGCACCGCCGAGGCAGCCTGCGGGATGAAGAGTGTGAGCCCCTGCTGCGCGCGTCCGGGCCGCTGCACTAGCGCCAGAAGCTGCTCCGCGCCGACATCCGCTTTCCCTCGCATTATTTTGAACTCCCGTCTTTTAGCTTCTTGCGCTTTTATATAGCATACCAGCTATAACGGTCCTGTGCACTATATTCAATACAATAGCTTGTGCACTGTAATTACATATACCGCTTATACATTTTGTTTATGTGTTATATGATTTCATGTCGTTTAAATCGAGAGATGTTATATAATATGCGGAACTATAACGGCATCTCGACGTACGTTGCTGGTAGTGGATGTCATTGTCCAAGCACCAGAGATACGAGCAGGCCGGTCTCGATGAGCCTGCGCAGCGGATGGCGAGGCGTTCTAGCCACAGCCTCCTTGGCCAGGAAGCAGCGATGGATGTCCTGCATGGTTCCGTCTAGTCGCATGCTGTCCACGCAGGCGGCCGCAGCAGTTGAGCCGCATCTACAGCGTAAGTGCGTGGCGTACCGCCTCGGCCGCGTCGACTACGAGACGGCGTGGGGCTGGCAGAAGCAGCTCATCGAGCAGCGCGTGCTGGTCATGCGCGCTGGACAATCTGTGGAGAAGGACGTGGCACTCGTGCTCGAGCACCCGAGCGTTTATACGCTGGGCCGCGGCGGCACCATGGACAACGTCAAGTTCGACCCCGAGCGCGAGCACGTCAAGCTGGTGCGTGTCGACCGCGGCGGCGAGGTCACGTACCATGGGCCCGGACAGGTCGTTGTGTACCCGATCCTGGACCTGACGCAGCACAAGAAGGACCTGCATTGGTACCTGCGCCAGGTGGAGGAAGTGGTCATCCGCACGCTGGCCAAGTTCGACATCCAAGGCGAGCGCGTGGACGGCTTGACCGGCGTCTGGGTGGAGGAGAAGCCCGGGTCCGGCGATGAGGAGCACCGCAAGGGCAACTACAAGCGTGAAATGCGCAAGATCTGTGCCGTCGGCACACACGCCAGTCGCTGGGTCACCATGCACGGCTTCGCGCTCAACGTCAAGACGGACCTGCGCGGGTTCGACCGCATCGTTCCTTGCGGCATCGACGACCGCGCGGTCACCAGCATCGAGCGTATCCGTCCGGATGCGACAATCAGGGAGGTGCAGGATGCTGCGATCGAGGCCATCGGCGAGGTCTTCCACCTCGACATGGAAGATGTCGAAGCCAAGACGCCGTTTTAGAGTGTATTAGAAGTTGCTTTACCTTTTTGATCTTAGACGACAGGAGATAGCTGGCGCAGCTGCTCGAGCGTGAAGGCGACGATACTGTCGACCGTTGCAAGACCTCCGTTGCCTGGCACGCGCACACACACAGCAAGAGCAGCAGGTCAGCGATAACTGTGAATAGAGCACGCACAGTATCCACGTCCGTACCAACCACCCCACACGCCAACTTCTTCTCCACGGGAGGGATCATCTTGTAGCCAAAGTCTTCGAGCACTCGAAGCTGCTTGGCCGTGATGGGGTGGTTCCACATGTCCGTATTCATCGCCGGCGCGTAAATGAACGGCTTGGTCATGATCCACGCCCGGGCGACGCAGGTCTGGCAGCACACGGAACCACAACATCAGAATACTTACAGAACACCCTCACAGTCCAATAGCACCGTACCAGAAGGTTGTCCGCCAAGCCGTTGGCAAGTTTTCCCAGTGTATTGGCCGACATCGGTGCCAGCAGCATCACGTCCGCCCAGTCCTTGAGCTGGAGCACACAGGGCGTTAAATATCACCCACTGACGTCTACAGCGCCGCATTCAACGCACCTCAATGTGGCGCACGCTGTCTCCGACAACGTTCCAAGCCTGCCACTCGTCTTCATCCCGAACGACCGAGATTCGACCATTCGGCAGCCTGGAAATCTTCTGGAACTCCTTCCAAGCCTCGGCGTTGTAGTCCTTGGCACGTTGCAGGAAAAAGTCCGCCGACTTGGTGAGCACCACGCACACGTCCGCCGATCCCGACAGGCGCACTGCTATCTCCGGCACCTTGACCGTCGCAACGCTGCCGGACGCGCACAGCAGCACCCGCGCACGCCGAGCCTCGGTCATGTCTCGATCCCTTGTATAGTAATGTGTCATGACTATACGAGGGATCGCGAGTGATGGTTGTCTAATCCTGTATGTTGGCACTTAGGTCCACTTTGCTAATGGAGACATTGGTGCGGACGCTGGAGCAGCGCGGGCAGCAGCCCACGCCGCTGGCCATCCAAGTGACGACGCAGCCGACTCTGATAGAGGGCGTGACGCTCCACGACTACCAGCTGCAGGGACTGCAGTGGCTGCTGCGCAAGCATGAGCAGGGTTTAAACCCCATCCTTGGGGACGAGATGGGACTGGGCAAGACCCTGCAAGTCATTGCTTTCATCGCGGCGTTGGGAGAAGCCTGTCAGAGGAAGAAAGTTAAAGAGGGATATCGGTACTTGATCGTCGCGCCATTGAGTGTGCTGCCCAATTGGATGGAGCAGTTCGAGCAGTTCGCGCCCAGCCTGTCGACCGTCATGTACATTGGCCCGGCAAAGGACCGAGCGGCCACGCAGAAGGTCATCGCTGCCAGTGCAAAGGACCACCCGATGGTGGTGGTGACATCGTATGAGATGCTGTTGTTCGACCACGAGTTCTTCCACCAGACCGAGTGGGAGCTCTCAGTCATGGACGAAGGCCACCGCCTCAAGAACCCGAAGGGACAGCTACACGGGATCGTTTCGACCAGACTACAGACCAAGCACATGGTGATCTTGACAGGCACACCTATTCAGAACAACCTGCAGGAGCTGTTCGCACTACTTTCTTTACTGAACCCGAACCTCTTCAATGATCAAGCGCTGTTCGAGCGTACGTTCCAAGGTTACTTTTCAGCCAAGGCGCAGCGACTTGACGAGGAGCACCATGGAAAGTCGAAGCGGTTGAGTAAAGTGGAGGAGTTGATGCGCAGATTGTTGGCTCCGCTGTTGCTGCTGCGCACAGTTCAGGATGTTCAGGGTGCGTTCACGCTGCCACCGCTATCAGAAATGGTCGTGCATACACCAATGTCAGCCATGCAGCGCGCGTACTATAAGGAGGTCATCGGAAAGAACGCGGAAGTACTGAATGGGGTAGCAAAGGCTCAAGGAAGCAGGTATGTGTGTCACTTTTTGCCGTAATGCTGCACTCGAACGCTGTGGCTCCTGGTCTGACACTGCTCTGGTCTTCCTCCAGGGTCCCTTTGCTCAATATCTTACCCCAATTGAGAAAAGCGTGCAACCACCCGTACCTGTTTCCTGGAGCCGAGCCCGAGCCGTTTGTGGAAGGCAGTCATTTGTACGAGAACAGCGGGAAGCTCTTCGTGTTGCATCAAATCTTGCCACGTCTGAAGCAAGAGGGTCATCGAGTGCTGCTTTTCAGCCAGTCGCCACCATTCTTGGATATCATCCAGGACTTCCTCACGCTCGAAAGTTTTGCGTATGAAAGAATTGATGGATCTGTTCGTGGAAAAGAGCGCTGGCAATGCATCGAGCGGTTCCGCAAGGACCCCGAAACGTTTGTCTTCCTGATTTCGACACGTGCGGGAGGTTTGGGATTGAATCTACAGAGCGCAGATACCGTCATCTTCGCAGACTCGGACTACAACCCGCAAACGGACCTTCAGGCAGTTGCTCGAGCATACCGACTGGGTCAAACGAAGCCCATTCACGTGATCAAGTTTCTGTGCGCAAACACAGTTGAAGAAAGCATTTACCGGCGTACTCTGAAGAAGATGCGCATGGCTGATCGTATCCGCAACCTTGCACGCCGGGCTGATGACGACAACGATGAAAACGATGATGATAGTGGCAAGAGTCTACTCGACATGATCCAGTTTGGATTGTATCGACTCATGGAGGAGGCCGCAGGCGAGGATGAAAACGCATTGATGAAGCCGTTGGAGGAAGAGTATATTCGACACATATTAGCCAGGAAGACAGTGTCTCCTGCCAAAGTCGATGGAGATGCCGGTGATGAGATAAGACCGACGCTGGAAAGTGAAAAGCTGCTCGAAGCGGGTGGAGATTTTCGCGAGGAAAACATGTACTACTTTGAGGGAGAAGACTACACTAAAGTCACGAGTACAAAGGCACAAGACGCTGAGCTTCTCCAGAAACTTTGCAAAGAAGCGGCTACCGCCACTAAACGACAAACGAAAGCGGCTCGGAACAGGTACGAGGAAGACGACGAGATTGAGGATGAAGAAGATGAGGAGCAAGCTGCCGAGAACGAAGTGGAACGAGCTCGGAAAAGAGAAGAACGGCGTCAGAAAGCGCAGGAACGGAAGATCGCGCAGTGGAAGGCCAACAAATACACCTCCGCAGCGATTGGTGTCGGTAGCAGTGACAACGGAGCTGGGAATTTGTCGCCGCGGAGCTCGGACGGCTCAGACGCCACGCGGAACGTTGGTCGTCTACTTTACAGATCCGGAGATGCCAGCCGCCCACCTCCCAGCTGTCTACACTCGACTCCATACATCATCGTTCATTGCGTGGACACCAGCGGTGTGTGGAGTTCACGAGGGTTTTTTCGTACTCTGTCGTCACTCTCTCGTGCAATCCAGAAGCAGTATGAAGCTGCCGGACGCAATGGTGACCTCAAGCTTGGCAGTGCGCACTTGATACGCCTTCCGTCGCAAGATGTAACTGGCAACCACGCCCCTGTCGACGGGTATGTGTGCTTATTGGTCGTTCAGGGTTTCATGGGGAAGAAGAAGCAGCGGGTGGGAAATGGGCCCGGAGCCGTCCAGCTTGTTCGCAAAGGAAAGTCATCAACTTTCCGTCTCAATGCTCTCGAGACTGCACTGCAGGCGTTAGCGCACCGTGCTCTCCAGTTGGGCGCCACCGTTCACCTGCCCCGTATCGGCTACGGCACTCCGAACTTCAATTGGTACGCGGTGGAGCGCCTACTAGCTCGAAACCTTCGGGACGTCGGTGTCGAGGCAACCATCTACTATTACTCTGCCAGACAAAGAACATAGCTCAAACTCAACCAAGACTAGATTCTGCAAGATGCTGCTTCGAAGTCAGTGGGGTGCTGCATTTAATTTTCATCACTAACAAAACAATATGCAAACGCATTCTGGGAAATCGGTCGGGCGGGCTACCGCTACACCCACTACTTGTAGTGTGTTTCAAAGTCGGGGAAGCCGTCACGCACGTCATCCTGCGGCTTTACACCGATTGCACTTAAGTTGGCCAGGAGTACTCTTTTTGATGTCTTCAGCGACTCCGTTTCCTCTTTTGCCTCGGCGATACTTCGTTCGAGCTTTTCAATATCGTCCCCCAGCTGCGTCAGTTGTACTGGAGTATACTGCTCGCCAGTGCCATTCGTTGTTGCGGCAATTTGCTCCATTGCCTTCTCTTCCCACTCCAACAACAATAACTGGGTCTTCAGATGTTGGTTCGCAATTTGGTGCCGCATCTCACGAAGCAGGATCCGGTTTCCAAACTCGCACAGCGGGTTCTTGCAGCGCTCAGTGTGTGCTTCGGTCTCGTGCCAGTTGCGGCACAGCCGATCTTGGCAGCGAATGCCCGTTCCGGGACCCGCTGTGCCACTGCACTGCCGTTCACGCACTTTTACGCAGTTCCTGGTGCAAGTTTTACCAGGCGGTGGCTTGCACAGAACTGCGTCCACGAACTGAATCGATCTCCGTAAGCATTTTTTGAAGTGGCTAACTTGCTGTGGAGGTCGCATTCCTGCATCGCACAAGCCCGGTACAGAGGATTCGTGGTCATGCTTAAGTGACTCAGATGGCTCATCTTCGTCGATATCCTCGACTATCGCGTCTTCTTCACCTTCGTTTTGAACGGGCGCAGTACTCGATTCTTCGACAGTTTGGATGTCAGTACGCGCGGGTAGATTTCTGTCGTTTTCATTTTCAGGAGCTTGTGATGCATAAGGTGAGTTGCCTGAGGCGTCACGGCAGTGCGCCATCTCCATGTCGTCATCAGCCTTTTCATCATTGTGTACTGGAGATGCGCCGTCGCTAGTTTCCGGTTCTTCGCTCACCGAAGCTGACACAACTTCCTGGTCCGTGGTATCTGCATCTAGCATAGCCACATTTTCTTCGAACTCGTCGCCCACTTCTTTATCCTCCGCGTTAGCTTCTGACCCATCTCCGGAGTCTGTAGCGTCGCACGCACCACGCATTTCCCCGTTTTCTCTATCAAGAGGAAGGTCATGCCTTGCTTCCTCGGCATCGAGATGTTGCTCTGTTTCTCGAGCATGCTGTTCCAGCGTAGCGGGTGTTGTTGGTCCGTGGTTCCGCTCAGGCATTGACGCACTTGCAGCGGCCTTCACGTACGCAAGCTCGTCATCTTCTTCCACCACGTCGATTTCCGTGGTCGTCACCGTCGTGTCTGTTGTTTTACGTCTGGGCAAGCCTTTCCTCATCTGAGCTCGAGACTTGTAGCGAAGTCGCATGACTACGGGGCTGCCTTCCTCGGTGATTGTCCCGCTCGGACGCTTCGTGGTCTTCCCTTTACTCCTCAAATTCCACCTTGTGCTTCTTCCATCTCCACACTGAACAGCTTCGGCAGCAGTGCCACCCCGGAGATTTTTGCCAGCTTTGACAACCGTATCCTGCTCATTTTCCTCAGTACTTCCGAGCTCCTTCACCATTCGGTAGATGCACTTGACTCGTCGAGAAGTCAGCTCCGCAGCTCTTTTCTCCATCAACGACATTCCGTTAGGACTTTTGGCCCTCTCCTCGTCGCCACTTTCCTCCGCTTTCTTCTCCTCTTCGCTTTCATCTGAGCAGCGCCTCCACTCCGTGATCAGTGATCGCTTCTGTCTTTTTGTAAGCAGCCGGATTGATTTCGAGCGGCCGCTCGTCGTCACTTTCTTCCGCTTCCTCAACTTTCTCGTCATCCCCGTTGTCGTTTTCTCATCCGAAGACTCCTCCCCATTTCGTGGGATTGCAGCGTTCCCCGGAGAAATGGCTGGTTGCTCAAAGTCTCCCAGCATAGTGTTGACCCCGACCGGCTCCTTGCGTCCTTTCCGTCCAACACGCTTATCCCCTCGGCAGATGTACAAGTCTTCCGTCACCACAGAGAGTAGTTCCGGCCCCGACGTGCCGCTGTGGCACGCGAGGATGATCCGGTCCATTTGCTCTAGGAACCCGGGCGTCGTGTTCATGTTGCGCTCGATGAAGTGCGCCAGGCGGCTGCAGCAGTCGCGGAACACTGCGAAGCTCTCGACGCCCACCACCTGCGAAAGCGCCGCCGCGCTTGTCAACTCAATCAGGTCGTCTTCGAAGCTCACACACACGGCGTCCACAGCCTCGGCCACATGGCGGCGCACCGTGCGGTTGAGCTCCAGTCGCAGGCGCTCCACCATGGGCGGTACGTCCTTGGCTTCCTCGTCCACGTGGTGGTGCGGTATCCCGTACGTTGCCATCGCCTCTCAAGATTTCAACTGCCAGCCAGTTGACAGTTGCTGAACGTTGCCGCGTGCGGACGACCAGGATACGCCAGATTTTGAAAGGCGAAACGACGCGAAAGCGAGAGGGTAACTAAGGGCATCTCCACCACCGCGGACATCAAATAGCTGTAGAGAAATCGACTACCGCGGCGATGGTGAGTTGTTGGGGCAAAAAATCTAAGCTCTACTTGCATTGAGATAAGGCGGTGGTGGCCAGGTGCAACTCCGGTAGTCATGTCCGAGCTGCTTCCTGCGCTGAGACCAAACACAGCTGGGCTGCTGAGGTGTGATCGATTTGACCAGCCAGCGTTGTTGCGCTTGTCGGTTGCCATCGTCAACAAGCAAGACCCCATAAACAACAGCATCCGCACAATGTTTGTAGATTGCGCCCATTTCTATTTACCCAAGCAGCAGTCGATTGCGCCTGCTCGAGGCACACCACCATGTATGCCACCAGAGCCTCGGCGACGGAGGAAGTGTTGCGGGTTTTCCCTTTCATCTTCCTTCTCCTCACTTTGCTTTTTGCATCCTGGCCCACAAGCAACCACTCCTCCCCAAGAAACCCGTCCGCTAACAATGGCGATCCCGGAAACCTACCGCGCGTACCAGTACGAGAACTACGGCGCGATTGAGACCGAGCTAAAGCTCCACTCCGGACTCTCTCAACCGCCACTCGCTACCCAACAAGTCCGCATCAAGGTGCGCAGCGCCGCCTTGAACCCCATCGACTATAAACTGGTGGAGTTGGAGTTCATGGGCCACATGATGTTTGGCAAAGCTCCGTCCAAGGAAGAGCCGTTTGGTATCGGCTTCGATGTTGCCGGTGAGGTGGTCGATGTCGGCAGCGACGTCAAGCGGGTGAAACTTGGTGATGCGGTCTACGCCGTCACGCTTGGTACGCTCAGCGAGTATCTTGTCGTCAGCGAAGAGTTCGTGGCGCTAAAACCCAGCAACCTGAACTTCAACGAGGCGGCTGCGGTGCCTTCAGTGGCGCTCACGGCGTACTCCGGGATGGCCAACTTCTCGAAACTTCAAAAGGGTGAGACCGTCCTCATTCTGGGCGGCAGCACCGCGGTCGGCATGTTCGCCATCCAGTTTGGGAAAGATATCGGAGCCCGAGTTGTTGCCACCACGAGCACGCGGAACCTTGAGCTTGTCAAGTCTCTCGGAGCCGACCAAGTTGTGGACTACGCGAAGGAGAAATGGGCGAGCGTTCTGGCGCCTCACTCCGTGGACGTCGTGTACGACTGCGGCGTAGAGCCCATGGCGTGGAACGATGGCGCGCAGCTCGTGCTCAAGCAGAACACGGGTCGGTTCCTCACGCTCTTGCCGATGATGGAGCCAGCGAAGGAGCCCGAGTTCGGCGCGCAGCTTATTGGCTTCGTCAAGACTGAGGACCTGTCAGCGAAGACGCTCGGGGTCATCACCGAGTACATTGAGAGTGGCAAGGCCAAGCCCGTGATCGACTCGATCTACCCGTTCGAGAAGGCGCTGGATGCCTACGCCAAGCTGAAAACAGGTCATGCCCAGGGCAAGATCGTGGTCCAGGTGCAGCAGTAGACGCCAACAGATAGAGAAAAGCGGTGTAGTGCTTTCCAGAATGGCTACATCGTGTCTCTTCAAGATCACAAAACAGCAAAACGAACGAGCTAGTGTACTTTTCACAAGTCACGACCACTAAAAACACAAACCAATCGTGTGTTTTTCACTATTCCTTCCCCCAAAAACACAGCGGGCTTTTCCCCCTCATTCTGAAGAAAACCCAAGTCATGGCTTCTTCGCAACCACCCAGCAGCGGCCCGCTCTTCGCGTTGGCGGAGGAGCCTTCTCTGCCTGCTGCACCGCCCGCCAAGAAACACCGCGGCTCTGGTCGCCGCCGAGACCCCGTGTGGGAGCTCACCACCGTGTTCGCGGACAAGCGCGTGGTGTGCAACCGCTGCGGGGCGCTCATCCACCGCTACGGCGTGGCCAAGGTGGAGCGTGTGCGCGGCCATTTCGAGCGCAAGTGTCCCGGACAGCGCGTAGCCAATGCGGCGGCCGGAGATACATTGGCATCTGCAGCTTCACAGCCGATCCAGACGGAGGCGGCTCAGGTGCCGCTGGTGGGGGGCCCGTCGACCTCCTCCTCTTCCTTCACCTCGACCCTGAGACAGCGACCGCCCAGCTACGGCAGCAAGAGCGGCGCCTTCAAGCGCAAACTGGCCCACTGGCTGTACGCGACGGGACAGCCGCTGGAGCTTGAGCAGAGTGAGCTGCTGCTGGACGCACTGCGTGCACTTCGAGGCGACGCGGCGCTACCTTCGCTGCATGAGCTGCAGTACGAGCTGCTGGATCTCGAGGCCGCGGCCTCCAAGAGCAAAGTGGGCAAGGCGCTGAGCGGCAAGAAGTGCTGTCTGACGGTGGAGACGTGGATGGACGCCTGCGGCCAAGGCGTCACGACGTTCGGGGCCCTGAACGACGGGATGGCCTACTTCCTGGAGTCCAAGACGACCGCCAATCAACTGGAGAACAGCGGTGAGTTGACAGCTGACGAGATGGAGGCCGTTCTGAATGGGGAGAAGAAGGCCGAGTTCTGCGGCGTCGTGACGCCCGTGACGGCGACGCTGTCCCAACTCACGCGGGAGCGGATCCAGAAGAAACACCCGAGGTGCGCCTTCTTCCACGGCTGCGCCTGCAGCGCACTCAGCCTGTTGCTCAAGGACGTCATCAGTGTGTTGCCATGGCTCGAGAAGATGCAAACTGCCATGGACGAGCTGGTGGACGTGTTTCACGGGAATACCAAGCTGCAGGGACTAGTGTCGACCTCGGAAAGCACCTCGGAGACAGAGTTCCCGGATGGCAGCTCCGTGTGCGCCTCGCTGGATTCTGTACTGAAACACGAGAAGGAACTATGCGCCATCGTAGCGCGCCGAGATTTCGTGGACGCTAGTACGCCGGTCGAGCAGGACCAACGCAAACGCGTGCAGGATTTCGTGCTGGGCGAGTCTTTCGAGCAGGACTTGAACAAGGCGCTGGCCATTCTGCTTCCTCTGCAAGACCATTTGAGGCACTTCCAAGAGGACCGCCCGCCGCTCTCGCAGGTGTACCCGTACTTCATGAATCTCCTGACCGTGTACTCGTCGATGGAGTGGGTGAGCAAGAAGGAGAAGGCTCTCATCACTTCGTGCATCCTGGAACGGCACAACGCCATCTACGGCGACTCGCACGGCGTGGCGTACATGCTGGATCCACTGTACTTGGGCGATTCGTTGGATGAGAGGAAGAAGCAGGAGGTGGAGAACTTTATGGTCCGCTTTTGCGAGCGCGAGGGCCACACCGTGGACATTTTGAACCAACTGGACAAGTACAAGGCCATGGTGACCGAGCTGAAAGAGACCAACCAGGCGTATTGGCACTTGCTGCAGTCTGGCGCTGTGACGCCGCATGACTTTTGGGTGGAGCGTCGGGCGCAGTTCCCACACCTGCAGCAACTGGCTGTGGCAGTCTTTGCCTTGCCAGCGTCGAGCATTTCTCCGTCGCCGTCATTTGGTCAGCAGTGCTGTACCATCAACTCGCGCTTCAACCGGAAGTTGACTGCAGACCAACTCCAAAAGCTTACCCATGTGTATTGCAACGCGAAGCTGGGTGGAAATGAAGTGTCCGCGTCGGTCCCGGAGAACCTGTAGTCGGTATAGTAACGTTCGTTTGTTTCGTTGGCCAAGTCAAAGTGGATCAAGCATGCACATCTACAGCAACAAAGTGAGGTTGAAAACCCGATGGCATTTGGCGATACGTTTCTTGTCGATTCGATCGATGTTGAACTAAATCAAAAGGCTAAGGCTGCACTTGGACAACGAGTTTACCCCGGGCGTGCCGCGTTTTGAGCTTCTTGTACGCATCCAGTGCCTCCTCGAACGGGTAAACGGTATCAATGATAGGCTTTGCCTTCCCGCTCTCGATCAATTTCGTGATGACATCGAGCTTCTCGGCCGATGGGTCCGTGTTGTGGACCTCGCCAATTAGCTGGACCCCAAATTCGGAGGCTTTCACAGGCTGCAGCATGGGTAGGATCGTGATGAACCGGCCTGTGTTCTTCTTGAGCACCACTTGGGCACCGTCATTCCAAGCTGAAGGCTCCATTCCGCAGTCGTACAAGGCGTCTACGGAGTGAGGTTCCAGGACATTCAGCCACTTTTCCTTCGTGTAGTCGATCACTTGGTCAGCTCCGAGGGACTTGACGAGCTCAATGTTTCGCGAGCTTGTGGTGGTGATCACACGAGCCCCCACGGCGCGAGCAAACTGCACGGCGAACATGCCGACGGAGCTACTGCCGCCCAGAATGAGGACGGTCTCACCCTTTTGCAGCTTGGCGTGCCTCGCCATACCAGCGTAGGCCGTCAGGGCGACTGACGGTACTGCCGCAGCCTCGTTGAAGTCCAGGTTGTTGGGTTTACTGGCAACAAACTCTTCGTTCACGACGAGGAACTCTGCTAGTGAACCGGACGCACCGAACGGAGTCATCGTGTACACGGCGTCTCCCAGCTTCAGACGCTTGACGGCGTTGCCGACTTCGACCACCTCACCGGAAGCATCGAAACCAATACTGAAAGGCTTTTCGGCGGAGGGGGCTTTGCCCAAGAACGCCTGGCCCAAGACCTCCAGCAGCATGTAGTCGATGGGGTTCACCGAAGCACTGCGCACTTTGACACGAACTTGTTGGGGGCCCAACATAGCTTGCGGTACACCGACGTGAAGCTTGAGCTCGTTCTCGAGGGGTCCGTAGTTCTCATACTGGTACGCGCTGTAAGTTTCTGGAATTGCCATGGCTCAGCTTCTTGAGTGTGAAATGGAAAGTGATGTCGAGCTGCGGTGAACAATGCGAAGCCTACGCAATCCCACCGCGTCATCCGTTGTGCTGATGGAGGACAGCAACACAATCAACTTGTTGACGATGACCCTGTCAGCTCTGTTTTCACATTTCACCGAAGGGTATCAGGAGAGGTTATTCAACCCGACACTTTCTGCCTGAGCCAAGAAGAGATTGTTAGTCTGAATTCTCGTCGGTGTTTTGAGCAGCGAAAGGCAACGGAGACCTCGGCAGGTCCTATACACGACGAACAAGGAAGCAAGAAACTTTGATTGTCGTTGCTCTGCAGCAACTACACATTGTTTTGTATTGCTGTGCAAGCAGAGAGCACCTTCGTGCGAGACCTACTGCTGAACATTCACGACCAACTTGCCCAGTGCGTGGCGGGTTTTGAGCTTCGCGTAGGCGTCCATGGCTTTCTCGAACGGGTAGACCGTATCGATCACGGGCTTGACTTGTTTTGCCTCGATGAACTTGGTGATCGATTCCAGCTTTTCAGCAGACGGATGCACGTGAACCTCACCGATCAGCTGCGCGTCAAACTCGGACTCCTTCACAGGCTGAACCATTGGCAGGATGGTCACGAAGCGACCCGTGTTCTTCTTGAGCACAACTTGAGCTCCCTCGTTCCACGCAGCGTTCTCCATGCCGCAGTTGTAGAATGCGTCCACCGAGTGGGGCTTCACAATGTCCAGCCACTTCTCAGTCCGGTAGTCGATGACCCGGTCGGCACCAAGGGACTTGACGAAGGCGGCCTTCTCCGCACTGACCGTAGTGATGACACGGGCGCCAATGGCGTGGGCAAACTGGACGGCGTACATGCCGACAGAGCTGCTGCCGCCTAGGATGAGCACAGTCTCGCCCTTCTGCACCTTGGCGTGGTCGAACATACCTTGGTACGCCGTGAGCGCCACAAGCGGGACAGATGCGGCCTCGTCGAAGTTCAGGTTGCTGGGCTTTGTCGCTACGAACTGTTCATCCACGACCGCGTACTCGCCAAGAGTACCGAACGCACTGAAAGGCGTCATCGTGTAGACTTCATCGCCGAGCTTCAGCCGCTTGACGTCGTTTCCGACCTCCACCACCTCACCGGCGGCGTCGAAGCCAATGTCAAAGGGCTTGTCCGCAGTGGGGGCTTTGCCCAAGAACGCCTGACCCACGACCTCCACGAGCATGTAGTCGATGGGGTTCACCGAAGCACTGCGCACCTTGATGCGGACCTGCTGGGCGCCCAGCTCTTTCTGGGGGATGTCGGTGTATATCTGGAGCTTCTTCTCGAGTGAGCCGTAGTTCTCGTACTGGTACGCGCGGTAGGTCTGCGGGAACGCCATGGGGTGCGCTGTTGTGCTATTAGTGAGGAGGAACTTGCTGTCGCTGATGCAAATTGCAATGTGAGGCTCTGCCAATGGCCGCAACGTCGGCTGCATCCATTGCAGACGTAGAACAACACCGTCAACCGAGCTGTTGATGAGTGCAGCTGTGAAGAGCTATGTACAGGAAAACGTAATCTGTACGCCATCGTAATACACATCGACCGCGATTACTTGAATAAAGTATCACGGCTTGGTCACCGAAGCGACGCACCCCTCGACTATTGATCATGTCGGAGGATCCCGACCACAACGACGACGCGTACGCTAGCGACGACTATGAGCTCGAGTCCCCCACGCGCGCGCAACCGCCCCCATCTAGCTCGGAGCACTCGCCCGATGCTTCCCCTGCGGCTCAGCAGCAGCAACTGACGTTTGAATTCGGTGCAGACGCTGAGGACGACGAAAGCGACGCTGGAGCCGTCACGCCAATGCCCAAGGCCAGATCCACACCCAAGCGTAGTCGAACTCTGCGTGAAGCCGACTCGATCAATGGCCGCCATTTGATGGACCATACGCCGTGGACGTACATCGTCTCGACGCTGAAGGTTCGGATGCTGCGCATTCCAGTGGCCGAGTCGACAGCGATACGAGAGCTGCGCGTATTTGCTACGATCGACAAGCTGGCGGCACAGTCTAGAGGGTCGAGGTGGAAACAGGATCTGCAGGCAGCAGCAGGGTCACGACGTAGCGGCCTCATTGAAGAGGCCAAGTGGGTGCGAGGGGACGGTAGGCTGCAGTGGACGTTCCCCATGGAGAAGTTTCGTCGACTGAAGGCGTATGCGCCTCGGATCAAGGCCTTCGTTTACGGTATCGGAGAGGTGGGCATGGACCAGCGCTCGCGAACGCAGATGCAAACTCTTTCTCAGCAAGAGAAAGATGGCGCAATTCGAAGCTTCGGATGGTTCTTCCTTGACCTGAGGTTGGTTGCTTATATTGTTATCTTCAGTGCTACAGAGGCTGAAGTCCGTTGACTTTGTTGTGCTCGTGTTAAAGGACCCCAGACTTGCCGGAGAGGTGGCTCAAGCTGCAGAACTCGCCTTACGGCGGCGAGATTTTGATCTCAAGCACCTTTTTACCAGTAGAGATTTCACCCATGATGCCTACAAAGGAAGCAGTGGCAGCAAATGAGAACGGATTAACGAGGAATGTGCGAGCAGAGACTGCAGTGGCATCCGGCAAGGGAAGATCAATGCCGACAGTGATTTCAGGGGAGAGTGGAGAATATCTTCAGATTGGGGACAGCGGTGGACAGGAGATCTTCGTGCTGTCGGTGTTCATTCAGACAGCGCTCAACTTTACGAAGCTAGTGGAAAATGCGATGGGAGAAGGGCGAGAAGACCTGGAGAAGATTGGGTTTTGGCTCAGCTACTCCCTATTCGACGTTGTGGTCCAGACTGATGTATTCTACAACCTCAACGTTGCCGAATTCCCTGCTGTTCGCGATAGCTTTCGCGTGAAGAGCAGTGCCGAAGACCTGGCTCTCTGCATAGAGGCTTTGGGTAGCCTGACCGTGTTTTTGTGTACCGAGAACCGAGTTCTTGCAGGAGTTGAGATACCTTTGCGGCCCTTGCTATCGAAAGAGCTGTTCTCTGGGATGAGTAAGCTTAGACCCACCGACGCAGCGGAGATTGAAGGAAAGTTTTCGTTTCCAGACTTTGATGATGCAGTCGTTGCTGCATCTGTCACGGTGGAGCTCGTGGAGTCAATAAAAACGAGCTCAGACTCAGTAAATCGAGCCAAGCAAGCTGATAAACTGATGGAAGTTGTTGGTTCCGAAGCAAGAGACCCAACACCCACAGAGCACGAAGATCAGGTTGACGGTCTTGTTGGCGAGAGTGGTGAGCCCCTGGACGAGCAGATGTTGTTTAAGCTGGACAATGTGCGCTTGAAACGACATGCATTATCCCCTTTTGCTGGCAAAGAAAGCATCTCGATCCAAGTGACAATCGGTGAAAGGCAAGTATCTGGCGTGTTGGTGTTTTGTGCATTTACGAAGCACCAGGCTATTGCAACCAGCCCAGCACTCGGGGTTGTTTTGGAACATCTTTCCAGCCACAGAGCCAACAGCTTACCCATTGGTATTCGTTGTGTTTCAACGGAGTCAAACCGCTTGGTCGCAGTCTCGTCGAAGACTACACACGTCGTTCAGGATAACGAACGTTTTCCAAAATCAATTACGCTACCGGTACTGAATGAATCCAGCCAAACAATTGGAGAGTGCATACTGAGCTGTGCACATGTACCAACCGCTCACCAGCAGCTTGGCCGTGAATTGTTAAGTGATGCAGCCGGTGATCGGCACCACTACCTCGTCTGTCTAAAGCTTAAATCAGTCCAGGATATCGAAGTTGGCGGAGGATATTGTCTACGATTTGAAAACCCATTTCTCCGTTCGGCTTCAAGTACGTACAAACTGCTGCGCTCGTTGATTTGTTTGCAATATATCTCGTTTAACATGAATCTTCAGTCAGCACTGACTGGTTTACAGTGCAGCATAAAGGGGAGACAGACACGTTGGATTTCTACTGCATGTTCGACCTACGGAAGGATCCACTGCAGCTTAAGCAAGAAATGCAGGAGGCTGTTGAGATAGAGTTGATCTCCAGCGAAGGAGAGAGGTAAGCGAACCCTGTATTTACGTGGTCGAACCCCGATCGCTGATTCCTGTTGTTGCGTTCTTCTCCGTAGGGTAGGAAGTGCCACGTTCAGCTTGAACTATTTATTTTTCTCGGAAGAACGTTTTTGCTGTTCTGAAGACGCATGCCGGGAGATATTCATGACGCAAGCAGAAACAGAGGCCCACTGGCTTGAGGCACATACAGAATCAATACTACCAGACACCCAAGCTGGTCCGGAGGCGTACTCGCATTCATATCGAAGTTGCTCGATCAACATCCCCATTATGGCCACGATGGACCAAACCCAGCAGCAATCACAACGCGTGGGATCCCTCCGTGTTTCGGCCTATTTGGAGGACATCGGACTGCTTATGGAGAAGCGTGCGGATGCAGAGGGAACGACGTGAGTACTATATGAACAACTTTTCCGTCGTAATACGACGCAGGATTAACACTTTTTTCCACTTAGGCTGATCCTTCCATTACCACCTCTTCAGAAAGAGAACAGGCCCCAAGAAGATCCAAATGAGTTCCGTTCCCTTGCTTCTGATCAGATGGCGAGAGATCGATCGAGTACCGCATCGGTGGTTCGAGAAGCTGAAGAAATCCGCGATACATCTCCGACGAAAGAATCTTCCTTCGTTGGGGTGATTGGTAAGAATTCACTGCGCAGTGCCGAAGAAGAAAGATACGATCGTATTCGCAAACGTGAGCAACAGAGGGAAGCTTCAAGATTCAAGGAGGAGCTGGAGCGCGAACGAAGCGCCTGGAGACAAGAGCAGCATCTTCAGCAGCTGCAATGGAAACGGCGCTTTGCAGAGATGGAAAAGGCTCGAATGGATGAACTGGAAGAGGAGTGGGCACGCCGAGAAGAAGAACGAAGCAATTTACTCAAGGCCGCGCAGAAGGAATATCAGCAACTAGAGCAAAAGCTTCGGGAGTCCTTAGCCGACTTGGAGACTCGGGAGCGCCGACTTGCAATTGCTGAAGCATCTCTACAGCGAGAGCACGAGGCAAAACGCGACGAGAACGAGACGCTGCAACGGCGTCTTAAGACCGACCAAAAACATTCTTTGTTGTTGGCAAAGAAGCAAACAGAAGCGTATGAGCGGCGGATAGCGTTGCTCGAAACCCAGTTGAACGACGCCGAGGGGCGATCCAAGCAAGTCGAAGCCGATTTCGCGGAGTACCGTCAGCAGCAACGAAAGCTTCCCGAGTCGAAAATGAGAGAAGACATCGCAGCGTTGAAAGGCAACATTTCCGAGTTAGAGAAGCAAAAACTGACGAAAGAGCGCGAATGCGAGAACGCTGAAGCAAAAGTGGGCAAGATGAAGATGCAGCTTGAGCAACTGTCCAACTTGCTTGTGCAAGAAAAGAAGAAGCACGAGGCGCGAGTTGTGAATGAGCTGGAGAAACTTCGTGTCAAGTATATCGCTCGAGAGGAGAAGTACGTGCTGGATGGAGATCGAGACGAGCTTCGAGCAATCAAGAAACAACTGGACGACTTAAAGGGATTCAATCTCCGGGGTAACGGCGAAAAAAGGAGTTCACATAGATACCAGCGTTCCCACGAGCCAGCTTCGCCACAGCATCGACGACACCACTGGCACACACAGAGCCGTCAAGCATCTTTGCCACGTGACGCTCGCTCGGCAAGTCACCAACACTCGCGTTCCTTATCTGATGGTGCTTCTGACGATGAAAGCGAGTGGGGGGTATCCTCACTTGAAGCAACCAGTCGTGTCAACCCAGCTTCGCTGTTTAATCCCGACGCGTTCGCAATCTCTCAGCATCCGGACGATCTCCAAGATGCACCTGCTCCAACAAACGAAGACGGAGGTGAGAACGACCCAGGAGCCTCGGAATACTCCAACGGAAGTTTTCCTAACACAGAGCTTGGTCGACTGCTGCGTGAGCGAAAAATGTTGCTTGCCAGCGGCGCCTACGACACGCAAAGCTACCTGGTGCGTGAGCTTGACCGCCTCATTAGCATTACAAAAGCGAACGCGGAACTCTAAAGTTCCATCGCGTAAATGCAGCAAAACTCCAGCCTGGTACTTTACGAGACTGCTATCGTCTCGCTCTGCATTTTTGAGTTTGTTTTGGTGGGTCGGCACATCCACGATAGCAAGACTCAACTAGCTTGATCCTTGAACTTCTCAAAGGATTGGTTCAGCACAGTAAACAACTCCTTCGCCTCGAGTTGTTCAGGAATCGTAGCGCCACGCAGTTTGTCGGGGTGCACAACCCGAATGATGTTGCTGCAAGCAAAATAAAGTCAGCGACGAGAACACTTAACACGACAATCCAGGCATAGTTCACGCACCGATAGGCCTTGCGAACAGTATCGTCGTCTGGGGACTGCACCACCATCAGCTGACACTTCTTCAGCGCCTCATTCGAGGAAATTTGATCCAAGGTAAGGATCAGGTGTAAAAGCTCCTTGCCAAACGCCCACATCTCCACGCGCCGATGGATGTCCCCTCGGACAGCATCCGCTTCATCAGCCTCGAGCTTCTTCTTCATCTGCATCTCATGGCGCTCACGCAACCGAGCTTGCTGGCGAATATACAGCTCGCTGTCGGCCACTGTCGGCTCAGGAGGCAGCGGTGGCGTCTCAGTCGATGGTGTACGAAAGACAGTCGGGCGTTCTTCTTCAGCTTCACTTTCCGACGTCTTGGCCTCGCTTTTCCGCCGCGGATGGCGGCAAGGTTGGCCATCAGCATCCACTCCGTCGTCCCCAGGAGATCGTGGCGGGTCATTCGGATGGGGAGCGGGCGATACCTGGGGCTCCTTTTGCTCTTTTTGCTGCTGCTTGCTGTTCATCTGCTGCCGCATCTGCGAAACACGGACAGTCTTCATGCTTGCTGGTCGGCGCCTTCCATTTCGCCTCGCTTGTTGCTGTTTGCGCTTTCGTTCACGTTCCTCCTGTGCCATTTTCTCCCACTCCTTTTCGTACTCCTCCTTTTTCTTGGTCTCTTCGTGCTCCTTTTCCTGCTTGCGTTTCAATTTCTCGTTGCACTTTTTCGCTCGAGATTCCATGTTGGCAAGCACCGTACAGGATTTCTCTCCGGACTTCGAGCGTGATAAGCCGTCCAACATCTCTTGAAACATAGTTTTCGCAATCTCCAGTCCCGAGACCATCCCCCTGCAGCCAAATCTCGTTCAACGTGACGCAAGTCCGATTCTAACATCGATTCGGTTGTGTGCAACGCTCCTGAGGCACTTAATCCTGCTTGTTCCGCGGCATTTTCATCCTCCTTGTGTCTCTTCTCTTTTGTTTTATCAGCTTTTGCTTTGCTTTGCTTTTTTGTGTCAGAGCTGTATCAACCGCTGCACCATGCATGTAGCGGCTTGCTCCATTAGCCCGTTTCTCGTGCCACTCTTCGGGTTTAGTGTCCTCACTTGGTTAGCAGCCGTGCTCATCATTGTTCCACTTGCTGCTTTTACAATAGCTGGAACAGATCCCTTCTCGTGCGCCACTTTATCAGCTTGCAGACCAACCTCCACAACTAGCGCATCAGGTGTTACTGGTCGCTTGCTGTGCTCAGATTCATTTCGTTTCGATGAAGCCTCCTTTGAAGTACTTGAATGCTGCTGTTCCACAACCGCAGTTTTCGTCTCGACTGCTGTAGCGACGCCTAGATCATTTTTCTTTGTTGAAAGCTCATTTGCCTTATCGTCAGCAGCAGTCTTCTTGTCATCTGAGTTATCGGTCTCTGTGGAGCTATGATCGGACAGGTGAATCGGCTGTAGGGGCATTTTGCGAGATCGCTTTGCAGGCGCAGGAGCAGCCTTACACCGCTTTCTCGTCACCAAACGCTTCCTCTTCCCCCACTCGCGTGGTCGTGAGCCTGTACTCCCAGTGGTACTTGTTTGAGCGCTACTTGAATCCACCGTGTCCTTTTCCAAGATGCTTTTCCGCGACACCTCAGTGTGATTTTCCACAAGTAACAATCGCTTCTTCGAGCTCTCAGCAGGAACCACTGGCGAAACAGAGCTGACTATTATTGCTGCAGTTCCGGCGGACGCAACTGCTGCTTTTGCCTGAGCACGCACATCTGCCACTTGGGAAACACTCATTTGAGATCCATTGCTCTCCTTCGTTCAGTCTGATCCCGTTTGCTGCTGTTGTGTGGCAATTTCTCGGCACGAGCAGTATTGTGATTCTTGGCCAAATTTGCCATATTGAAGCTCTTCGCCCAAAGGCGACCATTCGTACTTAGTGATGGTCCTATAGTAGGAGCAAGCGCGGCGATTCGCTGGCGGCTCTTTCGAATCGCCGGTGGAAATTTTGGGTAGAACCTACAATAGCACCTTGATGATTCACAGTCTTCTTCTCTGCGTCGACATTTCTCGCCGAAATAGTGTCACTATTGGCATCTTTGACATCCCTCTGCTTCGCAGTTTCATTTCCACTTGTGGACTTCTCTGCACGAAAACCCGCTGCATTTGCTACAACACTCCCGTTTACCTTGCCAGTAACTTTCCCACCCTTGGAACCCCCTCCACTAACATTAGCTTGTGCAGTAAACTGAGTATCAACGTCATCACCATTTTTGAACCGCAAGTTCATCGTCTTCTTCTCCAGATCTTCGCTCCTCACACCTTTGCGCCGCGCCCACAAGTTTTGCGTCACCACGGCGTTGAGGATATCCATCGAGGCGTTGCTCTGGTAAGCCAGAATGACGCAAATCCATCCGCTGTACGAAGCCCGGCGACGTTTCCATATTGCGCTCCATGTACTCCACAAGACCCCGGCAGCACTCGTAGGCCACCTCATTTCCCTGCGCCCCGACGTGGGACGTCGGCGTCGGCTCCACGGACCTCAGCTCGTTCACGAACGAGTCGCAAACATCATTCACCACCTCGGCAACATGTTTACGTAGTGCACGCTTCAGCTCCGCCTTGAGGCGGTCCACGGCCGCGTCGCTCGCTGCCATGAGCAATTGGTATCGGAGGAATGATGATTTTTCATCAAATACAAAAACAAATACAAAAAAAAGATTTGTCAGTTTTACCAAAACAAAACACTATATGGGACTCACTTGTTGACGGTCGCCAGCAAGCTCATAAACAACAGCACCCCCCGACAATGCTTGTAGATTGCGCCAACTTCTGTTTACCCAAGCAATTCGCAGTCGATTGAGGCACGCCACCATGTATGCCACCACAGCCTCGGCGACGGAGGAAGTATTGCCGGGTTTTCCCTTGCATCTTTCTTCCCCTCACTTTGCGTTTTGCATCCTAGCCTACAAGCAACCACTCCTCCCCAAGAAACCCGTCCGCTAACAATGGCGATCCCGGAAACCTACCGCGCGTACCAGTACGAGAACTACGGCGCGATTGAGACCGAGCTAAAGCTCCACTCCGGACTCTCTCAACCGCCACTCGCTGCCCAACAAGTCCGCATCAAGGTGCGCAGCGCCGCCTTGAACCCCATCGACTATAAACTGGTGGAATTCATGGGTCAGATGAGGTATGGCAAAGCTCCGTCAAAGGAAGATCCGTTTGGTGTCGGCTTGGATGCTGCCGGTGAGGTGGTGGAAGTCGGCAGCGACGTCAACCGGGTGAAACTTGGCGATGCGGTCTACGCCGCCACGCCTGGTACGCTCAGCGAATATATTGTCGTCAGCGAAGAGTTCGTGGCGCTGAAGCCCAGCAACCTGAACTTCGACGAGGCGGCTGCGGTGCCTTTAGTGGCGCTCACGGCGTACGCTGGGATGACCAGCTTCTCGAAACTTCAAAAGGGTGAGACCGTCCTCATTCTGGGCGGCAGCAGCGCCGTCGGCATGTTCGCCATCCAGTTCGCGAAAGATATCGGAGCCCGAGTTGTTGCCACCACGAGCACGCGAAACGTTGAGCTCGTCAAGTCTCTCGGAGCCGACCAAGTCGTGGACTACACGAAGGAGAAATGGGCGAGCGCTCTGGCACCTCACTCCGTGGATGTCGTGTTCGACTGCGGCGTAGAGCCCATGGCGTGGAACGATGGCGCGCAGCTTGTGCTCAAGCAGAACACGGGTCGGTTCCTCACGCTCGTGCCCATGACGGATCCAGCGAAGGAGTCCGAGTTCGGCGCGCAGCTCATTGGCTTCGTCAAGTCCGATGTCCTGTCATCTAAGACGCTCGGGGTCATCACCGAGTACATTGAGAGTGGCAAGGCCAAGCCCGTGATCGACTCGATCTACCCGTTCGAGAAGGCGCTGGATGCCTACGCCAAGCTGAAAACAGGTCATGCCCAGGGCAAGATCGTGGTCCAGGTGCAGCAGTAGACGCCAACAGATAGAGAAAAGCGGTGTAGTGCTTTCCAGAATGGCTACATCGTGTCTCTTCAAGATCACAAAACAGCAAAACGAACGAGCTAGTGTACTTTTCACAAGTCACGACCACTAAAAACACAAACCAATCGTGTGTTTTTCACTACTCCTTCCCCCCAAAACACAGCGGGCTTTTCCCCCTCATTCTGAAGAAAACCCAAGTCATGGCTTCTTCGCAACCACCCAGCAGCGGCCCGCTCTTCGCGTTGGCGGAGGAGCCTTCTCTGCCTGCTGCACCGCCCGCCAAGAAACACCGCGGCTCTGGTCGCCGCCGAGACCCCGTGTGGGAGCTCACCACCGTGTTCGCGGACAAGCGCGTGGTGTGCAACCGCTGCGGGGCGCTCAACCACCGCTACGGCGTGGCCAAGGTGGAGCGTGTGCGCGGCCATTTCGAGCGCAAGTGTCCCGGACAGCGCGTAGCCATGCGGCAGCCGGAGATACATTGGCATCTGCAGCTTCACAGCCGATCCAGACGGAGGCGGCTCAGGTGCCGCTGGTGGGGGGCCCGTCGACCTCCTCCTCTTCCTTCACCTCGACCCTGAGACAGCGACCGCCCAGCTACGGCAGCAAGAGCGGCGCCTTCAAGCGCAAACTGGCCCACTGGCTGTACGCGACGGGACAGCCGCTGGAGCTTGAGCAGAGTGAGCTGCTGCTGGACGCACTGCGTGCACTTCGAGGCGACGCGGCGCTACCTTCGCTGCAGTACGAGCTGCTGGATCTCGAGGCCGCGGCCTCCAAGAGCAAAGTGGGCATGCGCTGAGCGGCAAGAAGTGCTGTCTGACGGTGGAGACGTGGACGGACGCCTGCGGCCAAGGCGTCACGACGTTCGGGGCCCTGAACGACGGGATGGCCTACTTCCTGGAGTCCAAGACGACCGCCAATCAACTGGAGAACAGCGGTGAGTTGACAGCTGACGAGATGGAGGCCGTTCTGAATGGGGAGAAGAAGGCCGAGTTCTGCGGCGTCGTGACGCCCACGACGGCGACGCTGTCCCAACTCACGCGGGAGCGGATCCAGAAGAAACACCCGAGGTGCGCCTTCTTCCACGGCTGCGCCTGCAGCGCACTCAGCCTGTTGCTCAAGGACGTCATCAGTGTGTTGCCATGGCTCGAGAAGATGCAAACTGCCATGGACGAGCTGGTGGACGTGTTTCACGGGAGCACCAAGCTGCAGGGACTGGTGTCGTCCCCGGAAAGCACCTCGGAGACAGAGTTCCCGGATGGCAGCTCCGTGTGCGCCTCGCTGGATTCTGTACTGAAACACGAGAAGGAACTATGCGCCATCGTAGCGCGCCGAGATTTCGTGGACGCTAGTACGCCGGTCGAGCAGGACCAACGCAAGCGCGTGCAGGATTTCGTGCTGGGCGAGTCTTTCGAGCAGGACTTGAACAAGGCGCTGGCCATTCTGCATCCTCTGCAAGACCATTTGAGGCACTTCCAAGAGGACCGCCCGCCGCTCTCGCAGGTGTACCCGTACTTCATGGATCTCCTGACTGTGTACTCGTCGATGGAGTGGGTGAGCAAGAAGGAGAAGGCTCTCATCACTTCGTGCATCCTGGAACGGCTCAACGCCATCTATGGCGACTCGCACGGCGTGGCGTACATGCTGGATCCACTGTAC
Source organism: Phytophthora crassamura (assembly GCA_033557995.1). Classification (NCBI taxonomy): domain Eukaryota; phylum Oomycota; class Peronosporomycetes; order Peronosporales; family Peronosporaceae; genus Phytophthora; species Phytophthora crassamura. Next base: position 5,448,394 of record JAUCED010000004.1, read on the forward strand.
TTGGGCGATTCGTTGGATGAGAGGAAGAAGCAGGAGGTGGAGAACTTTATGGTCCGCTTTTGCGAGCGCGAGGGCCACACCGTGGACATTTTGAACCAACTGGACAAGTACAAGGCCATGGTGATCGAGCTGAAAGAGACCAACCAGGCATATTGGCACTTGCTGCAGTCTGGCGCTGTGACGCCGCATGACTTTTGGGTGGAGCGTCGGGCGCAGTTCCCACACCTGCAGCAACTGGCTGTGGCAGTCTTTGCCTTGCCAGCGTCGAGCATTTCTCCGTCGCCGTCATTTGGTCAGCAGTGCTGTACCATCAACTCGCGCTTCAACCGGAAGTTGACTGCAGACCAACTCCAAAAGCTTACCCATATGTATTGCAACGCGAAGCTGGGTGGAAATGAAGTGTCCGCACCGGTCCCGGAGAACCTGTAGTCGGTATAGTAACGTTCGTTTGTTTCATTGGCCAAGTCAAAGGGGATGAAGCATGCACGTCTACAGCAACAAAGTGAGGTCGGTATCTGGGATAATGTAGTTGATGTGGTTAGGCATGCGGGTTTTTCGTGTTGATGTGATTTTTCATCGTAAGCAAAGTGGAGACCACTCACAATACAACAATACTTTATTCACTTGCAAGCAACTCAACGTGCAACCTCCGCTCTGTTTTACTTTTTCAGGCTGTCCTTCCGTAATGATTGTTGAAACTTGGTAAGCCGTCCATCTCGTCTCCTAGCAGGCGAAGTCCGATGGCGTTGAGATCAGACAAGAACGTGTACTTCCTCTCCGTGTGGAGGCCAACTGCGTCTTCAAGCTTCTTGCATTTGTCCTCGAGTGTCTTGACTTTCCCTTCAAGTTCGTATGCGGCATCACCGTCAACGCCATGCAGCCGTTCCTTCGCTAATATTAGTTGATCGTGCGCTGCCTTCAGCTTGAGTTCATTTTGCTGAATGCTGTACATTGTCTGACGCAAGCCAACACGGTTCTTAAACTCACACTGAGAGTTCGCACAGCGCACCGAGTGTGAGTCGATGCCGCGCCAGACACAGCACATGCCGTCGTGGCACGGCATCGCGTTACCGCCTTGCGCGCGATGCGTCTCACACATCTGGGTCCTGATCCTCACACACCCTTGCGTGCAAACCTCCCCTGGCGGAGGACAGCAATTCTCCGCATCAACCAGTTTGATCGCCATCTTCACACGCTGAAGGAAGGCAGGCGAAGGATCCGATGGGTCGTCGCCAGCGCACGGCCAAACAACTTCACCACTTTCTCCATTTGCCGAACTTGCAGCAGCCACGCTGTCAGCAGCTTCTCCATCTCCACCCACTTCCTCCTCCAGCTCGGTTTCGGTCTCGGATTCTTTGGTTCCTTCCGACGCACTCTCTTCTTCCTTCTCTTCGCAGTCGAGTCCTCCGTCACCGTAAAGGTTACGGGCCACCGCATGCCGCGCTCGCTTTGCTTCGTGACGTGACGCCACCCCACGTCTCCGTGGTTGCCGCTTGCCGACTGTAGGGGTCGAAATCGTCAAGTCAACATGTGGAGAGCACGTCGGCCTCGACCCACTGGCAAGAGCGCGCGCAATCGCCAGCGGCGTGACGGTGACAGCTCCGTCGTTCGCCGTGTCCTCCTTGATGGCCGGTCCTTGCAGCAATGGGGTGGACGGCATCACCGCAGACCCAGCACCAATATTGTTGTTGTCCGTGTTCCATGAACCAGCACTTGATCCAGTAGTGCAGCGAACCCACAAGTCTCTCAATCCTGGCGAAGGGATCTCGGCGCCAGTGAAGCTTGCTACAATGACCTGCTGCATCTGCAGCCCGAAACTTGGGGACGTTTCCATGCGGGTCGCCATGTAGGCAACTAGCCGCATGCAGCAGGCCTGATACATCTGCAGATCGGGGCCATCACCCGCTTGACGCTGCTCCCACTCGAGCTCGTCAAGCAACCGCGCGGTTTCTGCCACAGTCGCACGAAGACGCGTCCTCGCCGAAGACGCCGGGGCTACCGCTGCAGCCGCACTGCCGTCGCGGGGTCCTCCGCTGTCGCCGCTGGCGTACGTTCTCGTCATGCCTGCGTCTCGCGTTGGTCTCGTCTTTTCTGTGATTTAGGTTGTTTTCATTGCACAACGCCATACAAAGATGTAGATACTTGATCCGGGTATCGGCTTTGATTGATACAGTATCCACGGATTGAAAGGTGGGGATAATAAGGCAAACTCCTGTTCATGCCCAAACATAATAAATAGTCAAGTCCTCTTATCTGCTGGTTCTGTTGTTGAAGCTACGGTAGCGCGGAGCGCATGTGGCAATTCTGTTTGATAACTTGACTCGGTGGAGCTCTTCTCGCCTATTTGCGCTTCTTCTTGTTCGCGTAGTGCGTCACGAATTCTGGGAACTTGTCGATCTCATCGTGTCTCGATTCGATGCCGATCTCGCTCAACGTTGCCCAGAACGTTTCGAGCGTTTCGTTAATTTGAGCCATTCCAGCTTCTTTTTGGACAAGAGCTTGCTCCAGCTTCTCGATCTCGCTTTCGAGCGCTGCAATTGAGTCGGCGAATGTGCCCGGCTCGCTGAGCTCAGTGACGTTCAAGTCGTCCAGGGCTGTGTTCTTCCGTCGCAGTTTCTGGCTTGCGTTCATCACCTCCAGCTGCTTGCTGTGGAGCTTGTGCATCGTTTCGCGCACGAGAATGCGCAGCTTGAACTCGCACTTTGAGTTCTGGCAGCGATCGGTGTGGGCTTCGACGTCGTGCCAGACACGACACGTCTTGTCCTGGCATGGCGCAGTGCTCTTGCACATGCACTCTCGAATCCTGGCACAAGTCCGCGTGCACGCTTTACCTGGTGGAGGATGACACAACAACGCGTCTACGAGCTGAATCGACTTGCGCAGGCGTTCCTTGAAGAACTCGGTCTGCTCCGGCGTCCGTCTCTCCTGGTAACACAGCTCGCCAATCGCTTCTTCGAACGTGAGCAAGCCTTGTGCATCCTCCACTGGCGCAGCATTAAGTGTCTGCGTGACCTTCTTCTGTGTCGCGGGGCGTTTCTTGGGTCTCTTTCGATCCTCCTGGTCCTCGTCCGTCTCCGTCTCCGTCTCCACTTCCGCCTCCGCGCTTTCTTCAGCAGAACTGGCCTCAGGTCGTCGTCGAGTCACCAACTTCTTCTTGGGCTCCGGAACCGCCAGCGCTTGCAGCGGTTTCTTGGTCGAAAGCTTCTTCTTGCTGGTTCTGCTTCGAGGCCGTTTCTCAAGCAGCGAGCCCACCACCTCCCGACCCCCCAGCTGTGCACCGTCTGCAGGTGGAGCGCCCACTTCAACTATCTCCTCCTTAATAATGGGCTCGTCGCCAGTGTTTGCCGCATACGTCGCGGTAGTAGCCTTACTGGACTGAGCAGCCCTCTTCACGGGCTTGGCGTGTCCTCCTGGTCCTCTTTTTTCTCTGGGCGTCTTCCTGGGCGCCCTCTGCTGCTCCTTCTCAACCCGGAACCACACTTCTTCCGTTGCCACAGTACTGAGCACGCGCTTTGAGGCGCCGCTGAAGCAGGCCAATATAATACTCTCCATCTGCTCCACGAAGCCCGGGGACGTGGCCATATTAGCGGCGATGTAGCCCACCAGCGCCCTGCAGCTGCCATAGGACCGGTCCACGGTGTGCTCCGCCTGCGCCGGCGGCATCTGCGCCTGCTCCTTAACCCACTCGCCACATACCGCGTCCACGGCCTGCGTCACGCGCTTGCGCAGCTGCTTCTTGAGCTTCTCCACGTCCTTGGGGCTCTCCACAAGCGCCATGCCGACCAAAACTTCTGAAGCCAAAGTGAAAACCAAAATACAACTTAGTGTACTCATACACCAACTGGCACAGCCCTGGGCAGTTCTCAGAATCCGGCAAAGCTCGAGCTGCGCTGACGTCATGCGGCGTGCCACAGTCGGCCCAGGCGCGAAAGGTTCGTCTGCGTGGATGCATTCCCCTTCTCTCCAGGCGTCTAACCATGTGCGTTATGCATCCAGACGGCCCCTTGTTCCCGAGCGCAAAAGCCGCATCTAGAGCGCGCAATGGCGGCCTTTTCTCGTCTTCATCTTCTTCTGAGGGGGAAGCGGACGCCTCCGACGCCGAAAATGATGGTACCCAGCGAGTAGGAGCAGTTCCACCGCTATTGGGGGCGACGAATCGCAGTCGCTCGGCCAAGACGCACTCGAACTCGCTCTCGGCAGGCGACGGGAGACGTCGCACCATGTTCTCGTCGTCCACGGCGTCTCTGGACGGTTCCGCCGGGGTGGGAGACAATGGAGGACACTTGGGGGAAAGGAAGGGGCTATTCGAGAACGACGATGACGGCGGAGACTCGCTCGAGACGTTCCATGAGCGCGTCAAGCTGCGGCATAGCCGCAAACAGTCAGAGCTCAAGGCGCTCAAGGCGCAGCTTGAGACCTCGCAGCTACACAGTGAAGAACTGGAGACGAAGCTAATCGAGGTGAAGAAGGAGAAGGACGAGTACGCCATCCGTACCAAGGAATGCCAGCGCATCATCGAGAAGCGCAACAAACAGCTCATGAAGGCGAGCGAGCGCATGGCGAGGCACTCGGAGCAGTTCGAGCTGCAGACGGGGGAGTTCCAGACAAGGCTGGCAGCCATGACGACGCAGTGCGACCAGCTGCGAGCGGATGCTGCGACCACAGAGGAGATCAACCGACGAGAGCGGGAGCTGAAGCAGCAGGAGCTGCAACGGGAGATCGAGGCGCAGAACAAGAAGCATGAACAAATCCTGCAAGCAGCAGAAGATCGCATCCGCCAACAGCAGACGGAGAACGCGGCGCTCGCGAGAAAGCTGCGTGATTTTGAGCAGCAGCTGACGACTGTGGCGCACCAAAAGCCAACCGAGGTGCAAGTGATGGCGAGTGCTGAGTATCAGAGTTTACTGAAGCGATGTGAGGATGCCGAGGCGATCAGTCGAGGCTTGAACTTCCAGTTGGAGAAAGAGCAGCAGGAGAAAAAGTATCTTCGCAAGCAACTAACGGCGCTGCAAGAGACGGTGGGTGTAAAGACAGCAGCAGCCACAGCGGCATCAGTTGGATTCCTCCCCGACTCGCTGTTGTCGGAATCCAAGGAGGATGCTGCTAACCCCAGGGACAGTGTTGCGGCGGTCATTGCTGAAGCAGAGTTGGCGAGTTTTGACTTCACCGCTGGTAAAGGATCCGTTCCTTCAAGCCCAGTGGCGGCGGCAGCAGCTCCTGCCCCGGCTGAACTGGGTTCTCCAACCAGTGGCACGTCGAGTCCAAGTCGAAGCCGTAGCCGGTCTCGTGGCTTCTCTGCGTCAAGTTTCACCGATGATACCCCGAAGCCCTCGTTAAGGGAGGGAAAGCGCCGGGCTGCTTCTGCACAGACAATTACAACCCCCTTTGAGCCGCCGGCGAAGCCTGCAGAAGACAAGGTTGATGCGGCTAATGGCAAGTCTATTGGGCCATCCGTCACTTTCTTTGAGAAGTTATCGTCAAGATTTAAGCGCGGGTCTTCTCCACGGAGCGGTTTGAGCATCTTGAAGTCCGAAGATGATGGTGCGGACGGAACAACCACAGGCGAAACAGGATTTGCGTCGCCACTTCCTCCTCGCGGGTTTGCACATAGCAAAGTGTTGAAAGAGCGTCCTCGAATGTACGTGGCAAAATCTCCATCGCACCACGAAGACGAGTCCAGCGACAGCATTTTTGGCAGCGAGTCATCGTCGAGTGACTCGTCCGACGACGACATGCCTCCACCTCCTCCTCCTCCACCGATCACGGTGCACGAAGCTCCTCCTCCATTGTTTTCCCCTCCGGTCCCCGTAGATGTCCCGCCGCCCCTGATCCCTTCCGATGCAAGTGGTGACGCAGACTCGAGTAGCTCAAGTGAATCTGATGAAGATGACGAGGGTAGACATAAGTGGAGTGAAGCGTCCGACAAGCCGACGCGGTTGCCAACTCGGTTCGCCACTCCGTTGGAGCTGCCGGGGCAGAACTTGAATCCTGGAGTATCGCAGCCTCTCAGCGGAATTTCGTCGTCGTCTTCATCCTCCTCCTCTTCTGATGACGATTCCGGAGCTGTGGCTGAAAACGCCCAGCTGCCTAATGTGGACACTACGAAAGTCGAAAGCCCATCAGAGTCGTCGTCGTCATCGGAATCCTCTTCTTCGGACAAAGAGGAGATGGCGATCGATGAGATCAAAACGAAGGTTCACCGAAAGGTTCGAGAAGCCAGTCTCTCTGGCCCGGATCACCATGTTAAACGGTCGTTGCGTTCTCCTACTTCGTCCAAGATTCGAGAAAAGAAGCGCAGTTTGAGTGGAGGTGACAACTCGCATAGTACAAGCAAAAGCCGCATGAACGAGTACATGGAAGCTCGAGCGAAAAAGCGCAACGAGAAATTGAAACGCAAGCAGGAAAAGGAGCACGAAGAGACCAAGAAAAAGGAGGAGTACGAAAAGGAGTGGGAGAAAATGGCACAGGAGGAACGTGAACGAAAGCGCAAACAGCAACAAGCGAGGCGAAATGGAAGGCGCCGACCAGCAAGCATGAAGACTGTCCGTGTTTCGCAGATGCGGCAGCAGATGAACAGCAAGCAGCAGCAAAAAGAGCAAAAGGAGCCCCAGGTATCGCCCGCTCCCCATCCGAATGACCCGCCACGATCTCCTGGGGACGACGGAGTGGATGCTGATGGCCAACCTCGCCGCCATCCGCGGCGGAAAAGCGAGGCCAAGACGTCGGAAAGTGAAGCTGAAGAAGAACGCCCGACTGTCTTTCGTACACCATCGACTGAGACGCCACCGCTGCCTCCTGAGCCGACAGTGGCCGACAGCGAGCTGTATATTCGCCAGCAAGCTCGGTTGCGTGAGCGCCATGAGATGCAGATGAAGAAGAAGCTCGAGGCTGATGAAGCGGATGCTGTCCGAGGGGACATCCATCGGCGCGTGGAGATGTGGGCGTTTGGCAAGGAGCTTTTACACCTGATCCTTACCTTGGATCAAATTTCCTCGAATGAGGCGCTGAAGAAGTGTCAGCTGATGGTGGTGCAGTCCCCAGACGACGATACTGTTCGCAAGGCCTATCGGTGCGTGAACTATGCCTGGATTGTCGTGTTAAGTGTTCTCGTCGCTGACTTTATTTTGCTTGCAGCAACATCATTCGGGTTGTGCACCCCGACAAACTGCGTGGCGCTACGATTCCTGAACAACTCGAGGCGAAGGAGTTGTTTACTGTGCTGAACCAATCCTTTGAGAAGTTCAAGGATCAAGCTAGTTGAGTCTTGCTATCGTGGATGTGCCGACCCACCAAAACAAACTCAAAAATGCAGAGCGAGACGATAGCAGTCTCGTAAAGTACCAGGCTGGAGTTTTGCTGCATTTACGCGATGGAACTTTAGAGTTCCGCGTTCGCTTTTGTAATGCTAATGAGGCGGTCAAGCTCACGCACCAGGTAGCTTTGCGTGTCGTAGGCGCCGCTGGCAAGCAACATTTTTCGCTCACGCAGCAGTCGACCAAGCTCTGTGTTAGGAAAACTTCCGTTGGAGTATTCCGAGGCTCCTAGGTCGTTCTCACCTCCGTCTTCGTTTGTTGGAGCAGGTGCATCTTGGAGATCGTCCGGATGCTGAGAGATTGCGAACGCGTCGGGATTAAACAGCGAAGCTGGGTTGACACGACTGGTTGCTTCAAGTGAGGATACCCCCCACTCGCTTTCATCGTCAGAAGCACCATCAGATAAGGAACGCGAGTGTTGGTGACTTGCCGAGCGAGCGTCACGTGGCAAAGATGCTTGACGGCTCTGTGTGTGCCAGTGGTGTCGTCGATGCTGTGGCGAAGCTGGCTCGTGGGAACGCTGGTATCTATGTGAACTCCTTTTTTCGCCGTTACCCCGGAGATTGAATCCCTTTAAGTCGTCCAGTTGTTTCTTGATTGCTCGAAGCTCGTCTCGATCTCCATCCAGCACGTACTTCTCCTCTCGAGCGATATACTTGACACGAAGTTTCTCCAGCTCATTCACAACTCGCGCCTCGTGCTTCTTCTTTTCTTGCACAAGCAAGTTGGACAGTTGCTCAAGCTGCATCTTCATCTTGCCCACTTTTGCTTCAGCGTTCTCGCATTCGCGCTCTTTCGTCAGTTTTTGCTTCTCTAACTCGGAAATGTTGCCTTTCAACGCTGCGATGTCTTCTCTCATTTTCGACTCGGGAAGCTTTCGTTGCTGCTGACGGTACTCCGCGAAATCGGCTTCGACTTGCTTGGATCGCCCCTCGGCGTCGTTCAACTGGGTTTCGAGCAACGCTATCCGCCGCTCATACGCTTCTGTTTGCTTCTTTGCCAACAACAAAGAATGTTTTTGGTCGGTCTTAAGACGCCGTTGCAGCGTCTCGTTCTCGTCGCGTTTTGCCTCGTGCTCTCGCTGTAGAGATGCTTCAGCAATTGCAAGTCGGCGCTCCCGAGTCTCCAAGTCGGCTAAGGACTCCCGAAGCTTTTGCTCTAGTTGCTGATATTCCTTCTGCGCGGCCTTGAGTAAATTGCTTCGTTCTTCTTCTCGGCGTGCCCACTCCTCTTCCAGTTCATCCATTCGAGCCTTTTCCATCTCTGCAAAGCGCCGTTTCCATTGCAGCTGCTGAAGATGCTGCTCTTGTCTCCAGGCGCTTCGTTCGCGCTCCAGCTCCTCCTTGAATCTTGAAGCTTCCCTCTGTTGCTCACGTTTGCGAATACGATCGTATCTTTCTTCTTCGGCACTGCGCAGTGAATTCTTACCAATCACCCCAACGAAGGAAGATTCTTTCGTCGGAGATGTATCGCGGATTTCTTCAGCTTCTCGAACCACCGATGCGGTACTCGATCGATCTCTCGCCATCTGATCAGAAGCAAGGGAACGGAACTCATTTGGATCTTCTTGGGGCCTGTTCTCTTTCTGAAGAGGTGGTAATGGAAGGATCAGCCTAAGTGGAAAAAAGTGTTAATCCTGCGTCGTATTACGACGGAAAAGTTGTTCATATAGTACTCACGTCGTTCCCTCTGCATCCGCACGCTTCTCCATAAGCAGTCCGATGTCCTCCAAATAGGCCGAAACACGGAGGGATCCCACGCGTTGTGATTGCTGCTGGGTTTGGTCCATCGTGGCCATAATGGGGATGTTGATCGAGCAACTTCGATATGAATGCGAGTACGCCTCCGGACCAGCTTGGGTGTCTGGTAGTATTGATTCTGTATGTGCCTCAAGCCAGTGGGCCTCTGTTTCTGCTTGCGTCATGAATATCTCCCGGCATGCGTCTTCAGAACAGCAAAAACGTTCTTCCGAGAAAAATAAATAGTTCAAGCTGAACGTGGCACTTCCTACCCTACGGAGAAGAACGCAACAACAGGAATCAGCGATCGGGGTTCGACCACGTAAATACAGGGTTCGCTTACCTCTCTCCTTCGCTGGAGATCAACTCTATCTCAACAGCCTCCTGCATTTCTTGCTTAAGCTGCAGTGGATCCTTCCGTAGGTCGAACATGCAGTAGAAATCCAACGTGTCTGTCTCCCCTTTATGCTGCACTGTAAACCAGTCAGTGCTGACTGAAGATTCATGTTAAACGAGATATATTGCAAACAAATCAACGAGCGCAGCAGTTTGTACGTACTTGAAGCCGAACGGAGAAATGGGTTTTCAAATCGTAGACAATATCCTCCGCCAACTTCGATATCCTGGACTGATTTAAGCTTTAGACAGACGAGGTAGTGGTGCCGATCACCGGCTGCATCACTTAACAATTCACGGCCAAGCTGCTGGTGAGCGGTTGGTACATGTGCACAGCTCAGTATGCACTCTCCAATTGTTTGGCTGGATTCATTCAGTACCGGTAGCGTAATTGATTTTGGAAAACGTTCGTTATCCTGAACGACGTGTGTAGTCTTCGACGAGACTGCGACCAAGCGGTTTGACTCCGTTGAAACACAACGAATACCAATGGGTAAGCTGTTGGCTCTGTGGCTGGAAAGATGTTCCAAAACAACCCCGAGTGCTGGGCTGGTTGCAATAGCCTGGTGCTTCGTAAATGCACAAAACACCAACACGCCAGATACTTGCCTTTCACCGATTGTCACTTGGATCGAGATGCTTTCTTTGCCAGCAAAAGGGGATAATGCATGTCGTTTCAAGCGCACATTGTCCAGCTTAAACAACATCTGCTCGTCCAGGGGCTCACCACTCTCGCCAACAAGACCGTCAACCTGATCTTCGTGCTCTGTGGGTGTTGGGTCTCTTGCTTCGGAACCAACAACTTCCATCAGTTTATCAGCTTGCTTGGCTCGATTTACTGAGTCTGAGCTCGTTTTTATTGACTCCACGAGCTCCACCGTGACAGATGCAGCAACGACTGCATCATCAAAGTCTGGAAACGAAAACTTTCCTTCAATCTCCGCTGCGTCGGTGGGTCTAAGCTTACTCATCCCAGAGAACAGCTCTTTCGATAGCAAGGGCCGCAAAGGTATCTCAACTCCTGCAAGAACTCGGTTCTCGGTACACAAAAACACGGTCAGGCTACCCAAAGCCTCTATGCAGAGAGCCAGGTCTTCGGCACTGCTCTTCACGCGAAAGCTATCGCGAACAGCAGGGAATTCGGCAACGTTGAGGTTGTAGAATACATCAGTCTGGACCACAACGTCGAATAGGGAGTAGCTGAGCCAAAACCCAATCTTCTCCAGGTCTTCTCGCCCTTCTCCCATCGCATTTTCCACTAGCTTCGTAAAGTTGAGCGCTGTCTGAATGAACACCGACAGCACGAAGATCTCCTGTCCACCGCTGTCCCCAATCTGAAGATATTCTCCACTCTCCCCTGAAATCACTGTCGGCATTGATCTTCCCTTGCCGGATGCCACTGCAGTCTCTGCTCGCACATTCCTCGTTAATCCGTTCTCATTTGCTGCCACTGCTTCCTTCGTAGGCATCATGGGTGAAATCTCTACTGGTAAAAAGGTGCTTGAGATCAAAATCTCGCCGCCGTAAGGCGAGTTCTGCAGCTTGAGCCACCTCTCCGGCAAGTCTGGGGTCCTTTAACACGAGCACAACAAAGTCAACGGACTTCAGCCTCTGTAGCACTGAAGATAACAATATAAGCAACCAACCTCAGGTCAAGGAAGAACCATCCGAAGCTTCGAATTGCGCCATCTTTCTCTTGCTGAGAAAGAGTTTGCATCTGCGTTCGCGAGCGCTGGTCCATGCCCACCTCTCCGATACCGTAGACGAAGGCCTTGATCCGAGGCGCATACGCCTTCAGTCGACGAAACTTCTCCATGGGGAACGTCCACTGCAGCCTACCGTCCCCTCGCACCCACTTGGCCTCTTCAATGAGGCAGCTACGTCGTGACCCTGCTGCTGCCTGCAGATCCTGTTTCCACCTCGACCCTCTAGACTGTGCCGCCAGCTTGTCGATCGTAGCAAATACGCGCAGCTCTCGTATCGCTGTCGACTCGGCCACTGGAATGCGCAGCATCCGAACCTTCAGCGTCGAGACGATGTACGTCCACGGCGTATGGTCCATCAAATGGCGGCCATTGATCGAGTCGGCTTCACGCAGAGTTCGACTACGCTTGGGTGTGGATCTGGCCTTGGGCATTGGCGTGACGGCTCCAGCGTCGCTTTCGTCGTCCTCAGCGTCTGCACCGAATTCAAACGTCAGTTGCTGCTGCTGAGCCGCAGGGGAAGCATCGGGCGAGTGCTCCGAGCTAGGTGGGGGCGGTTGCGCGCGCGTGGGGGACTCGAGCTCATAGTCGTCGCTAGCGTACGCGTCGTCGTTGTGGTCGGGATCCTCCGACATGATCAATAGTCGAGGGGTGCGTCGCTTCGGTGACCAAGCTTTGATACTTTTGCGGAGATGGCCGCCAGCTCACAGCTTACCACCTTGAAGTTGAAGGTGTCCGTGTGCAGTCTCATAACCGACTGTTGGAGGCGTTGTACCGACGCATCTTGACATCACACTACGAAGCCGAGCGGGACGTCTACAGCTCAAAGTCGGCGGATATGCCGACGACACGGCTAGTTATTACGTCCAGTCACCACGGGAGGTGCCGATAATGCTGGACATCACGAGGTGTTTTGCATTGGCGTCTGGGTTGAAGCTGAATGAGGGCAAGACTTTGGTGATCGCTTTAAACCCGGAGTTTGCTGGTGGCGTGGTGGCACTGCCGGAGCCCCTGCGGCTGCAGGCGGCCGATCAACTCTCTAGATATCTGGGATTGCCTGTGGGTAGCAAACCTGACGTGGCACATATATGGAACCTCGCGCACACCCAGCTCACGGTTCGGTTAGCGCTGGCGATGCAGAAAACAACTACAGTGGACCAAAGGAGTTTGGTGGTCGCGGCGACCATCATTCCCAAGCTACTGTACATCGGACGTCACCACTGGCCGACGACAGCCATCGTGGCGGCGTTCCAACGCAGGATCCACAATTTCATCTGGCACGCGCGGTTCTCGGTGGAGACCCTGCCCGGGAAAGCATGGATGAATGGACAGGTGGCCTCGTTGCCAAGGGCCCAAGGGGGACTCGGCACACCCATTTGAAGACTGAACTGCTCGCCATGGCAGCAGTCATGGTGACAAACTGGGCGGTATTGGCGCCGTCACGGCTCCTCATCCTTATCCTTAAATATGTGATTGCAGATGCACACAAGCCACCGGCAACACGGCATTGCGTCATAGCGCCACGACTCGCCCCAGCTAAGCTGCCAAACCATCGACTCGGTCCATCGATCTGGGAGGCAGGTATCCGGATCGGCGGAATGTATGGAGGCATGGCGATGCATGAGGACAAGGCGTCAATGGTCAGAGCTCTGAACTGCCTCTCCTACTTCGGCGAGGAACCTGAGCTGATTTGGACCGGGCGGACAGTCATCATGGAAATAGCATCACTGGAGGGCTCAGTCAGCGACAGGTGCCTCGCGGTGGACCTGCAGAGGCATGGATCTTTTTGCAGTGAATGGCTCCCGTATATGGTATACCCTGCTGAATTCAGTGCCATCATTTTATGGAAACCTTTGAGGAAATTATTAATATTATATATCCTTTTAAAGATAATCTCTGTACCTGAATGTTGACCCATCCAGAAAACAATAGCATTAAAAACCTGTTGAAAATAGTACTAGTAGACGCGAATAGCCTATATTGTCTGTAAGAAATATTTCATTCCCGCAACATGACTGATTATATCTGTACTCGCACATCATTTCAGATTTTATCTGCCTTCAAACAACATGCACCTCTGGGTGGTACGTGGTCAACGGAATGCTACATGTGCCAACGCTCACGTAATGCAGAATACGGAGATTACTATTGTAAAATTGGCCGTTGAACATACTGTGTACCGTGCAGATGCTGCGGTTGCGAAGCAGGCGCAGCGCAAGTCTTACAATATATTTGTTGTTTTTGCTTTATCTCGGGACTTCACCAGTCGTTCTTACGCCATTCTACCCCTGTGTTATGCTGCAGTATATTCTTAAAGACTTGCTCTCCCCGCGCAGCTTTTGTTTTCTGCTTGACTATTTAGGATAAACTTCACGAAACGAAGTAATAAAATTATAATATTATAATATTATTATACATGTCTAGCAAATTGCCAACCTTTCACACAAAGGAAGAATTCACAACAAACCAGCAGCTTCAGGATCACGCCTTTAGTGGTTAACGTAAAATCCAGAGCTGTTCCGTGCGAAGTCGCGGCTTTGTTTAACTACGAGAGAAGGTTTTCTCCCTGCTGGGTTTCCTCCTCAATCCCAATCTTTCTCCGTGGGAAACAAGTCTCTTCCTTTCCGGTCTTCTCCGCTCAAGGTCACTCGCTCCTATCTGCTATCTTCACAACTTTGACAGCGACTATTAACACAAAATGGAGGTCCAATTTTGTGTCGAGTTAGTGCCAATGTATACAAAGCGGCACAACACCATTTTGTGAAATGTACAAAATGCTACACAATATCAGCATATGGAGGTCAAAAAAACGCAGGCTAGGATGAGCTCGCGGGGGTAAATAACGTTATTTTGGCGACGTTATTTTGTGTGGTTCACTCGGAGAACTGTGTTGGCTTCTGTCGGAGGAGAAGAACACACACACAAACATGAAATGCAGTGATGTATTGCTTTAGATTGCTCAACGTCTTTATAAAAGTGATTGTTAACTTGGAATGTGATGCCCTTCATTACTGTTTGAATAAGCAAGCGAATGATATTGAGGTCGTGAAAAGTATTGATCCGCGAATTCATCCATTCAAGCCACCAACGGCTCAACATGATGGCTAACAGAAATGCAGCACCAGCATTAACTTGCGTGTCTTGTGTGACGATGGTAGAATCTCGTCAGAGATTGGGAAAGGCTTTTCACTTAAGCAAAGATGATTGACGATGTACCGCATTTCTCCGATGAACGTGTCCCCAGAAGAAGCGATCAAAGCGCGTGCGTCACTGGCCATCATCTGACGTCTTAAGAGAAGCTGCTCACGAAAGGCCACAAAAATCTCATCTGAGTACTCGCTGCGGGTCCAGAGTGGAGCAACAGAGAATGATGATGCTAGCTTTATTCGCAAGGCTCGGTGTCGTGGTACTTTGTGCCGCTTTGTATACATTTTCACTAACTCGCCACAAAATGTACTTGAGAATCTTCTTCCTCGACACGCCAAGTTTTGAAGCTTGTTGAAGTCCGCCACCTCACCACTTCCAAGACGCATTCGATTGGCAGGGATCGGATCATACTCCGCTCTCCCCACGCGATGGTTGTGCTCTATGTCGTGGATCGAGATGACGAGCAGGTAGCGACTACCTTCCCGCTTCAGAAGTACGTTGAGCTAACAATAATATACGCATCACCAGAGCACAACGACAGTAAGAACACGAGCACATAGGGTCACCAATTCCATCGTACATACCTTGGCGCCGCAACCGATGGGCCAGACATTCTGCCGAGGCCTCTTCCCCGTGCCTCGATCCCGTGGCACCGCGCTGTGCGTGCACACGTAGTACACAACGTAGTGCGGGGAGTTGTTGTTGAGCAGCAGCGTCCCGTTCCTCTCATGTTTCTCTTTGATTTGCTTGTTCCTTGACTCGTGTTTTATGGAGGACCGTTTTGTAGAAGTTCTAGAGCACACAAACATCGCATTAGTTTAAGTTCAGCACCCAGAACTTCGCCATTGATTACCTGGTGTGTGCTGCGACAGTTGCCTTCGAAGAACGCAGCGAATTCTTCCGTTGACGTGAACGTCTTTCCGCGGTGTGACTGCTCGACAACAACTCGGGTCTGATGGACTGCTGTGTCTTTGCTCGCTGCGCTCGCCGCAGATGCATCGCCATCTGAGGATGCGGATTCTTGAGATTCCTTGATCGGCCTGCGCGTCCGCCGTCGAGCCATTTTCAGGGACGAGAGAAGCAGCAACAGCGGGGGTGTGTGTGTGGCGGATTTCTGAATGAGCGCCAGCCACTCGATAGCTGTTCAATCTAGCGTTATTTACGAAGCGTATTTGTGAATTAGATGGTGGCCTTCTTCTGCACCGGCGTGCATCAAATCGTCGCTTAAAGCCGCGGCGGCATGAAGAATCCATTTTGTGACAATATGCTGTCTCCTGATACTTTATTCAAGTAGTCGTGGTCGACGTGTATTACGATGGCGTACAGATTACTTTTCCTGCACGCACAGCTCTCCACCGCAGCACCCATCAACAGCTCGGTTGACGGTGTTGTTCTACGTCTGCGATGGATGCAGCCGACGTTGCGGCCATTGACAGAGCCTCACATTGCAATTTGCATCAGCGACAGCAAGTTCCTCCTCACTAATAGCACAACAGCGCACCCCATGGCGTTCCCGCAGACCTACCGCGCGTACCAGTACGAGAACTACGGCTCACTCGAGAAGAAGCTCCAGATATACACCGACATCCCCCAGAAAGAGCTGGGCGCCCAGCAGGTCCGCATCAAGGTGCGCAGTGCTTCGGTGAACCCCATCGACTACATGCTCGTGGAGGTCGTGGGTCAGGCGTTCTTGGGCAAAGCCCCCACTGCGGACAAGCCCTTTGACATTGGCTTCGACGCCGCCGGTGAGGTGGTGGAGGTCGGAAACGACGTCAAGCGGCTGAAGCTCGGCGATGAAGTCTACACGATGACGCCTTTCAGTGCGTTCGGTACTCTTGGCGAGTACGCGGTCGTGGATGAACCAGAGCTCGGAAAAAATAATATCCGTACAATAGTTATGGTATTTTCAAGTGCAAATTATTTATTATTGACATTCAATGGAGCAGTACACTTTTAATTGTAAAAAAACATATTTTCAGAAGGCACCTTGAGCACTTGAGCAACCGGTTAGCTTCGGGGCGCCAGCTACCCGAGCATGACTAGCTGCAGTCGCCTGCTGGGAAGTGCTAAGGAGCAGCGAAAAGGGAGTACGCCGCTACCACAGAAAGTAGCGTCCATATTTGGTATATCTTCTGTGACTTTTGGAATACTTTCTGTATGTATCTCTACGTACATAAACTGGGCAGCAGTTCGAGGAGGGGTGGCCTGAAACCCGCAAAATTCAACCAAATGGCCATTTCGATTCCTCAGCGCCTGCCATTCCCCCGTTCTTTCAGCACCCCCAGGAGGCTCTCCGTGCATAGAGCTTTATGATGAGGCCCTTCACGCCTCAATTGAACTTGTTTCGGCGGAGTTAGAGGTTTTTTGGCCCCGAGCACGCCCGACATTCAGGATTGAGCGCAATGCCATCCATCCTGAACGTACCGTGAAATGTCAAATAATGTCCGTCTACTTTCTGTGGTAGTAGCATCGTCCAGCGAAAAGGGAGCGCCGGGGTAGAAAAGGTTCTCAAACATCTTGGGGTTTGTAAGGAGGATTCATGTATTGTGCCTTTCTTCCAAAACGCCCTCCGTTTTAGAGCCCTACGTAGGAGGAGTGGCCCTTCGAAAGCTTTCCTATCTCGCTGGGAGGCTGCCACCCTAACCCGCTCGAAAGCGACAGGCTAACAGTGTGGTACACAAGTTTGACCAAAGTCCGGCGAAAATTCAAGTAAGCAAACTGGGCAACTGGTTTGTGCACGCCTGCTTAGCCGAAAGCTAACAGG
This sequence comes from Phytophthora crassamura, assembly GCA_033557995.1. Taxonomy (NCBI): domain Eukaryota; phylum Oomycota; class Peronosporomycetes; order Peronosporales; family Peronosporaceae; genus Phytophthora; species Phytophthora crassamura. The sequence continues at coordinate 5,465,456 of JAUCED010000004.1, forward strand.
TGGCACGGGTTCAATCCCCGTGCTTGTATGGAGCTCGATGCTTGAGGTAAGTGTCATGTGCAAGTCCTTCGTCAGTTCCGATACATAATCAAGTGTTTGGGCCAACGCGCTACATCCCTCTGGGGTGAGTCTCGTGTGGAACAGTCGGGTCGGGGTTTCTGAGAGTAATTGCACCACCTGGAGGTTCTGACCAATCGGCGCTCGGCGGATGGCAGATGGGATTATTCTCTCGGCACAAACGTTCTCCATTGGCTGAAGCCCCTACTTCATTGCAGAAAAATGTATTCAACTGTTAATACAAATTTCAAGATATGCAAGCAAAGACTGAACCGATGGCTGAATCTCTTCGACAGATTTTTATATGATCATGCAACATTTGGTAGAAATCTCTCCCGTAACCACATGATGCCCAAATTTTGGCAGCTCTCCCATCATTCTCTCTCACGCGCCTTAAATCTGGTGTTCAAAGCTCATTGTTCTTCTGACCATGTCACTGCCGCTAACAGCAATTCCGACATGCCGGTTAATTGTCATGAATTGTGAACCCCTCACCTCGTGCCGCAACAATACTGAGCCGATTAAGTTTTCCTTCGAGATCGACCGCGGCTTTCGACTACTCACGGCTCAGATTGAGGAAGAATTTATCCGAAGGCTTCTTGGCGAATGGAGCAACGACTTCAGCGTCTATCTCAAGCCGACCAAACATGCCCCCAACGTGATTTTCTTTTACTGGATGAAGAAAATTACAACAGCAGCATCACGGTAACTTGGGACCTCGCCCGCCTTCGATTGCGCGGTCAGTCTGACTTTATTGTGGAACTCTTTGTGTATGTTCCAAAGCCAGGCGATCTCCGGGCCAACTCGATCCGACGGGCAACAGCGAACCGTTTTCGAGAGTAAGCTCCGCGTGTTGCCGCATTGTTAGCTGAGCGCAACATTCAAAGTGGCCCGGCGTCGCAGCTGTACATGGCGACGATGCAAGCTCGGCAACCCGTCTACACTCCGATTGAAGTCCCAGATAACGCAACATTTCGGCAACTTCAGCACATCGACCAACTATCACAGGAGATGCAGACTCAACAGACAGAAGGTCAAGCAAGCGCCGATGCAAATTTTGGTTTTGTTCGAATACAAATTTAAGGTGCCGTGCTCCAACTTCAACTTCATGTTGGAGACCTGAAAAGTTTGCTTGGTTTGCCGGCATATAGCCTCCGACCTCCGTTTAGTGATCCAGTTGATTTCGAAACGCCCGACCCGGCCTTCGACATGGAAGACATCGACTACATTGACGAACAACAGGAAAATGTTTGATCAGTTAAGCCACTCAAAAATGACATTCATTGAAAATCGTGTAGCTTAATGCTAAGTTTGTTGCCTTGGTAGCCACAGTGTCTGTACAAGTTGTCACCACCTTTGTCCTTTTGCCGAGTACAAAAGTACATGGCAACTTCGAGGACTGCCAGCGGGTTTTCACGAAACGCCATATTGGCGTGACGTTGAATCCATCGCTTCAACAACGAAAATCCGACTTCAATCGGATTCAGATCAGGAGAATATGGCGGCAAGAAAAATAACAGTGCGCCTGTACCGTGAATGAGCTCTTGAAACTCCTTGTGCATGTGAATTTTGGGGTTGTCCAAGATGACAATTGATCTTGGATGAGGCCACGCGTTCAGGTATGGCAGGATTTTGGTCTTGAACGTGTCGTGGAAAGTCTGTCTCGTGAACGTATCATCGGTTTTCCCCCAGGCGAAAAATCCTTATACGTCGAACACAGCGAGCACGGACACCTGCCCGCCACGTGAAAATGGCACGGAGACAATAGCAGTTGTCTCACGGGTTGACCAGGCGTGTTTCCGGAGAGACGATCTACAAAAATGACATGAAGCACAAGTTAGCATCAAATATAACATTTTCTAGAAAATATTCCCTTACCTTCCATCTTTCGAGGTTTCGTCGACGAACACGAGTTGGCCTGGGCCGCTATAATACGGTAGAAGCCGATCGACATACTCTTGGCGCTCTCTTGGAATACTCTCACGAGCACATTTGGTCAGAACTTTCCGTGAAAGACCCAAATCGAAGCGTAGAGCGCGACAAATTGTTGATTCAGAGCAACAATATCGCGTTGAGAATCTCTCTTTTAGCGTCTCGCGCATGTGACGGGGTCACACGCACCTTAGCGTTGAGGAAGCGAAACGCGCTAACCACAACAGACTCCCTGCGTCTCTGCTGTCGTTGTTCGAGGCCTTGCCTTCTTAGTCATTTGCTGGTACCGAGTACCAAACGACTTGCGAACTTCTAGGTTAGATTTAAGCTGAATGTCTATTACTTTTGCTCACAAAGTCCTACTTACTATAAATTGTCTAATTAATGCACCTTCGAAGTAACCTGTTTCCAATGGTTGGCTCTCAAGCCATGGCGTCCTCGTTAAATACAAACCGTACCTATGGGCTCTCGTAGGTACGCACCGTACTTAAGGGTCAGTGTACGAAACACCATATGTGAGTATGGCACATCACTATGTGACAATCCCATGTGTGTACGACACACTGACTGGTCGGGGCCATTCATAAGGGCCACGCCCCGTTACACCCTCCCACACCCAAACGGGAAGCACCGTCCCACGGAGAAGGATCGGAAAGGGGGAATCCAGCCATCAAACGCCACATGCGCACCCCGAGGCCGAGCCTCATTCTTCAACGAGCCGCCGACCGCACAAGCCCCAGCCCACAGGGCATTGCGAAGTCTTGCGACGCCCGCTACTCACTGAGCCCGCACGCGACGCACGCCCGTAGCTCTTTGAGCATCACGCCTACGCCCACGACGGCTCCGCCGACAGCACACGCCTCGCGTCCCAACAGCCCGGCCCACTCTCACGCCAGCTGGGCCACATCGAGGAAGTCGAAGCGCAAGGGATCCAAGCGCCCGAAGACCCCGGCCCGTAGGGCAGCTATTGCCGCGGCGCGACGCCGCAAGCGGCACGAAGTGAGTTGGCCAGGCCCGCCCCATGATCTCAGCGACTCCGAGAGTGGCAGCGAAGGGTTCCGCATTGAGCTCATCACGGGGGAGGAGAGTGACCGCGAGAGTCACATGTCCAACCCGTCCGAGATAACGTCTCCTGCGCCGGCGACGACGCAGCCCAATGCCGCCTCGGCCCAGTCACCAAGCGACAACTCACCGCACCAGAGCGACGTTGAGATGCACGACGTGCCGGAAGATCCGGCCTCAGAGGCCTCTTCCTCGCCGGGAAATTGTTCAATACCCGTCGACTACGATTAATCGGATGAGGAGAAGGCTCCGTCGTCCCCACAGCTCACTGAGCAACAGCGTGCCCTGCATCCCGGAAGTCCGGCCATCCCACGCAGCCTTGCTGTCATGGCGTGTGCCAAGAAGGTTGCCGAGGACAGCGTCCCGCCTGCTGCTCCAGCCTCGTTGACGAAGCCGCCAGAAAAGCCTGATGTTCCACCCGGAGTGCCTCCGGTCATCACCAAGTCGGCGAAGAGGAGGGGATGGACCCTGCTTCTTTCCTGCCCGCGAACCGCGAGCACCTACAAGAACGCACCGCCGCCCGTCGCACTACCGCTGAGCGGACTGCCGAGCATAAGCGCGAACTTGAGCCTCCGGCTCCGCGTAACCGGGAGCAGCTCCTAGCGCAGCGAGTCTGGACTCCCGAGGAGTATGTTGCGAGCCTTCGGCAAAGCCGACAGCGGGTATGCCTGTGGCCAACAACGACGAGTGTCTCATCGCCCTAAAGAAAACACCGCCTTGACTCGCCAAACCAATGAGCTTGAGTTCAAAACTTGGCTCCGCCATCTTGGTTATCCGATGTCGGAGTTATTGAACTCGCCGCACCGGCTGGATTGGCTCGCCCTTCGGCGTTTACGACTTCGCATGGCAAAGATAATAGCTAATGGTGACTGGGATCGACATCGGTGGGATCCACGATTCGCGGCCCTGCCGCATGATATCCTCGAAGAGGTGGTGTCCAAGGTGGCAAAGGGTCGACAGTCTCAGCCCGTAGAACCTGAGAGCGTTCTCGGGCCGGTTAGCGCCGACCGGCTCCGCGGGAGCGCTCATAAGCGTCCACGGTATCGGCGCAGTCCTCCACGAGGAGACGCCAGGTACTCTAATCCTCGGGATAACCGCGCCACTTCACCAGATACTGGTAATAACCCTTACGCCCACGGCGCTTCAGGAGCTTCTCCACGTGGAAGTAGCGATCGCCTTCGTTTCCGATCAACGGAGGCGGAGGTCGTAACGGACGACTTGTCGTACCGGAACGCTCCGCGTCGTGCGGTGGCGTCTCACGCCTCAGCCTCGGCTCGGGAGCCTCTTCTGGACGCGGTGGAGGGGTGTCAGCGTCTCCTCGAGACTCAGCGGCTGGACTTGGCCTCCTTGCGCGGCCGCCTGCGAACCGTCGAGGCGACTGTGGCCTCTTATCGCCGCTCTCGGCAAGAGGAAGAGGGGCTAGAGCGTCGGGTGCAGGAGCTGCGGGAAGAACTCGGCCAGCAAGCTGGTGATATGCGCCACCTCTACACGCGCGTAGGCGACTTAGAGGCTCGGCCTGCTCCGGCTGTTGCAACTGCGCCCGCGGCGCCTGCTGCGCCTGCCGCTCCGGCTGCCCCAGTCCTAAGTCAGACCGACTTGGCGCGCGCGATGGCTCAGGCCCTGCAGCAGATGTCTCGCTCGTCGAACTCTCAGAGTCAGCCACCTCCGACGGATGGTACGGCATGAGCATGCCGACGTAAAACGTTGGGTGCGTGGCCATTGCCGATGGCAGATCCAGCGTATAGGCATTGCCATGGACGCCTATGACCGAGAAAGGTCCCACGAAGCGTGGTCGCAGCTTGGTGCTGCCGACCGCCGACACCGAGTGTATAGGCAAGTTTTTAGCGTTAAGTAACACCAAATTACCTATTTGAACTCATATGTGTTAGCACGCCCGTGACGGTCGCTGTTTTCTTTTTGTCGGTCTTGCGCGGCAGCCATAGCGTCACGGACGCGAGTGCGGATCGCTTCTCACGTCTCAATGAAGGATAGGAGGTTCCGTTTGACGGACGTACGCACGCCTTTGAGGCCTCTTGAGTCGTTCACAACAACTCCTCCCTCACCCAACTCGGAAGCCGGGGGCAACGACAGCGGCCTACGCGGATGCCGCAGACCGTTGACGTAGAACGACGTAAAGCATGTCGACGCATGCACCGCATTGTTAAGCGCAAACTCCACTTGCGCAAGCTGCATACTCCACTTCGTGGGTTCTGACACGCAGACGCTGCGCAAGACGTCCTCCAGGACACGGTTAACGCGCTCCGTTTGACCGTCGGTCTGTGGATGGTCCGCCGTGGACATGTCCAGCTTCGTCCCAAGAAGCCGGAAGAGGTGTTGCCAGAAGTGTGAGACGAACCGAGGGTCTCTATCGCTGACGAACGCCTCCTGGCGGCCGTGATGTCGGAAGACATTGTCGACGAAGAGTTGAGCCGAATGCGGCGCTGTCACACTCTTCTTCACGGGCATCAGCCTCACCATCTTGCTCAAGCGGCACACGAAGACCAAGATGCCGGTGTGGCCGTGCCCATCGGACAGTAACTCGAAGATGATGTCCATGCGCACGGAGCGCCAGCAATCGACCGGAACCGGCAAGCTCATCAGCGGGGCCGCCGCGGTCGGAGAGGGTCTGACCCGTTGGCACGTCTCGCAAGTCTTAACGCAAGACCGCACCCACTTGTACATGTGGGGCCACCAGAAGTCCCGACCCACTTACGTATACGTCTTCTCGCGACCCAGGTGCCCGCTGAGCGCCGTGTCATGTGTCTCAAAGAGGATTCGATGACAAAGGTCTTCGTCGTTGGGAACGACCAACCGCGGATCATCCCCCCGGGGATACTTGATAGTAGAGCAAGCCCTCAACGAGGGAGTAGCGGTGAAGCTGGGCTCGCTGACGAGCCGAGAGCAACGAGCTGGCCGATTTCGTGCGCAGCACCTCGACCAGATCTCGGAGGTCGTCATAGCCTGCGTAGGCATCACGGATGAGCTCATGGAGCGGCGAAGCAAGGAACACCGCGTGTGCCAGCTCATAGTCCGGTCTCCGGGAGAGCGCGTCCGCAAGGACATTCTGTTTGCCCAGCAGTCGGCTACGGTGAAGTTGTATTCTGCGAAGAATGACAACCAACGCGCCATGCGCTGGGAGAGATGAGGTGACGAGGTCGCCGTCCCCAACGAGTCATGATCTGTGTAGATCACGAAGGGTTTACTGCCGGGCAGATGAACCCGGAACTTCACAAGCGCGTACTTCATCGCGAGAAGCTCCTTGTCGTGGACGGGGTAGTTCGTCTCCGCGGCTTTCAACTGCCGGGACTGGAAAGACACCACCCTTCCATGCCTTCGGCATCAACCTGAAGCAGGGCGCAGCCGATGGCAAAGTCCGAGGCGTCGCACACGACTAAAGGGACGATCCTCGTCAGCCAGCGCCAGGATTGGAGCGCTCTGTAGGCTCTGCTTGATCGCCTCAACGACTCGCTGAGTCTCCGCAGGCCAGGACCAGTCTGTATCCGTCTTCAAAAGGGTCGTTAGTATCCTGGCCAACTCAGCGTAGTTCTCGCTGTTCTTATGCAAGTAGTTGACGAGTCCGAGCCACTTGCGCAGATCCCGTTGGGAGGTAGGCACCTGCCACAGCGAGATCGCTTCGATCTTTTCGGGGTCAGCACGAACGCCATCCTTTCCAAGGAAGCAGCCCAGGAATGGGATGTCCTCAGCACCAAAGACGTATTTTTCGATGTTTGCATACAAACGGTTCTCCCGCATGCACATCAAGACCTCACGAAGGTGAGCAAGATGCATCTCGACGTCTGTCTTCCCATCTTAAGCGTGGCTGTGAACGAAGATGTCGTCAAAGTACGTCTGTACGAAGTGCCACAGCGGCCGGAAGAGCTGCGTCACCAAGCGATTAAACGTCGCTGGTGCGTTGGATAGCCCGTGGGGCATCACCAACCATTCCCACAGCATCCCGCTGAGAGTGCTCACAGCCGTGAGAGGGATGTCAGACTCCCGCATCAGTAGTTGATAGTAGCCATCGACCATGTCGAGCGCACTAAACACCGTGCAGCCCGCCATGTTGTTCTGCATCACATCCTTTCGAGGAGGTGCGTCGATGCGGGGATGGTGGCCGCGTTCAGCTTGTTGAAAGCATGTACCATGCGCCATTTCCCATTGGGTTGCGAACGCAAAACGGCGGCGACGAATGAGGCAACTTCGACTCGCGCACCATGCCCGCGGCGTGCTTCGCTGCGAAGAAAGCGTCGATGACGTCGACTTGTTCCTTCGGAAGCAGCCACTGGCGCGTGGTGCAGTACTTTGTACCCGGCTCGAGGTCGATCTCGTGGCGCACACCCCGATCCGGGGGTAACACAAAAGGAGGGTCCTCCGATACCACGTCCGAAAATTCCTTCAGCAGAGGATAATAGGGGTCCGAAGGGTCCTTCAGAATAACTGCACCATATCGTTGTTGTCTCTTCGTGACCCGCCCCTCTTCTAACACGTCAGGGTCCATGACCGAGGAGCTGTTCAGCTCGAGAGGATCTTGTTCGCGGCGGAGAAATACTAGGTCATTCAGTTCCCCCGCCTTAACCGATTCGAGAAACTCGACATAGGAAAGCTCTTCGAGCTCAAGGAGCTCCGACAACGTCGGTACTGGGGTCAGATCTTTCGCGTTGCGATCGCCCGTGATCGCGTTAACAACCACCGTTGCGCTGCACCCACCCTCCGACAGCGGCTTCGTCTCTGGCGACATGTGGCGAGGCACCTTGCAGATTTCCGGGAAACACGACCTTGGGCTTCAACTGTACTGGGGTCGTTACTCGGCTCGGACTAAGTCCGGGTCAAGAGGGCGTGTGTGTGCACCTCTTTCCTTGTGATCCCTTCCTTAGGTTCTTCCTAGGGCTACGATGTAACTGCCCCCGATCCCAGAAAATATGTCTCTGATCGAGATGGAGCCAAGTCGGAGCTGCCCACCCTTGCTTGGCAGGTCACGGACTTGCGCGCGTGAAACTTCTCTCTCTTGCCCGAATTGCCCCGGGGTTTTCTTGATATACACGCTACTCTCCACACCAACAGTTGTCCTCTTCTTCTCATGTCCCGGACAGTCGACCTTGGCAGCCTCTCCTTCTTCTCGGGTGGTTCCGGCTAAGAACCCCGTACCGGCCTCTTCTTTCTCTTCTACGGTTCCGGCTGAGAACCGCATCCATGGATCTTCACTCGCTCCTCAGATCCAAGAGGGGCCAGGAGTTGTTGGCTCGGGTCTTGAGCCTGTCGTAATCCAGGGCACTCACACCACACTCTGGGACGTCCGGATCTTGACTCGCTCCTCAGATCCAAGAGGGGCCAGGAGTTAACTCGGGTCTCGAGTCTTGTCTTGATCCAGAGCACTCGCACTACACTCTGGGACATCATGCGAGCTGTTGACCTGGAATAGGTCTGCCGTGTATCCAACGCACTCACCACACGCTGGGACTTCCGCGCACCACGCCTTTTCAGGCGAGCGATACGAGTCCGGGATAATTATCCGGGACCTCACGAAACCAACAAGTCCCGGGAACCGTATAACCCAGGGAGGTGTTCTGCCGAAACCTCAGGGACGATCGCCTTCGTCCCGATAATATGAAGCACCACTGCGTCGCCAGGCAAAGCCGAAGACCAGAGGTGGGGATATGGAATAACGAAATTCAGCACGTCGAAACACGGAAGACTTGGTTAATTGGAGCTGAATTTATTCGGAGAACTTGTCTACACTGCCGGGAAGCTTGGTCACTGCGTGGCTTGCACTCAAATGCGATGGGGCGGCGCTCGCTTGCGTCCTTCAGGGCAAATCGAACTCTGATTGAAATCTTACACATACAAATACGTAAAGACCTTCTAGCAAGGGCACGTCTACTGGCTATGGCTACACCTTGAACTTGGGCGAAGATCGGTCGCGAAGTGGCTGGCTTGGGCGATCTTCGAGCGTGCTCTTGATAAAAAGTCGGATGATGATTGGTTGAAAAGGGAAAGCAACCCGCTGCGACCAGACGCGAATTCCAGCTCGGGCGCGTCACTGACGAATCCAAGCTCTTCATTGGCTGAATCTTGGGAGGCACTTGAACTTCTGTGGGGCACATCACCTGAGTTGCACCCACCAAACCGCCTCTTCAAGGCGACTCTTCCCGGAGTTGATCGGGGAAATGTCCGGGACCTGGGATCTGGGATCCGGGACTGGGATCCGAAGTCTGGAACTTGATTCGAACTCCACTTCATACACGGGCCCCACGCCCACTGGCGAACAACTTTCAGCATCTCGGTAGACTCCGCGTCCAGACAAACTTGCTGGGGTCCGGGACCTGAGTCGATCTCCTGGGGCTTTGACCGCGACACCTTCGCGAACGACGGTAACGTCGACCCAGTCGTCGTGAAGCTCCAGAGCAGCGGTCGGGCGTCGGGTTCAGCCTCGATGCCATCGGCAAGAGACTAGCTCCAGTCTGGGAGGCGGCTGCGGACAGCTGACTGATGGGGTTCCCAGAAAATTTCTGAGCACCTCATCACAGACAGCTGAACCAACCCGAACGCCTTGCGTGGTGGGAGCTCCTGCTCGACCACCCTGAGTCGCGCTGCGAACTCCGTCAGCGGCTTCTTCTTCTTGGGCGACAGCTGAACCAGCCCGAACGCCTTGCGTAGTGGGAGTCTCTGCTCGACCACCCTTGTTGGAAACGCACACTTGTTCGGCCGAGCCGGCAAAGTGTCGTTCCCCGCGTCGATACGGTCGACCCAGTCGCTAGGCGAACAGATACGTTGCTATTACGCTTAGAGTCTTCTAAAGCTTGAGCATACAGTATGCTGTTCCTAGCCCCACCGGCTTTCGTTGCGAAGTTATACGACGCACCCGAACTAATCAGGATGATCATTGGTTCCTCGTATCCCTTAACGCTGGCGGTAACAACCACGAGGTTAGACCGCGCGGCGGCCACAAAGAAACACAACAGTGTCGTCCCTGGGACTTGCTCTCCTGGGCGGGGAGGTGGCGAAGCCACCGCCGTCCGAGAAGTGTGAAGCCTCCCAGCAGGGCGTCCCGCGCCTACTGGGAGTCGCCGTTTTCCGACGCCGCGGTCACAATCATATTGAGTGACGACGACGCCGAAGGGCCTTGCAACGAGCCGTCCTCCATGGGTTTGCCGGGCAGTTCCGACGGAAATGGCCCAACTCGTTGCACCCAAAGCAGCGACTACTCGCACGAAGCTTTTTCGCGCCGGCCCGGACAGACTCAGCCGTCGAGATCTCCATGGGAGTAGGGCCTTCTGACGTGTTGGTCGGACCCGCGTGTCCATGCGCAGAGCGCACACAGTGATCTTCGAGCAGCGCTAGATGCACCGCATCGTTGAAGGTCTTCGGCTGGCGGCGGAAGGGCTCGGTCCGCACTGGACCAGTACGGACACCGTCCATGAACACCGTGACCTTCACGTCCTCTGAAAGAGGAGCTCCGGCCATGGCGGCTTCCAAGTTCTGCAGTTCCATGACATAGTCTTGGGGGGGGGAAGATGCGCTTCCCTTGCTTGCAGCGCAAGAAGAGAGAGCGGTGGCGATACGCCACATTGGCAAGCAAGAAGTTCTTGCGCAGCTCCTGTTCCATGAACGACCACGAGGTCAAGAATCCTGAAGACGACGTCTCACGAGCCATGGCCCACGCCTGTGCCTGACCTCCGAGGTTGGACAGGGCGAAGGCAACCTGGGATCTCGGGTCATAGATCTGTCCCGTGCGCAGCGCGATCTCGATCTCACGGGTCCAAAAGACCAGGCTATCCGACTCTTTTCCATCAAACTTGGGAACCGTCATCTTGACTGCCTTGGTCGATCCTTGTCGCGATGCGAAGGAACCCAACTCACGCGCTGCGGACTGTGCTGCACTCCGTGCTTCAGCACGCATCGCAGAGCGAGCGGCCCTGCGCGGCAGCACACACGTGTGCGATCAGCGACGACTCGTACTTGTCGAAGCGTTCCACGCGTGCCCTTTGCTGCTCCACAGGAAGCGAGGGGAATCCAGCGAAAGCTGTCTCGCCCAGGAGGTTCACCATCTTCTCCAGCGTTGCCCAGTGGGCGTCCGAGAGATGAGGGAAGTCCTGTCGAGACGGCAACATGCTCCCTGAGTCATCCATGCTCACAGAAAGATCTTGATGGTAGACAACCGCGCCGGTCGCGGGATTGACTACAAGTGCTACCAGGTGTGACGGGAGTCACACGCACCTTAGCGTTGAGGAAGCGAAACGCGCTAACCACAACAGACTCCCTGCGTCTCTGCTGTCGTAGTTCGAGGCCTTGCCTTCTTAGTCGCTTGCTGGTACCGAGTACCAAACGACTTGCGAACTTCTAGGTTAGATTTAAGCTGAATGTTTATTACTTTCGCTCACAAAGTCCTACTTACTATAAATTGTCTAATTAATGCACCTTCGAAGTAACCTGTTTCCAATGATTGGCTCTCAAGCCATGGCGTCCTCGTTAAATACAAACCGTACCTATGGGCTCTCGTAGGTACGCACCGTACTTAAGGGACAGTGTACGAAACACCATATGTGAGTGTGGCACATCACTATGTGACAACTCCATGTGTGTACGACACACTAACTGGTCGGGGCCATTCATAAGGTCCAAGCCCCGTTACAGCGCAGCTCTTGAAAGTAGAAGCACGGGTGCAATTGCACATACTCGCGGACAAAGTTTGCACTTCGGTGACCATTTATTCGATCGCGCATAAACCAACGTATAGTCGACATTTCCGGTTGTCTTGATGAGCTGGTACCATCGGCGAAGGCTCCGTGCTGACACGCCCAGTTCCTCCGCAACCACAGTAATCTCGATACTGTACACATATTGCAAGACAATACGCGCCAGCGGATATCACTTGAATACCCCATGGACTTTCACAACGGCGCTTTGCTAGAGCTCTTTCGAAGGACTGATTGGCCGATGAATTGTGGCCATTCGGTCCGTATATTATAAAAGGTGGTATTTGTTGCAAATCGGAGCTCTTACGTAGGACTTGCCGCCTCATGTAGCCATCGATAATTCTGCATCGTTGGGTCGCCAAATCCTACTTTTTCCCCTAACCTCTCATACTTAGGACCACCCTTTTGGGGTCCGATTGGCCATTTTTGGCTGAAAGGCACAATACTGGGTGTTGCACCCCCAGACCCCCGCGATAGAAAAACTAACTACTGGACGGGTCCGTTTGCTGAGGAGCTCATCGCTGGGCCCGCCTAAGCAAATATCGAGCGGCCCTGCTGTGCGGGCACCCCGCTCGGGTTTGCTTTGACTACGCTCCTCACACCCGCTCACTACCGCTTAATAACTGTTTGGATTTCACCCTTGTACTTGCATACAAACTCCAAGATGTTTGAGAACCTTTCTACCCCGGCGCTCCCTTTTCGCTGTTCCTAAGCATACCCCCCCCCAAATTTCCCTCGCCTGCCTTGACACCTAGGTCGACTCCAGATTGTAAATTCAGGAAAGTGTCGTGTGGTTTTGTCCATTAATAAGTTAGCTAAGTTCAAAGAGAGTTGATATTTAGCTGATATATATATATATTACGCTAGTCGGCAAAGATAGAGCCAAACATGAATGCAGACACTACACAAGAATTGACACATGCCGTCGGGTTTACACTTAGCGTGATTTAAACCTTAAAAAGGAACGGTCAGGTCTAAATACTGTGCTAAACCTCATTCTTCATATTGCAAAAATAATTTAAATTATGGAAATTATATATTAGTGGCATCTATGAGATTGCAATGATTATTACGGCCTCAGGGTAACTCGAATGCAATACTATTATTTATTTTCCAATCTCTGAAGAAGTCGACGAGGTCGCTGCCTCCCTCGAGGCCGAACACAACTTCCAGATACTGCATGGAGAAGCGAGCTGTGGTGCGGCCCTTGCAGAACTGCTGAGCTTGACGCTGCAAGAGGTAGAACAGGTTGGGGTTGTGCCGGCAGTCGCCCCATACGGCATCCAGGATGGCCGAGTGGAGTGACTCGGCCTCATAAAGTCGAAGGCTAACGCGAACGCATTCGCACTACTGCCATGGACCTTCGATCCAATTCGTCTGCGCCCTGCCTCCAACCTCTCCGCTGCGGTTCAGTGAGCATCATCTCTTCGGGCACGATCCTCGGGCATATACGCTCTCGTTCAGACAGCAGGTAGAAGCCATTCACGCACACAAGTGTAGGTAGAATTATACCGACCCACACATCAAGCTAATGCGTCCACCTATGCGGATCGACCGGAGACCAGCAAGCGGCAGGATCCGCTACCCCTCGTGGTCGCTCGTAATGAGCAAGATGGACAGATCTAACATCGTGTTCAGCAGCACGAGCTCCACTGCCTCTACACGCAGTTGCCGTCGAGACTGGTACTCGTGCAGCCTCTTCTTGAGATCCACCGCTGCCGTTCGGAAATGCCGTTCCAGTGTATACACGTGCAGGTTTGCCAACGTCTGGCGGAAAAGCTCAACGCCAGCTAAAATATGCAAGCGGTCGTTTGCTAGTTCGTCCGTCCGTCGTCTACCTTCCATTCTCTCCAGCAGCTTTTACAGCATTCTGCGCCGGCGGAACGCCTGTAAACGCCTCTTATCCAAATCGTTAAACTGCTGCAGTTTGGAGATCACGTAATACAGCGCCGTGAGGGCTCCTTCCGGCGGCGCGTACGTCTGTTTAAAGCCTCGCAGTCGCAGCATCCGCATCATCTTGTTGTGGAGAAAATATTAATTCCATGTGCCATTCGGGTGTATTGCACGTGGCCCTTTCAAACGGCCGTATAGCATGTGCGTCGGATGAATAGCATTTTCACATGGTGTTACTACGTCTGCGTGTAACATCATACGGTTAACCAGTACTAACCAAGTCGTGCGGGGCACGAAGAAGCTCTGAAATTTAGGTAACATTATTAAGCGGTAGAGACCTGGTGGTCGCGGTCGCAGACAAGTTCAAGGCGCTGTAGTCGTAGGGTGTTCGTCGAGCGCGGCTCGCGAAGGCGTGAAGTAGTTGAGAAATTTCAACGTGAGGGGCCCGAGGAGGAACACGTGGCGCATAGACTTAACACGAGTAACTGCGATGTAGAAGGAGGAACGCTGGGGTTGCATGCGTGTAGAGTGACGAAGAGGGCCAATGATGGCCTTGCCTACTGTGAGGCCTTGACACGTTTCCGTAGTGAGCCCAAACACAGGAACAAGTGGCACCTGGTCGACTGTCACAGTGAAAGAGCGTTCGCGAATCGAAACGGTGGTGGAGCAAATCCGCTAGAATTTCTAGGGGTCCAAACTCGATCGCACTGCGCCTAGACACCGACTAACGGAGGGGGTACTCCGATGGCCGTGTAGTTTGCTGAGTGGCTCACATTGTGTACCCGTCGGCGAGCTGGTACAGCTCTCTCGTTGACATGAGATGCGCACTGGTGAGCCTTGGACGTCCTTGTGGGGACTTGAGAGGGGGGTGGATCCGCGCGAGTATTCCTGCGCACGGGATCCTAGTAGGGTCGACCTTAAGCCCTTGAGCAGGCGTTGTGGATCCGTAATACAAATACAGGATCCGGAGTTGTCCTTGTTCTCCTTGTCCTTGTTCCTTTCCGGGGCTTGCCGCTTCCAATAGCGGTATCTTGAGGGGGTTGAGAGACCGAAGGGCTCGCGCTGCCTGGCCAAGCTATCCAGGGGGCTGCCACGTGTGCAGGAAGATCGCAAAGCTTCACTTGATCTATGTATGGGCCAATAGAAATCCCCTATACTATAGCCAAGCGAGTCTTCTAGAGCAAATTCGGTTGTGATGTATGCTTTAGTCTGTCCTATCCCAGTCCTTTACCGTGGGCTCTCCTGAGCCTCTCATTCTCCCTACATCTTGACCTCACTATGGATACCATACTACCTCGAAGATCCCCCCATAAGTACGGATCCTTCGGATCCTCCCACTTAAGTGCGGATCCCTCCGGATCCGATCCCCATTCCTGACGGGACTTATACTAGGATCCGTCCCATATGGGATCTCGCGTGTCGCGTAGTCAGGATCCTTCACATCGGGAAGTTACCGGAAACTGCAATACCACATCCGCCCCCGGCACGTTGAGGCTGCCGCGCAACGGCAACACACCGAGCCGCCTGACACTCGCCCCGGTCCCATTCTCCAACTCGCCACTGACAGCCCAAGCCATGTCAAGCTCCGGTGGCGCTCCAAACACCGGCACTCCGTCGCGCCCCGCGGTGACCGTCGGGTAAGGCCGCTCTCCTGGCACCCCTCCTCCTTGCGCCCACTGCGACCATGCGCCGTCGGATCCTTCTGCTGCTGCGACTCCCATGGCGCTGGATCTGGATGCCCTGCGGGCGGCGACCGCCTCGGCCAACACCTTCATCGAGGTTTATCAAGATCTCCTCGCCAAGTACCTGCAGGCGATGCGCGACCTGACCACAGCTCGCCGCCACAACGAAGAACCGCACGCGCGAGGGCGCCCCAATTACCAAAGTGTACGTGCCCTCGTCGACTTCGAGCAACACCGGGACGGCGTATCCCAAGGTCGTCTCCACCAATCGATCCAGCACGCGGCCGACGCGAAATATAGAACGAGAAACGCCGGATCGAGAGGCGAGGCCTCGGCGATTTCCGCGTACGTCACGCCCTGGCGGAGGAAGTTGCTCCGCAAGCGTACACTCGGCTCCACGACTACGTCACAGGCTTGGAGCAGCGTCTCACCAGCAGCTATGATCGTAAATGTCTCTCTCAATCAATCATCACTAATTCTTTCCATGACTTGTTGCGATCACCCTGATCCGCCACCTTGGTCGTCTCCGTGTCCGATCCGTAGTCTCCACAGCAGATCCGGTTCAGGATCTCCCAGCGGATCTGGTCCAGGATCTCCATAACGGATCCGGTCCAGGATCTTCACCAAATCCAAACTTGCGGGTTACATGTGCACGCACTCCACCTTCCACCTTCAGGTATGCGGCCTTCCTCGCATCCTCTCTCTCGCTTCATCCACCCCAACGACCAAATCATCGAGGCGGATAACCTCCTCCTTCTCCCTCCACGGCCTTCCCACAGAGCCTTCACTCAACTTTATCACGCCCACAACCAACTTGTGAGCGTGGATCCACCTCCGTCCCATTTGCAGCCTTCCTGCAGATCTTCGACTTAGTACCGCTTGCAACAACCAACTTGTTGCAGCGCCATCCACCAATTATGCTTCCATGTGCGACTGCATCACCTGACAACGGCTCCGCATCGCCCGATCATTCACAAAGTCACGCAGTAATGCGCCGCTGTTGAGATCCGCCTCGTCTACCCACATGGGGTCGGTGTAGCCACGCCAGTGCATCTTGAACTCGCGTAATGCTCATCCAAACCGCGTACGGCGGTCCGTCCTCACATCGCTGATCTTCTCGACCTCGTACTCGCCTTCCTTCAGCGCACGATCCCAACTGTCTTCAGGAAGCTGCGCCTCGTCAAAGTCGAGGCGATCCCCGTCATCCACTACTAGGGGCAAGGTCGGCCGATCGGGGAAAGTCTGCACCGGCTTCAGGTTCACGATCCACCGCTCCTCGTCTTGGCCTTGCCGGATCAGAACAATCCTCAACTGACGGACTGCTTCTTTCTGCAGCACGCTGGTATTGAACGCACTCCGACGAGATCGGGTGGTCATGGCTGCGATCCTGAGCGTAGTTTCATTTGTCGCTGGATCTCAGGCAATCGGTTCAACGTCACCAGATCCTCTCGACCCTGGTCCTCCGTCACCACGGCATCACCTTCACGCTGGAGAGCAGCGCTTGCCAGGCTGCCTGCACTCGCTTTCCACGTCCGCTTAACGTGCAGCAGGTCGTAATCCGGCCGGTCCTTCAGTCGGTGCAAAGCCTTCTCTTGTAGTAGCATAAGTGTATGCGCCTTGCACTTGATCTTACCCATCATCTGGCGGATCACCAAGTTGGCGTCGCCGCAGATTATCAGGCGTCCTCGATCCAGATCTTCCAGTAGGTCGAAGCAAAGCAGCAGACCGCTGTACTCCGCATTGTTGACAGTCATGTCATCCTTCCATACCGACACTGTCTTGACAACTGTCCACTCCGGCAATTTCCACACGATCGCGCTGAATGCGCCTCCGCCGCGATTAACTCGGGCGGATCCGTCGAATCTGACCACCGGAGCTCTGCCTCGGATCTCACGGTCGGGATCGGAGTCTCCACTGCTCGGCGTGGCTCGTGCGATTGCAAACAACGCTTGATCGATGACGGATCGCGGCGTCATCGACGCAGCTAGCGATATTAGGATCTCGTCCTCGCCCCTGGCGCACTTCGTGATCTCCATGTTCCACGGAGATAGCAGTGTAGCCCATTGCCCCGGCCGCCCCTGCAATCCAGCAGCACGGAACAGCCAGGCTAGCGTCGAATGTCGCGCCAAAACGTTGATGGATCGGCCCGCCAACATCGAGTAGCTTAGATCCAGTATGTGTAACAGCGCTAGCACTTCCTTCTCCACAACGCCATAGTTCAAATCATTCTGCTTCAGCGTGCGGCTTGTGAACATCACGGACATGTACGTGCCTTCGTGATCCTGCACCAAAGAGGAGGACACCGCCCACCAACTGGCATAGACGATCAGCACCGGCTGCTTCTCAGGGTCAAAATGCATGAGGATCGGCGTCGATGCGATCTTGTTCTTCAACGTTGAGAAAGTGGAATCCGCTTGGATCCACTTGGAGTCAGCTGGTGCCAATTCCTGGTCAGGATCCTGTTCCAGATCCGAAGCCACACTCGGGTCCGATCCGTTCGTACGGCCTTCGCCGCGCATCGCGGCAAAGCGCACATCTCGTAGCTCGAACGTCACAACACATGCGTACACGGTCATGTCTTCGATGAACCGGCCGTAGAAGTTGAGGCTGACTGCATGGCACGATGGTTCCTCGGGTACGGCAGATCCACCAACGTGCTCAGAACCTTCGGGTGAGCATCCAATCCTTCGTGGGACACAAGGTGCCCGAGGTAGTCGATTTTCTTTAGGTCCCAGAAGCTCTTCGCGGCACTGATCAAGAGTTCCACTTGCCGCACGCTTCCAGCAGCAGCTTCACGTGATCACACAAGTGATCCCAAGATCCAGTAGTGACCAAACTGTCGTCGGTGTAGGATCGGCGCCCCAGTACGGAGGATCCGCCCACAGGATCTGGTTTTCCACCGTCGAAGCGATCCGTTAGCAGGCCTCGATCCGAAGCTGGCGGGATCAGCAGGAAACCATACAACGTGTCGCCGTCGGGATCCTCGTCTTGACGATCTTCGATCCGCACCCCGACCCTGTCGGGCACCACATCAGGCAGCACTGCCAGCTCACCTTCCACCCCTTCGGCACTCCGTGTGCCACCGTCATGATCGCAGGCGTTTGGATCCCCACCATGATCCTCCTGAGACGCGTCGTGCTTGGCTGGCAGATCTCGATCCGATCCTTGGATCGGTGTTGCCACTGGATCCGCCACGGGTCCAATCGGGCGGGCTTGGGCCTCCGAGGCCACGCCCTGCTTCACATCCGCTAACCTGCGTCCTTCCGACGAGCCATCAGCAGCAAGATCGCTGACCGGGGCTTTGGATCCGATGGCGGGATCCTCAGTTGAGGACAACGGGGTCTACTCCGACATCTCTGTCGGGTCGTCCACCTTGAATCGGCTCTCGGACTCCGGCACGTTGATGGGCGGCGATATCTCCGCCCCTGGACCTTCGTCCGATTAGCTGCTGACACCATGTGCTTCGTCTTCCTCGTGCGCATCTTCTCCACCCGGCCCGAGCACGTAGCTCTGCCTGGGGCCTTCACGGGGTCGAGCGCCTTTTGCGTAGCCGTCTTGGCGCACATTGTGGCCGTTGGAAGTTTCTGGGAATGAGAGGTCTTGGTCTTGTCCTTGCACAGAATCAGGTGACTGGTCGTCTGATTCCATCACTTTTTTTACCGAAATGGAAAAGACACGCGTCGTGACAGCGGTGTCTGACGGCTGGTCGATCTCAGGACCCAGGCCGCGGAACTGGACGTGCCGCACCTCATCACGACCGCCTCCTTCAGGCGCATTGAACGCACCACCTCGCGTCGCTAGGGCACTCTCCTCGCCCCCGTCAGCAGCCGCGGATTCCTTCCCGACTGTCAGGTCTGTATGCGTGTCTGCGGTAGCCGGTGCATTAGACAGGGCATAATTACGCCACGACCTGATTTGGAGTGTCTCATCGTCTTGTCGCTGACCATCATTAAAGGCGCAGGATCCGGCTGCTGAACACTCTGGCGGGGGATCCGCTTCGCGCGAAGCAGCGCGCACTTCACTCGGTCGATCACATGCACCGGATCCGTCGCCGCCGCCGCGGCTAGCGCTGCGTCCGTGGTGGCCCCTCCACACCAGGGTCTGCCACTCGACGGAGACAAGCCCGGGCTGGCGAGGCACACGATCCCCAGCCAACACAAGCCGATCTGGACGTCACGGCGCAGGATCCAGCTTCGTGTCATCCAGGTTGGCGATGTGCAGGTAACGTAGCTTGCCTGGGCCTTTGACCAGGGTCGGTTCCCAATGTTCACCACGCGCTAATCACAACTTCTCCTTGTCAGATTCGCGTTATCGAAAGGGAGCTCCAGGGACTCAGCGATCTTGACGGTAAGGTGTTCGCCGACTTGTACAGGGCGAGCCTTGTCACTGAATATCTGACGGCGTCCGTGTAGCATGGCACGTACTTCGTCTGGCAGGCTTATGGATCCGTCACCAAGATCCAACCGGATCCCAACGGGGACCATGAAGTCCACGCCGAGGATCGCTTGGTAGTCCGGCGGCAGATCGTCTCCGACCCAGACGTCGTAGAAGTACACCAAGGATCCTGCCAAGGTGAGCTTGATCCTTGTGCGGCCGGTTGCGACGTACAGCTTCTCACCAATACTGTAACGGGGTTACATCGAATAGTGTGATGCACACAAGCTAAGTGCCACACATAAGTGGGTTCCACACATATGTTACGTGGGTCACCCCAGATAGGAGTGGGTGGCTCACAGCCACTGGATATGCATTTGACTAGGCTCTACTATGATAGATAGTGAGTCCTATACATACAAACAACAGGCGGCTCTGCCGCGATAAACAACAATACATTCAGTTCACATTTGAAGCCTAAGAGTTCACTAGCCTTGTTTAAGGTACTTCTGTCTCTTCGAGTCCTTAATTAGCTATATTAAGGTACTCGTGCAAACTCTCGTATAGAGTTTGGTAGCTATCAATACTACTAGAGACTCTCTGAGCCTGTGTCTTCCTCTAACGCTAAAGCTACGGCAGCCCCGCTGCACTTGGTAGCACTTGTAGTCAATCCGACACCTGAGTCTTACGACTGTCCCTCTGTGAGGATGGAGCAATTTGCCCACTTACCCCCGAACCAACAGGACGGGCTTAATAAGCTGATGTTCTTGATCGGCCCGGAAGGTGTGGCACATCTTGCTTCGAAGGCACCGACGCAGTGAACGCGCGTCTGGAGGCGTTTTCTCAGTATGAGAATGCTCTGTTGGAGCACGTCCAGCAGAAGATGACTGCGGCCGCGGCGTCTGTGACGCCTAGGCCTGCATCGGACGATGCTCCACGAGCTAAACCGCTCATGGTAAGCGTCAAGACCTTCGAGGGCAAGGAAGGCGAAAGCCTTTTGCTCTGGATCAGAGAGGTCGAAATGGCCATGGCGTCCGCCATGCTCAATACCGAGCAGCAGCGCGTGGCACTTGCGATCTCCAAGCTCGGTGGCCGAGCGCGAGAGTGGACCCTGACGTGTGGCACGTCTGTGGACACTGCGTTCCCTTCTTGGGATCAGCTGAAGGCCCAGCTTTCGCGAGTGTTCTCGCCGCCTAACCAGGCGTATCGCGTGAGGTCACGCTTCCTGTCTACCCGTCAGGGTAAGAAGGAATTGTTGGACTTCGTCCAGGAGTTGAGAACTCTTCTCGCCGGCATGGCGGCGGATCCTCTTCCTGAAGTGGTCGCGGTGACCGTCTTCATGGAAGGCCTTCGCACTGGCGTGGCCAGGACGGAAGTCTTCCGTGTTCACCCGACCTCTTTTGAGGAAGCCGTGAACGTGGCGTTGAACGCCGAGTTCAACTTCAAGTCGGCGCGACTTGGTTGGACGGCTTCCCAAGCCAGCTCTTCCGGAGCTTCTGATGCGTCCAATGGCGCAGTGCCTATGGACCTCAGCTACGCTGAAGATGAGGAAGCCGAGCTTCAGGCCGCTGAACGGCGTATCGGCATCCGTAGATGCTATGTGTGCGGCAGCACGCAACACCTGCGTCCGGGTTGCCCGCTGCGCAAGCAGCGCCAGGCTCCGTCGAGCCGAACCTCCGCTTCTGAGCAGAAGCCTGGCTCGTGGCGGGGAAACGCCAAGTCCCAGTAAGCGCGGGGCGCCCTGCTGGGGAAGAAGAACTGAGTTCTGTTGAGCCTCAGGGAGGAGGTCGGCAGGGCTTAGCCCCAAAGAGCACCGTGCTCTCTAACAACACGGAACGTGTATGCAAGCCGGGCTTGCTGGTCGTGGAAGCGACCGTGAAGGGCTTTGAGAAGCCATGGAAGATCCTTATCGACTCCGGAGCGTCGGGCAACTATGCTCGGCGCTCCACGATGGAAGGAAGTCAGCAGTACGCTGAGGCGCTGAAGGCGCGTTCGAGTGACATCGTCACCGTCCGTCTTGCGACGGGGACCCGTGTCACGGTGCCCAAGGTTCCTGTGAATCTGGGCGTGAAGTTTCTGGACTTCGATAGCGTTGAACGCTGTTTGGTCATCGACCTGGATTCGAGGTACGACCTCATCCTCGGCATGGCATGGCTGGAGCGCCATGAACCATGGATCGACTGGCGGTCGAAGACCTTAGGCGCTACGCGCTTGCCTCCTAGGGGATCATTGGCGAGTCATGAACCCACCTCTGCTAGGAAGCAAAAGCGCTATTGGCGCGGGCACTGGACCGAGTCGGTCAATGTGCTGGACATTGGAGTGTCCGAGCTAATGGACACTGGCGTCGACGACGCGAGTCCCGAGCACTGCTCATGGGCTGGACGTGGAGTGGCACGTAACCCACTGAGTGAGACTCCGAGTGACTGCGAGTCATCACTGCCTGCTGGTAATGGCGGGGTCGACACTGAGTCGAGGCATCTTGGGCGTGGCCCTAGTGATGCGCGTGGAGCGGCACGTAACCCGCTGAGCGATGCTCGTGGCTTGAGCGCAGCATCGCTGCATGCCGGTAATGGCATGGTCGACAGTTCGTCGAGGCATCTTGGGCATGGCCCTAGTGATGCGCGTGGAGCGGCACGAAACCCGCTGAGCGGTGCTCGTCACGAGAGCGCAGCATCGCTGCATGCCACTGATGGCGTGGTCGGCTGTGAGGCGAGGCATCAAGGGGAGGACCCTGACGATGCGGGTGGAGTGGCACCTAACCCACTGGGTGAGGGCTGTGAGCGTTGCGGCTCCACGCCGGCTCAATCAGAGCAGCAAGAAGTGGCGACCTGACGAGACTTTCAGTCTGAACACGCTGGCCTCTCCGAGGCGTACAGCTTCCGCGAGGAGGCGGCAGCGACGCCAGATGGCGACTGCGAGACGCAAGGCGTCGGTCCTGGTACAGGACGTGTCCGTCGTGGACGATGATAGCGAGCAGCTATACACACTCGTTGATGGAGTGACTGGTGAAGCCGAGGGCAACGTCAGCCTCGAGGCTATTCCGACGGTGGCTGCTCTGCTAGAGCTGGACGAGATGTCCATTCCCGACTTTGGGGATGCCTTAAAGGCTGGCGCGCTCGCCGAGGTGGTCATGATACGACCGGAGGAGGAATTGAACTCTTCGTCGCTTATGGATGAAGCCGTGCTTGAGGACACGAAGGAGGCACTCAGTGCGCGAAGTGGATCTTCGATCCTGAAGGACCCATCGGATCCGTTCTATCCTTTGGTTAAGGAGTTCCAGGATGTGGTCTCGAATGACCCGCCCACTGGCTTACCTCCGGATCGAGGTGACCGTCACGAAATCGACTTGGTCCCTGGAACCAAATACTGCGTGACGAGGCAGTGGCCACTACCGAAGGAGCAGTGTGACGCCATTGACGCGTTCTTCAGTGCCAAGCACGCTGCGGGCATGGTGCGTGAGAGCAAGTCTCCGCACTCGCCGCCAACGTTCTGTGTCAGAAAGCCTAACGGCAAATGGCGCATCGTTCACGCTTTCAATAAGCTCAACGCCGCCACCATTCCGGCGCAGACGCCGATTCCTCGAACGGACGTTCTTCAGAACAACATGGTTGGCTGCACGATGTACAGTGCGCTCGACTTGGTCGATGGTTATTACCAGTTGCTCATGCGAGCGAGCGACATTCCGCTGACAGCGGTTAGCACTCCGAGCGGTATGCTCTGGGAGTGGCTAGTCATGCCCCAAGGGCTGTCGAACGCGCCTGCGACGTTCAATCGTCTGGTGACGCAGCTCTTCAGGCCCCTGCGGGCGTTTGCTCAAACGTACTTCGACGACATCTTCGTCCACAGTCGTGCGGAGCACGGTCGGTCTGATGTGGAGAACCACATTGACCACTTGCAGGCAGTGCTCGAGTGCATGCGCACCAACAAGCTGTACGCTAACGCATCTGAATGCATCTTCGGTGCTGAAGAAATTCCTTTCTTAGGATGCTTCGTTGGGAAGCGCGGCCTTCGAGCAGATCCTGCTAAGGTTAAGGCCATCGTTGACTGGTCGGTTCCCAAGAACCAGACGGACTTACGCAAGTGGCTTGGCCTCGCCAACTACTTGCACAAGTACAGCGAGAACTGCGCTGATGTGGCTCGGCCATTGTCCAATCTCCTAAAGAAGGACGCGGATTGGTGTTGGAACACCGAGCACCAAGATGCTTTCGTGGCGGTCAAGGAGAGTCTCCTGCACGCGCCGATCTTGACGTTGCCAGACCCCGATCGTCCTTTCAGTGTCGTCTGTGACGCATCTGACTTTGCCATCGGCAGTGCTCTGCTTCAAGCAGACGCCGAAGGGCGTGAACGCGTGATTGCGTTTGAGTCTCGCCAGCTCAAGGCTGCAGAGAAGAACTATCCAGTTCATGACAAAGAGCTACTTGCGATGAAGTATGCTCTCGTCAAGTTCAGGGTTCACCTGCTGGGCTCTAAGCCGTTTGTGATCTTCACTGATCATGCGTCACTACGCACTGCGACCCAGTCGCCTCACCTCTCGCAAAGGATGGCCCGTTGGCTGTCCTTCTTCGCGGAGTACAACTTCGAGGTGAAGTACAAGCCTGGCAGGCAGAATGGTCTTGCAGACGCGTTGTCACGGCGACCGGACTATGAGCTTGCTCATGTCACGATGGTGACCTCGTCGGTGACGGACTTGATACGCGCTGCGTATGCGCGAGACGACATGTGTGTCGCCCTGCTGCGTGCTCTTGGGAGCAAGGAGTTTGAAAACTCGGACAAGACATTGTCGGCGCGCTTGCGCGCGAGCCTGCACCGTTACTCCGTCGCTGACGGTCTGCTGTACTACATCACGAGTGCGGAGGACACTCCTCGAGTCGTGGTTCTTCATGACGAGGATTTGAAGTATCGTATCCTCTACGAGGCGCATGATACACCGCTTGGCGGCCACCGCGGTCGCGAGAAGACCTACAGCTCTGTGAGCCGGACCTATTGGTGGCCCAAGCTGTATAAATGGACGAGCACGTATGTGCGCACGTGTGAGACGTGTCAACGGGTGAAGCCCTCCCCGCATGCGGCTGCGCCGCTAGCAAGTTTGCCTGTACCCGCTGGGTGCTGGAAGTCCATGAGTTTGGACTTTGTGTTCGGCCTTCCGAAGGATTCGGAAGGCAACACTGGGATTGTGGTCTTCGTTGACCGTCTGAGCAAGATGGCTCATCTAGCGGCTGTGCCGGACACCGTGGACGGTGAAGGGACAGCGAAGCTGTTTCTCGATCGGGTCTTCTGCCAACACGGGCTGCCCGCATCGATTGTATCTGATCGAGACCCCCGCTTCACTGGGAAGTTTTGGGACGCTGTCTTTAAGGTGCTTGGCACCAAGTTGAACATGTCCACAGCGGACCATCCGCAGACCGACGGTCAGACTGAGCGCGTGAATCGCGTTGTCGAAGACATTCTTCGTAGCATTTGCGCTGAAACGCCGAAGCGTTGGAGCGCAATGCTTCCACTCGTCGAGTTTACGTTGAACAACGCTGTGCATGCCTCCACGGGCTACACTCCGTTCTACGTGAACGGCCTCACTCACCCGAGCGTCCCGCTGACGCTGCCACTCCGTGGTCCTGGGCTTGGTGGGGGAGAGATAGCCGATCGGCTTGCTGATGTCAGCCCACTCACTGTTCGTAAACAGGTTGACGAGTTCCTGTCAACGCGTCTAAGTGTCCTTCGACACGTACGTGACGCAATGGCTGATAGCCAAGACAAACAGAAAGAACATGCGGATGTTAAATGCAGAGGCAATGTTGAGAGTTATGAGGTCGGGGACCTAGTGTTGCTTAACGCTAAAAATACTACCTACACATGCAGTGTCTGCGGTCTTCAAGACCAAGTTGCGCCCGCGCTTCGTGGGACCGTTCACGGTCGTGGCCAAGAAGGGCCTGGCGTACACGCTGAATCTTCCGAAGAAGATGCGTACGCACCCCGTGTTCTACGTTGGCTTGCTCAAGCCGTACCGGGACCCGGCCCATGTGGGTTCTCAGGAGCTGGCGCCCAACGTGGCGGAGCCACAGCGCCCTGCTGAAGTCGCAGCAACAGGTCGACCTGACCTTCCAGCCGCGCGAAACCTTGTTCAAGGCGCGCCAGGCGTTGAGTCGCCGACTCAGCAGCCTCACACCACTGGAGACGTTCCCGGAGATCGCGGATCTCATTCACGGTGGTGTCAGACTCCCTCTCGGCTTGATCAAGCCTCCGCCCGTGACGCTCCAGGATCTGACGCACGTCGCTCAGCGATCTCTCCAAGCTCTCCAGCTCCTCAGGCCGGACAGGCTCCTCACCGTGCGAGGACACGGGCGCCGCCGGCGCTGCTCGACGAGCAGGGGAACCGCCACTTTCATGTGGAGCGTATTCTAAAGCGTCGTCGTACGCGGCGCTCATAACCAATATTTGGTAAAGTGGCGTGGGTACCCGCACTCAGAAAACTCGTGGGAGTTTGAGGTACCCCTCCGGCAAGACTGCCCTGACGTCGTGGACGCTTTTGATCGCCGCGATCGAAGGCGCTCTGCAAGCCCGCGACCGCGAAGTCGGTCGCCTCACGCTTCCCGCCGCTAGGCAGGGGAGCTGAGGGATCATACGCTGAGCTCAAGCGTTGATCCCGGGCTGCTGCAGCCGTCGACTCACCTTGGTTAGTTCCTGCAGCGCTCTTAAGAGCAGATGGACCGAGTCCGAGGGACTGTAGCGAGCCGCCTGACGTTTCGTCTTCAGCTTCGCGAAATCGAAGCGAAGCCGGCGCTCTAAGCGCACATCAGCTTCGTCGAAGCTAGATTGGAGAGCCTCCAGCGAAAAGAGACGGCGGGTTCGATGAACCCAGTTCGTGAATTGGGCATCGTCCTCGTGGAGGAGCTCTCCCGGACCGAGCACCACCGGAATAGTCCGCATCGCGGGGACCGAAGCCCCACGGGCTTGATCGGACAGGCGAGTCCCATATTCCTGCGGAGTGGTCTGCTGCGGCGTCAGAAGCCTCTCTCGGAGAGCAGTACGAGTAGCGACCTGGTCGCTGGTACTGGCCGCCGGCCCGATTCGCCAATTCTGCAATGGCCCCGAGCCAAACTGCTTCAAGCGCTCCACCGGATTGAGCGGCACGAAGCCATACTCTCGTCGAGAGCTCACTAGCGGTCGCGCCTCGGGTCGTTGCGAACGATCGGCAGTTTGCCCCTCGAGCTGACGCTCTTGAGCCTCGTCGAGGTCGTTGGAGATCTCGTCCGTCTCCAAACCAGACGAAGCACGAAGTGCTGTGGTCTCGCGATCCACGAAAGGGTTGGGAACCCGGCGTTGCTGCTCCGGCGAGCGTGGACGCGCAGGTGGCGGGGAGTCCTCTCGCTGAGGCATCGGCGTGTCGGAGTTGTAGTCCAGCTCCTCGTCCTCCTCTCCCTCCTCGAGGCCCTCAAAGAGGTCATCTGCCGCACGGCGGACCATGTTCGCGCTGCTGGGGCTCTCGGAGCTAAGAGCACAACGGCGCTGCTGCAGGGCGTGATACTCTCTCACCGAGAGCGTTGACGCGGGGCGCGGTGAGACCTTACGGTCGGACGTTGTGGTACTAGGTGCCGGGGACGCGGGCGCGCTCTTGTTGTCGATTGACCAAACCGCCTGCGGACTCCGAGCTATGTGCTCGTTGAACTTGGAAAGTTCTGGAGCGGGCTCTCGCGAGGGCAAGCGACTTGGCCGTTGCCGTAGAGACTTCTCAATCGAGACGATGACGAGTGCGGACACGTGGTGTCCACAGTCTGGTGGGGGAGGGTGTAACGGGGTTACATTGAATAGTGTGATGCACACAAGCTAGGTGCCACACATAAGTGGGTTCCACACATATGTTACGTGGGTCACCCCAGATAGGAGTGGGTGGCTCACAGCCACTGGATATGCATTTGACTAGGCTCTACTATGATAGATAGTGAGTCCTATACATACAAACAACAGGCGGCTCTGCCGCGATAAACAACAATACATTCAGTTCACTAGCCTTGTTTAAGGTACTTCTGTCTCTTCGAGTCCTTAATTAGCTATATTAAGGTACTCGTGCAAACTCTCGTATAGAGTTTGCTAGCTATCAATACTACTAGAAACTCTCTGAGTCTGTGTCTTCCTCTGACGCTAAAGCTTCGGCAGCCCCGCTGCAAATACCAAGACGCGCTTGACTTTTACTTGTGTCAACGTAAGCTCCGAGCTTACGAGCAAAGGTAGCGTTGATATCGACACCTCAGATCCCGAGTCAAGAATCACTACGGCATTCTGGTCGTTGATCTTGCTGTTCACCTTCGCCTACTTGAAGTGCTTCCCAGGAACATGATTCTTCTAGTACCCTCGGGACTCGCCATGCAGCAGATCCAACGTTATGGAAACCTCATCGCGCTGGTAACCATTCGGAGATTGAAGACTTGCAACCATGGGTGTAAGTCGCTCAGGTAGACCACGTAGTTTACCAAATTGATTGATTCGGTGGACGCTGATATGATCCATGGTCTTCTTCTCCACAAACGCAAAGATGCAAGATGCGGAGCGCATCTCCCGCACTAGATCTGAACTCTGCGAGCCTTGTAGCAACATAGTCTATGCTGATTCAGGTAAGAGTCCTTGATGTTTGCTTGGATCAAACCACTGGCGGACGAGGTTGTAGAACTCCTCGATTTGGCACTCGCCATCATCTTGGATCTCACCACAGCTGCGGCATACGAAGAAACAGCGATCTGACGGATGTCCTCTCTTGCCACCCTTCTGACAGATCAGGCGTTTCCAGCACCCAAGATCCGAGTGCCGGTTGGATCCGCAGTGCGAGCAGCGTTGTTGGCCATCTCTGCCGAAGCGCGGACGGCGATCTTGCTGTTGCGCGTCACCTGGAACATCGTTCGGACGTCCAAGATCCGGTGTTTCTCGGCGGATCCGGCTCTGGAGCGTCTGAGGCCGATCGCTCGCAGCTGCCACGACGCACGTACAAGCTCGCCTTCGGATCCTGATCCATCTGTGTCGGATCCGTACTCGGGTCCACCCTCAGCGGTCTGGATCGCGCGCACGGCACGAGCCGATGCCGTCGGTGGAGATGGGGTCGGCTTCGGGCGGTACTTGCTGGATCCAGTCGACTTCTTCTGCCGGGTCTTCGCACGTTCACGCGCACGAAGCACGTATTTCAGGCGGTCAGCATCAGACAAGCGTAGCAGCGTCAGCTGATCCGCCAAATCGGGATCGCCCAGCGTTTCAATGAAGTGCTCCACTTGCTCGAGGCGTGCTTTCGCGTCGCCGTCCTTGATATCTTCAGGCGAGAGCGCATACCAGCGACATTCAGGCGATGGAGGTACCCCATTGGTGTCTCTTCCGAGCGCTTGCGCGCGTGGTAGTACTGCCACACCACCGAGGCACCCAGTCCGCAGTACTGCATCTGGAAGCTTCGGAGCAGATCGCTTCACTTCGTCCGGGTGGATCGGCTCAGTTGTCGGTACCAGTTCCTCGCAGGGCCGGTCAGCAGATCTGCGAAGGTAAGGCACTTCTCTTCATCTGTAGCTTGATCTCTCGTGAATGCCGACTAGACCTTGCTGATCCATCCTCTGGCATGTTCTTCATCGCTGTGAATTCCTTCAGATCCGAGATAGCTGCGATCTTGACGTGTTGGACAGCCGAGGATCCGGTCGGCGCGATCGCCGCCACCGTCGTTGCCGTACGTCTCACGGATCCCATGTCGAGACCGTCCGGGTCATACTCCCAGTGTTCGGGGTGATCTTGCGATCCCGCCGATTCCATGTCGACGTCTTGTTCTCCAAGATTAGGAGGAGAGGCAGACGTTCGTGGCGCTCCGATCTCTGCACGCTTACTCAGGAAACGAGACATAGCGGCTTGGAAGTATGTCTCCAGACCGCTCGTCGGATCCTGAGGCGGGGTTGCCGCAGTGTTCCGCCCCGAATTCGACTTCGCCAAGCGTGGGGCGGGATTTTCTCCTCCAAGTCGTGCTCAGATCGCTCCTGCAGCATCGCAGCACCGGACTGGGCAAGCGACATCGTCGAGATCCCGACAATCTGTTGGATCCGATCTCTGATGTGGCGGAGGCTAATTGGGACGATCCCGTGTGGTACTCCGGCGACTGGACGTGGGCGATCTTAGACTCGGGCGCCTGGTTGCCGATCGTTCGCCAACGAGGGGTTTCAGCAAGTTGAAGAGCGCCGCAGCATAGATCCGGATCGCGTCGAGCTCCAAACGGAAGAGGTCGTCAGCGTCAAACGCTCCGGCCGTGAAGCCAGCTTCTTCCAGCAAACCCAGCAGGTCCATGGCCGCGTCGAGCTTGTTCGTTGCTGACGACGAGGCCTGCACTGGTCCAGTGAGGGATCCGATCAGCTCCAGCTGCATGATCCGCATTAATGGGTTCCCGCGCAGGAAGTCCTTCAGCTCCGTACGCTTGTACGCCAGCTCAAGCTTGGATCGTGACCAGGTAGACTTCAATATAGCATGATCTTCGCCATGCGAGTCTGGTGCTTTGAGTTCTTCCTTGCGGCCTTCATCTTCGCAGACGTTGCACCTGAGGCTGCACGAGTGGTGGTGGATGGAGGATCATTCGCTTGCGAGAACGAACCTTCGTCCGGCAGATCGACTCGCGTCAAGACCAAATTCGCACGCACTGCGCCCAGACACCGACTAACGGAGGGGGTACTCCGATGGCCGTGTAGTTTGCTGAGTGGCTCACATTGTGTACCCGTCGGCGGGCTGGTACAGCTCTCTCGTTGACATGAGATGCACACTGGTGAGCCTTGGACGTCCTTGTGGGGACTTGAGAGGGGGGATCCGCGCGGGTATTCCTGCGCACGGGATCCTAGTAGGGTCGACCTTAAGCTCTTGAGCAGGCGTTGCGGATTCGTAATATAAATACAGGATCCGGAGTTGTCCTTGTTCTCCTTGTCCTTGTTCCCTTGCGGGGTTGTTCCTTGTTCCTTTCCGGGGCTTGCCGCTTCCAATAGCGGGATCTTGAGGGGGTTGAGAGACCGAAGGGCTCGCGCTGCCTGGCCAAGCTATCCAGGGGTCTGCCACGTGTGCAGGAAGATCGCAAAGTTTCACTTGATCTATGTATGGGGCCAATAGAAATCCCCTATACTATAGCCAAGTGAGTCTTCTAGAGCAAATTTGGTTCTGATGTATGCTTTAGTCTGTCTATCCCAGTCCTTTACCTTGGGCTCTCCTGAGCCTCTCATTCTCCCTACATCTTGATCTCACTATGGATCCCATACTACCTCGAAAAAAAAGATCCCCCCAGTTAAATACGGATCCTTCGGATCCACCCACTTAAGTGCGGATCCCCCCCGGATCCGGGAGTGGAGGCCACAATTGACGATCTGAGCAGCGTACTCTCGAAGAGGCGGATGAAGACGGTTTCCGGTGGAACGGAGTGGAATGAGACGCGTTGCCATCGGATTCTTCGACGCGCACGGTGTCACCGGTTGCAGCGCAAATCCCGGCGACGGCGCCAATGGTTCCATTAGCCAAGTGAAGAGCGCGAGATACTTGTTTGTACACTGTACCGGGAGGCCAATCGCAATCATTAGCACGATAGGGACGCCGCCGGTCTTGTCGCTCCTGATATTTTTCAAACTGTGGCGTTACCCGGGAGTGAGGTCGCCGCGTTGGCGAGAAACGGCAGCGGGAAAAGAGTGCAGTATCTGTTGAGAGATCTTGCAGTACGCTTGGGTGGCCAACTGGTTAATCTCGACTCGTAGAGCATTGGATGTTACGAGAATTGGGCAAAACGTTTTCGCCGCGGTAGCTGAAGCACATCGCCAATTGCGCTAGTAACACTGCCGATTGACGAGATCACTATCAGCTTGTGTATACACTTCATTTCTCCATCCGGCGAGAATGTCATGCCACACGGGATCATCTCGATGGGGCAAGTTCACATCTAGAATAACCACCTCGTTGATTTCGCGGTATGCGTCGATCCCGCGCTAGCGCAACAGATAGGTTGTTGTCGTGTCATCATCGCGGGTAGAGGCACTACCTGAAGAACGAGAAATTGGCGGCGGCGGTTGGTTGACAAAAGCAGGATGGTCGGCAAACCGGTAACTGTTGCAGCCAGTCTCCAGCAAAGAGGACATGAATCCCACCGAAGCGCTTGCGAGGTTCATTTTGAGGTCTCTGAGCGCGATATCAATCATCCCGATAATCTTGGCATCCGTAGTCGAGACCTCGTCCATGATGAGGAGTTTCAAAGCCGCAAACTTGTCTTTGTCGTTGACCAGTAGCACTTGGTGTGGGCGCCCCGCTGGACCCTCCATTTAAAGAGACTATGGATCATCTGGCCGTTGGCAGCCTCGGCAGCGACGCCTTGGTAAGCGACAGTTTTCATGGCGTCGCTGCTGCTCCAATACGTAGCGAGGCCTTTTAACGCAGGAATTACTTGGCTTCGTCATATCCCGGGCCCTCCCCCCTCCCCCGAGAAACGCAATGATTTGGTTGGGAGCCGGGTGAGTCTCCAGCAAGATAGAATGAAGAAATCCAGCACCGATGTGAGTGAAGGCCTTGTGCTGTTTCTGATTCAAGGAGAAATGTCGGGATATGTTGGCCAGAGACGCATTGACAGGTACTGCGGCCCCAGAAGTGGAAGTAGGCTCGCTCCATTGGCGTTTTCTAAAGGGCTCGTGAGCAGGTGAACACGGGTCTGGAGCGCGAGATCCACTTGGCGGGTGACTGGCGACAGCGACAGATTATCGCGAGTGAGGAACGCTGCTTCAGATTTGCGATGTCATGGTCAACTTGAGCGATGTTCAGCGCGCTATATAAAACGCTTTCAGCACGAACAGGCGTTTGTTGGGACGAAGCTGCCAAGCTGGCAGCTTCGGGGGCATAGTTAATCGAGCGTGTGAACGTCGTCGGGGCAGTGATGGTGTCGATATCAGCCCACATGTCCTCATCGTCCTGGAATTCTTGTATATCGTCAGCGGGGTCGCTGTCGGAGTCCGAAATGTAGTTGTCGGCGGAACCGACAACGTTATAATTCATGTAGCGTTCCGAGTCTGCATGGAGCCGTTCTCTTGCAAGTTCGCCGGAGGCGTAGTAGTCGTTCGAGAAGCGCAAAAACCGATGCGCGTCGGGTGGGGCCTCATGGTTCCACCACGTTCGAAACTTCTCATGGTTAGCCGTGGCGTCTCCGAGACCTAGGTCCGCCAAACGACGGAACGCTCGAAAGAGGATCAGACTGGCGCGTTGAAAGTCTGGCTTGTGCTGATCGGCGACGACAGGACTGCGCATATCAGGGAGCCGATTGCCAAGGACGCAAGGGACAGCGGCGGCCTCACGCGAATGCACATAATGGGTGGCGCGCTGGGCGTGAGGGGCGCGGAATCGTAGCCCGCGAGGGTGGAGCTTTTTCTGGTACAACCGAACATAAGTCATTAGGGTGTCGGTTTCCAGCTCGTCGGGGCGATGTAAGTAGTCGAGCAAAATTCCCGTCGGTACGTATGCCGATCCCGACCGTTGTGTTAGCGTGACGTCAATAGCGTCGCCGTCAAAAATGGTGTTGGCCCACGACGAGACGTGGATATTCTGGAGTCGACCGAGGAGTAGAACGGAGGCTCTCGCTGGTGGGACAGGGCAGCAAGCGGCGCGGAAATTTCCTGGGCATTGGACATCCAGCAGCTCATGGAGTGCACACAACGTCTGCCTGCGGCAACGGCATTGTCGGCCCCTGCAGCGCGTATCTGGGCCTTATCGTATGCGTGAACATGGAGCGCCAACGGGTTCTCGATAGTATTCTGGGCCTTCGTAGCGTACTTCATCCTGTAGAAAGCCTTCTCCGGGCCTGCACAGGGCCCACGATAGCCGGCTAGAACGAGGAGAAAAGGTAGTTGTTCAGTTAGCCGTGCCTTCAGCCGCAGCGAGGAACTTGACGTCGTGGTTGCACTTGAAGACGCTGTTGACGAGGGAGATATACGTATTTAAGTACTCGCTCCCGATGTCGCGCCGCAAGACGACGTTGTCGTCAACTGTCCAACTTGTGTCGGCAACAGGTTCTTTTGGAAATAACTTGCAGCAGATTTTACCTGAGGGCATCCGGAGCGAAGGTTTGAGGCACGACCGGCTGTGATACCAGTGGTGTACTTGGTATTTGGTCAGCGATCTGAAAATGACCAAATTGGCTTGCACGTCGCCATGTGCAGGCAATGGCAGCGGCACAGGACTGGCTAGGTTGTGGTGAGTAGCAGCAGCGGACCACAGCCCGTCCGTTACTACACAAGCGGCTGCGGTTGAGGCCATCCGGAGCTGGATGATCTCGTCGGCCCCAAAACTGGTCGTGCGGGATGTGCATTTGGCAGTAACAGGTCTGCTGCGGGGCTTTTTGGGCTTCTGGAACGCTTCAGCTTCAAACGGATGAGCTCCTAAAAATTGCGCGATTGCTGGTCGGATACACGGCGCCGCTGATTGGAAAATATGACGACGCAATAGACTCGACGTAAGCTTTCAGGTGCTGCTGGCCGACGCTGTCTTTGCTCCGGGAGTAGTATTCATCGACGGTTTTTGCCATTCCCTGGACCCAGACGAGCATATTCCTGTGTAAATACCGGTTGACCCTTGCGATTGGGTTGACGCGAAGAATGCCTCCGTCACCCCGCAAAGACCGACACCTGGCTCCAAGCACTTTTGGCGTGTATCCCAATTGAGAACTACCTCAATGAGCAAGTTCAAGAGGTAGTTATAGTACTCAGCACAGGCGATAGGATTTCGCGTCGCGATATTTCCAAGTTTGGCCTTGGTAAACGCGGCATATTGAGCTAGCGTGACGTGGGCACATTCCAGAAGCTCGTCGGAAACTTCACCGGCAAGATTTGCAACTCGGTAGGAGGCGCTACAATCCGGGGAAATGGTGAAAAATATGGCAGGTTGGCCGAACGCGAGCTGCATTGACATGACCTGGGTGCGAGCTTGTCCGCGCTCGTGATTGGAGCCGAAAAAAGGCTCGAAGGCCCGTGGCAACACCTGAGAGCCGGTTGAAAACAGACTGCTCGACGATGGGTAGATCCTGCAAGCGAGAGTTTCCAGCGATCGCTTTGCGCCTGTCTTCTAGGTAGTTCACGTGAAGGAGTAGTTGCTCTCTGTCAACACGAGCGATACTGCGCATTATGCCAGGGGAGAGTTTCCCGCGGATATAGACACTTGGGTAGCATGGTGCCGTGCTATGACATCAAACGCGGCTAGTGCAAACGACGGATGCCGAGCAAAACGGCGCGTCGAAAGCCGAAGGCAGTATCGCACATAGGTTTCCAAGCTGATATTCGTGCCTCGTTTCTCGTCAAGTCCACCACGACCTAAAGGAAACAGCTCGCAAAACGAGTGAGTCCAAGATTCAGCATCAAAATCCGAAAGGATGCCGGAAGAACGCTGTACGATTATGTCAGCAGAAACGTTATCAAGTACGTTGCGCACCAACCCCATATCATCATCCAATGAGAATCCGTGACAAGGGCCACGGCTGACTGCTCAATGCATTCCGCCTCCAACGTTTGCGCGTCGAGATGTGCGGGACGGGGTTCGTTGTGGCGCGAATGAGCCTCGTCGAGGATTTGCACGTACTGTGACAGCGACGTGGCTGGTTCTGAATCGACAAGGCGGCTGGAGTTAACACTTGCATCGGCTGAGGCACGTTGCGGAGTTGCAACCGGCCCTGGTACTTCCTGGTTAGTGTTGCCCGATCTTGGGTCGTGAGAACAATCCAGCACCACATTTGTGCTGCTCACGAAGCCTTCGATTTGCGAACATCAGGAACCCCGATATGTTCGTACAAGCGATTGTTGTACATGTACCAGCCCAGCAGCTCGAATAAGCGAGGGTACGCGCGCGCAGTATCGGCGTAGCGTCGTAGCCTTTTGTAGTGGCGTCATAGCCCCGATCATTGTCACACCTATCGTCCCCTTTGACACGACTTCCGCGGGTAGCAAAATCGCAGGTGGTGCGGGGTCTGCACGGAAATAATAGGCATGAGACCGTATCGAGGTGTGCTTGCCGCCTTGGACCACCGACAGATCTCGGGTGGGTTGCGCAAGGTTCACCATGGCGTTCTCGGTCATTGTGGTATCATCGTATGCGCTTGGTAGCTCCCCAATGTATAATCCATTGGCGATAGCGAATTTGGGGGCATTTTTGACACGCGAGTTCGAAACTGAGGCTAAGCACGGGGCGCACAGAATCATCGTCGTGCTCTATCCAGCTTGAATGAGCCCTCATCTCGATAATAACATTCCAGCAAAAACCGGGTTGATGTCAGACGCGTCGTACTGGGACTCGAGTTCAAGCAAGGGCCCTTGAGGTGACTTCAGACGGGACTTCATCGTGCGCACTAAGACTTTGCAGCGCTCCACACGTTTATTCTCCAGCTGGCAAGCAGGATACAAGCAATCACGCACGCAGCACGTTTTCTGACACATGCACGAATTTGACAGTCGATCACCGCAGACACCAAGGAGCTCCACCACTCGACTTGACGAAATGGGATGACATGTAGGAAGGCTCTGAGGCTAAGCCCCCCTGGCACACTTGTGCCGCTCTCCTTCTCGGTCATTATATGTTGGATCAGCAGCGCGCGTTGCTCTCTTTTGACCGGATGCTCTGTCCGCAGAAGAAGACATGCGTGCTGGTAAAGAAAATCAAGAATGTCAGTGTGTTTCCTCGCGAACTATCAATCAAGGCGAAACGTGAGTGCAGGGAAAGGCGCTAGTGTACAGGAAGAAGACGCAGCGAAAGGTCCGTTGTTTTCACGTAGCCATAGTCGTAAGGCCTTCGGCGATGTACATTATCTCACGATAGAACGAATAGCGCTGTGCTATATTACAGAGCTTTTAGGGTGAACGGCACGGGCTACAAAGCGTCACATTGATGACGGGAAAGCCACGCCGAAACCGCCAAGTGTCCATTTTGACTTGTCCTTTCAATTGCATCGGGCGTAACTAACGCACCGACACCACGGGCCCACGTAATGTAGGTCATACCACCTCGGGAGGCAGCGCAATCCAGTGAAAGCGCCATCGGGCGTAACCGCGTACCCCTCAGCGAACGTGCAAGCGCCAGCGGAGCTCGAGACACTACCTCTTGGAGAATGTAGAGCGGCCATTCCCTCTCTTCCGCTACAATGAAAACCCATCGCGCCGCAAGGTGGTGCCCCCCACGAACGGCGTAATTCAAGATGTCAGGATCAACTGGCATAACGAACCGCTTATCTAGCCACCGCAACAATCCCAGGTGCCCTCCGCCGCTTGCAACACGAAATAGCGCTGGTTTACACAGCAATTAGTAAGGCGGCGATACAGCCACGTGGGCTTGGCCAGTCTCAGGCGCCATCTCCGCCGCGCCGGAGAGGACAACGCCTGGAAAATCGCGAGCAGAGGCACGGAGCACGTGGAGATCACCAGCGCTGGCCGCCTCTTTGACACCCACGTTGATTAAATCCTCCAGAACACCGAGCGTGGTACCCGTGACGCTTGGTGTTTCAAGCATACTGCTAACCCGTACAGCTATCCCGGGAAACCACCAGAAGTGGATATCGCGGACCCAAAGTGCGATGGGGGCGCGCAAGCAGCCGAACCGGACAAGCGCTGATTCAACCGAGGCTATGGCCTCATCTGAGACCACGCTAACACCGATACGATCCATATTGGCAAGTGAGCCGCCCACGCGGCGACGCAAACGACTTTCAAAGCGCGGGTCGTGTTTCTTCGAAACACGCCCTTCACGAATGATAACGGACCGATTTAGAAGCAAGGTCTCGGGAAGGCGTGTGTGGACACACAGCCGGGTTTCTGCTGTAACAGCATGCTTGGAGGTTCCAGGCGAACCCCCGGAAACATCCGAACGCGCTCTCACGAGTGTATTTCGCGCACTCTGCACGGATAACGCACCCCTAATCTCTCGCCCCGCGGAACGGGAGCGAACTGCTTGTTTATGCGCCAAAGCCAAAGCATGCCTTCCCCTAGAGGCAAGCCGAAAGAGCGCACGCTATCAACACGTAAAATAGTCCAACGAAAAATCGACTTGCACCGGAAGACGCTTTAGTAAGGCAGTATACTGGAGCAATAATAAATAAAAAAGAGTATCGACGGCGCAATCAACGAGCAAGATGCGAGTTCACGACGGAGAACGGGTGGTCAAAGTATATCATTGCGGGGGGTGCGGGCAACGCCGCTCGTTTCATTGACCTGCAACTACGGCCCGGATTACGACATACCATCTTGCCTGTGAAAGCCGCGCAAAAGTGCACTGAGGCTCTCAGGGTAAGAAGCGCTCAATCTGTTTGACATCCAGCAAATGCTTTGCTTCCGGCAAAAAGCTTTCTCATCAAGCCCTGAGACTGCGAATCTCCCATAGTGGAGGCAGAATGACCCGTAGAGAGTTAACGACCGCATATGTGCGTGGAGAGATCTGGTGAGGGCTAGCCAGATCTGTTTGCAAATTGCACGTTCCCTGTCGGCACTAATCATCAGCTCCACTAGCGATCCTCGCACCCCGGACCAGAGTGTTGACCGCGACGGCAAGACCGAACGTGAAAGCGACGACGACCTCGAACAAGTTGCAGCAGCCCGGCAATTGCTTCAAACGCCGACGATCAAATCCGTGAAGCAGGCCTCGCGCTGGATCAAGAAGCCGATTGCTGAAAAGCCAAGCTCCTGTGCATTTCTATGTGCCTCTATGCCACGAAAAAGTTCGAGCGCGGGTGACCATGATTGACTTCAAGCGGGCTGCAGACTTTGCCACTGCAAAGAAGCTACTGGACGGGCTGGACTTTCCGATACGGAAGCAATATATACTATCCTTGGCACTCGTCACGGTCCCATTCAAGAGCATGAAGCCCGCAACGAGCCCAGACGTGAAATATCGCGTAGGATTCATTCTACACTGCCGCCCTGTCACAGGGCTTGGTTTTCAAGAACGCAGCGGGATCCCAAGGGCAACATCAGCAGCACAGATCACATTTCCGAAGAGATTTGGCGGCACCAGTGCGGGCAATCACAACCGGCCCGCATATTCCTTCTGACAGCAGGCCACCTATTCACGTGGCAGCATCGGAAGCAACCTCGATCGATGCTTCTCAACATAGCACACCTGCAACTTCAACTGCGTCGAGCCCCGACGTGCGCGCAGCCTCACCCCCGCCGATTACGCCGAGCACAACAGCGGCCCCTGGCGAATTTTTAGCATCTGCAAACCCAGCTCAAGCGGTGCTCGGACCCAGTGACGCCTTGGAGCTAAAATAATCAGTTACCCGGAGCCCGACCAAGCGCAAGCACTCGACGCCTCCAGGGGAAGTAAATTCCGAGCCGTTGAAACAAAAAACCGAAGGCGCAAGATTCGAAGAAGGCGACGGCAGAAGCCGAGTAGCTCCGTACAACGACCACCTGCAGAAGCAGCGAGCGAAGCTGCTGACCATCCTCAAGGGCCCCGCCAGTCCAAGCAGCAAGGCTATGTTCGAGCTCGTGCTGTCCGAGCTGTGCTCCCCCATCGGTGAGCTCTCGAAATAAAAACGAAGGCGCAAGACTCGTTCAAGCCGTCGGCAGAAGGCGAGTAGCTCCCACGATTAGCAGGGCATTGGAGCCGATTAATACTCTTTCACTTATTCATATACGTTTATTTCAGCCAACATTCAAATGCATGCCTTTGCCTGGCAGCGATGTTCCAGGCGAAGTAGTGGCCTAGCCAAATAAAGGCTAGCCAAATATAGAAGTAAAGGACCTTGTTAGTCACCAACAATTGCAACTTTAGCGCAACTTGCAGCAACAAAGCGTAACATAAGCATCTTCTATCAAAGCCTGTTCATCACACCCACAAGGTCTCCATTCGTACCACCTTCGCGCAACTTGCACCCCGATCAGACTTTCGCACTTAGCGAGGAGGCGACGACACAGGCAACACGCACGTAATATATAAGTTACTAGAGGTCGACTTCTGTAGATGCGTCACTGCATTTAAGTATGGGTTCTTGAATTGTGTCTATTCAGTGGTATAATAAATTAACAATTGATGTATTTATGGATAATGGTAGGGTGATTGGTATCGTGTCTTAGCTCTGAAAGAAATTTCAGAGAATAATCAAGGTGTATCGGTAGGAGATAATGTATTTTCCTGGTACAGTAATGGTCTAGGGTACCCTACTTATTATGATAAGAGTAGAGGGTGGCGAACCTCTCTGTTTACATGATCTGCAATCGGGTATAAAAGTGCGAAGTCTTTAGTCAAGTATATAGTATACCGTGCAGACCTGTATTAACAGTGTAACCGGCGGTCACCCCTGTAGAAGTTGATAGTTTGAACTTGCCATGGCGAATTTAGAGCGACATTACGGTACTGTATATAGAAAATGAACGGTATAGAAACGGTAAAGAAACGTCAGAAACGGTATAGAAACAAGAGTAGAGAGTTACATTTGTTTAATGATGACGTCTAATATTTGGATTATGAGAACAAATATTACCTAAACCTGTGAGAATTCGTATCTGACAGGGTGGGACAATCGTATTCGACAGGGGGGAAGGTTTTGTATGAGGTTTTGTATGGGAGGTTCTAATGAGATGACATATATTGGGA
Source organism: Phytophthora crassamura (assembly GCA_033557995.1). Lineage (NCBI taxonomy): Eukaryota > Oomycota > Peronosporomycetes > Peronosporales > Peronosporaceae > Phytophthora > Phytophthora crassamura. The sequence goes on from JAUCED010000004.1 coordinate 5,505,726, forward strand.
GGTGTATCTGGCAGTGCGTGTTTGTATGTAATTTCGTATAGGTGCTTCTAATAAAGTGGCAACCGTGTTTGGAAGAGCTTATTTGTACGGAATGTTGTATGCGCGCTTATATTTTAGCACATGAAGTCGGGTACCCCGACCACAACGAGCGGCAGACGAGATCGCCAATCTGCGTGAGTAGGCAACGCGTGATATATATAGCCTGGCAAAGTGTATAAGGTGCTCACGATACGGGGAAAAGCCACGCTCGGCATCATTTGTATTGATTTATGTGAGCAGGTAGCTCAAACTGATATTATTGATCAGACCGGAGTGATGCCAGCAATGCTGAATGGTGGAGGGGGTGACTTCACCCCACGCACTCGCGCATCACTGTATCGCCGTAAGTAGTTCAACACCATACGGATTATCTACACCTCTTCCTATGTAGTCTAATGCATGAAGCATCTTCTGAGTAAGAACGTAACGTTTAACGCAATGAATGATGCCCTGGTCCAATGGTTGTACCTTCACCGTGGTGTTGGGGGGGGGGCTTTTCAACGCGAGCGTTGGTGATGTTAACGCCATGCTCGAAGTGCGACGATGCATTGTCGACCAGAAAGAGAATCTTGCGATCTTCTGCACGCATTTGCTCGTCCAGCGCTATTAGCCACTGCTGGTACATCCCCTTCTCAGTGTTGAAGAATTGCAGTGTGGATTGCTTTCTGGAGTACCAGTGCGGCTGTACCCAACTACAGAATGGGGAGCTTGTGTGACCCATCGGCGTTGCAACAGACAGCAATAGCCACACGCGACTTGCTCTGTTTGATCGCCGGCGCTGAGCTTTTGCATATCGAGCCACGAGGCACTGCGTTGAAGAAACAAAGCGCTCTCGTCCATATTGTATACATATCTCGTTATGTACGAAGAGATGATACGCTTGAGCCGCGTGATTTCGTCCTGGGCAGTGCTGATGTCAACGGAGTCCGACTCTCCAAATGAACGGCGCCACTTGAGACCGTAGCGATCTTGTAGGCAGCGCAGCTAAGAAGGACCGAAGCGAGGCCAACTTGAACGAGGAAGCCCCAGCTTGATGGCTACACTCACTGCATACTGAATGATCATTGCCCCGTGAGGCTGATTCCATCAGCCTCGGTCATCATGACAAAGTTCATGACGTTCTGGTCAACCGAAATATGGCGGCTGGGCGGGGCGTTCTTGCGTGTTACTTTCTCGATGGGCAGCCGCAGCAGCTCCTCGTGCGCTTTGATTATACGGCCGATTGTGGACTTGTTGGGGGCCGCCGGAAGGCTGAACTCCGCCACAGCCCAGCGCGCGATCTGGTTGTAGGACATGCCTTGCGACATCTTGACCTTGGCGATGACGCCGACTTTCTCGCCTCAGGTAAGGCGCACGCGCTGGTGCAGGTGCATGGACATGGAGGCTGGAGACTGGCGTGATAGTTGTGAGGTAGCGTGCAAATGCGAACGTGCTGGCAAACTGCGTTGAAGCGGTGACCGAAGATTGCCAAAATGGCGCGAAGTTGAAATACTGAGTTGATTGATCAAACACTGGTCCTGGATTTTTGTTGCCTCAGTAAGTGGTGGGCAACCAGCCCATCCCAATGTCGCCACATCGTGTCCTACCTCGATATAGGATTTGGCAGGCTATTAGTTGTACCCCCGTTGTCTACTCACGCAAATTACTGTAGTTGAAGCATGAACAGCCCAACCGGATTCATTCAAGGCCCGCCATATGTGGCACACATGAAGTGAAAATATATTTTAATCAAGTGAAAGCATTTAATAAATTCAGAAACCGCATTGATTCTCAGAATGAACGAATGGATATCGGCTTGCGTCGGATTCGTTGAACTCGCCAAAGCACAAGGCGCAGAGCGTGCCCTCCTGCTTGGTGAGGTGCATGTCTGGCGCCACGAAGCTGATTTTCTAGTGGATCTTGCATCCGTGGCACACGTAGCAGAGCTTTGCACGTGGCGTCCGCCTTGCCACCAAAGTCGCCCAATTTGTGGCCCGTGATCGATGCCCGGCACGCGATGCACTGCGCTTTCTTGTTGGGCGCGCCCAGCATTCCAGACACCTTGTAGCGCTTCTCCAGCATCAACGCGAGCCTCTTCATCTGCTCGCAGTGCGCGTACTTGAGCTTGGACAGAAAGGCAGCCGCTATGTTGGGGTCACGAGGTGGCGCACCAGCCCGCCCGCGGGGTCCATGATGCCCGTGACGTGGATCTCCGTCACGTCGGCGCTGGCCTGCCGAAAGAAGCCACAGATCGACAGGTTCGCGGGTTTATCTGCGGGAAGTTGATGGACTGCAGCAGGTGATAGCCGACGCCCTCGCCACTCGGCAGCTCCACAATGTCTGTGGCCTCGGCGAAGATGTAGTCGCCTCGCGATCCCCACGGACTGAAACGGGATGTCAAGCTCCATCCACTTGACCACGAGCGACTTTCGTCCAACGTCGGCTCCGCGACGGTGGCCATATAGTACTGTCCCCCACGAACACCCCGACATGATACAGGCGATTGTTTTTGGCGACTTGAACATCGTTTGGGACCCGCACAAGCCTTGCTGAGTCTAGAGCCCTGTCTTGCACCAGCCTTGCGGACTGGCAATACCCCTGACAGCTTGGAGCTGAAGAGGTTTCACTGGCCGCACGCGTCAGGAGGGCCACCTTGGTCGGAGGGCTGGTACTTGACGATCAGTTGGTCACGGATCCAGAACTTGGGGTCTCCGGCTAGCGCCTCGTCGTTTCCCACAACTTCCGGGTCCTCGGAGAAATACTTGGGCGACGTCCGACGAATAACCCGCCATAGCAGTGGCGACGGGCCCGTAGCATTGACGCAAGCCTAAAGGACGAACTCGCCGAACGCGAACAACGTCACGTGGGGAGGTACGGAGGTGGCAGCGAGGGTGTTTGTGAAGCACTCGACACGGGGCAGTTCCACGTACGGCACCCAGTCCGTGATGAAATGGCTGTGCAGTTCTGAAAGTGACGGTAGTTGTGGTGACTTGAACTTGCGCTTGAGCCACTTGACAAGAGTCGTCAAGCAGTCTCATCCAGAACCCAAGGAGACGCACGTTGTTGATCAGCGCAACGACGACGCGCACAATGAGGAAGTGGTCGTCGATCATCTGAAGTCGCGAGACGTCGAGTTTGTCGTTCGCAGTCTGATGCTGCACTGGTTGCAGCTCGTACAGAAACTCCACCAATCGATAGCAGATATTCCGTCGCATGTCTTCTTTGCTCAGCCTATCCGTCGCGATTAGGATCTCCATCCAGGTACAGACAACGACTTACAAAGCCGGCATCACTTAATGATATCCTCTATATTAAATACCAAGCTTTCAAAACGACAAAATAACCCGGCAGAGTTTTGATTGGAAGGTAATGCTACGATTTTGTGCAGAAACACGATGAAAAACATGTGATTTGTAAGAAAAGGTGCTATTATCAGACCATTATCTCAGGGAACCTAGTAATTGCTTTCTCAAAGCCACGAATGATGGTGGTTTCCGCTAATTCTTCCCAAGCAACAATTGTAGACTTAATTGCACGGAGACGCTTCTCACTGGCAGTGGCTCCAGTAATGCCGCGAAACTTTGACCGAATTTTCGCTTTTAGTGGTCCCATCACGCCCACTTCCAGCGGTTGACAAACCCCGTCGTATTAGGGGGGAAGGGACCACTTTAGAGTTCAACTCCTCAGCGACGACTCGCTGACCCTCCTCCGAAACGTGGGAGTCAAAATTATCCAGGAGGAGGGCTGCGGGTCCATCGATTTCATGTTTTAACAATTTACCTACATAAAATCTCCAGCCCGCTGCGTCCATCCACGCACTCTCCTGCACTGTGTAGTAGTGGCCTGGTCGGTAGTGTGGCAACTCATCGCGCTCGATGTCGCCACCGAGCTTCCCTGTAACGATGAAGAGAATTGGAATTTTTACCTGAAAAAACACAATAAAGTATTTAGAACATCTCAGTTAGGCAGATAATACAAGTATAAACGTACCATCACCGCGAATTGTGAGAACTGCAGTCATTCAGCCGGCGTGCTTGGTCATCTTGACAATGCGAGCGGAGTCCTTGCGGCCTCTAAGAGCCCAAAAGCGTGCCGGGGGCATGTCAAAGTCGATACGCGTTTCATCCATGTTGTAAATCTTCGTCGGGCACCATGAACTGTACTTGCCCCAAAACTCCACACAGAACTCAGCACGCTTTTGCAGCAGCTCCACTGTCGGCAGTTTGGTTTCTTGTGGTTTTGGGCTGAAAAATCATAGCTAAAAAGTGAAAAAATGGTTAAAAACAAAATTTAATCCATTAAAACTTAACATTAGATCAAAATGGGACTTTACCGCTTGCATTTACGCTGGCACATTCGCTCTAGGGCCTGCTCGGGGCACTTGTTCTTCGTCATGTAGGTCGCACACCTCTCAGGCCCCTGCATCCACATGAAGTCGATCATTGAATGAGTAGAAAGGGCCTAAACAGCATAAAACGCAATAAAAGTCAGTCTAAAATCAATATAAACAGATAAAACCAGTAAATTACCTTCTCCGCTCTGCATGTGTCCTTCATAAACGTCACAAGGGCTGGGACGCTTTGAAATATTTCCTTGCGTCCCTGCCCCTTAAGTGTTGGCGACCTAGCGTTGCCCTGATAGGTGAGCAGCTCGCTCGCCTGCTTCCACCAGCCGAATACTGTACCCCGAGGTCGCTGAAGCTGGCGCGCTGCCTCATCCACACCGACTTGAGTGGCGAGCAGCGCGCCTTCTCGCTTCTTCTGAATGGTATAGCGCTGCTGCTTGCGCGCCATTGAGGAAGTGCTCCTCAGTTTTGCCCCGCCAGCGGTGGCTTTTGTGCCGTCCACTCAATTTTGTGTGAGCTGTGATTTGATATTTAAATGTTCGTTGTCGCTTTTAATGGGCTAATATATGTTTTATTTTATATAGAGACCCGTCTGTGCATTTGATTAATGCCGGGTTTTTTTAGTCTACCGGCTTTGTATGTCGTTGTCCGTATCCAACGTCTGGCGAACATTCGCCGAATGTTCGGGTTTCCGGATAGGATTGAGTAGTTTCGAAACCACCGGTATTCTTAGATGCCCTCCCGGCAAGAACTCGAGGACGTGCGCTGAACAACTAGCGCTCTAGACCGACAGGAAGCTCACTCGCAAGTTTTCCTTGCTCCGCTAAACCCGCCTCATCACGCCCTCAATCGAGGTCTGGCTGGTGATCAATCCAAAATATTTTGCCCCCAACGACGAAGAGTATCCTTGGAAAACTTGTCGAACAGCGACTTTCAGGCACGAGTTGCGTACGCGGTCCCCCATGTGCACCCATTGCGCAGACCGCCACATCGACTGAGACAGCAACCGGAACTTAAAAGTGTAGCCGTACTCCATCATCGGCACCACGGCGACTGCCGCAGCACCCAGCAGCTCCACGTGAAGAAGCTTCAGCAGTGACTCCACCATGGACGAACGCGTCACATCCATCGGTGTCAAACGCCTTCCTCGGTTGCTTGCTGCGACGAATTTGGTTCCCATCTTCCTTCATCTTGTTCCCAATGATCGTTGCTTTATCCGGTCGTTGTCTCTTTTTACCAGCACGAAACGCTGTCTCCTCTTCACTTGAGCCTTCGTCATTCAATACTTCGTTGATGGTTTGGAGCCAGGCACTTGGTGTACAGCAGTGGCTTGAGCATAGTGATGGTCGTTAGAGGACACGAATTCGTGCCTTTCGCCGAGTTATCGGCTTCATTTTTCGTTTTCAATTGCAGCTTGAACGGGGAGAAACTTGTAGTAGTTGGCCTTCCATTGGTAAGATGTTCGAGCTGGAAGTGCAGCCAAGGGCAGCGCCATTGTATCACCTCCAAGTGCAACGCGAACACAACGCCGTCCACGTGCATCATGACGTCGGGTGGCGACTGCGAGGCCCCGGGCAGCACCGGAAATTTCCACGTAAAGCTGCAGGAGGTCACAGCGGTGGACGCGGAAAGCATTGGGGACAGCTCTGCTGAAGATTGAGGGTGAGGAATAAAGTGAGGTCCGGACACGGTCTCGTGGTCTCGTGGGCCGCCACGACGCGGTTGAAGTGAGCTTTAAACGTAGTACTTCGAATCTCAGCAGACCGAACAAAATCAGTGACGCCACACTGTGCCAGGCAGAATTGGCGTTTCTAAGCGCGCAACTTCAACTCGTAGTGATTTTTACTCTTTTTGGAAAACCTCCTGCCCATGTTTCTGGGTGGTGAAATCGTGCCGGAGGGCCAAGCCGACACGATGCGTGCGGTTTAACATCCGTGTGCGTAGCACGCGGTGATAAACTCATGACCAAGCACGGCCGCTCTATCAAGCGTAGGTGCGCGTGCGCGCCGCAGCGGGCTTAGGGTTCTGTCGTCAAGCGATCCGCTAAGTTTTTTTGGGATCGCGCGGAGCGCGTAGCATGTCAGTAGTTGAAGCCTATGCCACACGTCTTCGATATGCTACCTAATACATTCCTTTGAGTACGTCTATGGAAAGCATTGTTTAATCAAGATATTTAGGCCTAACACTTTTAGAAAACATTGGCAGCAGTATAGTACCCGCCTTTTTTAAAAACACTTCTGGTATAATACAAGGCACTCGTTATATTGCCCGATTGGGTAACACGAGACAGTCCATGTCACTTGCTGTTTGTATTGAGCTCTATTTGGTGTGTGACACCCGAGGACGGGTGTCATCTTTGCCCCGCTTCGCGTCGCAAACGCAGTTCGCTGCGCTCCTGCGGGTAAAAAGATTCTAAGATCTGGTCATTACGGTGCTCGGCTCGCTGTTGAGCTCGGCGCAGGGCGCCCGCCTCTCACACGCTCACCTCAGATAACCCTTTTTATATGTGTTTACCTCCTTTTTCCAATCGGGCATTTTACTCACTTTCATAATACAAAGCCGTGCTCTGGCTCTGGATTTTATGTTTGGCACTCATCTGATTTGTTTTGAAGTGAGGTTCATTAGTGTCATTTAACTCTGTGCTAACGCGACCTAATGTCCGTTGTGTGCTCATGCCATTTCTGCATGCAGCCTGCGGGCGGGCGCATTTGTGCTAGTCACCGGCGTGGCCCGCGCTTCGTATGGCTACACCGCGCTGCCGTTGTTAGCGCCATTCGCTGTATCTCCATGTTCTTTCATCCAATATCCAGTGTCCTTTTCCGCAAATGCGAGCACTGAGCGCCCATCCTGCCCGTCTTGGAGAGTCCCTATCTGCTATCCACTCCACGTCTTGGTTAGTGGGCTGGACGATCCGCTTGACCTCATGCGCCGTTTGGTTGTATTCATGCGGGTGCGTGTTCCAGCTGGATACACCCACCGCATCCGCTATCCGCCGTGTTTTCCAGTACGCCGCCTAATGTTCCCGTCGCCTTGGAGCGGATCGCGTTGGTTGTTGCCGAATCGCCATGGGGTTGTAGCCTACCACATAGACTGGGGCCCATTGTAGTCGTCTGCATGTGCGCAGTGCCTTGAGTAGGCACAAATGGCTTGCAGTGGTAGCCCCTTTCGCGCTACCTGTGTACCGTGTGCCACCCAGATAGCTCGCTTGTACGGATCCAGTGTCCGCATCCGCTGTGACGATCAGAATGCCCCCCTCATGGGATCCACTCGATGCCTCCAGTCCCTCAGCGATAAAGACCACTGTGTCCGAGGTTGCCGTCTGTAGTATGTGTGGTTCGCCCTTCCATTTGCCTCCGAGCACAGCGCAGATAGTGCTCCTCAGCTTCCCCATCACCGTATCGGTCGGATTGTGGAGCGCATCCGCTGTGATGCTTCCGTGTCCCCGCGTGAGCCGAGTAGCATAACCCGCGTCATGGTCTGCTGCAGTCGTTGTGGGGGTCAAAATGGGCAACCCTCCAGAGCCATGTACAGTGAAAATAGAGAGCTGTCCCAATACTCCAGCATTGGTCCACTATCCTATCAATGCCACCGTGAAGTTGGTCAGCGGTAGTGCTGCCACTGTCCGCCACCATTCGAGCCGTGATCGCAAGGAGCTCCGACGGTTTCTGCGTCAGCGTGAGTGCGACGAAAGCTTGCTCGATCCCCGTCAAACCCAGTCCCGTCCCCTTCCAGCGCCCCAGCAAGACCCGACGTAGACGTCTCGCCGCTGGACACGTCCAGAACACGTGATGTACATCTATCTTGGATGTTCTAACGCACACCTCGTGGGGGGTAATGCAGCCCGGCCGATACCGGATTGAAAGCGGATAGCGCATGATGCTTCAGCCTCAGCAGCACCTGTTCGCCCCATGGCGTTAGCCCCACCACTCTGCGGATGGAGCGCCACTGCAGTTTTGTCAGCCCCGTCGCCGCCTCGGTGCTGTGACTCGCCCAGTTGGCGGTCGTTCTGGCAATTATCCGCCGTCCGCTTTCATAAGCCTTCTTGGTAAGGTGAGCCTTAAAATGCTTCGCACTAGGTGACCAGCGTCGCCGCCCCACCCACGGGCAAACCATCCGATACAGACGCGGATGCGGTTGGACAAATTGTACCGAGCCTACGTCTGCAAGCACGTGAGTCATGTGCTGTTCGGGTCTGCGTGCGGCTGGACCATGGAGCCCTCCGGACCTGTGTCGGAAGTACGGTCGGTCATCACGACTCTCAAGTCAGCGTCCAGGCACCGGCGTGCGGCCCCCGCTGAGTCTGGTTTCAATTGTGCCCTGATGAGCCATCATGGTCACCACGCCGCAGTATCTGAGGGAAATTCAGGACCAGAAGCTGCATGAGCTTGCCGAGTTGGGAAATAATGGCTCCAGTCAATGCTCGCGTGACAATGCTGATGCACAGGTCCACCTTGTCATTCCACGTCCAATGTACCACATCTTTGAGCTGATATCCCCCGTGGCAGAGCTCGCGATATGCCGTGGTTGGGCTCACGACACGTCCGTCCGGAGCAAACAGGCACATGGTTGACAGTACCAAATGGGGCTCCATTCACTGCAGAAGTCACCGTGAAGTAGCTGCACCGTCTTCATGTACCGGTCAGCTACCTCACTGCGATATCCATCTAGAGCGAGAATTCCACGCCAGCCCGTCCGGATGATGGTGGTTTCTGCACCAAAGTAGCTTAGACAGTTCAAAGCTGCCACCATGTGCGGTTTGGCTGCCGGTACTGCCATACCCCCGTACTGTTCACAAATTTGCGTCACGGTGACCCAGAGACTCAGGCCCAACCGTGGAGCTTGGCTTCCTTGTGAGACCCTCGGAGAGACCACCACTCTTCCGTACTGCGTGCTGTTACTTCGATCGGCGAGCACATTTCCTACAATCTTGTATGCTGGTGTTGCCCCAAGCGTCCATTTGGCCACCGCCACCGCCGCCATGGCCTGCCGTTTTACTTGCAGACTCGGTGCTGCGACTCCTCCATGAGCCCCCGGCAGGGCCGCTACTTTCGCATTAAGCCACGCCTTGCCTGTGAGTGTGACCGCCGTGAATTGTGCGCGCCATATATAGTTGTGGATCCGCCGTTGAAAGATCTCCACGATGGCTCGAGTGGGCCATTGATGTCTGCCGATGAAAGCAGCTTCGGGAGACAATGACCGCTACCACCATGCTCCTTTGATCCACCGTGGTGGTCTTTTGAACCGCTAACCGTAGCCTTACCACCAGTTGCGTGTCGGCCAGGGTCCATGAGTAAGCGACATCGGACTGACTTCCAACCTGAATGCAAAGATACCGTGAAAGTTGTGTCGCCGCCTGGAGGCGCAGCGGTGCTGGTAACTGGACCCCCCGTTCTGCCAACGCCGGATTGAGAGCAATGACCATGGTCTTGTTCTCCTTGATCCTGAGTCCTGAGTCCAAAGCGAACATCGAGCTATCGCCAGTACCACCAGAATCTACCTCGCAGTCGTCACGTAGCTGGCCGTATCGTCAGCATATTCTCCGACCGTGAGTCGTACCTGACCTGCGTCGCTCCGTAGACCTAGGTCGTCTGCGACATAGGCTGGGAAAACGCAGGTTTTTTTGTTACTTGCCTGCCGAAGCAATGCCGACATGTTACGCGAATGTTGACCCAGGTTACGCTTACGCAGTACCGTGGAATTAATCTTGGGTGGGCTGTCTACAGCCTCTAACGAGGTGTTCCCAGTATAATGCCTTCCAGTTTGGGATGGCTATCTATGCGCCTATACAGCGCCTCTAGGACTAGGATGAATATGATCGGGGGCCAGCGGGCACCCTTGTCTGATCCCACAGGTAACCACTACCCACCGCGATCGATACCCGTTTGCTAGAAAACGGACTCTGGCGCCTTGTGCATCGCTCGGATCGCCGCAACAAACACCGGTGGGAACCCCAGCCTGAGCAAACCCGCGTAGAGAAACTCTCGATCCACCGAGTCGTAAGCCTTACAAAAGTCCAGGAGCAATGCCAAGGCGTCCGCGAATTCAGGGTTGGTCTGCGCCGCGTGTTGTGCTGCTGTGAATTAGTCGATGGTCGAATGGATCGTACGCATCGGGACAAACCCATTCTGATGTGGGTGTATGATCATCGACAGCTTCGGCCTCGCTCTGGTGGTCAGTATCCTGGTTAGCAGTTTGCAGTCCGAAAGGTATTCATCAAGGAGAGCGGCCGAAAGTTCAAAGGATCTTGATCAGCCCCACCCTTTTTCAGACAGAAAATGTTTTCCTCCAGGAAAGAACGGTGGCATTACGCCACTTGCGTACCATGGATTGAAAAGCAGGGTGAGAACTGGGGCCACGTCTCCTGCGAATTCCCGATACCAGTAATTCTCAAGCTGTCCGGCCCACAGGCCTTCCATGGGTGCGACGATCGGATAGCACCCAGCACCTCTTCCTCGGTAAAAGGCTCCAAGATGTCAGCTAGCAATTCCGTTTACTGCCCTGATGGTCCCAACCATTCAGGACCTCAAGGTGTGCCTCCTCTGTGCCTGCCTCCTGTTGGAAGATCGATGCCCATGCGTCCGCCATCGTGTCCGGCTGGCCATGTGCCCCTCGCTCATTATGTCCAGCCGCCGGTTCTAGACGATGTAACACATTGCCTCCAAACTTGTTGCTTAGTCGACGATAGAACGCTTTGGTGGTCTTGCCCTTCATGTATCCGCCTTGGCTGAAGAGTCGCTGTTGCCGCTGCGCTAACCGTCCTCTGACACAGTCTGTGATGGCCTTGCGCACTCGTAAGAGAGGGGGATCTCCCGCTACATCCCGCAATGTCAAAGCGTCCAGCAAGTCAGTGATGGTCTCCACTGTGTGAACCACCCCGGCTGCTTCGTCAAGCAGTCTGCGCTCCTGTCTGAGGAGTCGCCGGCACTTTTGCTTGTAAGTCGCCTGGCGGTCCTCCTCCGCTGTTTGATGATACGCAGCGCTTCAACCCGGATATCCATCTTGGCGTCCTCCCAGGCGACTGCCAGCGCCATCGCATCCATCTCCGAGGTGGTCAGATGCTCGTAGAAGCTCTGTAGGCGCTCGTGTATGGCCTCCTTGACCTGATCCACCGCAATGAGCGGGGGAGCGTAACCCTGGTCGGTTTCCGGATCGGGTCCCCTGGGTAGACGAGGCACAGCCTCACCGCAAGGTGATATGCCCGCGTTCCGGGATGGCTCACCTTCACCTTAGCAACCCACGCAGCGAGCTCCGCTGATGTGTACCACCGGTCAAGTCTGGCCGAGGCCTGCTCCCCTCACCGCAGGGCATATCGGTACGTACGGGTAGTCTCATAGTGTGACTGGAGGTGCGCCGGATCCTTCGACGGCGGTGGGTCCACCGCGTCGACTATTCCCCAGCGAGTGAGCAGTGTCTCGCATTCACCTGCTTCGTGACCAGCATTAGTGCGGAAATGACTGCGGTCCAGGCGTGGGTCTAGCTTGCAGTTGAAATCCCCACCTACCACCAGTCTGTCACGATGAGGCATTTCGATCTGTTTGAGAGCCGCATAGAACTTTTCTCCACGTCCAGGCTGATGTGGTGCGTAGATACACACGTACAACTGATGGTTCCCTCCAGCACCCCGGAGACCGCCATGAAATGAGGCGACCAATGCTGTTCCAGTATTGGTTTCACATCCTTCACGCTCCCATAGGGATCCACCAAATTGCGACCCCTCCCTTCTTCGCAATCGAAAGCGACCACAGAGACAAAGTCGGGCACTCTGCCCCTGCCGATATCCCCACGTCATTGCGTGCAGCCGCGTCATGAAGTTCTCGATGTGTGTTTCTTGAAGGAAAACCACGTCATACCTGCCATGACCATCGGACTGTCGTAGTGCCCGTATCCACTCGACGCGATGTCGGTAATCTGCACCGAAGCCATTGATATTCTGGGTTAAACAGCCAAAGGTCTGCTCCTGCGGATGTAGATCAGTCTGCCAATTCTTCCTCGCTTGGTCGGCCCTCACCTCCTCTGTCGTTGGCTTGCCAACTTGGCGCTTTCTGTCTTGGCGGAAATCACCACGGAGTAGTTGGTCCCGGGTGATTGAATCAATCGCGGGGAAGAAGTCTTGAAGTGTCCTCTAGCGGGGTCCACTCCTGTTTACACTTCCTGCCGGCTCTGCTTTTGTCCGCGGGTGTTGAAACCCGTCTTGCGACGGTCCTCTAGATCCCATGATCCCGCGGGCTGTATGGGACCTGAAATGGGCCGATCGGCCCTTAGTAGCGAGGTTGGGCTGAGAGGCCCACCTCTAAGGAGGAGAGCCGATCTGCCCACGTGAGTCCGCTGGGAAGTGACACCGTCGCTCCCCATTCGTTCCGGCTATGTTTGGCACTCATCACCGGTATGAAGACTGACTCGTCAACCAAGTTCTTCGGCTTCAGCTTCGATTCTCGTGGCCACGGCGTGGCGCGCGGGCGCATTAGGCGGCCCGAGATGATCCGTCACAATGCTAACGGCGCCACCGGCTCCGATATGTTGCTGGAGTTCAAGATCGTGGAATCTGGAGTTCACGAGTGACCGGAAGCGTATGTCGGTCGTGGTGCAGTATTCCACTTGCTGCTCACGAAAGGCGCCGACAACGTTATTTACCCGATGCTGGCCAAGGACCCGACATGCTGAATGAGATGATGCGGTACCTGGAGACTTTGGCAACGACGGCTGACGATCGCGCAGCGTCGCGTAGACGAAACGAAGTGTCTGAACTGGAGTGCGCGCTTCATGGAGGCGGGTTTGTCGCTGGACGAGATTGACAAGAACGGTCAGCCACCTGCGCGGCCATACTAGTTCATTGCGAAGTATATATTTCAAAAAAATATTTCGACCACACTGAGGATCAGCTTTGAGTCAGCATCGCGTAGAGCCAACTTGTTACGTCTTTCAGCCGTAACGAAGCTCCTTGCTTGGGTCCACAGTGACCATAACCTCCTCAATGCCGTCGTCGGTCCGCTTCAGGAATCCCCACTCCGTGTAGTTAGTTACGACGCCGAACATTATCTCGTGCTCGTTCTTCTCCACCGACACCTCCATCCCAGCACGCTCTGGACAACGCCTTTGTCGACGTCCCAATTCTTCGCCTCCACGATGCAAACTTTCTTCTTTCCGTACGTGACCAAGAAGTCCACCACACCGTTGGCCTTAACAAATTCGCCCACCAGCTCCACCTGCGCGTCGAGTTTGACAGATTCATCGACAGCCTGATACATACCCGTCGCTTGCTCGAACACCGCGCTGATAAACTGCACACGAGTGGCCTCGTTTCCTGTCTTGTCCGTGGTTGGTGTATTAGCATAAATGCGAGTCTTGAGCTTAATCTACTTGGTCAAATCGTCCAGAGCATTGTCATTGATCGCGGGGAGGTTTCGCATCAGCTCGTAGAATGGTCCGCTGGTTGTTGGGGTTGGCTTGAAGTGGTCTGGCATCTGCTTGTACTCCATCGATGAGAAAGACCGACTGGTGCGACTCTTCCTCGAACTATTCAGGTCATCCGGTTCATTCAGCAATGCGCGGTTGAGCTCTTCCCAGAGACGCTTTTGCTTCGCAGGATACGGGCTTCTCTCTCCTTCGCGCGTTGAATTACGGCCTCGTTCTCCTCTTCTCGTTTTCGTTCTTCAATCAGCCGCTGCTTCGCCTGGACGTTCTTGGCATTTTCATTGACAAGGCACAGCAACTCATTGGCAGGCAACAGAACGAGCACGTGGATCACTTAATCACCCAGGTCATCTCCGAAGACACCCGAGAGCTTCTTCGTCGGGTTCAACTTCTCATAGTTCGTCAAATGTGCGTCTGGTCTCGCAGTCGTGCTCAAACGCCCCACTTCCTCGTCCGAGGATGACAGCCACGCGTCGTCCTTCCGTGCGAGATACACATCCAGATGGCGCGCATCAACGTGTCCGAAGTCGATGGGATTCTCGGTCTTGATTGCTTCCTTGAGGTGCGCCACCGTTTTCTCCGCGTTCACAGGAAATGCATCGCCCTTAGACCCCACGATCAAGCAGAACTTGCAGTGGGGCAGCAATTGCTTATAGCGTAGCGGAAGACACAGACTCAGAGAGTTTAGTGTATTTGACAGCTAGCAAGCTCTATACGAGAGCTTGTTACGAGTACCTTGATTATTCTATTTAAGGGCTCCAGATATATGCAATACCTTAACCAAAGGCAATGAACTCTAGGCTTCAAAATGTGAACTGAATGTATTGTTGTTTATCGCGGCAGAGCCGCTTGTAGCCTGAATGTATAGGAATCACTATCTATCATAGTAGAGCCTACTCAAATGCATATTGGGTGGCTGTGAGGCCACCTGCTGATATCTGGTTAATTGCCGGGTTGGTGTATACACACAACTGGCGTACCCACACAAGTTATGTGTTGACACACACGCTGTTATGTAACCCCGTTACACCCTCCCTCACCAGACTGAGGACACCACGTGGCCTCACTCGACTTTTCTGCTCGTCTGCGTGTCACTTGACATCAACAGATTTCGCTCAAGAACTGTCATAGTTCAAGAGCTCACCGTGACTTGGCCCCCTTGAATGTCTTCAAGCCAAGAGGCTTCTTGGTCTTTCGACCGCACTTCCCATGTAATGGATTCCCCGGCACGTAGTGCTTCGCCGGTTTACAGTCAGGAAGCGCCGGCGCGTCCAGCGTCTACGCTCTCTGTGACGGAATATCACTCCGAGCACCAGCGCCGGCACGGCACAGACTCTACGAGTCAGCCTTCGGACCCGCCCGCACAAGATGCAGGGCGTAAGATCCGTTATGCTCGCGACGAGCTCTTCGAGAAATTCGAGACGGAGTGGGACTACGGGTCCGATACCTCCATGCCGACTCACAAGGAGTCCAAGCCGCGTGCGCCAAACCCGTTTCCCCAGCCAGGGGCGACACCAGCGCTTACCGCGCTGTGCGCATCCACTAGCCTGGAAGGCGGAGTGGTCACTAACGAGTTCGATGAGGTACAAGCTCGCCAGCTCGAAGAGGCAGAGGTGCCGCGATCCCAGCGCCCAGAGGCGCGCCCCATCGTCAGCCCTCGCCGAGAGTATGGGTTCGAGCCGCGCAATCCTGCTGAGGTCGTGAAGCAGGCCCTTGCCGCGCCATCTCTGGCCTCCTGGTTGGCTGGGCAGGCGGCCTCCACTCCGGACGAGCTCGCAACTCGTGTTGCTCTCCGAGAGAGGTTTCTCACTCCTCAGGAGACGACCCCAAGTGAGTATGGAACTCGTCTTTTGGACCAGGCACGAGGTGCCTCAGTCCCCGCGATGCGGACGATCCCTATCGTGCTGGCGGAAGGGGAGTCTGTCCAGGAGGACGACTGTAAGTTCACCGGGTGGGTTGAACATTCGCGACGACTCCCGTCGTTAGAGACCCTACGGGCCAGCTTCTCCGAAGCCGATGCGCGTCTCGAGCGTAAGCCCCGTTTCGACTACGCGAAAGTCTAGTTGAAGCGCAGCGCCCCGGCGTCTGCTTCCCGACCCCTTGGGTCCGTCCGTCATGCTCCTATGAGCTCTGGCAACCTCCACCGAAGTAGGTTAGTGGCTGCCGCAGCCCCGGATCAACGCTTGAGCTCAGCGTTTGATCCATCAGCTCCACGACTTACTGTCGGGAAGCGGGCTGGACGGTCGCGGGCTCAGGGTATACCCTGGGCTGTGGCGATCAAAAGCGTCCACGGCGTCTGGGCAGTCCTGCCGGAGGGGTACCTCAACTCCCATGAGTTCTCTGAAGGAGGATACCCGCGCCATTTCACCAGGTACTGGTTTTGACCATTACGGCGGCGCCGCTTTAGAATACGTTCCATCAGAAAGTGGCGATTCCCATGCTCGTCGAGCAACGCCGGCGGCGGCCGCACCAGGCCAGGAAGAGGAGCCCGTCGCGGTTGAGGAGTTTGTGCGGCTGCAGGAGACTGCAACTCGGCTTCGGGAAGACGTTGAGCGTAATCAACGGCGGCTTGATCAAGCCTGGAGGGACTATCACGAAAACGTGGATAAGATCCGCCGTCTTCGGGAACGGATGTCTTGGGTTGAGAACCCTGAGTCGGCTGCGCAGCGTTTGCAGCGCCTTGAGCAAGGCTTCGCTCGGCTGGAGGGCCAGGCTGAGATGCCCGAGTCCGTTCTGCAACGCTTGGCGGGCCTTGAGCAAGGCTTGACCCGGTTGGAGGGGCAACTCGAGATGTTGCTGAGGTTCCAGCAGGGTGGAGTGGCTCCGCAGCGCTGGGCGACAGCGCCTGTGAATCTACCTGCGCAGGGTCCCGATATGGCTTGAGCAAGCCAACGTAAACACGGGGTGTGTACGCATCTTCTTCGGAAGATTGAGCGTGTACGCCAGGCCCTTCTTGGCCACGCGCGTGAATGGTCTGACGAATCGCGGGCGTTACTTGGTCTTGAAGACCGCAGACACTGCATGTGTACGTAGGTTCTTAGCGTTTAGCAACACTAGGTCCCCGACCTCGTAACTCTCAACATTGCCTCTGCCTTTAGTATCAGCATGTTCCTTTTGTTTGTCTTGGCTGTCAGCCATAGCGTCAAGCACGTGTCGAAGGACACTTAGACGCGTTGCCAGGAACGCGTCAACCTGTTTGAGAACAGTGAGTGGGTTGATATCAGCAAGCCGATCGGCAATCCTCCCCCACCAAGCCCAGAACCACGCAGTGGTAGCGTCGACGGGACGCGCGGGTGAGTGAGGCCGTTCACGTAGAACGGAGTGTAGCCCGTGGAGGCATGCACAGCGTTGTTCAACGCAAACTCGACGAGTGGAAGCATAGCGCTCCAACGCTTCGGCGTTTCAGCGCAAATGCTACGAAGAATGTCTTCGACAACGCGATTCACGCGCTCAGTCTGACCGTCGGTCTGCGGATGGTCCGCTGTGGACATGTCCAACTTGGTGCCAAGCACCTTAAAGACAGCGTCCCAAAACTTCCCAGTGAAGCGGGGGTCTCGATCAGAGACAATCGATGCGGGCAGCCCGTGTTGGCGGAAGACCCGATCGAGAAACAGCTTCGCTGTCCCTTCACCGTCCACGGTGTCCGGCACAGCCGCTAGATGAGCCATCTTGCTCAGACGGTCAACGAAGACCACGATGCCCGTGTTACCTTCCGAGTCCTTTGGAAGGCCAAACACGAAATCCAAACTCATGGACTCCCAACACCCAGAGGGTACAGGCAAGCTTGCTAGCGGCGCAGCCGCATGCGGGGAGGGCTTCACCCGTTGACACGTCTCACACGTGCGCACATACGTGCTCGTCCATTTATACAGCTTGGGCCACCAATAGGTCCGGCTCACAGAGCTGTAGGTCTTCTCGCGACCGCGGTGGCCGCCAAGCGGTGTATCATGCGCCTCGTAGAGGATACGATACTTCAAATCCTCGTCATGAAGAACCACGACTCGAGGAGTGTCCTCCGCACTCGTGCTGTAGTACAGCAGACCGTCAGCGACGGAGTAACGGTGCAGGCTCGCGCGCAAGCGCGCCGACAATGTCTTGTCCGAGTTTTCAAACTCCTTGCTCCCAAGAGCACGCAGCAGGGCGACACACATGTCGTCTCGCGCATACGCAGCGCGTATCAAGTCCGTCACCGACGAGGTCACCATCGTGACATGAGCAAGCTCATAGTCCGGTCGCCGTGACAACGCGTCTGCAAGACCATTCTGCCTGCCAGGCTTGTACTTCACCTCGAAGTTGTACTCCGCGAAGAAGGACAGCCAACGGGCCATCCTTTGCGAGAGGTGAGGCGACTGGGTCGCAGTGCGTAGTGACGCATGATCAGTGAAGATCACAAACGGCTTAGAGCCCAGCAGGTGAACCCTGAACTTGACGAGAGCATACTTCATCGCAAGTAGCTCTTTGTCATGAACTGGATAGTTCTTCTCTGCAGCCTTAAGCTGGCGAGACTCAAACGCTATCACGCGTTCACGCCCTTCGGCGTCTGCTTGGAGCAGAGCACTGCCGATGGCGAAGTCCGATGCGTCACAGACGACACTGAATGGACGTTCAGGGTCTGGCAACGCCAGGATCGGGGCATGAAGGAGACTCTCCTTGACTGCTTCGAAAGCATCTTGATGCTCGGTGTTCCAACACCAGTCCTCATCCTTCTTAAGGAGATTGGACAATGGCCGAGCCATCTCAGCGTAGTTCGCGCTGTACTTGTGCAAGTAGTTGGCGAGGCCAAGCCACTTGCGTAAGTCCTTCTGGTTCTTGGGAACCGGCCAGTCAACGATGGCCTTAACCTTAGCAGGATCTGCTCGAAGGCCGCGCTTCCCAACGAAGCATCCTAAGAAAGGAATTTCTTCAGCGCCGAAGATGCATTTTGATGCGTTAGCATACAGCTTGTTGGTGCGCATGCACTCGAGCACTGCTCGCAAGTGGTCAATGTGGTTCTCCACGTCAGACCGACCGTGCTCCGCACGACTGTGGACGAAGATGTCGTCGAAGTACGTTTGAGCAAACGCCCGCAGGGGCCTAAAGAGCTGCGTCACCAGACGATTGAACGTCGCAGGCGCGTTCGACAGCCCTTGGGGCATGACTAGCCACTCCGAGAGCATACCGCTCGGAGTGCTAACCGCTGTCAGCGGAATGTCACTCGCTCGCATGAGCAACTGGTAATAACCATCGACCAAGTCGAGCGCACTGTACATCGTGCAGCCAACCATATTGTTCTGCAGAACATCCTTCCTAGGAATCGGCGTCTGTGCCGGAATGGTGGCATCGTTGAGCTTATTGAAAGCGTGAACGATGCGCCATTTGCCGTTAGGCTTTCTGACACAGAACGTTGGCGGCGAGTGCGGAGACTTGCTCTCACGCACCATGCCCGCAGCGTGCTTGGCACTGAAGAACGCGTCAATGGCGTCACACTGCTCCTTCGGTAGTGGCCACTGCCTCGTCACGCAGTATTTGGTTCCAGGGACCAAGTCGATTTCGTGACGGACACCTCGATCCGGAGGTAAGCCAGTGGGCGGGTCATTCGAGACCACACCCTGGAACTCCTTAACCAAAGGATAGAACGGATCCGATGGGTCCTTCAGGATCGAAGATCCACTTCGCGCACTGAGTGCCTCCTTCGTGTCCTCAAGCACGGCTTCATCCATAAGCGACGAAGAGTTCAATTCCTTCTCCGGTCGTATCATGACCACCTCGGCGAGCGCGCCAGCCTTTAAGGCATCCCCAAAGTCGGGAATGGACATCTCGTCCAGCTCTAGCAGAGCAGCCACCGTCGGAATAGCCTCGAGGCTGACGTTGCCCTCGGCTTCACCAGTCACTCCATCAACGAGTGTGTATAGCTGCTCGCTATCATCGTCCACGACGGACACGTCCTGTACCAGGACCGACGCCTTGCGTCTCGCAGTCGCCATCTGGCGTCGCTGCCGCCTCCTCGCGGAAGCTGTACGCCTCGGAGAGGCCAGCGTGTTCAGACTGAAAGTCTCGTCAGGTCGCCACTTCTTGCTGCTCTGATTGAGCCGGCGTGGAGCCGCAACGCTCACAGCCCTCACCCAGTGGGTTAGGTGCCACTCCACCCGCATCGTCAGGGTCCTCCCCTTGATGCCTCGCCTCACAGCCGACCACGCCATCAGTGGCATGCAGCGATGCTGCGCTCTCGTGACGAGCACCGCTCAGCGGGTTTCGTGCCGCTCCACGCGCATCACTAGGGCCATGCCCAAGATGCCTCGACGAACTGTCGACCATGCCATTACCGGCATGCAGCGATGCTGCGCTCAAGCCACGAGCATCGCTCAGCGGGTTACGTGCCGCTCCACGCGCATCACTAGGGCCACGCCCAAGATGCCTCGACTCAGTGTCGACCCCGCCATTACCAGCAGGCAGTGATGACTCGCAGTCACTCGGAGTCTCACTCAGTGGGTTACGTGCCACTCCACGTCCAGCCCATGAGCAGTGCTCGGGACTCGCGTCGTCGACGCCAGTGTCCATTAGCTCGGACACTCCAATGTCCAGCACATTGACCGACTCGGTCCAGTGCCCGCGCCAATAGCGCTTTTGCTTCCTAGCAGAGGTGGGTTCATGACTCGCCAATGATCCCCTAGGAGGCAAGCGCGTAGCGCCTAAGGTCTTCGACCGCCAGTCGATCCATGGTTCATGGCGCTCCAGCCATGCCATGCCGAGGATGAGGTCGTACCTCGAATCCAGGTCGATGACCAAACAGCGTTCAACGCTATCGAAGTCCAGAAACTTCACGCCCAGATTCACAGGAACCTTGGGCACCGTGACACGGGTCCCCGTCGCAAGACGGACGGTGACGATGTCACTCGAACGCGCCTTCAGCGCCTCAGCGTACTGCTGACTTCCTTCCATCGTGGAGCGCCGAGCATAGTTGCCCGACGCTCCGGAGTCGATAAGGATCTTCCATGGCTTCTCAAAGCCCTTCACGGTCGCTTCCACGACCAGCAAGCCCGGCTTGCATACACGTTCCGTGTTGTTAGAGAGCACGGTGCTCTTTGGGGCTAAGCCCTGCCGACCTCCTCCCTGAGGCTCAACAGAACTCAGTTCTTCTTCCCCAGCAGGGCGCCCCGCGCTTACTGGGACTTGGCGTTTCCCCGCCACGAGCCAGGCTTCTGCTCAGAAGCGGAGGTTCGGCTCGACGGAGCCTGGCGCTGCTTGCGCAGCGGGCAACCCGGACGCAGGTGTTGCGTGCTGCCGCACACATAGCATCTACGGATGCCGATACGCCGTTCAGCGGCCTGAAGCTCGGCTTCCTCATCTTCAGCGTAGCTGAGGTCCATAGGCACTGCGCCATTGGACGCATCAGAAGCTCCGGAAGAGCTGGCTTGGGAAGCCGTCCAACCAAGTCGCGCCGACTTGAAGTTGAACTCGGCGTTCAATGCCACGTTCACGGCTTCCTCAAAAGAGATCGGGTGAACACGGAAGACTTCCGTCCTGGCCACGCCAGTGCGAAGGCCTTCCATGAAGACGGTCACCGCGACCACTTCAGGAAGAGGATCCGCCGCCATGCCGGCGAGAAGATTTCTCAACTCCTGGACGAAGTCCAACAATTCCTTCTTACCCTGACGGGTAGACAGGAAGCGTGACCTCACGCGATACGCCTGGTTAGGCGGCGAGAACACTCGCGAAAGCTGGGCCTTCAGCTGATCCCAAGAAGGGAACGCAGTGTCCACAGACGTGCCGCACGTCAGGGCCCATTCTCGCGCCCGACCACCGAGCTTGGAGAAGCAAGCGCCACGCGCTGTTGCTCGGTCTTGAGCATGGCGGACGCCATGGCCATCTCGACCTCTCTGATTCAGAGCATCAGGTTTTCGCCATCTATGCCCTCAAAGGTCTTGACGCTCACCATGGGTGGTTTAGCTCGTTGAGCAGCGTCCGATGTCTGCCTGGGCATTACGGCCGTCGCAGTCGCAGTCATCTTCTGCTGGACGTGCTCCAATAGAGCGTTCTCATACTGAGAAAACGCCTCCAGACGCGCGTTCACTGCGTCGGTGCCTTCGAAGCAAGATGTGCCACACCTTCCGGGCCAATCAAGGACATCAGCGTTTTAAGCCCTTCCCCTGTTGGTTCGGTGGTAAGTAGGCGAATTGCTCCATCCCACATAAGCACGGATGGCACGGACTACTGTCTGCACAGAACGTTCTTGTTGATCATTGGCCTGAGGTCTGTAAGCTAGTGTGGCTCTCTGTCGGCACCCCAACATTTCCCGGAAACGAGTGAACACTTCACTCATGAATCTGGGATCCCGGTCATGGCGTAATAGCTCACTAGCACCAAATCTCTGGAAGACACGTTCCATGTAGGCTTCCGCTACCTCCTGCGCTGTTGTCAGTCTCATGGGTCGACACATCACGTATCCTGAGAATGCGCACTGGAATAATAGCAGGAAAGTATTTCCCCGATCCGACTTGGGCAGATGTGTCACAAAGTCCATGGACACCACTTCAAAAGGCCGCGTCGCGAGGAGGTTTCCTGGCGACGGATACGGATTCGGCGGAGCACCCTTGGCTGTTACGCAATCCACGCATTCTTTAACCCCCCAGCACTCGCGCCGTATTTCACGTCAGGTCCCAATTTTAACATGTTGTTAAAAAACGACATGTTAAGGAAAGCCTACACTCGAGGTTTGTATAGATCCGCATAGGTGCGATGTCTTTTTCTGAAACCAAGAACTGGATGTCGGTGCATGGACACTGGAGCAACACGTATCTGTACGTTAAGGGTGTATATGGCGCCATCGTTTCGGCAACCTCAACGCACATCTCGGATATACTACATATCTTGATGAACTTTTTATCGAGGACGTCCCTTCCATAATAGGCCAATGAGCAAAATACAGGCAACAATGCTTAGCTTCGTGGATTGCACACATAAATGTATTGAAGTTAGAATCACGACGCTACAATACTGCTCACACATCAAGCGAAACACTTCACCACTCTTCCTGCGTGGCGTCGTGTTTGCCAGCGTCATCCTCAGCGTCTCCTGCATTCCATACAGTGTCTTCTTGCTCCTCAGGATCGTCTTCCTCTTCATCTGCACCGCTGATTTGGCGTCACTTCTTTCCGAGAATTTGAATGTCGCGCCCGGTGTGAGGGCGCGGTCGGTTCTGAGCGTTGTTCCACGTGGCGTGCCATGTTTGATGGTTCGTCAAGGGGTTGCCCAGGTAGTGGCTGGGTCTGACATGGTCATGATCCTGCCGAACCGAGCTTTCGGCATGTAGCGGCCGAACATACCAGCAGGAACAACACCAACCGTCGTAGTAGCCCAATGATCCGACAGACGTCTGGAATGAGGACACAGCATGCGTGCAGTCAGTAATCCAACACACATCACGATCTCGTGGCCCTTGAAGGGCTTGTGCTGTTTGATCTCCTTCTCCAAGAATGTCGCCTCTTTGCCTTGATCTCCCTGCTTCTGGTGCATCTTGTCGATACGCTCATTCAAATACTGATCGTAGTATCGGTTGCTCTCCTTCGCAATGTGGGTCCACAAGCTCCTAGGCAAAAAGAAGAACAACAAATCCAAAGACGAGGAGACCCGCTCGAGCACGTCAGCGGTGGGTCCATACTCCCCATCGTAGATGTCTGTGTACTCCGTATCCTCCGGAAATGTTTCCGGATCTAAAGTCGCAATATACAACATACACATGAGTATCACATGTTGTATATCATACATGCAAGTAGCTGAACGTACCGAGATTCCAACAAGTGCAGCAGCGCTGGCAACGCCAACATGTGTAGCAGCGCGGGAAACCCCAACAGGTGCAGCAGCGCGGGCTACGCCAACAGGTGCAGAAGCGCGGTCGACATCAGCTGGTCCTGGTCCCGGCTCGACTCATAGCTCCTCTGGTCCGAAGGCTGCGTAGGTGCTGCGCTCGCCGGCGACCCAGCTGCGGTGCTCAGCGGCGAGCCGCTGACAGTCCTGCGTGGAGCGCCCTTCCAAGCGCGCCTTGAACGCGTCTGAATCGCGCCCCGTTTCCCGGCGCCCTCCCATCGCTTGCTTGTTCTCCGTCCTTTTCGCAAATGACTGGGAATTTCCATTGTCGGGTGAGACACAGCGTCAGCCACCAATTCATCATCTGAGCGAGAAATCACTGTACATTTTCAAACCGGTTGAGACTGATCCCCTTGACTTTTTATGGTACTTTTCCGCCTAGCCCTGAGCAAAACGGCAGAAATAGTGCGAAAAAGCATGTTGTCTTTAACAACATGTTAGGAAAAAGTGCAATCAGCGACGGTGTCATATACAACCTTGAGTGCTGGGGGGTTAACGAAGCGTTCCACGTCTGCATACATCCCGGACCAATAGTATCCCCGACGTAGTCGTTCAAAGGTGCGAGTGATTCCCTGATGCCTTGAAAATCTTCTTGACTCAGTGCGTCAGATCTTCTCGGAAGGAGGCCGGGACCACTAATCTCCTATTATTGGCTGCATCCCGGGGACGATCTGGAGTCGGTCGACTCAGAAAATAAAGTACTCCACGTGAGTCAAGCAGAAATTGGTTGGCCACTTTGGCGACTTCTTCTGCTTCAGCGGCAGACAATTCTTCCAGGTTGCCTCCCAAGTAGGCTCTCAGCTTCTTGGTCCAAGGTTCAGCGTTTTGCTGGGCCTAGATCCGCCTCCAACGTTCTTGAATAGACTCGGCAGGGGTGGCAGCTTCCGGTACGTATGGGCTTTCCAAATCAACTGTTTCTGGTGGGTCGCCGTCCTCGCTGACCGGGTTGCTGGGCTCTGGTTGGTCTTTGTCATCCGTGATCTTCCCAGCTCCCTGGTCAATCTTGGCTTGACTCCGAGTTACCATAAGGATCTTGGCATCTGGGATCAGAGGTTCGGCAGCACTTTCCAGGGACTGCGTCTCGGAGGCTTTCTCTCCTTTAGAAGCTGTATCCTTTGTTTCCTTCGTACATTGTACACGCAGATTTGGGGCATCCATCTTGACCAGTTTTTCCGGGATTCGATTCAACTGTTTGAGCTGCACTAGCTCAACTGGGTCATCGATCGTCACAGGATCTTGAGTCACTAAGGCCTTAGTGGTCAAATAATCAGCAGCTGCGTTGAATTCACGTTTGACATGAACTAGTTTCACCGATCGGAACTTCGGGCGGATCGCATCACATTCTCCGAGCAGAAGCTGGAGTCCAGGAGTTAGGCATTGGATCAACCCTTGGGCCTGCTGAATTGCGATTCGAGAATCTCCCCCAATCACCAGGTCTGTAATCCCTCGGGCCACAGCCATCTTGGATCCTTCGATCAGACCATGATATTCGGCCTCATTCACCGTGATGCCGTCGAAAATGAAATCCTCGAGCTTCAACTACATCCCAGGACGGCAACTTCCACAAAATACACCCCGAATAGCCACGTCGGTCCGAGAGTTTGGCGGCTCCCTCAAAACTCATGAGCCAGCCTTCATAATCGGCTTCCAACATTTATAAGCTAATCGGAGGGGGTAGGACCACTCTTCCTTTGGCAGGGATGAGCTCTTCCGCAGTTTTGTCGAGTTGGTCTCGGGGCGTAATTCCCGCTCCCAGGATAGCAGCTAAACCATCTTCATCCGTCTTGATCTTGTGTATCTCCAAGGGCCAGGGCGACAGCTGGGCAGCCCACTGCTCACAACGACCTTCCAGGGATTGGGACTTGAAAATCCATCTCAGAACTGAGTTCCGGGTATACACTTTGACCAGCTTCGTCCCCGCCAAACATCGTATAGAAGACTCGGAGCACCCTGATCAAGGCTACCACCTCTTTTTCAGCTGGATGATACCTGAGCTCTTGATCGTAAAGGACTCTTCCAGTAAACCGGACCGGGAGAATTATCCCATCGTACTCTGGCCCAGGACTGCGCAAGCGGCCCAGGGATTGGCATGGATGATAATCACGAAAGGTTTGACTTTATCCGGGTGTCGGAGCAACGGGGTCGAGATGATCTTTCTCTTCAGAATCTCAAAAGCGTCTTGGGCTCGAGTGAGATCGCGGCCCGCTCGAATCTGTTCATCCGTCAGCTCATATAGGACTGATGCCACAACTGGGAGGTCTTCGATGATCTTGTTAAAATAGTTCAGACTTCCCAGAAATGATTGCACCCTTGTCAATGTAGACGGGAACGGCAAACTCATCACACCTTTGGCGATCTTTGGCTCCGCTCGGATACCTTCTGCTCCAATCTCATGCGACAGGTATGAAATCGTCTTCTTCCCGAATTCACTCTTGGGCAAGCTCACAGAAATGCCCCAGTACCTGAGTCGATACAGTAGCCGATCCAGATCCAAACAAAGTTGTTCCTAGGTTTCAGCGCCGTACGCGATGTCATCAACGTACGAACTACGTCCCAGGACTGGGTTGAATTGGTGAGGAGCCGGGATATTTCTCCGGAACATCGTCATTTTCTTGGTCAGAGCGGGTATCTCTTCGCCTTCCGCAGCCTTTTTCGCCTCAATTCCCAGGAACGCTAAGACGTCTGACTCCACCTGGGCCTCTTCTGAAGCCGGAAGTCGAACAAATCCCCAGAGACAATTATCCAACATCTGCTGGTAAATCAGTGGAGCTTTCTATAATCCGAAAGGCATCCGGGTCCACTGGAAATGACCGAGGGGCAAATGAAAGCTGAGATCGTTTTCGCTCGGAGCGTCATAGGCACAGCCCAGAAACCACTCGCCATGTCCAGACTCAAAAACCACATTGCATTCTCAAATCCAATCAACAAGTCGTCGATCAATGGTAGAGGATAATGCATGAGTTTGATGAGCTGGTTCACGAGGCGATAGTCAATGCAGAGACGAATGTCAACCCCATTTCTCTTCATCACGATCGGGGAGGCCCAGTCAGATTCAGAATACTCGATCAGTTTTGTTTCCAGCAACTTCTTGAGCAACTCATACACCTTTTGCAGATGCTGGGGTCGAATTGGTCTGGATCCCTGAGCTACAGGTTTGGAATCACCCACGTCCAGTCGCAGACAACTCCTCTTGCTGGAGCTGGGACGGCATTTCCATGTCCCAGAAAAATCGGGTGATGTTTATCCAGGATTTTCCGGACTTGCATACCCATTTCTGGGGTAGTATCTCCCGGGACGCCAACTGCAGCAGTCGTCAGATAGGCGTTCGGACTCAAATCTCGAAGTTCGGGGAGGGCTGCCACCGGGCTACGAAGATCACTCAACAGTTCACTACCCTCATGAAAGTACGCCGTCGCTTCTCCGTCGGCATCGTCCACTTCCACATTGATACGTAGACATTGGGCCAATGATTCTCGGAGTATGATCAAAGGATCTAAGCTCAGGTCTGTGACTTGTCCGAGGAACACACGTTCCAGCTCACGTGAGGCAACCTGGCCAGATTCTCCTCCTCCGGACAATCGTGTCGACATCAAGTCTGACCTGGGAATTCTTCCCACTAGAACTTGTGCAGAGTCTTCTGAACCCCACTGGGAGTCATTATCATAGTCTGAGAGATCTGGGATCCCAGACTCCTCCCCTTCGAGCACTTCTTCCACAGGCAGCGAGATTGGTCCAGCACAGCATTGTTCCATAATTACTGCTGGATTCTGGGAAATTGGGGAAAGCGGCGGCTGCGCTAAATAGGCGTCTGCGATATCCTCACTGGGATCAGCGATTTTCAACTGAGTGAGATCCGGGCCAGTTCTATTCTTCCTCGACAGCAATTTCTTGGGCCATGGATATACAGGTTTCGGAACTGCATGTGGGCTGGAGAGCTCCAACTGCTGTACAGCCAACTCTTCTGATCCAAAAATTCCAGAGAAGGCTCCGCTTCGAAGATTAGCTGACTCCATTCTCGGTACTTCCGGGATCTCGGCCTTGCGAATCTTCCTGCCCTAGGCAAGTAATTCTTCTCGATTAGGCAGGCTACCACCGTGTGGTGTCGGAGTCGGGCAACTCGCTCGGAAACATTCACGACCTTGACTGCTTTGGGCTTTCTTTCGGACCCATAGAGGAGCTGTGTTACCCACTGCTCCCCTCGACCAGCCCAGACTAGAACTTTCGCTGAGTCTGCTTGTCCATATCGGACCGGGACAATTATTGACCTTCCGGGTTCCAACATCGTTCCTTCCTGAAGGCAGACATCGATTTCCAAACCCATGTGGTCGACTTCCAGTCCTCCGACTAGTCCTCCAACTAGGAGGAGGGACTCTTCATCCGGGAGTCTTACGACGCCTTCCCGGGCACAGAGGCGGACTCCTGCGGCGACCATGAAATCCATTCCCAGGAGACAGTCCACACCTCCGGCGATGTTGCCGACCCAGATATCCATCACATACACTACACGTACACCCAACGTCAACTTGATCCTTGCTTGGAATGTAACGGGGTTACATTGAATAGTGTGATGCACACAAGCTAGGTGCCACACATAAGTGGCTTCCACACATATGTTACGTGGGTCATCCCAGATAGGAGTGGGTGGCTCACAGCCACTGGATATGCATTTGACTAGGCTCTACTATGATAGATAGTGAGTCCTATACATACAAACAACAGGCGGCTCTGCCGCGATAAACAACAATACATTCAGTTCACATTTGAAGCCTAAGAGTTCACTAGCCTTGTTTAAGGTACTTCTGTCTCTTGGAGTCCGTAAGTAGTTATCTTACGGTACTCGGTATAGCTCTTGTATAGAGCGTAAGGTTATCGCTATTACTAGAGACTCTCTGAGTCTGTGTCTTCCTCTGACGCTAAAGCTACGGCAGCCCCGCTGCATGGAAGGTCACATACGTCGGGACATCTCCCATTCCAGTCACTCGGAGCTTGTAGCCATGTCTGAGCATGAGTTTTAACCTGCGTGCTAGGTCAACACTCATAATGCTCGTTGTGGCTCCAGTATCCATTAGGATCTGGGTCCGGTGGTTGAAGATAGCTCCATGTACCATCGCTGTAGCTCGCTTGTCTCCGATCAACGAATGATCACTCCACCATACATATCGCTCTCCATTGACCAGGGTGAAGTCGAGATGGTTCTCAAATTCGGCATCCGGACTCCGGGGAGAAAGCTTGGACTCGAAGGAATAAACACGTGCTTCATCAAACTGCGAAATACATTGGGGGTTGTTACTGTGCCAACATGGAAGGGCTGGGCCCACATACGCAAAGACACAGAATGCTTGGGACTTTGGCTCGTCACGCACTGGTTCCCTAACCAGCGAGCCTAGAGGTTTAACGGCGTCCCGGGATCCGGTGCCTCAGCCACAAGCTGCAGGACTTCGGGATCGAGGCCTTCGATTGAGCATCCGGCGCGTATGGCTCCGCCTTCAAAGTCACCCACATATCACACAACCCCCGGCGGTGGTAATCACCACACTCGGAACATGGCCGTCGGCGACAGATCTAGGTCGGGTGACCTTCTTCATGGCATCGGGCACAGATGAGTCCGCTCCAGCACTTCTGCGTAGGATGACGAAAACTTCCGCACTCCCCACACTTCTTCTCAGTACGGGTAGCATCCCCACTTCCATAGGGCTGGGTCTCATTTCTGGGTTTCCAGACCATCTTCTCGGCGAGTCGAAAGATCTCCTCATCGCTGGGGAATCCGACTGGGCTCCGTTCCGGTTGGGACGCCATTGCAGGGGTCGTCAGAAGCTCTGGGGTCTCTGCTTCACCAAGTCGTTTTTTCTCTTCCAACTCGGTATCTGCGTCGAACGCTTGGTCGTCCCCGTCCGGGGAGTACCCTTGTTTTCCCTGATCTGGCTCAACCTCAGCGTTTCCAGCCATGAAAGCTCGACCGAGCTGTGACTTGTGAGGCTCTATCGTTCGACTGAGCCTCGGCCTGTTTGGCGCGTAGCTCAGCTTGCTCTAGGTCTTTCTGCACCGTCAGCAGGTATTGGGCTCGAGTCTCATCTTCCTGCCGTTGCTGCGCCTCCTCAGCGGCTCGCCGTATCGCCAAACGCTCAAGAGCTTCCAGTTCCAATTGTTGCGGCGTTTTAGCGGTCGATTGCGGAGCGGGTCGTGAGTGAGAGGCTAATTCCTGGAGTCTTTGAAGTTTCAGTCGTTGCTCCTCCTTGATCGCGTCCCTGCCTACTTGAGTTCTCAATCGTGACTGCAACTCTTGGTTCCGGGATCGCTCCGAAATAATCTGGGCCCAGGCTTCTGCTCGGAGCTGAGTAATTTCTTGCTCATATTTCCGAGTCACGGCCTCTTCCGCAGCTGCAACCGGATTCGGCTGGTTGCTGGAGTAAAAGTTGAATGCTCCAGCAGCCGGGCCAGGTTGACTCGCGCTTTGCACTCCATCAGTAGTCGATACTGCGGTATGATGTGGCGCTCGTTGCGAACCAGCCCGGCTGGGACCGCTACTAGGAGTGCGGGAAAAGGGATTTGACCCGGATGGATTTCTAATCTCGTCCCTGTCTCGAATAAAGCCGGTTTAAGGTCAGATTTGACAGGATCGGTGGTAGTCGTAATAGTCATCATCGGGAAGCCGCCTCGAGCGGCGGTCGCCACTGATCCCATCATTACGGTGTCTCCGGGCATAGACGTATGCGTTCCGGCCCCAGCCATGTAATCGGTCGTTGACACCATGGACGAACCCGAGGAACTAAATCCAGACAGGTTCGCTCCATCGTCAGTGACCATCATGGACGCTTCTGAGCTTCCGCTCTGTCCCACCAGACTTGATAAAGGATCATTCATCCGGACATCTTTCGAAGGAGCACTCGAGCTGTAGTATGACGGAATTGAGTTCCCGGCACTGGATCTGGTCAAAAGAGCTCTCTTCCGGGTCGGTTCATCTTCCACGCTCGGTGTCGGACTCCGAGGTCGGAGACCCGTGTTCTGGATCCGCATCACCACCTCTTGGCCGATGAATAGCTGAGTATCCACATCCATATATGTTGGACCATCACCCTGCATCGGGAAATCGACTTCAGTCCCGGATGTCTGAGTGCTCTCCATTTATAGCGGGTCGGTGGGCTGTCGTATGTGATACGATGTCCCGCCGAAAGCATTATTACAAGACAGCAGCTCAGCGGCCAAGCAGCGTACTATCCGGGCCATTTCCGCCCGGACCACTTCTTCGGGAACTCCAGCCACTTCTCTCAGAGAAGGCCAGGCTGGGACTCGATTGACAAATTCATACCCAGCTTCGTAGAACATGGTCTGCAGGATAGCCACACACGCGATGGGGGCATCAAACCTAGGTGTACTCGTGCAACCTTGAGATCAGATACCATCGGGATCCGTCGACGCTCGGCTCGAAACACATTGAGCCATCTCGCAGCCGGGGATCGAGTAACCGACATCAGGTGTCTGGCAGTCTCGCTTGCGACTTGGATGAAACCCCAGAGATCATACCCGTTATGACGTGGCGCACAAGCTACATCAACCGGGTGGACCGTTCCGACAGGCACACTCATCCATTTCTCAAGCTGGGCTCGACCCACTGCAATCATTTCTGCTTCAGACATCCTTGGGGATTGGGCTAACGCCAACTCGGATTCTGGACTTCATGTACTCCTTGCAACCGTCGCATCATGCGCTGTTCTGGCCACAGCGTACTCGACCAAGCACCTCCAGTCAAACTCGGAGGTGTTAGCCCGGGCACCAGACCCAAATGAACTGGGGTCGTCCCAGTTCCGGACACATTCTGTGCCCGCATTTGCAACTCTCGATTCTCTTGCAGAGCGAGTGCGCCACCCTCGACTTGGCCACCGTGGACTGCCACGGCAGTCGGCTCCGGGGTCACACTCGCTGCTTGAGAAACGGCAGTTGCGACCGTCGATTCAGCTCCCGGACTCGAACTCCGGGTTACAGCAGGTGGCTCACGGCCAACACTCACACTTGTTTCTTTTTCTTCATTCACTCGCACGCTTGGTTCACCACTCGTCTCGGGGTCAGTTTTCTTCTCGGGCGATTCCTTTGTTGCCGCCGCATCCTCCGACGCAGGCGGCGCCTCTGGCTCACCACTTGTTTCTTCTTTCTCCGATTGAGTCCTCTCTGAGGTAGCAGCACTCGGGGCCGGGACTTCAGGAATCGGTGGATCCGATCCTGGCGCTCCGACGGCTTGCGTCGCTGACTCGGGTGGCAAACCTGCCCTCGCAGACTTCACCGTAGCGAAGACTCCTTCACTTCACCTTACTTAGAGACACTTGGACCGGTTTTAGTCGACATGATCGTCGTAGTCCGTCCACAGTCGTTTCTTGATCCGGGCACGCGCACCAGTTGTGGCGAGGCACCTTGCAGATTTCCGGGAAACACGACCTTGGGCTTGAACTGTACTGGGGTCGTCACTCGGCTCGGATTAAGTCCGGGTCAAGAGGGCGTGTGTGTGCACCTCTTTCCTTGTGATCCCTTTCCTTAGGTTCTTCCTAGGGCTACGCTGTGGGCCCAGACGTAAGTCGGCCACACCAACATGTCTCTGATCTAGATATAGCCAAGTCGGAGCTGCCCGCTCTTGCTCGGCAGGTCTCGGACTTGCGCGCGTTGAATTTCTCTCTTGCCCGAAATGCCCCGGGTTTTTCTTGATACACAGTTGTCCTCTTCTTCTCAGGCCTCGGACAGTCGACCTTGACAGCCTCTTCTTCTTCTCGGGTGGTTCCGGCTAAGAACCCCGTACCGGCCTCTTCTTGTCTCCTACGGTTCCGGCTGAGAACCGCGTCCACGGACCTTCACTCGCTCCTCAGATCCAAGAGGGGCCAAGAGTTGATGACTCGGGTCTCTAGTCTTGTCTTGGTCCAGAGCACTCACACTACACTCTGGGACGTCTTACGAGTTGTTGACCTGGGATAGGCCTGTCGTAATCCAGCGCACTCGCCACACGCTGGGACTCCGCGCACCACGCCTTTTCCAGGCGAGCGATACGAATCCGGGATAATTATCCGGGACTTCGCGTAACTAACAACTCCCGGGAACCGTATAACCCGGGAAGGTGTTCTGCCGAAACTTCAGGGACGATCGCTTTCGTCCCGATGATATGAAGCACCACTGCGTCGCCAGGCAAAGCCGAAGACCAGAGGTGGCGATATGGAATAACGGAATTCACCACGTCGAAACACGGAACACTTGGTTAATTGGAGCTGAATTTATTCGGAGAACTTGTCTACACTGCCGGGAAGCTTGGTCACTGCGTGGCTTGCACTCAAATGCGATGGGGCGGCGCTCGCTTGCGTCCTTCGGGGCAAATCGAACTCTGATTGAAATCTTACACATGCAAATACGTAAAGACCTTCTAGCAAGGGCGTGCGCTCTACTGGCTATGGCTACACCTTGAACTTAGGCGAAGATCGGTCGCGAAGTGGCTGGCTTGGGCGATCTTCGAGCGTGCTCTTGATAAAAAGTCGGATGATGATTGGTTGAAAAGGGAAAGCAGCCCGCTGCGAGCAGACGCGAGTTCCAGCTCGGGCGCGTCACTGACGAATCCAAGCTCTTCATTGGCTGAATCTTGGGAGGCACTTGAACCTCAGTGGGAGCACATCACCTGAGTTGCACCCTTCAAGGCGACTCTTCCCAGAGTTAATCCGGGGAAATGTCCGGGACCTGGGATCTGGGATCCGGGACTGTGATCCGGAGTCTGGGACTTGATTCGAACTCCACTTCGTGCACGGGTTCCATGTCCATCGGCGAACAACTTTCACACCTTGGCGACCGTTATGTCCGGGACACCACTCCCGGGTGTACGGCTGGGCTCCAGTTCTCTGAGACCCGATCTGCGACATGGGCGTACACGTGCGTAACGGCAAGTTAAAATCACGGGAGAGGGCGAAGCTTGAAGGCTGTCTGCAATCTGGGAGACGGCGCCGGATAGCTGACCGATGGGTTCCCGGAAATCTTCCGGGCACCTCATCACATACATATCACCTTGATTGTACCCATCAAGTTAAAATGTATTTATTTATAGAGGTGTCTAAAATGAGAAAAACCACTGTACGAAATATTGTCTGTGATTTCGCAAATGATTTCAAAATGACATGCTATATGCCCGAAAATCACATGCCATTCCGGTCGAAATCGCATGTGATTTCCGCGGTTGTTTTGTCAATTCTGACACCCCCTAATAGAGGGAGTACGCTGCTACCACAGAAAGTAGCGTCCATATTTGGTATATCTTCGGTAATTTTTGGTATACTTTCTGTATGTATCTCTACGTACATAAACTGGGCAGCAGCTTGCCTGAAACCCGCAAAATTCAACCAAATGGCAATTTCGATTCCTCAGCGCCTGCCATTCCCCCGTTCTTTCAGCACCTACAGGAGACTCTCCGTGCATAGAGCTTTATGATGAGACCCTTCACGCCTCAATTGAACTTGTTTCGGCGGAGTTAGAGGTTTTGTGGCCCGAGCACGCCCGGCATTCAGGATTTGAGGGCCATGCTATCCATCCTGAACGTACCGTGAAATGTCAAATAATGTCCGTCTACATTCTGTAATCGTAGCATAGGGGGTATTGACAGCTCCATCCCGATTGTTTTCATTAGACCGCTTTGTTAAATAGTGACGTGCCAGTCGGATACCGGTCAAGAAACACAGAATCCCTTGTGACACGGATCTACGTCATTATATTTGGTAAAACCACGGGGACATATCTACTGCGTAGCTATCAGTCAATTCCCTCGGAATGCCTTAGAACCGATTCTGTGAGTGCGCTTCCGCATCGCGCGAACTCTCTCGGTTTTTCAGTGTGCCAGCCCAGCTCATTTCGCAATTAGCCTACTCCGGATTCAGCAACATGCCTCGCGCCACTTGTAACGGGGTTACATTGAATAGTGTGATGCACACAAGCTAGGTGCCACACATAAGTGGCTTCCACACATATGTTACGTGGGTCACCCCAGATAGGAGTGGGTGGCTCACAGCCACTGGATATGCATTTGACTAGGCTCTACTATGATAGATAGTAAGTCCTATACATACAAACAACAGGCGGCTCTGCCGCGATAAACAACAATACATTCAGTTCACATTTGAAGCCTAAGAGTTCACTAGCCTTGTTTAAGCTACTTCTGTCTCTTGGAGTCCTTAATTAGATATATTAAGGTACTCGTGCAAACTCTCGTATAGAGTTTGCAAGCTATCAATATTACTAGAGACTCTCTGAGTCTGTGTCTTCCTCTGACGCTAAAGCTACAGCAGCCCCGCTGCACTTGGTAGCACTTGTAGTCAATCCGACACCTGAGTCTTACGACTGTCCCTCTGTGAGGATGGAGCAATTTGCCCACTTACCCCCGAACCAACAGGACGGGCTTAATAAGCTGATGTTCTTGATCGGCCCGGAAGGTGTGGCACATCTTGCTTCGAAGGCACCGACGCAGTGAACGCGCGTCTGGAGGCGTTTTCTCAGTATAGAATGCTCTGTTGGAGCACGTCCAGCAGAAGATGACTGCGGCCGCGGCGTCTGTGACGCCTAGGCCTGCATCGGACGATGCTCCACGAGCTAAACCACTCATGGTGAGCGTCAAGACCTTCGAGGGCAAGGAAGGCGAAAGCCTTTTGCACTGGATCAGAGAGGTCGAAATGGCCATGGCGTCCGCCATGCTCAATACCGAGCAGCAGCGCGTGGCGCTTGCGATCTCCAAGCTCGGTGGCCGAGCGCGAGAGTGGGCCCTGACGTGTGGCACGTCTGTGGACACTGCGTTCCCTTCTTGGGATCAGCTGAAGGCCCAGCTTTCGCGAGTGTTCTCGCCGCCTAACCAGGCGTATCGCGTGAGGTCACGCTTCCTGTCTACCCGTCAGGGTAAGAAGGAATTGTTGGACTTCGTCCAGGAGTTGAGAAATCTTCTCGCCGGCATGGCGGCGGATCCTCTTCCTGAAGTGGTCGCGGTGACCGTCTTCATGGAAGGCCTTCGCACTGGCGTGGCCAGGACGGAAGTCTTCCGTGTTCACCCGACCTCTTTTGAGGAAGCCGTGAACGTGGCGTCGAACGCCGAGTTCAACTTCAAGTCGTCGCGACTTGGTTGGACGGCTTCCCAAGCCAGCTCTTCCGGAGCTTCTGATGCGTCCAATGGCGCAGTGCCTATGGACCTCAGCTACGCTGAAGATGAGGAAGCCGAGCTTCAGGCCGCTGAACGGCGTATCGGCATCCGTAGATGCTATGTGTGCGGCAGCACGCAACACCTGCGTCCGGGTTGCCCGCTGCGCAAGCAGCGCCAGGCTCCGTCGAGCCGAACCTCCGCTTCTGAGCAGAAGCCTGGCTCGTGGCGGGGAAACGCCAAGTCCCAGTAAGCGCGGGGCGCCCTGCTGGGGAAGAAGAACTGAGTTCTGTTGAGCCTCAGGGAGGAGGTCGGCAGGGTTTAGCCCCAAAGAGCACCGTGCTCTCTAACAACACGGAACGTGTATGCAAGCCGGGCTTGCTGGTCGTGGAGGCGACCGTGAAGGGCTTTGAGAAGCCATGGAAGATCCTTATCGACTCCGGAGCGTCGGGCAACTATGCTCGGCGCTCCACGATGGAAGGAAGTCAGCAGTACGCTGAGGCGCTGAAGGCGCGTTCGAGTGACATCATCACCGTCCGTCTTGCGACGGGGACCCGTGTCACTGTGCCCAAGGTTCCTGTGAACCTGGGCGTGAAGTTACTGGACTTCGATAGCGTTGAACGCTGTTTGGTCATCGACCTGGATTCGAGGTACGATCTCATCCTCGGCATGGCATGGCTGGAGTGCCATGAACCATGGATCGACTGGCGATCGAAGACCTTAGGCGCTACGCGCTTGCCTCCTAGGGGAGCATTGGCGAGTCATGAACCCACCTCTGCTAGGAAGCAAAAGCGCTATTGGCGCGGGCACTGGACCGAGTCAGTCAATGTGCTGGACATTGGAGTGTCCGAGTTAATGGACACTGGCGTCGAAGACGCGAGTCCCGAGCACTGCTCGTGGGCTGGACGTGGAGTGGCACGTAACCCACTGAGTGAGACTCCGAGTTACTGCGAGTCATCACTGCCTGCCGGTCATGGCGGGGTCGACACTGAGTCGAGGCATCTTGGGCGTGGCCCTAGTGATGCGCGTGGAGCGGCACGTAACCCGCTGAGCGATGCTCGTGGCTTGAGCACAGCATCGCTGCATGCCACTGACGGCGCGGTCGGCTGTGAGCCGAGGCACCAAGGGGAGGACCTTGACGGTGCGGGTGGAGTGGCACCTCAACCACTGGGCAGGAGTGGTGAGCAAGACCACTCCCCGCCATCTCCTCAGGAGCAACAAGAGGTGATGACACCTGAGGACACTTTTAGTGTCAACCTGCTGGCCTCTCCGAGGCGTACCTCTTCCGCGCGGAGGCGACAGCGACCCCTGATGGCGAACGCGAGACGCAAGGCGTCGGTCCTGGTACAGGACGTGTCCGTCGTGGACGATGATAGCGAGCAGCTATACACACTCGTTGATGGAGTGACTGGTGAAGCCGAGGGCAACGTCAGCCTCGAGGCTATTCCGACGGTGGCTGCTCTGCTAGAGCTGGACGAGATGTCCATTCCCGACTTTGGGGATGCCTTAAAGGCTGGCGCGCTCGCCGAAGTGGTCATGATACGACCGGAGGAGGAATTGAACTCCTCGTCGCTTGTGGATGAAGCTGTCCTTGAGGACACGAAGGAGGCACTCAGTGCGCGAAGTGGATCTTCGATCCTGAAGGACCCATCGGATCCGTTCTATCTTTTGGTTAAGGAGTTCCAGGATGTGGTCTCGAATGACCCGCCCACTGGCTTACCTCCGGATCGAGGTGTCCGTCATGAGATTGACTTGGTTCCCGGAACCAAATACTGCGTGACGAGGCAGTGGCCCTTACCGAAGGAGCAGTGCGACGTCATTGACGCGTTCTTCAGTGCCAAGCACGCTGCGGGCATGGTGCGTGAGAGCAAGTCTCCGCACTCGCCGCCAACGTTCTGTGTCAGAAAGCCTAACGGCAAATGGCGCATCGTTCACGCTTTCAATAAGCTCAACGATGCCACCATTCCGGCACAGACGCCGATTCCTAGGAAGGATGTTCTGCAGAACAATATGGTTGGCTGCACGATGTACAGTGCGCTCGACTTGGTCGATGGTTATTACCAGTTGCTCATGCGAGCGAGTGACATTCCGCTGACAGCGGTTAGCACTCCGAGCGGTATGCTCTCGGAGTGGCTAGTCATGCCCCAAGGGCTGTCGAACGCGCCTGCGACGTTCAATCGTCTGGTGACGCAGCTCTTTAGGCCCCTGCGGGCGTTTGCTCAAACGTACTTCGACGACATCTTCGTCCACAGTCGTGCGGAGCACGGTCGGTCTGACGTGGAGAACCACATTGACCACTTGCGAGCAGTGCTCGAGTGCATGCGCACCAACAAGCTGTATGCTAACGCATCAAAATGCATCTTCGGCGCTGAAGAAATTCCTTTCTTAGGATGCTTCGTTGGGAAGCGCGGCCTTCGAGCAGATCCTGCTAAGGTTAAGGCCATCGTTGACTGGCCGGTTCCCAAGAACCAGAAGGACTTACGCAAGTGGCTTGGCCTCGCCAACTACTTGCACAAGTACAACGA
The DNA here is from genome assembly GCA_033557995.1 of Phytophthora crassamura. Taxonomy (NCBI): domain Eukaryota; phylum Oomycota; class Peronosporomycetes; order Peronosporales; family Peronosporaceae; genus Phytophthora; species Phytophthora crassamura. The sequence goes on from JAUCED010000004.1 coordinate 5,543,998, forward strand.
GAACTGCGCTGATGTGGCTCGGCCATTGTCCAATCTCCTTAAGAAGGATGAGGACTGGTGTTGGAACACCGAGCATCAAGATGCTTTCGAAGCAGTCAAGGAGAGTCTCCTTCATGCCCCGATCCTGGCGTTGCCAGACCCTGAACGTCCATTCAGTGTCGTCTGTGACGCATCGGACTTCACCATCGGCAGTGCTCTGCTCCAAGCAGACGCCGAAGGGCGTGAACGCGTGATAGCGTTTGAGTCTCGCCAGCTTAAGGCTGCAGAGAAGAACTATCCAGTTCATGACAAAGAGCTACTTGCGATGAAGTATGCTCTCGTCAAGTTCAGGGTTCACCTGCTGGGCTCTAAGCCGTTTGTGATCTTCACTGATCATGCGTCACTACGCACTGCGACCCAGTCGCCTCACCTCTCGCAAAGGATGGCCCGTTGGCTGTCCTTCTTCGCGGAGTACAACTTCGAGGTGAAGTACAAGCCTGGCAGGCAGAATGGTCTTGCAGACGCGTTGTCACGGCGACCGGACTATGAGCTTGCTCATGTCACGATGGTGACCTCGTCGGTGACGGACTTGATACGCGCTGCGTATGCGCGAGACGACATGTGTGTCGCCTGCTGCGTGCTCTTGGGAGCAAGGAGTTTGAAAACTCGGACAAGACATTGTCGGCGCGCTTGCGCGCGAGCCTGCACCGTTACTCCGTCGCTGACGGTCTGCTGTACTACATCACGAGTGCGGAGGACACTCCTCGAGTCGTGGTTCTTCATGACGAGGATTTGAAGTATCGTATCCTCTACGAGGCGCATGATACACCGCTTGGCGGCCACCTCGGTCGCGAGAAGACCTACAGCTCTGTGAGCCGGACCTATTGGTGGCCCAAGCTGTACAAGTGGACGAGCACGTACGTACGCACGTGTGAGACGTGTCAGAGGGTGAAGCCCTCACCGCATGCGGCCGCGCCGCTGGCAAGCTTGCCTGTACCCTCTGGGTGTTGGGAGTCCATGAGTTTGGACTTCGTGTTTGGCCTTCCAAAGGACTCGGAAGGTAACACGGGCATCGTGGTCTTCGTTGACCGTCTGAGCAAGATGGCTCATCTAGCGGCTGTGCCGGACACCGTGGACGGTGAAGGGACAGCGAAGCTGTTTCTCGATCGGGTCTTCCGCCAACACGGGCTGCCCGCATCGATTTGTCTCTGATCGAGACCCCCGCTTCACTGGGAAGTTTTGGGACGCTGTCTTTAAGGTGCTTGGCACCAAGTTGGACATGTCCACAGCGGACCATCCGCAGACCGACGGTCAGACTGAGTGCGTGAATCGCGTTGTCGAAGACATTCTTCGTAGCATTTGCGCTGAAACGCCGAAGCGTTGGAGCGCTATGCTTCCACTCGTCGAGTTTGCGTTGAACAACGCTGTGCATGCCTCCACGGGCTACACTCCGTTCTACGTGAACGGCCTCACTCACCCGCGCGTCCCGCTGACTGCCACTCCGTGGTCCTCGGCTTGGTGGGGGAGAGATAGCCGATCGGCTTGCTGATGTCAGCCCACTCACTGTTCGTAAACAGGTTGACGAGTTCCTGTCAAAGCGTCTAAGTGTCCTTCGACACGTACGTGACGCAATGGCTGATAGCCAAGACAAACAGAAAGAACATGCGGATGCTAAAGACAGAGGCAATGTTGAGAGTTATGAGGTCGGGGACCTAGTGTTGCTTAACGCTAAAAACCTACCTACACATGCAGTGTCTGCGGTCTTCAAGACCAAGTTGCGCCCGCGCTTCGTGGGACCGTTCACGGTCGTGGCCAAGAAGAGCCTGGCGTTCACGCTCAATCTTCCGAAGAAGATGCGTACGCACCCCGTGTTCTACGTTGGCTTGCTCAAGCCGTACCGGGACCCGGCCCATGTGGGTTCTCAGGAGCTGGCGCCAACGTGGCGGAGCCACAGCGCCCTGCCGAAGTCGCAGCATCAGGTCGACCTGACCTTCCAGCCGCGCGAAACCTTGCTCAAGGCGCGCCAGGCGTTGAGTCGCCGACTAAGCAGCCTCACACCACTGGAGACGTTCCCGGAGATCGCGGATCTCATTCACGGTGGTGTCAGACTCCCTCTCGGCTTGATCAAGCCTCCGCCCATGGCGCTCCAGGATCTGACGCACGTCGCTCAGCGATCTCTCCAAGCTCTCCAGCTCCTCAGGCCGGACAGGCTCCTCACCGTGCGAGGACACGGGCGCCGCCGGCGCTGCTCGACGAGCAGGGGAACCGCCACTTTCATGTGGAGCGTATTCTAAAGCGTCGTCGACGCGACGCTCATAACCAATATTTGGTAAAGTGGCGTAGGTACCCGCACTCAGAAAACTCGTGGGAGTTTGAGGTACCCCTCCGGCAAGACTGCCCTGACGTCGTGGACGCTTTTGATCGCCGCGATCGAAGGCGCTCTGCGAGCCCGAGACCGCGAAGTCGGTCGCCTCACGCTTCCCGCCGCTAGGCAGGGGAGCTGAGGGATCATACGCTGAGCTCAAGCGTTGATCCCGGGCTGCTGCAGCCGTCGACTCACCTTGGTGAGTTCCTGCAGCGCTCTTAAGAGCAGATGAGCCGAGTCCGAGGGACTGTAGCGACCTGGAGGCGGCTGCCTGACGCTTCGTCTTCAGCTTCGCGAAATCGAAGCGAAGCCGGCGCTCTAAGCGCACATCAGCTTCGTCGAAGCTAGACTGGAGAGCCTCCAGCGAAGAGAGACGGCGGGTTCGATGAACCCAGCTCGTGAATTGAGCGTCGTCCTCGTGGAGGAGCTCTCCCGGACCGAGCACCACCGGAATAGTCCGCATCGCGGGGACTGAAGCCCCACGGGCTTGATCGGACAGGCGAGTCCCATACTCCTGTGGAGTGGTCTGCTGCGGCGTCAGAAGCCTCTCTCGGAGAGCAGTACGAGTAGCGACCTGGTCGCTGGTACTGGCCGCCGGCCCGATTCGCCAATTCTGCAATGGCCCCGAGCCAAACTGATTCAAGCGCTCCACCGGGTTGAGCGGCACGAAGCCATACTCTCGTCGAGAGCTCACTAGCGGTCGCGCCTCAGGTCGTTGCGAACGAACGGCAGTTTGCCCCTCGAGCTGACGCTCTTGAGCCTCGTCGAGGTCGTTGGAGATCTCGTTTGTCTCCAAACCAGACGAAGCACGAAGTGCTGTGGTCTCGCGATCCACGAAAGGGTTGGGAACCCGGCGTTGCTGCTCCGGCGAGCGTGGACGCGCAGGTGGCGGGGAGTCCTCTCGCTGAGGCATCGGCGTGTCGGAGCTGTAGTCCAGCTCCTCGTCCTCCTCCCCCTCCTCGAGGCCCTCAAAGAGGTCATCTGCCGCACGGCGGGCCATGTTCGCGCTGCTGGGGCTCTCGGAGCTAAGAGCACAACGGCGCTGCTGCAGGGCGTGATACTCTCTCACCGAGAGCGTTGACGCGGGGCGCGGTGAGACCTTACGGTCGGACGTTGTGGTACTAGGTGCCGGGGACGCGGGCGCGCTCTTGTTGTCGATTGACCAAGACGCCTGCGGACTCCGAGCTATGTGCTCGTTGAACTTGGAAAGTTCTGGAGCGGGCTCTCGCGAGGGCAAGCGACTTGGCCGTTGCCGTAGAGACTTCTCAATCGAGACGATGATGAGTGCGGACACGTGGTGTCCACAGTCTGGTGGGGGAGGGTGTAAAGGGGTTACATTGAATAGTGTGATGCACACAAGCTAGGTGCCACACATAAGTGGCTTCCACACATATGTTACGTGGGTCACCCCAGATAGGAGTGGGTGGCTCACAGCCACTGGATATGCATTTGACTAGGCTCTACTATGATAGATAGTGAGTCCTATACATACAAACAACAGGCGGCTCTGCCGCGATAAACAACAATACATTCAGTTCACATTTGAAGCCTAAGAGTTCACTAGCCTTGTTTAAGCTACTTCTGTCTCTCGGAGTCCTTAATTAGATATATTAAGGTACTCGTGCAAACTCTCGTATAGAGTTTGCAAGCTATCAATATTACTAGAGACTCTCTGAGTCTGTGTCTTCCTCTGACGCTAAAGCTACAGCAGCCCCGCTGCACCACTACTTCGACCTCTTCGCCCGCTTCAAGCTCTTCACCGGCTCCATCACCCTCCGCTTCCACTCGCTCTGCAACTCGTCATGCACCAAGGCGCCACTCCGCGCAACACCGTAGCTCGGGAACGTCGCCAAACTCCTCGCGTGGTACGCGCCACGCGTTTGACGGCCGTGATGCTTGCCGCGCGTACCTCCAGCTGCAGGAGCGCGAGGTCGATTGCGCCAGCAGCGCGCTCGTCACCACCGCGATCATTTGTCGTCCAGCGATGAGGAGGAGGACTCGCTGCACCCGGTGCTCGACACCTGCCGGGGGAGTATTGGCACAGAAGGGGTGCTACACATGACAAAATTTACGACCACCGAGATCGTGCGCATCTACGGTTTCGTGGTGGACTGCATGGCTACAAGGTGGAACGTCGGCCGCGGCAAGAAGTGCAGGCACACGGCCGTAGACGTGTTCTTCATGACGCTTAGCGTCTTGAAGAACGGTGGTGATTGGACCGTTCTTGCCAACTCGTTCGAGATTAATGCACCCACGATCGAGAAGATGATCGTGCACTTGTTGTACCTGCTCTCGCCGCATCTGTACAGCTTGTACGTGGAGCAGGCCGCCCGATCCGACACGATGAAGACGGTGGTGTTGTCCGGCCACGCGTTTGGCCACTACCCGGCTGCCCGCTACGCTGTCGATGTCACATTCCAGCAGGGCAACATGCCCAGCGGCACGTAGGCAGAACGGGCTGGGTATTATAGCGCCAAGCACAAGCTGCACGGTTATAAAACCGAGGTCTCTGTCATTCCTACGGGTTTGGCAATCAACTGCTCTCATTATCGATGTGGGTCTGTCGCGGACATCACGATCTTCCGCGACAACAAGGCGTTCCACAAGGGCGCAGCAACGAAAATGACGCAGGATGAAGGGATGGCGGACGACGGTCCGCTGCTCGAGCGCTTTCCTGGATCGTGGATCATTTTGGCGGATAATGGCTACCAGGGGCTCGTGACACGAAGTGGTTTCGGATTTTATCCCGCCGCCCAACAACTGCTCCTGAGACATGCGTCATTGAAGGGGGTAAGGCCAGTCCATGGTACAATCAGGTCGTGCAAGCGACGATCGACTTGGTTGGGACAGTTGGAGCCCGCAATTAGCTATGGATCGGGTTGGGCATCCTGGATGTAAATCATCCCAGGCCTAGAAGTCTGAATGGTCCCAACGACCGATAAGACAGGTGAAGCTCAAGTAGCGTCAAGTGCAGCCAAGACTGCCACCTGTCCTGACGTAGTGATCATGTTGCTCAAGTTGCCAAAGTTCCCAAAGTCGAAGTTGCCAGGACCACCTTGGTTAACCACTCTCGATGGAGATGGCCACCACCCTGCTTGGTGGGTACATGCCAACCTGAACGGGACGGCACCCCATACAAGTTCAAGTGATTAACGTCCGTCCAAGCCGACCGACCGAAATATACGTCAAGATCGCACAAATCAGGTGAAACGCCCCAAGGTATCCAGTCAGTGCACCACTGACTTTACCCACCGCACGGCTCGACGAAGATAATGACGCCATTCCAAATATAGTGAAATCAAGCCAAACAGATTGCATGTAGACTGCCAATCGGGATAGCCGCTGGCAGGTAATATTTCAACAGAATCTATTTCCCCCCGAAGACCGCAAGCAGGCAAGTGCGCTTTACCGACGTGCATACCTGGAGTCCCCCTGCGCCAGACGCTCAAGAAGGACAAAGGATCTCCTTCGATCTACGGAGGCGCCCGAGATGGAGTACCTCTGAAATATTCAAGTCCAGTTGAGAGTGACGATCGGGCCGTGGAGGTAACCGCAGTGACTCATTAACCCATTCCATATCCTAGTTGTGACGAGCTCTGAACCATTGTGCTAGGACATCGCTGCATTTCATATTAACGAATACCTTCTTGGTTGTGCGATAGCTAATCCACGAAGTTTGATTGAAAGGCTATTTGTGGTAGGACTGTATACCTGATTGTATCTCCCTCAACGGGAGTGGTGCGCGAGAGAGGCATCCTAGATTGACCAGTATCTTGGGTGTGCTTAGTTGACTGGAATATAGACCCACCGTCCAAGGGTCTCAAAACATAAGTGACGGCTGTATATCTTTATATCACATCGGGGTTGATTGTATTTCTGTTTGTTTATTGGTTTCCGAGTTGTGTGTGCTTCAACCAGAGTGGTTCGTACGCACCTCACTCACGACCTACATTACCAAGTTTTCCCTCCCAAGCTTCCCCATTCCGGTGCAGCTCCCTGGTTCGAAGGTAAACGACCCAATAGGGAGTGAACACAAGGAACATACGCCCTCTTCGTTGGAGTATTCCAGCGAAGAAGTTCGAGTGGTACGCCTTCCTCAACGGGTAAGTCAACTTTCTGTTTGAAACTCGCACGCTATACACCCTGGACGATTCAGGCGTTCACCCGCCTCGCCACACTCGCGGACTCGTTTCGTGTCGTCCACCCCAAGCGCCGCCGTCTGACGATGTCTCTCACGGTGGAGAAGGAGGCCACCAACCGCAACATCTCCTCGGACCGGATCCTTGTCGAAAACTACTTTGGCAGGCTATGTACTTTGTGGGCGCTGTGCAGCGATAAGTACCGATGGCAAGAGGCAAAGAACGAAATGTACTTTCGTGCGTGTGTAGCACTAACGAACGTGCAAGCACGCGCTGATCCGCTCCGTGCCGACGACGGGGCGCACTACCAAACTACCTGTGCCGACTGAATCACATTGGAACAACACGTCTACAAAACAAACGTGAAGCCAATCGGCGCGCTCGCGAGCGGCGTTTGCATCGCATGGCCACGGAAGTGCCGCCTGCCAAGGACGAGGACACCAGTGGCAGCGAAGAATCGATGACGCAGTACAGTACCGCGTACTAGGCTTAGCAATTAGTATGCTGCGTCGAGCCAAACGCGCCCAGCCTGCTCTCATTCAGATATGAAGTTTCTTAGTAACCACAGTTCGTTCTTTCTACTGGTATTCGGCAATACAATATATTCTATATTGCCCCATCTCGCAAAGTATTTGACTGGATAAGTGGCACTACGGTTATTCCCTTTGCTTTTGATCCCTAAGCGCATCTCCAACGCGGGTCTCAATTTGCTGTTGAAACAGCAATTTGCGAAAAATTACGGCCTGCCTCCTTGCAACACAGGCCCTATGTTGAAGTCAACCCCAAATAAATTCCCGCTGCCGACCTCAAATCTCAGCAAATTGAGGTCGCCGTTTGCTGTTCAGACCGCATCCATCTGTCCGAGCTATTGTGTCTCGTAATCATACATGCCCACTTTGAGAAGGTCACTTTAGACCGGACAGCAGTTGAGATTCACCACAACAAAAGCTGTGTGAGGTTTGAGGTCTGAGTGCTTGCGCTGGAAAAGCGAGGGACCAAACAACCGCAATTTCCAATATATTTTGCGGTTTACTGCACAAATGAGACCTCCGCGTTGGAGATGCTCTAAGGGAACAGCAGCGTCAGAGACCGACATCTGGTATAGAAGTCTATTAGGGGGGGGGTCAGAATTAGCTTTTTCGTGGTGATTTTCCGGCTGAAGTGCCCAACATATTTTTTATCACCAGTGGTCATAACATTTCGCGAAATGGTTCGGCACTAGAGGTGTACCATTTCGAAATGACCAACCATTTCTGAAATGGTTGACCATTGCGCCAATGATGGTTGACCATCACTCTTTTTTATCTTGGTTTTTGTATGATTTTCAACCCATTAAGTTGCAGGCCCGTCCGACACTGCTGCAAGCAGATCGGTCGGTGCTGGCGTGCTTTTGGACTGAGGAGCGACAAGTAGAGCTTCTTGGAGCATGGTAAGGATGTAGCGGTTGCTATTCCGCGCATGCAGCTCGACGGATTGATGCTGTAAGGTACTGAGCTGCCCCGCCAGCACGAGCAGCGTGGCGCAAGGCAAGGTTGGCCGCCACGCTGTACTATAGCGGCGTGAGCCAGATCAAAGCGCTAACGTGTTGTTCTGGTAGCCTTCAACGTCGCGCAGTTCTTGCTAGGGATTCTACCCGGCTGCAGCTTGCTGCGTGGGCTCAGGCAGCAAGCTGCAGCCATCTATCTACACATGCATCTGTGATGAGGTGCCCGGAAGATTTCCGGGAACCCATCGGTCAGCTATCCGGCGCCGTCTCCCAGATTGCAGATAGCCTTCAAGCTTCGCCCTCTCCCGTGATTTTAACTTGCCGTTACGCATGTGTACGCCCATGTCGCAGATCGGGTCTCAGAGAACTGGAGCCCAGCCGTACACCCGGGAGTGGTGTCCCGGACATAACGGTCGCCAAGGTGTGAAAGTTGTTCGCCGATGGACATGGAACCCGTGCACGAAGTGGAGTTCGAATCAAGTCCCAGACTCCGGATCACAGTCCCGGATCCCAGATCCCAGGTCCCGGACATTTCCCCGGATTAACTCTGGGAAGAGTCGCCTTGAAGGGTGCAACTCAGGTGATGTGCTCCCACTGAGGTTCAAGTGCCTCCCAAGATTCAGCCAATGAAGAGCTTGGATTCGTCAGTGACGCGCCCGAGCTGGAACTCGCGTCTGGTCGCAGCGGGTTGCTTTCCCTTTTCAACCAATCATCATCCGACTTTTTATCAAGAGCACGCTCGAAGATCGCCCAAACCAGCCACTTCGCGACCGATCTTCGCCCAAGTTCAAGGTGTAGCCATAGCCAGTAGACGTGCCCTTGCTAGAAGGTCTTTACGTATTTGTATGTGTAAGATTTCAATCAGAGTTCGATTTGCCCTAAAGGACGCAAGCGAGCGCCGCCCCATCGCATTTGAGTGCAAGCCACGCAGTGACCAAGCTTCCCGGCAGTGTAGACAAGTTCTCCGAATAAATTCAGCTCCAATTAACCAAGTCTTCCGTGTTTCGACGTGCTGAATTTCGTTATTCCATATCCCCACCTCTGGTCTTCGGCTTTGCCTGGCGACGCAGTGCTGCTTCATATCATCGGGACGAAAGCGATCGTCCCTGAGGTTTCGGCAGAACACCTTCCCGGGTTATACGGTTCCCGGGAGTTGTTAGTTACGCGAAGTCCCGGATAATTATCCCGGACTCATATCGCTCGCCTGGAAAAGGCGTGGTGCGCGGAGTCCCAGCGTGTGGCGAGTGCGCTGGATTACGACAGGCCTATCCCAGGTCAACAACTCGTAAGACGTCCCAGAGTGTAGTGTGAGTGCTCTGGACCAAGACAAGACTAGAGACCCGAGTCATCAACTCTTGGCCCCTCTTGGATCTGAGGAGCGCGAGAAGGTCCGTGGACGCGGTTCTCAGCCGGAACCGTAGGAGACAAGAAGAGGCCGGTACGGGGTTCTTAGCCGGAACCCCGTGGACATCTTGAACCAACTGGACAAGTACAAGGCCATGGTGACCGAGCTGAAAGAGACCAACCAGGCGTATTGGCACTTGCTGCAGTCTGGCGCCGTGAGGCCGCATGACTTTTGGGTGGAGCGTCGGGCGCAGTTCCCACACCTGCAGCAACTGGCTGTGGCAGTCTTTGCCTTGCCAGCGTCGAGCATTTCTCCGTCGCCGTCATTTGGTCAGCAGTGCTGTACCATCAACTCGCGCTTCAACCGAAAGTTGACTGCAGCAGTGTGGCCCGCCCACCTGAGGTAGTCCCTGTTTGCTTAGCGATGCACATGTACCGGTATACGGAGGATGCAAATCTCTGTGGCATTCAGCGAAGTTGTGTGCTGGTCAGACATGTTGTGTGCTAGTAATTGTGGGGTTTCGAGGTTTTAACGGTTGTTCTTGCTGTGTGCCAGCTGAACACTGTTGTGTGATTTAAATACGTACTCTTCTGTTTGCGACTACCATAATCGTGTGTGAAACACCGGATCACGGTGGTGTCACACAAGAATATGGTAGTTGCACACATAAGAATACGTATTTAAATCACACAACACGCGATCCTTTGTAAGATAATTTTTGTCTGCCGGGTTTTCCTTGCATACTTCTTCTCCTCACTTTGCGTTTTGCATCCTAGCCTACGAGCAACCACTCCTCCCCAAGAAACCCGTCCGCTAACAATGGCGATTCCGGAAACCTACCGCGCGTACCAGTACGAGAACTACGGCGCGATTGAGACCGAGCTAAAGCTCCACTCCGGCCTCTCTCAACCGCCACTCGCTACCCAACAAGTCCGCATCAAGGTGCGCAGCGCCGCCTTGAACCCCATCGACTATAAGCTGGTGGAGTTGGAGTTCATGGGCCACATGATGTTTGGCAAAGCTCCGTCCAAGGAGGAGCCGTTTGGTATCGGCTTCGATGTTGCCGGTGAGGTGGTCGATGTCGGCAGCGACGTCAAGCGGGTGAAACTTGGTGATGCGGTCTACGCCGTCACGCTTGGTACGCTCAGCGAGTACCTTGTTGTCGGCGAAGAGTTCGTGGCGCTAAAACCCAAGAATCTGTACTTCGACGAGGCGGCTGCGGTGACTTCAGTGGCGCTTACGGCGTACTCCGGGATGACCAACTTCTCGAAACTTCAAAAGGGTGAGACCGTCCTCATTCTGGGTGGCAGCACCGCGGTCGGCATGTTCGCCATCCAGTTCGCAAAAGATATCGGAGCCCGAGTTGTTGCCACCACGAGCACGCGGAACGTTGAGCTTGTCAAGTCTCTCGGAGCCGACCAAGTCGTGGACTACACGAAGGAGAAATGGGCGAGCGTTCTGGCGCCTCACTCCGTGGACGTCGTGTACGACTGCGGCGTAGAGCCCATGGCGTGGAACGATGGCGCGCAGCTTGTGCTCAAGCAGAACACGGGCCGGTTTCTCACGCTCTTGCCGATGATGGAGCCAGCGAAGGAGTCCGAGTTCGGCGCGCAGCTCATTGGCTTCGTCAAGACTGAGGACATGTCGGCGAAGACGCTCGGAGTCATCACCGAGTACATTGAGAGTGGCAAGGCCAAGCCCGTGATCGACTCGGTCTACCCGTTCGAGAAGGCGCTGGATGCCTACGCCAAGCCGAAAACAGGTCATGCGCAGGGCAAGATCGTGGTCCAGGTGCAGCAGTAGACGCCAACAGATAGAGAACAGCGGTGTAGTGCTTTCCAGGATGGCTACATCGTGTCTCTTCAAGATCACAAGACAACAAAACGAACGAGCTAGTGTACTTTTCACAAGGCACGACCCCTAAAAACACAAATCAATCGTGTGTGTTTCACTAGTCCTTCCCAACCACAGCGGGCTTTTCCCCTCATTCGGAAGAAAACCCAGCAATGGCGTCTTCGCAGCCACCCAGCAGGCCCGCTCTTCGCTCTTGCGGAGGAGCCTACTCTGCCTGCTGCACCACCCGCCAAGAAACACCGCGGCTTTGGTCGCCGCCGAGACCCCGTGTGGGAGCTTACCACCGTGTTCGCGGACAAGCGCGTGGTGTGCAACCGCTGCGGGGCGCTTGCCCACCGCTACGGCGTGGCCAAGGTGGAGCGTGTGCGCGGCCATTTCGAGCGCAAGTGTCCCGGACAGCGCGTGGTTAATACGTCAGATGGGCAGACGACGGTCGGTGCAGCTTCACAGCCGATCCAGACGGAGGCGGTTCAGGTGCTGCCGGTGGGGGGCTCGTCGACCTCCTCCTCGTCCTTCACCTCGACCCCGAGACAGCGACGCCCAGCTACGGCAGCAAGAGCGGCGCCTTCAAACGCAAGCTGGCCCACTGGCTGTACGCGACGGGACAGCCGCTGGAGCTTGAGCAGAGTGAGCTGCTGCTGGACGCACTGCGTGCACTTCGAGGCGACGCGGCGCTACCTTCGCTGCATGAGCTGCAGTTCGAGCTGCTGGATCTCGAGGCCGCGGTCTCCAAGAGCAAAGTGGGCAAGGCGCTGAGCGGCAAGAAGTGCTGTCTGACGGTGGAGATGTGGACGGACGCCTGGGGCTGACGTTCGGGGCCCTGGACGACGGGATGGCCTATTTCCTGGAGTCCAAGACGGTCGCCATTCAACTGGAGAGCGGCGGTGAGTTGACATCTGACGAGATGGAGGCCGTTCTGAATGGGGAGAAGAAGGCCGAGTTCTGCGTGTTGTGACGACGGCGACGCTGTCCCAGCTCACGCGAGTAGTAATAGCCATTACACCGGCAGTTTTTTCTTAGCTTTATTTAACAAGGAGAATAGGGCTAACCGTTTCTAATGCAATGCTACGACTTTGACGACACAACCTCTCGACCACCTTAGAACGAGAGAAAGCGCCACCACTTCAGAAGTAGTTTTAAATGCTCTCGTCTCCTTAGAAGCGACAGCCGGTGGTTTCAACGAGGACAACCTCTCGACAACCAACAACATTCAAACTATACGGTACATTGAAATGCAATAGAAAAATATGCAGGCCTATTTTTACCCGCAAGGAATAGTTCAGAGCAGCGCGTTTCACCATTGGTTCAAAGTCTGTGACACGCCTTCATTTCCGCTTAAATACGTCCAGAAATTCCCTCCTTCTTCCTCATTCCAGAATCTGCCGGCTCGAGGAAAGATGGTGACCCTGTTCTGTGCCGTCGTCGGTGTTGTCGGAAGTACGTTCCCTGTGGATATCGACGCGAGTCTGTCCGTCGGCCACTTGAAGGACGCGATCAAGGCGAAGAAGCCTGACACGATCAAGGGAGAAGCCGACCAGCTGCAGCTCTTCCTGGCGAAGACGGCGGCCGGCGCGTGGCTGAAGTCGAAGGATCTGCTCCGGATGCGGAAGGGGGAGATCTCCGATGAAGTTGAGAGTCTCTACATGAAGGAGGAATTGGACGATCCGACGGACAAGATCTGCGCGAAGTTTCCCAGCACAATCCCCGACGGAACGATTCACGTGCTGGTGGTGGTTCCGGATGGTGCAGTTGGTTCAGTGAGCGAGACTTCCAAGTTGGACCAACTCAGCGAAAAGGTCGACGACATGAACGACAAACTGGACAAAACTGTGCTTGGAAAGCGCAAGGTTTGCCACTCGAGCGCGAGTTCGAGTCTTTTGGACGATTTGCATGTTCGGTTGCGAGCTTCCCGTGCGGTTCCATTCGAGACTGAGAAGCATGTTGAACCGTTCACGTGGGGATGCATAGTCGATGAGCGTGGTCAGAAAATCAAGCTCACCGAGGAACAGCAACGTGAACGATATCGCGAGTACGTTAAAGTCAACATTGGTGATGTGCTCGCGAAGAACAAGCTTTGCGTGTACGGTGTGGAGAAAGGGGAAGGTGATCAAGACATTCTTTCGGCTGACGTACCAGGGCACGACATTAAACTTGCTGGTCGCACGGACATGATCATACTGAGTGATCAGGTCTTGGAGAACCGGCTCGAATTGGAAATGCTGCCTGGCGTGAGATTGATTATCGAGGTGAAGCAAAAGGTGGAGCGACGCTCCGTCTCTCAGGCTGTGTCAGAACTGATAGCGCTGGATATTATGGCTGCTGAACCTGTGATGGCACTCTTGACCGACTTGCAGAAGCATTGGCAGTTTTTTTGGGTCGCCGACCCGACTAACAATCGCGGTACCATCGAATCGGTGACTATTTGTGATCCAAGCAAGGCGTTTGCGGTGATTGAGACTCTACTGGCAAGTGCTGGTGCTGGTGCAGTGGTCAGCCTTCCGTGCTTCCAAGAACCTATCAATAGGCTGAAGATTTCTGGGGTCCTGGCCTCTATTGGAGAGGGTGGCGGTACTAGTATTCGTGAGAGCATCGAACGATACTATGACATCGCCAGTATATTAGGTCCCGACATCGACATGGCGCGTGCTGTGGCTAGGCAGGTCACTCGATCTATTCCCACGTTGAGTTATTTTAGCTGATTCCCCCTTTGGCATGCTGCAAAAACTAATAAATTGCTTTTTATCATGTTTTTTTTCATCCTGACAAATATAAAGTTAATAGTATATAAAGATGACATACTCACCCTATCAATATCTCGCTAACAAAGAGCGCATCAATGAAGCGCAGAAGCGCTACTTTTACTACCAGCGCACACGTGAAGCTCGTCTATCCTATCAAAAGGGGTACGACGACAAGAATAGGGATCAAATTCGAACACGCAAGCGAAAGCCGAAAAACGAACTTAGTACCGGTGAAACCGAACTTAGTTAATTAATTAATTGTTTTCTTACATAAAAGTCAATCCGTATATAGACAATGACTGATGGACATGAAACGTGATGATGGAGTCGAGACCTAAAAATAATATCCATCATTTCCTCTGCTTTATCAATATCCGATACTACTACAGGGAATTTACTTATCGGGTGGATCCAGCACCTTTCCTCTGATTTCGATTTTGGGCACAGCTCACCAGTTTTCATAATAAAGTTGCACATTGTTAATATTGAACCTTGCTTATATACTTAGTAGTTTATCCTTCAGGATCAATTTTGACTTGGGTTGAGTTCTTGGTGGTTGAATGCGGAATGAGGGGAGAGCGGAGTGCTTGAGCTGAGAGGATCTGAAACCACCCTCAGATCGAAAAGGCGTTGGTTTCGCTCTCAGGTGGTCGAGAGGTTGTCCTCGTTGAAACCACCGGCTGTCCCTTCTAAGGAGACGGGAGCATTTAAAACTACTTCTGAAGTGGTGGCGCTTTCTCTCGTCCTAAGGTGGTCGAGAGGTTGTGTCGCCAAAGTCGTAGCATTGCATTAGAAACGGTTAGCCCTATTCTCCTTGTTAAATAAAGCTAAGAAAAAAAACTGCCGGTGTAATGTGCTGGCTATTACTACTCACGCGGGAGCGGATCCAGAAGAAACACCCGAGGTGTGCCTTCTTCCACGGCTGCGTCTGCAGCGCACTCAGCCTGTTGCTCAAGGACGTCAGCAGTGTGTTGCCGTGGCTCGAGAAGGTGTAAGCCGCCATGGACGAGCTGATGGACGTGTTCCACGGGAACACCAAGCTGCAGGGACTAGTGTCGACCTCGGAAAGCACCTCGGAGACAGAGTTTCCCGGATGGCAGCTCCGTGTGCGCCTCGCTGGATTCTGTACTGAAACACGAGAAGGAACTATGCGCCATCGTAGCGCGCCGAGATTTCGTGGACGCTAGTACGTCGGTCCCAGCAGGACCAACGTAAACGCGTGCAGGATTTCGTGCTGGACGAGTCTTTCGTGCAGGACTTGAACAAGGCGCTGGCCATTCTGCTTCCTCTGCAGGACCATTTGAGGCACTTCCAGGAGGACCGCCCACCGCTCTCGCAGGTGTACCCGTACTTCATGGATCTCCTGACTGTGTACTCGTCGATGGAGTGGGTGAGCAAGAAGGAGAAGGCTCTCATCACTTCGTGCATCCTGGAACGGCTCAACGCCATCTATGGCGACTCGCACGGCGTGGCGTACATGCTGGATTCACTGTACTTGGGCGAATTGTTGGATGAGAGGAAGAAGCAGGAGGTGGAGAACTGTATGGTCCGCTTTTGCAAGCGAGGGCCACACCGTGGACATCTTGAACCACTGGACAAGTACAAGGCCATGGTGACCGAGCTGAAAGAGACCAACCAGGCGTATTGGCACTTGCTGCATTCTGGTGCCGTGACGCCGCATGACTTTTGGGTGGAGCGTCGGGCGCAGTTCCCACATCTGCATCAACTGGCTGTGGCAGTCTTTGCCTTGCCAGCGTCGAGCATTTCTCCGTCGCCGTCATTTGGTCAGCAGTGCTGTACCATCAACTCGCGCTTCAACCGGAAGTTGACTGCAGCAGTGTGGCCCGCCCACCTGAGGTAGTCCCTGTTTGCTTAGCGATGCACATGTACCGGTATACGGAGGATGCAAATCTCTGTGGCATTCAGCGAAGTTGTGTGCTGGTCAGACATGTTGTGTGCTAGTAATTGTGGGGTTTCGAGGTTTTAACGGTTGTTCTTGCTGTGTGCCAGCTGAACACTGTTGTGTGATTTAAATACGTACTCTTCTGTTTGCGACTACCATAATCGTGTGTGAAACACCGGATCACGGTGGTGTCACACAAGAATATGGTAGTTGCACACATAAGAATACGTATTTAAATCACACAACACGCGATCCTTTGTAAGATAATTTTTGTCTGCCGGGTTTTCCTTGCATACTTCTTCTCCTCACTTTGCGTTTTGCATCCTAGCCTACGAGCAACCACTCCTCCCCAAGAAACCCGTCCGCTAACAATGGCGATTCCGGAAACCTACCGCGCGTACCAGTACGAGAACTACGGCGCGATTGAGACCGAGCTAAAGCTCCACTCCGGCCTCTCTCAACCGCCACTCGCTACCCAACAAGTCCGCATCAAGGTGCGCAGCGCCGCCTTGAACCCCATCGACTATAAGCTGGTGGAGTTGGAGTTCATGGGCCACATGATGTTTGGCAAAGCTCCGTCCAAGGAGGAGCCGTTTGGTATCGGCTTCGATGTTGCCGGTGAGGTGGTCGATGTCGGCAGCGACGTCAAGCGGGTGAAACTTGGTGATGCGGTCTACGCCGTCACGCTTGGTACGCTCAGCGAGTACCTTGTTGTCGGCGAAGAGTTCGTGGCGCTAAAACCCAAGAATCTGTACTTCGACGAGGCGGCTGCGGTGACTTCAGTGGCGCTCACGGCGTACTCCGGGATGACCAACTTCTCGAAACTTCAAAAGGGTGAGACCGTCCTCATTCTGGGTGGCAGCACCGCGGTCGGCATGTTCGCCATCCAGTTCGCAAAAGATATCGGAGCCCGAGTTGTTGCCACCACGAGCACGCGGAACGTTGAGCTTGTCAAGTCTCTCGGAGCCGACCAAGTCGTGGACTACACGAAGGAGAAATGGGCGAGCGTTCTGGCGCCTCACTCCGTGGACGTCGTGTACGACTGCGGCGTAGAGCCCATGGCGTGGAACGATGGCGCGCAGCTTGTGCTCAAGCAGAACACGGGCCGGTTTCTCACGCTCTTGCCGATGATGGAGCCAGCGAAGGAGTCCGAGTTCGGCGCGCAGCTCATTGGCTTCGTCAAGACTGAGGACATGTCGGCGAAGACGCTCGGAGTCATCACCGAGTACATTGAGAGTGGCAAGGCCAAGCCCGTGATCGACTCGGTCTACCCGTTCGAGAAGGCGCTGGATGCCTACGCCAAGCTGAAAACAGGTCATGCGCAGGGCAAGATCGTGGTCCAGGTGCAGCAGTAGACGCCAACAGATAGAGAACAGCGGTGTAGTGCTTTCCAGGATGGCTACATCGTGTCTCTTCAAGATCACAAGACAACAAAACGAACGAGCTAGTGTACTTTTCACAAGGCACGACCCCTAAAAACACAAATCAATCGTGTGTGTTTCACTAGTCCTTCCCAACCACAGCGGGCTTTTCCCCTCATTCGGAAGAAAACCCAGCAATGGCGTCTTCGCAGCCACCCAGCAGGCCCGCTCTTCGCTCTTGCGGAGGAGCCTACTCTGCCTGCTGCACCACCCGCCAAGAAACACCGCGGCTTTGGTCGCCGCCGAGACCCCGTGTGGGAGCTTACCATCGTGTTCGCGGACAAGCGCGTGGTGTGCAACCGCTGCGGGGCGCTTGTCCACCGCTACGGCGTGGCCAAGGTGGAGCGTGTGCGCGGCCATTTCGAGCGCAAGTGTCCCGGACAGCGCGTGGTTAATACGTCAGATGGGCAGACGACGGTCGGTGCAGCTTCACAGCCGATCCAGACGGAGGCGGTTCAGGTGCTGCCGGTGGGGGGCTCGTGACCTCCTCCTCTTCCTTCACCTCGACCTTGAGACAGCGACCGCCCAGCTACGGCAGCAAGAGCGGCGCCTTCAAGCGCAAGCTGGCCCACTGGCTGTACGCGACGGGACAGCCGCTGGAGCTTGAGCAGAGTGAGCTGCTGCTGGACGCACTGCGTGCACTTCGAGGCGACGCGGCGCTACCTTCGCTGCATGAGCTGCAGTTCGAGCTGCTGGATCTCGAGGCCGCGGCCTCCAAGAGCAAAGTGGGCAAGGCGCTGAGCGGCAAGAAGTGCTGTCTGACGGTGGAGATGTGGACGGACGCCTGGGGCCGACGTTCGGGGCCCTGAACGACGGGATGGCCTATTTCCTGGAGTCCAAGACGGTCGCCATTCAACTGGAGAGCGGCGGTGAGTTGACATCTGACGAGATGGAGGCCGTTCTGAATGGGGAGAAGAAGGCCGAGTTCTGCGGCGTTGTGACGCCCACGACGGCGACGCTGTCCCAGCTCACGCGGGAGCGGATCCAGAAGAAACACCCAGGTGTGCCTTCTTCCACGGCTGCGTCTGCAGCGCACTCAGCCTGTTGCTCAAGGACGTCAGCAGTGTGTTGCCGTGGCTCGAGAAGGTGTAAGCCGCCATGGACGAGCTGATGGACGTGTTCCACGGGAACACCAAGCTGCAGGGACTAGTGTCGACCTCGGAAAGCACCTCGGAGACAGAGTTTCCCGGATGGCAGCTCCGTGTGCGCCTCGCTGGATTCTGTACTGAAACACGAGAAGGAACTATGCGCCATCGTAGCGCGCCGAGATTTCGTGGACGCTAGTACGCCGGTCCCAGCAGGACCAACGCAAACGCGTGCAGGATTTCGTGCTGGACGAGTCTTTCGTGCAGGACTTGAACAAGGCGCTGGCCATTCTGCTTCCTCTGCAGGACCATTTGAGGCACTTCCAGGAGGACCGCCCACCGCTCTCGCAGGTGTACCCGTACTTCATGGATCTCCTGACTGTGTACTCGTCGATGGAGTGGGTGAGCAAGAAGGAGAAGGCTCTCATCACTTCGTGCATCCTGGAACGGCTCAACGCCATCTATGGCGACTCGCACGGCGTGGCGTACATGCTGGATTCACTGTACTTGGGCGAATCGTTGGATGAGAGGAAGAAGCAGGAGGTGGAGAACTGTATGGTCCGCTTTTGCGAGCGCGAGGGCCACACCGTGGACATCTTGAACCAACTGGACAAGTACAAGGCCATGGTGACCGAGCTGAAAGAGACCAACCAGGCGTATTGGCACTTGCTGCAGTCTGGCGCTGTGACGCCGCATGACTTTTGGGTGGAGCGTCGGGCGCAGTTCCCACACCTGCAGCAACTGGCTGTGGCAGTCTTTGCCTTGCCAGCGTCGAGCATTTCTCCGTCGCCGTCATTTGGTCAGCAGTGCTGTACCATCAACTCGCGCTTCAACCGGAAGTTGACTGCAGTAGTGTGGCCCGCCCACCTGAGGTAGTCTATGTTTGCTTAGCGATGCACATGTACCGGTATACGGAGGATGCAAATCTCTGTGGCATTCAGCGAAGTTGTGTGCTGGGGTCAGACATGTTGTGTGCTAGTAATTGTGGGGTTTCGAGGTTTTAACGGTTGTTCTTGCTGTGTGCCAGCTCAACACTGTTGTGTGATTTAAATACGTACTCTTCTGTTTGCGACTACCATAATCGTGTGTGAAACACCGGATCACGGTGGTGTCACACAAGAATATGGTAGTTGCACACATAAGAATACGTATTTAAATCACACAACACGCGATCCTTTGTGAGATAATTGTCTGCCGGGTTTTCCTTGCATACTTCTTCTCCTCACTTTGCGTTTTGCATCCTAGCCTACGAGCAACCACTCCTCCCCAAGAAACCCGTCCGCTAACAATGGCGATTCCGGAAACCTACCGCGCGTACCAGTACGAGAACTACGGCGCGATTGAGACCGAGCTAAAGCTCCACTCCGGCCTCTCTCAACCGCCACTCGCTACCCAACAAGTCCGCATCAAGGTGCGCAGCGCCGCCTTGAACCCCATCGACTATAAGCTGGTGGAGTTGGAGTTCATGGGCCACATGATGTTTGGCAAAGCTCCGTCCAAGGAGGAGCCGTTTGGTATCGGCTTCGATGTTGCCGGTGAGGTGGTCGATGTCGGCAGCGACGTCAAGCGGGTGAAACTTGGTGATGCGGTCTACGCCGTCACGCTTGGTACGCTCAGCGAGTACCTTGTTGTCGGCGAAGAGTTCGTGGCGCTAAAACCCAAGAATCTGTACTTCGACGAGGCGGCTGCGGTGACTTCAGTGGCGCTCACGGCGTACTCCGGGATG
This sequence comes from Phytophthora crassamura, assembly GCA_033557995.1. NCBI lineage: Eukaryota > Oomycota > Peronosporomycetes > Peronosporales > Peronosporaceae > Phytophthora > Phytophthora crassamura. The sequence goes on from JAUCED010000004.1 coordinate 5,564,042, forward strand.
ACCAACTTCTCGAAACTTCAAAAGGGTGAGACCGTCCTCATTCTGGGTGGCAGCACCGCGGTCGGCATGTTCGCCATCCAGTTCGCAAAAGATATCGGAGCCCGAGTTGTTGCCACCACGAGCACGCGGAACGTTGAGCTTGTCAAGTCTCTCGGAGCCGACCAAGTCGTGGACTACACGAAGGAGAAATGGGCGAGCGTTCTGGCGCCTCACTCCGTGGACGTCGTGTACGACTGCGGCGTAGAGCCCATGGCGTGGAACGATGGCGCGCAGCTTGTGCTCAAGCAGAACACGGGCCGGTTCCTCACGCTCTTGCCGATGATGGAGCCAGCGAAGGAGTCCGAGTTCGGCGCGCAGCTCATTGGCTTCGTCAAGACTGAGGACATGTCGGCGAAGACGCTCGGAGTCATCACCGAGTACATTGAGAGTGGCAAGGCCAAGCCCGTGATCGACTCGGTCTACCCGTTCGAGAAGGCGCTGGATGCCTACGCCAAGCTGAAAACAGGTCATGCGCAGGGCAAGATCGTGGTCCAGGTGCAGCAGTAGACGCCAACAGATAGAGAACAGCGGTGTAGTGCTTTCCAGGATGGCTACATCGTGTCTCTTCAAGATCACAAGACAAAACGAACGAGCTAGTGTACTTTTCACAAAAAACACAAATCAATCGTGTGTGTTTCACTAGTCCTTCCCAACCACAGCGGGCTTTTCCCCTCATTCGGAAGAAAACCCAGCAATGGCGTCGGTGGACAAGCGCCCCGCAGCGGTTGCACACCACGCGCTTGTCCGCGAACACGGTGGTAAGCTCCCACACGGGGTCTCGGCGGCGACCAAAGCCGCGGTGTTTCTTGGCGGGTGGTGCAGCAGGCAGAGTAGGCTCCTCCGCAAGAGCGAAGAGCGGGCCTGCTGGGTGGCTGCGAAGACGCCATTGCTGGGTTTTCTTCCGAATGAGGGGAAAAGCCCGCTGTGGTTGGGAAGGACTAGTGAAACACACACGATTGATTTGTGTTTTTAGGGGTCGTGCCTTGTGAAAAGTACACTAGCTCGTTCGTTTTGTTGTCTTGTGATCTTGAAGAGACACGATGTAGCCATCCTGGAAAGCACTACACCGCTGTTCTCTATCTGTTGGCGTCTACTGCTGCACCTGGACCACGATCTTGCCCTGCGCATGACCTGTTTTCAGCTTGGCGTAGGCATCCAGCGCCTTCTCGAACGGGTAGACCGAGTCGATCACGGGCTTGGCCTTGCCACTCTCAATGTACTCGGTGATGACTCCGAGCGTCTTCGCCGACATGTCCTCAGTCTTGACGAAGCCAATGAGCTGCGCGCCGAACTCGGACTCCTTCGCTGGCTCCATCATCGGCAAGAGCGTGAGGAACCGGCCCGTGTTCTGCTTGAGCACAAGCTGCGCGCCATCGTTCCACGCCATGGGCTCTACGCCGCAGTCGTACACGACGTCCACGGAGTGAGGCGCCAGAACGCTCGCCCATTTCTCCTTCGTGTAGTCCACGACTTGGTCGGCTCCGAGAGACTTGACAAGCTCAACGTTCCGCGTGCTCGTGGTGGCAACAACTCGGGCTCCGATATCTTTTGCGAACTGGATGGCGAACATGCCGACCGCGGTGCTGCCACCCAGAATGAGGACGGTCTCACCCTTTTGAAGTTTCGAGAAGTTGGTCATCCCGGAGTACGCCGTGAGCGCCACTGAAGTCACCGCAGCCGCCTCGTCGAAGTACAGATTCTTGGGTTTTAGCGCCACGAACTCTTCGCCGACAACAAGGTACTCGCTGAGCGTACCAAGCGTGACGGCGTAGACCGCATCACCAAGTTTCACCCGCTTGACGTCGCTGCCGACATCGACCACCTCACCGGCAACATCGAAGCCGATACCAAACGGCTCCTCCTTGGACGGAGCTTTGCCAAACATCATGTGGCCCATGAACTCCAACTCCACCAGCTTATAGTCGATGGGGTTCAAGGCGGCGCTGCGCACCTTGATGCGGACTTGTTGGGTAGCGAGTGGCGGTTGAGAGAGGCCGGAGTGGAGCTTTAGCTCGGTCTCAATCGCGCCGTAGTTCTCGTACTGGTACGCGCGGTAGGTTTCCGGAATCGCCATTGTTAGCGGACGGGTTTCTTGGGGAGGAGTGGTTGCTCGTAGGCTAGGATGCAAAACGCAAAGTGAGGAGAAGAAGTATGCAAGGAAAACCCGGCAGACAATTATCTCACAAAGGATCGCGTGTTGTGTGATTTAAATACGTATTCTTATGTGTGCAACTACCATATTCTTGTGTGACACCACCGTGATCCGGTGTTTCACACACGATTATGGTAGTCGCAAACAGAAGAGTACGTATTTAAATCACACAACAGTGTTGAGCTGGCACACAGCAAGAACAACCGTTAAAACCTCGAAACCCCACAATTACTAGCACACAACATGTCTGACCAGCACACAACTTCGCTGAATGCCACAGAGATTTGCATCCTCCGTATACCGGTACATGTGCATCGCTAAGCAAACATAGACTACCTCAGGTGGGCGGGCCACACTACTGCAGTCAACTTCCGGTTGAAGCGCGAGTTGATGGTACAGCACTGCTGACCAAATGACGGCGACGGAGAAATGCTCGACGCTGGCAAGGCAAAGACTGCCACAGCCAGTTGCTGCAGGTGTGGGAACTGCGCCCGACGCTCCACCCAAAAGTCATGCGGCGTCACAGCGCCAGACTGCAGCAAGTGCCAATACGCCTGGTTGGTCTCTTTCAGCTCGGTCACCATGGCCTTGTACTTGTCCAGTTGGTTCAAGATGTCCACGGTGTGGCCCTCGCGCTCGCAAAAGCGGACCATACAGTTCTCCACCTCCTGCTTCTTCCTCTCATCCAACGATTCGCCCAAGTACAGTGAATCCAGCATGTACGCCACGCCGTGCGAGTCGCCATAGATGGCGTTGAGCCGTTCCAGGATGCACGAAGTGATGAGAGCCTTCTCCTTCTTGCTCACCCACTCCATCGACGAGTACACAGTCAGGAGATCCATGAAGTACGGGTACACCTGCGAGAGCGGTGGGCGGTCCTCCTGGAAGTGCCTCAAATGGTCCTGCAGAGGAAGCAGAATGGCCCGCGCCTTGTTCAAGTCCTGCACGAAAGACTCGTCCAGCACGAAATCCTGCACGCGTTTGCGTTGGTCCTGCTGGGACCGGCGTACTAGCGTCCACGAAATCTCGGCGCGCTACGATGGCGCATAGTTCCTTCTCGTGTTTCAGTACAGAATCCAGCGAGGCGCACACGGAGCTGCCATCCGGGAAACTCTGTCTCCGAGGTGCTTTCCGAGGTCGACACTAGTCCCTGCAGCTTGGTGTTCCCGTGGAACACGTCCATCAGCTCGTCCATGGCGGCTTACACCTTCTCGAGCCACGGCAACACACTGCTGACGTCCTTGAGCAACAGGCTGAGTGCGCTGCAGACGCAGCCGTGGAAGAAGGCACACCTGGGTGTTTCTTCTGGATCCGCTCCCGCGTGAGCTGGGACAGCGTCGCCGTCGTGGGCGTCACAACGCCGCAGAACTCGGCCTTCTTCTCCCCATTCAGAACGGCCTCCATCTCGTCAGATGTCAACTCACCGCCGCTCGCCAGTTGAATGGCGACCGTCTTGGACTCCAGGAAATAGGCCATCCCGTCGTTCAGGGCCCCGAACGTCGGCCCCAGGCGTCCGTCCACATCTCCACCGTCAGACAGCACTTCTTGCCGCTCAGCGCCTTGCCCACTTTGCTCTTGGAGGCCGCGGCCTCGAGATCCAGCAGCTCGAACTGCAGCTCATGCAGCGAAGGTAGCGCCGCGTCGCCTCGAAGTGCACGCAGTGCGTCCAGCAGCAGCTCACTCTGCTCAAGCTCCAGCGGCTGTCCCGTCGCGTACAGCCAGTGGGCCAGCTTGCGCTTGAAGGCGCCGCTCTTGCTGCCGTAGCTGGGCGGTCGCTGTCTCGGGGTCGAGATGAAGGACGAGGAGGAGGTCACGAGCCCCCCACCGGCAGCACCTGAACCGCCTCCGTCTGGATCGGCTGTGAAGCTGCACCGACCGTCGTCTGCCCATCTGACGTATTAACCACGCGCTGTCCGGGACACTTGCGCTCGAAATGGCCGCGCACACGCTCCACCTTGGCCACGCCGTAGCGGTGCGGCGCAACGGGCGCGAAATTTTTCCATGTTTCCATCGCCTATTTTCTATTGCACGACATTTTGGCTGCTTTTTATTCGGGAATTCTACAGCCCATGTTTTCAACACCATGTTTTATACATGCTTATTTCCAGTTTTTCATGTTTGTAGTTTATAAATTTCTTGCATTTTTAAATTTCGTTTTTCTCTGCCACTCATTCTGCCACGCGTCGCGAGAAGCGGAAGCTGCCGGGACCCTGCACGTACGCGCTGCTCACAAAGCCCCGGAAGCTCCATCTGACCGCCGCCTAGCCTCCCACGTTCCCCCTCGTCGTGAAGAAGAAGGTGCCGTTATCCTTTTAGCTTTAGTGACGGCATTGATCTCCACAGGATCGAGAACTGACGTCGTGGCTTCGTGCTATGCCAACTTCTTGCAGACTGCGAGCTGCGTGAGGCCTCTCCGGTTCCCCGCTGTTCCCGCAGACCTCACCTGTGTACGTATCGTCTGCCCTGGCCCGAGGTGGCGCTTGCGTATGTGCTACTGTGTCGCTAACTGCTGTGCTTGTTTGGCTGTAATATGTCGTGTGCAGACTCGTGAGGAAGCGCAGAGCACGAGTGTGGGCTCGTACAAGACCACAGAGGCTTCAAACGCTCACGGAGATTTGGTGTGCAACTGCAGCAGGTATGCGATGCTACTTCTCTAAGCTTCGTGTTTGCCGTGCAACTATATCTAACGCATGTCTCCCTCTCCTTATATCGGTGTAGCTTTGCAACGCAAACAACTATTCGCGTACGTCATCCTGCCGAATTGCTCATTCTGCTTGAGCAAGTCGAGTATTCTAACATGATTCGGGCATGTTTTGGATATGTATTCGCTATGTTTTTGAATGTGCAGGTATCATGGCGTGTACCAAGAAGACGGCGCAGATTTTGCGCTCTCTCAACCTGTCCGCAAGTAGCAGCAGCAGTAGTAGTGGTGGTGACGAGGCTGCTGGCGTTGACTCGGAAATTCCCGAATCAATGGATGTTGTATTTGACGATACTGGCGTGCTGAATGCTCAAGATACTGTCGTGGACCAACCGCACGCGAAGATGGAGATGCTGCGAGAGATGAAGCGGTCCCTGTAACGACGGATTCCGACGCTAGACCCGCTGAATCAATACAGCATGGCGATGAGAGTTCGAGTGCTGCTGGTAGTGCAAGTGACGGAGCAGATGACAAAGAATCAAACCACGAGCAGCCCTCTGCAGCATCACGTGCATGCCGGAAGCGAGCCATTTCAGACTGTGACGACGAGATGTACTACGTTGCCGCTTTGAAGACGTACCACAAATCGTGGGAAAGCTTCGAAAGTATCTGAAGAGATACCAGCGGGACACGCTGACTGTGATAGCGGTTGCAGAGACGGAAAACGTGCGGCTACGGAACCGCAGGATCGCTCAGATGAAGATGCATGCTGGCAAACCTGCGTCGGAGTTACCACTTGTTCCAGAGGAGCTAGACCCTTATCAGCGCGTGTATATTTGTACCCATGGCTGGAAGAACCGCGTGCGCTCTAAAGGATCACACCCACTGCATCACACCAACGGTATTGGGTGCCCCATGCGGTTCAGAGCGCAGTATGTGCAACAATCCAACGGATAGTGGCAAATCGAGATCAAGAAGGCGTTTTACGGTTACAGCCATCCCGTTTCTGAGGAGATCTACCAGCGCTATCCTACCGTGCGGAAGATCCCTGAAGCCGCTACGATCCTGAGTGACGTAGAGCTGATGGTTGCCAGTGGCAGTAAGGCCAGCTGTATTTACGATTACATTCGAGAGCGTTCTCCCCATTACGTACAACTGAAGGACGTGCACAACTTTATTGCGAAGATCAAGAGCTCCGGTAAGTTGAAACGTGCGAAATCGTAGTGCAGAACGACTGGAATGGCTAAGACAGATTTTGTTTTTATTCTATGTTATTCCATTTAGGTGGGACGTTATCGGAGCGAAGATTTGGTTGCAGAACTGTTGGTGAGCTTTGAGCTTGAGGCTCCTGGTAACGTTGCGGCCGCCGATGAAAACTTGAGTGGTCACAGCGCTGTCGTTACAGTGAGCTCGGAAAGATGTATAAGCGCTTCCCCGAGATTTTGCTGATCGACTGCACCCACAAGACAAACAGGTTCGTCTCTATGTGTCTGCCATGTTGTGGCCATGTTTCTTGTATGTTTCTCTAACCGTGTTTGGCTATATGTGGTGACCATGTCGTGGGCATGTTTCGACAGGTACAACTACCAGCTCTGCACGTTCATGGTGATGGATCAATACGCAACGGCCAGGCTGTTCAGCATTCGGTTATAGAATGAAATGCAGACTGGCACATGGTGAAAGTCGTGGAGCAGTTTGTGGCGATGCGGTGAGCCAAAACCACGGATGAACCTTGTAACTCGAACCTGGGACTGGGGCCAATAGACCAGATCTCAGAACGCTCTAACCCGCGAGGGTCCGAGCGTGGCGTGTTAGTCCTCGCCTTGTTATCCCTTGAACAGTGGGGTCCTTGTGTCTGGGGCTACGCTCTGGGCCTAAGCGCACGACGGCCACACCAACTGCGATCCCAGTTCTTGGTGTCTCCAAGCTTGTCTTCCTGTGCGGAGATAGGCCCTGGCTCAGCAGGTCCCAGTCTGCACGTGTTGATCCGAACTCGACTTGCCCCGAGTTTATCCTTGTACAGCACTCCACACTCCACACACACTCTTGTCCTCTTCTTTCTCGGACCCAGGACACGGGTCGTAACAGCCTCTGCTCTTCTCAGCAACTCCGGCTCAGAGTCGCTCCAGTCACTTCTCTTCCTCTGCGGCTCAGACTGGGAGCCGCGTAACGGATCTTCACTCGTTCCTCAGATCCAGGAGGAGCCCGGAGTAGTTGGCTCGGGTCTGAGCATGCCTTGTTTCCAGAGTTCTCTCGCTGCACGCTGGGACTCCCGCGCACCACGCCTTGTCTCGGCGATCAAATCGTCACACAGATCATTCGGGGAAATCACAGGACCTGCGCCGAAGCTGGGATCACCACACCGGGATCTCAGAAGAGCGCAATGCCTTAGCCTCAGGGCCGAACACCTACGACCCGAAATATGTAGCACGCGCGAAGTCGCTCAGCACAGGACCGACGACACCGCGAGTGGGAAAGATGGAATAGCAGAAGCACACACGAACGAGTCGGAACACTTGGTCTAATGGGGTTGAATTTATTTGGTGATTTTCTTAACCCGTGGGGGTTGGCTTGGTCGTTGCGTCGCTTGCACTCAAATGCGATCGGGCGGCACTCGCTTGCGTCCTTCGGGGCAAATTGAGCTCTGATTTAATCTTACACATGCAAACGGAGACGTGCCAACGCTAGGGCGCACGCTGCGCAGTAAAAAAGCTACACTTGGGTGCGGACGAAGTTAAGCGGCTTAGCCCGCGCTTAAATCTTGAGCGGGATCCCAGTCATTGGTCAAAAGCAGGCAAGCTGCTTGAACTTGACGAGCTTCAACCGCGTCGTAGCTGTCACACAGGCACTTCGGCAAATCCAGGGATATTCATTGGCTGGCTTGTACGCATCATCGAATCTTGCACCACCGGTCGTCGGATCTTGTACCCTCTTCGTCGAACTGGCTGCCACATGTCAGGCAGATTTGGACCACCGCGACTGGTCACCGCGACCCTTCAAGCGAACAGTCGCCCATGGAAAGATCGCACGTGGACTGGGATCTGAGACTTTGGAACTGGGATCCAGGAATTGAGACTGGAATCTGAGAAACGCTATCTCGCCATCTGGATACCGGAGCCGGAAACTGGGATCGGTATGGGAACGGCCATCTGTTGTGCGACACGTGAAGCCAACATCGGCCGGCTCCCATGCGCCGTTCGGTCGCACGGAAAGTCGCTTGAGCTGAATGATGGTGCTGGGCCGGAAATCCGGGGCCAGCATCGTCACAAGTTTCAGTCGGTCAACGGTTGGAAGCAGACCAAGGTGATCATGGTTGATAAAGATCTCAACGAAATTGAAGTGCTGCGCAGTATGTTTCCTGGTGTTAGGATCTTTCTGAGCCACTTTCCCGTGCTGAAGTGGCTCCGAGGTGCAGTTCGAGACGACAAGAAGTACGGCATGTATCCAAGCAAATCTTGCAGCAGATGGACTTCTGTGTCGCGAACATGATCTACTCCAAGTCGAGCAAGACTTCCTGCAGCATGCTGACGAGTTCAAGTCCCTGGCCCGTAAGAAAGACAGAGAGAGACTGTGGACCTACTTCGAGGAGAACTGGGTGAAGTGTAAGGAGATGTGAGTTTCTTTCTACAGAATGGATCTACCACATTTCCGAAACAACACCAACAATCGGCTGAAAAACTTCTTCGGCAAGCTCAAAGCTGATCTCCAGAGTTCCATGACGATGCGACAATGCCTGGAAACCACGATCCGGTATCAGCGCCGCAGAGAAGACGAGTACGTTACGCGCGTGATTATACCAGGAGTCCAGCATCATCTGCATTACGATGAAGAGATGAATCAGCTTCTGGGTATGACGAGCGAGTGGCTGGCGGAAGTGTTCGTGTCGGAGTACAAGTTAGCCATTGATCCTGTCGCCGCTGCCAACTATAGGGTGGAAGACGAAGACGCGCACGTCACCCTGACACGTGATGGACGAGTGCACCGAGTGGATAAGACCACGTGGGATGTGCACGTGTGAGTTCTCCATGACGATGTAGCTACTATGCAGACACGCGATGATGTTTCGTAAGCACACGTGCGGTATGCTCACGATCCCATACTCCTCGATTCCCGCCAGGTGCGCTATGTTTTTACCATGTTTGGACCATGTCGTGGTCATGATTCCTACTAGTCTATATGTGTTGACCATGTTTTCCATGATTTCTCCATGTTTTTTAACCCGAAGATGGCTGCGAATTGGCGCACTTGAGGAAGAACTGCGAGTTCTCGACGTCCCGCTTCGAATTAGCACTAAAAGTGGTGATGTACAGCGCAAGAAACACATGACGGAACGCGAAAAGTTCAAGAGCGCACAGAATGTGTTCAACAGGATCACGGCAGAGCTCACTGATCTTCCGGACTCGACGTTTCACGCAGCACTTGATACCTTGGAAAGCTGGTAGTCCGGATTACGCCAAGGAGACGTGTTCATGCCCGATAATGCGGAGGATGTGGCTAAAACGGACACAGTAGTTGCTGAAAGTCACACAAGTCGTGCTGACGAGGAAGAACCCCCGACTCAAATAACCGAAGCAGCTATGGACAGTGCTGACGAAGAGAAAACGGCGATGTGCATGTCGGGATAGTGGAGGAGAACACGCCTTCAACGTCAAGCCGTAAGCCACACAAGAAGAAGGTGAAGCCGTTCAACCCAAGGAAAAGAAACGGGAGGCAGCGAAAGGATAGAGCGGCAAAGCTGCGAAGATAAGTGAAGCGCGGAAGATTTACAAAGATGGAGTCAAACCGCGCAACGCACTACGTGGAGACGACGTGACGTCCATGGAAGAATTCATCAAGGCGTGTAAGCCGCCTCTATAAGATGTAGCCTCATTTATGGACACACTTGAGGTCTGCCGTGGCAAATGGAAGGTGAACATGTCGTGCGTGGAGAAGCGACTTCCAAAAATTGTGGCCTTGCCTTATCGCTCCCGCAGTCGCTGGTTGTTGAAGCCCTCGCTCACATCGAGCGTAGAATTCCCTTTGGAGACGCAATGGATCTCACGACGTCAGCAGTTGCCCCTGACGAGTGCTGGGTGGTTAAGATTGAAGGAGTAGGAGATGTCACGCAACAGCAACTCATGGCAATGCAGTACCTGTGGAGTTTGGATGACATATGCAGAAAAGGAAACATGTGCTACTCGTGGTTGATGAGCACCATAGATGAGCAGTCTGAATACCAAGCGGCAGGCGCACTGGCAAAGCGATTGTTTGAAGCGTGGCCGTTTGAGCGCTTACCAGGATTCGGTGGAGGCATTCACGTGGATTGGACGCATCTCTACTGTGTTCGAGATGGCGCCTGGTATCACGACAACTTCATTCGAGCTTTCTATGATTGCTGTCGCGGACAAGTACCCGAGCGTCACGACGCTTTTCCTACCGGTGTTGCATACTCCTGCATCGAAGAAAACGAAACACGTTCCGGCGTCGACGGTGAGTCTGGTGTCCGCTGCAACCGAGGACCTGATTTTCATGTCGCTGAACATCATTGAAACGCACTGGACGTGCATTTTGGTGGATCGCCCACGAAAGGCTATCTACTGCTACGATAGCTTCGACAAACGGGCAAACCAGAATTTGCTGTCTGGCTTGGCTGAGGAGATCAAGACATTGAGTTTCTCCGAGTCGTACGAGATACGGGCCGTCCACAGCCCCATTCAGAAAGACGGGACAACTGCGGGTTGTTCATCTGCTTCTTCGTGTGGCGTCTTTTTTGTAAGGAGGCTGGCAGTGACTACTCGACTACAGGGTTGCAGCGCCGTCGGTGGGATGTTCTACGGACCGTCGTTGACTTCAGCGATGTCAGCAAAGCTGAAGACACCGACACTCAGTAAGCAGAGCAGCTAACAGCAGCTAACACATTCAATACATGTTTCCATGATTCATCCATGTTTCCATTCGTCGTCCATGTTTGTCCACGATTTCCATTGTTTGTCCATGATTTCCAAGACTTGATCAGGTGGGTACATTATCTCTGATGGTTCTGAAATATGCCAGACAAGAGGAAATATAGTCCGACAACCGTTCTTCTGAATATGGCAGAAATTTTTTTGGTGCTCAGAATAAATTATTGAATAGTTAATATGCAATATGTTTTAGCATTATTATTTTTTACGGATCCCTGACCTCTGCAGCCCAACCAGCTGCAATAGCAGCCCCAGCACGCCAGGCAGTCGCGAAGAAAGATGACTTGTTGCTTCCAAATGACGACACGATCGGAAAGCTTTGCTACGGGGGCCAGCGATCACAGCAGCAGACCCAAGTGTTCAAGGAGTGCTTGCGCAAGTCGATCAAGTTCATTGACGCCTTGCTTTGCAAGCCTCGAGCGGGTAAAAGTTTGCGCTCGCGATTGCAAGAAAATCCAAGCGCAATGATGTGCCGATGATGTGCCTTGTGCTTATGGAATGTGCCGTAATTGGCACTACGCCGAAGCCCACATCGACAACTGCGCAATCCTCAGTGTGAGATGAAGCTTCGAATCGTTCTTCGGGAAACGTTACACGGTATTGAGGAGAAAAGTCTGATTGTTCAGCGAGAGCGTGTTCAGTTGCAGGAGAAAAAGAAGGCACTGCAGACAAATACGGGTGATGAATCAAGCGAGAAAGAGAGCCACAAGAGAAACGTTGGCGAAGCTGCACGACGCGATAGCTTTGTCGAAGCGTCGTTGCTCCGAGATGAGATTGAGCAGCTTGAACAAGACTTCCGAGAAGAAGAGAAGGGTTTACAAGTGCTCATCGGCAAGAAGAAGGAGCTCGCCGATGCATTATACACTATCGGAATTGATGAAACGGACGACATCATAGATGACTTTCCTGATCTGAAATCCCACTACCAGACAAAAAAGAAAGCAAAACGTCACTGAGTGGGGCCTACACGTACACCGCTCGGCTATGTCGGCAATTTATGCCCAAGTGTAATGTGGTTCGAGAACCTCACGTAATACCTCGAAGATTCCAAGTCGCTTTGCGTACCGCGGTATCGATCTTTCAGACGGGCAGCATCTACACGGAGTTCGGCATGTATAACGACCACCACTACCGCTACGGCTACTTCGTGACGGCATCGGCGATCCTGAAGCACCTGACCCGACCTGGTCTCGCATGCCGGAACTGGAGCGTGTTATTTGGACGATGCTGCGCGACGTGGTGAGCCCGAGCGCCGACGACACGTATTTCCCTCGCTTCCGCTGCTGTTCCTGGTACTTGGGTCATTCATTCATACTCTCACGGCGTGACTTCGATCGACAGGGACGAGGAGTACTCGCCTAGTGGTCTCCATACTGTGGCGCAGTAGTATGCAGTCCATATTACTACGCCTGGACGGTAGTCATCGTTCGTGTCTCTTAAGGCTTCTGCCAGAGCTCCTTATACATTAATGATAGTCGTGCTGGCTTGCGTGCTGCGGCACTTGTTGAGAGCACGTATTATAGTTGCGGTACGCGGTTCGTAAACATGAACACAAGCTCGACTTTCAAGAAGAAGAAATGTTAGGCCTGGCACAAGCACTGCGCTCCACGTCGAAGTAAGAACGAATGCTCGACATTCGACGCACCAAGCGAGAATCGGTGCCACGTTATAAGGGGAAAAAGTGTAGGTTGGTCTGTCCAGTTATTTGTGTCATTTGTGATGGAACACAACTTGTGCGTTGTTAGACAAGCTCTTTTGCTTCTGCGGTCCGGCGATTTGCTGACGTCTACTTGTGCTAGGCCTGTCAACGTTTCGTCCCATCTCGAAACTCAGTGAGTTGGGTTCGAGTGAGTTGGAGTTGGCCCTCAACTCACGCGAGAGACTCCAAATCACGCCAGATGACCCCGTCAAAGCTGTTCACACATTATGTGGCCACACACTGAACCGTCGCAAGATGAGACGAGAATACAGTGACGTGCCAAGACGTCGAGGACAACCCTGCGCTTCCACCGCTGCACCCAGAGTCTGCAGCACCGCCTAGTGGCGCAAGCTTTTCTTCGACTTGTTTGACGAGAAGCGGCTGGGCGCTGCCCGACGTCCCAGCGCGCAGGGTTGAAGGCATTAACACGAGTTTCGCGGTGATGTCGCCCATGCAAGTGCTGAAGCTGGTGGGCACTATCCGTTGTGTTAACGGTCGCGACGTGCTGGCCAAGAGCAAGATGGTTTAACAATATTCGAGGTGCGTAAGAGCAAGATGGTTTAACAATATTCGAGGTGCGTAAGAGTATTCAGTGTGGTTATTGAGTGGAGCTAACAAGTTGTTCTACTTGCTCGTGCTGCAGTTGCTGGGCGCTATCAGTACCCCTAACGGCCTCGTCGTACTGACGGAGTACAAGTTGGTTTCGAATCCAATCTTCGATGTCCGTGCAGAACTTGAGGGCGACACCAGTGTTTTGATATTGCTGACAAGTTGCTGGGTACTCTTTTCAGACACTGAAGCAGACAGCACTTCATCGCTATCACGCGCTCATGCCCACGGAGGGAGGTGATGTACTGAACGTCATCGATAGGATTTACCTTTGTATCTTGATCTCAACAAGCATTGTCGATGGAGAGAGATCAAACCGCTGCTGCAACCTGAACATGCGAGCATACCAAGCACGGATAGAGACATACAATAATATATATTGCTGAATTATTTCTCCTCCGTTCTTTGCTGTGAAATAACTACCCGTTCATCAGCATGGCCCTCTTCTTCACTTCTATTGTCGAGGCTTCATAGGCTGGCAGCGTGTCGATAAGCTCTCCATGGGCTGAGGATGTACCACCCGGTTTTCGAGGCAACGGTGACAGCATGAAGCGTAGCAATACGGGAGGATGGCTTGATGGAGGTGTTAGCTTTCGCTTGTTCTTGTTCTTCTTCTGATGCTGCACCTTGTTCGACTTTTTGTTGGAGAAAAGGCGATGGCTGATGTCACTTGGCGTAGTTTGAGCGGGCGAGCAATGGCGGTTCACCATGACAATGAAGGCTTCTAGAGCCACAAGCGCGGCCAAGCCCAGCAGCGTGCTCGGATTAATTTGTGCACAGTGAGGGTACACCTTGCTATTTGTATTGAGCTTACACACATAATTTGAAACGGAGCTGAGGGGAGGGGGGACCAACGCAATGTATGGACTTCAGTTAGAGTGAATCGAGTACCTATCTAGAAATGGAGGGGGTAAACTCACATAAAAGGACCAACGGAGGCGAGCGTGTGCGAGGCCGCGTAGCCGCAGCAAACCCGCTGCGGGGTGCCCGCGAAGCAGGGCCGCGGCGGTATTTGCGGGGCGGGCCCAGCGCCGAGCTCAACAGCGAGCCGAGCACTGTAATGACCAGATCTTAGAATCTTTTTACCCGCAGGAGCGCAGCGACTACGTTTGCGACGCGGAGCGGAGCAAAGATGACACCCGTCCTCGTCAAAAAGTACATTTCAACGTATTACTTATTGTTTGTATGGTTCGCCCGTCTCAAGATGGGTCTGCCCTTCAGTATTGGGGAAAGATTAGAGAAGTTCAGAGGTTTGCGCCAAACTCCAAGTCAGACCCCGGGAGTTGGGGTTGGAGTGAGTTGGAGTTGAAGGAAGCCGAAACGTTGACATAACTTGTGCACAAGCCGCTTGTTCCGGCGATTTGCTGACGTCTACTTGTGGCACAAGCCGCTTGTGGCGATTGCTGACGTCTACTTGTGGCACAAGTAGACGTCAGCAAATCGCCGGAACCGCAGAAGCAGAAGAGCTTGTCTAAACATGAACGAGGAAATACCATAAACACTGGTAAGAATGGGGGCCAGCACTGCACGTTTGCGACCAGCACTTTACTGAGCCAGGCCGCCGTGAACCTGTCTGCCACATCATGTTGCCTCGTCTGCTGGTGGCGCTTGTCTGTGTCAATTAACAAGACTACCCGGTAGCAGCTACTGGTAGTCATTTAGAAATCCCCCCGCTGCAGCCCACAAGGCGGATCGCACAAGCCCACAGCCGCGCGAGCCCGTGCGCAGCCGGCAGTCCCCAGAGCCCGTGCGCAGCCAGCAGTCCTCAGAGCCCGCGCGCAGATAGCAGTCCACGGAGCCCGCGCGCAGCCAGCACGGAGCACGCACGAAGCCACACGTATGACGCGCGACTGCTATGACAAGGAGATCGGCAACACGCTCACTGAGTCCGTGGAGTTGCCCACGTGCCTGCTCTTCAACAAGTGCGTGCGCATCAAGTTCTCTATCTGCTACCTGTACAACACCAAGAGCGGCGGCGACAAAGTCTATATGCGCGGCAAGAACGACGCCGGCGGGAAGGTCGTGCACTGGGTGGCAGACAGCAACTCCGTCGATCTCTGGCTCCGTATGGAACATATCATGTCCGTGGCACACGCGATCGTCGCCACGGCGCTCGTGGAGGCCGGGAAGCACACGGTGCGGCCGCTCATCACGCACGGCAAGTGCGAAGTGTGTCACAGCAAGACCTCGGGCTTCCTGACGTACGCGTCCACGGAGTCTGTGCTGGAAGTGAAGACAACGCCGATTCTGCTCCGACTGCTTCGCGCGATGCACATGGTGCTCAAGAGTGCAGGACCTCAAACAGAACAGGGTAAGAGAGATAAAGGGTGTGTTTTTATTCTTGCTCGTTGCTATCATCGAATGTCATCTGTGTGACTGGTGTTGATTCCATTTGTAGCGCTTGTTCATTCGCTCTCGGGCGTCCCGCCGGCTGCGTGCTTGCTTGCGCACGCTTGCGCTTGTTGGTTCCTCGGTAGAACAGCGTATCTCTACCAGTGGTGTCGATACTACCTACAGCGCCGAGAGCGAACCGCAGATGAACACAGGACCCGTGCTTCATGTGAAAGCGGCATGGGCAAGACCGAGCTTCAGTGTTTCAGTGTTCACTTCCCACCCATACGGCGGCATGCCCAAGCGCTCCATCCTGGCTGTCGCGGTGTTCAGCTGCGCCATGACAGGGAGATTTTCGCGCGACCGGCGCTCCAGAACGTCGAATACGCGAGTGGCGGAGAGTGCCATGACGAGGATGGAGCTGATGGTGGTTTGCGATGGCGCGTCAACAAGAAGCGATGCAATGCTTTCTCGCTGCTCGAACAGCAGACCATCTCGAGTCAGAGCCCGAGCACGTCTGGCAAGACGATCCGAGGACGTCGTCGCCGTCGCAAATAGCTTCGACCTCACACTCTCGCCAGCACAGAGGACCATGAGTTGGTCCATCATCGCGCCGACCTTCAATCGGCGACGCATGGTGACATCGCGCTTGATGGCAGCATTAAACGTCTTGCACGGGTTGTTGGTGGTGGCGTACCCGCTAGCTGTGTGGAAGCATTGCCACCGCCAAATCCTCTCGTTCAGCCAAACCTTTTCGAAGTACGCCATAAACGCAGCCAGTTGTACCCAATTGCTCCATTCTGCCTTCACCTCTACAAGCTTTTCATTGAACTCGATCCAACTACTCGTGAAGTGCAGCTCGTGCAGGTGGCGCAGTACCATCGCGGCTACGCTGGGCTCCAGGCAGCGCGTCTTCTCGTACACTTTCTTCGCGACATGAAAAAAGCACATGAGGAAACGATACGCGCTATTGCTGCCGAAGGAGTTTTGTAGCGCAGCCCACTGCGCCAAGTCAGCATCGCCCATGGCGTACTGTACCCACAGATCCTTCCCAGTCACCAGCTCGTACACCCGGCGCAAACTCGAGAGAACCTCTGTGTACTGCTCCTGCGTCTCTTGCGAGACAACAAAAACAGCAACAAGGTGGAATTGCCGGGCTCTATCGGACACACCGACCACCACCACAGGGTAGCCAACCTGGGAGAGCTTGTAGGTAGCGTCAATATACAGAATAAAAGACCCCGGGTCGTGGTCAGCATTCCGCAGCAGCTTCTTCGTGGGGATACCGACCACGAATGGGTCTTGATCGGTACCGTTACCGACAATGGGCCTTCCTTCGGCGTCGTTGCGCCACGTAAACGTAAACGCAGACGACTCCTCTTCTTCGCCCGTGTAGCCAGCATCTCGGATTTTCTGGTGGACGGCCTTGAGCAAGTCGCTGCCCCCCCAGCGCGCCGACCACGTAGTTGTGGACGAAGCGCTGTACCGTTGCCAAGGGCGGCGTGGCATCTTCGTCCAGGTTGAAGCGGCGCATGAGTCCATGCCAAACGCGCAGCGGGCGAAGACCTTGTGCGGCCCAGATTCGGGCCACCTTCATTCGTCCTTCATCCGGGAAGTCAGTCGCTGTTGAAGGAAGCGGCGAAAGGTGGACGCGCAGCTCGTCAACGTTCGCCACATTGAGCGTGCTACACGTCCTTACGCGCCCTCGCCAAGGGCAAGCGCCCCAGACACTTGCGCTTTGCATGCACCGCAGCTACAGCGCAGGAGCTGCGTGCGCATCGAGTGGGGCGCCGCAACTGTGCAGATGCAGCACTAGCCCAGGTCGCTCTTGTTAATGGTGAAGCTCTTGAACGTCTCCAGCAGCATACCAGCGTCCGCTTTGGGCAGCGCGATAGCGAGGTTGATCCAGGGAAGGTAGCGAGGCATGGCGTCGGCAGTTAGGTGGTTGGCAGCTTGGTTGGTTGAAAGGGGGAATGGTTGAGCAAAGTGCTCCTCGATCAGATCTCCCGTTTCTATTGGTTAATAGTTGCTAAATAAAGGAAATGGATTGGCCAATATTGGGCCAAGTGCGGAGAGTTCGTTGCCGTGCCGGCAAATGATTGGTGGTATTGATGAGGCTCATTGGGGGCCGGAATAGCATCGTGCTCGACGGATTCTAAAAGTGCTGGTAGTACAGCTTGAGTCTGGTCGCATATTGTTCGGTGTGAAGAGTAGGTCCTCAACATGAACTGAGCTGCTCAGCGATGATGCTTAGTCTGAGCATCATCGCGAATGACCCGAGACGCGGCTGGTACATGTATTACTTCAGCCGCAAACGTCCCAGCCAGTTCTCTTTCTACCCTCTGTTTTTTGCAAAGCTCTGCGCAAGGCTCCCATACACCTTCACGGGCCCCTGCAAGCTTCAGGCTGTAAGGCTCAAGCTTGCCGGGGCCCGTGAAGGTAATAATACATATTATGTATTATTATGTACTCCGTTGTCCCGATGGAATGGACTGGCATAATCTAGCGGACGGCCGAGCTCCCCTCCACTTCATTTTCGCATTTGCTTCCAACTGCGCACCCGTGCCCAGTACTTCACCAACAACAATCCCCCGACCGTCGTTGAAGAGAACCACCCGCTTTTGGATATCATGAAGGTGATCGGGCTGCTGCAGACCGCCGTGCTCGCTCTGACCGCACGCCACGTCATCGCGTCGAGCGCCGATCCCCACGTCGGTGAAGGCTACAACTTCCTTCAGGACACCGTCAGTGGTGCAACGGACAAGTTGGTCGGCACGCTGGCCCCCAACGCTCCGGCCGTCACTACCGCTACTCAACAAGCATCGACCAGCGGCGGGTTCTTCGCGCCGTTCGGCACCGATGGCCCGTCCGAGGAGCTCTTCGAACGCAACGGCAGCCTCGAAAAGATTGTGCCGATCATCAACGTGGCGCCCGAGGCTCTGAACCAGCCCATTCCGACCAACGACTGGTGGGGCAACCTCATCCACGTCACGGACCTCAAGAACGTGTCCAACTACGCGGCGTGGTCCAACCCGTACGCGGTGAAGCTGCCTCGTGAGGCTCCGTTTGGCTTGCAGACATGCTACTCATACACGTACCGTGAAGTCGCGCCCGAGATCAACGGCACCGTCAAGTTCTACAACCACTCGTACCACAACGACCTGACGCTGTCGTCGGAGGAGTTCTTCACGTACGAACCGACGTACGAGATCTACGAATGGGACGAAGGTGGTGCCAAGCTGCGCGCGTGTGACGAAGCAACGGGCAAGTGCATGCACTCGCCGCTCGTGAGTGGCATGGCGTTCGTGTCGGCCAAGTACGACGGCCTTACGCCGCGTATCGACACGGAGCACAACATCACCTCCGTGGACGACTCGGCGCCGGGCAAGTTCGTCATCCACCTCAACAACAGCCAGACGTGGGTGCTGTACGCGAGCGACAAGAGCATTTCGTTCCGCGTGGAGAAGTCGGTGGTGTTCTCTGTGAACGCATCGGGCTCGTCGTTGGTGGCGGATGCTGGCTACTCGGGAACGCTTCGAGTGGCGCTGCTGCCGGAGGACGCGGCGGACGACACGGTGTACGATGAATTCGCGTCGTGTATGGTGCGCGGTGGTACTGTGTCGATGGAGTCTCGCACGGGCTACTCGCTGCACTGGGACGTCGAGGGCCCTAGCTGTGAATCGGTGGGTCTACTACATTTCGCACTACCCCATCAAATGGACTCGATGAGCGGATCGCCAACAAAGACCGACAGTCCGGGCGCCATCGTGCTGCACTCGGCGACGCGCGGACGCATGGTGGGTCAGGTGACGACAACCTCGACGTGGTCGTTCGTGGAGCCCGAGGCGGACTTCGAGGTGGACTTCTACCCTGCTCGCAAGCCGTCGCCCTGGGTGGTTCTGGAGACGGATATGCTGCGTACACTGCAGAAGGACATCACGGGCAACTGGTCGGACTGGGACGCCGGTAGCTGGTACTTCAACGGCAAGTACTTCCAGAAGTACGCGTCGCTTTGTCTGATGGCGGCGGATAGCTCGGTGGTCGGTCCGGACACGCAGTTGTTGTCGTACTGCCTGGAGAAGCTGGAGACGATGATTGAGCCCGTGCTGAACAACTCGCTGTCGCCGCCGCTCATGTACGACACGCTGTACCGCGGTATCATCTCGAGCTCGATCTTCCAGACGGGCAGCATCTACACCGACTTCGGCAACAGCATGTACAACGACCACCATTACCACTACGGTTACTTCGTGACGGCATCGGCGATCCTAAAACACCTGGACCCGACCTGGTCTCGCATGCCCGAGCTGGAGCGTGTCATTTGGACGATGCTGCGCGACGTGGTGAACCCGAGCGCCGATGATACGTACTTCCCTCGCTTCCGTCACTTTTCCTGGTACTTAGGTCATTCGTACTCTCACGGCGTGACTTCGATCGACAACGGCAAGGACGAGGAGAGTACTTCGGAGGACATCAACTTTTACTACGGCATGACGTTGTGGGGAAAAGTGACGGGTAACAAGGCGGTCGAGGACCTCGGGAGTCTGATGCTTCGTCTGGACGCGCACGCTATTCGCACCTACTTCCTCATGACTTCGGACAACACCGTCCACCCGCCCGAGATCGTGCGCAACCACGTGACGGGCGTCTTCTTCGACAACAAGGTGTTCTACAACACGTGGTTCTTGGACGAGAAGTATGCCATCCACGGCATTCAGATGATCCCGGTCTCGCCGGTCAATGAGCTGGCACGTACGTCCAAGTTCGTGGAGGAGGAGTGGAACGACATTCTGTCCAAGGAGCCAATTGTCGTTGAAGTCAACACTACCATTACGTGGTTGTCGTTGCTTCTTGTGAACGCGGCCACCGTCAACCCGATGGAGTCGCTCTACAACCTGAAGAACGCGACCATGGACGACGGTCTCTCGCGGTCGTGGGCGCTCTACAACGCAGCCACTCGTTGCAGAGACGACGTGCAGGTCAACACTACCGAGGTTGCTACTGCTGAACTGACCATCCAGGCGTAAGTCATTGGACGAGAACGGGGTGCGTTGGAACACCCGAATAAGCTTTTCATGCTCAAAACTACTACGTAGTATCAAATTACTTTAGTATGATTTTTTTTTAATAGAAGGTTCCTACTAGGAATCTTTCCTCGTTACTACTACAGTACGACGTAGCAGTTCTGCTTAGACGCGTCGTACATGTAGTACCACTCCGTTTCAAAAAGAAAGCACGATTGCAGCATGACTCCTGTTTCAAAAAGCAATCACAGTTTATATACTTATATACTTGTTTTTGTGTCGGCCTTTTAGTAAGGGGCTTCACGATGCTTATATTGCTCGCAAATGATCAAGTAAGAGCTGTCGGTACACTATTGCGGTCGCCATTCGACATGCAGCAGTGCCAGAGCAAGTGATATCACTTGTCGTGAGCAATGATTGGGCTTGGTGGCGTGCTCAGACGGCCATGGCATGACTGCCTACCGGCCTTCGGGGGCTGGGGGATTATCGAAGTTTGAAGCCTTTTAACAGATAGAAATTTAAATACTTCTTTTTATGATCCATCTGGTGGGGGGGATCCCGTATTTTGGACATCTATTCCAGCTTTAATTTTATTAACAGTTGCAGTACCTTCTTTTGCTTTATTATATTCAATGGATGAAGTAATTGATCCTATTATTACTTTAAAAGTAATAGGTAGTCAATGGTACTGGAGTTACGAATATTCGGATAATTTGGAATTTTCAGATGAACCTTTAATTTTCGATATTATAAAACTTGCCGCTTCGGTAAATTTCTTAAGTCTCGATAAATTTTAGGCGCAAAAAAACTAGACCAATGAGTTATTACGCTTTCTTTAAAGGATGGCTGCTTCCAAGCCTACCTACTGTTTCTGGTCATCAAATCGTATTCAACGCGTAATGAAGCTGAAAATTTCTAGAAACGCTGTGCCTTTTTCATCTAGGACGGCTTTGCCTTAATCAAAGCTGCCACCAACTGCATCATCTTCTGCTGGCGCTGTAAAGTGACCTGGCGCTCTTCCCGCTCACGCAGATCACGCTCCATCTCCCGAGAATCCGAATCGAGCTGCGCTTTCACTGCCAGCTGAATGATCTCGTGGTAGAGCTGCATGAGTGTCGGCCGCGTGTGTCCTTGTCTCGGTGGTGCGTCCATGAAGTTCACGCAGAGACAGCTCAGCGCGAGACGCATTGGCTTCTTCGTCTTCTGTCAACTCGACGCGAACTTGCCTTGGGTCCAAAACAGCGCCTGGAAGATGGTGAAGTAGATCTGCGTGGCATAGTTGAAAATGAACACCACCGGCAGCCACAGCGCGATGATGATGCCGATGTTGTGGAACGAGCGAGTTCTGGTAGTCCAGCGTCATGGCGTAGATGCTCAGCGTGGGCAGCATGAGCGGCCGCGCCAGGATGATTCATATCTTGGGTCCAAAACGCATTGTTTCATATTTGTCTAGCCATCACATACATAATAATGAAAGATTCGTATTTGTCGAACTGTGGTGCGCATTTGTCAGTGTTGTCAGCACTATGGTAAATGTAATAATGCTACACCAAACACTTATCTTAAAGCTGTACCCAGCCCACATTGTTAAAGCCGTACCCAGTCCACATCGTGTCATCCCTCTACATTCATTCGGTCAGAAGCCTACAACCAAGACAATGGCTACTACACAAGCTAGCTAACACGGTTCGAGACAGCATCGCCGGCTGTGATGCACACTGCGCAAGCCTCGCGCGCTCATGAGTTACACAGCGAGCAACCGGCGATACCCGCACCCCGAACATTGCTGTGCGGAGCGCGACAAGAGCCCCCGCATTGCAGCAGTTGTTCACGGGCTGCTCGAAGGTTCATAGCGGGCCTACACCGCTCCGAACCGCTTCTATTCATGGAAAGGGCACGGATGACGTCTTGAGTGTTGTTGCAGCTCGTACATGGCCTCGCAGGTATCCTCACCGGTCAGCGGCGCTATTGGTTGCTGCGTATGGGCTGTAGTGGGAAGCACGCAATAATA
Organism: Phytophthora crassamura; assembly: GCA_033557995.1. Classification (NCBI taxonomy): domain Eukaryota; phylum Oomycota; class Peronosporomycetes; order Peronosporales; family Peronosporaceae; genus Phytophthora; species Phytophthora crassamura. Next base: position 5,586,490 of record JAUCED010000004.1, read on the forward strand.
ACTTGGATTGCTTGGATTACAATTCGTCACACATCGCGTGGTCCACACAATACCTTGGGGATCATCACATGAGTCTGAAATGAGAATTGAGCATGAGAATGATCTGATCTGAATCTGACTACGGTACTACGTCCAAACGGGCACAAGACAAAGTTTTTTCAAACTTCGAAATTATCACGTTTAGCCGCGTGTTATGGCACGGCTATCACCTTGTTTTGGGATATTTTAGAGTGAAGCGCATCGTTTTTTGTCATTCGTGCTTTCTTTTTGAAACGGAGTGGTACGTCGTTATCGTACGTAGCAAGGACTCCATGGCCCACAGTCAAAGTAATCACACCGAAAAGTCTGCACGTCACTGTTTCATAGTCTGTCAAAATCTCGCTGCAAGTTGCCAGCTCCGTGGATCCTCTCTCCTTGGATTATCTCTTACAAGTAATGTAATGGTGCGTGCCGCTGCATCTCCAACTGAATCCGAACGTAAGAGCTGGCTGGAAACCAACTCTGTCGTTGTTGGCTTGTCGAGCTTCGTATCCACACGAAAGCCAATCCCATGAAATTAAGAATTGTTCGGTCCATAGCGCTTGAAGACACTGTCTTCAAGACAAACGGAGTGTCGATGCATGGACCCGGTGACTTCTGCGTAAAAGGTGACCAACAACTTGCCAAGGGTTTCTGGATGTCTTCCAGGGGCTGCCCATACAAAACTACCGTTCGCATGTTGCTGAACAACACTCAAGGCATGGCCACCTGGAGCCAACGCTATTGTAATACATACTGTACTCTACAGTCCTCAGGGAGCCCCAGTCTGGGCTTGTTGTTTCCTCTGGGGCCCCCAGAGGAAACAACAAGCGCAAATCCCCGAGCTTAGCCGAAATCATCGTATCCGGATAGGTTTGAAAAAAGCCTGGCTCAGGAGAGGCTGTGTGTTGTGTTCTTGATCAAACGTCCTTCAAACAAAGGCTTGCCGCTTACTGCATATCCGCTCAGAAAGCAGAGAAAGATGGAGTTTTCGGTGTGGGTTCGAGCCTTGGTGGCATTTGGTGCGGTGGCGAAGACCGCAGTGGCCACGCAAGAAGATCCTGACGTCGGTGAAGGCATCAACTTCCTGGATGGGACAGTGGAGAGCGCAACCGAGAAGTTAGTTGGCACCCTCAGCCCCGACAAGCCAGCAACCACTTCGAAGACCAGGCAAGCCCCATCGAGCGTTGAGTTCTTCGCGCCATTTGGTACCGAGGCGCCCTCAGAGGAGCTCTTTCAGCGCAATGGCAGTCTCGCCAAACTGGCTCCGATCATTAACGTCGCGGAAGAAGCTCTTAGCCAACCGATCCCAACCAACAAGTGGTGGGGAAACCTTATCCACAGCACAGCTACCAACACGTCCGAGAACTACCCAGCATGGGCCCAGCCATACTCTCTGATGCTACCGAAAGTCGCTCCATTCGGCTTACAAGCATGCTACCCATACACGTACCGGGAGATCGCTCCTGAGGTGAACGGAACAGTCAAATGGTACTCTCACGGAATACACAACGACCTCACGCTCTCCGCGCAAGAATTCAACGGGTCCAAACCAACGTACGAGGTGTATTCGTGGAGCGACATCGGTGTCAACCTCCGCACTTGTGCCTCAAACTTCACCAGCTGCATGGACTCATCGCTCGTGAGTGGCATGGCGTTCGTGTCGGCCAAGTACGACGGCCTCACGCCGCGTATCGACACGGAGCACAACATCAGCTTCGTAGATGACTCGGCGCCGGGCAAGTTCATCGTCCACCTTAGCAACAGCCAGACGTGGGTGCTGTACGCCAGCGACAAGAGCATATCGTTCCGCGTGGAGGAGTCGGTGGCGTTCTCTGTGAACGCGTCGGGTTCATCGCTAGTGGCGGATGCTGGTTACTCTGGTACAATTCGAGTAGCTGTCCTTCCTGAAGAGGAGAGCGATACTACGTATGATGAGTACGCAGCGTGTGTGGTGCGCGGTGGTACTGTGTCGATGGAGTCTCGCACGGGCTACTCTTTGCGCTGGGACATCGAAGGCAGCAATTGCGAATCGACAGGGCTCCTTCATTTCGCACTACCCCATCAAGTGGAGTCGATGAGCGGTACTTTAAAGAAGGTTACCAGTCCGGGTGCTATCGTGCTGCATTCGACGACGCGCGGGCTTATGGTAGGCCAAGTTTCCTCAACATGGTCGTTCGTGGAGCCCGAGGCGGACTTCGAGGTGGACTTTTACCCTGCTAGGAAGCCCGCGCCGTGGGTTGTCCACGAGACCGACATGCTACGGACTCTGCAGAATGACATCATGGGCAACTGGTCCTTGAATGCTGATAGTTGGTACTACAACGGCAAGTACTTTCAGAAGTACGCGTCACTCTGTCTGATGGCAGCGGATAGCTCCGTCGTGGGTACCGACACACTGCTGCTGTCATATTGTCTGGAGAAACTGGAGACGATGATCGAGCCTTTGCTCAACAACTCGATGTCGCCACCTCTTGTCTACGAAACGCTATACCGCGGAGTCGTGTCGAGCTTGATCTTCAAAACGGGCTGGTTGTACATGGACTTCGGCAGCGGGATATATAATGATCACCACTACCATTTCGGGTATTTCGTGACGGCGTCGGCGATCCTCAAGCACCTGGACCCGACCTGGTCTCGTATGCCCGAGCTAGAGACCATGGTATGGACGCTGCTGCGCGATGTTGCTAACCCGAGTCTAGACGACCCGTACTTCCCTCGCTTCCGCCACTTTTCCTGGTATCACGGCCACTCGTATTCACGTGGCGTCACGCTGCTTGACCATGGCAAAGATGAGGAGAGTACTTCAGAGGACATCAACTTTTTCTACGGCATGACGTTGTGGGGAAAAGTGACGGGTAACAAGGCGGTCGAGGACCTCGGGAGTCTGATGCTTCGTCTGGACGCGCACGCTATTCGCACCTACTTCCTCATGACTTCGGACAACACCGTCCACCCGCCCGAGATCGTGCGCAACCACGTGACAGGCATCTTCTTCGACAACAAGGTGTTCTACAACACGTGGTTCTTGGATGAAAAGTATGCCATCCACGGCATTCAGATGATCCCGGTCTCGCCGGTCAATGAGCTGGCGCGTACGTCCAAGTTCGTGGAGGAGGAGTGGAACGACATTCTGTCCAAGGAGCCAATTGTCATCAGGAAGAACAGCAACAACACGTGGCTGTCGTTGCTACTCGTGAACGCGGCCACTGTCAACCCGATGGATTCTTTGCACAAGCTGAAGAACGCGACCATGGACGACGGTCTTTCTCGGTCGTGGGCTCTGTACAACGCAGCCACTCGTTGGCGCGACGACGTCCAGACCGTCGGTCTACAGGTCGATGTAGTCTTGTAACAACCCTTGAGACTCTAGAAAAATCACTTGGAATGAAGATCTCCGTTGAAGATACCGCTCCGACTCGTCGGGGGATGCTCTGGCTGCAGCACCACCAGTCCAAACCTATACATGTATACCATGTATTATTACCAGTCGCACCAGCGTGCTTGCCATTCGATTGAGTCGGGCGGAATGCCGCAACGAGAACTAATAGCTAATTCAGCTGATAGCTGCCACTACTGCAGCGCACGTGGTGTCCGAATGCTTGGTCTAACCGAGTTTCGCGGCAGAGCAAGATGGCTCTCTCTGCGAAACGCAATGGTTTGATTTCTCGTGCGTTTCACTTGGCGTTTGTATGTGTTGCGCATACATAGCCGTGCGCTCGCACAGCGCAGCGCTGCAGCCCACTCACATCTGCTTTTACCAGTGCTTTCCCCCCAACGTCGAGGGGCTCAAGAGCTTATTGAGGCAAACTTTGTCCTTCACCCAGCGCCCCATTTCATGCATTGCACCGTCCAGAGCTGTACACCGGAAGAAGCAGTGGAGTCGGCATCGGCAGCACTTTTTGCAGTGTAGAACGGTAGCATCAACTCGAGTCCAAATGGCGCCGATTCCCGAGTCATTGAAGGGCAGCAAGGCGTCGTCACTGGACTACAAGAAGTGGGGCAACGTCAAGACGTGGACGTTCGCGCAGCTGCTGGCCAGCTCGTTCGCCAAGGCCTCGCTCGAGGAGGCCATGCGCAACAGCGCCAACTCGCCCGGCAGCAGCGACAAGAAGAGCGCCAAAGCCAGCAAGAAACCGTCCAGTGGCAACAACGACTGGGACTGTTCGTACAGCTGCCTCAAGGCGCCGTCGTCCGGGGCCAGCACGGCGCCCTGCAGCGGCGGCAATGACTGGGACTGCGCCTACAGCAGCATCAAGACGGTGCCGAGTATTTCAGCCTCATCGTCGTCCAGTACGCTCGTGTCGGACGGCGACTTCCACCCGAGACACTCGCTGGAGGAACTACTGGAGCACGAGCCCACGGTGCTCGAGGAGGACGAGAACGAGGCTGTTCTGGCAGGCCGGGACCCCGCGCGCTACGTGTTCGACATCGTGCGCATCATCGGGTCCGGCTCGTACGGAACGGTGCTGCTGTGCCGCTTGCACGCGTGCCCCAGTCGTCTGTTCGCGGTCAAGGTGGTGTACAAGTCCAAGCTCGGCAGCATCAGCGGCCTGAACGGCGACCAGAACGCCAGTCGTGAGGCGAGACGCCTGCTCACGGAGAAGAAGGTGCTGTGCTCGGTGAACCACCCGTTCATCACCAAGATGTACTGCTCGTTCGAGACGCCCGACGCGCTCAACTTCGTGCTCGAGTACTGCCCCGGCGGCGACATGTACTTCTTGCTCGAGAAGTTCGCCAAGAACCGGCTCCCGGAAGACCACGTGCTCTTCTACGCGGCCTCGATCGCCCTGGCGCTGCGGTACTTGCACGAGCGTGGCATCTTGTACCGCGACCTCAAGCCCGAGAACATCCTGCTGGATGAGGCGGGCTTCCTGCGTCTCGCTGACTTTGGCTTCGCGCGCGAGCAGATGCACCGCTCCGAGCAGAGCTGCACCAGCTTCTGTGGCTCGGCCGACTACATCGCGCCCGAGGTGGTGCGTGGGGCCGGCTACGGCCTGGCGGCCGATCTGTGGAGCTTCGGCTGCGTCGTGTACGAGCTCTTGACGGGGTACCCGCCGTTCTACTCGCCACGGGACCGCGCCTTGCTCTTCCACAAGATCGAGGAGGAGGAGCCGCGCTTCCCGCCCCACTTCTCGCCGGAGCTCTGCGACTTTCTCGCTGGCTTGTTGCACAAGGACGTGAACGAGCGGCTCGGCAACGGCCCCAACGGCATGCAGGACGTGTTCGACCACGCGTTCTTCGCCAATATAAGCTGGCGCCGTCTGGAGGCCAAGCAGGTGGCCCCGCCTATCGTGCCCAAGCTCGACAGCGAGCTCGACACGTCCAACTTCGAGGACCAGTTCACGTCGCAGCAGGTTGAGGGCCACCTCGTGTACGAAGAGCGGGAACCGCAGGGCATCGTGTCGGACGAGGAAGAGAACCACTTCTACTTCGGAGACTTCGACTGGTGCGCCGACGCTTCGCACTTCCAATAGAACGAGGATGCAAGAAACTCGGCTGCAGTGGCGCGTGTGCAGCAGTGGATCAAGGTAAACGACTGGAAATAAATTAACATGTTCGCGAAGTTTGTCGCCTTGGGTGAGGCTCGTGTTGCCTACACGTGCACAACGAAGTCGTCGTCAGGAAGTTGCGTGTGCTGTTCCACACACTGCTGGACCCATTCTTTCGTGACGACGCGAGGCTCGGGCAAACCTTGGTGGCGTACGTTCCGGATGGCCGGCGCAAGCCCTTCCAGTGCGTCTAGATCCGAGCTCGACGCAACGACGACGTGTGTGACGGAGGAATCGATCTCACGTACAACGAGACCTCCGTACAGTCGGAGTTGCTGCTCCATCAACTTCCTCTCCGCCAGTAAAACAGCGTCCGAGTCTTCGGTTGGGATCGTGTTGGGCTGGAAGTACACGACGCAATGGCACAAGAACGTGAACTCACACTCCATCGTCTCTGCTTCTTCCATCTCCAAGGCTCGAAGTTGGATCTGCCAAGACGAGTCTCGGGGCTCGTCCGTGGTCGCCAGCTCCTGCAGAATGCGCCGCAATTCGTCTGGACGGACATGCTCGGTGAAATGGTCTCCGTACTTGTCGTACTCCTTCGCCAGAACGTCTCGCTGTTTCTGCGTCGCGAAGATGAAACCGCTTGCTTTTAACGGAGCGATTCGTGACGCGGCCACGCAGTTGAACACCCATCTGATGTGCACGACGTTGTGCAAGCCTTGCTTCTTCAGATTTGCGACCTTGAACCCCGCATCTCCAGCTGCCAGGACGTAATTCGTGCTTTCGATCGGGTTCTGCACAATAGTCCCGCCAAACGAGTGGAGAAGCTTCTCAATCGTCTGCTTCGATAACTGCTTGGCATTTACATCGATGATGCCGTCTGGTATCGTAGACAGAAGACTCGGCGGCGGCAAGGCGTATTTCCCAGGCAGCACACAGAACTCTTTCCCTGCAAACACGCTTCGCTCTTGCTCAATGCCTTCCAAGTCGGCCCGAGTGTACCCTTGGAGGACGCCACTGGGGCGTTTGGACGAAATCGTTTGGCGCTTCTTCGCGCGCTTCGCAGTGCTTTTCTGCCCCAAGGCCACCTCAGATGCTCGCTTTGTCGAGAGACTTCCTCGGGTAGCGTTGAGATATTGCAGATCAATGCATTGGTACCATTCCTTATCGTTGCGGATGGCCTTGCAGCGAGGAAAGCGGATTGTTAGCCCAGTCTGGTACAGCGTCGTGGGGGACAGCTCAAATCCGTATACTTCGAAGATCTTCGAGTGCCGGGGATCGATCCAAACATCAGGCCTCAGGTCGCTCTTTTGCGGCTTCCATCCTTTCAAATGAGGAGGAACGTTGTCGTCATCCCACGGCTGCCAGAACGGCTCCAGCTCCTGCCGCATTTGCTCGAGCTCTTCAAGATTGTACCCCGTACCAACCTTCGCGAAGGTATACACGACTGGGCACGCAGCACCCGGCTTCATGGCTTCTGCAGCTTCGTTCTCGTCCAACGAGTGTGCAAGCACTCCTAATAGGAAAACGGATACGTTGCCACTTCGGCGACGACCGGTACCGTAAAAGCCGCCGATAATGACAACATCCAAGTCCGTCGTCATGCCAGCGTAATCCGGCTTGAGCTTCAGCCACTTCTTCGCCTTCCTGCTGCTTTCTCCGCACATGTAGTGTGCATTCAGGTCTTTCATGATAACCCCCTCGCCTCCGTTTGCGATCTGCAGATCCACCTCCGCCATGACTTTATCATGCCTCTCTTTCGCCGTCTTGTCATTAACAAGCTTCTGCTCGATGATAATGATGCGGTGGTCTAGCGGCTTTAGAATCCGGAGCAACAGCTTGCGCCTCGCGTGGAGGGGCAGACCCATAACGGCACTAATATCACCAGGACCTTTAAAGACCTCACGAAGCAACTGCTCGGCCTTGACACCTCCGCCGAGATACACGACATCCCACACGACATAGCACAACCATCGGTTTGTAGCTTCCCCCTTCCGCATCGCGTTGGCAGTGTTCTTCAGTAAGCCAAATTCGCGAAGTTTGTACTCCGTGTTGTCCCACACCATCATCTCTCCATCCAAGATGCAGTCGACTCCAGGCTCCAATTGCGACAGCACGTGCGGCTTGATGGACGGCGCATAGTTCTCCGTGTAATTAATGCCGTTCCTCGAAATGAACTGCACCTCCTGCCCCTGCACGTGGCACGTGATCCTCTCTCCATCCAGCTTTGGTTCCATCACGAATGCATCCGCATTAATCGCCGAGATGCACTCGCCGAAATTCACTCGTTTCGCGAGCATCGGCGTGAAGACCTGGAACGGCTCGAGCTGCGGTACGTACCTCACCGCTGAGTTCCTCAAGTCTGTGCAGACCTTATGCAGATCATTCGTATGGTTGTACATCTCCATGGCGTCTGGGTGGATGAAGTTGAGCACGCGTTCGTGCCGGAGTCCGATCTTCAGGTCCTTCAGCACCACGCGGATGATCCACTTCTGCTCGTCTGCTGAGAACTCCGTGGCCAGCTTCATAAAGACCTTCTTCCTGGCTGCATTGCTGTCAGCCTGGACCAGCGCATCCAGCAGCTCGTTGACGTCTTTCAGCGTGTGCTGCTTTTTGGTCGCGCTGGCTCCGCTGCGGTAGAGCAGCACCTCGTAGAGCACCGCGGCGAAGTCCCCCACGGACTTGCTGTCCACGATCTTTGGGTCGTTAAAGTGCTCCAGTCTCTGAGCGTCCTTACTAGCCGGTGATAGGCCCAAAACCTGCACGTAGATCTTGGCGATCTTCTTCTCCTTGAGCATGTAGGTGCGCTCTCGGTCCAGCTGAGGCAAAACCAGCCGCATGAGCGGGTACAGGTCGCCGCCGCCCACCTGCGCGCGCAGATTCTTGCTAAACAACAGCTCCAGCTTGCTCTCGCTCTTACGTGTGGCCTCCACGGCCTTGAGCACAGCGCACAGCGCCGTGAATGACAGCCCCAGCGCCGCGGCAGCGTCCTCTTTCGCCTCGGCAGCCATATTTGGCGTTTACGGGTTTTCAGCCAATGAAAATCTGAAATGTGAAACGACGTGCATTAAATTGACTGTACCCATCCTTCCAGCAGATGGACAATGCAGGCGTGGGTGCGAACCATTCGGCAGGTGGCGTGGGCTCCGCTAGTTGATAAGTTGCCAAGAACTGACGATGTGGTTTGGCTCCATCTACGAGGTCGCGGGCGCGGCGTATGAGCTGTCGACTGTCGTGACGGACGTGATCCTCAACTACGAGTACATCAACCGCAAGTGGCTGGAAGAGTACATCTTGTCGCTTGTCTTCCTCGTTGGGAGCGGCGTCGTCATGGGTTTCGTCGGCCTCGGCATCGACGCTCTCTACCCAAACCGGTTTTCCAGCAACAAGTCGACCAACAAGGCGATCGGGTTCTGCATTGGTCTGCTGCAGATGCGCGTGTTCATCGAGACAATCTGCAGCGTCGCCGCGACTATCAAGGGTGAAGACAAGAAAGCTGCACAAGACCGGACGTACATGGTGGGCGGGCAAACGGCTATTGAAAATACGAGGGACGATGCCAGTCGTCGGGCCAAAGAGCTTCAGCACGGACTGCTGTACGCCACCTTCATCCAGGTCATTGTACGAGACATCCCGCTATTCATCTTGCAGGCGAACGCCACGATCCACTACCGCAAGTGGAAGTTCCTCGATCTCTTTACTGTCATCTCGACGTTCGTGACGCTGACGCGCGGCACTGCCGCGTACGTGGCAAAAGAAGACGCAGGCGGGATGCGCTTCCTGGCGTTCATCTTCCTCGTGGGCCAGTTTGTCTTCCGTCTAGGCGCCTTTCTACTTTTGGCGATGACCAAGGGCGTAGGAATCGCTGTGTTTGGAGTTGTGGTCACACTGATCGCTATCTTCTTGACGGCAAAGCTGCGCCTGGCGCACCGGAGTCACCGCTTCATCGACCAGTTGCCTCGTGCTGTCGTCTTCTTTCCGTTCTTCACGGTGTTCGTCGTCGATGGCTCGATGCTCACAGCGCGGTATGGGTCGGCTGTTGCGGCGCTGCGCAGCAAGAAGTTGCTGCCTTTGCACCTCTGGCGCTGCCTGGAAAATGTCTTTGCTATCATCTCGGCTATCTTCCTCCCTCGGTACACCGATTTCGGCGTCACCTCCGACACGACTGTTCTTGTCATCGGGGTGGTCTGTGCCAGCATTTACGTGGCCTCGGCTGCTGTCTTCTACGGCGCCGCGCATTACATTTCCAAGCGAGCTGACAGCAACAGAGACGCAGCCCGCGGGCAGGTCGAGACGCCGTACTATCTTCAAGAGGTTCGAGACACTAGCACGTTGTAAGACACTACGTCGTATGTAGATATCCATCACTCAAAGCGTTCAAGTGCCATGCTTGCTTCAAACCGTTTCGAGGACTATTATCGCCAGCATTTATTTGTCCGGTGAGGCTGGTCCATTTCCACTTATCACACACTTGGTGGCGATGGACTCCGGTGCCGTGGAGCTGCTGTCCGCGCAGCACAAGCGCGAGTTCTTCAACGAGATCGAGGAGTTGCTGCGTCCGCCAAAACACCGACGTCCGAAGCCTGACGCGGTTGAGAACCGCATTTTACAACCACCCGCCAGCTCGAACGGGACGCGGCGCCAACCAGTTGTGTCCACCAGCACCGTTGAGAAAGAGCGTTTGCCGGCCAAAGAACAAACGGTTGACAAGGCCGTGAACGCAAAAGAAAAGGAGAGCGAGATGCGTGACCTGAAGAAGCTCGGGGCCTTGCAAACGGAAAAGAGACCAGCGGAACGGAAGCCCAAGGGCTCAATTGCCAAGAAGGCGAAACGCGGTGCAGTCGCTGCCTCCGTCGATCCGGATACACAATTGCTGCTTGGTAAGCGGGTGCTGCTGATCCCGTTTGGACCCGACATGGGTCGCAAACGGGCGGAGATTTTGCAGAAAATGGTGGAGAAGCTCGGTGGGAGCGTGATGGACAAGTGTTTCAAGACCATCGGCAGAGCGAGTGCTGCTGTGGCAGTGAACTGGGACGAAGTGAGCTTGGTGATTGCAAGCGCTCAGTTGAGTGGGGATAAGGCGGCGGAGTTTCTGCATGTGGACAAGTTTCCGCCGCCCAATGTGGAAGTCTATACGCCGGAATGGCTGGTGCACTTGCGACAGAAGAAAGCGTTCCCGGTAGCGGGTTCGATGTTGACATGGGCTGAGCAGCAGCAAGTCCAGGAAGAAGTGGCGAAGCACGAGCAACATTGCGCGCAAGTGGCGCAGCAACTAGAGGAGAAGCGAACCGCTGGTGACAGCGACAGTGACGAAGGATCGAACTCAGATAACTCCGACAAACGTGAGATCGTGCGAGCCCCTCCCGTGCAGATTGATAGTCAGGAGGTCCTCGACCAACAAGCTGAACTTAAAGAGAAGAACCGCAAGTTGGTAGAGGAGCGCACACCAATTTTTTACAAGAACAACCCAGGGTTTCGACCGATCAATGAGACGGCGGTCCCAGGCTCCAAGAAGATCAAAGGCGATGGCTTTATCTGCCAGCGATCATCGGGTACGTCTGTTGTCGTTGTTACGGCAAATCGTATTGATACCACGAACAATTTGTTGATGATTTTTGAACTTGTTGCTTCTCCAGCGGTTCAACAAAATCTCAATGCACATTTGACTGACCCGTTAGAGGAGATGATGGCGTTTCTTGAGGTCGAACGGGACATCTGGCGGCAGTACATGTACAAGGTACAACTTGGTTTTGCGTGGTAAGGACCGACGTCGCTTTCGTACTAATATTTGCGTTCCTCGGTTCCCTTTTCCAGAAAGTTGTATCCAGCTTGAAAGCCACCCGCCACCGGGTTTGCAGTGTGAAGGATTTCAAGGACATGCACTGGGTAAAGGGCCGTCTGCGTGATAAAGTTATTGAAATTCTCGAGACTGGTCACTTGGCCAAGCTTGATGCGAAGAAGAAGAACCCGAGACTCTGCGCGCTGGTCGAAATTGCACGCATTTGGGGAGTTGGTCCAGTCACAGCAGCGAAGCTTTACGGTATGGGGTACAAGTCCGTTGAGGATCTACGAAAGCCCGAGGCTGCCGATGTTCTGACTGCACAACAACGAATTGGCGTGAAGCACTACGAAGACTTGCTGACGAAGATCCCCAGGTACGGTGCTCGTCAACTTTCAATGATGTGATCACGGTACGTCTAACAACAGTTCACCGCTTGTTCTGTGCGTCAATATTTCAGAGATGAAGTCCACCAGATAGAGATGACGGTCGCGGATGAAGTTCACAAGCTCATTCCAAACGCTATTGCGCTCGCCTGTGGCTCGTATCGCCGAGGGAAACTTTCTTCTGGCGATTGTGACGTCTTGATCACAGACCCAGACGCCGATATGTGCGATATCCTGCCAAAGCTGCTTGAACGACTGCATGCCTCGGGGTTTCTAACAGGTTCGTCTCGGCTGGTATCGCTTTTGTTTTGAACGGCTCTGACAGTATTGATACCCCTTGGACGACAGACGACCTCACTCATTTTCAGAAGCAAAAGAGTGGCGGCTGCGATACCTACATGGGCGTATGCCGCGTCTCCAAGGTGCATTCCTGCTATCAATTTGCAGTCTCGTAACCTGATGCGAAAACTAATTCACGTGTGATGACGTCGGCAGGATCTCCCGTATCGTCGTCTGGACATCAAGGTGTACCCGCGGTACTTCTTCGGATTTGCGATCCTGTATTTCACCGGCAGCGACCACTTCAACCGCAGCATGAGACTTTACGCCAACAAGAACGGCTGGAGTCTCTCAGACCGCGCGCTCACCCGAGTGATGCGCGTGAACGGCACCAAAGTACGGCTGGGCGACAGCGTCATCTGCGAATCGGAAGTGGACGTGTTCATCGCGCTCGGACTCGAATACAAAGACCCGACCGAGCGCAACTGCTTCGACATTAAATTCCTCGATGAAGACGAGGCCAAAGCCAAACGAAACCAAAGCACAAGTGCAGACGGCAATGGCAGTGAGTGAACATTTTAGGCAAAATACCAATACCAGTGTGTATTTTACCAGAAAATTGTCAAAAAAATCATTTTGCCTTGTTGAAGCCTGGATACGATGCCGCTGTTCCTGGCGAACCTGGCCATGTCCAGCTACTTCCTGGCGCTGTGCTACGTGCTGGTGACGGCCATGACGGTCAACAAGTACCTGGAGGTGCGTGGCGTGCTCAAGCGCCACCAGCACACGACGTGGAGCACCGTGCAGCTGCTGATCCTGAGCGTGGCGTTAGGCTCCTTCTTCCGCTCGGCCACCTTCTCCACGCTCTGCTTTTTGGACTCGCAGGCCACGGCCGATTTGCCTACTGGCATCTCCGGTAACAACCCGCGGACGCCCCATTTCGGAGAAGACGCGCAGGACTCAGGGGTCAAGGCTGGCAGCCACGCGCAGGCCGAGCTGGACTTTTACAACAAGGTGGTGGCCGTGCTGTTCAACCTGCCGGACTTCCTCTTCGTGTCTTCCTATCTGCTACTGGTGCTGGTATGGGCGGAGGCTTTCCAGTCGGTAAGGTTGAGTGGGAGTACAAGGGGTGTTGAGGTGAAGCTAAAGGGCGCTGTTGTTTTTGTTATGCTAGTCGCGGCGTCATTGGTTCTCGGCCGCTGTGTTCAGGCGGAAGTGGATGATCTTCTATCTGGTCTTCAATGGAGGACTGTACTTGACGCAGCTGGTACTGTACGCAAGTCTGTTCTTGATGGACAAGAACGGGATCTTTGACGACGAGAAGCAAGATCGCCTCAGTCTTGTACGTTTTTGAGGAGTAGAGATCTCTGGGTGCCCTGGATGCAAGCCTTTGATGCAACGTGCCTTCATTATTACTCAGATTCCAGCGATGATCTTCTACTTGGTCGCGGCTGCGGACTTGTTTCTTCCCATCATCATCTTCACGACGTGGCTGTACCTCACGCTGTCACTGTCGGGATTTCCGTTCAAGTCGCCGTCGGCGCAGCTGCGACTTGAACGTGTCGGCCGACTTGTCATGGCCTGGAGTTTTGGGCGCATTTTGTACAGCGTTATTACGCTGCTTACGTTCACGCAGGTAACCTGGCTATCCTGACGTATTTCTTGAGCTCTTTTATCTATCCACACTCACCCGCTGTTTTTCTCGATTTACTTGGTCTTGCACAGGGTTGGTTCAATGTGAACCGCGAAAACGCCTCGGTACTGCCTCTGAATATTGAATCGAGATGAAGTATTGGCTATTGATGGTGGACATGGCTAATATAACGTTATTGTGATCTCGTTCCACGTGAACTGCAGACGCAAGCGATGCTGCTCGTCGTCGTGTTTTTCGCTGCAGAGCTGACGCCGATCTACTTGACGCTGGACAAGCGTTTGCTGGCGATGCTATCTGTGGAAAACTACGAGCCACTTCTGGAGAACTCGGAAATATACCGCTAGTTCTTCTTGAGGGCTTACTGATATTTATCGAGTCGGCAACAACCCCAAAATAAAGCAAGCTTCGTGAATGAGAAGGATGAACGTCATTTGAGGGCACAGACACGCTCGCAATGCAGCGTGGAAGCAAATGGATCGAGCAATATCGCTCCTGGGAGGAAGATCTCTGTGACGCAATTGCACAAGTCCAGGTATGTTTTCTCACGTAGATGAAGTGATCGATCTGGAGATTTAGCCCTATCTTGTTTGAAGGCAATATCCCATCATGAAAAGAACGCACTGCAGTTGTATCTTGAGACGCATCCCGTACAGAAGTTTTGATTTCTCTAGTATCTACAGTCCTACCTGACTAACGCAGATACGATATGGGGATCCTTCGATAGCTGCCATTCCAGCCATCTCCTGTATTAATGCAACTGCTCCAGAACGACCACCGGCGTCGAAGCAGTTTTCCTGGGAAGCAACAGCTAAAGAGTGCAGACTACTTGGACCGCAAGGTAAGGCTGCCTTGCGCTGGTTGTTTCCGTGTCGAATCACTTCGAGAGCTGACAATTGGCACGGAGCAGTTTGAATCCGAGATCCGCCAACACTACGAGTTGGAGAACGCTCAGAACTGTGGAAGGTGGAAGCAATTTCATTTCCAAGTTTCAGAGGCTCGGCGACAGCTTGCTGCTGGAATCGAGCGAGATTTTCGGCAGTTTTGTCATCAACTAGGAACTACTGCTGTGCTGCAGCAAAAGAAGACGAGCGAACCAAACGGTCAGGTGTCTGAAGAGCGAACTAACCAGGAGAGAGAGACAACGGCTGATGGCACTACTACGTCAAACGCCGCCTTGTCAATCGAAGACACTTTACGCCTGCACCTCGAGCAAGATTGGGTTCATCAAGAGCGGTTCAACATCCAGGAGGCTTTCACGAACCAAACCAAGAAGCTTCAGGAGGACTTGGACGTATTTCTGGACCAGCAAGAAGGAGAGTTTCTCGAGCAGCGCCAGAAAGTGCTAGACGCGGCATCCCAACGGTGCTCAAGGCCTGGAAACGAGTCGATCCTGGTCAAGCACCATCGTGGTAAGGCGAGTTATCAGTTCCAGAGCAATACCAAGCGAGGCATGCTACTGCAAACCGCACCACCTTTGCGTGTTGAGCCATCAGGACAGGCCGAGGGCAAACTTGTCCAGTGGCGAGGAGCGACAGCAGCAACACGAGTTTGTTCAAGCTCACGAAGAATTCGTTCCGATGTTGACGACACCCAAGGCAAGCTGGACGAGCTTGAAAGGCGTCTACAGATGCGCAAAGAGGTGAGTTTCGTTCGATGGTCATTTCCTGATTTCCATGCTTACTCAGCGTTGTCGCAGGCCGCCGAGACCAAACGCAAGAATGGAATGCAATGGATTGGCCGCCAATGTGCTCTCATGTTTGCTCAGCTCGACTGCAAAGAGACGGAGGCGAAGGTTGTTGCCATGCTGCAGGAAGAGGAACTCGTTCACCTTGGAGCACTCCGCCGTCAGGTATCCGAGAAAATGTACGCTGTATATGGATACTTCGAAGTAGTTTGGAAGGCGCTTACCGAGTGTGATGCACTGCTGTGGCAACAGGGGGATTTTAGAGAGCCAATGCAACCAACAATCCAAGTCTGAAAATGCAGCATGAAAGGCAACGCACTGCCTACGGTAGGCTTCCAAGCTCGAGTTCGGAGAAGCGAGTACAGGGACACCGCGAAATGGAGCAGCCACCGAAGTGCAGCATACAGCTAAACAAGGAAGTAAATTAAAAGCGTGCACGTCTTGTTAAATACGTACAGGCTTCGGCTGGTGTGACGTGGCCGACTAGCTGCGTTGGTAGCCCGAATGCTGCCAAAACAGAAAAGAAAAAAGATATGCTTAGCTGCACTGGGCCGTATCGGGGCGAGATCGCGGTCCATTTGCCTCTTGACGTCTAGAACGACCCCCCTTCGGTCGAGCGTGAACGGAGCATTCGGCGTTGAGGAGCTAAGCTGCAGTGAAGTCGAACATGGGGCGAATGACCAGCGACTCCCAGTCCACCAGCTGGAAGTAGGACTCGAGCATGGGCAGACGGTTGCCTGCCACAGCGGAAGTGCTGCCGTACTTGCCACGGATCGAGATATCAAATCCGCCCTGTGCGTCCGCACGCCTCGCGAATTTCCACATGAAGCACTCGTCCGTCCAGACCAAGTGCTGCGCGTCGTTTGTGGGCGGCACCACTGACTTGGTGATGATGGCGAAGGTGTCCTTGTCGATCGAGATGCGACACACGAGGGTCATGGCGTGGCGCGGGAAGCTCTCGCCGATAAACTGGTGGATGTTCCGCGTCAGGTACATGTTTTCGTTCAGCTTCTTCAGGATCTGCTCGTCCAGAAAGAAACGCCGGTCAGCCCAACAGCGTCGCAAGACAAGCACCTCGTATGCAAGTTCCAGTCACGTACGCAGAACTTGCTTCGCCGACGGTGGAGCAGCTCCTGCTTGGCCTCGTCGTAGAACATCGTCCACGTTTCGTTGAAGACGCGGGCCATTTCCTCCCCGACGAAGCTCTTCTCCGAGAAGGCGTGCATGTACATGGACTTGGACTCGCGCTTGGTCTGCCAGCCCATGTACGTGGACGCCTCGCCGCTGACCTGGTACTCCCTCATCTCCATGAACGCCTCACGAGACGTCTTCTCCAGCTCGTCGTCGGGCGGGTACTTGACGTTTTTCATAAACTGGATGCTATCGGTCGACGGCTGCGCAAGGCAACAAAACAGAGGCACAGACAACAACGTCAGCACCCTCTCATCCACCGCCAGCCACCCTCTCCACGCACCGGCATGGCCTGCTGGATCTTCTCGGCGAAGCGCTGGCGCTTGCGGTTCTCGCTGAGCAGGAACTCCTTCTGACGGCGCAGACACTTGGTAAGCTCCATGACCTCCACGTACTTCTCGATCTTGCTGGAGCGCTCCAGCGGCAGGTTGGACTTGTCCTGGTTGGCGCGCGCGGCGATGCGGCTGGCCAGCACGTTCTCCAGACGCACGATCTCCGTCCGCATCTGCTCATTGTCCGCCTGCAAAAGTGAAGAAGGGGGCGTCACAAAAGTATTAAAACCCCACTTTAACCATTACAAGATAGGCCCTATATTGGAGCAGTTGGCACGTACGCCCGACGAGTTCTTGGCGTACGGGCGCGCGGCCAGACTCGAGCCGTTGACCGAGCCGTCGTACTGGTCGTCGCTGCCGGTACTGCCCAGCAACGTGAGCGCGTACTGGTCGTTGGTGCCGAGGTCCAGCGCCATGGTCGCGGTTGAGGCGGCTGGCGGGGATGAAGCGGGGCTCCGAAGCGTGCTCTTCGACACTTCTCTCTGTCTCCTCTCCCCAAATCGAGGCCCCATGAACCGCAAGCCTGCGACAATGCATACATTGTAAGGACTCATGAACCTGTGAGATTCAGTACGCGAGACCGTTGTTTGCGAATGCAAGGACTGGCTTTGTCGTGTGGCAGCGAAACACCAGATTGGCGTGGCACACCCCACACTTGAGCCCCCAGATCTGCCCCGTCTGCGTTCGAAACCTCAGCGGACGCACTCACGTCGGTGGACTCTTCAAGTCGAGCTCGTGCCGCCAAGTCGTCGAGCGCCCAGCCGTTGCTTCCCGCCCCGAGGCCGATCGACCGAGTCTATCACTCCACGCACGACGCATGGGCGACAAGAAGAAGAAGGCGTCGCGGTCGCCGCTGGCTGCTGCTGTCTACGGTGGTAAGCGTCTCCGCGTCTGTGAACAGCTTCAACGTCGGCGGCACAGCCAGATCCTGATGGATGGAGCGTGACTAACGACTCGTGCGATGGTTGCTACTGGTGCCGTAGGACCCTTGGAAGGCAGCGACGGCGTGCGCAGCCTGGAGAGCGTCACGCCGCTCGGCATGGATGCCGAGTGGGACCCGTACGTCCAGCGCAAGCAGCACGGCGTTGGCTTGCAGCCAATCGTGGTACGCGGTACAATTGAGAGAATATCGGAGATGAATATGTGTTCACGTGGACTGCTGGTCCTCCTTTGGTTGTTGTTTTCTGGATGCAGGGAGTGCTGCGCAACGACCGGACGCCGCTCAACACGCCGTACACGCCGCAACTCATGAAGCTCCACCTGAAGCGGCACGAGGAGTACGACGAGCAGGACGAGTACGTCGAGAGACCCGGCAAGCAGCTCGTGACCACGGTCAAGTCCAAGATCGTGCTCGTGATGCAGCCTGTGCACAAGATTCGGTGCGTGGCGCTAACGTGGGACTATACGGTACTTATTGTTGAGATTCTGACGTACGGGGTACATATTGGATGCCGCTGCAGTGCCGGAGTCGCTCGAGTCGTGACAGCTGTGGTGCCGAGGCTGATTCAAGACACCGCGCTGTTTGCTCAGGTTCGCTGCTCTCTTTCTGCGGTGGTGACAGGTTTCTTGCAGTTTGTCTGATGGTTGTCACGTTCAGCTTCGCCCGTGGATCGTGTGGCACTTCACCGCCGTGGTGTGCGTCCCATTCGTCATGCTGCTGAGTCCAATGCTGATCGCGCTCAGCATCTGCACGTCGCCCATTTGGATCTCTGGCATCGCGGTCCTGTTCGTTCGCCTGCTCATCCGCAGTCACCCTCGCATCGAGGACGAGTTCAGCCCCGACCCCGAGGAAGAAGAAGAATCGAGCCCGCACCACCCGAACTCCATGTACCGACGTGCGCACCTCACGAACAACCACGGCCAGCGCGGCTACGGTTGAGCAGCACGCGCTTTCTCCCGAGCTGCCCCGGAACGACCAAACCTAGTAGTAGTGATTTATTTTCTTCTCTTTCCTCGTGAACAAGTTGTTGTTCCCACCCTTACGTGTCCTCCTGCTTGGATATTGGGAGGGGGGCGATCATCTTGCTTCCACGTACCCAGCGTCAAACATCATCTAAACAGCCTTCATAGTGACGATGACGGCGCCAAGTACGGTAGCAGCAACCCCGAGCAGGAACTCAGCGCGGAACTGGAAGCTTTGCACCCGCACAGGCGTCGAGTTCCGGCTGCTCTGGATCCCCGAGTCGAGCACGCCCACCAAGGCGTCAATCTCCGGCGGCGCGGCGGTTTCTGCGCTTGCAGCACCGGTCTCACTGGCCTCGATCGGATAGGCCTCGTCGTTGAAGTGCACGTGCACGTCGAGCATCGAGCCCAGGAAGTCCGTGATGGGCACCTCGTCAATGGAGCGGCCCAGGATGTCGGTTCGATAGTCGGGTGTCGACAGGAGCATCTTGGGGTCGTAAAAGTTAAAGAGGTCTCGGAGGGTCCCGCTGCGGATCGAGTCGCCGACCTTCATGCGTTGCAGGTAGTCCAGCGTCGAGAACGTGAAGCGGTCGATGACCGAAAGCCCCAGCTGCGTTCATTTGGTACATTTGGTACACAGTTAGCTGCAGCAGGCACGATGCAGTCGAAAGACACGGAACAAACCTCGAAGTCCGAGTGGTGGGCGTACGAGTTCTCGCCCGTCTGAGAACTGCCGATGGTCACAACCTTCGGAGACTCGAGCGCATTGGAGAGCGAGCCCGCCTGGCACGTGTCGACCATGAAGAAGATCTCGTTGTAGCTGTGCAGATAGACGAGCACGTTAGTTTTCACGAGCTGAAGCAACAACAGGGCACGCAGCCAGCACGCACCGCTTCTTGACGTGCATTTCTTGGATGGAGTCGGCGAGGTCCTGGCTCGACATCTCCTCAAAGTCCTGGCTCAGGCCGATCACGACAGACCACGTAAGTACCCGGTCCCATTAACAACAACCACGTTGCGCTTCACTGACGGCACGCACCTGGAATTTCAGGAACCCGTCCCCCCCATGTCCGGACATGTAGAGCTGCAATGGCCCACAACAGGGTGAGCGAAAGGGACTGCGACAAGCTACGCACGAGACGAGATTCGTACGAAGATGTTGCTGTTCTCGTCCGTGTCGAGCTTCTTCGACGCCGGCGTCCCAGGCTCGTGGCGACCTGCACGTGCAAGCTCCGTCTAGTTAACAGCAGCCAAAGTTACGTGATGCAACTCACGCACCGGTGAGGACGGTGATGAAGTTGGCAACCGAGACCTCCGCTCCGCGGTAGTCCACCTCGACATTCTTCCCGTAGCTGCGATTCGTTACGTAGCGAAAAGTCAGCCAAGCCGCTTCTCCGCAGTGCGAGTACGGCCTTACAGGTTGATCTTCTGCGTCCGGCTGTTGAAAATCTGCCCCGGGAAGCAGTTGCGAGCGTTGCAGGGCATTTGGTCGGCCAGCATCAAGATGATCTACAGCCACAGCACAACATTCAGCACCGCCATGTCAGTCCGAGATCCAACCCGTGTCCGCCATCACGCCCCCTCTTTCTGACCTGGCTGTCCGGGATGCCTAGGCGCTTGACTGAATGATAAAGCGACAGCGCATTGGCGACGTGTCTGTAGTTGCTCCAGAAGCGAGACGTGTCCACCTAGCAGCAGGCGCATCGCACAGACACAACGCGACCATGAGTTCGTTTGAGTTGCCAAGTCGCCAGCTCGTTATCTCCGCCGGCACTCACAATGACCGCCCAGTTGTTGGTGTGTCGATGGTACTCCTCGCCGCACACGCAACTCAGCGCCAGTAGCAATGGCAGCAAGAGCGACAGCACCAGCCTCGCCATCTCCGCACCTGCGAGCAATAGCAATTGTAAAAACAAAATGCAATTATTTATTCTCCCTCGGCCGAGTGACGCGTTGGACGATTATTGTTTATTTGGATCCACAGAGTCGATGTCGGAGGTTCTGGTGGCGCTCGTGCGCGTCAAGAAGCGCGACGGCCGCGCCGAGTTCTCAGCCAAGGGCCTGCGCTGGACGGCAGACGCATCCCCTGACGTGCCCGCGAGCCAGCACCCGCCCATCGTGGTGCCGTGGAGCACCGTGCAGGACCAGCAAGTGTCGTCGCTCTCGAGCCCCAAGGCCATGATCCGTCTGCGCCTCGCGCACAACGCGACGCTCGTGCTAGAGTTCGTGGCCGAGTCCGGCAGGATGGAGGACGCCTTCGAGGTGCGCGAGAAGGCCAAGGACTTGATCGCGCGCTGTCTGCGCGAGAATGGCGCCCGAGGGTCCCGCTCGAACGCTGCGGCGCTTTGCAACCCCACAGAGATTAAACAGCGCGCGGCGCTGCTGGCGGCCAACCCGGCGCTCAAGCGACAGCACATGGAAATGGTGAACGACGGACTCATCTCCGAGGAGGACTTCTGGTCGAGCCGTCGCCACTTGATCGCCGGGGAGGCCAGCAAGAGGCAGAAGACGGCTAAAACGTCAGCCATTCTCACGGACCTCGCTGCGGACAATGACACAAGCGGCAATGTGGTCAAGTACAACTTGAACGCGGAGGTGATCCATCAGATCTTTATTCAGTATCCGGCCGTGTACATGGCCTACCAGGGCCAAGTGCCCGACAAGATGACGGAGACGGAGTTCTGGGGCGCCTTCTTCAAGTCCAAGTACTTCCACCGGGACCGCAAGGCCGGCCATGAAGACATGTTCACCAAGTACGAGGAGAAGGAGAAAGAGGAGTCCAAGGGCGTGAGCATCGACCCTCGCGGGATTGTGGACCCGCTCATCGATCTCACCACCACGGAAGAGGACGCGGCCGTGCACCACGCGAAGAGACACACCACCGAGAAGGAGAACCCGTCCAGCATCACTATTGCCAAGTTCAACCGACATGGCGCCTACGTGCTTGACCCAGCGCACGCAGGGAAACTGGTACAGCAGAAGGCAGGGAAAAATAGCGCGCAGCAGACGCTGCCGCAGACGAAGAAACCCAACGCAGGTTACCACGACAACTTGGAGGAAGCGACTCTGCTGGATGATCTGAAGGACAAAGCTCCGCCGCCGTACAACGCCCTTACGCTCGAAGACGAGACCCGGTACTTCCAGCACGCCGAAAAGGGCAGCGCAGCCGACGGCAGGTCAACAGGCAAGTTGTCGCTTTCTGACGCCACGCAGGTGTTCCAAGCGACGGTCAAGGCGCCGATCAAGCTGGAGAGTGCGTATCCGAGCTCTAAGACGTGCTTCAACGTGCTAGCTGAAGTCGTGGCGTGCTCCGACTCCACGAGCGACTCGGCTTCCGCCTCATCGGCTGCGAATCTGGCGAGTGGCGCGCTGGCCGCCGAGTACATCCCCAACGAGTTCAAGAAACAGGTTTACAACCAGTTCCACGACGTGTGCGAGCTGCTTCGGCACTTCCTGTCGTTCAAGGCCAAGGTGGCGGAAGGCGGCGGCCTTGATGCGCAGCGCAAGCTCAACAAGATCGTGGAGAAGATGGGCTCCAAGTACGACGAGCTCGTCAAGTTGCGCGAGTCGTTGCCGCCCCACGAGAAGAACCTGCTGGCCCCGCTGCTCAAGCCTTTCGACGACCAGCTCAACCTTGCCTTTATTTAAGCAATAGCTAGGCGACAAACTTCATCAACAAGGTCGGCCAGTTCCCGTCCCAGTTCATCTTTTCGAGCTTCGGGCAGGAGACAGGTGCGGCTGATGACCACTACAACCGGGTGCGGCGGCTACTGCCCACCATGAAAGAAGTGCGGCGGTTAGTGCCCATAAGGAATGGAGTGCGGCGGTTAAAGCCCACAAAGAACTGGGTGCGGCGGCTAATGCCCACCGGAGGCTTTTGAGCACCGCGGTGCCGTCAATCACATCCTTTAGTACGAGCAGTGGCGCACGAAGCAGACGGGTTCATGGCGGTCCGAAGAAGAGGAGAAAGCCGAAGCACTCGAAGGAGGAGCCACCCAGTTTGGACGGTTCGTAAACGCCTGCCGTACTGAATGGAAGCAAATGACACTTACTGTGGCGTGTTGATACTCGTGGTGCAGACGATATTATGGAGATCCGGAGGGGATGAAGACGTCCCTAGAGAAGATCACGGCTGATAACGAGGCCGCACTTATCGCCGACATCAACTTGAACCGGATTCCTGTGACCAAGAGGTATCGACAGAGTGCAGGGTGCGGTTCTCTAGATTGTCCTTTGCGATCACGCTGGCATCTAACGGTAGTTTGTTGAATCAAGCTGCAAGCTTTTAAGAATAAGAACGCAATAGCGGGCGGGTTTCCTTTGAATGTTGTGGCTGTTGAATTGAAGTCGCTGCTCAAGCATGGGTCCGTTCTCGGTTCCAGCAAGCAGCGCACATATTCCTTCATATACACAAGCACCACAAGATCACAATAGCGGCAAGTAACTAGCTGGGCTTCAATTCACCCCCGTGTCTATCAAGCTTTATTCAACCCGAAGTGGCTCGAGCACCCGTGATATCACCAGCTCCAGTCAGTGTTGGATGTCTGTTATCCAAGGTGGGTCATTTGCTGCCGCCAGATTTGCTCACTTGCCATTTTCCACCATGTCTGTGTGGTTGTCTGTTGTCCAAAGCGGGGCTTTCGTCGCCGACCCAGGTCTGCTCACTAGCCATTTACCACCATGGCCCCCAAGCGCAAGAAGACTGACGAAGAGAAGGCGTTCCTCAAGAACCGCGTTCACGGAAGCGTGATCTGCAAGCTGTCTCGCGTCTGCAAGTACGAGCCAATCGTGGACGAGATTCAACGCTCAGCGAGAGAGCTCAACCAGTGTCAGCTGGAAACGTGGCATGTCGCCAACGTCCACGTGCTCCGCTGTCTGGAAGAGAAGCTACCGCTGCCATCGTTCGACAAGACCTTCTTCAATCGATGCTGCGCTGGCGTGATGAAAGAGGCGGAGGACAAAGATCGCGAGAAGCGCGCCGCACCACAGAGGACTTCCTAACCGCGGAAGCAGCAGAAGACCATGGCAACTCAATCGGTCGTGGCCGCGGAGGAGGAGGAAGAGGCTCGTGACGACAGCCAGCGCAAGAACGCCAGAGCGCAAGTGGAAGACGCCGAGCTGATCAACACGTTTCGACTGTTTTAGGGGCAGCGCGCCAGCAATCCTGCGTACGAACCTCCGTCGCTAGAGTTCAGCGGCGCGATTCGTGGAGAAGTCGCAAATGCGCAGATGGTGAACACGATTAACATGATCGCTCTCCAGTTTCGCCGTCGCCTCCACCAATACATTCGGTTCCGCTACGCCAAAGAGGACGAGCTGCAGTTGAACATCAAGATCACGAAATGCCTCGTAGCGAGCTGCTACCGAGTCAAGGAGATCCTATTCACTGTGATGATACCGAGTCATCTACACCGACTGCGACGAAGCAGAAAAAACCCAAAAAAACGAAGATGCAGAAGATGTGGGACGAGTGGGACAACACCGAGGACCCGATTGAGCTTGAGTTGCGCGCGTGGCTGGGTATGGTGCCCTGGGACTGGAACATCAAGAAGAACTTGGCGCACTTCGTTCCCAAGCTGCACGACATGCTGACATGGATGGAGAAGTTCGCCGAGAAACACCCAAAGACAAAGGGCACGCGCTTGTACTCTTTGCTGCCGTACTCCTCTTCCTACGCGAGCTGCTACATCACGGTCAATGGATCTACGCTTCACGGTATCTGTGCAAGGATCTTCAAGCGACCAGGATGGAAGCTGGATTCGGTCCCTCTTGCTCCGCTTGGTGGATTGGTTCCACCTCCTTTTTTTCAAGCGAACCGATCGCGGTTACTGCGGGAGATCTTCAACGTGACCCAGTTCGAGACGAGAGTGGCCGACTGCACTGTGCCGAGAGCTGGGTTTGACGCAATGGACCACGAAGCGAAGAAGCTGTACGCGAGTCGGTACTCGCAGACCAGGTCTCATCGAATGGCTACGGGGCGAGTGTGCTGCTCACCCACCCGAAGGACGCCAGCGAGATCCCGGAGAAGGCGGCAACGGATAAAACGCTACTTGACGACCGAGACCCGTTTGTGATTGCGCGCAGACGTCTTCCGATCGACTACTTCCCGACGTCATGATAGGAATCGATCCTGGGATGCGGACGTTGTGCACCGCTGGCAGTGTCGGCCGTCTCCCTCGTCGGCGTGTTCGACGGAAGTGGCTACAGCAGCGCAATAAGAGGAAGCGGAGACGCCTCAATCATCAGTACAGACGCGGTCAGAAGATCATCGAGATCAGTACGAGGGAGTACCGGCACATGTCCAAGATGAACCACTTCCGCGCGTGGGACGAGCGTTTGAAGAAGCGCGAGCCATGGTACGCAGGCGTGATTCGCGCGATGCCGTCGTTCAAGACAGCGAGCTACACCACGTACACGAAGGGTCTCCGGTTCTTCTTCATGCACGTGCGCTTCCTGCTAGCATTTACTGCTGAGAACCCGTTCCTGAAGTGGCGTTTCACGCGGGAGCGGCTGAAGGCGAAGGCGCTGGACGCATTGGCCAAGCGGATCGTGCCGGTACCGAGTCGACAGGTCTGCATCGCGTACGGAGATTGGAGTCGCCGAGATGGCATCAAGGGCCACGATTCGGGGCCTGTCAAGGGCTTCGCCAAGGCGTAGAAGAAGCGAGCGACCGTGCTTCCGATGGACGAGTTCCGGACCAGCATCACCTGCTCGTGCTGCCACAAGCGGATGAAGGAAACGCCATTGTTCACCAAAGTCCGCAAACCCAAGGATGGAGAGGAGGAAGCGAGGAAGAAGAAGGTGGTCAAGAAGAAGCCAAAGCTGTCTGCCAAGGATCTGAAGAAGAAGGCTCAACGGGAGGCCTTGGAGAAGAAGGAGACGGAAAGAATGAAAAACCCGAAGCTCGGCGACTCGAAGATCGTCATGAAGAGCAACCGGAAAGTCTTGCGCTGCACCAACAGTCGATGCGAGGCCAACTTCTGGAACCGGGACGTCAACGCCGCGCGGAACATGCTCGAACTGATGAAGGGGTACTTTCAGAACTTTGGACGGGCTACAGCGTTCATGAGAGGCGGGCAGTGACGCAACACACAACTGATGGTGGATGGAGAGGGTCTGGGGCTCGATGGCCCCAGGTAGCTTGACAAGCGAACCCATAGCCAGACCACATGCAAACGTGCATATAACAGGAGAGGGCGGGGATTGCACCCTCGTCTGTTGGCACAGGATAGGATATTTTCAGTGCCCTCCGTTCCTTAAGCAATAGCAGCAATATTTATTTGCAGCAGAAATATACTGATAGAGCTAATCATTTCGTGAAACTTCAGTTTTCGACACAATGGACCCGCAGCCGTCTGGTGATGTCTCTGCGAACGTAGCGGCCGCTATGGAGGGCGCCGACAGCTTCTCCGACGAACCAAAGGCCCCATCACCTTCTGCAGCGTCTTCGGCGTGTGCGCTGGTGCCGTTCTCCTTCCGGAGCCCTTTCCACGATGCGCTACGTGACGCCACTCGATGGTTCCCAATCGCCGGCAAGCGTATCCGAATCGACCAAGCGTGGCAAAGCGACGGCCGAGGTGGCACAGCGTTGGGATTCGGTGCTTCGGTGTACGACGCCGCCATTGCATTGTCTCTCTACCTGGCAGCTCATCGTGAGTCGGTAGAAGGGAATCGAATCATTGAGCTCGGCTGTGGACCGGGGCTTGTCGGAGTCGTCGCCGCTCACCTGGAGCCTAAGAGCGTCGTCATCACTGACGGTGACCCGGCGTCGGTGGCTCTTACGCAACGCAATATCAAGGTGAACGACCTCTCTAACGACGTTTGTACTGCCGAGGAGTACCTATGGGGGGATTTGGAGCACCGTCTCGTCCCGAAGGAGGGCGGTCTAGAGCACTACGACGTGATTCTTGGTGCCGACATTGTCGCGTGCCCTTACGCGCCGGCATTTGAAGCACTAATGAAGTCTCTCCAACAACTGGCTGGGCCCGAGACGCTCGTGCTGCTCGCTTACAAGAAGCGACAGAACTCGGAGGAGAAGTTCTTCGAGACATTTGAGAAGGTTTTCGACATCAAGCAGATCGACAAGTCGGAGCTGCATCCAGACTTTCAAGAAGGAGGTGACATTGTCATTTTCCAAGCGCGTTTGAAGGTTCAGTAGGGTGAATGGAATCGAGGAATAAAGTCTATTTGTCTAGTGTTTCTCTACCTTGTTAGACTGTCGATGAGAACGCGGCTGAAGTCATCCGGATTCTCCATGAACATTTGATGGCCTCCGTTCGGCACACGGTAGAGATCAGCGGCGCGGCCCTTCTCCTTAAAACGCTCCACAATGCCTTGTCCATTCCGATAGTCCATCCAGTCGTACTCGCCGTAGATGAACGTGAGCGGCATCTTGACGTTTTCGGGAAGCAGGGTGTCCACGAGAGGACGGACTGCGTGCGCTCCTGGGGCCAGGTGCGTAATCATAGCACGTTCTCCGCTTGGTTTGAGCGCCCAGTTGTGATACATGTATTCGCCTAACTCGGTCAGGTCAACACGACCGTCCCGCATGGCACTTCCCTCCGACATGAACGAACTTCGGCGTTGCACGACGTTTTGAACCAGCTTCGGGCCGTACGGACCCACGAAGCGGGCGAGGGACATCGGAGTAATACCCTTCTCCCACGCCGAGTAGATCATACGCCTCAACCATGAGCGATTCGCGGCCTTTCCTTCCTCTGAGGTCGGATCAAGGGGCGGTGGCGGCTGCGGAACACCCGCAGGAGATGCTAGAACCAGGTGCTGCACTTGATCGGGGTGCTTCATAGCGTACGTCGATGCGAAGATTGCCTAGAGCGTTTCCATAAAGCAAACGAAGTTAGGTTCGCTGTACAGAGAAACCCCCTATCACCATCCACTCAAGAGCTTACCCCCATCGAATGCGCGACCAGATCGAACTTTTCCAGCTTGAGCTCTTGTTGCCACTTCTCGAATGATCCTACGATGAGGTCGTCGGCGCTGTCATACTAGAGTGTTGGAAACGTTTGTCAGTCGCAGCTATCAGCGAGCTCAACCAAATAGTATAAGTACTTACGTCGCTGAAATCGAAGTCAGGACGATCCGACCGGCCGACACCAATCCACTCCACTGCGTACACATTGAAGTGCTTGGACAGCTTTTCCAAGTTCTGTAATACAGCAGCATAGTACGCTCAGAACACATCCATAGGACAATCCTCTGGCGACGTCCACGTACCATTGCCCACACCGCATTGCCACCGCCGAATCCGTGGATAAGCACGAGGTTCTTGGCATCCGCGCGCTTCTCCTCGTCGGAGCAGGGCACAATGACGGTGCCCAGCTGTGCGACCTTCGTCATCTCGAACGGCGTCGGGATGGCGCGCGTCAGGATCTTGCGCTCGGTCTCCTCCAGCTTGGCGTAGCTGGCAGGCACCCAGTGCCACAGTCGGCCTTCCGTTGCCACGCCTGCAGCAAACAGTACCACTTCAGCACCAAATTCTCAGTACTGATACCGATAGCGTGCATACAGAAGAAAGCGGCACATACCTGTGGTGGTGGCGATGGGGCGCAGCAGTCGCAGCATCGTTCGTTCTTGTGTCTTTTAGCAGTCGAATGCACTTGTGCGGTCCGAGGACGATCGATGAATGCGGTGGTCGACAGACTGACGTACTTGACATTCATTCCCGATGGACAAGTAATATTGGTGTGGTAGACATAGAGGTTGTTTACGCGCCAAAATGATTGTCACACCCTGACCATCACTCTCGGGCAAGCGCAGCGAGCAGCAGCTCGTTGAACGCGGGCGCGTTGTCCATGAAGAGCTGGTGGCCTGCTCCGGGCACCAGCACGACCTCCACGCTTTGCTTGCCGGTGAAGGCTTTTGCGACCTTTTCGCCGTGAGCGGAGCTCATCCAGTCGGGGCCGCCGCCATAGAGGAACGTTATCGGGACGTGAATGTACTCAGGCGTCAGCATCTCGCAGAGCGGCCTCTTGGCATACGCTCCTGGCAGCAAGTGGGAGTGCATGGCGATCTCGCCGGACTTCTCTAGCGCCCAGTTGTTGTACCAATAGGCGGCGAGCGCTCTCTCCGGAATCCTGCCGTGGCGGATGCAGCTCGTCTCGGGCATCACGCTGACGCGCACAGTAGTGATGAAGCGCAGAAAGCGGGGGCCGAACGGACCAGCGTATCTCGCAACACTCTGCGTTAAGAAGCAGCGGTTTAGTATTCGTCAAGAAGCAGTAGATCATTATGTACAACAAAGCTCGTACCATCGGGGTCAGGCGGAGGTTCCAAATAGAGCGGAAGATGCGAAGCCCCAGCGGCAACCCTTTCGATACAGGGGGGTGCCCCACACCTGCAGGCGAGATAAGTGCTAGATGCTTGATGTGGCCAGGATACTTCACTGTGTACGACGTAGCGAACATGGCCTAAGCAGCAGCAGAGTATGATTCGGTTAGGCGATAGCGGGGGACTGACTCATGGCAAAAGCTTACTCCCATAGAGTGTCCTCCCAGATAAAACTTGTCAATCTGTAAGGTGACGACACAAGCAAAGTGTGAACCTTCAAGGAAAGTCTGGTTGTCACTGCAACGTGGTAACTACCTGGAGTTCTTTTCTCCACTTCTCAAGCGCTTCAACCATGACCTCGTTCACGTACTCCCACTGAAATGCACATCAGAAAGGTTTGTTAAAGGGAGGGTAACTCGCATCAACAAGCATACAATTTGCAAACCTCGTAGGAAGTGAATTCCGGGCGATCCGATCGTCCAGTTCCAAGCCACTCGATAGCGTACTGTGCCGAAGTCAAAGCCGTAAAATGTTAGGACCCAACCGAAGTATCAAAACACAAATGCACAACATACGACGTTGTAGTGTTTGGAGAGCTCCTCAAAGTTCTGGAAATGGTGCACACAACGTTAGCGTCTATAATGAAAAGTACAAACTATCGGAATGAACAACTTACGCATGCCCAAAGCGCATTTCCTGTAGCATATCCATGCAGGAGTACAAGAGGCAACTTAATTGCTTCAGTCATCGGTGCAGTACAAGGTACGTGCACCGTTCCGAGACCAGCAACCTTGAGCAGTTCGAAAGGCACCTTGACGTTGCGTCCGATGATTTCCTGTTCCAAGCGCTCCAGCTCAGCGTAACGCGCGGGGATCCAGACTTTTACATGCGCTATTGCTATTATCAACGGGAGCAGCGTGTAGATTGCCCAAAACGTGTCTGATTCATTCAAACCACAAGCAACACACGTAAAAAAACACGAAATACCAGGATGTGAGAGTAGCATGCACTTACACATCGAATAACTCTTGAAGATCTGCCGCTGGGAGAGCGCAGCCAAGCTCGGTTTCCACATTACCACAGCAGCTGTAGCAAAGATCCCGAGCATTCCAATTCCAGCAACGTCGACACGGCACTCCTCCGGCTTCTGGTTCAGGTGGAACACGATCAGCTGATCCAGTTTCCACTGCATCAGCAGCAGTGCTGCCATCCAGCCTGCGATCTCGAGCTCCATTCTCAAGCCATTATCCCCCCCTTCGGACTTTGCAAGACACGCTTGCATTACAAGCCAGAGGCCCAACGCGGCCAGCGATTGCAAGCCGGTCCTGGCTATCGTGGACGAAGGTCGTGTCAGCAGAGCCCCCAGGCAGCCGTACGCGATCCACACGGGCGTCAGCAGCAGCAACGCCGCCAGCACGGCCACAACCTTCCACGGTTTCACCCGAGGGCGCTTCATGGGCTCTTGCGCTTTCATGCTGTGCAGCCGGAGACTTGTCAACTGGCAAAGTGTTCGTACCGATCGGCGTGCAACGGATCAAGTAAGTCTATGAATGAATGTCTCACTCGAATATGGCTACACTTTTGGCGACTGGTTCAATTTCGGATTGGTCGCTTCGGTCTCTGAGTATTTCTCCATGCAGTGCGCAACGGGCGGGTTTCGAGCGCTCCGAAGTCACGTGAAGGCAGCAAAAGAATCTCCGCCAGCCTCATCCAATAGAGTACGTGGACGTGTGTTCTCTTTCGCGAGGACAAGATAGCTAATGTTTTCGGGGTGCAGGGAGAACGGTCCGAGTCACCACGAGGTTTGCAAGAGCTCGCGGAACTAGGTAAAGAACGAAGCGTCCGTGCTGTTTGAAATAAAAGGATACTAATGTATTCGTTGCAGATGTCGGAGCAACGTCTCTGCGGTGCAACCAGGAAGAGAAACAGTTGAAAGCTCTTCGAGTAGGTCGTTCACAACAATGATGAGATGTGTGCTTACTTGCTGTTTTCACTAGGTTGCAGTCATGAAGGAGCAGCAACATTTGCAGGTACCTGCGTTCACGGATCAACTACTAACACTGCCTCGAGCTAACCCCACCTCGTGCGGTTGCAGACGAGAGAACGAGGCATCCGATCGATGCAGCAAACGCTGGATGCAGACATGGAGCGTGTAGCTGAAAAGGAGCTCAACTTGGACGCTCGGATCCTAGAAATCACTCGTCTCGAGGCGCGACTGTATGAGGCATTGCTTCAGCAAGAGCAACTCGAGCCACAGCAAGTCGAGAGAACGACTTCACAAAGTAATCGTGAGCATGTTTTAGCTCTGCGAGAACGTGTACGGTACTACCAAGTTGCTGCTTGCGCGTGCACGCTTGTAAGTTGTTTAACTTTTATGGCCCCATTTCAGGAATTGCTGCTGGCAAGAGCGAGAGTGGCTGAGAAAGATAAGCACGTAGGTTTGTGCTTTCCACTCCTGTGGGGACTCAAGCCAGTTATTTTGTAGACTTACAGCATGTCGGTGTGGTCGGTCAGTTGCAAATGAAAGAACGCGTGCTAAATGAAAAAGAAGCGGAGCTGGCACACTTTCAGGAGGAATTAGAGCGTAAAAGCCGAGACGTTGATTCGGTGGGTTGCAAGTGGCAAACACGCCATGCTAAGTGCTGCACTCACGCATTGGACTGTTATGAAGCACTTGAACCGGTTGTCGGGAAAATTAATCGCTGCTCATGCCCAGCAAATGGACAAGATTAAAGCGGCAAGACTTGAGGTAATGGGGCATTGGTGTATTGTGGTTATCTAACCCAAAACAATTGTCCTGAATATTTGTGATGTACTGTTATATAGCTGGGGGCTCGACGTAGGCTTCTTGAACAAAGCGAAGTTACTATCACCTATCAAGAAAACGCTGCAAGAGCCCAGGCCGTGGCGCTGCAACAATTTCAGCGGCTTCAAACGCAGCAACGTGAATGCAGTCTGATGCTTCAAGAGAACCATCTTGCGTGCGCTATCCATCTAAACGAGATTGTCCGTAGTGCAAAGCAATGACTGTGTACGTTGCCGTAGATCATCACTTTATCCTGTGATTCTTTTTCTCATATTGCCTGCACCGTAGAACGATCGATGTATGGTTACCCCAGAGCACGAACACCACCAGCCAGCAGCCGAGGTACAAACGCTCCAGTATTGAAGTCTGATGAAGCATGCTAATGCGTTGCTGTGTTCAGGACCAACTGCAACGGCAGAAGCGCAAAGGGAGGTTCTTTAAGTAAATCTACCACGATTTTATACGGGAAGAATTTCATGGCAATCGACTAGGTCTGCGTCTTGATGTCAAAAAAGACACTCGCAGGGATGCAGCGCACTTGTTGAGTTTTGGATGGCGGAAACACTCGCACAACCTTCGGATCTTGGATATGGACGAAGGCCTTATCACAACGCGCAAAGCATTCTGCGAACCGGATACAGTCTTCACACATAGCGCGATCCACGACAATTACGATACGATGCCAGTAGTAGCGCCGCGAGTGGAATGACTCTTCCGTCGCGTTTAACTTCTCGCGAATGTCCATGAGCTTCTGCTTCTCGGCGTGGCACCAGTAGAAGAAGAAGCTCCGGCTGTTCAGCACTGGCGGCTTTGCAATGCCGCGCTTGTTGCGCTCGACGATGTACGTGTGGCCGATTTCTTCGACTGCGTGGGCGACAGCCAAGCTCAGTCTCTTTTGCGGCAGGAAGCCTGGCTCGGTTCCAAAGGCGCCGAACCCGCTGCGAGTTCTCCCCTTTACAAGTTGTTGCAGCAGGGCGGCATTCGGTTCGTGCTCTGCTTCATCGTCGGAGTCCCCGTCGCGGAGCCGAGCGAAGCTGACGGACGCCTTGGACGAGGTCGTGAACTGCGCGGCGTCCGGCTGCTGGCCCAAGAAGTCCAAGTACTGCGTCACTTTGGCCACCTGCTCGGCGTGCGCCAGGTGGAAGAAGGCGGCGGCCTCCGCCTCCGACAGGAAGTCCTTAAAGCTGAAGTAGCGAGGCGCCGGGGCGGGGGACGGCGCTGACATCACAACTACCGAAGTGCATGACCCACGACGCGTCATGGCCAGCCGTTCGGCGTATTGCTCATCAAAAGCGTGTGCCGTCCACCAGGCCAATTGATCTCGCCAACGCCAGACGCCAGTGCGTAAAGCGCGTTGAAGACCTTCGCCACGACAGCTAAGAGCTCTCGTCTACGTTCTCGTCGTCTGCATGCGGCCAGCAGCCAACTGCCAACTTCAACGTCACCACGATACAGCATGTCACCCCAATAACTAAAGTCCTTTTCATACAGCATATTAGGTGTAAGTCACATAGCCCCGTTTTTAAACACTACCGTGTACTCCGAAACTTGATACTTAGTTGAGATCTTCGTCTTCAACTTGACCACCCTTGCACACTGTGCAGCACAGCGGTCATTCCTCAATCTGCCCAGCCGGACGCAAGCCAACTCTTCAACCATGAAGTGTGTGGGCATCGTTCGCGAGGTGTACAACAAGTGGGAGCGCCGCGCGCCGCTCACGCCCGCACACGTCAAGCAGCTGGTGCAGCGTGGAGTTACGGTCCTGGTGCAGCCATCCACGGCCCGCGTCTTCTCGGACGAGCAGTACGTTCGCGCTGGCGCTACGCTGGCCGAGGATCTAGCGCCCGCCAGCGTCATCGTGGGCGTCAAGCAGGTGCCCGAGCCAGCGCTGCTGGCCGACAAGACGTACCTCTTCTTCAGCCACACCATCAAGGCGCAGCCCGAGAACATGGCGCTGCTGGACGCCGTGCTGCAGCGCCGCGTCACGCTCATCGACTACGAGTGCATCGCAGAGGAGAGCGGCAAGCGCCTCATCGCCTTTGGGGGCAATGCCGGCCGCGCTGGAATGATTGCCGGCTTCCGCGGGCTCGGGGAGCGCCTCATTAACATGGGCATCTCGTCGCCCTTCGTCAACGTCGCGTCCGCCTACATGTACGCGGACCTGGAGCACGCCAAGGAAGCTGTGGAGGCTGCCGGCAGGATGATCCGATCCGATGGACTGCCCGGCGATCTGGCACCCATGACGTTCGCCTTCACGGGCAACGGCAACGTGTCCAAAGGGGCGCAGGAGATCTTCAAGCTCATGCCGCACGAAATGGTCCACCCGTCGGAGCTGCCCAACTTGCCCAAGAACAACCACATCCTATACGGAACAGTGGTAGATGACCCAGCGTTCTTCGTGAAGCCGCAGCCAGGGTCTACCGGCACGCTTTCACGAGCTCATTACTACCAGAACCCGCACCAGTACGAGCCTGCATTCCACGAGAAGGTGCTACCGTTCACGTCCATGCTGGTCAACTGCATGTACTGGGACGACCGCTTCCCCCGTTTAGTCACGCGCGAGCAGGTTCACGAGCTTCGAGGCGCTGGCAACCACAAACTACTGGGCATTGCGGACATTTCGTGTGATATCGGCGGCAGCGTCGAGTTCTTGGAGCGCGCCACGGAGATCGAGCGCCCTTTTGCACTGTACGATGTCGCCGAAGATAAAATGCGCGAAGATGGCGACGCGCGCGGACTCGAAGGAAACGACGGGATCATGATGATGGGGGTCGACATTTTGCCAAGCGAGCTGGCACGTGAGTCCAGCCAGCACTTTGGCGACCGTCTGTTGGCTTATGTTACAGCGCTTTCGAGTGTCTCGCCCTCCAATGTTCCTCTTCATGAGCACAAAGATCTACCGGCTGAGCTGCGAGGTGCTTGCATCGCTAGCAAAGGTGTTCTGGCACCCAAGTACGAGTACATCCACCGTATGCGTGCCGAGCGGGAACGCAGCAAGCAGTACAAGTTCTTGGATGCTCAGCAGGAAGTCGCGGGGAGTACCTGTGTTCTCCTCGAAGGGCATCTTTTCGATACCGGCCTCATCAACCAGGTTCTCAACCTCATCGAGGACCATGACGGCGGGTTTCACCTTGTGGACTGCGAGGTTCGACCGAACGTTGGGGTTGGAGATGGCGGCGACTCTACCAGTTCCAACGCCATCGTCCAGATCAGCATGAACGACCGTGCTGCTCTTGATGAGATTATCACCAAGATTCGCGCTCTTGCGGAGCTCACCTCTGGCGCAAAGGCTACCGTGACCGAGCTGCCCGACTTCTGTGGTACGAATTACTCCAAAACACGCGGTGCTGTCGTTCGCAAGGATGCGGCGGCCAATACGTTAAGCGACGTGTCGGTCTCAAGTCCAAAGAAGCGCAAGATCCTGTGCTTCGGTGCTGGATTGGTGGCCGCCCCACTGGTGGAGTATCTGTCTCGTGAGCAAGGGAACGAAGTGCATGTGGTCTCGGGCATCGAGGGTGAAGTGCAGGCAATGCTGCGCAAAATCTCCCGCCAAAACGTCAAGCCGCACGTGGTGAACGTAGCTGCTGACTCGGCTGGGGTCGCTAAGCTTTGCGCTGAAGCAGATTGTGTGGTGTCGCTACTGCCAGCCACCATGCACACCGCAATTGCTGAGCACTGCATTCAGCAAGGCACTCCTCTTGTGACTGCAAGCTACGTGTCTCCTGAAATGAAGGCGTTGGACGCGAAGGCCAAGAAGGCTGGCATTCCGATCCTGTGCGAGATTGGGCTCGACCCCGGGATGGATCATATGAGCGCCATGAAAGTCATCGACGAAGTGAAGGCGCATGCTGGAAAGATCGTGTCGTTTTCGTCGGTGTGCGGTGGCCTTCCAGCACCCGAGGCAGCGGACAACGCCATTGGCTACAAGTTCAGCTGGAGTCCGCGCGGCGTGCTCACAGCTGCTCTTAACGCAGCCCAGTATCGCAAAGACGGCAAAGTCGTCAACGTGGCGGGTGAAGACTTGCTTAACAGCAGCGAGCGTGTGAACTTCTTGCCGGCGTTCAATATCGAGCAGATACCGAACCGTAACTCGCTCCCCTACGGGGACATTTATGGCATCCCTGAAGCGCAGTATCTGTATCGCGGTACTTTGCGTTACGGAGGCTGCTGTCAAATCCTGTACCAGCTACGCAAGCTCGGCCTATTCGACATGGACCCGGCCAAGCCAATCCCAGCTACTTGGCCGGATCTTATCAAGCAGTTGGGTGGAATCCAAGGGCTTCGTGAAGATGCCAATGGGTTCCTGCAGTGGCTCGGGGCCTATGATCATTCCACCCCAGTGGTCAAAGCTCCTTCTGTCCTTGACGCTTTCTGCGCACTTCTGCAAGACAAGCTAGCGTACCGGCCTGGCGAACGCGACATGGCCATCATGCACCATGAGTTCGGCATCGAGTACGAGGACGGCAAGAAGGAGAAGCGGACGTCGACGTTCGTCGGCTACGGTTCCGAAAAGGGCGACACAATCATGGCAAAAACGGTTGGATTAAGTGCAGCGATTGGCGTGCAGCTGATCCTACAAGACGCCGTCCAAGGCCGCGGTGTGCTCACCCCAACGACCCCAGATATCTACGGCCCAGCCCTCGCACGCCTCGAAGTCGAGGGCGTGCGCTTCACCGAGAAAGCATTCCCGCAACATTAAGCAGCAGAAATGGCAGAAACAACTCGAGTAGTGCCCCATTTCAATCTACACCGTGCCTGGAAGCCCTTCACAGAACCGTTGACGGCCTACCGTCGAACGATATATGACGCGGAGTGCCTTCTTGTCGTGGTGTTGGTGCGATGTATTTCTGAGAAACCCCATCCGACGACAGATACAGTCGAGAGAGCGCCTTGGGCCGGGAACTCGCGTAACTTGTCTTGATCTGCCGACCGCCTGCCTTGATGGACGGGTAGACTTTGAGCTCGAGTAGCCCACGCATCTGTTCATCTGTGTCGGATACCATTGGACGCACACTGCCGCTCAAGCTGGATAGTGCGCCAAGTTCCTGGTTCTGTATGGTTGGTACCGCGTCCAAACCTGAGGCGCGGGCCAACTCGGGACAGTGAATCATGACGGATGCCTTGCCAAGATAGCGCTGCGGCATGCGTTCGGGACCATTGCGTTGCCGTAGAATGAGCCCCTGCGGTTTCCACCGATCTGTTTGGATTTCGGACTCGGTTGTTTCAGGGATCGCGGAGACTTCCACACTGCAGTTTGTGCGGCGGCGAAACTCGGCCAGTTCCTCGATCTCGTCCAGCTAACATGATAAAAAGAAAGAATAAGTTACGATCACAAGTTGAAGTGCAACAGACAGTTCTCACCAACCTTTTGCTGCAGGGTCTCACGCTCCGTCTGAACGTCGCCAATAGCGGTTTCCAGCTTCCCAATTTTTTTGATACACTAGAAAAAACAAAAAAAACATGAGCGAAGATGAAAATGACTAGGAACGATCATCGGCACGGAGAGCAAGACACACCCTGTCGTTGGAAGTGATCTCTTTTTGCCAAGCCTTCGTTTTCTCGAACAGGAGAAGCGTAAGCCGCTTTTGGTCTTCCTGAAGCTTTTCGTGTTCTCCCTTCAGGAAGGTCATTTGTTCACCCTGTATTTTAAATTTCATCG
Organism: Phytophthora crassamura; assembly: GCA_033557995.1. Taxonomy (NCBI): domain Eukaryota; phylum Oomycota; class Peronosporomycetes; order Peronosporales; family Peronosporaceae; genus Phytophthora; species Phytophthora crassamura. The sequence continues at coordinate 5,623,962 of JAUCED010000004.1, forward strand.
TGTACTCGTTGAGGTCTTCCGTTGTTTGTTTCTAAAACACAACATTACCAACACCAACGCAGAGACATTAGCCTTCGCTTTATCATCAACTCAACTACCATGATCCGTACCAGTGCTCGCTCCATTTTCCCTAGATTGTTCTTCCCCATCTCGACTGTCAGACGAAGCTTTGCGATCTCAGCCTCAAGCGTCCGGATATGGAGCTGGTCGGAATCGATTTTGTTCTCGGCTTGGTCGAGGTCTTCGCGCATACGTTCAAAGCTCGCTCGAACCTTCTGCATCTCGACTCCAATGAGCTCGGCCCGATTGTGGCACATGATAGCAAACTTTTTCATGGCCTTATCCATGAGCACCTTCCGACGCACTTCTCGCTTTTTTCGCTGAAGCTCCATCATCTGCATGCCACCGTCACTGTCCCGATAAGCTGCTTCATTGGGACCATCGGGCGGCACTGAATCGAGTTCCAAGTCTAGAATGATAGCCTGGTTATCACTGACTTCATGCACTGCCTCCGACACCTGGCGCAAGAACGTCATCAGAATCACGCTCCTATCGACCTCGTACTGCTGGTCTCTCTTTCCCTCTTCAATCTGCCGCATCATTGCCTCCATCATCTCAGCTGCTCCAGCGCTATCCTGGTTTAGTCTCATCTTGAGTGCATTCACACTATCGGTACCGAGGAGAACGCACATTTTCAAATTAATTTTCTATCCGAGTTTCCGAAGAAAGTAGCCACGCTCGTACCTGCCGGTTAGTGCTTCAATAGAAAGCTTCGACTCGTCGAGGCGATCCGTGAGCACGTGGTTTTTGCGTTCCAGTTCCTGCAGACCCATCGTCATTAGCAGGAGCTCAAATGTGAAACGTTGATGTTTTAGCTGGAACGTACCGTGATCACTTTCTGCTGCTTGGCGATTTGATCCTTGCCTTCTTTCACCTCCGTTAGCATCCGCGAGACTTCTTTGTGGTAAGCTTCAAAGTTCTTTTCGTTGATTTCCAGCGTATCCTCGTTGTCATCCTCCTTTATCGAGCTTTCGGGTCGCTTGGCTTCAGTCTGCTGTCCATCCGCCGACTTTTGACTCGATCGACTACCGATAACCTCCGTTTCGTTGGGCTTGTCAACACCTGCTCGGGTGACTGAGATTTCTGGGGAGCTTGAAGGTCGAGCCACCTCGCCTTCGGGAATAGCGACACGAGTAATGATTATTTTGCTTGGCATCCGACTAAGCATCCGTTTCATAGGCAGGGGAACCTCGCCCGTACTAGCGTTACGTCCCAGCAACCCAGCTAAGTCGTTTTCCCGCATCAAGGCCCATTCTAGCTGGTATTGGAGGTCTTCGATCTTCTTGCGCACGTTGCTTCGCATAGCCATGGCTTGGTTTACCGCTTGTGGCCTTTGTGTTCGCTCCTTCTTGGTGCTGGTACCTTCCTGCTTCTCGGTGACTTCTACATCATGCAGATCCAGGTCCAACGAATGACTAGAGATATTCTCCAAGTCCCGCACCAGTTTCTTGTTCAGTCGACGGAACTCCAAGTTTTGCTCTTGCATCTCCTCCCGTGCACGCTCTTCTTCGATAAGCTGATCTTCGAGATGCCGTTTAGTCTGCTCGAAACGCTGTAGCGTCGACACAAGCTCCTCTTTGAGCGACGTCAACGACTGCTGCTGCTCGACGCAGAGAGCTACTTTCTCCTTCAGCTGTTCATCTCGTGCCACAATATCCACAGCTAACTGCTTGGCCTTTTTGCTTTCTTCCTGGAGACGGTAGTCTAGAATTTACAGTACAGATGAGTGAGACGGCAATGAAACTGTTGATCATCTACATATAACGTACAGTTGGTGCCGAAGTCGGACTCGATTTGAGCCTTTTCGACCTTGACGATGTGGAGAGCCTTCGTCACCTCAGCCAACTCTTCCTTGAGGTGGTTGTTCGAGGCCGAGAAAATGTCCCGATCGTGATTCGAGCGAATGAGTTGCTGCTTGACATCCTTGTATTCATTCGCGAGACGGTCGATTTCTTCTTGCGTCGCTTGCGTGAGCTGGAGCTTCGAGCGCATGCCCGCGATAATAATCTTTTGCTCCCGCTCCATCTTTCGCGCGGCCTGGAGTTGTTCCAGGGTGTACGCGTTTTCTTTCATTAACGCTTTCACTCGCTGCTGTAGAGCTTCATTTACTTCCTCCATCTGCTTCGCCTCGGAGCGCATTCGATGCACTACCGTCCGCATTTGCTGCTCTCCTTTCGACGCGCGAGCCATTTCCTGCCGAGCCGCTTTCAGTTCTTTGCTCTGTACGCAGATACAAGTTTCAGTCCACATCGTTTAAACAACAAGGTTACGAACACGCACGCACCTCGCCATGAACGAGTTCCAAGTGGCCTCCGCAGCTTTCACAAGGATGAACTTGTAGCGTTGTCTCGCTCGGTGCAAACAGGGGTAAAGCCTCGCGTAGATCCACTGATGGTACACTTGAAAGGCCACCGTCGATTGACCCTGACGATCCAGTCGATATCTGGCGAGATGACGTTCGCTGCAGCTTCGGGGCTTCACTGCGCATTGACGCTGTTGATGCCCCGGCCTTCCCTCCATGCTGACGCAGCTCCTCCTTGATGATGATCACGTCCCGATAGTAAGCACGTCGGATGACCTCCAGCACCTGGTTGCGACGAGAGAGTTTTCCTCGTAGCATTTCCAGCTGTATCTGCAGAGGCAGATCCTTGGATAGCACTCCGTCGTCAAGATCAGCTTGAACGCCCTCCAGCGCGTCTATCGGTTTTGACGAGCCGTCTTCCTCCAACGCTGCGGACATGGGTATCTCTCCGCTGTCAAGCTTCGTGGCGTCCTCACCGATTCGTGACAGCGAGAGCCGCGATAACGATCCATCCGCGCCGTCATCCGCCCCATGATGATACGACATTAAACTTGAGCACTTGCGTCACCTATTCGAGAAACACTTCTCTATTTTAAGCTCTTTGCCGAGGGCAACTTGCCAAACATGCGTTATAAAATAAAATAAAATAGCCACAAAGTTGAAGAAAAAAACTTAGGAACTTACTTAAGTACTGGTGTTTTTTATTTGATTTCAGTTTCCATCGCCCACCGCTGTTCTCGTTTCCTTCCAGGCATCGCAACTAAAAAAATATAAACGCTGATTCACCACAAGCGCCGTGCTTGTCGGATGCCACCGTCCCACAATGCAAGTTAAGGGTTAACCCGCGTTCACCTGCACTGGATGGAGGAGTCCTTCCGACGCACCATCGCTTGCTTACGGGTTTTGCGGCTGGTTGCCACGAATGGTGAAGCCAGTCGTGTTCGCTGGCTCGGGCGTGTTGGCCACCGGTAGTTCGGCCGGAGCCTGATCGGGGCTGATGTCGGCCATGAGACCCGAGATCGCCTGACTCGCCCGCTGCATGTCGGCCAGTTGCTCCTCGGTTAAGCCGTTCGAGCTCACCGTAGCAGGTGCGGTGGCTTCTTGGGCCGGCTCCTTTTCCGTAGCAGAAGACTCGGCAATTTCCTTGGGCGGCTCAGTGTTCGTAGCGACTGCTGGAGCCTCGAGATCATCAGCTGGCGGATGAATCGAGTAGCCCGAAGCGCTCACGGCGAAATCGCGGTCCCATTCCGGGTTCTGTCTGAACGGCGGAGGGCCCGCAGGAGGAAGCGGAGGCTCATCGGGCCGAGGGATGTCGTGCGGGTCGTGCTCGTACACTTTCTCGTCCTCGTCCTCGCCCTTCGTTTCTTCGTCGTCGCCCTTGGTCTCCTCGTCGATGTCATGTGCACTGTGGCGCGCGCTTGACGTGCTTCTGCGAGCTGTGCGGCGAGGGATGCGAGTCCCAGCACTTTCGGCGTCAGCATCCGCAGCGTCACCTTCGTCCGCATCACCGCCATGGGGACCAGCACCCTCCGGGCGAGCCGCAGCGCGGAAACTTCGATTCGACGCAGCCAAGGCCTCAGCAGCGATCGTCTTCCGCGCCTTCCGCGGCGCCCTCTTGTCTTCGTAGTGCGTCGAGAACTCTGGGAAATCGTCACGGACATCATCGCCCACCTCAATGCCGATCTCGTTCAGGTTGCCCCAGAACGTCTTCTTTGTGGCCTCCAGCACCGCAAGCTCGCTCTCGAACTCGCCCAGACTATGCTCCAGGCTCGCGATGTCCTCCTCCAGCGCTTCCTTCTCGTCCTCGCTACCGGTAGCCTCCTTCAGCTCGGCCTGCTTGGCTTCCAGGCCAGTCTTGGTCTCGGCAACCTGCTGATCCTTCATCTCCAGCTTGTGCATCGTTTCACGGAGCAGGATCCGGTTCTTGAACTCGCACTGCGCGTTCTGGCAGCGGTCCGTGTGGGCCTCCACGTCGTGCCAGATGCGGCACATCTTGTTCTTGCAGGGCGTGGAGCTGCTGCACATCTGCGCGCGGATCTTCTTGCAGCCGCGGACGCACACTTTGCCTACAGGCGGCTTGCACAGCAGCGCGTCCACGAACTGGATGGACTTGCGCAGCCGCTTCTTAAAGAACTCGGTCTGGGACGGCGTGCGGCGGTCCGCGTAGCACAGCTCTCCGATAGCGTCTTTAAATGACAGCAGGTCATCGTCATCCTCTTCTTTCTCCTGCACCTGCTTCTTCGCCGTTCGTGTCTTCACAGGCACAGGCTTCTCTTCTTCCTCCTCCTCTTCTTCCTCATCGGACGAATCTTGAATCACCTTCCTGGCCGCCGCACGGCGCGGTCTCTTGACCGGCTGCGTGTCTTGCTGACTGCCTCTCGTGGCCACCCTCTTGCTGCCCGAGGCGCTGCGCGTGTGCATCGCAGGGGACTCCGTGGACGCGCGAGTGGACATGCGGCCCGAAGACGAGGACCTCAGCACCTCCTTCTTCTCCTTCTTCACGGCCCTGGTCCTCCCCCATCCACCTCCACTTCCACTGCTGCTACTCTTCTTGCTGCTGCGCGTCTCGCGCTCCGTCGGGCGCGCCACGCCCCCGCGTCGATGCATCCAGAGCTGCTTGGTGACCACGGAGCTGAGCACGCGCTGGGTGGCGCCGCTGTGGCAGGCCAGGATAATGCGGTCCATCTGCTCGCTGAAACCCGGCGAAGTCTCCATGTACTGCTGCATATAGTCCACCAGGCGGCGGCAGTGGTTGTAGTACGCGTCGTAGTCCACGGGGATCTCGGCCGGAGCAGAAGCCGACGTAGCGGCCGACGCCTGCTGATCCACCGCCTGCTGGAAGCTCTCGCACACGGAGCTCACGGTCTCCGCCACACTCTCCTTGAGCGAGCGCGTGAGCGCCGCCTGTAGCTGATCCACGGGCGTCTTGGGGCCGCGCTTCACCATCGTCTGGCTCTGGTTTCTTCTAACCCTTGACTGACAGGGATAGTTCATGTACCGCACACCAGTTTAAATTAAACTTCAAGAACGAGCCAGGCTTATTGTTACTTCAGGTTAGGATGCCCTCCATGCAGGGTTTAAACACACTTCGGAGGATGTTGCAGGCCACAGTCGGCTATCACAAGTGTTACGCTCGCGATGTGGGGTTGGACGGCGCGACGCAGCGTTGTAAAGAGCCCATGAGCGCGTAAGACCGTCGTCCATGGTGGCCGTCGTCAGCTTGGCCAGTGCGTCCGCCTGGTTGATGACGGCCTGGTTCACCAGCAGCAAGGACAGCCACGCATTGGTCGTGTCGTCGCCCGTGACGATCGCCTCCTTCGACAGGATGTCGTCCCATTCCTCCTGGATGAAGGTGGCTGTGCGCACGAGGCCGTTGATGGGCGAAACCGGGATCATCTGGATGCCGTGGATGCAGTACTTCTCGGCGCTGAACCACGTCGCGTAGTCCGCCTTGTTGTCGAAGAAGATGCCCGTGACGTGGTTGGGCACGAACTGGGGCGGGTGGATCGTGTTGTCCGACGTCATGAGGAAGTAGGTGCGCACGGCGCGCGCGTTCAGGCGCAGCATGAGGCTGCCCAGGTCCTCGACGGCACTGTTCTCCGTCACTTTTCCCCACAACATCATGCCGTAGTAGAAGTTCACGTCCTCCGACGTGCTCTCCTGGTCCTTGCCGTCCGCCATGGGGGTCACACCGTGCGAGTACGAATGACCCAAAAACCAGGAAAAGTGGCGGAACTTGGGGAAGTACGTGTCGTCCGAGCTCGGGTTGGCCACATCGCGAAGCAGCGTCCAGACCATAGTTTCCAGTTGCGCCATACTCGACCAGGACGGGTCCAGCTTCTTGAGGATGGCCGACGCTGTGATCCAGTAGCCGTAGTGGTAATGGTGATCGTTGTAGACGCCGTTGCCGAACTCCACATTAACGTCGTTGGCGGTGAATACCTGGCTGGTCACGATGCCCTTGTAGGTCGTCTCGTACACTAGTGGAGCGTTCATTGTGTTGTTCACGAAAGGCTCGAGAAGAGTTTCCAGCTTAGATAGACAACATTTCAACAGGGTCGTGTCATCGCCCACAACAGCGCTATCAGCGGCCATCAGACACAGCGACGCGTACTTCTGGTACGCCTTGCCACTGAAGTACCAGCTTCCTCTGTTCAAACTCCATTCGCTATCAATGTCGCTCTGCAGTGTGGACACAAGACCGATCTGAGAAACCACGTCGGCGGACGGCTTACTGGCCGGGTAGAAGTCCACCTCGTCGTCGGACTCGTCCTCCGTCAGCGTCCAGCTCCCGGACGTCATCACTTGGCCCACCATTGCACCGCGCGTGCTCGAGTGCAGTACGATAGCATCCTGGCTCTGCGTCGTCGTGGCACCACTCATAACCTCCACTTGATGCGGCAACGCAAAATGCAGTAGACCCGCACTGTCACAACCGGAGCCCTCGGTCTCCCATACCAGCGAGTAACTCGTGCGAGACTCCACGGACACATCGCCACCGCGCACCACACAAGAAGCGTAGTCGTCGTAGACGCTAAAGTCGCCATTTTCGGGGAGAACCGCCACTCGCACCGTGCCCGTGTAGGCGCCACTTGCCACCAAAGCCGACCCTGTGTCGTCGATGGAGAAGGACGCGCTCGTGTCGCTAGCGAAGACCACCCACGTCTGCTTGTTCGCCAGCTGTACGACGTACTTGCCCGGCGTGGAGCTTTCCACCAGCGTCATAGCGTAGTCGGACTCGATACGCGGCGTGAGGCCGGCGTACGTGGCCGATACGAACGCCATGCCATTGACCAGCGCCGAGTCCATGCAGTTGGTGCTGCCTGCCGCACACGTCCGCACGTTGACGCCCATGTCGCTGAACGAGTAGACTTGATAGTCGGGCTTGGTGGACCCGAACTCACTCGCCGACAGCGTGAGGTCGTTGTGGAACTCGTGCAGGTAGTAGCGGACGACACCGTCCACCTCGTCGGTCATTTGGCGGTACGTGTAGGAGTAGCATGCTTGCAGTCCGAAGGGTGCTTCCTTGGGCAGTTTGACGGCGTACGGGTTGGACCAGGCGGGGTTGGCGACGGTGTTGATGTCTTCAGCGGTGGTGTGGATGAGGTTCCCCCACCACTTGTTGGTCGGGACGGGTTTGTCCAGCAGTTCGCTGGCGACGTTGATGATGGGGGCGAGCGTGTTGAGTCCGTCCTTGCGTTGGAAGAGCGATTCGGACGGCGCGTCGGTGGCGAATGGAGCGAGGTATCTGGGCCGGACGTTGTCATTTGGGTTGGGTACCGCTGCAATTGGCGTAGCTAGGGCGTTGAGAGCGGCGGTGGCTGCCAACGCTATGCGGAAGGGTTTTGACATGTGCTTAACGACCGCGATGTGAGCTGCCGGACGAGCAGGTTGAGTTGGAGCGCAGGAGGATACTTTTTGGGTCTTGAAAATCATGTCTGAAAATCCTTTTCTTTTTGAACCGAAAAGGTACAGTTGATATTGTTCCAGGATTTAGGCCAGGACCAAGATTATATTCGGTTCAGGAGAAATCCACGAGTTGAGGCGCACCACAGCTGCCGAGTTGCACTGGTCGCGAAGGACTGATCCAGATGGCTTCAGTCGTATATCTCACTGCTGTGAGTGAAGTGCCAGGAGTTTGCGCTACTGCGCATGTCAAAAACCTGAAAGAAATGAATTGGTCTGCGCCTCGTTGGCGAAAAGTGCGTCCCTACGAGAAATGCACAAGAAACGAAGCGCACCCCAGCCCAAACGGAATCCTGCTTGTCCAACAAGAGGGCGTTGGTGCGATACGGAAGCAGTCGCGCCGTTGAACGGGGCATTTTGCACTCGTAGAACACGACTACAAGCGAGCGATGAAGTCCAGCGCGGCGATACCCGCATGTTCTCGCTGTTCAACGAGCTGGAGTTGAGTGTGAGGCGCCGACAAGTGCGCGAGTATCGTGTCTGTGTGTTGTTCGCAGATGCTGACCTGCATGTAGAAGATAGCAGCGCTAAATGCGCGTTGCTGCCCAACACTATAGAAAGCAAGAAATGCATGACGTCAACCGCTGGATCCTGAGAACTGCGATCAGGCCTCGCGTCCAACAGCTGTCGGTCTGACTAAGGCTCCTTCAACGCTGCCTTTTGAGCCAGTTGAGCCATCCTACCGCGTTGTTTTCCTGCAAGCCTAGAATGACTGGCACGGTTCGACGGCGTTCAACAATGAATGGAGTGCGTACGGGTGATTTGACACTTTCCTGTGACGACCTCATTCAGTTTCTGCACGAAGTCCGATCCGAGGTCCATTCCCCATTCCTCTCAAGCTCGCACAAACGCACTGCCCATTTTGCCGTCGTTTGAGCGTCGATGAAGGCTGCTTCGTGGCTGCCGATAGCTGTAGCAGCGGCCGCAGTCGGCACGGTCAATACGGCGTTTGGTGGCTCCCTTGCTAGCGAATCCTACAAGCAAGGCACCGTGCACGCTGCCGGCAAAGAATCCACGTCGACAGGCGGCTCCCTTTCAGCGTTCACCACCGACGCGCCGTCCGAATTGCTCTTCCAACGCAAGGACGGACTCAACACGCTCGCCCCCATCATCAACGTCGCCAGCGAACTGCTGGACAAACCCGTCCCGACCAACAAGTGGTGGGGGAACCTCATCCACACCACCGCTGAAGACATCAACACCGTCGCCAACCCCGCCTGGTCCAACCCGTACGCCCTCAAACTGCCCAAGGAAGCACCCTTCGGACTGCAAGCATGCTACTCCTACACGTACCGCCAAATGGCCGACGAGGTGGACGGTGTCGTCCGGTACTACCTGCACGAGTTCCACAACGACCTCACGCTGTCGGCGAGTGAGTTCGGGTCCACCAAGCCCGACTATCAAGTCTACTCGTTCAGCGACATGGGCGTCAACGTGCGGACGTGTGCGGCAGGCAGCACCAACTGCATGGACTCGGCGCTGGTCAATGGCATGGCGTTCGTATCGGCCACGTACGCCGGCCTCACGCCGCGTATCGAGTCCGACTACGCTATGACGCTGGTGGAAAGCTCCACGCCGGGCAAGTACGTCGTACAGCTGGCGAACAAGCAGACGTGGGTGGTCTTCGCTAGCGACACGAGCGCGTCCTTCTCCATCGACGACACAGGGTCGGCTTTGGTGGCAAGTGGCGCCTACACGGGCACGGTGCGAGTGGCGGTTCTCCCCGAAAATGGCGACTTTAGCGTCTACGACGACTACGCTTCTTGTGTGGTGCGCGGTGGCGATGTGTCCGTGGAGTCTCGCACGAGTTACTCGCTGGTATGGGAGACCGAGGGCTCCGGTTGTGACAGTGCGGGTCTACTGCATTTTGCGTTGCCGCATCAAGTGGAGGTTATGAGTGGTGCCACGACGACGCAGAGCCAGGATGCTATCGTACTGCACTCGAGCACGCGCGGTGCAATGGTGGGCCAAGTGATGACGTCCGGGAGCTGGACGCTGACGGAGGACGAGTCCGACGACGAGGTGGACTTCTACCCGGCCAGTAAGCCGTCCGCCGACGTGGTTTCTCAGATCGGTCTTGTGTCCACACTGCAGAGCGACATTGATAGCGAATGGAGTTTGAACAGAGGAAGCTGGTACTTCAGTGGCAAGGCGTACCAGAAGTACGCGTCGCTGTGTCTGATGGCCGCTGATAGCGCTGTTGTGGGCGATGACACGACCCTGTTGAAATGTTGTCTATCTAAGCTGGAAACTCTTCTCGAGCCTTTCGTGAACAACACAATGAACGCTCCACTAGTGTACGAGACGACCTACAAGGGCATCGTGACCAGCCAGGTATTCACCGCCAACGACGTTAATGTGGAGTTCGGCAACGGCGTCTACAACGATCACCATTACCACTACGGCTACTGGATCACAGCGTCGGCCATCCTCAAGAAGCTGGACCCGTCCTGGTCGAGTATGGCGCAACTGGAAACTATGGTCTGGACGCTGCTTCGCGATGTGGCCAACCCGAGCTCGGACGACACGTACTTCCCCAAGTTCCGCCACTTTTCCTGGTTTTTGGGTCATTCGTACTCGCACGGTGTGACCCCCATGGCGGACGGCAAGGACCAGGAGAGCACGTCGGAGGACGTGAACTTCTACTACGGCATGATGTTGTGGGGAAAAGTGACGGAGAACAGTGCCGTCGAGGACCTGGGCAGCCTCATGCTGCGCCTGAACGCGCGCGCCGTGCGCACCTACTTCCTCATGACGTCGGACAACACGATCCACCCGCCCCAGTTCGTGCCCAACCACGTCACGGGCATCTTCTTCGACAACAAGGCGGACTACGCGACGTGGTTCAGCGCCGAGAAGTACTGCATCCACGGCATCCAGATGATCCCGGTTTCGCCCATCAACGGCCTCGTGCGCACAGCCACCTTCATCCAGGAGGAATGGGACGACATCCTGTCGAAGGAGGCGATCGTCACGGGCGACGACACGACCAATGCGTGGCTGTCCTTGCTGCTGGTGAACCAGGCCGTCATCAACCAGGCGGACGCACTGGCCAAGCTGACGACGGCCACCATGGACGACGGTCTTACGCGCTCATGGGCTCTTTACAACGCTGCGTTACGTGGTGGTTCAGGCTCCACAGGTAGCTCTACGACAAAAGTGGTGACTGTAGCACCGACGACGCCCAAGGCTACAAGCGCTACTCCGACGGTGACGAGCGTCACCACTGCTTCACCAACCGTTGCTACGACTCCACCGACGACCACTGCTGCTACTCCGACCATTGCGCTAGCCACTCCAACTCCCGGCACGGCTGTACCAATGTCGAAGACTTCAACGCCTGAAGTAGCGACGGTGTCTCCAATTTCCCAGACGGAGGTCACTTCTGAGGCACCTGTGACGCCTGCTCCCTCTCCAGTGCCGACAAGCGGGACACCTACTACGCCTAGCGCTGCGCCAGACTCAAACGTTGGTACAAATTATCCTGGTTGGACTTCAATTCCGCCTGGTTGGACATCGCTTCCTCCTGGATGGACATCGATTCTGCCCGGTTGGACGTCCCTTCCGCCTGGGTGGACGGCGTACACGCCTGGCGAGGTCGAGCCTGCAGATAGTTCGACTTCGGCTGCTTCTACTGCTGCGGCCTCCGAGAGTACCCAGTCCGCGACGCAAAGCTAAGCTGTCGGTGATACCGGGTTTCATGTGTGTTTGCTGTATCAACTGTAGGGCTATGTTTTGTCCCTCCTAGAAATGTTAATCAGAAGTCTAGATAAATTGTAACGCCAATTCTGTTCTGTGTGTAATATACTCCGATGTATGACTTACTACGTAGTAAAATCGAACTACCAGTAGCAAGCACTTTGATCCCAGTTGTGTGTGTGACGGGAGAAATATGGCCGTATCGACGTGGTCAAGACCATTTTTATCTGCTGCACGGTTGTCGTTGACGACGTTGGGCGGCAGCTTCCAAGATAACCACAGCATTTCACTCGTATCGGGAATTGGTTGTGAAGCACAGCGTGTGGACAACCTAGTCCACACAATCCACGAGTATCCCTCCAAATATCGATTGCATGCTGGAGTCCAACATGCAATCGATATTTGATCGCGTTGTGGGATCTACAACTTTCTGCTCCTCCATTCTGGCGCTCGAGTGAGGCGAGTGGATTGCGATAAAGTTTATCCATGGATTCATCAAGCTTGCAAATACAATCTGTCGGAGAACTTGTAGCAGATGGAGGAACCTACTCGGATGTGCTTGCCTTGCTAAGAGAACTACAGTATAAAAGAAATCGGTAGATGATGAGTCACACGCTACAACATTTAATTTAACGAATCTTGTAACACGTGACTCATCATCTACCGGTCTCTTTTACTGTACATTTAATGGCATATGTGGAGGGCATGCCATGCGTACATTTGGACAACCAAGTTGATGGATAGGACACGCCCAAAGCCGTAGAACTTCTACAGCATTTCCGGAATTTCCGCGTCGAGCTCAACACCCCACGAGTATTCCGGTGGTTTCCAATTGCATGATGATTTCCTGGCTTGCAAGTACCGCCGCAATCCTGCTCGTCGTAGCCGGCACCTCGGTCTCGACGCCTCTCCCGACAGCTGAATCGATCTGTACACTCAGTGACTCTGAAACCTGTGCCGTCGAGAGTCTCACGTCGCTTTCTCCCGACGGCAGTGCGCTTATCTATCCAGGAAGCAACACACGCTGCGCGTTTGACAACTACCAAGACCCAGTGACTAATTTCACGACTAACTCGACGTATTTCTTCCAGGTTTTCCCAAACACGAACCAGTCCAAGTTGCTTCTTTTCTTCCAGGGTGGAGGTGGCTGCACGGATGACAACACATGCGCGTTCGGCTTGGAGTGCTCGCTCGCTGAGAACGCGCTTTTCACCACCGTCGCGACTGTGAGGGGCGCTGGGGTGATTGACCGGTCCATGACGGACAATATGTTCAAGGACTGGAACGTCGTTTTCGTGCCGTACTGCACCGGAGACGTTCATGTCGGTAATAGAGTCCTCCCTCCATTCGAGAGCGGCATCGAGAGTAACTTGGGCAACCCGCAGTGTCTCGGAAGAGACTTCTCGACGTTCATGAACGGGTACAACAATTCCAAGTCAGCGCTGGACTGGGCGCTCCAAAACTTTCCGGACGTCGAACACTTGGTTGTTGGAGGCGCCAGCGCCGGATCGCTAGGCGCTCAGCTTTGGAGCTCTCGAATCGCCGATATGTGGAGCGTCGAGACCAAGGGTACGCAGTTCTCCGTGATGGCAGACAGCTACGTTGGGGTGTTGCCTGACATACGCCCAGTACCAGAACTGCTGGCGTTCTTCGGCGCCTGTGAGAACGGCCAAGTCTTCCCCGCGAACGTTGAGGCGGTTTGTGACGCCAAGAACGCGACAATGCCCGACTTGGTCGAAGCCCTTCTCGAAGACAAACCTAATGCGAGTTGGCTTTTCATCAACAGCAAAGGTGACGAAGTCCAGCGTTACTACTACGCACTGGTGGAGGAAGGCATCCAAGGTTATCCATTTCCGAACTTGATGTCCGAGGATGATTTCTACAGGAACATGTCGGCGATGCTGGGTGCGTACCAAAGCGTGAGCCCGCATATCACCACGTTTTACGTCGAAGGTGATCATCACGTCTTCTTGATGGACAAGAACTTCACGAGCTACAAGAGCGACACGGGCCTGCTTCTCGGTGATGTCGTCAAGGAATGGTTAGCGTCGAACTCAAGTGGGAACCCTGCTGTGATCGGTTCGAATGCGCTTAATGCATCGCATCGGAACCCGCTCCGAGCTCAGCAGCCATCGGGAACACGTTGAATGGGACCCAGACTTCACCGTACAACTGAATTTGAGGATGTTGCCAACTTCGGCGCTTCATCCTCCGTGCTCAACACCACGGCATGGATTGGATGTCGGCATTGTCGTACAGTTCGTTGGTAATCTCAGCCTCAGACTCAAATTCAGGTTAAAGTTGACTGCGCTGCGTTCAAGAATGGGGTCGAAAGACATTGAAACGCGAGGAGTTGAATCACCTTACGTAGGTTTAATCAGCTTAATCCATCGCAACACACCAACTTGAGTGCAAACCTTACTACAGTACATGTACCCCGTAAACACCAAAATGAACGCATTCATCACGTTGAGGGAAGCGCTTTGTGTCGAGATAGACGTGCATGGGCAAGGGTGCAGGCTTCATTTCGGTGTGCCTGAGGCACTAGTTTTCCCACAGGATTAGACGTGAAGCTGCAGCTTCAACCACACCTCAGAATACATCTTTTTCTGGGAGTCAACACCGCACAACAAACGAATGATACGCTTCTGTAGTGATCCACCTTCGCTTCTTCGTGGGCCCTAAATCGGTGTACAGTAACCGGCACGATCAAGGAAACGAATCGTGATCTTCACAGGGTGGCGACACTGTCGCGTCGTGCGCAGCTTGTGTCTTGCGCCTTGGTGGCCTGTTTGCGAATTGGACCGCTGTCTTGGTATATCGCCGAGTGTTTTTGTAGGAGCTGCTGCGGTACAGTGTACATGTACTTCGAAGGAGGAAGCAAGGAACAGCCCCTCCACAACATCTGCTGATGCGTGTGCACGCTGTTGGCATGACGCCACCAGTCTTTCTGTCATCGCTCGGCGCTGCGCATCAGCCGTCGGGCAACGAGATCAGTGGCAAATCCAGTCGCAAGTTGCTGGCGTCGTCGGTGCCGCGCTGCTCTTACGGTATGGTACCCATCGGCGTGCGCCGGGAATCTATTCCGATTCCGAATTCCGAGCTGAGCTCGAGAGCCGAAGCTGCGCTTCAAACGAAAGATTCTGTCTGTCGGACAGGCACCATAGATTGCGGCCGACTTGGTGAGAAAGATACTTTTATGAGGTTCCGTATAGCCCGGGGCTATTATCCCGACCCTGCTCGATTGCTGTGACGTCAATGGTCCTGTTTACGGGCGCGGGATGGCCACGGCCTGCCGAGTCGGCAGGGCAGTGCCGGCACCGATCAGAATGTACACGTTGGCAACGTCGTTGCATCACACCATCGACGCCGACACTTGCATGCTCGCAAACGGGATATCACTGCAAAAGTACAATCTACAATTCTGTACATGCCGACACTCCCTTCGTTCGCTCGCGAGGTCTCTTCAACAGCGATAGTCTCAGTAAAATGACCACAGATCGTTCGCATTCGATATCCATACAGCACCTTGTTCACCTACCAACTGTACATGTACAAGATCAAGAGGATTGGGATGGGCTTGCATCGAGCATAAACGCCGGGAGGAGGCGTGGTTCGCAATTTTAATCTGTGCGGTGCCAACACGAACGAAATGGATGGAGGCGGTCACCTTGAAATGCGATGCAGTGCTCCCAACTGTACGGTGACTCGGCAGCAATGCATGTCGCCAAGCAGTACGGACGCCAGCAAACCTCGCCCAACATCGCTCAAGCGATGGCTCGACTATAACTCGATAGAGAAAGAGCTCCTCGAAGCGGAAGGTTGAGCTCACGCTCGCCTCTGTCTTCACGCTGCGGTGTCTACGTGCGCTTAATGACAGACGGGCGTTTGCCCACTTTCCAGCGGGATCTCGCGAGCGAATCCCATCTCGACTGCCATGCTTGCCGACGCCTCGCCAATCGCAAGGCCTCGGCGCCAGCGCAGCACCAACCACGCTCCTCCGTTGCCGAGGACAGCTCCAAAGACCAGTCAGTTTGGAATCTGCCTCTTCAAGCAGAAGTCTCCGTCCCCGGCAAGCTCCCCCCAAAACACCCGATCTCTTCATCATGTTCGGGCTCACGTTCTCGCGCTGGTACCTGTTCATCGCGGCCTTCGTCGTGCAGTTCTGCATCGGCTGCATCTACGCCTGGTCGGTGCTCAACCACCCCATCGACCTGGCCATATACGGTGATGCCAAGAAGGGCCGCGCCGTGAACGCCTTCTACATTGCCATCGGTGTCTTCGGCGCCGCGACGTCCCTGCTTGGCCCCACGATCGAGCGCAAGGGCCCTAAGTGGGGCGTCTTTATTGGCACGGCGCTCTACATGATCGGCCACATCGTCACGGCTCTCGGCTGCCACTACAAGTCCATCGCCTGGATCTACATCGGCTACGGTGTCATCACTGCCATTGGAATGGGCATGTGCTACATTTCGCCGGTGGCGACGCTGCAGAAGTGGTTCCCGGACTACCGCGGCACTGCTGCTGGCTTTGCCGTTGCCGGTTACGGCGCTGGTTCCGTTGTGTGGAGCAAGGTGTATCTGCCTACCATCGAAGCTGTGGGTCTTGCCTGGATGTTCGTGCTGCTCGGTGCCATCATGAGTGTGGCCATGTTCGCCTCTGCGCTCATCCTGCGCGTGCCGCCTGCCGACTTCTCTGTCAATGGTCTCAACATCCACGGTGACCGTATCGACGAGGACGAGGCTCTGGAGAAGATCGACGACGCCTACAAGGCGGTGCAGACGCCCAAGATCGAAGACCCCAGAGCGGAAGCCGCCAAGCCGCTGGTCAAGAAGCTGACGCTCAAGCAGGCTCTCCTGACGTCCGACTACATCTTCATGTACATCATGTTCTTCGCCAACCAGCTCTTCGGAGTCATCGTGCTGTCTCGCCTCTCCGGCATGTGCACGGACATCTTCAACAAGAGCGCTGGAACGGCCTCGGACATTGTGTCCATCAACAGTGCGTTCAACTGCTGCGGTCGTCTTGCCTTCCCGGCCATGTCGGACTTCCTGGTTCGATTCCTCGGCGTTGAGAAGACGTTCGCTCGCAAGGTGCTGTACTACTTTACCCTGGGCGCGCAGGTCATTGTGCTGGGCACGTTGCCTACGGTGATCCGCCACGACAGCTACACGGTGTTCGTGATTGAGATTTTCGTGCTCACGTGCAGCTACGGGGGTGGCTTCGGCACCATCCCGGCGTTCGTCACGGACATGTTCGGCGCCTACAACATTGGCCCGATGCACGGTATCATTCTGACGGCCATGGCTATCGGCGGTGTCGCTGGTGGACTCTCGTTCAACAGCTCGTACAACAGCAAGATTGCCGACGGCATGGCGGCGGGCGAGGCGTACATCGACAACATCCAGATCATCTTCGTTATCGTGTGCATTGGCTTCGTTGTGCTCTTCCTGGTGCGCACGAACGCTAAGGACCGCTTTGAGCCGGGCTACCACTACTCACTGTGCGGCAAGCGCGTGATCAGCATCCCTCCCAAGGAGAAGGACGCGATGAAGCAGCAGGAGGCCGAGGCTGCGGCCGAGAAGGTGCCCGAAAGTGCGGTGTAAATGTTGGAAAGTCAAGTTAAGTTCATGTAATACGATCTGCTTTCATTCTCAACATGTACTACGTAGTACTACGTAGTACGATTACTATCGCAACAACACTCGTTCTGCGAGACGCGATTTCGAGGAGACGCACGCAGCTAAGGTGGGTTCGTGTACGAATGGAGCTCCAAAACAAGCCCAGGCGTCCAGGACACCAGCACAAATGCCTCAGTACAGTTTTGCAAGGCAAAAAATCACTGCTGATGAGCGAAGCGACTCAGATGAGCTGCATACCGATGCAGGCTTACCGTTCATCGTGAACGTGAGCGTCACGACAAGAAGGAAGTGCGTCGGTCGCGTCCTGGTGGCCTACTTGTGCGAATTGGACCGCTTCCTCCGCCGAGTTTATTCTCGAAGCAGCATTTCTGTTCGGCGGTACTTCACTTGAAGACAATCATATGTTCGAACAAGATTAAGTCATCTTCGGAGACCAGGCCCGTCGAAGGGGAGTACGCTGCTACCACAGAAAGTATCGTCCATATTTGGTAAATCTTCCTGAATGAATCTCTACGTACATAAACTGGGCAGCAGTTTGAGAAGGGGTGGCCTGAAACCCGCAAAATTCAACCAAATGGCCATTTCGATTCCTCCGCGCCTGCCATTCCCCCGTTCTTTCAGCTCCTCCAGGAGGCTCTCCGTGCATAGAGCTTTATGATGAGGCCCTTCACGCCTCAATTGAACTTGTTTCGGCGGAGCTAGAGGTTTTTTGGCCCCGAGCACGCCCGACATTCAGGATTTATGGGCCATGCCATCATCCATCCTAAACGTACCGTGAAATGTCAAATAATGTCCGTCTACTTTCTGTGGGAGTAGCATTGTCCTGTCAAAGGGCCCTGGTTGGGGAATGAACGGATACCCTTCGATAGCCTTGTCGAGAAGAGCGTAGAAGTATCTCTGTATTCGCCCTTGCTGTTGATGAAAACCAATAAAGGGAACCGTTGCAGGCCAGTATTTTTAGTTCTGAAACCATACAGGATTTCGTCCTGGTATACATCCAGGATTGTAATTTAAAATTTCTTCCATACTCTGCTAGGTCCGATTCTCTTATTTCCGACCGCAACTGAAAGGAAAAGAACCATTCGACTTTTGGACGCGAGGACGATAATCAACGACGGGATGAGCTCTGACGGGGACGGACGGCAGCCGCGGCAGACACGAGGATGTTCACGTGGAGGTTCGCGTGGAGGGTAGCGTGGGGGTTCGCGTGGTGTTTCGCGTGGTCTACGATCCGCTGAATCAATCGCCGTACAAGAACGCCTGTACGGCGCTTGCGACTCATCTGAAGGTTAGCGGACTGCAAGAGTAAGACATCGTGGCGCAGAACAACCCCATACAGTTTGAATCGTACTTATGCGGGTATATGTCTGCTAGATGTTCATCCGCCACGCAATCCAGGGCCTCAGGGTTGACATGACAGCGGCGTCGCTTCCAAGACGCCGCTTCGAGTTGTTCTTCTACCTGATGAATAACCGACTCCTCAATGTGGACCTTGCGGCCGCTACAGCATCCCCCGCGACTCGTGACGAGCAGAAACACCCGCCGCCAAGCGAAGACCAGGAGGATGAACAAGTGCCAGCGACCCAAGTCGCCCAGTAGCTGCACCAAGTAGTGATTCGGCACCGTTCATTTCCTTAACTACGTGAATTCAACTTTCTTTTCCGTTTCCTTTCTTCTTCTCATCATTATTTACAACTATTCACTCCACACAAGCTTATGCTAGCTCACCCTCTCTCCTGGGAGGCCCCACCGCACACGTCTTCCATCATCTTCTCTACAATAATGCGAAGTAGTGTTCCAACCAGGATTAACCCATAATTTATACAGGATTAATCCTGGATCTCTGGAACTCACAATTATATCTTTCAAGATCTGCTCGTCCTCAAAGAACATTCGGGGAACCTTCTCGAACCTAATCGAATATTTCCCATATGATCACGATGCTTTGTACGAACGGGCGTATACAGGATTAATCCTGTATCGAATCTCGTACATTTACAGTACAGATTGTACTCTCACTTCCGGCACGGGGGTCTGCCTATAACCTGTTCGGGATTTATATTATTCGTTTCCAGAGTGACCGTCTCCGTCTCCCGCCTCCAAAGTTTGAAAATCACGCAAGGCGGGAAAAATGTCGCGGCGGCAGCTCCCTTGCATGGAAGCAATGCAGGTCACTTCCAACGAAACCTCCTGCAGCACACCCAAGACACGCAAACCCCCTCAAATCCCATGCCTCGCTGGTTGACCATCCTTCAGAAGCGTCAACTGGTAGCCAAGTCGCGGGAGTGCCCGACCATGACACACGGAGAGCTCGGCGAGTGGGCGATACGAGAGTTCAAGATCCCCCGCAAGCTCCCACGCAGCACCGTAGGAGAAATCCTCCGAAAATCCGATCGTGTTCTGAGTGCAGACTACGGCGATGGCTCGCGCCGCAAGCCTCTAAAGGTGCTATCAATGCGGCTCGAGAATCGACTAGCAAGTTGGATCAAGGAGTACGAAGACATGAACATCTGTCTGTCGCGCAAACTCATCACAATGATGGCCCGCGAGCTACAGGGCCAGCTATGCGACGCCTGGGACATGAATTTTTCTGTGGGCTGGCTGACGGCCTTCATGCGGCGCCATGGCCTGCGTTTCCGCATACGCCACGGAGAGGCGGCGTCGGCAGACTCTCGCATTGTCTACGAAGGCCGCCAAAGTCTGCAGGAATTGACTGACCTCTACTCGCTTGCGGACATCTACAATATGGACGAAACCGGGCTGTGCTATGGGATGGCACCAGCCCGGTCCATCTGCACGAAGAAGATGCGAGGAGTCCAGAAGGACAAGACTAGAATTTCGCTGGCCTTTACGGCCAACGCCGACGGCTCCGATGAACTACCGATTCTCTTCCTGGGTCGGGCGAAGAAACCGCGCTGCTTTCGCAAACGCACTGGTGAAGAGCTCGGCTTCCTGTATCGCAACAACAAAAAGGCTTGGATGACTGGGGACATCTATCGTGAGTGGCTGCGGGCACTAGACACCGACATGCGAGCTGCAGGGCGGCATATTTTGCTGCTCTTAGACAATGCATCATCCCACAGTTCGGGTGACCTCGCCCTCACGAACGTCAAGGTGCGGAAGCTGCCCCCGAACACCACCGCATTTCTCCAGCCGATGGACGCGGGGATCATCGCAGCGTTCAAGCAACGCTTTCGCGAAAAACAGCTATTGTCTGTTTTCAATAAGATGAAGAGACACGAACTCCTCGGCAAGAACCCCTACGCTATTGACCAGCTGCAGCCGATGGTCTGGAGCAAGGAGATTTGGGACGCCATGAAGGGCACGAACACTGTGACGGACTGCTACCGCCATGTCGGAATTGGCTTTGGTAGTGTCGAGGAGCCGTCTTGTAGTTATGGCGGCGACGTTCGCGTCGAGGAGGTGATTTTGAATCTATCCCACCTGCAATTGTAGGAAGCAATCAACCTCAATAATGAATATTCCCTTAAGAGGTTTACAGTGGCACCCCTGCCGGAAGTAAAGAGTACAATCTGTATTATAAATCCTGGCCTGCAACACCCGCCAAAACCAATTACCTTGGGGCTCTGCTTCGATCAGCGACTCGGTCATTTCCAAGGTAGAAGCTGCTTCTGCGTCGCAATCCACCACGACGGGCCCAGGTTAATGTCGCAAGCTCCTGTGAAGTGCAGGGACTGCGACCCCGTGTGATTCGCAGGCACCGCTCCAACGTAGCTGTCCGCGATCACTGACTACGCGTACCCTTGGCGCTGACATCCCATAGCACTGTGTAGCTGGGCTCCGATCGAGCAAGCACTCTCACCGTCCACGACGAGGTTGTCGACATCTGGGTAGTTCTCAAGCGCCCAGTTCAACACGCCTTGGGTGTTGTTGTATCCATTCAGGTACATGGTGTGGTTCAATCCAAGGCATTGTGGCTCACCCAGGAGTTCGGCAACGAACTGCTCTCGTAGGGTGCCAGAATGCGGTTCCCGCCCGGCACGAACGTCTCTGGTGCATCATGGGATGAAGACGATGTTCCAGACCTTGAACATGTTGTCCGACATGGAGCGATTCAGCACCCCCGCACTGCTTGACGTTGCAGCGGTCGTGAACGTGGCACTCGCGCCTAGCGAGCTGTCCGGTGACCAGTCTCACGGGCTGCGTGCCAGGAGGTCGGGCGCAGGGCTCGCTGAGTCCGGCAAGCCCGTACCATCCTTAGCTGCCGCTGTGGTACTCCGTGGCGATGCGCTGGACCTCCAAGATGACTCAAGATGTCCAAGTGCCGGCCAAGACGACGGCCATTGGAAGCTGCGGGCCGACCCAGGACGGGTTTCGACGGCTCAAGGTGGTGCAGCGTGGTGCATGAGAAGAAGGGTTGTCACGACCCAGGACGGGGGTCGTGACACCTGCTTCAGGAGGAGAATACGACGAGGTGTTGTCCCTATGAGTAGAGGTCGGCGCTGCCGACAACCTAGTTATCCAGTCAGTCTTCCATTTCACCTGTCGAGTAACTACATCAACAACAACAACTTTTATTAGTTTACGTTGGTGTACGTCTTCCTAGCTCCGCAAACCCGATCTACTAACAGCCGCAGAGTATCTGATCCAAGGCAGGGAGAGGTGTACGACACGTGGTGGAGAAGCAGGGTACACTGCTAGCTGGGATTGGGCTATCGTGGAGTCTTTCGTGGAGCTTCCTGTGGGAACTGGCGTGCGACGACTGTGACTCGTGGGGCGGAGACTAAACCGCCACGGGGCAGCACGTATCGACACTAGTAGAGACTAGTGGCCAACTAGGGATTATGAGTGAAGGCTTTCATTCACCCCGGACGGGGGAAGGCGAACCGCCAACGGCAGTGACGGCTGCTACGGCGACTACGACAACTACGGGAGCTACAACTGCTGGTACTACGGGGACCGCCGCGCCGACCGCGATCGCGGCGAACCCCGCGCGTCCTGGTCTGGACCTGGACATGACGACTCCTCAAGGACTCTCCCAGGCGAGGGACATCCCTTAGCGAGCCGTGGAAATCACGAGCCGACACAGCCACTCACTCAGCCAAGCGTGGGCTGGAGCAAGGGCGGGCCAAGCGGGCGCGACTACCGTAGCGCCCCAGACGACGAGGGCCTCGAGTGCTCCTACTCTGACGGACCTCACTACCGCTCCTACAGGAGGCACCCTTGCGGGTGGCGCTCCCGTAGCGGCGACCGGACTTGGCGCTCCGTTGTCGGGAGCTGGAACTTCGGGCGTTCCGAGTGGTGGACAGCAAGTCCGGTCTTCGAATCAGCCGTGTGGACAGCAAGTCCGGTCTTCGAATCAGCCGGCTGTTGTCTCGTGGACTAACGCTACCGGAGCTGGGAGTGCTATGCCGACGGCGGCGTTTGGGCCTACTCCGCGGCTGCGGACGGCCATCGCTTCGTATGGGGGATATCAACTACAAGATGCTCTCCCTACGGGAGGCGTGAGCGTAGGTGTGACTCCGCAAGGGTTAGTAAGTTCTCAAGGAGTCGTGGGGGCTAACTCCCCGGCGACTACCTTCCCTCAGTCTGTGTGGACTACGTCTACTGCCGGAGGGGTGCCTACTTCGAGTCCGGCTCCTCTCTACTCTTATGGGAACGTGCCTGTGGCGACGCTCATGACGATCAACTCGCTCGGGACTACGGCCTTACAGGGCACGCCGCAGCCGCCTTCTTCCGGGACACCGGCTCCCTTGGTGGCCACTCCCGGTGGTACTTACCCTACGAGTGGATACGGTGGGATGCCGTCTCACATCAAGAACGCGGTTCGTATGATCCAACCGTTCTACTCGGAGAACGCCACGGTGGACAGGGCCAGAGCGTTCTGGAATGCTTTCGTGCGGGCTACTGAAGGGCTCGACAAGCAGCTTCGCCTTAACGCGTTCCGAGAGTGTCTGAAGGGTAAGCCTGGTGAAGATTGGTGGACGTACTCAAGGATCAGCGACTTTGAGACGCTGCGTGTGCGGTTCTACAACCAGTTTATCTGCTTGACTCCGCTGCAGATGATCGAGCGCCTGAAGAACACCAAACGCTCTCGGGGAATGTCGGCGGAAGTGTGGGGTGATGTGTTCCAAGGACTCTGTGATGAGGCCCAGTGCTTCGATCAACAGATGCGCTACCAGTACTTCTTGTCTGGTTGAGAAACCGTGAGTGGAAGGCCGCTCTCAGCAACTTCGATGGTCAACTCTATTCCTCAAGCCGTGGCTGTTCTACTCTACAAGAACATGCACCTCCCCGTCGAGGACGAGGCCGATTTCGTCGACGAGAAGACGAACAAGACCCCTACCGAGAGTGCGCTGTTCTCGCAGATGTTGCAGCTGCTTCGCCAGAACCAAGACGTGATCCTGCAGCAGCAGCAAGAGCTGGCGCGGGCCCCGTGTCCTACTTCTTCTCCGGGTACGCTGCTGCTACCTACGAAGATGTAGCGATGGTGACTTCGCAGACGAACGTCCCGGGGGGGGACTCCGACAAGCGTTCCTGTCACGCCTGCGCGAGGCATCCGGATGGATCCGGACATGTACACCCAAGAAGGTCTTACGGTATGCGGGCGGAGCCACATCCTGGGATGCAGCCGTATCAACTGCCGTCGGTCCAATGCTACGTGCCCGAACTGTCACCAGCGTGGTCACATTGGGGTGGAGTGCGAGAACGCTACGCAGAACTCTGGTGGTAACCAGCGCCAGGCTCAAAGTCCTGGTCGAGGAATGCCTCAGGGACCGCGTGCGTGTTGGACCTGTCAGAGCACCGAGCATCTTGCGGCCCAGTGTCCGATGGTGAAGTCGCTACAACAGCTCATGGCTGCGCAGGGAGCACAGGCGAGCGCGCCTGCTGCGACTCCGGCGACGTCCCAGCAATGATGGGGGC
Organism: Phytophthora crassamura; assembly: GCA_033557995.1. NCBI lineage: Eukaryota > Oomycota > Peronosporomycetes > Peronosporales > Peronosporaceae > Phytophthora > Phytophthora crassamura. The sequence goes on from JAUCED010000004.1 coordinate 5,648,016, forward strand.
ATGAGGGAGTGGAGGAGAGTGTCGCTCCTTCCTCTCGCCCGTGGAACGACACCGAGGGGTACGTTGCCCTAGCCAACTATGGAATGGCTGAGGAACAAGGGAGCGTACATGGGACTGCGAATGTGGTGGAGGCCTGGCCTCATTGTGAAAACGCTGAAGATACGACTGTGACTGTGACTGGAAATGGAGAATGCCTGGGGCCATGCGAAGGGGACCACCGGATGAACTACGAAGAAGACGAGACGGCACCATGTGCTGTGGAGGCCGAGGCCTCCGATCCTACGATGAATGTGTTACTTGCCCCGGGACCTGAGCTTAGAGGTTGCCCCGGAAGCGACAGAGACGAGATGGCACCCTGTGCCTTGGAGGCTGAGGCCGCCGATCCTACTGAGAACGCTGTGCTTGTCGAGGAACCTGAGCTTAGAGGTTGCCCTGGAAGTGAGGACGCTACTGATGATGATGAACCTCTCGGACGAGAGCGTGACGACAAAGAGCGCGTGCGGGACGCGCTATTCCCCGTGTTCCTCTCGAGTGAGGACGCGGCGGAAGGGGAGAAGTTGGGCGAGGTCGCGGCCGTTCCTAACGGTGAAGTACCTGCCAACGATACTGCGAACGAGACACCTCTCGGGCGAGAGCGTGATGAAGATATGTGCGCGCCGTGCGTGCCGAGCCCCGATCTCCTCTCGAGTGAGGATTCATCGGCGGCGGAAGAATCGAAGGAGGTGACGGCCGTTCCGTACGGAGACGCGCCTGACGACGAAGCTGTAACTACCACAACTGCTACCGTGAACGTGGATGATGAGGTAGGGGAGATGCCCGGAAACGACGGACTTGGGTCCATCCTCGGCACGCTGAAGGACGATGCTAATCTAGCTCTCGGAAGCGGGTGGTAGCCATGACGACTAGTACCGTGGACCCCGTTGCGACCGACGAGCCTGAGAAGCCAACTACCTTCTCTGAAGACGAGAGCTGTTCAAAAGGAGGTGAGAAGCCTCCGTCCGAACACGCGCGACTGTTTGCCAAGGACGAGCTGGATGCTCTAGAGCGTGGCGCCGCCGCGGCGTTGTCCGAGGAGGACGAAGAGTACGACAAAGAGTTGGAGGTCCGTCTGTTTCCCCTTGACGAGGTAGAGCGGAAGCGGAAGATGGTGGAGAACGCTGCGAGGGCTAAAGAGCCTACCCTCGAAGAGCTGAGCGCACTCCTGGACCTACTTATAGAGACTCTAGAACGGACGCGTGAGTCAGCGCCCGGGGAGCTCTCTACTCCGGAATACTGGCTCCGGTGGTTTCGTCAAACAGTAGCGGAATCTGAAGAGGCCAAGCGGGCCAACTGTGACTTTCGAGGAGACGCAGCGGCCAAGGCTAGTATGCAGCACGTCAGTGTGGTAGCTGCGGAAGGCACAGGCGATCGAGACGCCGAGGGCGGACGTGATGTCATTGTGGAAGAAGTTCTCGCAGTCGGTAAAGCGAGAGATCATGATGAGAGCCTAGTTGTCGACCCGGTGGAGGTCTTAGGCAACATTTGTGTGACGTTCTCCAGCGACCCGACGGTGATCGAGTCCGAAGTCGACGAGCAACAGAAGTTACCGTTCCGCCTGCGGACTTTAGTACGAGCTGTGACCTATGTGTTGGTCCTGGAAGGCGAGACTAGAGCAGAACCTACCTGTTGGATCTGCCGGAAGGCTTTGGAGTCCCTACCTAAAGGTGACAGTCCGTCACTAGACCCTTTGCTGCTTTCCGATAGCGAACTCGAGGAACGTGCCCGCGTCCTCGTAACGCGAGCTGCTGGAGTCCTCGGGGATCGTGTCATGGAGTCAGTGATCTCTCGGATCCTGGAGCGATATGCGACGGAAGCCCCCCGGATGCGGGCCAAGCGTCAGGAGCGTCAAGGACTGTGTTCTACTCATCGTACTGCTCGAGAGGTGATGGAGAAGAAGCTGCACGTCAAACGGGTGAGCTTCGACTGCTCGTCCCTCTTCGCGGAACGGACGGAGGCGCTCGGTGACCATGTAGCTCGCGTCGAGAACCGTGATGACATCCTCACTACGTGAGTTTGGTGAAGGACGATCTGGCCCCTGAGAGTCAACGGAGACCTGGACTTGTCGAGGTGGAGGACGGCTCAGACCACTAGGACTCAGAGGAGGTGGCTGACCGCCCTGTGCCTGAAGGAATGCGGGTGATCTGCTCTGTGGGTGGCGTCGACGCTGTTTCCTCGGGCTACATTGGGAACCTACCGCCTCTCTTCTGATCGACACTGGAGCGATCGCCAGCCTGGTGGACGCTCGAGTACTGACGCGACTGGGCCTTTCAAAGGCGCCCATGTGACCCTACAAGGGTAGCTTACGAGGCGTGTCCGGTAAGGAGCTGAAGATACGCGGCGTGATCGAACTCCCGTTGCGACTGGCAACGTTGGAGAGGCTTCGTTCTTTCGTGGTGGTGGATCGACTACACGTACACGCCATCGTAGGGACCGACGCTCTCAAGGCGTTCCGGGCCGTCATCGACCTAGACGAGAACGCCCTGACTCTCAAAGACTCGAACAAGAAGGTCCGGTTGGGCGCTCCTCGAGTCGAGGAAATGTACGTGTCTCGGATCGCCTCGACGGTGCGGATTCGCCCCGGTGGACAAGCTCTCGTGGTCTCCGACGTCATGGGCAAAGCGCCCGAGGGGTGCACGGTGCTAGTCGAAGGATTGCCTGAACTAGACCCTTTGGTGAAGGTAGCCCGAACTCTCTGCTCAGTACATGAGAGCAAGACGATCGTGGAGGTCTGCAACGCCTCAACGGAAGAGCTCGTCATCAAGAAAGGGACGGCTCTTGCAGCCCCTACGGTCGTCCCAGGGACAGCGTTCCGATCGAAGGGGGAGGGAGAGGACGTTCCTTCGCCTTGGTCGACTGTTAGTGAAGCCTCGCTAGGAGGTGCTCAAATTGACTATGTGCTCGGAGTTGCTGCTGCTGAGACGACGTCTTCCCGAGAACCGATGCCGGGCCTCAAGGAAGCCTACTTGGCCGAGTTGGAGCCTGACTTCTCGGACTCCAAGCCGAGTGAAGAGCAACAAGGTCTCATGCGTTCTCTGTTGGCGTCTTTCCGCGACTCGTTCGTCGAGTCCTCGCTCCAACCGGGACGCACCGACCTGTTGAAGTTCTCGATCGACATGGGGAAACACCCACCGATCAAACAGCAACCGTATCGCGTCTCGAACGCTGAAGGTGACGTGATGGAGGCGGAGATCCAACAGTACCTGGAAGGGGGTCAGATACAACCGTCGACTAGTCCGTGGGCGAGCCCGGTCCTCATGATCCGCAAGCCTGACGGATGGATAAGGTTTTGCATTGACTATCGACGGCTAAATGCGGTGACCGTCAAGGACTGCTACCCTATGCCTCTCATCGACGACATCCTGGACGTACTTCGCGGAGCCAAGCTATTCTCGACCATGGACATAGCTTCTGGTTATTGGAACGTTCCGATGGCTGAGGACAGTATCGAGAAGACCGCTTTCACCTGTAAGTACGGTCTTTTCGAATGGTTGGTGATGCCTTTCGGCCTCTGCAACGCTGTTCCGGCTTTTGAGCGTCTCATGGAGAATGTCCTGATCGACCTCAAGTGGCGCACGTGTCTCGTATATTAGACGACTGCGTGGTGTTCAGTACGGACTTCCCTACTCATTTGGTGCGGCTGAGGCAAGTCCTCGAACGCTTCAAGGCCGCTGGGTTCAAGTTGAAAATGAAGAAGTGCAAGTGGGGACGCGACCAGGTGGTGTTCCTGGGTCACATCGTGACTCCCTCTGGGATCCTTCCAACCCGGAGAAAGTCAAAGCAGTGATGAACGTGGCGAGGCCTCACGACCTCCACACGGTACGAGCCTTCCTAGGGCTCACGAGTTACTTCCGAAGGTATATCCCGGGGTACGCCGCCATATCAGCGCCGATCGAGCGTCAGAAGGTAAAAGGAGCGGAATTCGACTGGAACCATGACTGTGTAGCTGCATTTATGCAGTTGAAATGGCGTTTAGTCGAGCCTCCAATCCTTGTGTATCCTGACTTTACCAAACGGTTCAAACTCTACGTGGACTCCTCGAGGATCGCCGTGGGGGCGTGCCTCATGCAGACTGTGGACGGTCGGGAGCGAGTGATAGCCTACGCCTGCAAGCTACTGGTCGGCTCGGAACGCAACTGGATCAACAAGACGATGGTGTCTCGGAGATCGAGTGCTGGGGCATCGTGTGGGCCACGAGGAAGTTCAGGTGCTACCTGGACAGGAACGAGTTCGACCTGTACACTGATCACAAGGCGTTGGCTTGGGTGTTCAACAAGACGAACCGTACCAGCAACGCCAAGCTGGCGCGCTGGGCGATGGAACTCTCTCAGCTGCGGTTCAAGGTGTACCACAAACCCGGTACGTCTATGGGCCATGTGGACGGTCTCTCTCGGCTACACGCTGAGACTATTTGCGCGCTCTCTATTTCCGAACTGCTCGATGAGGACGTTGGACCATCGGGGGAGAGTCACGTCGAGGTCGGGGAGGATCCCGCCCCGACGACTGAAGCCGTCTCGCTCCCTCAGCGGGCTGCAAGGGGAGGTGATGTGCTTGACGACGCCGTGCAAGTGGCCCTACGTGCTCTAGGCGAGGTCAGGGAGCCCTTCCCTCCCGAAGAACCCGCCTCTGTCTCGGCGCCTCCTGCTGAGGACGGGGAACTCACCGACGAACCGCTGGAAGAGGAACCTATGGATGAAAACGAACTACTCTTGCCTGGAATGACTACTTCGCCTGTGGATTCCTTCGGCCTGGACCGGGACCGTTTCGTGGAAGAGCAGAGACGTACCCCGTGGATCCAAGCGATGGTTGCTTTCCTGGACTGTGGGGCCCTCGCTTTAGACGCTACGGGCGAAAGTGCTGCTGATGGCGCCCCACTACGAAGTGAAGGACGGAATGCTGATGAGACGCGTACACTTGAAGGCCCGTGGTGGGCTAGCCAACTCTCTCACTGTTCCCGTGATTCCCTTGACGTTCGTGGAGACCGTCCTTCACTACTGCCACTCGGACGTGTTTGTTGCACACGTAGGTCAGACGAAGACTATGGACAAAGTGCGGAAGCACGCCTACTGGCACGGGTGGAAGAAGGACGTAGCGGAATACGTCCGGTCCTGCACTATGTGTGGGAGTGAAAAAGGTTATCGCCCGTGGAGGAACGGCCAGATTCAGCGTATGCCCATCCAAGAGCTGTCGGGGCCGTTCTCCCTGCTAGTAGTGGACGCGATTGAACCATTGGTGACTACGCCTCGCGGCCACAAATTCATCCTAGTATTTGCTGACTACTTCACCCGTTGGGTCGAAGCCTTTGCCGTGGAATCACTAGATACGATCACTTTCGTGCGGATCATGGTGAACGAGGTACTGTGCCGTCATGGCGTTCCTGAGCGCCTTCTTAGCGACCGAGGAACGAACTTCATTTCGGAGTTAGCCAAGGCGTTCTACGAGACTCTGGGAATCAAGAAACTGTTTGGCGCGGCTTACCATCCGCAAACCCAGGGGCTTGTGGAACGATTCGACGGGACTCTCATTGGAATGCTGAAGATGTATGTGAGTGAAGCTCAGACTGACTGGGAGCTCTACTTACCGAGAGTACTGTTTGCCTATCGCACTTCCTACCATGAAGCACTTCGTGATTCGCCGATCTTCAGCTTGTATGGTCGTGACCCAGATCTCCCGCTGGACTTGGCGTTCTTGAACGTAAAGAACGAGTGGAAGAGCAACGAGATCGCCGACTATAGGCGTCGACTGTACCTGTCTATGCGCGATACCCGTCGCCTGGTGGAACGTCAACTCTTGAAGGCACAAGACCGTCACGCCCGCCGCCTGGAGGATCAGGTCACGGTGGATTTCCAAGAGGGAGATGCTGTGTGGGTATACCAGTACTTCAGAGCGAGGCGTGGCGAGAAGAAGTCGAAAAAGCTCGCTTTCTCGTGGCATGGGCCCTACCGTGTCGTGGGCCAACTCGGCGACAACACGTACAAGATAGCGATCCCTAGTCACCCCGACAGAGTCGTGTCGGTGAACGTCAACCGCCTTAAGAAGTTTGCGGGACGCTGGAGTCGTCCGTTCCCGAACGATGTACCCGCCGGCGTGGAAAGCCAACCTAAGGCTGACGACGCTGGACCTCTGTCTGTTAAAGATTTTCCCTCTTCTAGCTTTGTGGAGCGTCGTACGCTCGGAGGCGAGGAGGTCGTCTTCACGGGTGTGACGAACCCTATCGTGGAGATCTTAGCGAAGCGAGTCAAGGGCCGCCAGTATCAGTATCTGGTCCCATCCGCTTCCTACGAGACGTGTTGGCGGACCGCAACCTCCCTCCTCCCTCACTACGCTACGCTGATCGACGTATTTGAGGACGAACAGAGGAAGGAAGGAGGCTGGCCGGAGCTACGGCAGAGTGTTCGGCTTGCTGAAGCGAACGCTGCCGATGATGAGGATGAACTGCTCTTCTAGGAGCAGGTGAGGGACGACAGGGACGCGAGTCTACTGTTGTGAGAGGGCTTGTGGCTATGGAACGCCGAAGCGCCTCGTTCTACTTTCTTTTCTTTTCTTTGGAGTGTGTGTGTGGAGACGACGGAGAGACGGGTCTACTGTCGCGCATGGGCTTGCGGCTGTGAGATGCCGGTACGCCCCTGCTTACTTTCTTTTCAATACTGAGACGCGTGGAGACGGCGGAGACAAAGATCTGCCATCGCGTACGGGCCTGATATATATTAGGCCGAGGCGCCTCTTTCTATTTCTTTTTACTTTCTTTTCGGATGGACGACTACTACAACTGGAGCAGTTCAAGGGCTCACCAAGCAAGCGAGACTATTGATTTAACATGGAACTACTACTACGAGCCTCGCTACTACTCCACGTGAAGGGCCTTGCTGTTGTTGTACGGGGCCCTGACCTCCCTCGCGCCGGCCTACTCGCTGTCCTCGTCGCTCGACGACCGCTGCACCTGATACGACGCTGGGGAGGACAACTTCGCTTCCTTCTCGCTCTCGTGCTTCTCCTCTTCGTCGCTCTCAGTCTCGCGGAGCGAAACGACGGGAGACTCGTACGGCGTCATGGGTCCGAATGCGGTGGGGGAACCATCGGCGTGGTAGAACGGTTCGAAACCGCGTCCCTCGGACTCACTCGGGTCGTACGGCTTGACCCGGGTGTCTTGTACTTACCGTTCTCGAGCTGCTCCTTGATTTTGATACGGAGGTCTCGAATGCGAGAAGACTCGTTCAACCGGCGCCAATCGCCTTCCGTCTTCGTGGGCACCCAATGGTCCGGCTTGGAATCGGTCGACTGCATGTCGAGGACGATGCGCGCCAAGGCTCTGTCGCTCAGCCTCTTGCTGAACTCAACAGAGTCCGGATCCAGCGCCCCCGTCTTCTCGAGAAGCTCGGGTAGGGTCTCGAAGCTGCCCTCATCTAGCTTGAACGGCTTGAGAGCACTTGTGACGGGAGTCACACGCACCTTTGTCTTGAGGAAGCGTAACACGCTAACCACAACAGACGCCCGGCGTCTCTGCTGTCTTAGTTCGAGGCCCTGCCTTCTTAGTCGTTTGCTGGTACCGGGTACCAAACGACTTGCGAACTTCTAGGTTAAATTTAAACTGAACGTCTATTACTTTTGCTCACCAAGTCCTACTTACTATAAACTGTCTAATTAATGCACGTTCGAAGTTACCTGTTTCCAAATGGTTGGCTCTCAAGCCATGTCGACCGTGCTAAGTACAAACCGTACTTAAGGGTCAGTGTACGAAACACCACATGTGAGTGTGGCACATCACTATGTGACAACTCCATGTGTGTACGACACACTAACGGGTTGGGTGCCATTAATAAGGGCCACGCCCCGTTACAGCACTGCGGAGCTTGCGGCGGAACTCGGGCCCGTTGCGTTTGTACAGGTCCAGCAAGTCGTGGACGGGGATGCACGTATCGCTGTAGCCCTTGGCCTCGGCGGTGTTGCGACCGGTTTGGCCTCCCCACCACATGAGGTTCCCATTGCCGGCGCCTTCGAGTCGTCGGAGCAGTCCAAAGTATCCCCAGCTCTCTATACAGAGGCTGAGGAATTTGAGTCGTTCCCTCATGGCGGATATCTTTCGCTTGCGACGCTGCGTCTGGGCCGAAGAAGTCGTGAGGGGAGCATGGAGCGCCCACTCGAAGAACACGCGACGACACGCCATCCAGAAGCGCCAATGCGCGAGGTGGACGTGTGGGTACTTGGCTGGTTCGTACCAGAGCACCTGACCAACCCAAGGATAGGCCAGCTGGACGGCCACTTGTCGACGCGGGACGCATCGCTGAACAGGCCCTCAATGGCGGCTCGGACGGCGGATGGAACTTCGAGCGGAAGCTTGAAGTCGGGTTTGTCCTTCTGGGACTTGTCGCTCTTCGTCGGCGACTTCTTCTGCTTTTTGGCTTGGGGCTGCGCGGGCGAAGCCTCTGAAATGTCCCGCTTCTTGGACTCGGGCTCCTCCTCGAAGAAGCATGGGCCGAGACCCCGTCGCCGTCGGTCTGCTTCGCTGGGGCCGGAAGGATGAGCACCGGTCGCGTCAGGATGGAGGGTGCGGAGCCTGTCGAGTCGATGAGGGCGGCGGCGACTTCGTCCAGGACGTCGAGGCCCGTGGAGCCGGCGTTCACGGCGAGCACGCGGCGTATCTCGTGCCAGAACGCGACCTGGGCCAAGCGAACGGCCTTCGTTGACTCGCCCGATGCGCTGGCCTTCTCTCCCTCTTCAAGGATGTCCTCGAACCGCTTGAGCATGGCGGCGCGGTCGCTCATTGCAGCGTGGTGCGAGTGGCGCGTCCTTGGTCGTCTGGGGTGGCTTGAGGTCTTCTCTGGCAAATTGCCTAATGACGAATTAGACATGGGTCGTTGAGCGTCGAGAGAACGAGATGGGTGAATAAGACGACGAGACAGGGCGATGGTTCCCGACGGGACCCTGTCGAGAGAATTCGGATGGATTCGGCCGTACTGTACTACTGCGCAGTGGAGCACCACTCTGAGAAAGGACTGTGCATTTCTGGTTTGGCGCAGTTCTCATGAGCACCTTCTCGGAGTTACTTGCCCGGTGGCGGTCGGCGTATGCCACCCAAGAACTACTACCTGCCTACTGCTTCGTCGGGGCTTTCTGCGTCCTCGGTTGGGTTATCACGACTTCCCTCCGCGGTGTCGGCGGCGTGCTGTGCAATGAGATCTAGCGAGTACTCTGCTTGAACGGTTCTCTGTGGAACTCGTGTCTGTCGCAGTACCAGGCCGCCCTGCAGGACGACAAGATCCGCGAGATGCGTGGAATTGCCTACCTGCACTCATTGTGGGGTGCCATCTTTGCAGTGCCCGTCCAAGTGCTGAAGGTGGATGCGGAGTACTACGGCGCCTACGGTCACGCCCTGCTCAAGTGGTGGGAGGCGGGCTACGTCACGTTCTTCGAGTATCTACCCGGACTGTGGCTGAGCCCGACGCGGTCGGCTGCCAAGTACGCCCGAGTGTCCAAGAACGCGGCGGGTTCCTGCTCGTGCGGGTGACATGGTGCGCGTAGCGTTGCTAGTGGCCAAGTTCGTGATATCGCTGGTGTTCTCCCTCCCGTTGGCTACCTACGACGTGCTGGAGTTCCTGCACGTAGAGAGAAGCTGGTGTGGTAGCGGCCCTGGTGGCCTTCAACATGGCTAATCTCTACTTCGAGTGGACTCGCTACGGTCTTCCAGGAACGGGATCGCGGTTACGGTCGGGTTCATGGCTCACGTGTGGCGCGGATGCAGCGGACGAGCTGCGTTGGGTGAGATGACACCCGCTGCTATCGTCGTGGAAGGCCTGCACGAGATGCGGGCTCGGCTGGTCGAGCGCGAGCTGGTGGAGGCCGAGGACCTGAGTCAACTACAGGCCGACGAGTCGCTGGCCGACGAGGACTTCAAGGATGCCGTCCCGGAACCAAGGGTTCCTGAGGACGACGTGGAGGTCGGCGTACGTGCGCCCACTGCTATTTAGGCCGAGCTGCGCGCCATCGAAGAACGGTCCCGATCGTTGCGGCTGGAGCTCGCCCAGCACCCGGACGTTCGTCGGGAACGACAAACAATCGGTCGGGGAGAATGTCCCGTGACCAGTCTCACGTGCGTGCCAGGAGGTCGGGCGCTGGGCTCGCTGAGTCCGGCAAGCCCGTACCATCCTTAGCTGCCGCTGTGATACTCCGTGGCGATGCGCTGGACCTCCAAGATGACTCAAGATGTCCAAGGGCCGGCCAAGACGACGGCCATCGGAAGCTGCGGGCCGACCCAGGACGGGTGTCGACGGCTCAAGGTGGTGCAGCGTGGTGCATGAGAAGAAGGGTTGTCACGACCCAGGACGGGGGTCGTGACACCTGCTTCAGGAGGAGAATACGACGAGGTGTTGTCCCTATGAGTAGAGGTCGGCGCTGCCGACAACCTAGTTATCCAGTCAGTCTTCCATTTCACCTGTCGAGTAACTACATCAACAACAACAACTTTTATTAGTTTACGTTGGTGTACGTCTTCCTAGCTCCGCAAACCCGATCTACTAACAGCCGCAGAGTACATGATCCAAGGCAGAGAGAGGTGTACGACAGAGCACTGCAACTCGAATGCACAAGTATAGGGATCCAGAAAATATAATTGATATTGAATTGGACCTGGTAATGGAGATCAATCAATTATTGGATGTATTGGTGTATTGAATTTCAATACGAGAGAACGATCAACCCGCGCTGCTTCAAGCGTTGGTCGTTAAACGTTTCTCGTCCTCAAAGGGAGTGAAGCCAAGCAGATACTTGTCCGCTACAGACTAGCCATCTCGGGCGTGAACAACATCGATTTCGAGCCATAGTGCAGCGCTGCCTCAATCGACGTGTCGAACAGCAGCCACAGCGTTTTGTGGGTCAACTCCTCTCGGATAGCTCCACAACCCACGTCTTCGAGTGCGCCCATATGCTTACACAGTGTGTTTACGCTAATGTTGAGTACAATCCCCGCTTCTTCGTGCAAAGCCTGAGCGGCAGGTGCTTCATCAGGATCCAGTTGAGTCAATGGTACGCGTTCGAGGTAATGCTGAAGGCCACAATGGATCTTACGAACATTTCTAGCGTGCGTGGATAGCTTACGCTATACTCGGTGTTACAGTTCTCCATGTAGGCTGGGATGCCTTCAAATGCAACATGCTGTTCCTGTACCCGTCGTGCAGGGCGAGTTACGCGTGTTGCACTCCATCAGCAGCGTTAATTCTGTTTGTATGAAAGTTTGTATGTGTGATTGGCCAGGTATTGGCTTCCCTATCAATCAATTATTTCAATTTATTTATTGACAATTATTTTTCTTCAATTAATTTTCTGGATCCCTGCACAAGTATGTTCATCAATGCAGGCGCCGCCACCTTGGAAGAAGATCATCAACTTCGACTAGTCCGACCCACCGTTCGGAAACACCTGGAAGAAGTACGTCGAGTTCGTCGAGACATCGTCACCGAGTCCGTGTAGTTGTCGAAGGCGCAGCGCGTGTTACCTCCTGGGTAGATGAGGACACCTTTCATCGTCGTCCGAGGGCGTGAGCGTTTCGACGGCGCATGTTTCCGATTCGGAGAGCGTGCAGACGGATTCGGCCACAGCTTGAGGCACCGAGGTGACAATCATCGTTGTACCGAGAAGAAGAGCAGTGGCGACGGTGGTGAGGAGCATGATTCCAGTAGTCGAAGGGATCCCGCTAGACTGGAGTTTGATGCGAGGAAGATTGAGAAATGAAGAATGGCATTCAGATCGCGGGGAAGTTCGCCAAGAGCTCAGGACATCTCTACAGAGTTCACGCCACCAAGATGTTAAACGGACCCCGATCGCTTCACATACAGCCTCCTTGAAGTAAATGAAAGGATGGTTTCATGGGAGCGATGATTTCTGCTTGAGTTCAAGCTTCCCTGGGCTCATTGCGCAATTGCGAGTGATTGAAAATCACTGCGGCGCCTCTGAGCACCCAGAGCAACTCCCCTTGCACGAGTTTCCAAAGATATCCCATTCACTCTAATACTACAGGGGTTTCGTTGTCGTGAAAGAGGTGTCAGCTAGCAGTACAAAGAAGAAGAATGAATGAATTGGTTCCAATTGAGCATTCTTACTTGCGAGTCGTACTGTATTCGTACTTGCCAGAAGCTCATGGCCGTCCTCGAAAGCTGAACCCGTATCCCTACATTCGTGACTTAGCACGCGAGGGGAGCGGAGGTCGTGGTGCTGGAAGGTGCGGAAGTGGCATTGGCTGCCGTTGTGGCAGAAGGGGACGCCGTCGTGCTCGGTGAGGACGGTGTACTTGACAAATAAGTCGAGCTGGGAGTGGTTGTCACGCTTGAGGAGGATGTGGTGCCTGGTGATCCGGTGGTGCTCGGTGAAGATGTAGCGCTGGACGATCCGGTGCTGGGAACCGTTGTTGCACTTGGAGAAGTGGTGCTTCCCGGTGCTGACGTTTCCACCGTCGGACTTTGCGTTGTCGCGCTCGGAGTTTCGGTTGGTGCTTGTGTGGAGTTCGAGTTCACGCTCGGATTCGAGACCAACCATTCGTTGATCACATCACCGAGAAGCAAGCCTTCGTCGCTCTCGTAGCTGGTGAAGTTAGAGTCGGCCAAGAAGACGTGCTTCGTGCCTTCGACGTAAAACGTCGTGATGCGGGAGCTCACGGTTTCGTATGCACTTAAGATGGTGCTCATGTTTGAGAAGAAGACTTCCTCGGAGATGAGATCCGAGAACGGGTAGCCCAGGATTCCTTCGTCCACGAGGGCGTAAAAGTAGCGCTGCGTCTTGTCGCCCTTGCTGTCGATGAAGAGCCAATTGCCCTCCGGCTGCGCTATCAGGAGCGCCTCAATCATTTCGATGGTAGTAGCTGTCCCCGCCTCACAGGCGTCCACAATATCCGCAGACAAGCCAAAGTCGTTCGTGCATGCGCCGTACTGGACGAGCAGTTCCGCCGCTGGGTGGGCTTCTGGAACGACGCCGATGTAGCTGTCCGCGAGCACCGAGAACCGTGCGCCCTTGGCGGCGACGTCCCACAACTCGGCAATCTTGGCGCTGTGTACCTGCGCACCAAGTGCCCCAGCACTTTCACCACCAACGATGAGGTCGTCCACATCCGGGTAGTTTTCCAGTGCCCAGTCCAGCACCGCCATGGTGTTGTTGTAGCCGTTCATGTGCATCGCGTAGTCCAGTCCAAGGCACTGTGAGTTGCCCAGGAGAACCTCGATGCCGCTCTCATAGGCCGCCGTGAAGCGGTTGCCGATGTGAATATCGCCCGTGCAGTACGGGATGAAGACGATGTTCCAGTCCTTGAACACGTTGTCCGAAAGGGAGCGGTCCAGCACGCCCGCACTGCTCGACGTTGCAGCGGTCGTGAACGTGGCACTCGCGCCTAGCGAACACTGCAACCCGAAGGCACAAGTATCTTCATCAGCGCAGGCGCCGCCACCTTGGAAGAAGATCATCAACTTCGACTTGTCCGACCCACCGTTCGGAAACACCTGGAAGAAGTACGTCGAGTTCGTCGAGAACGTCGTCACCGAGTCCGTGTAGTCGTCGAAGGCGCAGCGCGTGTTGCCTCCTGGGTAGATGAGGACGCTGCCGTCGTCGTCCGAGGGCGTGAGCGTGTCGACGGCGCATGCTTTCGAGTCGGAGAGCGTGCAGACGGATTCGGCCGCGGTTTGAGGCACCGATGTGAAGGTCGCCGTTGCAGCGAGCAGGGTAGTAACCGCAGTGGTGAGACGGAAAAACATCGTTCCCGTTAATGAGGTCCTGGGGCAAATTGCAGAGTGATCGAGGAGGCAGCTATCGGTGAGGCTTTCACGTCGCGCGGACTTCGTTCGGACACAATTTGTCGTGAATGCCATCCTGCTCGTTAAACCTGGGCTTCCCGTGGCAGTCCCACAAGATGCCCACTTCAACTTCAACGATAACTATGCTTGGAGTCATCATCTTCGCCGGTGTAGGAAATTTGCAAGCGCTCTATGCGAGGTGGACGAGATTGAGGCTCAATGACAGCCACTCTTCGCGCCGACCAGGCAAGGACCTTGCAGCTTTGTGTCGAACACTATCAGATACCTGGCTGTTGTAATGGACTCTCACCGCTATGCCGTCGACAACTCGATTGTCCACTTTCGGTGTGAAAAATCATTTGACTTTGGATCGAGCCAGCGACAGTGTCTGTGATTGGCTAGTCTTTTACACCAATGAAATACCCGCGAACAGTCACATCATTCGGGAACATGGAGGCCTCGTCCAAGCTGGCGGCGCCGGCGTCGGCGTCGCACATCGGCTGCCGGGAGTACCTCATGACGGTGGCCAGCCGGCTCTACTTCTCCAGCTTCTACCGGCTCGTGTACTTCTTCATGATCGTGTCGAGCCTCGTCTGCGTCGTCTGGGTGAGCACTTAGTTCATGATGTGCGAGTTAGTTTATAACTGACCCATTTACATATATGACAGACCGGCATGAACAGCTGGAAAATGTACGTCCGCTATGCAACAAGCAGGCAGGAGAGTAGAGGACGCTAATGCGATTGTATTGTTGTCTGTAGTCCGTCGTCGGTGGTGTTCATCTCGCTGGAGATCACTGTGAGCGCGCTGCTGGTATTCGAGGTGCTGCTGCGGATGGCGGCGTTCAAGCGGGTGAGCAGGAGCTGCAATGAGCAGGGATTGCTGGCCAGGGTTGGCTAATGATGTTTCTCTTCTTCGTGCTCGATTTGCAGCGGTTCTGGCACAAGTGGTGCAACATCTTCGACATCATCGCCTTGGGTGCGTTGGCTGGATGTGGTGAAGGTGGTTATAGTGGCTGAAATGGCTGATTGATGTGCATTATTTTGCTATGCTGCAGCTATGAGCCTGGTTTCTGTGGCCATGTACTTCAACGAGGAGGGCGTGCTGGGCGAGTTGGAGGAGGTCGCAACAGACTCGGTGCTAGCGCTGCGCAATGCCGTGCAGTACGTCCGGCTGGCAATTTTCCTCAAGTGAGTTAATGTAGCGGGGTTGAAGAGGAAGCTTCGGACGAGAGGTTTACGTGTCTCTTCTATTTGCCAGGAACCGCTCGGATCAGCCCACGACTATCGGCAAAGATATCGATTTCGAGGATCTGGGTTCACATCCGGATGGCGAGCGGGAACTCATGCTTAACGCGGAAAGCGGGATGGGCTTGGACAGCGATGACGAGGAAGAAATCCGGATCGTGTAGAAGGGTTTAGACGCTGTTATGAGCCGGCCTTTGCGTCCACGTTCGTCGTATCCGTTTCTGCCGTGGGGGGTCTTTTAATTAACGTTAATGGTGCATCATCAATGCAGCTCGAAACGTGTTGGTGAATTCACTTTGCATTCAAGAAAACTGAGAGCGCTCGTGTTCAGTTATATGCACGCAGATCTTGAGACCTAAAAGAACAACAGCTTCATGAGGATGGCCCACATCATGTGCGCTCCGCTGCGAGATCAAAGAAACCCAAGCTGTCAGCACCGAGGATAGTATCCGAAAAGCAACGAGCTCCACAAACGCACCTGATTACTGCAAGCACCGGTAGCATCTTCTCCTTCGTTAGGTGCTCCGAAATGACGTGCCAGAGGTTGTTCAGCAGGAAGAAAAGCGACCACGCCATCGCCATGAGCATCACCACCCAGTCCATGGCGTCGATGGGAGAAACGCACAAAATCTGATGCGAGCAGCAGCATTTGTGTCAAAACAGTCTGTTAGCTACATGGACTTCCAAGCAGGCAGAAAAGATAGAGAACTTACGGCAGCAGGAATGAACATGATCGACGAGTACCCGTAGAGACACACGAGGAAGAGCAGCGTCATGGGCACTTGGAAGTACTTGCCCACTAGCCAGATCAGCATGGGCAAGCCCAGCAGGAAGATCTCCACCAACGTGTACGCCGAAGCGAGGCGGCTAAAGTCGTACGCCCACTCGTCCGTGTTACCCTCGTAGTCGAGGAAGGACGCTGCGTTGCTGCACGACGCCAAGCAGAAGATGAGCGTCGTCGAGAGCCAGAACGGCCCGTACGCATCAGGCGACGCGAGTGCCAGCTCTGCAAACGTCGGGTCCTTCTTGAATGGCACCAACGCTCGCATCAGACGCAGCTGCACGTCCGCCGTGTCCACATCGAAATACTACAGCACACCAGAGTCCAATTAGTCAGCCTGCAGCTCGTCATCGATCGTTTCTGAGCGCGGATTTCCATTTATCGCACCGGTTGATAGTAAGCCAAGGAGAAACAGCCGCAAAGACCCATGGGCCGCGCAGGTTTGTCGTCGTCTCCATAGGCCGTCGCTTTCTTGCCCATAAGCGTGTCCCGGACCTTAGGGGACATGAGCCCGTCCTCGAGCTCATCGCCTTCGACTACTGAGACCTCTGTACAACAGCCAAGCAGTCAATAAACTCCTCTAAAGAGCCTCTTATCATGCCTCGCAGGGCACGGACGTACCGAAGTCCAGGTCGGCGCCTCGGTCCTGAGGTTATAAACGCATCAAAGAAGCGGGAAAAAGCGATGTAAGAACCTGCACAGAGGAGAGAAGAAGCAGGAGATACAGCTAATAGTGGTGCCGCCGCCGCGCCGACGCACGTACGTTCATGGCATTCGCCGCGGACTTGATGTCGTCGTTCATGCCTGGCTTCTTGCCCAAGTCTTTTACTACCGGTAAGTACTTTTGGTGCGATTCAGATCCGGCTGTTTTTCGGCCAATAGAATCGCAGCATCGGCAGGATGTAGTACGTACTACCACCGGTAGTACAAGTACTAGTACGTGGCAGATTCTACCATCAAAAGGCATGAAAACGAAGCTGATGGAGGAACAAATAACAGGTCTTGCATTCTGTGCGTGCAAGGTGATTAGTGATTTGTAGTTTAGTCTAGGTCCTGCGTGGGCACAGCGGTCACGACAGGGGCGCTGGTGGCCTCGACCTCCGGGGTGGCAGCAGCAAGCTCGGCGGCCTCCTCGGCGTCCTCCAGCTCGCCCAGCAGTTCGTCGTCCTCGTCGGCAGCCTCCTCAGCCTTCTTGACGATGGTGGCCACGTCGGCAGGCGTCAGGCGCTTCGAGTCCTGCGCCACGTCCAGCGACTTGTTGCCGGCCTTGCGCTCCGTGGCGGTGACCGTGAGGACGCCCTTAGTGCTCACGGTGAAGGTCACCTCGATTTCAGCGTCGCCCTTGGGCAGCGGCGTGATGCCCGCCACGCTCAGCTGCGCCACCAAGGTGTTGTCCTTGGCCATGAGGCGCTGGCCCTCGAAGATCTGCAGGAACACAGCCTCTTGGTTGTCCTCCGACGTGGTGAACAGCTCAGTCGCTGTAGCGGGCAGCACCGTGTCGCGCTGGATGAGCTCCGACACGCTGCCGTTGGCCAGGGCCACCGACAGGTTCAGCGGCACCACGTTCACCATGTTCAGCGGCTTCTTGGGCTCGGGGACGCCCACGAGCTCGGCGAGGCCCGAAGCCTCAATGGTGGCACCGAAGGCAACAGCCTCGTCGGGAGACAGCTGCGTGTGCAGCGCCTTGCCCTCGAAGAACTTCTTGATGAGGCTCTGCACCAGCGGGATGCGCGAAGAGCCGCCGACCAGCACGACGTGGTCGATGTCCTCCTTCTCGAGCTCGTTCTCCTCCAGGATGGCCTCGATCTCGGTGATCGTCTCCTGCACGTAGTCGGTAATAAGCTCCTCGAAGCGGGGACGTGACAGCTTGAGCGCAAAGTCCTCGCCCTCCATGAGCGAGTCCACCTCGATGTTCACCTGCGTTTGCGTGGACAGCGAGCGCTTGGCGGCCTCGCAGGCAATGCGGAGGCGGCTGCAGGCCTTCTGGTTCTGCTTGATATCCAGCTTGGACTTGCGCAGGAACGACTTGGCGCAGTGCTCGAACACAGCGGCCGTGAAGTTCTCACCGCCGAGCGTGTCCTTGCCCTTGCTGGCGACCACCTCGAACAGACCCTTGTCGGCGTTGAGCAGCGTCACGTCGTGGGTGGCGCCACCAATGTCGAACACGACCACGTACTCAGGCTTGTCGTTGCTGGAGGACTCGTCCAGGCCGTAGGCGATGGCAGCGGCCAGCGGCTCGCTCAGGTACGTAAGCACGTTGACGCCGGCCTGCTTGGCGGCCGCGTCCAGCAGCTCCGTGTACGAGTCGTCCGTGTGCGCAGGCTTGCTGATGACCACGTGCTCGAGCGTCTCGCCCGTGAAGTCCTCGGCCAGTTCCTTAAGGTTCTGCAGCAGCAGCGCCATGAACTCCACGGGAGTCACAGGGTGCTTCTCGCCGTTGCGCAGCGTCTCGGCCTGGGCCACGCCGTCAGCGCCCGCCGTCACATCGAAGGGCCAGTCCTTGACGAAGTCGCGGTCGGACACGTCGGCGTGGGTCTTGCCCAGCAGACGCTTGAGGTGGAAGATGGTGTTCTCGGCGTGGGACGGCAGCTTGTTGACGGCCGTGTCGCCCACGATCACCTCCTCGCCCTCGAAGCACACGTAGGCGGGCGTGGTGCGGAAGCCCTGGTCGTTAGCGATGATGTTCACCTTGCCGTTGTGCCAGACGCCCACGCAGCCGTGCGTCGTGCCGATGTCAATGCCTGCGACCACCATGGTGTTGTTACTGCTACGTACGGTGCCTGAGCTACGGGGGACCGATCTGAGTGTGCGCCGGCCGTTCGGTGTCACTTGACAGCAACCACTGGCCAGCAAGCGGCGGGGATAGTGAGCCCAAGTACAAATGGTGTGCACATGGTGTTACATTGGTGTGCGGTTGATGTACATACTGAAAGCAAGCTTACCACTATGCCTGTGGCCAGTTCTGTGAAAAGGCAGCCACTGGTTAGCAAGGCAATCGATGAAAGGCATACAAAAACCAAGTCACCTGACATTTTGTAAAGCGGAAATTACAAACATAGCCACAACTTCAAGTTGTCATCGCTTCAACTTGACCCTCGTTAAGCTTAACAACTTTGTCTGCGAGACTTAAGCTCCTACTTACGCGCGTGGGGTGCAATTCTCTCCAACGGTATCGCTCGTCTTCGTTGTCTTCGGTAGCAGAAAGTAGAAGATGTTCGCGCCGATCTGCACCAGGTTGCGGCTGCTCAACGCCGCTGGTGGCGACGAGAAACTCACTTCGCGGCCGTTTACCGAGATCGGCACTCGCAGGCTCAAGCACTCGATCGTGAAGCTGCCGCGTCGAGCGTCCCACGAGATCACAGCGTGCGTACTCGCAATCATGCTGTCGCTGCCCACGTGGCAGTCAACGCTGCCACCGGGGAGTCCTCGGAGGTTCTCGAAGCCCAAGTCCTTGTACAAATTGCGCCAGGGCAGGTTCATGCGTCCAAGGACGATGAACGGCTCGATGAAGAAGTACTGGAAATCCCGGCCCTGTGTTTCGTCAAGAAGATGAGAGAGAAAATGTGAGCTGTTGCCGAACCGAAAGCATGTGCTGCACAACGCAAACAACGGACGGCGTACCTCTAGCTTCGCGTATCCCAGCGGTGAGCTGCTTGCAGTCCTGTCCTGCGGTTTGAGATGAGCGCTGAGTATGGCGTTCTGATAAATCGCGCGCGAGAACAAGCGACTCGCTTCGCGCTGTACAGTTGTTGGGGCCACGGCGCTTTCACCCGCTGCCAGCGAGTGTTCAACACGCGCGTGGAAATCGACAAGCAGCTTCGAGCTGAAATGCGCAGAACAATCTTTGCACGAAAATGCCAACCGAGGCTTCACGAAGCGCTCGCACTCCTGAATGACCGATACCACATCCGACGGACGCTTCGAATTTGGCGACGCTGTCACGGTCGACTCGAGTCGGTCCGACGAATCGGGTGCATCGTAGAACCCTGGGAAAGCGCTGTCATTCGGTCCGTTGGCCACCACGTTTCCGTGCTCATCCACGTATTGGTCATGGCCTCCCTTCGCCTGGTTCAGCATGACCACTTTCGGTGCAATGCATTTTCGTTTCTTACACGTTTGCTTCCGAAGTCCAGGCCCTCCATATTTCTTCATGTCCAAACAGTGAGGGCACTTCATACAGTCGGAGGCAGTACAACCAGCACATTCACCGCACCGCATAACACGCGATCGCGCAGATGCGGACCGAGAGCTCAAGTCGCTGAGCGTAAGGTGGTCGTCCATGACAGTATCACTAGCCGGCAGCAGCAAATCATGTGGGGAATCCATCGTCGATTCGTCGTCCGAATCACCATTCCCATACGTCGACACAGACTCTCCGTCACTTCCCACAGAAGAGTACGCTACAGACGCGTTGTCGTCCATATCCGTGTTCATTTCCCCATGCGTAGCAGTGCGTTTTGACTTGCTGCGTTTCCTCTTTCTCGAAGCCAATCCCCAAAGTCTCGGGTTTAGGCATTTACGGTTTTTGCACGACTGCTTGCGAAGACCTGGCCCGCCGTACTTCTTCATATCCTGGCAATGACCGCATTTCATGCAGTCCTCGGTCAAGCATCCAGCGCATTTGCCACAACGACCAATTCGTTGACGCGAACGAGGTGTGTCGTCGCTTTCGGTTCGCTTTTGCGGAAGGAACTTCGGGGCGTGGATCGAAAGCTGGGAGTCGGGAGTCTCCGAAACCATATTCAGCGGTAAAGCAAGCTTGCTCTGTCATGAAGTAACATTGCACGGTACCAGAGTAAGTATTCAAAAGAGATACTTCGTACATTAAGATCCAATGCGCCTTACCTTCGAGGGAATGTGCCCGCTAACACGTGGGCGCGATTTCGAACTCAGTACGCGCTTCACGGGCACCATTATCGATGGTTGTAATGCCCTACCCATGCCCATTCCTTCCTTATTGAGTGTATCCAAGGCAACCATTTCCCGCTCGGCTTGATCTTTGGTGAACTCTTCGATCTTCGTAATGAATGCGTTGGCAGCTTCAGAGTCTGAGATGAGCAAAAATGATCTGATCACGTCACAGACTTCTCGAATTTGATCCGTGTGAAGGGCTGCGCTGTTCCAAGCCTACCAGGGGCAACAGCATAGACGGATTAGTGCATCAATTGTACGGCATCAGACTATCGCAATGACTTACCAACAACTTTCGCCGTGAACTGAATAGCTCAGGCACAAGAAAGTGCAACAGCTTCCGCGTGTCGATCTCGAATGAGGGTCGACACAGAAGCAACCGTTGACGGCATCTGAGAGAGAGTAATTGCGGCCAAATAGCTGCAATCTTGCCTGTAGCTCGCTCGGGAATGTCGATTACACTGAGCTGGCACTGCAGTGAAGTCACGACCGAGATGTCCTCCATAAATACTTCGTAGCTGGTGAGAAGAACATGGGCTGACAGGTTGCGGCTGGAGAAGTACTCGTTGCTCAGCAGCTGCAGTAGCTGTAGGCGATCGTCTTTGCTTCCCCAATATGGATACAATTGGACCAGTTGCCTAGCCGAGAGCGCCTTTTCCCATTCCGCAACGTCAGATCCTGCCGCTATCACAACATAAAACGCTGATGTGTAATGGCTTGACGTAAGCTTCGTCATGAATTCGGCGATCTAAATGGTGCATGAAAAACCGAACACAGCAATGAGCAAGACACCAGCACACACCACACATAAGAAAAGCTAAGCTCACCTTCCGGCGCTCTTCCTGGCAATTATCCACGCCGGTAATAATTCCATTTGATCCTCGAGTGTACGAAGCAAATAACCCTTTGATAGCTTCTTGGGTATCAGCACAGGGCATTTCTGCTGGATTCGCCTTGGTGCTGGAAGCTTTCACCTCTTTTAAAA
The DNA here is from genome assembly GCA_033557995.1 of Phytophthora crassamura. Taxonomy (NCBI): domain Eukaryota; phylum Oomycota; class Peronosporomycetes; order Peronosporales; family Peronosporaceae; genus Phytophthora; species Phytophthora crassamura. Next base: position 5,669,744 of record JAUCED010000004.1, read on the forward strand.
GTGTTGGCCATTCGTCCGCGCTGTTGGGGCCAACACTGACTTGCTGAAATGGATTAGTGGTAATGGTTGAAAGCACTGGTGGAAGCTGCTTGGTGCTGGTTGCAGTATATCCACGGTAATTATTCGCGTGCGACCTGTCGGAGCAAATGTTAATCGTCAGACATTTCAATACCAAATACAGTGCCAGCAACCCCACAGACGCACCTTTTCCACTCATCGTCGAAATCCATTAGAGCTCGCTGGTGGTCCTGATAGAGCTGGAGGCCCGTGATCCGAGCGAGATTGCGAACATCGGACGTGTTGTTCTTCAGAGTCGCTCTCTGCAGGATGCGTGCACAATATTCCTCAAGCTCTGAGATGAGGAACTCGGTCAGAGAAAGATGGTCGACTCTTTCCACTCGGTCTTCCTCGTCGTCCTCGGGCTTCATTTCCACGTCGCGCGACCCCCTTGTAACGTCCGGCGTTGAAACGAATCCATCTTCACTGGACGTGCGATTGTGCGCTGACATCGGTGACTGTGGCGGAGAAGCTGTTGTCGCCACGGATTCTGCAGAAACCGATGCAGGATTTGTCGTAGCTGGCTGCGTCTTCTTGTTTACTGTTGCGGCTGCAGACTCGGACTCCGCAGTCATCAATTGAGATGACACGTTCTGGCCTGAACCAGCGACATTATCATCTTTCAGAGGGATGCCTTCCTTCGTTAGATCATGCCCATTCTGCTTCATTGTTGAAAGGCACATGCTCTTCAACGTCCCGACTTGCCTGTTCCAAATGAAATCCAAGCGCCAGAGATGAGCACACTACACGCTACTACTTGAGCACGCGAAACAAACAACAGCAAACTCACGTAGCGCGCTCGTCCTTCACTCTGCTTCCCTGATCAACCAGGCCAACCTTGCTCGTCTCCGATGCGTATTTGCCAGCACCCTCACCATCTCCGTTCCCACTGTATTTACCCCCAGCAGAAAAAATCGTCAGCACTTCCAGCCAAGTCAAAAACCCCTCGAAGCTGCATGCAGTTACCCCTTCTCCTCCATATCCACTTCTTCCTTCTCCGCCGTATGCACCTGGAAGGCTGCATTGTAGGCCTTCTCCAGTGCGTCATATACGGTTTCATCCGCTGCGTTCGGCGGCGCGTCATACTCATGACCGGTCGGAATGGCCGCCAGCGACCCGCCTACTCTGGCGCGCGCCTTCTCCAGCTTTTTCTGCACCTGTTTCTTCTCCGCTTCACTGGGTGTGGCCGGCTGCTCGCTCTGCATGGACCTGAAGCACGAGTTGAAGGTGTTAGCGTCACTATAGAGGCATGGAAACCATCCAGCCCGACCTGGAGGCGCTGCTATCCGCCAGCAGATCGAGGGCAGAGCTCTGGCGTCCGTCCGCCATGATCTTCTCTCCCTCTCGCGCCTGGTCTGGAGTTCGCGCGGTCAAACGGAGCGACCGCGCGAAAAGCAGCGAAAACCGATACACAAGGTGTACATAGCCTAGTGTGGCCCACATAGGTTGGTGTTAACACACACCAAATAGATCTGTGGGCGTAACGGACGCATCCTTTCAACTTGCCAATCGAGTGGAAGCCATGAGCCGCACCAAGAAGAGCGCGCGTCGAGGCAAGCGCAATGCCGACGGAGCCCCAGCTGGACCCAACAAGAAGCAGCGCAAGGAAGCGGTTAAGAGTGCGGCGACTGCAGCTGCACCAGCTGCTGCGCCATGTACTGTGAACGGCGAGAAGGGCAGCCGCCAGTGGGCCGAGAGCACGCTGACTAAGCTGCTGGGCGGCATTCCGCTCGACACGTTCCTGTCCGAGTATTTCGAGAAGAAGCCGCTCCACGTGCGTAAGGCAGACAAAGGCGCGCTGTTCACCAACGGCCTGTTCTCGCGCAAGAAGATGCTTAAGGTCATGGACAAGCAGCCGCGCAGCATGGGCTTCGGCAAGGATCTGACGGTCTGCAGATATGTCAACTCGGAGCGCGAGAACTTCGACGGTGAGGACTCGGATGGACACGCCACTAGTCGGCAGGTGGCTAGTCTGCTGGACCGAGGCTACAGCTGCCAGTTCTACCAGCCGCAGCGCTACGTGGACGGACTGTACGAGCTCAACGCAGCCTTTGAAGAGGTGTTCGGTGGCCTGGCTGGTGCCAGCGCGTACTTGACGCCTGCCAATTCCCAGGCGTTGGCGCCGCACCACGACGACGTCGAGGTGTTTGTGCTGCAAACGGAAGGGCGCAAGAAGTGGAAGCTCTACCGCCCGCTGGTGGAGCTGGCGGGCGAACACAGCTCGGATCTGGCTGAAGATCAGATCGGTGAGCCCTGGATGGAGCTGACCGTGGAGGAAGGCGATCTGCTCTACTTCCCGCGTGGTGTCATCCACCAGGCATGCACGGACACGGACAAGTTCTCCACTCACGTGACCATCTCGGTGTACCAGCACAACACGTGGGCGAACTTCCTAGAGGTGGCGCTTCCCCGCGTCATCCGTCAAGCTTTCGACTCGGACGTTGCATTCCGCAAGGGACTCCCTGTCGGCTACCTGAACTACGTGGGCACCCAGTTCCCAGCTGACTCTGCCGAGGCGAAGGGCTTTGCGGCGACTTGCAAGAAGCTGGTAAGCCAGCTCGCTGCTCATGTGGGCGAAAAGGATTTGCAGGAGGCGGCTGACGAGGCTGCGTTGGACGTGGTAGCAAACCGTCTGCCACCTCCTTCGGAGAAGAAGAAGAAGAGGGACGACGGCGAGTCCGGTCCCAGTCCACTGGACGGCAATGCTGTCATTCGATTCAAGAACCGGTCGCATGTCCGCTTGTCGATGGGTGAGGACGAGGCGAAGGAGGCTTTTGTTGCGGTCTACTACTCGCTGGACAACTGCCGGCGGCATCACATGGGCCTCTGCACGTGCGACGGCGGGGACGAGGACGAGGAAGACAAGGAAGATGAAGAAGACGACGATGGCAGTGAGGCTGGTGATGCCGCTGGCACGGGCAGTGCCGACGGAGACGACGACGATGGCGATAACGAGAGCGACGAGGAGGACGACGACCCGAGCGCAGCGTTCGGACAGATGCCTCCCCAGGCAAAGAGCGTCGTGTTCCCAGGAGAGCTGGCGCCTGTGCTAATGAAGTTGTACGCTTCGTCCGCTTCCGCGCCTGGCGCCTCGGTTGACGAACTGGCAGAAGCCGCTAGCGATGAGACTGCGGTGCGAGGAATGCTCCTGCGTCTGTGGTCCGAAGGTCTCCTGGACGTAGCCATGCAGTCGTAATGGAAGCAAGCAAAGCATAGGTCAATCACAAACAAAGTCCATTGTCTCGAGGGAGCCGTGCGTGCAAGCTGCAACCGTAGCCTCTCGCTTAGCTTCTTGTTCCCAGTCGCCTCTTTCGTCGCAGCGCTTGCCCATGTTCCTCTCCATGGGCTGTAGGACGTTGCCTTTCATTCGCCTGATGGACACGACCACCGGACAGACCGGACGATCTTATCTAATGCAGTCCATGATGGTTTGACTGATCTCCTCCGCCTCCGAACGCACAGCCATCTGCAATACAAGCAACGTTAGTGACAACACGTACGTGGGCAAGACGCTTGACTCGTTGCGTACCTGCAGGATCATGCTGCCGCTCTGTTCGTCCAGCGATATTCTCGACTTGACCAGCGCCTTGACGCCGCCAACAAACACACCTGACAGCAGCAAAATGTGGGCCTTGGCCTTAGGCTGCGGGACAGCCGTGTTCTCGCAGGGCTGCATGCCCAGGTTCTCAATGACAGCCGCCACGCCCTCCACGAGGCTCTTGTACTTCAGGCCGTAGCTGCCCTTAACTTCGGCGGCATCGCCGACGTGCTCCCAGGCCGAGCGGAAGTCATTCACAGACACCTTCGCCATCAGGTCCGACGCACTGATCTCGATGTCCTCCATTGGGTACTCCTCGTCGAAGCCATCGTCTTCAACCTCGCCAGACGATGGGTTCACCTCGTGCACCTTAAACTTCAACTGCACAGTCATCACAAGGATATCGTGTCAGCAATCAGCAAACGATATCAAGGACAGCCTCGACAAACCATACCTCAACGTTAGCGAGCTGAACGATGGGGTAGACACCGTCGCCAGAGTACTGCAAGCAGACGTAGCACGAGCCCGTCTTGCCATAGGCCAGCTTGTCCAGAGGGACAACCGAGTGCACCCGCCACACGTCCTCCGGCTCCATGACGAAGCCAACGTTCACGTTCGTCAGAAGCTGGTCGCTCACCGTGTTGAGCACCTTAAACTGTTGGCATACAAGTAAATAGCTGCGTCAGATAAGCACATCTTCTTCGCTACTAGAGGAACCACATACCTGAAGCACAATGTGCTGTGCGAACACGTGCTTCGTGCAGCTGACGACGTATTCAGTTTCAGCCTCCGTAAGCTCAAGACGCTTCGACGAGCGGAACAGCGCGCCGAGCTCGGCAAACTCCGGAATCTACAGCATTGACAAGAACCGAGTTAGCGCAGTCTCGCAAACGAGGCATCCAAAGCCTGGTAACCGTACCGTGTACAGCTCCTTCGCCAGATCCTGAGGCTCGGGCGCCGTTTCAGCCTGAACGGTCTCATTGTCAGCATCAGCCTCGTCCGCGTACGACTCAGCAACATCCTCGACGACTTCAACGTGCGGCAACGCCTCGAAAGTCAACGGGCCTTCAGCAGGGCGCAGCTCGTACTGATCAATAGACTTCTGAAGCGCCGCAACACTCATGGGGAAGTCCTCCACGAGAAGCGTGCGGCTGGTTACCTCGTCGCCCTCCAGAATGGCGAGGTACATGGTAGCGCGGTCGCGAACTTCGTCGTCGTCATCGAGCTTGCAGCACTGCAGCAGAGATGACACGCTGGTCCGGAGCGAAGCCACGCGGATGGCAAACTGAGCCAGAGCTGAAACGGCTGAAGCGCGCACAGGTGCGTTCTCCAGGATGATGCGGTTACGGATAAAACGAATATACCGGGCGGGTGCCGATGTGGTCGGGCCCTTTTGACCCAGCACGCGAAGGATCTTGGTGGAAAGCTGCGTGAACTCGCAGTCCTCGATGAACTCGCACAGGTGGAGAAGAGCAGTCTCCTTGCACTCCTGGATACGCTCGATCAGAAACAGGATCGCGTCCGTGATAGTTTTCTTGAACTCGTAGCCTCCTTCTTCACGCAGGAAGTTCGCCAGGAAGTTGAGCAGGACGCGGTGCTTCTGCGGGTACTTCACGCACAAGTTCTTGATGGCCTCCACGACCACAATCTTGAACTCGTCGGCAATGTCGCCCATGAACGTCGAGATTTGCTTCATCAGACGATCCACGCTAGACTCGGCACCTGGTTACATTAGAGTCACCACGGACAGGATGGTTAGAATTCGTTCTGTATCAACCCCGTCCTCCTGCACTGGAATAACATCAACCTACCAGTCTTTAGGAGCGTGGTGATGGCCAGGGTCGCAATGGAGCGGTTGGAGTCGGAAATAAGCGTCTCCATGTCCTCGTTGCAGCGCGTCACTAGCATGGGCTGCGTCAACGCCACGTGACTGAGCGTGCGCACAGCAGCGAAGCGAAGCGTAGGCTTCGAAGAGCCCAGGAACAACTGCAGCACGACGATTGCCTGCGTCAGGTCACGCGCGTCCACAGGCAGCGCGCAGAGGGCCCTGGCAGCCTCGTAAATGACCATCTAGCAACAACAACATTATCAGATTGGCAACTTCAACCGACATAAGCTCATGGAGGCCATGTGTGTACCTCATTCTTCTGGCGAAGCATCTTTTGCAAGAACGCATACAGCGGAGCAGCGTCCTGGCCGTTAGCGTTGTCACGCAGGAGGGTGGCCGTGTAACGGATCAGCAGGCACGTCGCAAGGCTGGAGCGCAGGTTGGTCTTCTGAAGCTGCGTGATGAACTTCGACACCGCGAGCTTGTCGTGCTGCCGGATCTGATAGAGAAGCGACACGCCGTGGTACTGGACCATGTCGTTCGTTGAGTTGACGGCCTCCTGCACCTCGTTCACCCAGCGACGCACGATGTCTGGGTTGTTCTTGATCAGGTGAATACCTGAAACCAGCGCTGAGCTGGCCACGAGAGCGTTGCGGTCCACAATGGCCTGCTTGATGTAGCGCTCAATGGCGTTCAACATGGAGCCCTAAAGTCCACAGACAAATCAACAGGAATCAGTTGCTGTAGCATGAACGGTAGCAGCACTGCCGCAGCTGTCACGTACATCAATGATCCGGCAGAGCACGCGAATAGCGTTGGCTCGGTACAGATCGACGTCGGAGCTCATGTCCTTGGTGAGACTCTGGGTCACGATGATCACCTGATAACAGCCACAGCATTAAAGCACCGTCAGTGTTGTGTTCCTCCTGTTCCCTTATACAGCGAAGCAGTCGCCTGGCGTATATGGGCGTTGTACCTCGTCAGCAGCAGTCGCCTCGGCCACCTCCTTGATGAACAGGTACATCATGCGGCGCAGGTTGGCGTCCTTGGACTGGAAGAGCTTGGTGACGCCGAAGAAGACGGCGGTGGTCTCGGCGCTAGTGAAAGGCTCACCCTGCGTGAGGATGTGCAGCAGCTTGGTGATCAGCTGGCAGCACTTCTTGGGGTGGCGCGTCACCGTGTTGGCGTCAGAGAAGATCTTGGTCTCCTGCAGCACCGTGGCCTTGTCCAGGCCCTGGAATGGCGACACTGCAGCACAGATCGAGAGGGGGATACATATGATCAGTCAGTTATGCTGACGGGGGGAAGCTCGTCAAGGGGGGATGATAGCGCCGATCTTTTGGGGCGAATGGGCGTACCCTGGTCCTCCTCGTCGTTCTTGAACTTCTCCTTGATGTCCGCCATGACGGACGAGATGGTCATGGCCGATCCGCCCCGGCCGGAATCTCCCGCGGCGCCGTACGTGTCCTGGCTAGCGCCCAGCTTCATCGTGTTCTGGCTCCTGCGGCTTGGATCCCCTTCGAGCTCGAGTGTAAGCCGCGTGGCCCTCGACCTGGTTTGTCGGACGCCGGACCGGATATCGGCCAGGACAGTTGGTGTGGCGGACACAGTATGCATGGCACATTAGTAACAAAATAGTGGCCCTGGAGGCTAACCACCAATTGAAATCGTTTGAGTTGCATTCCGCCAATCCACGTCTCCCAAGCGAGTCCCGCTCGAAAAGACGCCATCATTTGAGGCCGATAACAGAATTTCGATTTGAGCGGAGCGCGGGAAAAAGTGCGCGGGCTGACGCTGCATGAAGGTTTGCCATTCCGAGATTTGACTCGTGCAGTAGAAGCAGTTTCCACTCTCCACTCTCCAGCAGCAATGGCGAAGACTCCCTCCAAGAAGGCCGCGAAAACGGTTGCCAAGTCCGGCAAGGGCAAGGGCAAGAAGCGCGTTGAGTCGTACTCGACCTACATCTACAAGGTGCTGCGTCAGGTGCACCCCGAGACGGGCATCAGCAAGCGCGGCATGTCGATCATGAACTCGTTCATTAACGACATCTTCGAGCGCATCGCGTCGGAGGCCGGCAAGCTGTCGCGTTACAACAAGAAGTCGACTCTGTCCTCGCGCGAGATCCAGACGGCCGTGCGTCTCATGCTCCCCGGTGAGCTGGCCAAGCACGCCGTGTCGGAGGGCACGAAGGCCGTGACCAAGTTCACGTCTGCTTAAGTTTCTTCTGACTACAGTTTTTCTGCAGTGTGCGCGTAAGCGGCTCTGCAGTTGACTTCCCTTTCAACCCCTGGTGTTTTTTAACACCACCCTTTTGCACAAGAAACTCGTCAGTTTGAGGTGTAGCTTGTTCTCAAATGTCGGCTAGGCAGATATTGCATTGCTAAGTTGTTTAGGTCGTGGCCATCACGCAAGTGGGAGAGGACGAATAATGAACGTGGTGCACAAGCAAGCTAAGCAGAAAGACATGGTAACGTGTGTCTATCGTGCGCGTCTGAATTTGGTTGCTCTGCTTCTGGATCAAGCTTAGGTAGCGGTGTCCACCACCGTCATCAAGAATGTGCAGGCGCACAACACGGTGATCCGCGTCGAGATGGACCCGCTCGAGACCAACCGCGGCGGATACGGCGGTCCGATCCAGGAGATCAAGGCTAAGTTCGCGGACCTGCGCGCCGAGAAGGACAACCTTATCCAGCAGACTTGAAGCTGTTGCAATGGAAGTCGAGGGTGCTACATGTTGCGATGTGTTCGGTTTGATGCGCTGGCGGCGTATCGAATGTGTGCTAGTCTTGAAATCCTAACAGTAGCGTGAGGTTTGAAACGATGGCTGCTCGTACGCCTTTCAAGAATGTGAATGCAACAATGTTGGGCTGTGTGGTGGCCTGCAGTTTCAACCTAGAGCTTATTAAGCTTCAAACGAACACGTAGGAAGAAGCACACCACGGTTGAACCATGTGTTTGTGGCTTGAAAATGCAATGCCAATTTGCAATCACTAATCTCCTGAGTGCTTTGCCTTCACTTGCCCGCTGTGATGAAATCATCAAAGACAACAACGGATAGACTGCTCTACCGCGAGCCCTGGTGTCAAGTCTTGTAACGATTCTGCTCGTCTTCTCAACTCCTTAACAGATCGAGTCTAGATTTTCGACAGGTTCTACGAGTATCACTACTTATTCAACTGCTAGTATTACAAATAGATGTGTTCTTTGGAAAAGGGTGGTGTTAAAAAACACCAGAATGGAAGTGTCGACAAGACTTGAGTCAAGCCAACATTGGGAGAGCCGACGTATTCACGTCAACTCAGCAGCAAGAGCTACTGTCGTCGCGGACAAGCATCTTACGAGCGCTCGCCACGGATGCGGCGGGCCAGCTGGATGTCCTTGGGCATGATGGTGACACGCTTGGCGTGGATTGCGCACAGGTTCGTGTCCTCGAACAGGCCGACCAGGTAGGCCTCAGCGGCCTCCTGCAGGGCGAGCACGGCAGAGCCCTGGAAGCGCAGGTCGGTCTTGAAGTCCTGGGCGATCTCACGCACCAGACGCTGGAACGGCAGCTTGCGGATGAGCAGCTCCGTCGACTTCTGGTAGCGACGGATCTCACGCAGAGCGACCGTACCCGGACGGTAACGGTGCGGCTTCTTGACGCCGCCAGTGGCGGGCGCCGACTTGCGGGCGGCCTTGGTGGCGAGCTGCTTGCGCGGGGCCTTGCCACCGGTGGACTTGCGGGCGGTCTGCTTGGTACGGGCCATGATGCTTTCTTCTTTAGTTACTGAGAACTTGAGGGAGAATTTGGGAATGAAGACTCTTGGACCCCGCTCACTTCTCCTCTTTTTTCGCGCGCTTTCAGCCCCCTCGAGCTAACGTTCCGCCAATCAGATCTAAATGATGCCAATCTGGCCAATCATGGTCATCAAAACGTACCCAGACGACAAATGCTTGCATAGCGGGGTAGGTGGTCGTCGATTCAAACTCTGACTGCGATATAGCCGCGAGCAGCAGCTGACTGGCGCCAAGTATGGGGCATGGGCGCTCGAACTTTGGCCTCCCCAACTCTCATTCTTCAATTTCCGGTTTGGAAAGCAACACTTTCCTTCCCTCTTCTTCTCAAGAACACCTCAACTTCTCAACCATGTCTGGACGCGGCAAAGGCGGCAAGGGACTCGGCAAGGGCGGCGCCAAGCGTCACCGCAAGGTCCTTCGCGATAACATCCAGGGCATCACCAAGCCGGCCATCCGCCGTCTGGCACGTCGTGGCGGCGTGAAGCGCATCAGCGGCCTCATCTACGAGGAGACCCGCGGTGTGCTCAAGGTCTTCCTCGAGAACGTCATCCGCGACTCCGTCACCTACACGGAGCATGCGCGCCGCAAAACCGTGACGGCCATGGACGTCGTCTACGCGCTCAAGCGCCAGGGACGCACTCTGTACGGCTTCGGCGGATAAGCGCATTGCGCTTAGCCTATCGGACTGCTTCGGCGGCCTGAGCGGCAACTTCACTGCATTGGCTGATTGTATTGCCAGCCTTTGCTGCGAGGGGCTTTGAGCTTCTCACTCTTCATCTGGTGTTTTTTAACACCACCCTTTTCACAAGAAACTTAATCGTCTTAGCGTCTGAATGCGCGTCAGGCAGTAAGGAAACATTCATTCTTCTGTCAGAATTGAAATCACCAGTTGAGATCGGCAAGTTGTATGCCATATCGTGAATACTACTGGTAGTGTTGTCTTGATGTTTGGGATATCAAGGCAGCACTAATTTTGACGGACGCCAAACGCGGCGCAATTTGCGTTTGTTGTGTTGCCACTGACGTAGTAGCATGTCTCCTCATGCAGCTCTATAGTCAATCACTAGCACCACCTCACACCAACGCTCCGTAGGAGTATGACAAAGCTACATTTACTGAGTATTTCCTCGCCAACTCGTCACGTTATCAGCTGCATGCCGATCGGGTGGGTGAGGAACACGTCTTGGAGTTCCTGATGCGAGCACCGCAGTTCCAGCAGCGGGTAACGCGACGTATGTGTCGAGATCTGCCGGATGATTCCCGAGCGCTCGAGCTCGTCGCAGATGAACAGCAGTCCTCGCAGGCGCGGGATCGGCACGAAGGAGTGCGTCTTGCACAGAATCGCAAAGCGCTCGATCACAGCTTCCAGCTCTGCTCCGCTCTTGTTGACTCCACGAGCTGCGTTCGTGCGCACTTCCATGCGAAGCGCGACCAGGAACGTGCACTCGAACTTGCTGCATGCGCGCAGGCGCCTCATGGGCGCCGACACGGATACCGCCTGCTGCGCCTCGTGCAGATCTTCGCCAGTCACGAACAGCTCGCCCCCGTCTTCCTTCCCTGCTGCATTCCCGTCAAGTGTTGAGAGCCTCTGCAGACATACTTCGGCCGACTTGCGGCAGAGCGACAGCGCCTGCCGCACGTCTCCCGACTGATGCGCCAGCGACTTGGCGCAGATCTGGATGGCTTCGTCGCTGAAGATGTCGAGCTGGAGCAGACGCTGCTGGATGATGTCCTCCAGCTGAGCTCTGGTGTACGCCGGGAAGGTGATGCGGTGGCCGCCCAGTCGGCTGCGGATCTTGGTGGGCAGGCGCTCCGGCAGGTCCATCGTGTTGGCGATGCCGACCAGCACGAGCTTGGCTGAGGCGGACGTCTGCCACTCCAGCAGGTTGTACAGCACTTGGTTCTTGCCCGCCAGCATGAAGTCCATCTCGTCCAGCAGCACCAAAAGCATGGGGCGCTTCGTGCTCTTGGTGTGGAACTCACGCTGCAGCATTTCACACAGGCGCGCGGCGCTTATGCTACGCGACTGAAGCTTATGCTCTTTCTTGTCCTCGTCCTCGTCTTGAGGCGGCTGCAGAGCCTTCCACAGCACGCTGTACGCGACGTCCGGTCGGGGCATCTGCAGGCCGTTGACCTCCACCCACGCGAAGTTGCGCAGCTCGCCGGCATCCCGTTGTGTCTCGAGCGTGCGGACGACCTCCTTGACGATGGACGTCTTGCCTGCGCCCGGCAGGCCGCTGATGTAGATGGGGCCGCCCGCGCTTTGCTGCTCGATGGACGAGCGCAGCGCGGTGTAGATTTCGTCGCGCTCGTCCTCGCGCCCCGTCATGACACGCGGGAGGCTCGACAGCTGTAGCTCCTGGCATGCGCGCTGCAACTTCTTCATCGCGGCAGCCACGGGCGGGGACACGGGTATCTTGCGGGTGTCGGCGTCATCGTCGTTGTCGGGGAATGCCTGTCGCGGACGCTTGACTCCCGCGTGCAGCAGCATCCTTCGGTTGAGCGCCATCGTCGATGGCTTTGCAAACCTGCGGGTATGCCCAGCTGAAGGGGTAACTCGTACTTGCATTTTCAATTTTGACGAACAAATTTATTTTATAGCTTGGTTTTTAACACTAATATAAATTGTTGTGAACATATTTTGACGAACAATTTTATTTTGTAGCTTGGGTTTTAATACTAATATATATTGTTGTGAACATATTTTCACAGCTACAAAAAACAATTGTTCGTCAAAATTGAAAATATTCACAACATAGTTTAAAAACTCAAGTTGAAGCGTTTGCCAAGTTTAAGTCTCGAACTCACATTTTTATCCGGCTGGCACCTACGTGCAAACACTAGAGAACTGTGGTTCATGGCGACAATATCACCTTGCTTCACGAGCATGCAGCGCAGTGCTCTTGGAATGAATCGACATTCGTCTTGGATCTTGAAGTTGATAGTTAGGTTTTATCAGTTGACAGTAAGGTTTTATCAACTTCAAGATCCGAGACGAATGAAGATTCATTCATTATTTTTGTTATAACGATCGTGGCATTGCATCATTCATCGATCGACGTCTGCAATGGGCAAGGCTTGAGTGCGTCTAACGTTGGAGGAACAGGAGTTGATCCGGCAACACCACTCGAAGCACGATACGTTGACCCATGCCGATCTTGGCAAGTGGGCGTGTTCGCACCTCGGAAAGCGACCATCAGCCCATTCAATGGGAACAATCCTGAAGCGAACGGGGGTGTTTGACGCCGAGCCCAACGCTCGCATGGTACGTAAGGGCGTTGTTGTTGCAGAACAGTCAGCTGCGAGAATTTCAGCGGTGAGGATGTCGAAATGGATGATGAAGGTGGCGCGAAGGAGAAATTTGTGCCTGTTTCTGTTTGAAGCCGCTGCGACCAAGAACCACGAGGCGGAAGAGTTGAAGGCAGCGCTGAAGAAGCAGAGCGACGAGGTGGAACAGTTGAGGGCATCGTTGAAGAAGCAGAGCGACGAGGTAGCAGAGTTGAAGGACCAACATGCCCAATAAATTCTGAATCTTCGTCACGACTTTGACGCGGAAATGGAGGGTGTGTGGAAGCCTCTGGAAACCATTTCCGCAGGTTTGAACGGCGTTGCTTCCTGGCTGGAGACAAAGAACAGGCCCTTCCAACAGCTCAAGCTCGTCAGCCCAGATGAGGAATCTCGCTGCTTATTCCTGAGTTCCCCCGTTCCGGTGACGAAACCTGTGCCGATGGCCTCGCCCAAACCTTGGACTGTCGAAGCAGATGCAACGTCTTAAGACCCAACTCGACGGAAACTAAACGTGAACAAGTTATGCTTCGCTCGTTATGTGTTATTGTCTTGAAAGAAGATTTCAGCAACATCAACTAGAATCTGGGGTCCGCTTCTGTTTTAACATTTCCGGCAATTAGGAGGTTGACATGGAAGCTCACTTGTCAATTCGCGTTCACAAGCGATGAGCGAGCTAGAACGGGTCATTGCAGCATTACGCGAAGCCTGTTAGCCAAGCCAATATCGGCGAAGGCTTGGCGTGTCTGAGTTGAGTTCCGAACCTGTAAAATTTGATCAAGACGTGGCGCAGACTATTGAATCACTCAGACGTGCCTGTCAGTCGAGCGGTCGACGGCGTAGATTGGTTCGCGATGAGCAACAATGTCACGAGGGTAATTCCACCGAGGATCCGGGAAGTGATAATAGTGACTTCAATTATGACTTTGGTGATCACGACTTTGCTGAACGTCTTGACGATGACGATACGGAGGCGCGGAACAGCAACAGCACCGGCCCAATGACGAAATTGAAGATGATGTGGACGAAATACCGCCGAGAATGCCTTTCAGAGCATATATCGACGATAGAGTTGATGCTGCGACGGCGGCATTTGTAGCGGCTTTGCAGGGAATTCCGGGCAACCCATAGATGTCTGTTGAAGTGCAAGTGTCACACTTTGAGAGAAATTGCATTTTCCCTGTTGACTATCGATGCGACTCCGACGAGGCCGACCCTGGGGTCTTATATGAATAGATGAAGACACAGGAAAGGATGATGATAATGAGTACCCCGAAGAGCATGTGATTGCTATAAAATTGTGTGCTACGTGGAGTGACCTCACCGGAATGTAATCCCGGTTGACGTGCTGGCTGTTCGACTTTGGTGTGACGCCTTGTGTGTTGGAGAGCTCACAAAGATTGATGAGCATGGTCGCTTGGTCTTCACCGGAATCGCATAGAGGATTGGGACTCTCGGGAAGGACCCCAGACCATATCGGGGCTGCTATCTGTGGAAGTACAGCTACACAAGCCGGTCGTTTTCGAGCGGATACCTGAAGCCATCGCCAAACTGGAGGCAGCCGGCTTCCCCAAGGAGGATCTCCGCAAAGCAGAGTTGAAGGAGTTCTGGTGGCTTTTGAGCGTGATCGCCACGTCTTGAAGCTGCTGAGGATACTGTTCGAAATCGCGCGCCAAAAGCACCTTTCCGCATTCGACATTGTGCGGATCCTAAGAAACCAGAGACACACATGCGGGTGTCGGCGTCGTCGTCGTTGTCGGGGAATACCGGACGATTGACTCCAGCGTGCAGCCGGTTGAGCGCCATCGTGGCAAACCAGCACACCCAGGGAAGCCTAAAAATAAATACTCTCAAAACTTAATTTGTATTTTCGGGACCAATTATTTATTTCGGGACTAATCCATTATAATACGACATTTATTTTCTTACTATTCAATCCCCTGCCAAGATGGCCATGCATCTTTAAATTGGATACACAAGCCCCAAGTATCAATGTTGGAGCTGATTATATCTGTGACGATTAAACTGTGTGTCGGTAAGTGACTTTTAGGATACTGTAGACCGTTTGGCTTCAATAATTTATCTCGCCTATGCCGAGTATCTCGTTATTGTTTTCGCTGCCACACGACTGCAATCAATCATGTATTTTTTGGTCGTCTATTTGCATTTTAATGCACAGGTATGCCCCTAGTATTCGACATATTACTATTGATATAGATCAAAATTGTTTCTCAAAATTGAACATTTTACAATTTTGACGAACAATTTTGAAAGTTTGGTTTTATAATTAACGCTAATATTTTTAAAGTGATTATCGCCACGAGTCGAAACAAAATAGCTAATTCCTCTGACCAATACTGCTTAACTAAATGGGACTTCGTCTAACGAGGCTTACAGTTTGCACATGTGTAGTGTTGGTGAAAGAATGAGGTGACCAAGTTTCATAGCAATACAGTGCATTTCGGCGCTTCGGCTCTTTTCTCCAGCGAGGAATTACCCCTCGCTGCATTGCTAATTCATGTCTCCGTTGTTGCATCGCCGTAAATGTACCCTAACCCTGCCCTTATTAAAGGCTTACGTGCAATAAATACTCGGAAATAGATAAAACTGGTCGTCAACGTGTTTGTGTAAATTGGCTACCGCCCTAAACATATCTTTGACCTCTCTAATTATTGACCATGAATGTCGGTAATTTTGCTCGTCGAGCCCAGTTTGCCCAGTTGTAGCGACGTTTACTGCCGGGCCACTGCTCCAGGCCCACAATTTGGTGTTCCTCGTGTAGCTAGTTGTATTACAGATGGATAGGAGTGGTTCCGGGCCAATTTTCAAGCCTCTTAGATGAAGTGCGAAAATAGTAGTTCAGAGGTACTGTGTCGCTTCGTGGCGAGAATCAGTTTAAAAATATACTAGAGAGCAGCACGTGCAGCGTGTTGCTTGAGGGGCGATCACTCAAAACTATGTGGACACATAGTTTTGGGCACCGCCCCCTTTTGGCGACTGTTCACGACCATGGCTCGGCAGAAGACGACAGCGGCAGAATGCACCAAGCTGCGGCTACCGCTGGAGAACAAGCAAAATGTACGTGTGTGCTGCAACCTCGCACCCTCGATGGCTGCATTGCCTTAGAAGTTATTTGCTTTCGCATCGGTGTAGGTGCGAAAAAAGATTGCGAGCGAGCTATGCGTGCAGCCCGAGATGCTGCAGCGGATGTCGCTACAAGCAAGGATATAAAGATCCATCGACTCCTGTTTACACTGATCGAGTTGCTCGTGCTCGTGTTGTTATGGCTGCAAAACGCCAGCGCCGTACGTATTTGCGTTATTGATCTCGAACTAGTGTCAGGGCTAACATCATTGGCTGCCAGGCAAATACGTGCGCGACCTACGAGTTGGGCAGACAGCTTATGCGCGCACATGCAAAACGAAGAAGCCCAGGCAAGTACAGGAATTCACGGCAAGCAAGCGAGTAGATGGGGTTGAGTTTGGTAGCGGCCAGGACCGACCATGGTAAGTGTTGGGCCAACATCACGTCTTCATTTAATTCAAGCCACTAATACCAACAAATTTGTTTTTCATAGCGTGTAGCTGCAATACCAACAAAGTAGCATAACGATACTTCATTTTCCTCATATCGAGACTACCAATGAATGCCTGCTTCTGATGTTTTCGCGACTCACTTGAACAGTTTCCTAGCAACTTTGTCTGCTGTGTTTCGAGTCGCTTTTGCACAAGCAGCGTTCCGTTCGTCCAGTATGTCGGAGTATACTTGGCTGCGCAGCGCCATGAGACGATCGGCTTCGAATCGCCCTGGTACCTCATGAAATCGGCGACGTCGCTTCTTATCCGACTCCATTGCTTCCACCATTCGATGAGCTACCTCGCGATGGTCGGCATGAACCCGAACTAGAGATATGAGAACCCCACCACGAGGCCTTCCCTTGCATTCCGCTGTCGAGTCAACGCTGGCATCATCGACTGCGACCTCGCTTCCTTTTGAGAGAACGACGTGCAAGCGCACTCGTTTCTTTATCAACTGAGGAACAGGTGTTGTGTGACATTTCCTGGTAACCGTGCTTGGCGAGACAGCAGAGGCGAACGAAGGTCTTCACTTTCTGAAGCGACTTGGCCGATTGGAGGGCTCGATGCCGGTCTCGACTCGGTCATTCGTGCGTTTCTCGGCAAAATATACAATGGGGCAGACTGGGTTGGCGGTCCGGCAGATTAGGAGGTGGCTCTTCATCAATGTCAGAAGGGGTTTGCAGAAGCCGATACAAAAAAACACGATTTTTAGCGGGGTCTCATTGCCGCGTTGTGAGCCAAAGCTAAAACTTTCATCGCGTTCACGATTGAGCACGCAGCAGTGGTCGTATTCGCGACTGCATCATCTACACGAACTTCTTCGGCAGTGAACATATCTCGAACATACCGCAAAGCAGTGATTTTTTCTAGAGTTAATGGTGCTGTTAGCACAATATCGTCGCGAGATCGAACCCGCGAAAGCGCAACATATACAAACGAAACGTTAGGGATATGTGTCGAATGAAAAATGACCTTACAGCAAGTCAACCCTTCCACTTTGTGCACAGTCATTGCGTACGCTAAGCGGACTGGCATACCCTCGCGAAATACACTCAAATTACTTGATTTTTTGCTCCAGCTCACTCTCCTCGGGAGAATTGGCACGACGTTTGGGACGCAAGATAGAAACGACGGCCCATTGTAATTGTCTGTAATTTGCAAGTATTATTGGCAAGTCTTCACCTGGCGGAAAATGAAGTCATAGACGATCGCATTCGTGCCGTTGGAAAGGCCAGCTCCCTGAACCATGTTAAACGTCAAAGTGATAGGAGCACCGACTGCAAGTCTAATGGACTTACCAACCACTCTATCCCTCGTTGAATTTGACTCTTGCGCTTCTTGCAACAATGCATCAATGGATTTCTGTTCAATCTCACGTTGCTTGGCAAGTCGCTTCAGTTGCACGGTGTGTTTTGATTGAATCTGAAGAATTGGATCTGGGCTAGAATCAAGTCTACGGGCATTGGCTTCATCTACATCTGCGTTCATATATGAAATATGTTTTGCTGATGCAGCCCAGTCGGGTATTTCATTTTCCGCACGTACTCTTGTGTTGAACAAGTCGATATCTGATTGAGTTGGGGCTTTCTTGCGAAGTCTTCGTAACGCATCAAACCACTTAGGGTCGGTCTTTCCTCTGTTTTGATTCGTCAGTTTGCATACATGCGTTATGCCCTCCCAGAGCTCACGCCCTTGACGCTGCGAAGGATTTTGTATTCTGGATAAAGGCGTAGCTAACGAATGTGGAACAACTGGATCTAGTTGAGCCGAATCACCTGTAAATATCATATCTCTACCGCCAAATGCCAAATGACTGCATTTAGGCCATATCTCTCTAAGTCTTTGATCGATCCAGTGAAGCATTCCACACGAAATTACGCTAAACACGTCGATCACTATCAAATGCACTGAGGCAAACTCGTTTTGGAGTCGCTGTAGCTTTGCTTGCTCTCTCTCTTTTGCGTAGCAAGCTGTAACGGGGTTACATCGAATAGTGTGATGCACACAAGTTAGGTGCCACACATAAGTTGAGTTCCATACATATGTTACGTGAGTCACCCCAGATAGGAGTGGGTGGCTCACAGCCAATGGATATGCATTAGACTAGGCTCTACTATGATAGATAGTGAGTCCTATACATACAGACAACAGGCGGCTCTGCCGCGATAAACAACAATACATTCAGTTCGCATTTTGAAGCATAGAGTTCATACCTTTGTATAAGGTATTGTCTATCTCTGGAATCCTTAATTAAGGTTTAATAAGGTATTCGTCCAAACTCTCGTATAGAGTTTGTAAGCTTTCAAAGAACACTAGAGACTCTCTGAGTATGTGTCTTCCTCTACGCTAAAGCAATTGCAGCCCCGCTGCACTTGGTAGCACTTGTAGTCAATACTACACCTGAGTCTTACGACTGTCCCCCTGTGAGGATGGAGCAATTCGCCCACTTACCGCCGAACCAACAGGAAGGGCTTAAAAGCTGATGTCCCTGATCGGTCCGGATGGCGTGGCTCATCTTGCTTCGCAAGGCCCCGACGTGGTGAACCCGCGTCTGGAGGCGTTTTCTCAGTACGAAAATGCTCTACTGGAGCACGTCCAGCAGAAGATGAATGAGGCCGACGCGTCTGTGACGCCGAGACCGTCATCGGACGGTGCTTCACGAGCCAAACCACTCATGGTGAGTGTCAAGACCTTTGAAGGCAAAGAAGGCGAAAGCCTTATGCTCTGGGTCAGAGAGGTCGAAATGGCTATGGCGTCCGCCATGCTCAAGACCGAGCAGCAGCGCGTGGCGCTTGCTATCTCGAAGCTCGGTGGCCGAGCGCGAGAATGGGCCCTGACGTGCGGCACGTCAGTGGACACCGCGTTCCTTCGTTAGGCGGCAAGAACACTCGCGAGAGCTGAAGCTTCAGCTCGTCGCGAGTGTTCTCGCCGCCTAACCAGGCATATCGCGTGAGGTCACGCTTCCTTTCTACCCGCCAGGGTAAGAAGGAGTTGGTGGACTTCGTCCAAGAGTTGCGAACTCTAATCGCCGGTATGGCGGCGTACCCTCTTCCCGAAGTGGTCACTGTGACCGTCTTCATGGAAGGTCTGCGCACTGGCGTGGCCAGGACGGAGGTCTTCCGTGGTCACCCTACCTCCTTTGAAGAGGCTGTGAACGTGGCGTTGTACGCCGAGTTCAACTTCAAGTCGGCCCGACTTGGTTGGACGGCTTCTCAAGCCAGCTCTTCCGGACCCTCTGACGCGTCCAATGGCGCTGTCCCGATGGACCTCAGCTACGCTGAAGATGAAGAAGCTGAGCTTCAGGCTGCGGAGCAGCGCACGGGCATCCGTCGATGTTATGTCCGCTGCGCAAGCAGCATCAGGCTCCCTCGAGCCGAGGCTCGACCTCTGAGCCGAAACTGGGCTCGTGGCGGGGAAACGCCAAAATCCAGTATGCGCGGGGCGCCCTGCTGGGGAAGAACTGGGTTCTGTTGAGCCTCAGGGAGGAGGTCGACAGGGCTTAGCCCCGAAGAGCACCGTGCTCTCTTACAACACGGAACGTGTATGCAAGCCGGGCTTGCTGGTCGTCGATGCGACCGTGAAGGGCTTTTACAAGCCGTGGAAGATCCTTATCGACTAAGGAGCGTCGGGCAATTACGCTCGGCGCTCCACGACAGAACGAAGTCAGCTGTATGCTGAGGCGCTGAAAGCGCGTACGAGTGACGTCATCACGGTCCGTCTTGCAACGGGAACACGTGTGACGGTGCCCAAGGTTACGATGAACCTGGGCGTGAAGTTCTTGGACTTCGATAGCGTTGAACGGCTGTTTGGTCATCGACCTGGATTCAAGGTATGACCTCATCCTGGGCATGGCATGGCTTGAACGCAATGAGCCATGGATCGATTGGAGGTCGAAGACCTTAGGCGCTACGCGCTTGCCTCCTAGGGGAGCATTGGCGAGTCATGAACCCACCTCTGCTAGGAAGCAAAAGCGCTATTGGCGCGGGCACTGGACCGAGTCGGTCAATGTGCTAGACATTGGAGTGTCTGAGTTTATGGACACTGGCGTCGAAGACGCGAGTCCCGAGCACTGCTCGCGGGCTGACCGTGGAGTGGCACGTAACCCACAGAGTGAGACTCATCGCGATGAGTCATCGCTGCATGCCGGTCATGGCATGGTCGACAACCAGTCGAGGCATCTTAGGCACAGCCCTAGTGATGCGCGTGGAGCGGCACGTAACCCGCTGAGCGGTGCTCGTCACGAGAGTACAGCATCGCTGCATGCTACTGATGGCGTCGTCGGCTGTGAGCCAAGGCATCAAGGGGAGGACCCTGACGATGCGGGTGGAGTGGCACCTAACCCACTGGGTGGGGACTGCGAGCATTGCAGTTCCTCGCCGGCTCAATCCGAGCAACAAGAGGTGAAAACACCTGATGACACTTTTAGTGTGAACCTGCTGGCCTCTCCGAGGTGTACAGCTTCCGCACGGAGGCGGCAGCGACGCCAGATGGCGACTGCGAGACGCAAAGCGTCTGTCCTGACACATGACGTGTCTGTCGTGGACGACAATAGCGAGCAGCTATATACACTCGTTAATGGAGTAACCGGTGAAGCCGAGCGCAATGATAGCCTCGAGGCTATCCCGGCGCTGAATGCTCTGCTTGAGCTGGACGAGATGTCCATTCCCGAGTTCGGGGACGCCTTGAAGGCCGGCGAGTTAGCCGAGGTGGTCATGATACGACCTGAAGAGGAGTTGAACTCCTCATCGCTTATGGACGAAGCTGTCCTTGAGAACACGAAGGAGGCACTCAGTGCACGAAGCGGATCTTCGATCCTGAAGGACCCTTCGGATCCCTTCTATCCTTTGGTTAAGGCGTACCACGACGTGGTCTCCAATGACCCGCCGACTGGCTTGCTTCCTGATCGAGGCGTTCGTCATGAGATTGACCTGGTTCCCGGAACCAAATACTGCGTAACACGGCAGTGGCCCTTACTGAAAGAGCAGTGTGACGTCATTGACGCGTTCTTTAGTGCCAAGCACGCTGCGGGCATGGTACGTGAGAGCAAGTCTCCGCACTCAACGCCAACGTTCTGTGTCAGAAAGCCTAATGGCAAATGGCGCATCGTTCATGCTTTCAATAAGCTCAATGCGGCCACCATTCCGGCGCAAACGCCGATTCCTAGAAAGGATGTTATGCAGAATAACATGGTCGGCTGTACCATGTACAGCGCGCTTGACCTTGTCGATGGTTATTACCAACTGCTCATGCGAGCGAGCGATGTTCCGCTGACAGCGGTTAGTACTCCGAGCGGGATGCTCTGGGAGTGGCTGGTCATGCCCCAAGGGCTGTCGAACGCACCTGCGACGTTCAACCGTCTGGTGACGCAGCTCTTTAGGCCCCATCGGGCGTATGCACAGACATACTTCGACGACATCTTCGTCCATGGTCGTGCTGCCGATGGCAGGTCGGATGTGGACAACCGCATTGACCACTTGCGAGCAGTGCTCGAGTGCATGCGCACCAACAAGCTGTACGCTAACGCATCCAAATGCATCTTCGGTGCTGAAGAGATTCCTTCTTAGGATGTTTTGTTGGAAAGCGAGGCCTTCGAGCAGATCCTGCTAAGGTCAATGCCATTGTCGACTGGCCGATTCCAAAGAACCAGAAGGACTTACGTAAGTGGCTTGGCCTCGCCAACTACTTGCACAAGTACAGCGAGAACTACGCTGATATGGCTCGGCCATTGTCCAATCTCCTTAAGAAGGACGCGGACTGGTGTTGGAACACCGAGCATCAAGGTGCCTTCGAGGCAGTCAAGGAAAGTCTCCTTCATGCACCGATCCTGGCATTGCCAGACCCTGAACGTCCATTCAGTGTTGTCTGTGACGCATCGGACTTTGCCATCGGCTGCGCACTGCTGCAAGCAGACGCCGAAGGGCGTGAACGCGTGATTGCGTTTGAGTCTCGCCAGCTCAAGGCTGCAGAGAAGAACTATCCAGTTCATGACAAAGAGCTACTTGCGATGAAGTATGCTCTCGTCAAGTTCAGGGTTCACCTGCTGGGCTCTAAGCAGTTTGTGATCTTCACTGATCATGCGTCACTACGCACTGCGACCCAGTCGCCTCACCTCTCGCAAAGGATGGCCCGTTGGCTGTCCTTCTTCGCGGAGTACAACTTCGAGGTGAAGTACAAGCCTGGTAGGCAGAATGGTCTTGCGGACGCGTTGTCCCGTCGACCGGATTATGAGCTTGCTCATGTCACCATGGTGACCTCACCAGTACTGGACCTGGTCTCTGCGTATGCGCGCGATGACATGTGTGTCGCCCTGTTACGTGCTCTTGGGAGCAAGGAGTTTGAACAATCGGATAAGAAATTGTCGGCGCGCTTGCGCGCGAGCCTGCACCGCTACTCCATCGCTGATGGGATGCTGTATTACAGCACGAGTACAGCGGACACTCCTCGTGTCGTGGTCCCTCATGACGAGGATCTGAAGTATCGTATCCTCTTTGACGCGCATGATACGGCGCTTAGTGGCCACCTCGGTCGTGAAAAGACCTACAGCTCTGTGAGCCGGACCTATTGGTGGCCCAAGCTGTATAAATGGACGAGCACGTATGTGCGCACGTGTGAGACGTGTCAACGGGTGAAGCCCTCCCCGCATGCGGCTGCGCCGCTAGCAAGTTTGCCTGTACCCGCTGGGTGCTGGGAGTCCATGAGTTTAGACTTTGTGTTCGGCCTACCGAAGGATTCGGAAGGCAACACTGGGATTGTGGTCTTCGTTGACCGTCTGAGCAAGATGGCTCATCTAGCGGCAGTGCCGGACACCGTGGACGGTGAAGGGACAGCAAAGCTGTTTATCGATCGGGTCTTCAGCCAGCATGGCCTGCCCGTTTCGATTGTCTCGGATCGAGATCCCCGCTTCACTGGGAAGTTTTGGGACGCTGTCTTTAAGGTGCTCGGCACCAAGTTGGGCATATGCCCACGGCGGACCATCCGCAGACCGATGGTCAGACGGAGCGCGTGAATCACGTTGTCGAGGACATTCTTCGCAGCATTTGCGCTGACAGGCCCAAGCGTTGGAGCGCCATGCTTCCACTCGTCGAGTTTGCGTTGAATAACGCTGTGCATGCCTCCACAGGCTACACTCCGTTCTACGTGAACGGCCTCACTCACACGCGCGTCCCGTTGACGCTACCTCTGCGTGGTTCTGGGCTTGGTGGGGGAGGGATTGCCGATCGGCTCGCTGATGTCAGCCCACTCACTGTTCGTAAGCAGGTTGATGAGTTTCTCTCAACGCGTCTAAGTGTCCTTCGACACGTACGTGACGCAATGGCTGCTAGCCAAGACAAACAGAAAGAAGATGCTGATGCTAAAGGCAGAGGCAATGTTGAGAGTTATGAGGTCGGGGACCTCGTGTTGCTTAACGCTAAAACCTACCTACACATGCAGTGTCTGCGGTCTTCAAGACAAGTTGCGCCCGCGCTTCGTTGGACCGTTCACGGTCGTGGCCAAGAAGGGCCTAGCGTATACGCTCGATCTTCCGAAGAAGATGCGCACACACACCGAGTCTTACGTGGGCTTGCTCAAGCCGTACCGGGACCCGGCGCAGGTGGGTCCCAGGAGCTGGCGCCCAGCGTGGCGGAGCCACAGCGCCCTCCTGAAGTCGCAGCAACAGGTCGACCTGACCTTCCAGCCGGCGAAACCTTGCTCAAGGTGCGCCAGGCGTTGAGTCGCCGACTCAGCAGCCTCACACCACTCGAGACGCTCCCGGAGATCGCGGTTCTCATTCACGAGGGTGTCACACTCCCTCTCGGCTTGATCAAGCCTCTGCCCGTGGCGCTCCATGACCTGATGCACGTCGCTCAGCGACCTCTCCAAGCTCTCCAACTCTTCCGGACGAACAGGTCCTCACCGTGCGAGGACACGGGCGCCGCCGGCGCTGCTCGACGAGCAGGGTAATCGTCACTTTCATGTGGAGCGTATTCTAAAGCGTCGTCGACGCGAGGGCCACAACCAGTATCTGGTGAAGTGGCGAGGGTACCCCCACTCTGATAACTCATGGGAGTTTGAGATATCCCTCCGACAAGATTGCCCAGACGTCGTGGACGCTTTTGATCGACAGGATCAAGGGAGCTCCATGAGCCGGCGGCCGAGTAATCGGTCGCCTCCCGCTTCCCGACAATAGGTCGGGGGGCTGAAGGATCAAACGCTGAGCTCAAACGTTGATCCGTAGCTGTGGCAGCCATGGATCCACTTCGGTGGAAGCTGCTAGAGCTCGAAGGAGCAGGATAGGCAGGCCCTGGGGGCAGTGCCGAAGACGAAGGCGCACGGCGCTTAGTCTTAACCTTGGCGAACTCAAAACGGAGTCTGCGTTCGAGTCGCACATCGGCTTCAGCGAAGCTGCCTCGCAGAGCCTCCAGCGAGGTGAGCTGCTTCGCATGCTCTACCCAGTTGCTGAACTGGGCATCGTCCTCTTGGACGGACTCTCCTGCGAGGAGCACGACGGGGTAAGTCTGCATCTGCGGCACCGAAGCACGACGTGCTTAATCGGCTAGACGAGTACCATACTCAGCCGGAGTTGTCTCTTGTGGAGTCAACAGCCACTCTCGGAGAGCAGCCCGAGTTTGAAACTCAACGGCAGCAGTGGCCGCGGGCCCAACGATCCATGTGTGCAGCGAGCGCTGCGTCATGGCGTCCTTCACCAAGTCGGCAGGATCGCGTGGCGCGAAGTGATAGTCTCGATGAGAACTAAGCAAGGGTTGCGCCGCAGGCCGCTGGGAGCGCTGGACTTCCCCTTCCTCGAGCTGTTGCTCTTGTACCTCATCGAGGGGATTGGTGACCTCACCACCCTCCAGACCGGAGGAAGCGCGAAGCGCGGTGAGCTCTTGAGCCGCGCCACGTTCGGAGAACGGGTTGGGCGCACGCGGTCCACTAGACTCCGGCTCGGGCGAGCGGGACGGCTCGTGCATAGAGCTATCGGTGTCGTAGTCCACCTCCACCTCATCGAGGCCTGCGAAGAGCTCGTCGCGAGCGAGACGAGAGCGACGCGAAGCGTCTGAGGACTTGGTGTCCGTAGGCATGGCCCTCGAGCCCTGCTGGTATCGTCGCTGGTGTTCGGAGTGATACTCCTTCACAGAGAGCTTGTGCGCGGAGCGCGTAGGAGCTTCGGGACTTGAAGCCGGCGACGCACTACGTGCTGGCGAGCCCCTAGGGCTGGATGCGGGTGACGCGGAGGCCACGGAGTCTTTACGGTCAAAGGACCAAGACGCTTTCTGGCTGGCAGCCATTCGCAGCTCGCTGAACTTGGAAAGTTCTTGAGCGAGGTCTCGTGATGGCTAGCGACTAGCGACAAGCGTGTTCCGTTGAACAATACCTCAACCGGGGCGAGACGAGTGAGGACACGTGTCCTCAGTTGGTGAGGGAGGGTGTAACGGGGTTACATCGAATAGTGTGATGCACACAAGTTAGGTGCCACACATAAGTTGAGTTCCATACATATGTTACGTGAGTCACCCCAGATAGGAGTGGGTGGCTCACAGCCAATGGATATGCATTAGACTAGGCTCTACTATGATAGATAGTGAGTCCTATACATACAGACAACAGGCGGCTCTGCCGCGATAAACAACAATACATTCAGTTCACATTTTGAAGCATAGAGTTCATACCTTTGTATAAGGTATTGTCTATCTCTGGAATCCTTAATTAAGGTTTAATAAGGTATTCGTTCAAACTCTCGTATAGAGTTTGCAAGCTTTCAAAAAACACTAGAGACTCTCTGAGTATGTGTCTTCCTCTACGCTAAAGCAATTGCAGCCCCGCTGCACAAGCGGAGAATACTGCGACGAAAATGCGTTGCGAGAAAATGTACTTAGTTCTAGTGCAGAGCAGATTGTACGACTTGATGTTGTACGCAGCTGTGCCCTGGTGCGCCAATAACAATACCCGTTTTGAGTACTTTTGAGAGACGAAGTGTTCGCCAAAAACGTTGTGAATGTCTTTTACTACATGCCGAATAAGCCAGGTCTTGCCTGTACCGCCCTTCACGTGTATTATCATTTGCAAAGGCTCACAAAACGAATTTTCTACGTGTGCGCGGAAACGCTCTCGTGATTGCTTCATACACATTGCAAAGGATGTCCATTGAGATTCGTCCATTTGGTTGCAAGAGCTATCGGTGGCCCCAGGTTCATTAATGGGATAAATGTAGTGGATTTGAGCTGGATTGTTTCCCGCGAACACGTTTTGAGCAAGTTTTGCTTCCCGTTGAAGCTGCACCCGTGGCTTTAAAACAGTTTTCATGAATCCTCGAGCTCTATCGATATCTTCAGAATTGTAGGATCGTTTGGAAACCCAGCCCGTTCCATGCTGCTCTCTGCTATCGGGTAAAGATTGTTGTGCTCTTGCTGCCTCTACACCTTCAGCACCAGTCGTTTCGGGCTCCAAAAAGACGTATTGAGACGAAGGAAGTGTGACTACAGCAGACGGAGCTGCAACTTTTTTTCGTTGCTGTATGTTCTCATGACGCGAAATGATCGCGCTAGTTTCCTGTCTTATTTCAGCCTGCAAATTAGTCTCCTGCTCGCGCGCGAACGCATGCAAGCAGTCTTCATCAGTTTGTGGAAGCTTAGAAAAACATCGCCACGACGTGTGAAGAAAAACCTCCGCAAAACAAAAGTGAGGATTATCTGCATCTGGACTAAACCAGGGTAATCCTCTGATAACTTGAGCCTTTGATCGCAACTTAATGTATCCGCATGCATCTATTCTACTCCAGCAATTTGGATTCGGTCGTGTAGATGAAAGTTTCTTTCCGCATTTATATTTCTCTAAAAAAGTGGCAAATGTCATATCTTCGAATAGCGGATCATGGGGTCGGGCAATATAGGCGGCTTCAACAGGTTCAATTCGAATATCGGCATCTTCGATATAACCATTGTTGAGGGCGGTCCATTCGCATGGGTCAATACGGTAATATCGGAGCGTGTGGCGCATTATCTTCACTCTACATACCTGCCTAGACTTTCCGTGCAGTGCGAGTTCACGCAGTAGAATATAGTATGCTTCCTGTGCGCTAACCTCTCGCATAGATAGTGTCGCGTTCGCAACTTTCTTGAGCATGGCATGCGTTTGTAAATTTGTATCGCATCCTTTTACTGCTGCAGCAATAATTGTTTTGAATCGGAGGGTGTCTGGCTCAGCTTTATTTGCGTATGCTGCAGTATATTCGGCCGCCCCGAAAGCGTTCCCTACTAACTGTATGTCCATATTAGCTCTCCAAACGGATAGAAAAGAGGGTGAGTAGTTGTTTATTGTAGGTACTTCCCTTTTAAGTGTAGCTGAACAGAGGGAATACCCTCCACAGATGTATCAACTTCAACTTCTGTATGATCTCTCTGTTCTTTGGGATAACCGAATCGGCAAATATTCGACTGTTTTCGGCACGATGACCCGGAAACACATTCGTGCTGTTGAACGCGCTGCACAAGACGGGATAGATCACATTGCCATTCATTAGTGCTTCGTGGAGGTGGCCTTGCTGAAATAATATCCAAATTTGCGCTATTTTCGAGGGAACACGTAGAACAGATACAATGTTCAAGTTCTGCAGGAGTTTTTGATAGCACTGACATAACTGAATCTACATAGTCTGCCAGTCTTTTACGTCCTCCGCTGTATCTGAACATTGCAAAACATCAGGAGCATATTTTACCCAGAGTAGCGCGTGAATATGAGGTGAACCTCGCTGTTGAAACTCAACACGCCAGAAGTAGTCAGTGATTTCGCCTAATGACTTGCGTCCAGATCCCGTAACATGAAGTGGTAACGGTGAAGTAAGGGAACGTGATTGGTTGTAATTCGGATTGAGTTCTGTTGCGCATAGTCATATTTCAAGCGCTCCCCCGGACGTGCTGCAGGGCTTCGGCATGGCCAACGTGGCGCCCAGCGTCACCACGCCGCCCGTCATGGGGCCCAACAGCATGACCTCCCTCAATACAGCGTGCTACCCATCCGCCCCGTCCAAGTGAAGCCTCCAAGCTGTCCCATGCAGTTCCGAGGCGGCTTGACGCCTCAGGGCGATTGTAGTCGGGCTCAATGGGGTAACCATGTAGTGCTTAGACGCGTCGATCGTTGCAATAATTCTATGTATTGTAGGTAATGCTGTATTGACTTCTCTTTTGGGCCGGCGCTCGTCACTGGGCAGCAACCTACCGCCTCGCGCGGCTGCTCGCCGGCGTGGCATGAGCCTCCGCAGCTGCCGGCCAAGAAGGGCGACGCCAATAGCGAGGACGAGGTCGAGGCTGAGCCCCTGGGGCTCTGAGCGGCGCATAGCTTCCTTGACCAAGCCGGCCCTCCCCTATATACCCACGGACACCTCCTCGCAGGCTGCACACTAAGGAATAACGATAATACAGTATGGACAAATGTTGATTGGCTTCATCTCGTGGCTTTCGGTAGTTTAGCTTCAGAGCTGCTGTATGGCACACGCCACCTGCCACCTCGCTGCATAATTCTTAAAAACGCTAGTGCTCTGTAAGTCATAATTCCTACACACAAGTGCTCTGTGACGGCAACTGCAACTGGCTCAACGTCAATGCAGCATTGAGCAGTGCTCGCTGTCGACAGCTATTATGAACCAATCAATGGCGCAGAATCTCTGTAACGAGTATGTGCTACACGATCTTTTCAAAACGCGTTGTCGATTGTTGCTGCTTGATTGGCTTGCTAGTTGCATTTGTCAAAAAATTATTTTGAGAAAGCGTAGCGCTTTCAGGTTACGCTGGCATAGATTTCGCTGTAGTGGTGTTACCAGAGTTAGAGAATGGTTTGTGTCTACCGCATAAATATGCCTAAAAGGCACTAAATCTTCTGTTGAAGTGTCTGGCTGCGATGTCAGGGTTTTCTGCTAGATACCGACGTCGTTCTTGAGAACTCAATTTTCGCGCTTCTTCAAGCGTCAATTCCGGATCACATGCTCTAAACAAATCTGGCCAAACCGAATCGGCTGCGCTGAGCGTTAAAAAAACGTGGGCCATCGTGTCGGAAGAGATTCGTTGCCCAACATGCTCATAACGTCTTCTCTTACATTAGTCCAATAGAGCCCTGTTCCTCTGACACCGCGAAAGTACGGCTTAATCACTTCAAGCAGTTTCATTGCTGCACTGAGCTCATTATTCAATCTGTCCGAATTGCCATGGAATTCTTGTTGATCAAATTCGTCATCTCGGATGCATATTCAGCGTACAAGACCGTCGATTTGTCGTCGTTGAATGAGATTCAGACAAAAATATTGAAGTTTCGATGCATGACAAACCGGCGGTCATGCCACTTCGTTAAATGCGCACAGTACTCAGCAAGAGTGTATTCACGATTTCGATTTTCTACCTCAACCAAAGGGTGCACTTCGCCTTGTCCATTTGGAAATAAAACAAGGAAACAACTCTGCATCAACATTTTCGTGATGTATTCGTTGATTGTGTCCGTCTGGCGGTGCAATTCACCAGTTGGATAGTGTTGTTGGCCACTCGCAGAATGGAACGCATCTAAAACTTGCTCAGTCTCTGTCAGACCGCTTTCGGTAGAAACCTGCAGCTCAAACGAATCATCAATCTCAATAGCAGTGCTGTCAGATGAAGGTGTTGAATTGCCAGTGATTGTGGAGTCAAAAGTAGTGTGTTGCAATACGTGCTCGTGCTCATGATCACTCGACGCTAGGTTTCCCTCTCGTGCACCAATCACGTCGCAAGCTGCTCTGTAATTCCATCTCTTCAGATGCCGTGAGCTCGACACTAGGAAAATCGTCATTGAAGTTTTCCAACGCAGTCAAATTTTCATCGGAAATAGCGACATCTCTGTATAGTGGATTGTTGATAATGACCCAATTCAGTGCGCGTCGAATTAAACCAGGCCGAACACTAAAGCGTCCCCACGGGTGCTTTTGGTTTGTAATAGTACAACCCCGGACTTGCTTAGAGGTCGCGGCAACAGTAACGTCATCTCGCCAACGTCATTCCAATAATTTATCGCGTTTCCACGAGTAAATTCTTGCTGGTCTCGGTACAAATTAACACAGGTTGTAAATGATATACCAAGCCCGATCAACCTTGACTCCATCCAGTTCAAATCTGCCAACTCTGCTGGGACTCGGCTATGTGAACACCACTGGCGATGCTGAACTTGGGCACTTCACCTTTTGCCAACGACGAATTACAGCGACAGCATATGTACAGGTGGCGTACTCCATCTGCCGAAGCCGTCACCGCCTCAGGGATTACTTCACACACGCCTTCGCTATTTTTTAGTGGAGCAAAGTACGTACTGTCAGGCTCGAACTTCTTGCGCACACCGCGGGCTGACTTCACGAGTTCCCCACATCCACCGCATATTCGTATGAGTGGTTCATCGATCTCGGCAAAGAATGCTAATCATGAAAATGGATGTTCCGCGATAAGACCTATTAGTCAGTGTATAAGAGCGAGATTCGAGCTTGTCCGCCTACCAGCAATGTCGGTGTCTTCATCGTGCGTATTGGGGCTGATCGCTTTCAGTCTGTGGCACGATTCTGGCCAATTTTGCCCGGTTTGATTCCTTGATTTCGTCTCAAGTCGTCGCCGTTTGCGGGCACTGGATTTGTCGTTCTCCAGTTTCTCCAGCGTCGACGCCTTGCGTTTTTGCTCCTTTCGTTGTGCTCCACGAGCCAGGCTTTGCTTACTGTGCTTCAGCGCTGCCTTCGCTCTCTTTATCACGCGTGGGCTTGTTTCGCCATCCTTCAATTTGAATGGCAAGTGATCACCGGCGATCTACGTACTACCACAGGTTAGCAGCAAAGAGAGAACTTCAACATAAACACCTTCGCGTAGACAGCCATCGGCACCATCATCAGTGCCGTTGGATACTGCAGACGATCCGACGGTCGCCAACCACGCGAGCACTAAAGCCTCTTTATACGGTCTACTACCGCCCTGAGGCGGACAACCACGCGCTCCTGCCGCTTACGAGCGGAGCTACAACGCTAACTGCAGCTCGAATGCATGCAGCCTTCGCCGATCTAGTCTAGTATGTTGCCACCGCTGGCGGCGAGCCGATTTACAGTAGACCTCCTTGTTTGATACAGCCTAACGTATCGGATACCGGGTGTACACTAAGACCACCCATGCGACATGGTATACCTTCCGCCTGGACGTCACCACCACGGAAACTAGTCTGATGCAGACCTTGCAATCAGTTCCCTCCTGCTGCTATGCAGCTGGAGTGGCTCCTGCGTTTTCAGATGGCACGAGAACACCCCGCGGATGCATTTCAACATGTGATCTGCCGCGCCGTAGTATACGAAGTCGATTGATATCCGAGTAGCTGGTCATGAGCAGACAACAAGCTCATTATCTAGCTTAGAGGACTAGTGGACCATGCTGAGACGATTGAACGTTCTATTGTTTAAGTATGGCCAGGGCCGTGCGCATGTGAGATTATATGATAGCCGTTGGCGACATCGCAAGATACCACGGTGTTAAAGTTCGGTTGTGATCAACAACTTCGTGTCCATGAGTTTCGAGCTCGCATTTCTGGTTCTGCAGACAAGCACAAACCCGCGAGGATCCCGGCGAGATGGCTGGTGGACACTCGAGCGAGGACGACGAGTCAGCAGCCGAGCTGCTTTCCGAGGTTGCAGAGGAACTGCGCGAGCAAGCCGCTCAAGATGCTAACCACTTCTACGTATCTGTGAAGAAGCTGCGCTTATTCGCGAGGGTGGAGTCACCTCCGGAGACTTTAAACATCTCCGCAATTCTGTGTGCAGAATCATCGGTTCGCCTCGACAACAACCGTGGATCAAGAGTGACGTTCTTCGATGGCTTCATGAAAGATCACTTCAAGAGCTACGTTCAAATGCTCAACAAGGACGATCGTAAAGCCAGTCGTGTCTTCAGTCTCACGGTTTGGACCCCCGACACCGAACTGCCGGGAGACCTCGCTTCACAGTTGGTGCTGTGTACAAGCTTAACAAGATCCATCAGCTGAAGTTCTACCACGACATACTTCAGGGTTGCCTGCAATCCGTGGGTGCTGCAAACCCTGGCCTCATCGAAGAATTTCCGACGTTTGAAGCTGCCAAACGTGCAAGGATGCCCGACAGCGACCGCGATCAGCGCGAGGATGAAGATGACGAGGCCGATATGAACTAGCCAGCGTGGCACCAACTATTGCAATAGTAGCAGAATTCATAGGACACGTATTTTGTTTAGCTGCAACCTTGCCACTAATTCACAACACATTTTATGAGGAATTCGATGTTCGGTTTTACCAAGATAGTGCTTAATAGTGCAACTGCGACTTTCTGGCCAAAGGCAAAACGCAAGTGAGCTCATTCCGCGTTTTGCGTTGTGGAAGCAATGGCAAAAAAACGGCTAGTGCAGCACAAGCTGGATAACTACTATAGCAGCTCCGAGGCAGATCGGTACAAACGGATTCGATATACTGATACTCTAGTACGTGTAGTCTGTATACCGGCTCGATTGGCGTTTGCTAACGGTGTTGTTTTGCGTAGCTCTGCGAGAGCGATCTGTTGTGCAGGCGTACGCCGAGGTTTTGCCCATAGCTCAGAATGAGTACATTCATCGATCGCGTCACGTCTTGGAGGAGGTAGATTTACTATTGGTTGCTCCAGCGCTGCTGAATGCGAACTGACTCAATTTCGTAGGATGAAATCCCACAGTGCTCATTCCCTACCCTTTCCTCCGGAGAGGTCTTGTGTGGACCTAGCTGCGAGAACGTTGCGGTAAGCATCTTATTATTATTTTTATGCAGTTGTGCATTTATTAAGAGCATGGCTTGCTCCCCATTGGGTTTAGATGCAAGTTGAATGTGTTTCGGGGCTGGGTGACAACAAGCACACCTCTGACAACCAACGGTTCCAGAAGGGTGTGTCTGCGTCGCTGTCCCTGGACACATCTCCAAACAAAGGAGTTGTTTTATTAGCTGATCAAGCTCTAGTGGAACGCGAATTCGTAGTTCAGTACACTGGAGAGGTGATTTCGCCCACGGAGTATACGCTTCGACAACAGGTACTAAAATGCGTGGCTGGCTTCAATTATCAAAAGGTAGTTGTTTCAGTCTCAATTCTTCCTAGGCTCTAGGTGCCGTCCGCCATTATTACGGTGTCGCCATCGCCCCGGACGAGGTTATTGATGCCAGGTACAAAAGGGCAATCGGGCGGTTTGCTAACCACAGTTGCGAGCCAAACTGTAATATGCAAAAATGGGAGGTGAATGGAGAGATGTGTCGTGGTTTGTTTGCCAACCAATCGATTGCACGGGGTGACGAGATTACCTTCAAGTACTCGCAGTTGTTGGACAAGCGGACGGTAAGAAAGTATAATTGAACCTGTATTTAACACGTGACTAACCTATTATCTCCGCGAATTAGACTACTTGGTTTGCACGTGGTAAGACCGCATGCCTTGGATTCATCCCATGACCATGGCGACAAAAGCAGCAAACAGTCATAGCCTTGTTAGCTAGTCTGGCCTGTAGCATCAACACTCTTTTCATTTCACTAATACATACCGAACTGATGTTTCGTGTCCTCCGGGAGACCCATGCGAGCGCCCATGCGAGTGCCTTTGTCCTCGAGCGACACGTCCAGGTAGTAGTTGTGCGAGATGTTGGCGCGGATGATGTTGGCACTAGCGCACTAGTGTTGAGTGTTATATCTAAGGCCAGGAGGGCGGCGACGTCCGAGTACCCGCAGCAGATCTTGTCCTCGTGCGTCACCTCCACGTAGTGGTTGCACAAGGTGTTGCGCGGATGGTGTTGGCGCTAGCGCCCTTGTCCTCGAGCCTCACGCCCAAAGCCATGAGGGCGGCGAGTTCCAGGTCGTGCACAGACTCGTTCCTGTTGTACTTCAGCTCGCAAAGCCCCAAGGCTGTAGCCATGAAGTAATTACTCGTCAAGACTTTTTACGCAAAATATTAGCGATAGCAGGTTTTCCCATGGATATAGGGGCCTAATAAGGAGTCCATTTGGATAGACCTAAAAAGTCCCTAATTAAGCTAGTTTTCAGGGTTCCGATAGTAAAGGGTGATTTTGCTAATAAATAATTTGCCACTCGGTTTAATGACCATTTTGTCACTATCAACGACCCTTCAAAATAGGCATTCTATTTATGTCACAATTGTCAGTTGCTCACTAAACACAAGTTTGTTTTGTGTTTTTTGGCCTCAAGGAGAGAGATTCATAAAAGTTAGCCCTAACCCACTCGAATAACAAATGCACCCATCTCGTAAAAAGAAAGCAAAGCCTCTGTAGGAGCAAACATGATTATAGAGGGGCTTCGCCCCAAAAAGAACTCAAGCTGAAGCGCTTGTTTGCGAACTCACAGCGCGCAAGATCGGTCGGCACTATCGATGGCCGAGTCTCCACCGAGACGAATGAAGATGGTCGATTTATTCCAGGAGCACTGGGCGGCATGCTCGTGAAGCAAGGTGACAGTTTCACCATGAACCTACAGTTCATACTGTACCAGCGGCGGAGTTGAACGACTCGCTCAGCTCCTATTAATACGGCGGCGCATGCGCTCCAGATGCCTGTTCGAGTCGCCGCGCTTCCATTCACTACGTAGGACACCACCACTCAGCCTTCTAGCGCTCACGCGCGAGCAGGTGTTCTAGCGCAGCATCTTCAGCGCAGCCGCCCGTTGTTTTGGATCTGACTGGGTGGTCAACTTCAGCCGCTCGGGCATGACTTCTAGCGCCCCAGATGTACGTGGCGCTAAATTCATTCTTCTCTGCAGAACCACATGCCCCTCGAGGCCTGAAGCTGTCAACGAAGGTCGAGTCTCCGCTGACTGCCGAACGGAAACCCCGACGCGTTGAGACTCGTATCATTCGTGTGGTCGCCAATATTTTTCGCGCGGCACACATGCACGTTATCAGACCAAAGTGTCAGCAAACATCAAGCGAACATGCCAAGCAGCGAGCAGCTCGAGGCGAAGTCGCCGTGGACCAAGAAGTGACGGTGTAGATTTTCTGATTCGCATGACGGCTGGATTCGAGCACGCGTCCGTTTGATTCTCATTTCTGCGTGGCGTCAAGTTTTGGGCTGAGGCTGAAAAATGGTCAGGTGGCGTCTGGCGAAAGTCTCCAACAACAGTGCAAGATGATAGGCTTGAGTCGCGGCAGCCCAGATGGCGTGCCTGGCAGAAGAAGGAATGCCGGAAGCCAGGGGCCGAAAAGAGCAGGCACCGAGACTGGCCACCTTTTGAGTATCCGAAGCCGTGTCTTCTTAGTGCTTCACGCCTGTCAACGCGTAATGTATGATTTGTGTGCACGAACAACCGAAAAAGACAGTCATCTCTGGAGGGAACGAAGTCTGCTTTGGTCGGCAACGAATTTCCTCACTCGTAAGGAAGACTTATTTCCAATTTGACTGGCGAGTGCTCAGGCGCAACTGCAAACCCACCTCCAGCCTCCCGTCGCTACCGATGAAGATCACGCAAGTGCTTCAAGCGGCCACGGTCGTCGCTGTGGCGGCCACGACTGCAGCCGCAGATATTGCGATGTCTCAAGCCGGCAGCAACTACCAGCAAGGCACGGTGCAGCCTGTCGAGCAAGTCAAGGACGGCACGTCGTCAAGCAGCGGCTCCGTTACTGTTGGCTTAGCATCGACCACCGGCAGCACCACAGCAAGCAGTGTCGACTACCTCTCTCCATTCTCGACCGACGCGCCCTCGGACCTCTTCGAGCGCTACGACACCCTCACCACCTTCGCTCCGACCATCAACGTTGCTTCCGACTTGCTCACATCTCCGCTCCCCACGAACAAGTGGTGGGGAAACCTTATCCACACCACCAACGAAGACATCGACACCGTCGCCAACCCCGCGTGGTCCAACCCGTACGCACTCAAGCTGCCCAAGGAGGCACCGTACGGCCTGCAGGCTTGCTACTCGTACTCGTACCGTAGCATGGCCGACGAGGTGGACGGCGTCGTCAAGTACTACTTGCACGCCTTCCACAACGACCTCACGCTGTCAGCAGCGGAGTTCGTGTCGGCTAAACCCGACTACGAAATCTACTCGTTTAGCGACATGGGCGCCAGCATTCGCACCTGTGTCTCGGGCAGCAGCAGTTGCATGGACTCGTCACTCGTGAATGGCATGGCTTTCGTGTCGGCCACGTACTCCGGACTCACCGCAAGCATCGAGTCCGAGTATGTCATGACCCTGGTGGACGACTCGACCGCGGGCAAGTACGTGATTCAGCTGCCGAACAACCAGACGTGGGTGGTTTACTCGAGCGATACGAGCGCGTCCTTCTCAATCGACAGCACTGGCTCGACTCTGGTGTCGAGTGCAGAGTACACGGGCATTCTCCGTGTGGCCATTCTCCCCGATAGCGACGACCAGAGCGTGTACGATGACTACTCGTCCTGCATTATTCGTGGCGGCAATGTTTCCATGGAGTCTCGCACGAGCTACTCGCTGGTGTGGGAGGCGGAGGGCTCCGGTTGTGACAGTGCGGGCCTGCTGCATTTTGCTCTGCCTCACCAGGTGGAGGTCATGAGCGGCGCCACGACGACGCAGAGCCAGGATGCCATCGTGCTGCACTCGAGCACGCGAGGTCAGATGGTCGGTCAAGTGACGACGTCCGGAAGCTGGACCTTGACGGAGGACGAAGCGGACGACGAGGTGGACTTCTACCCGGCCAGCAA
Organism: Phytophthora crassamura; assembly: GCA_033557995.1. Classification (NCBI taxonomy): domain Eukaryota; phylum Oomycota; class Peronosporomycetes; order Peronosporales; family Peronosporaceae; genus Phytophthora; species Phytophthora crassamura. Next base: position 5,706,494 of record JAUCED010000004.1, read on the forward strand.
GCCGTCCGCCGACGTGGTTTCTCGGATCGGTCTTTTGTCCACGTTGCAGAGCGACATTGACAGTGACTGGAGCTTGGATACAGGCAGCTGGTACTACAACGGCAAGGCGTACCAGAAGTACGCGTCGCTGTGTCTGATGGCCGCCGACAGTTCTGTGGTGGGCGATGACTCAACGCTGCTCAGCAGCTGCCTGCCAAAGCTGGAGGCGCTCGTCGAACCGTTCCTGAACAATACGCTTGGTGCTCCCCTTACCTACGAGACCGCCTACAAGGGAATCGTGACCAGCCAGATTTTCACTGCCAACGACGCGGACGTGGAATTCGGCAACGGCGTCTACAACGATCACCATTACCACTACGGCTACTGGATCACAGCGTCAGCCATCCTCAAGAAGCTGGACCCGTCCTGGTCGGGTATGACACAACTGGAAACTATGGTCTGGACGCTGCTGCGCGATGTAGCCAACCCGAGCTCGGAAGACACGTACTTCCCCAAGTTCCGCCACTTTTCCTGGTTTTTGGGTCATTCGTACTCGCACGGTGTGACCCCCATGGCGGACGGCAAGGACCAGGAGAGCACGTCGGAGGACGTGAACTTCTACTACGGCATGATGTTGTGGGGAAAAGTGACGGAGAACAGTGCCGTCGAGGACCTGGGCAGCCTCATGCTGCGCCTGAACGCGCGCGCCGTGCGCACCTACTTCCTCATGACGTCGGACAACACGATCCACCCGCCCCAGTTCGTGCCCAACCACGTCACGGGCATCTTCTTCGACAACAAGGCGGACTACGCGACGTGGTTCAGCGCCGAGAAGTACTGCATCCACGGCATCCAGATGATCCCGGTTTCGCCCATCAACGGCCTCGTGCGCACGGCCACCTTCATCCAGGAGGAATGGGACGACATCCTGTCGAAGGAAGCGATCGTCACGGGCGACGACACGACCAACGCGTGGCTGTCCTTGCTGCTGGTGAACCAGGCTGTCATCAACCAGGCGGACGCACTGGCCAAGCTGACGACGACCACCATGGACGACGGTCTTACGCGCTCGTGGGCCTTGTACAACGCAGCCTCTCGTGGTGGATCGAGCACCAGCGGCAGCACTTCCATCGTTGTCACTGAGACGCCAAGCACGACGACCCCGACGGTCACAACAGCGAATCCCTCCGTAAGTACGGCTACGCCGACTGTCACGACGGCCACCCCAATTGCTACTCCTGCTACACCGACCAGCACGACTGCGACGCCTACAGTCAACCCAAAGACTGGCGTGACTACTGCCCCCGCATCGACCTCTTGGCAGGACGAAGTGGGGCAGTTCTAGGCTCGTTTCGAGCTTTGGACGAGGAGCTCCGTCCTTGCAGGTGCCAGCATCGTGCGGCACCTGCGCATCGAGTGAAATCCACTTAGAATTGCGTTAGTGTACACCGAGCAGAGTTTGCGTCGAGACTCACTTTCGATTAGAGTGACCTCAAACTGTTTTCAACATGAACATCGCTTTCGTGCCACTTCAACTTGTTTATACAATCAAAACCAACTACTATGTTTACTTCAACTTCTTCAACCAATCAAAAACCAACTTCTTTTTTCAATCATTTTTTTTCGAACAACGTGAGACGCAAGACATCCAACGGTAAGGCAAACAGCATAATGTGAAGCTCTATACATATTCCCCACCACTCACTACTTATCAAAAATGAAAGAACCAAAGCTGAGGAGAAGCAGGAGGCGCAGTGGAGCTCCCTCCGTGCTTCCAAACTACCTACTAGTATATCCGCGAAACTCCCAGCCGCTTAGTTAAGGGCCGAGCTGAGAGCAGCCTGGGCGTCCGGGCTCATCTGCGCGATGACCTCCTTCATCTGGGCCTCGTAGGCCTGCAGCAGGCCACGCACGCACACCTTGACCTCCGCCTGGGTCTCCTCTTCCACGCTGGACATGGGGGCCAGAGCATTGGCGTACACCTCGAGCACCTGCGGCATCAGGTTGAGCGCCACGGGGTTCTGCGAGCTCACAAGGCCGTTCAGGCAACGGAAGCACACGGGGCTCTCGTCCATGTCCGCCTTGAGCGGCAGAGCGCCCAGGAACACGGGCAGCACAGCCTCGAGCGGCAGCGTAGCGCCGCCAGCGATGATCATGCGAGCCACAGCAGCGCACGCGTTGTCGACCACCACCTCGTCGTTGCCCGACGTCTCGAACAGCGGCCGCAGGGCCTGCAGCATCTGCTCGTACGCGCTGGTCAGCTTGTCGCCGCTGATCTCCGCAAGAATGCCCATGCAGAAGGCGCTGTTGGCCTTCAGGACGTAGTTGTCCGAGGCCAGGCCCTGCAACACCACCGGGAACACGCTCTCGACGAAGCCCAGACCGCCGGGGCCGAGCTCACGGAGCACCTCGGCGAAGCAGCCCACCGCAGCAGCACGGTCACGCACGGCGCGCAGGCCCGTCGCGAACGACAGCAGGGCCGGGAACAGCTCCTGGAACGTGGCCAGAAAGTGCTCGCCGTAGCACTTGGAAAGCACGCCGATGAGCTCCGACGCGCTCTCAAGCACAGAGCCGCCCTCCTCCTCGTCTTCCTCGTCGTCCTCCTCGTGCGACGTCTGGCAGATGTGCTCGTGAGCCAGCACCGTCTTGGTGATGCGCATCAGCTCGTTCATGTGGTCCATCGTCACGACGGGGCCCACGCGCGCGCTCATGGCCTTGATGGCGTTGAACGCCTTCTCCACCACCATCTCCTCCGGGTCCTCCAGAAGCTCCTCCACGAGGCTCTTCATCACGGCCGACGCGATCACGGCGTTGTTGGGCGTCAGGATGTTCTTGTTGAAGTCGCCCTTGGTCCACACCTGCACGTCACTGCTCGAGGCGTGCGAGGCCTCGAACGAGCAGATCACAAGCGCAGCCAGGGCCTCGGCCACCGCGCCACGAACGTCCTCGTGGATGTACTCCGTAAGCGGAGCAAGCGCCTCCAGGAACTTGGGGATATACGGCTCGAACACGGGGCCACCGCAGTTCAGCGCGAGCTCCTCCACAGCCGCAACGGCGCGGACCTTCGAGTTCAGCGCGTCCGTGCGGATGCTGATGTGGCGAAGCACGTGGTCGTCGCCGTCCTCCTCGTCGTCCGAGTCCAGGCCCTCCAAAACGTCCTCGTCGTCGTCCACCACACGGAGACCCTCGTCGCTGACGATGGCCTGCAGCACGTGGGTGGCCGCCTGCTCGAGGAACGGCGCGAACTCCTCCTTGAAGATGCTCGACACGTTGATGAAGTACACGAACGCCTGCTCCTTCAGCTCCGAGTCGTCCAGCTCGAACGACGAGAAGACGAACGGCATCGACGGCGCGAAGTACGGGCGGAACGGCTCCTTGCCCAGAGCCGTGGCCAGGTAGCCCAGGCACTCGATGGCAGCTCCGCGCAGGAAGAAGAACTTGGGGTCCGTGATGCCCCAGAACGGCTGGATCAGCTCGGCCACCGACGGGAAATACGGCAGGAAGGCGTCCTTGGCGCCAATGGCAATGGAACCAACAGCGTCGAGGGCCATCTTCTGCAGCTGCGGGGAGCCCGTGCGAAGCACAGCCACGAGCTTCGTCACGAGCGTCTCAAGGTACGGCATGACCTGCTCCGTCTCCATGCTCTGCGTGATCTCGTCGAGCACGTACAGGGCCGTGGCCTTGATGACCTTGGAGCTATCGTCGAGCAGCGTCAGACCGATGGGCAGGATGTCCGTGTAGTGGTCCGTGATCGTGGGCTGCAGGAACTCGGCGAACTGGCCGAGAGCGAAGCAGGCAGCCTCGCGCACGTGCTGCTCGGCGTCCTGGGCCACGCGGTACACAGCCGGCAGCAGCTCGTTCAGGTTCTGGCACATGAAGTCGCAGCAGCCCTCCGACAGGATGCCGAGGGCCAGCACACCAGCCTTGCGCCTGCGGCCGTCCGGCGACGTGATGTACTCGTTGCAGACGCCGAACACGACGGGGTTGAGGTACTTGGCCGGCACGCTGAGAGCCAGCGAGTCAAGCGTCTGCTGGGCCAAGTGGCCGGGGGACTCGTCGTCCTCGTCGTCGTCCTCGCCGTCCGCCTTGCCTTCGCGCTCCAGCAGGTTGGAGATGAGGCCGCAGGATACGGCCTCGTCCGCGGCCACAATGTCCAGCATGGTGGTGAAGATCTTGGCCACGAGGTTCTTCTTGCCGATGGTCTTGGGTTTCTTCTTGATGAACTCGCCGATGGCGTAGCTGGCCGAGGCGCGCGTGCTGACCTCGAGCTGCTCGGCTAGGATGATCTGAAGCAGCAGCTCAATGAACTGCGGGAAGGCCTGGTCCAGGATGGGGAACGGGTGCGACGCGATCTCCGAGAAGACGTCCATGAACTCGACGGCCTCGGCTTCGGCGCCGCTCGAGACGCACTGCTGCAGCACCGTGATCATGAGCGGCACGAGGTCGCGGAAGCCGCGCAGGTCGGCCTCCTCCAGGAACTCGACGAGGCTGCAGGCGGCACGCATGGCGCCCACGCGCACCTTGAGGTTCTCGGGGTCCTGCAGCGCCTTGGCGTACAGCAACTTGAGGTCGGTGAAGTGCGGCTGGAGCGACGTGCCCATGGCCTCGCCCAACAGCTGCAGCAGCTTCATGCCCATCTCGCGCTGGTCCACGCTGGCGCTGTTGGCGCACGTGCTGATGAACACCATAAGCTCGGGCCAGTTGCCGGCCGGCACCTCGTGCAGAGCCAAAGCGGCGATGAGCGTGGCCACCGTGGAGCGCACGGCGTGCACGGGGTCCTCAGCGCAGCGCTGAAGCAGCACCTGCTTGGCCTGCGCCTGCGCGGCGGCGTCCAGCTTGGGCCAGTGCTTGAAGATCTTCTTGCGCAGCATGAGCGCGGCCAGCTGGCGCACCTCGGGCTTGGCCGAGAGCTGCAGCTGAGTGAGCAAGCCGCCCACGGATGCGATCTGCTTGGTGTAGGCCTTGAGCGCCGCCTCCGCCTGCTTGATCTGCTCCGTGTCCGGGTGCGTGAGCTGCAGCAGACACGCCTCCAGCTGCTCCGGAGTGAAGTCCGCCATGATGTTCAGTCGACAGAGAGAAGGGAGTGAGCGGACTGGGGGGATTGCGGGAATGACGCCGGGTACACACGCACGGCCCAAAGGCTGATTCGACAGAAAATGACTGGTCGACACTCGCACCTGCGGATGCCGATCGCTTTCCCGCCAAAATAAATGGCTTCGGACCATCCGTTTTCAAAGTGCGCGCCCTTTTTCTGCAAATGCTTGTCATCACTTCGTTCGATTTGAAATGGCTTCACTCGTGCCACGCACGCAGCAGGTGAATTTCACTGCACATTTGACACGGACTACAGTACTTAATTTTTTTTTCTTTTGTCGTTATGCAAAATGCACGCGTGGCCTGGTCTCTATTTCCTGTTGCTGTTGCTGCTGGATACTGAGCTGTCCGTGCTGGATGCGAAGCAGAGGCAAGATGCCCTCGAGCAGTGTGTCTTGGCTGGTTAGGTGCTGCGCGGTGGCTCCTCTGGACCCGAGCAGCGCGATGATCTAGCGATGACATGTACAACCATTGGTGAGCGGTTCACCTTTTGCTGCAGTTTGCTGGACGTACCTCTGCCGTGTTGAGGGTCAGTTCCATGGCGGTCTCTGTTTGGTTGCTGCTCTCTCCACTCGGAACGGAGGTCACCTCGAGGTGCAAGACGCACTGGCCGTCGCTACCGGACCTGCCAGATGCTCGCACAGCACACGGCACTCCATCAACAAGTCGAACGAGCGATTTTGGTCCATCATTCGCCTCTGCTGGCTGCTGGATCTCACTGCTGCTTGGCTCTGGCTGAGCTTTAGATGTGGTAAGCGAGAGCAGTCGCGCTCGCCGAGACGATGTGCTTATTGGGATGCAGCTGTGAGGCCGATTGGGCCTCTTCGGCACACATGCCAGGGTTGATGGGGTTCTGGGGATGACAGGGCATGAAGCCTCTGAAGCTTGCAGAAAGCGTGTCGGTCGTGCAATTCGTTGTCTTGAACGAGAAGAATTTTTCGTAGCGGGACGAGCGACTTGGTACGAAGAACAAGGCCGGAGACTTGCTGCTAGTAGACTGTCCAGCGCGTCAATGTCGATTGTCTGCGGGCTAATGGCAGATTCTTGCACCTTGCATAGCTCTGACCACTGCATAGCAAACGCGCGCACTGCAGTTAGTAAATGAATCTCCAAGCAAACTGCATGAAGGTATTCCTTACATAGCGAGCTGCCGGCATCAATAGCTCGGTACTGCAAACACCACTGAGAGTTCGGAGAGGCACCAGCGAGCCAACTGGGAATACGTTGCACTGTGACAGCGCAAAGCGTAGCGAGGGATGTCCATAGGTACGCCTCAAGTGAAGTGCGAGCTGACGCACTCGCTCTCGAGGAGGCAATTCAGGCGCCTCGAACGCAGTCAGTCGAGGAAGAACTCGCAGCAGGTGCTGCCGATACAAGCTACTCCCATTCGTGATGTTCTTCTTGGAGAAACTCATGCGCATCGAACCAGCGGATTGAGCTCGCGTATGTACAGTGACCACTGGCTTCAGCGCTGTCCTAGTCTCGTCTTCCTTTGCTGTCTTGCATCCTTTGCTTTTTGTTGGAAGGCCATGCCCAACTTGAATTGATATCTCATCGCCCTTCACTGCTGGGTCCTTGCGAAGGTTTGAGTAGCCATTGTTATTCCGGGTTGGAGAACCGCACACCTTAGGATTCACGTTGATATGCCTGGCACAAGTCAAGCAAAGCTGTACCGTCCGATAACTGCAGGCAAGCACGAGGAACTCGACTATGAGACTTTTCAGACCAACACGTCCAGGAATAATAAGCGAGAACTTACAGGTAGGTTGCTGATTTCTTCAGCTGCTTAAAGCGTTCGACTTGAATGGGCGCACTGATCGCCCGGAGAAGAGTGGGGATACTTTCTGACTCTGGATCGCTGTCTCTGTCGCCTGAATCACGCTCAAATTGCCGGATAATCGATCTGTGGGTGACCTAAAACAATGGTATGGCGTTGATCAAGTTACTGCTACTCGTTGCAGTTAGATCGCGGCATGTTGCTTACCATATATTCGACTTGGTCTCTCGGGAGCATTCGATTGCAGTTGGGGCAAATCTTGAGCTGGGCGGTGCAGCCAATAAGTGACTGGTTAGTTGCGGACTGCGAATCGCTTTCTTCTGCGTTGGCTGACGGCGCCGGTACTCTCGCTGTATGGTTCCCCAAGGATAAACTATAATGTTTGGCACCTCCCTTGATACCTGAGTCGAAAGAGAGCATCGAGCTCCACAGCAGATAGATTCGGTGATCGGCGCCAATCTACACACGACAAACCGAATGTGAAGATACGTTTTAATGCTCTCGCCAGGCGTATAAAGGTTGCATTTACCTTGAAGTAGTTGACAAAGCGAACCATTTCTTTCCCTACGATAGCTTCGAGGTGAGAACTCATTTCCGCATTGATCTTTTCAATAGTCTTCAGCACGTCCTTGTCCGTCACGTCACCTACAAAGGTACTCAAGTATCAGCGTTCGGGTTTCTCTTCCAGCACCAAACTCAATGAGGCGGGACAAGCGTACGATGGCGTAGAAGTGGATCGTCGACCTCAAAAGTGGCGGTGCGCTGTACCATTGTAGCCTTGGGGTCATTTAGCAAGAACGGACTGATGCACTTCTGCACCGTGCAGGTCTCCGTCGTGTACACTGACCGAACAGTATGGTTGTATCCTGACTTGGTCGGAATAAACCGCTGCAAGACGCTAAATCCAGGTTTGTCTCGATCCTCCAGTAGGTGCTCTACAGGAGCAAAATCGTCGTTAGCAAACAGAAATCCCTACCGATCGACTGTACTGAACATCCTACCGAGCGAAGCCTTATCGAGGTGCTCCACCACCATGTGCGTCTCTCCAGATACCGGGGACCGGTCCAAGTAAGCGTACGTCGCAAGGACTTGCTTGTCGTCCAACTTGGGCATCGTGTTCGGGGCCCCTCGTGGTGGCACCACAAACTCCTGCAGCACGCGCGACGTCGACAGGAACTTTTTCGTCTTGCACAGAATCTGCAGCCACAAAGCCACTCGCACAGCATCAAAAGCTTGTCCATTAGGCGGTGTAGTGAAATGCAGCTAGCGAGCGCGAACCTTGCCCCGCTCCTGCTTGGACGTGAAGAGCCACTTGACGAGCTTCTGCCGCTTGAACACGACCGTGTCTGTGAGCACGAAGGAGAAGGCCTTCTTGCCGTCTCGGTCGACGCTCGCCTTGGACCAGAGGTAGGCATACAGCTGCAGCGGCTGCTGTCCGAGCGCGTGTTCGCACGCAACACCCTCGCACACGGCGCCCTTGCGTCGAGCCGCGGTCATTCCTAAAATGGCTACTTCAACTTTGCGTTAAAAGCACACCCAAAAAATGCGATTTTGGGATCTGCATAGAAGAACAAAACCAAGAATTCCTGTAATCATGACGGACGCCTTCAGCGCCGGCTTCCGCGAGTTCTGCGGGGGTGTGCAGCACGCCGTGTCGCTACACCGCATCCTGCTCTTCTACCTCAAGTCGCGCCTCATATGCGTGTCCAGCGCCAAGGTGTGAACGAGCTGCGAAGTCGATGTGGAACTTCAGGCATCCCCAATTGTGTTATTATAATTATTTTGTACTAAATTAGCATTGTTTTTGCCTTTGTGTTGACGGTACAGTGCTTCGTGCTGAACGGCCTGATTTTCCTGGGGAGCATCTACTTCTTCGACCAAGCTGTGATCCCCGTGATCCACTTGTTTGGCGAATTGCTGCATCGCTCCTTCTCCTACGGGTAAGCAGGAAGATGGTATGTTCCTTGTATTATTTTTTCCACTAATATGTTGTGTTCTGTGTCCGTGCTTAGGACGTCAGCTCAGGTAGACGATGTGCGTGATCGCGTCGATGGCTTCGTGTTCCTGCTCTATCAAGTAAGGAAACGTAGAACTAAATACTGGAGTTGTGGTTGGGCTGACTCGATTTGTACTTCCTAGGTGCTATGGATGTACCCAATCTATTGCATTAGCTTCATCCTCAATACCATTTGGTACCAAGAAATTGCGGATGACGGTGCGTCTGACTAGCGGGGCTGTGGGGCCTCGTCAGTGCTCAGTGCTGACAAAATGCTTGCTGCTGCATTCCCGTTATTTAGCATACATGCAGCTCCATGGCAAGCCTTCGCCCACGCCGGTGACTGATATGATTCGGTAAGTGTAGAAGGAAGTGTTGCCATGTTTTGTCTGTTGTCATAGCTAATTTCTACGTGACTCGCGAATGCTGTAGCGATGAGCTATACCGCGCCATTCTTGTGGCGTTCTTTCTGTTGCAGACTGTGTTGTCCTACCTCATTCCTGTCGTCGGGCCCGCCACAAGCTTCATTCACCTGAGCTGGTTGTACTCGCTGTACTGCTTTGAGTACAAGTGGTCGTTGGCTGGGTGGAGTCTGGAGCGGCGGCTGGCCCATCTGGAGCAAAACTGGGCCTACTTCGCAGGTTTTGGAAGCCCGTTCACGCTTGCCACTTTTTTCGTGCCCAACTTTGTGAGCAAAGGCATCTTCGCGTTGCTTTTTCCAGTGGTACGTGTCTAGCTCTATGGGTGCAAGCATTCCTGTTATGTGAGGTCTAATTTCCTGTCCCTGCAGTTCTTGCTGCTAGCAATTGCATGTGATCCTGTTTCAGAAGGCGATGGAGTGGAGAGAAAGTTGCCTATTTTCCGGTACGTTGCTTTCATGTCAATCCATCGCTATTGTTGCAAGGACCACACCGATCCTTAATGCTCGTCCCGTATTTACTGCCGTCACCCTATAACAGGTTCTCGCGGTGGTGGAGCTTGCAATTGCTGCGGCGTATCGGAAAGGCTACAGGTTTGAAGACGAAAAAGCAAAGGGCGATGGAAAAGCAGAGTCGTGTCAAAAGACAATAACGCGTTTTCAAGCTCTGAGCGATAGACGTCGTGGCAACTATGACCTCTTCTTTTCGGCTCGTTACAGTGTAGTGCATCGAAGAAACCGCAATTCAATCGTTGGCAAGCGCTAGTGACGGAGTTGTCGAATGCGATAAGTATAACGGTCGGTTGGTTATGTCGGTTCACGCTATTTGTTTGCATTCGGAAGAAGAACTCACTTCCAGCAAGACACTGCAGCCGAAGTGACCATGCCAGAAGCATACACCGTGTCGAAGATGCTATCCAGCATCAACAAAATCATGGCTCCAGTAGCAACGGACGTGTGTGGATCTGTAACACTACAGCGAAAGACAGAGAACGGTATAATGCTCAACACCTCGGAGAAGGAGATCGCCTACCTTGACACCAAGGCCAAGGTGAAGCACTCAGCCCAGCAAGTTGCTCAGCTGGACAAACCCGCCAAGTCGCGGTGGGTAGCAGCACAGCGACTCGCCGGCAACGATGCCTTCCACAAAGGCGAGTACAAGCAAGCAGCGGACGCTTACATCCAGGCACTTGCAGCGCTGGATTTTGGTTCTACCCCGCACGAGAAGGTATCGTGCCAGCAAGAGCTGCAAATTCCGCTAACGTGCAACTTGGCCGCATGCATGCTGATGCTGGAGGTAAGCACAACACAATTGTATTGTTGTTTTATATTTTCCAACAGTATTGTTTGCTCATCACCAGCAATGGGGCAAAGCTCGGCTAATGTGCGACCAAGTCCTCGCGCTGGATCCGAACTGCGTCAAGGCACTTCAGCAACGCGCAAAGGCCAAGGCAAAGCTCTACAAATTCGACGATGCTCGGTATGGTAGGCCTGGATTAAACTCACCATGTTGTTGCTTCTAACTTTTGTTGTGTTCATTTTGATAGTATCGATGTTGCGCGTGCGAAGCAAGTACTTCGTGGGCCCACAACTTCGCTCGATGCAGATGGCAAAAGCCTTTTAGAGCGAATCGACAAGCAGCTGGAAGACATTTCGCGCTCGGAACTCCGACACAAGCACCGCCTTCAGCAGCAAAAGCAGTTCCAGAAGAATATGATGCAAGAGGCAGTGGGGAAACTTTACCAGGATAAAAAGGAGGTGCAGGATCCCGATCATACTCCTGACGCTTTACAGCGCCACAAGTCGTTCCTCACATTTGCGGAAGCAGCGATCTCTTGCAATGGCTGGAACGCGGGCGTCGCGTGGGTGCTAGCCATGTTTGCAATGTTTATCAATGCGGTCTCACGGTTTCTGGTCGCTACGCGAGGCAAAATCAAAACGTCGTGAGGGTTCGTGCTACAAGAACTGCCGTGAGATCGTTGGTGCTGTAAACTTGGAGTTGATCTGCTTCGCCGCCGTTATCATGCGCTCTGCGTCGTCTCCAGACATACCCCGGCGAGCTGTAAGATCTCGGTCCCTGCAGAGTATTACGTCGTCAGACCACATAATTCTCGTTTCGCTAAGGCAGATTTTTCTTACATACCTGTTCCATCCACCACTGAGCTCCGTACCCCCGGCGCCACTTTTTGCCTGTTCGGCTTGCTTGCGCTGGTGCTGCTCCAGTAGTGAAGGTCCTCGTGCGCTCCGCAGGTTTTCCATTTGCTTTCGCATTTCCTCGTCAGCCTCGGGGTTCGCATTCGGAAGAATTGATTCGTTCACCGATGGCTGGGTCACGGTTGATGCCACACTGCTGGCAGCAGCGGCACTAGGCGCATTCTCCTCCCGAACGTAGCCAAGCAACTCGCTACAAGCAGCAAATACAGTTAGATCACCTCAAATCCTGCCGCTCTCAGGAAAGTGTCGTACATGTCGAGTTTGGCTCGTTTGGCCCGTTCCCTTTCTTCAGGGGAATCAAACCAAGTTCTGTCCACGGTTGCAGGCTCCTTGCTACGAAACATGAGAGCAAAGCGTCAAATAACCTGTGTACCATCGGCACTATATACAAGCTCGTACCTTCGGAACGAAACAGGTTTTCCTGGTGGAGGTCGATTTTGGGGCCCCAGAGAATCTTTCAGAATCGAGCTTTCGGGCATCATCGTCATCCACGCTTCTCGAACCATCGGTGCATTAGTCGTGACCTTTTCGTTCTTTCCTCCATCGTGTGCGCGCTCCCACTGTTCCTTTTCCAACTGCTCTGCCTTACGTGCCATTTCGGCCTCCACACGTTCATCTGCCAAACGGAAGCCCTTCATGCCAGGCAGAGCAGGGCCAACCACCTCATCGTCGTCGTCATCGTGCTGGACGACACTAACGGGAAGCCTCGCCGACGGCGGAGGCAGCGCCGGGCCGATCGGTAAGTCCCGTTTGATCGATTTTTGCGGTACAGGTTTCTCCCCAGTAGACTTTTTCTCCAACGGCTCTGACGAATTCTCCTTCGATGTCTCCATTGCACTTGCTGCAGGCCGGGATACCTATCACGACACATCACCTCAAGCTCGTTAGCCAAACTTCCCCTCTCAACTCGACATCTTTCCAAAGACACTACCAACCTCGTCACTTTCTCCAGCTAGCATTCTCTGGAAAACTTCCATCAAGCTCTCTCCTTTACCGGTATCATCCTTTGCCTTGCGAGGCTTGGCAAAGGCACCCTTGGGTTCCCGCAGCTTCAGCACATAAACAACAAACACCTCCGTGAGTTTCCAATGCCTCCACTAGTCCAGGCACTTCCACCCACCTTGACCAGTCCTAGTAGCGGGAAGAGCTCCTTGAGCTTGGAGCGAATGCGTCGGTTCTCGATGCCGCCAATGACGGCCACCTCGCCGTCGTCCAGCATCTGCAGCAGCCCCAGGAGGTCCTTGGCCAGCTCCGGCGTCTCTGTCAGCAGCTCGCGCACCACTTTCATGGCTCTCTGAGCATCAGTTACGTCCGTCAGCCTCCAATTATTGCATTAAACCACTGGAAACCATTGGAAAAGGTGTGCTACAGTACACACTTTGTAGTCGAGGGTGGGGGCGTCGCTATCGCTGCCGCTGTCGTCCCGTCTGCGTCCGCTCCGCCGGTAGCTTTTCCGCTCCTTGTTCTTCTTGTTCTTCTTCTTCTTGTCGTCGTCATGGCGTCGCTTGTGGCGCTTGTGGCGCTCGTCCAGCCGACCAGCGTCGCGCTCGTGCTTGCCCATGCTTCTTGTATTTTGTGTACGTTTGGTGTGAAGCTATGTGCTGGTACAAAAAAGGCAAGTTGAAGTCATCTTGACCAGGGCAGCGAACGATCTATTACTCTGGACAGAGTTTCAAGTCTAGAGCTTCGCTATCTCTCTTTATATGCAGTCTTGGGTCCATGAATGGGATGAATGGAATCTGGGCGGATCTTCGATAACGTCGTCTTCAGCGTCGGGTTCGAGAGGGTCGATGTCCGACTCATTGAAGACGTGCTGCGCTGGCATGGACGCAGCTCGGGAGAGTGATCGCTTGGACGATGAGGTCTCCACCATGGACGAGCGAAGTTGCGAAATGGCTCGGCGAGTCGCTTGACGGACACGAAGCTGCTTGGCCCGCGTGGCCAACGCTCCGCCGGCGTCGCGTAGGTTGGATGACAGCGACGTGAGACGTGAGCTCCAGGTGGAGGCCGCTTTCTTGTCCGGGCATGAGACTCGCCAACGACATGTGGCTCTCTCGTTCCAAGCGTCGTGGAGATCAAGCTCGTCTTGGCCGACGTCCGCGGCAAGGATGGATGGGTTCTTCCCGGTGAACTCGAGGGCGAGCGAAAACTTGGCTGCCATTGTCTGCAAAAGTCGAAGTGAACGAAGGGCTCCGATGCCCATGCTCGGAACGAGAAAGTAGAACGCGAAGCCGTTAGTTGGTTCCCGCCGAGAGTTGTCAGCCATGGAGCAGGCCGTTGGAAATCAGCAGCGTCAGAAACAGTGGTGAACACAAACGGCGCTGGAGGAGTAACGGCGGCGGCGGACCATCGTAGCTTGTTGGGCTCAATTGAACGATGATCGCATCGATAGCAGCCTGCCAGGTGAGAGGCTCGAGTTACCAAGAGCAAGAGCGAGTACCGGAACGCCAAGCAAAACTTGGTCTCCAGACAAGCACGAGTTACCTGACGGGGACACTGGACGTGGAAAGACTGCTTTGCGGTATAGGCAAAAGCAACCCGTTCGAAGATCGAGCAGATCTAGAACTTTTTGCCAAGCATAAATAACGAACGCAGCCGTTGCAGTCTCCCCTGTCCTTCAATGCAAACTGAGCCCACAGGAATACGCGTCTGTACCTCAGCAAGCCTGTGGTCGACACAACTAACGAGACTGGGGCGGTCAATTGAAAGCGTCGCCAGCGACTACGTTGACTAGCTTATAAGGCAGCTGCCGCTTGCTAGCTAGCCTCAAACCTCCGGAGCTGGTCGTAGACCTGTCGGAGCGGCTGGGTTGCCTCTTGGTTCTCCGGGAAAAAGCTCAGGAAGTGTCCAAGCTGCCGGATCCACGGAAGCAGGAGACGTGGGAATGCGACAACGTCGATGGGGTCGCCGCCGGCTCTTGTGTCGCCCACGAACGATCGGAAGACCTCGTGGCTGAACACGACGCCATAGGCCAAGTCGGCCAGCGCCAGGCTGTGCCGCACTGCGTTCCCGCGCACGCCGTACCATACCAGCTCGTCCGTGATGTAGTAAAAGTCAAAGTACAATGCCCGATAAGACTGCACCAGCTGATACAAGTCATCTCGGCTGGGTGTTGCCGCGATACTCCCCGCCTCTTCGAACGTCTGCATTGCTGCGTGGGTGAGATTCCGAGGGCTCAAGGGCGAGGCCAAATCCAACGCGTTCTCGAGGTCGTTCAGAATCTCTGCCAACTTCGGAGCCTGCGATGAAGAATGTTTCGCAGATCCTTGGGTCACTAACGACTTCTCGTGGTACGAGATCAACCACTTCCACGTGTACTCGTAGCTCTATCGGAACAGCAGACAATGTTAGATGGCGATGAAAATGAAACGAACAGCAAATTCCAGTTCGCACGAACCTGGAGAAACTTCGCGACAATATCCTCTAAGGCCGAAATGGGGTAGCTCTCGCTGATGTTCGGAGGGATGTAGAAGCTCGCGACGTTACTATGGCAGGCATTCAAAACAATACGTTAGACAAGGAGTAGCACTTGACAGATAGCAATTATTTGATATCACGTACCTGCACGTGAAGCACAGCGTCACCTGGTAGTGCTCCGCGAACTGCTTGATATTGTACAGAGTCACGTGCTCTTTCACGCTGTGATCCCAAAGCTGATGGTGCTTCCACAGCACCGCAACATCGGGCTTGACCCGGAAAATCGCAACACTCTGGGGCTGAATTGTCACCAGCAAGGTGACTCTTCGACCGGCGCACACACCATGGTCGAGCAAGTCAACCTTAGCGGCGCCAGGCTGCGTCAAGCTTTCATCAATCTCCAGGCTGAAGAACATGCTGTCGTTTCGCAGCGCAAGTCGCGCATTCGAATCGCTCTTCGTGTTGCGTACGACAAGATACTTCTGGGTCTCATCGGCCGCTTTCGTCGAAAGCTCTGGGTTCGAAAGCGTTGATTCCAGCATTGGGAATACCAAGCCCAAGAAGGTTGGATGAGGTGAAAAGTACGTCTCCCTTTGCAGTGGAGACTCGCTTGCTTCGCCGTTTGCCACGCTTACCATTAGCTGGGGCTGGCTGCAAATGGCCCGGAGGATCACCGTCTCCCGAAAGTCTTTCACCAATCGACAGCTCACGTAGACTTCGATTTCTCGCACCCACGGTTCGCTCGCTTCGATGTCTGGCAACGCGTCGCTACCTTCAGTTGAGGGAAGCACCAGCTGCTTTGGTTGGGGCCGGAAATGCAGAAAAACTTGCATGCTAGCATGGGCGCCAAGGGTAACGGTGGTCACCTCGTTGAATGACATCGGTGAGATCGAAAAGCTGACCTCCTGCGGCCTTGCGTTCGTGGACAGAATGAAGTCCAGACTCAGTCCCGAAGAATTCTCAATCACTATTGAGTGATTTTGGTAGAGTTTGTAGTAATACACCTCACTGAAGTCGATAGTAAGTCGTTGGGTACCACCGGAAAGAATTTCTGGCGGCATTTCAATACTTGATCGACGTGAACGCTTCGGATTGCCGTGATTTGATACCAATACGCGGAACAAGTTCGTCGCTGGATCCAACCCGGAAGACATTCCACGTAGCGAGTTCAAATCCGCAATGACTTCTAGCCTTACATGTATCACCTTCAGGTCGGATGGATTGGCCTGGTTTTGCAGTACCATGAAGGTGGAGTATACCCCAACAACACCCCGAAGGAAGTAAAGCACCACGCTTTGATAACTGTGCGCTCGATCCAAAGTACCACGTTCCCGGCTTAGCTGCAGCCAAGATCGAGCATTCTTGTCGACAAGCACAAGACGATACTCCACTGAATCAAGCCCTGGGTCAGCAACACTGGCGGCGCTATAAAGACTTTCAATAGTGATCTCCCACTCCACCTCTCCGCCATTGCGGACGGTGTGCTGACCAACATCGATCAAATACCGCGTGTTTTCCAGCGACGAATACTCCGCTGGTGTACAGCCGCGAATGGCCAACACGGGCAGGTGATTTTTACGTCCAACTGCTCCCGATCGGATTGACGAAATGTCGAACTCCTCGAAGTTATCCAGCCCAGACGATTCGGTTTGCTCGTAAAGCTCGTCCTCCAAATGGGTTTCCAGAGCTGGTCCAGGGTACAGCTTTCGGGACTGGGTAAGTCGTTTACTGCGAGACTCAAACGCTGCGGCAATCAGTTTTTTGTCTAGCACCACGCCTCCTTGTTTGCCACTATCGCCCGTTGAGCTTTGTTGCTGAAGTACTAAAAGCACATCAATCTCTGTCGACACCCCACTGTCTAGCTTTGAGTCAGCATCGCGGACAGTTAGGAACATGTGATTCTGCGCACTCTCCACTGCGGATGATTCTGGGCCGTCTGCATCCCACGAATTGCTTCGCCAGGTTGGATGATGGCGCATTTTGTGCAGTGCAGCTATCTTGCCTGTTGGGCTGCTATCACTGCCTTCACGGAACGGGGTCATAGTAGCTGAAGGATCCGAAGCTGCTTCCTCGAGATGCACAGTAATTTTTACCGATTCACCAGGAGCAATTGTACCTGATGAGGGAACGGCAACTGCTTGAATCCATTCACTCATAGCACACATATCCGACTCCGTCGATCCCTCGATGAGACACAACCCCGGTTGGTACATTGAGACCGGGTTGATAACAAAGTTCAGCACTTCCATGGTTGACGGATTCCGCACCCAGAAGCTCTCGAAGGAGTTGCGCAATTGGTGCACGACTGAAACTGGGCACTGTGGTGAAGCCCCAGGAAGCGCGGTCTGAGACGAATCCCTGTTGACCCCCGTCTTCAATTTCAAAGATGACGGCAACTGGTCGGCTGGAATATCAGCTGGCATCTCCGTCTCAGAGGCAAAAAAGTGGAGGCTGGACGACGACAACAGAAATGTTTTGCCCGGCAGGAGCTTTCCCTTGACGTGAATTTCTTCCCTCTGAGCAGCGTCCTCCATGTTCTGGATGCTGATATCAAGCCACACGCGTCCAATATCCAATATCTCGGAGGTAGACCCATTGCTTCCAGTCGACCACGTGTCACCTGGTAGGCGAGAAGAGGGAAGAACATGGCAGACCACACGAATATCCACTGATTCCCCTGGCGCAATGATAATTGAGCTCAGCGGCGTATTCGCAGAGCGCAGCATAAGCAAAAGCTCAAGTGTTCTGGAAGTGATGCAAGGAAATAAACTCGTAGTTAGTTAAACTGATGAAGATAACATGCAATAGATGCATAACGTACCGGTCAAGAGGACTATGTGTTTGAGAGGAAAGTTTCACAGACAGCTCTTCATCGTACACATTCCGTAACGAGAACCAGAAACTGGCACGGTGTCGAGGCGCGTCTTGTGGTGTCGGCACCGTGACTGGTGGGAGGAAAGCCACATGA
This sequence comes from Phytophthora crassamura, assembly GCA_033557995.1. Taxonomy (NCBI): domain Eukaryota; phylum Oomycota; class Peronosporomycetes; order Peronosporales; family Peronosporaceae; genus Phytophthora; species Phytophthora crassamura. Next base: position 5,724,357 of record JAUCED010000004.1, read on the forward strand.
TGTTCTTTTGGTTCTGCTGTTTCCGACCCGTAGTCAGAGCTTTCAGGATCCACCGCCAATTCCGCATAACTGGAAATTATATGCGCCCGGACTAGGACGTCTTCGTGATTGTGTGGATTGCACAAATTGAAAAGGCGAACTGGGAACTCGTGCGCCCCTGCCGCGAGGAACTGTAACAGAACAGCACCAAGCCGCCCAATCGGTCATTATATACCAACCCATTTTCACATAAGACAGACTACTTACCTCATTTGTTCGCACCAGCTCCATTTCAAGAACGCAGGTTGCTCTGGGCTGCAACTTCCAAGCACTCCAGTGTGGGGACTTGTCACCATTTAACGCTTTCTCTACATGCAACGCCAGCATTCGAAGCGAGGGGATACGAATCCCCGAAGCATGATCGACTCCATCATGTAGGTGTACGAGGCACGCATCACGAACGTTGCGCACATGAATGCAGGCGGGTAAATTGGCAATCACAAAAGATACTGTCACGTCGGATACGTTTTTCACTGGGACCTCAAACGCTGATGATTTCCAACCGATGCCATAGCCAATTTTTCCTAGTGACAGAGATTTTTCCGAGACGTGAAAACGCGGTTCGCCGTACGAGCCCACAATGTTTACGACTTTGAGCGTGCATGCTTCTTCGACATCAGCGCCTTCGCAACTTTCAAAGCTCTGAATCCCAACCATTCCACGGAGTGGGCACAACTTTCCACCTTCGATCATATCAGCAGGTAGTGGGATGGTCGCAGCGATAGCGGCAAAATGAAACGACAACGAGCACGAGCTTTTTGCAGCTAGCACATACGACTCGCCGTAGAAAACACTTGTCTGTCGAAGTTGTGGCGCAACCCCAACTGATGCAGTTCCCAACCTTCGGGCGTTGTCAGTTGATGTCGATCTTGCCATGAAACTTCCTTGCTCTGTATCCACGAACTTACGCGAATCAGCAGTTTGATGTTGCTCATCCCATCGGAATGCCAAAGGAAGCGTACTCAAAGGACGGAGCACAATGCTACGATCCGTTGCATTTGTAAGCACAAGGCGTTTTTCTGGGGCTTGTGCACCTGAGCTCGACGCCGTGGTGTTCGCGGAGTCCTGGGTTTCGACAAATGGTATGCTGCTCTTTTCTCCATAAATCCGATATTTGCGACTTGAGGGCTCATTTTCAATCCCCGATGCAGACAACGTGTCAGACAGCTCATCCTCAAGCCGGATAACATTAACGAGACCAAAGTCAACACTTTGTGGTGAAGACGACACGTTTGGCACGTCACTGATAGATGCGTCAGCAATTTCTTGCCCCAGAGCCAGCTGGTCGGTCTTGGTCCCTGGAACGTCGCAATGCAGCGCACCATTATCCACAAACAGAACCACATCAACGAAACTCACTTTTCCAGGGTAGTGAATGTTCTCCACCATAACTCGCCGCCGAAATAGTCCATTCGTGTAAGCCATCATATGGAACTCGATGATTCCAGTTTCACCAGGTGCAATTTCCCCCTTCTCGTGCTTCAAGGAGATGTGAAGCGAGTCATCATCATCGGAGTAGCCATCCGTAGCATTCGTTACGAAGAGGCGATACCAAAGCGGCAGAGCCTTGCTCATATTGATCAGCTCGAAACGGCCCTCGTGTGTTTGGCTCGTTTGCATCAGTCCGCCATTGTATTCCACACCGAAGTCAATTAGCGACGGAGTTACCCGCGCCATACTTGCGCCAGCGACGCCAACAAACTTGACAGTGAACTCCGACAACATTTCGCTTTTCTCCTCGGCCGACACGTCCGGGGTAGTCTGCAGCCCAAACAGCTGAACACGAATACCGCCAACCAAATCTCGAGTAGAGCCCATTCTAATAGCATCAGACGACAATCTTGGACGAATTGCCACGTACAGATCAATAGACTGCATCCCTTTCATCACAACATTTGTCGCTTCAATGTGCAGGCGAGCATCCTCGTAGACGTAGCACTGTGTCTTCAGATTCGACGAAGCACAGATAACCAGCGTGTGGTTCACTTGGCTCTGCAGCGTCAGCTTGTGCACTTTGCTGTACCTGAGCGAAACATTTGGACTATCTGCTGCCGTGTCTTGCATCTCAGGTGTGACGTAGCAGGGTCCCAAGTCGAGAACATCAAGGTGCCCGGTTGATAGTGGGTCCAGTTCAGGAACACGTACGTACACCGGCCGTGTAACACGAATCGACAATGTCAGTACAGAGGTGTCCAAGCGATCACCGCTCAGATTTCTTAGCACGACTTGTTCATGGTGGTGCCCAGGAACACTACCTCTGTACACAAATGAAGCCGCCACGCGCGAACCTGCTTCTACTGTTCCAGTGGCGTTCTCGAACGAAATATCACCTCCAACCAGCAGCGGAGATGCAGACGACGTACTAACCTGGTCGCGAGATCCCGCTAGCAACAGGAACTGCAGGGCTTGGTGAGACCTGTTATGGATGACGACGTGGCCCTTCACATCCTCACCCTGTTGGTGTTCACCCAAATCAAGCGAATCGTTCTCAAAACACAGCGATCTCTGGCCAGCTTTAATCACAGCAACACCCACTGACGAGACTGGACTGAGTGATACCATCTCTTCAACGTTCTCCTGGGGTGACGAGCTGCTCAGGTGATAGAAAAAATCAATTCTACCAGCGTTTAATTCCGCAGCTTCAGATACGCTCTCCAGGATCGACCGACTCACACACGATGCAAGAGGGGTTGACGAGGCGAAGCCAGCATCGCTCGTAAAGCACCACTTGAGGTTTAAGAACACCGTTCGGTCAGGAGGAAGATTCAACTTGAGGGGAAGAGCAACTCTTTCGTCCGTAGCATCCGCTAAAACGTCAGCATCTCTTGGCTCGTCCAGAATCAGAAAGTCACGCGGGACCACCTCGCACGATAAAGCTAGCACATTTCGAAACGCGCTCGCTGCATTCCATGCGACCTCAACGACTGCCGCGCCCTTGTATGACGGGGATCCCAAAGACAGTGCTACAGACCAACCGCGAGTATCTGCAGGAGTTTCTTCGGCTGGCACTAACAGGTTTGAGCTGGTAGAAGATATACCGAACTGATCAGGGGCGATGTCCACGTTCAGCCTTCGAACAGACTTAGTCGACTCTGGAATCTTGATCGTCAAGCTACGGCGACGTTCCGCAACGCCAGGATCAACCTCAGGCGGTGCAATTAGAGCTGGTAGCACGTCATCATACCGTGAGACGGATGGATCACTACCCTTGCGTTGTGGAGGCTTTCTCGCACGGGCTTCCACGACCCCATCACCACTAGAAGAAGATACGGTGGTAGTGTTGGGGTGTGGAGGGAGCACAGACGGAGGCTTCCGGCCAACAGCGCGGCAAAAGGCGCTTTCTCCTGCAGGTGTTCGTAAAAAGATTTCTGCGTTGTACTGAAGCTCCTTGACCACATCCTTGTTTTGCTGCTCGAAGAGCTGGAACTTTCCCACTCCAACGATTGGAGTAGCATCCCGGCGCAGTTGTCGCTTCTTCATCTTCTGGCTGGGAACCGTTCCATTTCCCTCATCTGCCGCTCTCGGCGAGCTGTCACCTGACTTCAGCGGGTTGAAAATTGCGTATGCTACGATTCGCCCGGTTGCTTCAGCTCCCAAGGAGAAATGCAAAGTATTCGTACTGGCTGATACAACTCCAGCCTTCACATCAATGATAGGCTTGTCCGAGTGTCTCGATCGTCGCCTCCTTGAACGTGAGTTCGATTCTGTTTCGGAGAATTCCGACTCGCTGTTGGCGCTATCGTACGGATCAAACTCACCCACCTCGCTACTACCTCCAGACAGGCCTGTGGCTTCCGCGTCACTGTCTGCTGGTGTCTCCAAATCTTTTGGGACCTGTTCTCCAGATAGTAACGCCTTGACATGTGAAATTTTGGCGTTCAGTTTGGCAATTTTGTCCGTCTTCTTTTTCGTCACCGCGATTCGTAACTTGTGCTCCAGTTTCTCGAGTTCTTCTTCCAATTTCTTCTCCTGTGCTTGAGTAATGACCGTTGCCGGTGTTTCATCGACCGAAAAGAAGAAGGTCGGTCGCATGTTAGCGACCGTGAAGCTTGGATCCACCTGTATCACGTACTCGCGCTTCTTCCGGCTCGTGTTTCGGACAGCGATCTTCATTTCATCCGTTTTCTCACCCACAAGGCACTTTCCAAAAGATATTGTTTGTCCTGAACAAGCACGATAGGTGAATAATCATTAAACGAGATGCACCTCATAACGATGCTGAACATATATAATGTACCTGATTGGAGAAGCTTGAACGTTTCGCGCTTCACCACTTTTGCTTTGATAGTGATGGACACCGAATTTTCTGTATCTTGAACGTTGATGATCTTCAGTTTTTCTTCAAAGGGTCCCGCGAGGGTCGGCTGAAACTGAAAGCAAATTTCTTTAGTTCCAAACGCCTTGACCACCCCAACCTCGCCCTCCTTGATCTGCAAGAAGCCCGACGAAATTGAGCCCGTCTTCTCCACACTATACACCAAGGGGGTTGCTGACATATTTTGAACAACGAGACGCTTCGAACTCTTCGAAGATGTCGTAATGCGCCCAAAATTAATGTTCTTCTGGTTCACATTCATGACGGAGCGACACACTCGGCTCTTGAGCAGCAACTCTCTCACGGACGGCCGTGTATCGAACGGATGCTTCGATGAAGCCCACAACGGCTTACTCTGGTCGAATTTTGCTCCATCTGTGACTGCTTTCTTGTTCCCTCCAGGTGGAAGTGTAATCATAATCTTGTGCTTCTCCACTCGAGTCTTCGCGACATCCTTAGTAGCCGCTGCATCGGAAGCCACGGGACTAAATACGGCGACAATTCGTTGACGCGACTTCGCTGGAATGCGCAGGTTGCGTTCCTTGTTTGAACTTAGCAGAACCAACTTCTTATCGGAAAGGAGGGTCTGCAGACGTTTGGTGCGTTCTCGGACCATTGCCACGATTTCTTCCTCTTTTTCTTTCGACGGGAGGGAGCTGTGGCAGTATGCATCACAATCAGCACGGGATTTCGAAAAGAGCTGTAGAAGAGATGTCACCTCTTCCAAATAACCTCCATCCGCGAATGAAGTTGCAGCTGCCGCCAAAGAAGAAGTAGCAGAGGGTCTATCAGAACTCCTTCTCTCGTCTACTGTCAACTGGGGTGAATTTCCTCTGCTTTCTGAAGTGCCGACATTGTGTTGTTCCTGCCGAGCCTTATCACCTTCAAATTGTCCGGAAACCGATCTGGTGATGCTGCTTGAATTTGTTCCGCTAGCTGAAGAATGACCAGCTTGGGCTGCAGAAATTGCGGTCAACTTCTTCGTCAGCAGCTCTCGAAGGGCTGTTGATTTGCCCCTGTTCAGACTTGCTTTTCTGTCAGTCAATTCCGAAACGCTGCAAAATGATCTTCGTCGTCGGATAGGTCGTCCAACAGGTGGGTGGCTCATCTGTGACGCGGTGTTGCTGGGGGCACCGACACTATTCTGCGAAGTTGTCGATGAAAATGAAGGACGTTCACTATCCTCGTCATGCGTCTCATCGCTCTCCAGCATTTTTGTTGCGTTCGCCACATCACCAAACGGATGCTTTATGCAGTACAGCCGCACTTTAGATGGCGCCGAACTTTGAATGTTCAAATGAAGCGGCGCATTCGTGATATTCTCCAAATCAAACACTTGAATTCCAACCGAATTGATCACGACGTGCTCGAAGTTGAGGAAAGCGGATCTCGACTGGGTCAGAAGTTTGTAGAAAAGCGAATGGTAGATCACATGGTGCGCATCCATATTGCTTGAGCGGACGCATATTTGCGGAATGTTGCTCTTGTTCTTCATGTTGATGATTGAAATCAGTCGCGAGTAGTTGGGGTTGGTTTTGCGCGGAATAATTTCAATTTTGAGCTCAGTTGACTGCTTGGGTCCCAGCATCATGTCATCGTTCGGCACCGTTGAGATCACCTTGGACGTCACCAACGGTTTAACCACTGTCGGCAATTCAGAATGGTTTGTCAGCATGCACAAGCTGCTTTTCAACTCTCCAATATTGCAGTCTCCAAGATGCAAAATTGAAGGCGTCACTGTCACCATTGACGTGCAAGTACGAGCGCGGATGTGAATGGATTTGCCGAGCGTCCGGTCATACACCCGCGACTGGGCTTGTTGCCATGCACCTTGCATTAACAAGCATCGGAATGACACGCGAAACGTTTGCTTCGTCAGACGAGCAGCCTTGAGATCAACCGCATCTGCGCTTTCGCCATAGAGTCCTTCCATGCTACTGCTCGACACAGGCGAGTACCATATTAAAATGGTTCGCTCGACACCAGGCGGCAAGTCGATGGTTTCCACAAGGAAATTGGACGCGCTGTTATCGTCCACTGGCGTTGTGTGACGCTTACGGGCATCTGCTCGACTACTTCGCTCTGGCGAAGACCGCGGACTGCTCAAGCAAGCATTATTCGCGATTAGCCCTGACCGGGAAACGATAGCTATCCCAGGCTTAAATTCAACAAAGCACTCTACACCGACAGCTTACCTGTCCATGGGACTGTCATAGGTTAGATCTCTCACGCGCGACGGGACCTTGGAAGATTTTTTCCCCTTCGTCCGAAATGCCTTCTTTCGCAGATCTGCATTCCCTCTCGAGCTCCGCATTTTAGGGCTTCCAAGAGGGCTTTGCGGGAGAGCGCGAGGCTCTCTATCAAACTCAAAGTCATCGTCCGCGTCTTCTGCATCCCCCATTGGGTTTTCTTCGAAAGAGCTTCTTTTCGTCTGTTGAAATTCCTCGTCGTAAAAATCTCCCTGATCATAATGATACCACGAAGAGCAATCAGTAAGAGCTGATCGGACCACAGCAGTGCATAATAACTGACCTCATTATCGTCAATGTCTTCATCGCTGTCGAGTCCATATGCATCCATATTTGAAAAAGAGAGTGGGGCCTTCGTTCCCTCAGGTGACAGGGACCCTTTCAAACTCGAGCCATCATTCGAGTTAGTGGGAGAGAGGAGATCATCAGTACGAGGGGTTCTTGATACACGCGACCGATTCTGCTGCAGCTTAAGCTCGAACGTAACTTCCTTCGGCCGATCACTTGTCAGTTCCACATGTAAGGCCACTTCCGTCATGTTGCGCATCAGAATCACTTTGGAACTGGCAATTCCAGTGTAGCAATCCCCAAAATCTAGTCGACTACCGCTCATCAGATACGAACCGCTTGGCTCTTTAATCGACAATCCCTCCCTGTAAGAGCGACATAATATTTGTTAGCGGGCCCAAATCGTCGTGGACAACGAGTCTATGAGCAACCCAACAGCGTACCTGTGGTGCTCTTGATTCGTGATGGCATGAATCCGGAGAGTTTTTACATTTCTGGAGTCGTGTAGGTTTTGGGCTTGGATCTCGAAAAGTCGCTCTCCGATCTGCATGTTACACAAGAAGGCCAACATGCAAGATGGTGAATATACACAGAGATCACGTAAATACAGCAGCACGCGTTTCCCACGTCCGACCCTACTTACGTCTGTTGGGCGATACGTGACGCGAATCCGCACATGGCCATAAGCAGCAGCTTGCAACGTTTTGTCTCCAATGACGTATCCGGAGTTGTAATCGGTGCACACCAAGAGCTCCTTATTCTCGCTCAACGGAGTCATCGGCGACACGAGTCTGAACAGCAGCGGGATCTCGGAGCGGTTCCATACGGTGAAATCCTTGACGAACGACCCTCCTGGCACACAGTCATCGAAGTGCAGCTCCTTGACATCCAGCCGCAACAGTGAGCGACACACATGCCCCTGCAATGGCACCAGCATCTCCGGGATCGGCAGTCTGCTGGAGATGCTGCCGTCCATGAACGACGGCTGCAGGATCAGTCTCCCAGATAGTACGAAGCACGACGTTTCGCTGAGGTGCGTGCGCTCCTCCTCTGACGAGTCCCCCGCGGTCACGTACACCGAGCTGCCAGCTGTGCTATGCTGCGGTGCGATCTTGGTGCAGACGGAGAACATGACGCGCTTGGTCTCCCGCGGTGCCAGCACGATGTCGTTCACCGTGCCGATGTGGTTAAACAGCTCGTTGTAGCCCTCGCACAGGTACACGTTCTCGGCACAGAGCGCGGCCTTGGAGGACGAGCGCAGTACCGAGAAAGGCACGTGGTTGAACTCGTCGGAAGCTACAGCGCGTTCCTTCTCCTGCTGCAACTCGCGTTGCATGATGCTGACGTTCTCGTTCTCGAGCTGGAAGGCCCACTGGCTGCCCTGGAAGGGCTTGCGCAACTCGGCGCGCAGCTGCAGCTTGAGCTTGCGGGCCTTGAGGTTGGTCACCTCGAACACGAAGATGTCGGACAGGTCGTTCAGATACAGATCGCCAAGCCCCAGCAGCTCGCCCTTGCCGCCGCGGTACTCAATGCGGCTCTGCTCCGCCTTGCTCAGCATGGCCACGACCAAGGTGGACGGCGGCGGAGAGCGCGTCACGGGTGCATTGGCGTTGGCATTTGCCGTAGCGCGTACTGCTTCTCCTCCAGCTGCAACTGCGTCCGCGTCGCCCGGGGCCGGCGCCGGAGCGGCCTCCCCCGCGCGCTTCTTCACCATGGTTTCCGCTGGTCAAGTCACGAGTGCGGGTGCGGACCAGGAGGCGGTTAAAGGAGAAACGTGTCTGTGATTGGATGAATGACGGTTAGCCGAGTGGAAGCCAATCAAAACGCAAGAAGTGGATCCCATCCATGTTGGGCAGAATCAATCTTTCCCAGATGCAGACAGGTGAAGCAAAGCCGAAGGAGGCGACGTCCATGTCGGATGCCGCCTACGCCTTCGACGAGGAGGTGCTCAAGGACGTGCGCAACAACAAGGTGTGGATGCAGGACCCCAAGTACTTCAAGAAGGTGATCGTGTCGCCCGCCGCCACCATGAAGATGCTCAACCACGCCAATTCGGGCGTCGAGAAAGGCATCAAGGCCGGCGGCAAGCCCGTGGAGATAATGGGGCTCATCATGGGCAGGCCGGCCACGGGAACGGACAGGGACGCCGGCGACGCGCACACGCTCGTGGTCACCGACTGCTTCCCACTGCCCATCGAGGGCGCCGAGACGCGCGTACTTGCGGACGATGCCGAGGTTATTAACTACATGATCTCGCTCGGCGAGGCTGTGGAGCAGACACGCAAGGAGAAGTTCATGGGCTGGTACCACAGCCACCCGTTCGACGTTGAGGTGCACAGCCACTGCTTCCTCTCGGCCACGGACGTCAGCACGCAGCTGCAGTGGCAGCGCTCGGAGGACCCGCACGGCAACCCGTGGCTGGCCATCGTGCTGGACCCGCTGCGCTCGCTGGCCAAGAAGCGCCCCGAGATGGGCGCCTTCCGCGTCTATCCGCCCGAGTTCGCGGCGCCCGTCAACGAGACGCCTGACGGCACCATCGTCACGGACGAGAGCGCACGACTCGAGCGCTGGGGTAACTGCTGGAACCGCTACTACACGCTGGAGATCGACTACTTCATGAGTGCGTTGGGCTCGCAGGTCGTCAGCGTGCTGTCTGAGGAGTTCCTGTGGATGCGCACGCTGAGCTCCAACACGATGCAGGAGCGTGAGAACCGCGACCGCTTCTCGGAGCGAATCCAGCTGCTGGCCAACAAGCTGGACGGCTGCGAGGCGCATCTCATGCCGCGCACAGGACGCAGTGCCTCGCGCATCGGCGAGTACTACGTACCGGAGAAGCAGCAGTCTCATAAGGAAGCCGAGGAGTCGGCACTCGACAAGATCACTCAGGCTGCGAACGAGCTCGCGATCGAGAACTCACTGGGCCAGGAGCTGCAGGTCACCAAGAAGGCCCTCTTCAACGACAAGTAATCCAGCGTCACGGCCAGAAGCGTATGAGACGGCGTTCAATAACTAATAAACGTGGACTGCTTGGGCCTCTGCGACGATAAATTATTGCTGGCAACAGTTGATCGCGAGGACGGCAGCCTACCAGGCTACCTAAAACAGCTTCGTGGTAGTTCTTCCTTCGCCCATGGCGAACAGCTCCTCTGCGATCCGCTCTTGCTCTTCCATAGCCTCCAGGTCTTCCTGAAGTGCCTCACGTTCCGGGTTGTCGACGCTCACAGTAACAGTCCGCTGGGGGAACAAGGAAGCTGTCGGAGGACGAGACCCAAAGCCATTGCCCTTCTTGAAGCGCTTGTAATTCACCAGACCATTTCCACTTCTGCTGGCTTGGCGAGAGGGCACCCTCTTCTTCACGATCAACTCGCAGCTTACAACGACCGGCTTACCAATGTCCTCGTCCTCGTACTTCACATCGCGCGGTTGCAGGACACGTGAAGATTTCCAGCTGGACGATTCTTCCGCTTTCGGTCTGGTGCTTGGCATAGCACGCTCGCTTTGGTTTGATGTCGAAGAGCCTTTTGTTTGGCGCACACAAGTGTTTCAGAGTCAGCAACGAGTCCTGACTAAGCGTACTGCAACTTCGGTATCTTACCTTGTCGTTGAGTCTCAGGTTGAATCGGAATCTGCACGATGTTGATGTCAGCATCTTCATGTGCTTCATGTGCATCGCTCTTGACCTGTACAAGTAAAGCGCAGAAACGCAGTCAGCCACGAGGTGGAGCTACCGATACGAATTGGCGTGATACTGACGATACCTCGTCGATCTCATACTCGGGATCGGTCTGCTGTTCAGAATTCTCCTTGATCGTCACATCCGCCTCACTAATGACATTGGAATCCTCTTCCACTAACTCCACATCTTGCTCCTCTTTGCTCGATTTCACATCTTCGTCCTCATGCTCCACCGTCGACGTAGATCTCAAGCTTAGATGTTCCGGGAAGCTCATGATTTGGACGGATGAGCCGGCGTAGCTGGCAAGACTGCTGCTGAATGCCGAGTCGTTCGAAGTCGTGGGCGGCTTCACGAAAATCACGCTCGCCGCGAGCTCCTGCACGCTAGTAAATACAGCTCCCATGGACTTGAACAGCTCCACTCGGCGCTCTACAATCTCCACAGGACACGGAGGTTCAAGAGCAGCCGAAACTCGTTGCTCGCTCTGTCCCGCCGTATTGGAGAACCCTGTGCCTTGCGAGGGCTCAACAAGCAGCATGCGCTTGATCGATGCCAACGAGTCCAGCTCACGCACCAAGTTGTTGTCGTCTTCAAATCCCTTGTACGCCGCGATCACGACGCCGCCCATGGCTGCAATCAGCTCCTGCATGGACTGCGGGGTCAGGAACACCACCACATATCCTTGAAACAGCGTCTTGCGCAGCGGGTTGGGCAGATAGTTGCTCTCCACCGACGGAATGGAGGGATCCGAAGGCAGAAACTCTTCACACCGGGGTAGTGGCTCCGACAGGCTCGGGCGGTTCAAAATGGCGTAGATCCACGGCGTGCACACCACCGGCTGGTTGTACACGAGCGCCCAGAGCACCTTAACTGTCGCTACGATGCGGCCTGGATCCATGATGCAGTGCGTGGCGTCCTTGCTCTCTGCTGCGATGAGGTGCATGCCGATGCGCTGGCACGTGTCGTTGACCTGCGCTCGGTTGGCTCGCTGGATCCGCGACGCCATCAGCACGAATACCTGGTAGCGCACGCGCAGCACCGTCCGCTTGGCGCCGAACGAGATCTCGTCGCCGTGGCGCAGGCGACGCGTGCCGAAGCACTGCTCCTGATTGACGAACGAGCCGAAGCGGGAGTTCTGGTCCACCAACTCCAGCGGCGGCCGCGTGCACGGGTCCCTCAGCTGCTCGGGCGTGAGCGCGCCAACGCGGATCAAGGCGTGCGAGCGCGAGATCGATGCGTCCGCCTGGAAGTTGAAGTGGCAACGCTTTCGCCCAACGCTCCACTCGCCCGCGACAAGGTAGAAGGTCGTGCTCGCGCCCGCCGCGCCGCCTTCGCCCGCCACCACGTCCAGGACCCACATGCGCCAAATCCAAGGACCTTTTCTATAGCGAAATGTTAAGTGAGCCACCCCTGACCACTACAGTGAACGGCAGTACGACGACTTCAGTACCATTGAGCTTCACCCCTCCGCTTCAGCAAGACAACGAAGATATGGCTAACGTGAACACTGAGACTTTGAACGTTAACGCAACTAGTTGCTGGCCAACCTTCCTCCATGCATCTTCAATCTCTTACAAAAGTAAAAACCTCCTACATTCACCGAGACTTGCCCGCCACTTGTGGTCTTCGTCGCTCGTCTTCCATGAGCTGGCCTCCTCGTTCGCTCAGCCAGCAGGCTACGCTCGTCCAAGTGCCCATTCGAGGAATCGCCATGGAACTCCGCTGCTTGAAGTCGTCGTCGACACTGGCAAAGGCACTGCCATCGCCAGCGGAAAGCCTCGTTGATCGCCATCAGAACTCGACGAGCGGTGGGGGCTTACAGTCGGCGACTCTGGCGAAGGCACTGCCACCGCCAGTCCTCGATGTTCGATCCAAACTCGGCGAACGCACTCCTGGCAAACCGTGACGCTCCATGCCCTCCACGACCGCACTTGACCCGGCCCCACATATCGTTAACCCAAACGACTTTAGCCGATAGCTGTTGCAGGTCACCCGAAACGGTGCCGCGAAAGCCAACGACCCAGACCTCTTTACGCAGCTCGTTGCGCAAATAGCGTAGCGTGGTGTAAAAGTCCCCATCGCCACTCAACAGAACCACACGCTCGATGTGCTGCAAAATGAAACAAAAACCTGTTAAAACCTGAATCGTCTCATTGCTAGTGCTCTCACTTTGTGACTCTTACCTGCAAAGTTGTAAGCGTTAAGAGCTTCGTAGCTATCCTGTATACCACACAAAAACACGCCAGTGAGCTGGAGAGTACGTTACAGCTTCAGCTTGCATATTCGTACGCGTTGTCGACGCCCTTTTGCACATTTTGCGTGAAATTGTGCCCACACCTAGTGCAGTGGCAGTTGTACGGCTTTGTGGAGAACACTTCCACCTGGAACTGCATTACAGAAGCAGTCGTCATACACGGAGAAAGCTAGCACTTCGTACGATGATAAAAAACGCAGCAAACGTACATTCGGGCCATCTGAGCTCACAAATTTCAACGCGTGGTACTCTTTCGCCAGCGAGCTGTCACCTCTCGCGTCACTCCGCTGACTGTCGAAGTACCAGCACTCTACAGTGTATACATGTACATGTACGTACACGACGAGATAAGCATTTCATAGTTAACGACCCTTCTTCATACATTGCACTTATATCACGCACCTTCAAACTCTGTCGACGTCAGCTCCTCCAGTTCGGCCCGCAGCTCGACGAAGTCCAACTTCCCGCCCTTCAAGTTCAGATTAGCTCCCTGCGGTCGCGAATTTACCATCAACAGTACCCTAGCTACCCACCAGAGCACGGGCTTGAATGCGAGCGTAGGAACCATCTACGTAGCAAGTGCACCCCAAGTGAGCAACTCCAATACAAACAGCATAAAGAGTACGCAACGTACCAACAATCAGCGCCGTTGTCTTCGTGCTCACCTTTCTCTTCGACACCATGTCTCCGAGCTGGACCCTCCTCGCTTCCTCTCGGACCACCTCGTCCTACGTTTAAAGAAGTTAACTTCCGGATGTTCTAGCAAGCTTTCTTGGTCTCTGTGTGCAGTGCGGCCTGTCGCCCATGGGACCACGCGCGAATTCGCTGGATCCCAGCACCCGTCCCGTGGCCGGGTCGCATGCCACGCACGCATATTAGCGTACCGGACGTTAGGTCCGGTGATCGCAGTTCGAACCCTGAGAGGAAGGGAGAATTGGCGGTAAAGCAGCGGCTGTGACGATTGTGTGGATTGTGAAGGAGGTTGTGTCGTTCTGCTTCGGTGAGTGCGCTTGCAGGAGGTTAGGACGATGAGACGAACTGACGAGTACATATCGTGAACGTAATAACACGTCCATGAAGTAACTTAGTGACTGATGTTGGAACGAATGAATGAATGGATGCGTGGGTGACAGCCGTGGAGGCCAATGCGGCGACGTCCTCACGAAGGAGCTACCGTGGCGATGTGGTACAGCTTTGACTCGACCTGGCAGCAGTCACGATACAGACGCAGTTTCGTGGGCACGAATGCGATAATGGAACCCGGCGGTGGGAGATCAGGGCTGTCGGCGGGGATATCGTAGAGCGACAGTGTAATCAGGAACTTGTTGGCTTGGTAGGGGTCGTCACGCTGCGCTTCTTGGTAGTCCTGTGGATCAATCGAAGTTCATAAGCGTGCTCAGGTCAGGCGTAGTAGTAGAAGCTTACCGTTTGCTGCTCGTGCAGCGGCTCTGGCGCTCTCTGCTCGCCTAGATAGACTCGTAGGAAGCGCAGGCCACGGATGCGATCGTTGGCGACCCACAGAACGCGCGCTTGGATCCGGATAGACGCGCGAATGTCCGGGTCGGTGACGTCGTTGTTCTCAATAAAGTCTCGTATGTCTTCGGTTGCACGACGACGAATATTAGGACAACGCGTACTAGAATAGCAAGTGAGCGATGAAAGTGAGCGTACCGTCGATGGTGTCGATGACGCGGCGCTGGTGCTGTTGCATTGTCTTCTTGAGCTTCTTCAGGGGGGACACGTAGTCCGTGGAGGGCTGGTTGGTGTTGGCGCGGTCGTGCTTAGGCGTCGTGACCATCGAGCGCGGCGTTGGCGGTGGCGACGACGGCGTGGATCGTGCCATGACCGTGACTGCAGTGGGGGTGACTGCTTCGGCCGCAGATGTATCGATTGTGGGCGTGGATTCTTTTGGAGGCTGCTGCTTAGCGTTTTTTTTGCTGGCATGGCTGGCAGGAAGAGGACGAGCGGAAGCGCGCAGGGTCGAGCAGCGCAAATCTAGGAATGGAGCGGCTTGGCCCTGGGCAAATGCGTGCTGGGCTGCGTCGTTGTTCATGCGTGGGAAATGGCGGGTGGCGCGAGGATGTTAAAAAATGTCCGCGTCACGTCCCTGCGTCTTCGTCGCAGGCCAGCGATAGTGAAATGCATAGAATTACACCCGGTGGAAGGAATGTGTGAGGGACGAGGTGGCGTGTCCGCGCGTGGAGGAGCCGCGCAAATCGAAGAATGGGTGGAGTACAGTGACGGCAAGGCGTCGCTACATAGTCACCCGATGGAAAGAATGTATGAGGGACGGGGAGGAAGCATGTGCGCAACGTTGAAGTGCCAAGAAAATGTTCAACACAGAGTGGAAATGGAGGAGCGGACGAAGATATGACATGTTGAAGTGAACAATGTGAGATGAGGAGATGACGTTCGCACGATACGTTGATTCCGATCCCAGCCGATGTTGTGCGAAGTGAGCGTTGCGCTGTAAGGGTGGGTAGTGTTAGAGCGGCGCTGTGCACGATGTATAACAATGGCGCTACGATGAACGGTGCCGTCTCGCAGGCGTTTGAGTCGGTTCGCATCGTGGAGGCGAACGTGTGCGTCGGTGGCGCGTGGCTGGCGTCACCAAAGGTGCGAGATGGCTTTGCTTAGAGCTGTGATCGCGCTCGAGGGACGCGATTCTTATCAGCATCGTATTGGACGCTTTCATTTAGGCACTCAAGATTTTGTGTTTATGTAAGAGCGACGTTCAGGTGTGCAGCTGTAAGCTCGATGAAATGGCAGAGCAGGCTTGTGGTAATGGCTGCCTCAATCGCTCGGTACGTTGTGTGATTTACACGGCCTTCGTGTGCGACTCGGTTGATGTTGCTGATGTGCGTTGTGGTATATGCGGTATGAGTGCGCGCTGGAATTCTGCCCATGTGGAGAACGGTGCTCCAACAGACAACTACAAGTTGGATCTACCGTAGCGACAGCAGTGGTTGATTGTGGGCGTAAAGGTGTCGAAGTGATCGCGTTAGAAGGCGTGAAAGCTGGCCAATTCGTTGGCGAGTATGTGGGAGAAGTTTTAACCGGCTGTGAGGCCAAGTTGCGGCGTCAGGTGTGTTAGGAGTTGCGTCGTAGTTGAAACACCGACGCTAATGTGTGCTGCTTAGCTGTACCGAAACGCGAAGCACATGTACATGCTGCAGGTGAGCGCGAACGAAGTTATCGACGCCACACGAATCGGGGGGCGAATGCGATTTGTCAATCATAGCTGCGAGCCGAACTGACGAGTCGAGAAATGGAATGTCCGTGGTTGTGAGCGATGCGGGCTGTTCGCAATTCGCGAAATCGAGCCCGGTAGTGAACTCACCTTCGATTATCAGCTCCAGTGCATCGATTGCGGGGTGCGTAATGCTAGCGCTGAACGGGGGTTGTTGTCGATATCCTTGGCTGACAGCAAATGGTGCAGAAGCTCATGGAATATTTCTGCGGCTCGCCGGATTGCAGAGGTGTCATCAGCGTCAAGAAGCGGGAGCGATCTGTCGAACGGGAACAGCGTGCACAGCCAGCGATGAGAAGAAGTATGGTACAGCTCAGCATGGATCGCTTCGTACTGAAGCCATAGCTCGACGGGATCGTCGTGAGTTGGCGTGTTGACGAAAAGCTGCGTTTTTTCACCGGCGGTTCCAGCGTGCAATTCTTCTCCCGTGTTGGGGCAATGATCCGTTGAGGGCGTGAGCTAGCTGTGTTGGACGGAGTGCTTTTACTGCGCGAGTCAGCGCTGTGAGAGGTGCAAACGTTGCTACAAGTGTTGGGACGAGGTAACACACGCTCGCTTCAACCTGCGCGAGTACGTAAATGAACGCCCTTAACTTTGTAAGTGTGTTTTGCTCGACCTCATAGCGACAGCAGCAGGACTAGTACCGTTTTGATCATTGATACTCTTCCACGTTTGTGATAGTTCGACTGCTGTGGTGAGCACCATGGCTCTCAGTGCCGACGAGCGCCGCGCGCGCAATCGGTTGGCAGCTCAGCGATCGCGTGCCCGTCAGTCGCCTGAAGACAGAGTGGAACGACTTCGGAAACAACGTGAACGAAATCGAACAGTGCGCTCTGCCGAAACGGCAGCAGCAAGAGCAGAGCGAGTGCGTCAGAATCGGGAGCGGCGTCTACGTGTTTCAGCAACGCCTGCACCGGAGCCACAACCAGCGTCGGATATACCGACCGTGGATGAACGCCACCGCGCGTGGGGCATCGGTGAGATTCCAAGGTTGCGTCCGGTGTCGGCTGCGTCAAAATTCGAAAGTCTGCGACGCCTACGACTGGCGCTTGGTGTTGCTGGGCTTGATGAGGTCGCTTGCGCAGTTTGTGACCGCAGCAAGCTCCGAACGTCGTGCGCGTCGTGGCAGTAGCAGATGGCGACATGATGAAGTTTTTGCGCGAGGTGCTATCGAGCGCCGGCGAAGAGCTGCCGGACGAGCTTATTGCTGAGTACGACTGCTCCGGTGTAAGCTGGGCTCTCGAGGGTGCGTTACTGTCGAAACGTGGCATTCGACCGGATGGCGATATACACATTTGTGACAAGTGCGAAGGGAGTCTGGCGAAGCGATCGATCCCTAAGTTTTCGGTGAAAAATGGCTTCTATGTGGGCACCCTGCCAAGTCGTTTCGCTGACATGACGGTAGTCGAGCGATGGATGACGCAAAAGAAAACGGTGTCTGTCGTCGCCGCCACTCGCGTAATGCGAGGTGGCGCGCACCGTTCGATTCGTTCCCATTGCTTCGTGTTCGACGCCACCCCTGGGCCAGCAGCGACGCTGCTGCCAATTCCAGTCGACAGCATCACATCGTATCGTGTAGTGCTGGCTGGACCTTTCACGACAGAGCAGCAGGCGCACGTCCGCCAAATGCATCGTGTCCACCGCGAGGTTGACGACGACGTGTTGAGGTTTTACTGCCAGCACAATGCGTTCTACGAATCTGTCACTGTTAATTGTTGCGACCTCCGGGCAGACGCTGTTGCCGAAACCCTGATTTTCCAAGACAGTGATGCAAATGTGGAAGTCTCGGATATGGATGCCGAGCACGATCGCGTTGGCGGTGTGTCGGAGATCGACGTGTCCTTTACGGAGACCGACGTCGTTGAACGGCGAATCGTCTTCATTTCCGATGATCACGAGGTGAGCACGCAGAATACGCCGTGCCACGAGAACCAAAGTGCGTCGCAGCCTCAGTTTCTCGTTCGACATTCCAGTCAATTAGAACAAAAAGACAAAGCGTATTTCGCGCGAATGTTCCCACATTTGTTCCCGTACGGAAGAGGGCTCCCTGGGGAGCAACGGCATATCCCAGTGTCCTTGGACGCGTGCGTTCGCTATTATGGCCAAGTCAGCACGCGGGAGTTCGCCGAGGACGAGTTTTTCATGCTCGCGAGCTTCGATTACCTGTCAATCCAGAAGTTATACACAAAGGTCGCGTTGAAATGCCAGCGCAATCCAACCCTGTTCGAGCCGTACAGTGACATCACCGAAGAAGAGCTCATGGAAGCGCTGAACCACAAGGAGCTGCGGCGAGAAGGGCGCGCGACGTCGAGACGTAACGATGACTCGAGTGCAACCGACTTCCTGAGGAGACGGTCGAGCTCAGTGGAAGCGCGATGTGGGGATCCGACGCCGAGCGAGCACAATGTCGACGATGGGCGTTCGCGTATCAGGCGCGGTTCGGGCAACCCACGCTTTTCGTTACGCTTACACCGAACGTCGCGGAGTCGTTTGTCATGGCGCAGTATGCTGGTGTCACGTCCGTTGACACGCTGTTTGACGCTCCATTGGCCGACGTACCAGGAAGGTCAGTGATACACAGCGCAAGCATGCGGGAATGATATGGCATCGGCTCGACTCTTCACGCGCAACGTGGACGCGTTCATAGAGCACGTGGTTGGTGTCCAGCCCAAGCACATGAAGAGCAAGCCGTTCGAAGGCCTCTTCGGGGATGTCAAAGCATACTTCGGTATGATTGAGACCCAAGGCGGCGGAACGCTGCACGCCCACTTTCTAGTTTGGCTGGTGGAAGCGCCACCGAACAGCGACGCATTCGACCGAGCTGTTGCTGCCCATGGCGACCAATACTTTCGAGACGTCGAGGCGTTACAGATAGTATTGTGTCGACGTCGATGTCATTGAGCGTTGCAGAGTCGTGTTGTGTTTTCTGCGGGTATTCGTACGCCAATCGTAACGAGCTGCCCATTCCGGCCGAGGCCTATGAAGACCCGAAGAAGCTGCACGGGCATGCACGCGGTGAACCAGCGCTCGTTCGGTGTTCCGGGAGCAGCAAAAGCTTGAGCTCTCAACACGTCATTCGCCGCGTATTGCTGGAGGACCGACCCGACTCGTGGCCGCCTCCGATGCGAGCAACTCCGCGGACGAACTAAAAGCACAAGTTCAATTGGAGGCGCCATGCCGAGGTGGCATTGCTGCCGCGAAGGTAGCAATTTATCGTCGGGACATATATCTGTGCGCAGCAGAGCCGAATGCGGACGACGACGCGTACGGTGACTATTTGCGAGACCTGAACCACATGCCACTACGACACGAGCAGCGTGAGGACGATGCATATCGCGACGATAAAGTCGCGCGCGCACTTGTGAGGCTTCCTCCGTCGGTGGACGACGAGCGGTGGGCGGCTCGCGCTCTCGAATTCGCGGTCCGATGCTAGTGTTCATGCTGAATCTACATTGGTGGTCTCATGCTGGGAGCTGCTTCAAGAAAAGTAGTGCTTCGTCGCCCGGCCGATGTCGCTACGGGTTTCCACGAGTCAGAGTTGCGCAGACGTCGTGCTCGAGCGAGGGAGTCGCACTTGCGCGACGAGCACCGTTCGAGTTCGTCAATGGTTTCAACCGTGAAATGATGTTAGGGTTCAAATCGAACCACGACATCCAAGTACTCACCGGCGGTCTGAATGCGTTGCTTCGGATCTTCTATGCGACGAAGTACGTAACCAAGATGCAGGAACAAGTGGACTCGATCACTGCCGTCGCACTCAGCGTCTTTTAAGCGGCGTCAGCTGCGAGAAGCGCAAGACAACGACGCCACTAACGGCGACCGTGCTGGAATCGGCCACAGACGCGTCGCGTCGCTACTCTATGCGATCACAAATCGACGCGAAATCGCTGGACCGCTAGCTGCCTTGTACTTGCTGCGAGGATTGTGCGCGTACACAAGCGTGCCTTGCGCCACGCTCCCTCTCCGAATTGTGTTGGACGAACTCATCGAGCAATCGGCGCACTCGTGCGATCTCGTGGAGCTGCGCGAGCACGAGTCAGACGTTACCTTCCGCGCTGCGTCATTCCTCGACGACTATTTGTTCCGGCCGACGTCGCTCAGCCGGCTTAGACTGTATGAGTACGTAGCCAAGCACTTCCGACGCAAGCGAACCCAATCGACAGCGGAGTCGGTATTTTTCCTTAGTGGAGCACCCGCTCTTCAGCTCGCATTGCGTGGGCACGCACATTGATGAAGGGGTTCCAGTAGTGACGGGCATACGCATGCCCTTCGTGGATTCCGAATCACCCTTTGAAATTGTCGTGAAGCGGAGCCAGTGCGCGTTGGTGTTGTTCAAGCCGTTCCGTGCTGTGGAAGACCTTGTGGACGACTTGGCGGACAGCGCTGGATGGGTACAGGCATTCTTGCAGTGGCAACCCACGCGCACGAGCTTCACCCGCGAGATTATGGCCAACATGGACGACTACCACCGCGCCGCCAAGCAGGCGGAGGAGTGTGGCGAGTCGAGTGGTGATGCCGAGCTCGCCGCCGAAAACGGCACCGACAGCGACGAGCTCATCGGGACGCGCGAAGACATCGACGCAGCGCTGGACCACGCGGCCGCGTGCGAATCAGCAGGCCCTGTTGCCGCTGGATCCGACGCGTTCTGCCATTTTTTCGACGATGCCGACGCCGGTGACAACAGCGACAACGACGAGGAAAGCGCGGTTGCATCTGCTGTAGAATCGAGCTTTCCGATCTTCCCTAACTCGGGGTCGTCCGTCTCGAGGTGCGCATTCAGAGATTTATTGAGCGTGGCCGCGCAGAGAACGGTGGGCATGGTCGCAGACTTGCGCGGCCGCAGCTCCACCTTTGACTTCTCCATCGAGGAGCTGCACCAATTCGTCAGCGATACTTCGAATGACGAGACGGAACCACAGAGTTCGGAGCTGTTCCGCAATGAGCGCCCCACCGAAGTCGTGGAGTTGATTGCGAACGCGCTTGAGTGCGTTCGCGAGTGGTCACCGCCGACGCAGATGTCGACACAGCCACCGGCACCGCTCCCGCCCTATGCATCGATTGAGGACGTCGCTCGAGCGTTCACGCTCAATCAGCGTCAGCACGTCGCGTTCTCCCTCATCACGACCTCGCTCCTCCGACGCTTCCTGCACCAAGAGCTGAGCGGTCTCCATGGCGACAGCGGTGGCTACAGCACCCAAGATTTTGAGGCGCGCTTTCGAGATGACCAGATGCGCATGTTCCTTGGTGGTGCCGGTGGCACCGGTAAGAGCCGCGTGATCGACGCGGTCGACGCGTTCTGTGCCAGCTGGCACCGCCGTGACTCCGTCGTGAAGGTAGCCTGACGGGTAAGGTCGCTACACTCATTGGCGGGCGAACCCTCGCAAGCTTTATGATGCGCCTACAGCACGCCATCAAGGAGAAGCGCTTTGCACCGCTGGACCTTCTCGTGATCGATGAAGTCTCCATGATGAGTAAGACCGAGTGGTTGCGACTGGACAAGCTGCTGCGCCGATACAAGCAGGTTCCCGGCGTGCCGTTCGGCGGCGTCCACATGGTGCTCGTTGGGAATTTCCTACAAATGCACCCGTCAAAGCCGACCCAATCTACATTGACCCGGCCGACAAGGCTAAGGTAAAAACCGCCGACATCGAAGGCTTCGAGCTGTTGCAGAAGTTTACCACCGTCATCATTCTCGAGGAGTCAGTGCGGTTCCGACGCGACCCCGAGTGGGGAGAAGGCTGCCGCCTCGCACGGCTCGGGCAGTGGACCCCTGAATTCGTCCGCCTGTTCAACAGCCGTGTGCTGACGCCGCCTGCCCACAGGGAGTCTCCATCGAGGATGCAACCAGAAGAAATTGGCGCCGATGCAGTCTTTGTCACCCCAGAGAACGCGACCCGCTTGACTGTCAACAACGCATTCGTGGCAAAGACTGCGGCACTGCTTCCCAGCGACATCTTTCCTGTCCGCGTCGCCGCTAATTTCAAGGGCGCGCTGAACGGGCTGAGCCAAAGCGACCTCCGCTACATCATGAGCCAGCCCGACAACCGCTTTGGGAGGATGGCTCCCTACCTGGACCTCGTCGACGGCATGCCCGTCCAGGTCACGCAGAATGTCACCACTGCGAAAGGTGTAGCGAACGGCACGCTCGGTACTCTCGAGTTCGTGCACTTTCCCGCCAGCACTCGCTTCCGACTCGTGCGCGATGGCGCGTCCAACACGGTCGTGCAGCTGCCCAGTCAATCGCCTGACTACGCTATGCTCCGCGTACCGCAGCCGCGAGCGACCGCCATCCGCCCCGGGTTAGACCCAGAGCTATTTCCAGTATTTTTCGCGACCGAAGCGTACATGAAGTCCACCATCACGCTCCCAAAGGCGCCGGACGGCCAGCCGCGGTCGATCACCGTCAAGCCGCAGCAGCTGCCCTTCGTCTGCGCTGTCGGCTCGACCGTGTACAAAGTGCAGGGAGAGACGCTCCAGTCGATGGTCGACATGGACTGGAAGTCGGCGCAGCGAGTCGTCAACAAGCCACAACAAACCTACCTACTGGTTTCTCGAGTAACGTCCAGAAATGCGCTTGTTGCATTGACTCCATTTACTCAAGAGCTTGCAGCGTGGCCAAGCCACCTGCAAGCGCACTTACCGAAGAAGAACGACTCAACCACCTTAGCAACGTCACCTTGGCGACGTTCCAGTCATCAATAGCCGCCGACGCAGCGGCCTCCGCCGTGGGAATTGACACTCATTAGCTCGCGCCGCCTCGCCACGCGCCGCCTCGCCACGCGACGCCACGCTGTCGTGAGCACTGAAGCGTCAGTTGTGCATGCCAATCCATATCAATACCATCCTGCATCATTGCCAACCTTTCTAACGCCGTCCCCAGCGGTGCCGACACCAGCGACTGTCCGCGGATTCTTGCTGCAGTGCAAACGAGACGCGATGGTGCTGCGGCTGTGACTCGACCACTGCACCACCGAATGCCGACCCTTCGCGTCATGCCCCCCTTCTTGTCCTTCTGCTGCTGATGATGATGCCGCTTGGAAGCCACGCCCTCCTCCACGCGCGCTCGCGCCTCTTTGGTCCGAAGGGTCGCTTTGTGTGCCATCGCTGTGTTGGGCACCCGCTCGACTAAGTTGCTCTATGTTGCTATATGTTGCGCGCGGTTCGCTAACGGCGAAGGTTCCTTGAAGGGCGAGGTGAGCCGAAGGTTGGGAGATGACATACATCGGCCCCTGTTGACCCCCCAACGACAGTTCTCACTTTGTTCGAACTGCGAACACCACCACAACGAAGATCCAGAGTCACTGTTTGGGCTTTGACATAACCCAGTGCAGGCGGCTTGAGCAAGATCAAATCTTGCTCGGGAATGTTTCGCCGAAATGTATACTTCAACTTCGTAGCACAAATATTAGAGTACGCCGTAACATTTGCAATGGCAAAAAAGCGCGGGAAAACTTTCACAATCGACGCACGATGTCCCTGATGAAGCGCCGACGCGAAGAACCCTCCCAGCGCAGCAAGAGACCCCGCCGCTGTGCGTAGGAGCATATTTGCCGCGTATGTTTGTCCTTGGTTCTGATTGTGTGTTTCCCGCTACTCAGCCGACTCCACGGACAGCCAAGAGGCGAGCGACGACGAGTTGCAGCCCACGAACGTTGTGGTGGCAGACGGCCCCAGCGACGCTGAAGAGGAGGAAGAGGATGAGGCGCTGCTGGACTTCACACAGACGGATTATGCGGTGCAGATGAGCCAAGTGGAGCCGCCTGCAGAGGAGGAGGACGAAGAGGGCGGAGGCAAGAAGAAGAAGGAACCTACGCGGCCCAAGGCGCTGCACAAGATCGAGGACAAGGTGCGACGTAGGTGGATGTTACTGTTGTGGGATTAGCGACTCATGGTACGGTGTGGATCAGGCGCTGGCGGAGCTGACGGCCAAGCTGGTGCGCTACATGCTGTACAAGGGCGGCCTGAAGCTACCCATCAAGTTCGCAGACATCAGCAAGGACGTGTTCCCGCAGTATAAGAACGTCTCGAGGTGGGGTTTGCCTTTGCAATGCATAGCTCTTGTTGTGTTTAGCTGCTGACGGATGTGTTTGCTGCAGATACTTCTTCTTCTACGCGAAGCAAAAGATTGAGAACGTCTTCGGCTACCGCGTGGTGCAGGTGGAGGACAGCTCGAGCAAGGAGCTTTATCTCGTGCTGAACAACGCGTCGTCCCAGGAGCATTTGCTGCTTATGAACAAGACGGGCAAGGCTGCGTCGCGTGGTTTCCTCATGATGGTTCTCGGCCTCTTGTGGTGCGCTCCAGCGCGGCAACTTTCCGAAGGTGCGAAGCGTGTGGTCATGCCCAGCGTATCAGGTAATGCTGGGGTCTGACAATGCTTTTGTGATGCGCAGATGACCTGTGGAAGCAGCTGATCCGTCTCGACCCGAAGGTGAAGCTTAAGACAAACCACCCCCAGCTTGGCGACATTCCACTTCTATTCAAGACGTTCGAGAGCCAACTGTACGTGCTTTCAATCTCGTGCCTACCGTTTGCAGTATGTGAGCGCGTTGCTCATGCTATGAGTTTCCAATGGCATTCCTTAGGTACCTGGACGCAACTTCGGAGCTGAATGCGGATCTGAAGAAGATCAAGTATTATCAGTACGGACCGCGGACGCTCATGGAAGTGAGCAAGGTGCAGATTCTCAACTTCGTGTGCAAGGTGCGCTGCATTCTTCTTTCTTTTGCTACGTAACGGTGCACTGATTCAAGGTTTTGTTGCTGTAGCTGATCACGGGTCGTCCTCCGTCCGACGTGCAGATTAACGAGGTGCTGGCAGAGGATAATTGAGACTGCACGACAACTTCTCTTTGTTTTTGAGCTGCAATATCCTTTATACATGTAACGCCACCGAGGAACGTTTTCACTTCCCCGTCTTTGTTCCTTCCTTATCATATCAGTCTGCCACCCGTTCACATGGAGTCCATCGTAGCTGCGTACGGGTCTTCTTCTGACTCGTCGGATGACGCCGCGTCGGCATCTGACAGCGAAGTAGAGTGCACTGCTGCGGAAGAAGCTTCTGCTGGGGACAGCACTCACGTTGGGGCCAAGCGGAAGCGTCCTAACGAGCCACAGTGGCAACGAGCGTTCCCCCACGTCGATGGCAACTGGCCAAGCCATGTACGGATCGACATCCCAGTGACCCCAGAGCTTCGTAACCTCGCCAAAGACGCCATTGAACGTGCCCAGGAACTTGTCGGTGATACAGCAACTTTAGTTCCTTTCGAGGAGCTCGGGCTTGGCGAGACTTCGCCTTTAGAAAACAACAACATACTGCACTTGAGCCTCTCGCGGCCGTTTGTCCTCACGTACAACCAGATCGATGGATTCGTGGACGCGCTTCGTGCTGCCCTCAAATGGCGGCAATGGTACGAGAATGCTGAGTTTTTCCATGCGATAAGGTACTACCTCTTAAGTTGACGGTCGTGCTCTTAGCTTTCGAGTCACTCTCCGACGTGCGCTAGTGTTGGTGAACGACGACAAGACACGATCATTCCTGGCGCTACGAGTTGGAGAAGGAGAACAGCAATTCAACCAAGTGCTGCGCTGCGTGGATCAGTGCCTCGCACGCTTGGAGCTGCCCACCTACTACCAGGTACGCCTTTGCATCGAAATCAACATGACGACGTAGAACTTACTTTCATTGCTTTCTGCCGTTGTGTTTGCTGCCAATGGCCCGGGCCCTACTGCGTGCTTACTCGCTTTCGGTGGTGGTTGTGGGCTTGTAGGATCCCATTCCGCACGTTAGCATCGCCTCTTCGATGGGCGAAGATCTCGCACGACTAACGCCGGACCAATGTGAAAGCCTCTTCATCACCCGACCAAAAAAGCAGCACATGGCAACGCCACGCTGCTTCACGGCAAGCGTAACAGCAGTCCACGTCGCCATTGGCAACAAACACTACGACAGTCCACTCCGTTGATCCACGGATCACCCAGTTCTCCGCTTGAAGCTACAGTGTAACTCAAACCAACGCCTTGCCTCCACCATTTCGTTCCTTGCAACATCCTCCACCCCTTGCTTCGAAACCTTCAGATGTGTCACTCGCTTTCTGTGTCCGAAGCGAGGTCGATAACTTGAGTTCGGGACCCGATTTCGTCTACCCCAGCATCACGTTCGAGCACCGTCATAACTGGTGTCGCTGGCATCACCGGCGCCGCAGCGTTTGGTCGTCGTAGTACAGGCAACGCCAACGGGAACGGCTTGTTTGTTTCCTCATCGGAACTGATGTCCGACAAAGTGAAGACAGGCACTTCATCTTCATCTGCTCGGTTGTTGCCACGCCCTCCTCGTTTCGATTTCCTGCGCTCGTTGCTTTCTGTACGCTCGGAAACTTCTGAAGTAGAAAGGAACACATTAATTAGTTTACAGCGGTGCACATACACGTATCGCTGTAGTACGCACCGTTGCGTTTCCGCTTATTGCTGTTCTTCCCTCCAGCTCCACGTTTTCCTTCCGACGGCCGTTTCTTCTCCTTCGCCACTGCCACAGGAGCACTTGGTTTAGCGCTAGCAACGTCGGCGACCGCACTTGGGATAGCAGCTTCCTCGCTATTAGGTTGAGCAGCACGCGGACGATCTCTTGATCGAGATCGGCTGCGTCCGCGACCACGTTTAGCTCGGCCCTTCCCATTCCCACGCCCTTCGCGAGCACGGCCTCTATTGCGCGTCGAACGGCCAGGATGGCTAGACGTCTCTGTTGCAGATGGCGCAAGGACCACTTGACGACCATTGCCAACCTCCTCATCTTCACCGAGAGGTGGAGACGAGTCATTGTTTAGCTGAAAGTCTTCGCCCTCGTGATCCTCAAACCACCGAACTTCATCGTTGCAATTTTCCTTTCTTTCCTCGTCTTCTTTTTCATTTCGCGCTTCATTTCGCCGCCCTTCATTTCTGCGACCTTGCTCGTGTGGTCGCACTTGCCGGATAGTTTTCACTTGAACCCACAAGTCGTTCATCCAGATAATTCGCGATGCTACCTGCTGCAAGTCCCCAGAAACTGTTCCTCGGTAACCTAGGGAACACGAGGGTATCAGAAGAGTCGTTCCCGCAACCTACACTACCAATGGGAGGACAATTCACGCTCATTCAGCAGCGGCACTTACCAATGACCCAAATGTCCTTCCGCAACACGTTACGAACGTGATTCAGCGAGCTGTAGAAGTCGCCGTCCCCTACTCAGAGCAAACATTAGTCAACTCGAAGCGTCATCAACTAAGATCCTTAATGGGTTACCCGCAAACAAAATAAAGCGGTCGCAAATCTGGCACGCATTCAAAACGAAAGGAGTAAATGGGGTGCCTTCACGAACCTCACGAACAGGGAACGCACAAAGCGCACATACATTTTCGTAGGCCAGTGAGAGAATCTTTGTCGCGATTCTGAGAGAAAGAATACAATAGGAGTCAGTATAACAGCATGATTCTCCCAAAGCAACGCAGGCTCGTCAAAGATGAGGCAGTAACACACGCACCCGTTGTCAACGCCCTTCTGTACGTTTTGCGTGAAGTGATTGCCGCATTTTCGGCAATGACAGTTATACTTTTTCATAGGAAACAAGCTGACTTGGAACTGTAGTCATAGAACATCACATCGCCACCGATTGGAGCAAAACGTCACACACAGATAGCTACATACATCCGATCGCGACACCTAATGCCGTACATGCGGTCCGTCTGGAGTTGAGAGCTTGAGCGTGTTATACTCTGCTGTCAAGGCTGGATTGAGCCGCTGCGCCGACGGGTTCTGATCAAAGAACCAGCAATCTACAGTGTAATGTAGTGGGCACGACAAGGTCAAAAGGCATCCGCTGTGTTTCTGCGGCCCCAAAGTCGCCCACGACCTCGGAACCTGCGCACAAATACAGCATCATAACGCTCTCTTTCGCCCACTCGAAGCTTACCTCCAAACGGCTTCAGCGCTTGCTCCTCCAGCGCCGCGCGGAGCTTGATGTAGTCAATCTTGCCGCCCTTCACAGTCGCAACAGGAATCAATACAATACCCGCACTTGTTAAGCCTGTCATCGCGCTGCGTACCAAGTCACGCGCGCCTATCATCGCATAAGATCCGTCTGCTCAACGTTCACCAACCAGTCGGCACCAATATGCCAGTTAGGCAACGACTAAGAGCCAGCCGTACACAGAGCACGAACAAGAGACTCCCCACCAATGATCAATGCTGAGCGAGTAGACCCAGCCGTCTCCATAGCTGGTGCGGTGGACGCCGCCATGCCTTTAAATGCCAAGCCACTTCCGTTAGGTCAGCCAATAGAAATCGAATAGACGGAAAGGTGTGGACCACACTAGTGATGTCGCCCCGCCGCGTCCCTCCCATAGATTTTTTCCATGTTTTATTCCCGCCCGCCACTGGCCCACCACAACCGAAATCTCCGCCAGACCGCCGCGTATCGTATTTGATCCGCCGCGTAGCCCCCCCTAGACACTACTAGACCAAGCAGCAACCATGCCGGGCGAGGAAAACAAGGAGTTCGACGACGAACTGGTCGACTACGAAGAGGAGGAGGAGACGACGACGGATGCCTCCAAGGCCGCGGCCGAGGGCAAGGACGCCAAGAAGTAAGCAAATATCTCGCAGAGGGGGAGACCGAGAGTCGGGAGCAGTGCCGAGGAGAGAGCGACGTCGGGGGAGAAGACGGCGCTTTATCGCTCGCCTGGATGCCTCTCGAGCGCCAGCGCTGGCTGGATGGCCGGCGTCGTGACGACGCAGTCGCTGGACGCTCGTCCCGCTCGCTCTCGGAGCCTCGCCTCGCCCAGCCCAGCGGAAAGAGCCCAGTTTGTTAACTCCTTCTTCTGTATCTGTTCCGTGGTGTCGCCGACTGCGTGATCTTCGGGGAATCTGCTGCTGATCGACAGGGGCCACTACGTCGGCATCCACAGTTCGGGTTTCCGTGACTTCATCCTCAAGCCCGAGTGCCTCCGCGCCGTCGTGGACTGCGGTTTTGAGCACCCGTCGGAAGGTGAGCTGAGCCTCCTCATCGGAAGATGTTTATCCCATCGCTAACGACCGCTATGTGCTTCTATTTGATGTGTCCAGTCCAGCACGAGTGCATTCCTCAGGCCGTGCTCGGCATGGACATCATTTGCCAGGCCAAGTCGGGTATGGGCAAGACCGCCGTGTTCGTGCTTGCTACGCTGCACCAGGTACGAAGCTGCCTTTCTCATTCGATTGGGCCCTCAATTGTAGATGACTTACTGTTGCATTGGTACCTTTCAGATTGAGCCTGTGGAGGGCCAGATCAGCGTCATGGTGATGTGCCACACCCGTGAGCTGGCGTTCCAGATCGCCCACGAGTACGAGCGTTTCAGCAAGTACTTGGTGGACGTCAAGACCGGCGTGTTCTACGGAGGTACGCTTCGTGAAGTGAAGAGATAAGTTGGTAGGCTCAGTCGCTCACATTCTCGTTTACTCGCAGGTGTGCCCATCTCGCAGAACCGCGAGGCTCTGAAGAACAACCCGCCCCACATCCTTGTGGGCACGCCCGGCCGTATCCTGGGTCTGCTTCGCGAAAAGACCCTGAAGCTGGACAAGGTTAAGCACTTCGTCATGGATGAGTGTGACAAGATGCTGGAGGCCATCGGTACGTCTTGACGGTTGATACTGGAATGCCATAGATGGCTAACTGAGTCTAACCTTCGTCTTTTTCAGACATGCGCCGCGATATCCAGGAGATCTTCAAGGCCACACCGCATGACAAGCAAGTGATGATGTTCTCGGCTACCCTGAGCAAAGAGATCCGCCCCGTGTGCCGCAAGTTCTGCCAGGACGTAAGTAAACCGATTTTGTGGGGAAATGCGACTGTCTCGATTGACGTATGCTAACAACTGATGCATTTGACTTTGATTCACAGCCGATGGAGATCTACGTCGACGATGAGACGAAGCTGACGCTTCACGGTCTGCAGCAGTACTACATCAAGCTGGAGGAGTCGGAGAAGAACCGCAAGCTGAACGACCTGCTGGATGCGCTGGAGTTCAACCAGGTGGTGATCTTCGTGTCCAAGAAGAACCGTGGTCGCGAGCTCAACCGTCTGCTGAACGAGTGCAACTTCCCGTCGATCTGCATCACGGCCGACCTCTCGCAGGACGAGCGTATCAAGCGGTACAAAAGCTTCAAGGACTTCCAGAAGCGTATCCTGGTGACGACGGACCTGTTCGGCCGTGGCATGGATATCGAGCGTGTCAACATTGTCGTCAACTACGACTTCCCGAACGACAGCGACCAGTACCTCCACCGTGTGGGCCGTGCCGGTCGTTTCGGTACTAAGGGTCTGTCGATTAGTTTCATCTCGTCGGAGGAGGACACGGAGATGCTGGCTAAGGTGCAGTCGCGTTTCGAGGTGAACATCCCGGAGCTTCCCGACCAGATCGACATCTCCACGTACATGACCACTTAGGCGAGCAGTTGACGAGGAATGGAAGGAAGAAGCGAAAAAGCGAAAGCTGTGTTCAAACCAACCGACCAACCTCGCGTTTTTCAACGTGTGCGAGCTCCGATTTCGGAAGAAAGCTTTGCTGCTGCTGCGTGGCTGAATGAATATACCCAAAGCGAGACTGCGGACGGCGCTTTACGACTCGGCTCGCGCTGTTTCTGCCTGGCGTCGTCCCAAGCCGCCGGTTCCAAGTGTTACTCTTTTCTCCGTCGCTTCGTCGACCCATCGATATCCTTCATGCCTCCGAGGTGGCTCTTGTACTTCTCGCGGATGCCGTCATTGCGCGCCCAGAGGGAGTCGCGGTTGGACGTGTCTTGGTCGGTCAGATGCGTGTACTTCGTGCTGTGAATTATAAATCGTGAAACATAAAGGAAGAGTTAGAAATACTAGCGATCGCGCACGTATTAACACTCGAGACTCCGTACCGGCCAGCACGCCCGAAGTTCTTGACCTGCATCACCTCTGGAAGCATTTCCTTGTTGAACTTATCCTCCAGCGTGGCCTCCGTGGCATCTCGCTTGCGCACGTCGTCTTTTGTGCGAATGCTGTCATCGTCAACGTAAAAGGCGCCCTTGTGGTAGTATTTCTGCATGAACTTAAGCTTCTTCTTCTCCTTGGGCTCGTTCTTCTTTAGCTTGCTGCGATTCAACAGACAAGTTATAACGGGATCACATTCTCCTGTTCATTGAACAAGCAGCACAACGTACGCGTCTTCGGCAGCACGCTCCTCCTCGGTCATATTGCGCCGCCGCTGTGTTTCTTCCTCCTCCTTCCTGCGCTGCTCCTTGCGGTCGCGGTCACTATTGCAGCAAACACAGCATGTCAAGACTACTTATTACCGCCTGAGGGATGCCGACACAGAAGCCACGCACCGTTTGATTCGCCTCATTTCACGCAGTTCCCAGTCGCGATATTCTTGTGCCGGATCCAGACCATCCGTATCATCAGGCATCTCCACGTCGGTGGACGCGCCCTTATCTCCCTCCTGCTCGCGGTGAATTTCTTCCGCAACCAAGCGGCGCGATTCGGCTTTCTTCGACTCGAGCTTCTCTTGCTCGCGCTTCTGGCGTCGTTCTTCTTCTGCAGCCAGCTCCTCTTGGCGCTTCACAGTCCCACGCGCGTTCTTCGGAACGAATATAGGCTTCATGATCTCTTCACCAGGCTCAGAGTCATCCGTGTCGGTCTCATACTCCGAGCTGCTACTGCTGCCACTGCTGGAGTTAGAGTTGCCGTTCGCGACCTTGGCAGCTTGGGCAGCTGCACCCCGCTTCACAATTTGGGGCTTCACAGGCTGGCGCCCGCTCTTCTTCTCCACCGCAACCTTCACTTCCTCTACTTTTTGGGTCTCGCGAGACTTGGCCTTGTCACGCAGCATGCGGCGACGGCGGTCGATGTCGGAGTCGTCTTCCTCCCCCGAGCTTGAATCTTGCAGAGCCTTGGCAACATCCTCCCCGCTAGAGTCTTTTTCATCCTCAGGGGATGAAGGCGACAGCTCTCTCCGGCCGCGGTCTCTCGCTGCGGGTGCAGCAGCACTGAGCACCTGCGCCTCCACTCGTTTCCGCCCAGTGGTGATCACCGGAGCTGCAGGTTTGAGCTGCGCCTTCGCCTTCGGGAGCCTTCGCACCTGGCTGTGGGCCGTCACGAAGCCACGATCTTCCTCATAGCCATGAGCGAATGCGGGCACTTGTCCAGCTCGGTACCGCGCCACCTTCTTGGTCGGGTCCACCTTGGGCTTCAGCGGCTTGAACACCTCAGTCTCCTCTCTGGCGAAGACACACAACATGAGTTAGAGCACAGAAGCGCCATTTCCACATATTGAGTACGCACGTGGTGTTGGTATAGCGCAGAGACACCGGGTCGCCCGGGGTGTTGTCCGGCAGCAGCAGCCCCAGGTCCTTCTTGGTGAAGAGCGACATTGTGCCTGCCTTCCGGGTTGAAATGGAAATTGTGTATTAGTGACGTTGTTATGGTGTGGTACACATCCTTGGAGATGGCATCGATTTCAAACCGTTAAGGTTAACGTTAACCTGTCGGAGGTTTCCCCATACAGATTGGAATGCGAGCTTCAGCACTGCAAACCGACGTCACGCCGCTGACACAGCAGCTCATCTTCATGCTTGAGTCCCTGTTGTGTTGGACTCTGCATTGCAGCCGGAAGTGAGACGCTGCATGGGCTTGGTTCAAGCTACAAATAGAACGCGCGATCTTGCGGCGAAACGACCAGCTTGGAGTCTCTGCGGCCGCTGTCAGAACACATTAAGGACTCTCGCACCAAGCACCTTCAACAACGATGGATGATGGCATGAGCGCAGGCGAGCTTCGGCAGCGGTACGAGCGCGGCGGCAGCGTGCGCGACTGCGACCTCAGCGCGGCTCAGCTTCGCTCCAGATACGCCATCGCCGGAAACAGTACGTGCACGCTTGAATTGCCAACAGGCGTAGCTTTTAGTGGAGCTCCATGTGACTAATCCGCTGTGCCCCGAGCAGCTTTTAAGGAGAAGCCGTCCGACTCCAACCCAATGATGATCATCGCGGCGGTGGTACTTCTGGTGATCCTTGCTGGAGGCGCGTACGCATTCACAGCGCAGTAGCATCTCCGATTGCGAAACTACTTTCAACAAGGGAAAACACACGGCTGCGATGCTGCTAGAGTCGTCCTCGACATGCAGCCCGTGAAAGCCGATCAATACACTTTTTATCAGGCAAATTCGTTGTTCCACTTTCTTGGTCACCCCGACACAACTTCCTTTGCATTTGGAGCTTGTAGCAGCGTGAGCTCGCACCATTCACCGGCAAGTGAAATTCCCAACTTTCCTTCCAGTGATCTGGACTCGTTCGTTGTTTGGTGGAATTGTGACTTCCGTCAGGCCTCGGGCGATTCACAGAAATCGATCGCATTACAAAATTTGTATGCGATCGATTCCTGTGAATCGCCCCGAGGATATTGTCAGTGACTTGTTGTGACTAATAGTCACAACCTGGATAGGCAAGTACTCTTTCGCCTTGGATTAAATCTATTCAATTAAATCCCAGGCGAAAGTATACTTGCCCAATCCAGGTTGTGACTATCCCCATACTTGCACCAGTCCAGTCTTCGCCGGCTCGCGCGCAGGACCTCTGTCCGCCATGGCGTTCCAGACACCCATGTCGATGTTGGGGCTGCCCCAGACACGCCCTCGTGTCTCCTCCTTGGCCGCCAAGGAAGTTGCGCTGTTCCGGCGGCGGCGCGCGATCGCGGGCGTGGTGATCGCGGCGCTGTGCCTATCCGTCGTGATAACCTGGCGCCTCTTCATGCACTTGCCGTCGTCCGTGGCGCCAGTGGTGGCGATGGCTCCACGGCGCACCTTGCACCAAACGCTGTCGCCTCAGGCCAAGCAGCAGCAGCTGCTGCAAGAGGAGAAGAGGCTGGCTGACGAGCGCCAGCGCACCGAGGGGAAGCAGCGAAAGCCGCGCGGCTTCCACGACGAGAAACAGATCGTGATGGTGCTCACCCACTTCCGAGACAGCGAAGCGTGCGCGCAGACGATCGTCGAGGCGCGATCCTCGTCATTCCTGGCATCTCGCGTGCACTTCCGCGTGTTCGAGGAGCTGTACCTGACGCAGGAGCAGACGTGCGTGCAGCGGTTCTGCGAGCGGAAGCCCAGCGACTGCAAGGAGCTTATGCGGTCCGGACAGCTTCGTGCCCAAAAGAGAGACGCATCGGGAGCGGTCGGAGTGACCGTCGCTCGATACGTGGCTGAGGGAATGGTGGAGCGCAAGTTTGCGGACGACTTCTACATGTCGGTGGATCCGGCGATTGTGGCGTTCACACCCAGCTGGGACCTCGCGCTGCTTAAGCAATGGTATAGCGTGGGCAACGACATGGCCATCCTGAGCGTCGCGCCCAAGTCCATCGAGCTGCAAGGCTTGACGAACTCGACGATCCTCGTGCAGTGCTCGGCGCGCATCCAGTCCAAGTCGGAGGATGCGGTGGTGGAGTTCAACGCACCGGAACCGATCCCCCGCCAGGGTGCGGCGTTGCTTTCGCCCGTGCTGCAGACGCAGTATTCGGAAGTGTTCCATTTCGGCCCAACTCGTGCGCTTTTCGACGTGCGCTCGGATCCGCACACGCCGCTGATCTCTGTTGGCCACGAGTACGCACGAGCCACGCGCTTTTGGACCCGCGGTTACGACTTCTACGCGCCCAATGAAGACATACTGTTCGCTAGGTACAGGTGGCAAGAACCCCCGTTGCCCATGTCTTCCGGCGCCATTAACGATGATACGGACAAGCGGCGACAGCGCAGGACGGACGAGGCTGATCGTCGCATCCGACGACTGCTAGGACTGCCAGTGTCGGTGCAGGACGGTCCTCTCGAGCAGGCCGACGTCTATGCTTTGGGCAGCCAGCGCTCCATGGAGGCGTGGCACAAGTTCTCCGGTGTGGACCCACGCGCAGGCTTTAACGAGGCAACGACCAACCAGTTCACGCTTTGCGGCGCCATTGCCAGCGGCGAGGTGCATTACGTACCGTACTGACGGTACATCTAAAATAGTCTTGAATGTACCCATCCACACAATTTATAGACTTCCATGTATCCATGTTGTAAAACGTAGTACACATAAATACGAGTTACTGTTGTACTGTAGTTCAAATCGCCCAAATCTAGGATTTTGGGTCTACCCTGCTTACCCTAATTCTGACCAGTTTACCCTAATTCTCGCCACAAATTCTCGAAATTTGTGAAGAAAAATTTAACACAATTTTTACAATTGCTTCTCGACAATTGTAAAATTGTGTTAGATTTTCCTCTCTATTTCAAAGCCCATACACAAATCCCGAGCGGCGCGCCCACGACAGGCAGGACGATGAACGTGGAGGTGGTGCGCCAGAAGCTGGTGGACGGCGACGCGGATGTCGTGCTCAAGGAGCTGGTGGACCTGTACCGACGCGCCGAGATCCTGCATACGCCGCAGCTGGGCCGCATCTTGGAGGCGCTCTTCCCCGTGTGGAAGGACCTGCTGCACTCCAAGCTGCCGCCGCAGCAACGCGCCACGACGCAGAACCGGAGCCGCAAGGTACTGATGCAGATCCTGAACCGCCTGCCGAGCAATGAGGCGCTGCGGCCGTACGTGACGCAGCTGCTGCAGCTGCTCATGGAGGTCCTGCAGAAGGACAACGAGGAGAACGCGCTCATTGCGCTCAAGACGCTGTTCGACCTGCACCGCAACTACCGCCCGGCCTTGCGCAACGAGGTGCAGCCGTTCCTGGAGCTCGTGCAGCTCATGTACAAGAACCTGCAGACGACTATGAAGAAGCAGTTCAGCGGCCCGCCCGAGACGCACAAGTCGAGCAGCTCCTCCGTGGCAGCGGCGACGACGCCCACCGCGGCAAAAACGGCAGCTGCCGCTAGTGCTGCTGCTCCTGCTACAGAAGGAACAACCGCTGCTGCTTCGTCTGGGAGTGATGCGGCGAAAGCAGCGACCGAAGTAACACAAAAGGCGGCATCGGCACCCCAGCCATCAGCGAGTAGCAGCGCTACAGCCCAGACTGGTACGACAGCAGCAGCAGCGGCGACGGTAGCGACGGTGACTCCTTCGATTTCAGCTCCGGGCAATAGTGCCGCGAGTTCGACAGCTGTGGTTGGCGGCGAAGCCGCTTTGGAGGAACTTATCTACAGCAATTTAGAGTCGTTCAAAACGATCTCGGAGCTGCCACTGATCATCATGCTGCTCTTCCAGTGCTACCCGAACTACATCGAGAGTTATATCCCAGTGCTGGTGCCGCTGATGATGTCAGCATTAGCTCTGCGTGCGCCTGATGGTGCTGCTACGACGCATCCTTCGCGATATTTGGACTTCTTGGATTGCCAAGTGAAGACGCTGTCTTTCGTGACGTACTTGCTGCGTGGATGCGCCAACCTGATGCGCCCGTTTCAAGACGCCATCTGCGAGAACACCGTCAAGTTGCTAGTGGCTTGCCCCAAGGATGCCTTCGTGCTTCGGAAGGACATCTTTGTGGCCGCAAGACACATTATCTCCACGGATTTTCGACGGGGATTCTACTCACAGCTGGAGCTGCTCATGAACGATGATGTGCTTGTGGGTAAGGGGCGTTGCAGCTTTTATCAGATCCGCCCACTGGCATACTCGACGCTGGCAGATATGATTCACCACGTTCGAGACATGCTCACGTTGGCACAGGTGAGCACGATTGTGGATTTTTACGGCAAGAGAATCCATGATCCGACGCTGCCAATCTCGATACAGACCACCAGCATCCGGCTGCTGCTCAACCTCGTTGATATCAGCGCGAAGAACGAGGATGCCGACGCTTGGAAAGGCCGCAACATTCTGTCGCGCATTTTGTTGATTATTTCTGGAAAGTTTGGCACGACGCTCGCGAATTTGCCGATGGCGCTTGCTACAACGCTTCGCAGTAAGTCGAGCGGAGATCGTAGCGATTTATTGGAAGGAGGCGCTATGGATAAAATCAAGCAGTCGAGTCTGCTGCCTAAGGAAGCTGTGCACAAAACACAGTACGAGAAGAAGCTGGATGCACTGTTGTTGCCTCATATGCGAGTTCAGCGGCCTGCAGATTCCATTTCTGAAGAGGAGCCAAGCATTCGTGACATCAAGTCTTTGTTGCGAACGATGATCCTAGGCGTACGAGCTGTGATTTGGTGTACGGCTAATTACCGGAATCCGCACGCCAAAGACTTGTCCACTGTCGATGCAAACACCACAGATGGAAGTGGGATGGTGAGTGCGCAGAGGGTTCTCACAGGCCTGGACCCTCGTGCCATGGACGTGGTGACAAACACATCCAGTCGATCGACTGGTGGGGGAACGGAGCACATGTATCCGTTG
This sequence comes from Phytophthora crassamura, assembly GCA_033557995.1. Taxonomy (NCBI): domain Eukaryota; phylum Oomycota; class Peronosporomycetes; order Peronosporales; family Peronosporaceae; genus Phytophthora; species Phytophthora crassamura. The sequence goes on from JAUCED010000004.1 coordinate 5,761,764, forward strand.
ACTGATGACGAGCGCCTACTTATTGCGAAGGTGCTGCGGAATGGTCTACGTTGTTTCATCCTGTACACGCTATCGGAGAACACGCTGTCAGAGGAAAAACAAATGCTGGATCACTTTGCAGGCGCTTTCACCGTTTTGGATGCCGCCGATTTCCGAGATCTGTTCATTTCAAATATCCAGCTTCTCTACGAGTGCATTCTTCAGGACCACGCCATTCTGACGATCCCTCAACATTTCTTGGCTAACTCGAACGTGAGTTGCTGGTTTGCTGAGATTCTGCTGAAGTTCTTGATCACGCAAATGAAGGATTTGAGTGTTGAGGCAGAAGGAGATCTGCCCGACACAAAGCGCGTGGAAAAGGTGATGGCTATCGAAAACTTGCATTTTGAGAAGATGCGGCCTGTGTCGCAAGTACACCGTGCCTCTATCGTGCTTCGGCTGTTCAAGATTGTCTTCGGTTCAGTTACGCTGTTTAAATCCAACGAATCTGCGCTGTTTCCGCACTTGCGAACGATCATCGAGTCGTGCCTGAAGCAAGCCACATTCACAAAGCACCCCGACAACTACTTGCTCTTGCTGCGCGCATTATTTCGGTCGATCTCAGGCGGCAAGTATGAAATTTTTTACAAGGAGGTCTTCCCATTGCTGCCGGGTGTGCTGTCAGCTCTGATGCGCTTGCAGAAGCACATCGGCAAGCCAGCGATGCAAGAGGTACTTTTGGAGCTTTGCTTGACGATTCCTGCACGACTGAGCTCCCTGCTTCAGTATCTTCCGTCCCTGATGAAGTCAGTCGTGCGGGCGATTCTATCTCGTGGTGAACTGGCGTACTTGGGACTGAGGACACTTGAGTTCTGGGTAGACAATCTGAATCCTGACTTTTTGTATCCCATCATGACATCCCAGGACCGGTTGCTCACAGAAATAATTGAGGCCTTGAACACGCACCTCATTCCGCCCCCGTATCCGTACGGAGAGTTGGCCATGCGCATCCTTGGCAAGATTGGTGGGCGGAATCGCCAGTATCTTATGGATCCTCTGAACCTGGACTATGGGGAGCATTCATTCACAAGTTTAACATTCACTTTTCAGTGGGGCGAAGGAGATAACATGGATGTTGACATGGAAAGTGACGGTGTTGCACTGCCTCAAGGCGGTAGGTTCCCGATGAAAATGGATGCGTTAGTCGCACGGGCAACACAAGTGCTGCGCACGTATTTAAGAAAGTCGTCTGCAGAGCGCAGTACTATCGGCAAGGCAGACTCACGGCTTGCTGATGCCGACGAGTTCGAGGAAGGTGAAACCTTGGCAAGACCCTCTTTTCTGCTTGAGAAAGATGAGAAGACGCTTCAATTGGAGACAGAAACGATGGGGAAAATTCGTGGATCCATTTTGCAGCACAAGCGGTGTGCGTTTACGTTTGTTTCTCGCGCGGCTGTAGTATCCCTCAATGTCAACCACTGCGCTGATGACCAAGAGATGGCTGGTAACGGTACAGACGCTATCGACTTGAGTGCGCAGCATGTGGAACCCATGAGGAAGGTGATGTCGCAAGAAGCATTGCGAGATACCCGGAAGCAGTTATTGCAGGTTTTGTTCGAAACAATGGTGGATGTTGATGTTGGTGCCGAGGCAAGGAAGGTACTGGAAGGGATTGCGGGCCACTTGACGATCGTGGCCTTGGCTAACTGCTCGCGAGACCAGCCAGACTTCGCTGTACTTTCGTCCTTGCATGCGTCAACGCTGTATGCAGCGACACGAGGACTATCACCTGGCCGACATTTAGCGACGACAAAGCGTATTGAAACTCTGCGTCAAGCGGCCTACGGTATTGCCAACATGACCGAGGTCGATGTGACGAATGATTTCTACTCTTTTGTGCAAGTGGTGTCAGGTGCGCTGAGTTCGCCGGACCAACGTATTGTGGAAGCAGCGAAATATATTGTCACTTTCATCGTCAAAACGGCAATGGACCAGTTCGAGTCTCCTCAAGTAGCTGTGGAACGCGGAGGTGCATTGTTTAACAGTATGTGTGAAGTGTTGGCACATGGATGCTACGATAAAAGAAGCTGGCGCCTGAAACTCGGAGGGGCAATTGGCCTCCAGCTTCTTGTGGAGCTGCTGGCGGATCAATGGTGTCACGAGAATGAGCTTACGATTACCAAGGCGTTGTTCTTCGTGCTGTCGGACCACCCGCCAGAAGTGAGTGCAACAGTAAGTGCTGAAACCGGGGAGACGCTTGTGAAGGTTGTGAAGACAGCTTGGAGAGTTCGTTCGGGATATGCGGACAAGCTTGATGACGATGACTCTGATGACTCCAAGAAGAAAGACTTCTTGTCGTGTGTTGCTTTTCAGGACACGGAAGTCTTTCAAATGTTCGTGGTGGAGTTCTTGAGCCCAAAGGCACCGACACGGCAGTATGCAAAGCAATGCATTGCAACAGTTGCGTCACTGCAAGAAACAACTGTTTCAGCGATGCTGTATCCGTACAATCAACTGATCAGCAAGCAGATAACTGGCTGCAATCTGCGTATGCTACCAAGCAATACCAGAACAGGATACGTGGATGCCATGGCATATGCGCTTTCGCTGGAGCCGCCTATCTTCTCACTGACGAAGGAGATTATGGTATTCCTTCAGGAAGTATGGAAATTGATTTCAGAAGACTCACAACGTGATGGAGTAACGATGATTGGCGCTGAGAGTCCTACGAATGTTGGAGGTACGACGCCGGCGATTCCCAGCTCGGGTGTATCGGCTCAAGAATACCCGTTTGGGCTCTCACAAGCGTGCGAGCTGCGTATTGCAGCCGCTAAATTGCTCCGTGCAGCATTTCTGACAGCACCCAATGATTTAAACCAGCACCCTGAGTATCGCAATCGCTTTGTTGGCGTTTTCTTCCGATACCTGACTGGCCAGCCCCCTGAGCTGGTTCAGGTTGCACAGGATGCTCTTACGGACGTGATTCAGCTGAACAAGCAAAACAAGGATGTGTTTTTGCCGAAGGAACTTTTGCAACAATGCTTGAGGCCGGTGCTTCTCAACTTGGCGGACTACCGGAAGCTTAATCTCCCGTTGTTGGAAGGATTGTCGCGACTGTTGACGCTACTCAGTAGCTGCTTTAACGTGACGCTCGGCGAAAAGCTTCTTGAGCATCTCAAACAATGGCGTGATCCAGATCGAATCATCAAAGCAGGCATTTGGAAACGAGGCGAAGAGCCTGCTGTCGCAGCAGCGATCGTGGATCTCTTTCATTTGCTGCCTCCAAATGACGCCTTTTTGGAACCGCTTATTAACTGTGTGGTGGATCTGGAGGCAGTACTACCGAAGTACGGAAGTTACGGCAAAATGAGCTCGCCGTACCGGATTCCCCTGACAAAATTTTTGAACCGATACGCGTCCATGACCGTTTCGTTCTTTCTGAAACGTGAACATTTGGTTGAAGTGAAGTACTCGTCCCTCTTCCAGCAGCTCATCAAACTCCCTGAGGCAGGGCTTCTACATGCTGTCATTATCGGTGAAGGCGGAGCAGAGTCGTTGGTGGAGGCAACGTTTAATGCAGCGCTGAAGCTCAACCCCTCGAGTGATGTGAAGGGAGGAGCAGAGGTGTCAAGCGATGCCAAGATGCAGGCCCAAATCCAAATGAATGCGCAAAAGGCAGCCGTTCAAGCTGTCGCGAACGCACAGGCTCAAGGTATGACAGCATCTGTGGCGGAGGCGCGTGGAGTTCAAGCTCGTGCGACGTACGTTGTAAAAGCACAGGCTCAAGTGAATGCCCAGCAGGCTTTGAAGGTGCAATCTCAAGTTCAGATTCAGGCCAACGCGCAGAAACTGCATGCACAAACGCTAGCCGCAGCGCAGGCACAAGGGTTATCGCTGGTTCAAGCCCAGGCTAAAGCTCAGTTCGCCAGCAAAGACTACATTGCTAAAGCTCAGAGCCACATTTCGTCAGCAACGATGCAAACCTCGTTGCCAAATTCTGCGATGAGCTCGCTCGTCACACAGCAGCAAGCACAGCAATTGCAAGCTCAGATTCAAGTGAATGCGCAGAAAGTTCACGCCCAAGCACTCGCGACGGCACAAGCGCAAGGCCTGAAACCGATGCAAGCTCAAGAAAAGGCAAAACAGGCACAGGCGACGTACGTGCACCGTGCGAACGCACAAGCCCAAGCGAAGATCGCTCGTGCGCAGAGCCAAGGCATGGCGTCATCGCTGGTCTTAGGTAACTCGTCTAATGTTGTCAGTGGTGGGCCGTTCGTATCCAAAACGCAGCAAGAGGCGCTGGAACTGCATTACCAAGGACTGCGACTTGTTCGGACGATTAGCAAGCTTCATCCGACGTGGTTGGCGTCGCAAACAGTGATCATCGACAGCTTGCGGAAGTTGTGGCGATCATCAGCGCGTGTCCAGCGCCTTGCTGCGCATGACCGACTGCCTATTAAGTTTCATCTCGAGTCGAAGCTGTTGATCAAGTGCTTGATCACGTACAGCCGTGTCAAGCCGGAGGACGTACAAGTGCTGCTGGACATGGTGTCAGTGTTCTTGCACCGCACACCATTCGACTTCAGCTTCCTGCAGACTTTCTACCGTGAGGAGGTTGCCACAAAGTACAGCCCAGCCCACAAACGCAACCTCATTCGCTTGTTTTTGCGGATGCTTCACGAGCCGGGTGTGTCGGAGGAGCTCAAGGTGCACGCGGTCCAGTTATTGATAATGCCTGTGCTGACGACATCGTTCGAAGACCCAAACGTGAACAACATCGAGGTTATGGATCTGGATACCGTGATGTGGATGCTGCGAGAGATTTTGGCGAGCAAAGATTATCCTCCCGAGTCCATGCAAAGTCTTCGGATTGAACTACTCAAACTCGGCACGCTGCTCATACAGCACATGAGCAAGTATGTCACAGACCACCGCAAGGAGGTGATCAAGTTTGCGTGGAATCATTTGAAGGCGCACGATCTCACTTCCAAACTGTGGGCGTATGTGAACGTCTGCCGATTCATTTCCGTCTACGACACGCCGCCCAAGATTGTTTTGCAAGTGTATGTTGCACTGTTACGCACACATGAAATGGACGCACGTTTCCTTGTGCGAAAGGCATTTGACATCCTTTTGCCAGCTCTGCCAAGCCGTTTGCCTTCCAACGAGTTTATCAAGGCCATCAAGTGGACGAAGAAGATCGCTTATGAGGAGGGTCATGTGCTTGGCCAACTGGTGCACATTTGGTTCTTGATAGTTCGCCACCCAGCGTTGTTTTATCCCTTCCGCGGACAGTTTGTGCCACTAATGGTGAACTCGCTCAACCGTCTTGCGATCCCTCCAAGCAGTACACCAGACAACCGCAGGCTGGCGGTTAACATAGTGGACCTGGTTATCTCGTGGGAACAGACACGACAAGACCGTTTGGCGATAAGGAGTGTTGCCCCAGGGTCCAAGCCTATAAGTCCCGGTGGAGAGTTAAAGCGTAGCCCCTCGGCAATGAGTGCGGCCACTTCAGCGGACGCAGTGGATGATCCTGCTGCGAAGAAACGAAAAATTGTGACTACGACCGAGAGTGCCGGTGCGTCGGCAGTGAAAGCTGTAGATGTTCAGTTGAATGCAAGCTCGAATAAGGGCGAGGCTACCCCGCTACAGATCCAAGCTCCGCCTTCGGGGCCGTCGTCGGGACAGCAAGGGCAAATTGCTGCTTCTCCATCTTCGGAGGCACGTCGGGCAACGAACAGCGAGGATGATTTTGAACTGAGTGGGGCCATGGTGGATCTGGTGATCAACTTTGCGTTCCGTTTTGCTCTGGCTTCTGCGGACAAACAGGAAACAAGTCGGTTGGCGAAGACATGTGGCGAACTATTTGACAAGGCTCTTCGTTTGTGGCCATCTGCCTCGATCCGCTTCTCCTATTTCGACAAACTCATTGCTGTCACGGCTGATACTGTGATTCGACAGCAGCAACAGCTGCAGGCAAGCATGAACGCTGCTGCTGGTGGCGCGGGCCAGCAAGTTCCTGTTCCGGCACCACCGCCACCAACAGTAATGCCTCCATTCTTCGTTGTTCCCAAGGGCGCCCCGCTATCGTCACTGGCGATCTTGGATGCGGTCCTGGGAATCCTAAACTCTTTGATCACCCCGGAGGTCGTGACGAAGTCCAAGCGCCCGATCCCGTATGTTATTCAGTACGCGCCACGGATAATGAAGCTCCTTGAGCCGTGCTTTGACCGCCAGAACCATGAAACACAAGCGAGTCTGACCAAGTTTTTGCGCCGAATGGCCGAGGTACGTGCTTACCAAGCTTGATATTTGGCCATGCCATATCTTCTCACTGACAATATTTATTGTGATTCTGTGAATGTAGTTGTACCCACCTTCTCGCGCCCCGCAACCGCTGGTTGTTTGCAAGTTTTATCCATGGCTCCGTGAAATTATCAGCGAGCGTCTCATGAATGCGGCAACGTTCCAGCAAGAACTTGGAGTCGGCTTGTCTGGTGGATCAGCAGTACATGCCTCTAAAGCGAAGGGGAAGAATGCAACTCAGAATGCGACTGGATCGAAACCTGACAAACAGGGTGGAACGGCTAGCAATGCTGCTACTGGGCATGGGCATGCTGCTGGCAAACAGCAGAAGGAACCAACTGGTATCAATCCGCTGATCAACCACGAAGCAGCGCGCATGCGCTTGTTGTTCTCTCAACATCCGCGGGTGGCTGTTTCGCCGACGAGTTACCCTGGCGAATTCACGCTGAAGCTGTTAAGCGGTCTAGCTGAAATCACACCCGAGTTTGTGGACCACTTCGCACCAGCACTGTTGAAGTTGGCGCAACGATTCACACGCGAGCACCTCATTCAGTCGGCGGCAAATGGCGGCGGAGGTACGCATGGTGGAAAACATAACGGAGGCAGCAATGGTACAGCGATTGGCGTGGAAAGCGGGCAAGCAGTTGTGGATTCTTTTGGGCGAAACCGAGTGATGGCGACACCATCGCTGGCCATCGTGAATGAGTGGAACCAAATGCAGGCAGGACGATCCAGCCTTGGTGTGAATAATGTCTTGCGGCATGTTGTGAAGAAGCGGGATGCACCAAGCGAAAAATCGATGTCCAAGAAGAAAAGCGGTGCGAATGACCTGCCGCTTGGAAGTGACGCCGTACATGCAAAGACAAGCAGCGCGATGAAGAAGAAGTTGGGGACTGGAGCAAATAACGTCGCAGCCCGGGCCGCGCTTGTCGGTGGCAACGGCAAGAGACCAATTGAGCTGCTCGTGTTGTGTTACGGATTGTTGGCCAAGTGCACTTTCACGACTGCCGAGCACCGTCGTCTCTATACCAATCTGCTGGTGCACTGCCTGGAGGGGTCATACAACATCTCGCTGTTGCTGCAGATCACAAAAATTGTGGCGAAGATGGTTGCAACGACAGACTCGCGTCACCAAGTTTTGACCACCAAAGACAAGATGGCGCTGCTCAGTAAAATGGCGACGTTCGACCGGTTGAACGAGATTTCGGCGCTGCCACTGAATGAAGAGTACTATCGGCTGGTTCTCAAGCTCTGCGATCCCCCGTCCGGTGACGCGAAGCACCACGCGCCTCAGTTGCACCTGAGCCCTACGCCGCAGAGCCACAGCCTCACGACCCACTTCATGGCGGGGTTGCTTGCCCCAGATGCAGCAACCCGTGATAAATTCTTGGGCATATTCTTCGCAGCTGCTGGCCCTGGTCCCGTTGCTCGATTGCAGCATGTGCTGCGCCAGGACTGGCAGGCTTGCGGGACAAGATACTGGCCTGTGATCGCGATTGAGACGCTGATGGCGGCAATCTCTCCGGATTCGCCACCGTCCATTTCTTCGACTCGGACACGTGCAAGCGCAGCGCCGTCCAAAAGTTCAGCTCATGCAGAATTCTTGGCAAGCTATGGTCAGGTGAAGTCGTCCGAGCTCACGTTGGCTTTGCGTGATCTGGCACACATCGACCTGGAGCTAGCGAAGGAGTTGTGGGTGAGTTTGTTTTGCGCTACGTGGGAGTTGTTGCAGGAGGCGGATCAAACGCAGGTTACCAGTCAGCTGTTGAAGATCCTCGCATCGAAGTACAACAAGCGTGATCTGAATATCCCGCTCGGTGCGTCGACGCCGCGCCGAACTAATGTGGTTCAGACTCTGATGAAGGGCATCGTGAGTTCGAGCCCTAACGCGCCGGTGTTGACACCTGAGCTGGTGCAGCACATTGCATCGGCTTATGATGTATGGAGCTGTGCTATTCGCCTTTGCGAATTCCAGGTGGAAAAAGCTGACCTGAGCGTTGAAAGCCGACTGCGATGGATCGAGGCTCTTAGTGCGATTTACAAACAGTTGAGTGAGGACGATCTTCGCATCGGGCTCAGCCTTGAGAATATCGCACAACCAGAGACACGTACGGCTTTGACACTTGAGGCGCTTGGCTGTGTACACGAAGCTCAAGAAGAGTACTTCCGCGCGCTGTCGAAGGCCCAAAGCGGGCGTGTCAGTGTTGAGGACGTGAATCTTTTTGAGCTGAGGTTATGGGAGGAGCGCTGGGTGGGGTGCGCCAAGCAGCTGTGCCAGTGGCAGCTCATGAACGACTTCGCTAAGTCGACCCAGAACCAGGAGTTGCTGTTGGATTGCGCGTGGAAACGAGGAGACTGGGCGTCGGCGAAGCAATTGCTGTTATCACCGTCAATGCAGTCGTCAACGGAGTTGGGATGTCCTCAAACCCGCCTCCAGCGGTTATACATCTCGATTCTTGACGCAGACAAGCGCAGCGCTATCGACAATCTCGCCTCTCAAACGGCTGAGCTTGCGCTTCATCAGTGGCAGGGACTGCCGCGCATCCTCTCTCGCGCGCATTTGCCGCTCATGCACCTGTTTCACAAGTTTGTCGAGGTGAAAGAGTCTATTCAGATGATGGAAGACATCAAGTCCGCGAGCGCTCAGCATGCAGCCTTACCGAACCTGAAGCCGTCGATCAATACGTGGAGAGAGCGCTTACCGAATAAGTGGGAGCCGATTCTTCTATGGGATGACATTCTCACGTGGCGCTCGCACATGTTCCAAGTGGTCAAGACGACGTTTGCATGGAGCGACGCGCAAGTGCTTGCTTGCATGCACGATAGTCCTTGGTCCGTGATCAAACTCGCGCACACGGCACGCAAGCAGCGACTGCCTGATGTCTGCCTCGGCGCACTGGCAAAATTGTACTCAGTTCCAGCTATGGACGTACAGGACGCCTTCTCGAAGCTGCGTGAACAAGTCAGCATTTGCTATGAGAGTGCTACGGAGTACTCTGGCGGATTGAGTATCCTGAACACAACCAACCTGGACTATTTCAGCTTGCGGCAGAAAGCGGAGATGTTCCGTCTCAAGGCGCTCTTCTTGGAGGCCCAGGGAGAGCTGCCTGAGGCGAACCAGACATTCTCGCACTGCCTGCAAATTTGTGATAGTTACGGCAAAGGATGGCTTTCATGGGGACACTATTGCTACCGGCTCTTCCTCGTGCGGAAAGAGCTCGCACTGGCTTCGCAAACCATTGCGTGCTACTTGCAAGCGATTCACCACCGGTGTAACTCGGCGCGACTAATGATTGCACGCGTGCTGTGGCTGCTCAACATGGACGACCGGAGAGGAGTGCTGATTCAAGCTTTCGAGACGCATGGCAAACAGTTGCCTATTTGGATTTGGATCATTTGGATTCCGCAGTTGTTGATGGCGCTCGGACGCCCGGAGGCACCTCAAATCCGAGGTCTGTTACGGGGCTTGTCAGCTAAGTTCCCACAAGCGCTGTACTATACGATGCGAGCCTTCTTCCTTGAGAACCGAGACAACGCCATGATGCTGGCCAAAGCATCTGGTGTGTCGCCATCTTCAAGTGGAGCGTCTTCGTCAGGCTCACTCGTGTATTATCGAACGAAGTCGGGACACGTCGTTGGAGTTCCTGTGGCAATGCCAGTTGCTCAAGTCCAGGAAGTCCCCGGACTTGTTGGACCTCCGCGACCGACACCCGCGGCTTTCAACGCAGCGCCTGGAACCGTGCTGACGTTAGAAGCGTGGAATGAAAAGATTCGCAATAACGAGGGCGACGGACAATCGGTGAAGGCTGAGGTTGGCCCTCTGCAGTACACAGAAGACCTGTTGAACTTTTTGCGCAGATCGCACGATTCGCTGACGTTTGAGATGGAGTGCATGTTGGAAGAAATGATCACTCGCTTCCGTCCCGAGCCTGAAGAAGAGCTTCTTACGGCTGTCCACGCGCTGTTGCTCAAGTGTTACCAGTTGCCAAGACTCACCAAGACGGAGCCTGTTCCCAAAATGCTGCGAGCAGCTCTTGAAAGAGTGTGTCGTAAGCTCTTTGTGTTGCTTCCGCACCAAAAGAATGAGAAGCACGAAGCGTTCGTGGAGGAATTTAAGGATGCTTTTGAGCGCGACTTTACCCCACTTGGTGACGACAACACTCAGCAGCAAGTTGGGGCGGGTACGACTCTGTACGAGGTCATGGACCGGTTGAAGCGATGGAAGAGCTTGCTGCAACTACGCGTGAAGAAGGTGGGCAAGCGGAATGCTGGCCGACTGTATCTGGAGCAGTGCAGTCGGCACCTGATGGAGCTCAGCAGTTCGAACATGGAGGTCCCTGGCCAGTATGTCTCGGACAGCGAGCCTATCAAGGATCTCCATGCACGCATCCAGCATTTCGAAAGTACCGTGGATGTTCTGCTGCGCAATGGATTTACTCAGCGACGTGTGACGATGGGGGGCAGCGATGGGCGACCGTACTACTTCCTTGTGCAGTACGCAATGACACACATCACCCGCACGGATGAGCGGGTGATGCAGATGTATCTGTTGCTAAATCGACTGTTGCTTCGCCACAAGGAAACCAAGAAACGCAACACGGTCTTCCACGTGCCGAAGGTCATCCCTCTTACACCTCGGGTGCGTCTGCTGGAGGACAACCGCGACTTTGTCACTCTGGGAGAAATCTACGAACTCGACTGTCAGATTGACAACAAGGACCCGGATCTACCGGTTGAGCTGTATCGCGAGCGTGTGAGTGAGGCGTACGCAGCTGCTGGTGCTGGAAAGGACTCGAGCAAACGCGAAGAAGAGCGAGTAGCTCAAGCGAAGGCCCGTGCCTTCCAGGAGATTTGTACCGACCACGTGCCAGAGACGCTTCTGGCGAAGTACGTGCATGGCATTTCGGCTCACAGCGACGCCTACTTCCAGTTCCGCAGCGAGTTTACCAAGCACCTCGCTTTGTCGAGCTTCTTGTCGTACGCACTGTTTGTGGGAGACCGCGCGCCGCATCGCATCCTCTTCTCGCGACGCACAGGTCGCGTTGTGAGCACTGAGCTGCGTCCAGGATACGCGAGTAGTGGCATCCTGGAGGCTGCCACGACCATGCCTTTCCGCCTAACGCGCAATCTTCAGAGCTTCATGACGCGTCCAGGGGTGCAGGGACCGTTTAGCGTGGGGATGACTGCTGCTGCAGAAGCGCTCATGGGTGAAGAGGATATCCTGAGCAATCAGTTGTGCCTCTTCTTCCGGGACGATTTATTGTCCTGGCACGCATCCAAGACGCGACTTCTCTCTCTTGACCCGCAAGCTGCCGGACGATCATCGTCGCCGAGTGCTTCGTCTGGTCCGGCGTCACCGGCAATGAATCAACGCCGCGTGGAGTCGCAAGTGCAGCAGCGCGTAGAAGCCAATGTGAGTCTCGTGCTGGATAGGATTCGCGGCCTGTCGCTCAAGAAAGAAGGTAGCCAGTCTGCACGCGGCAAGAGTGTCGAGGAACTGCTGGAAGTTGCAACGAGTCCAGAGCGCCAGCGAGAAATGTATCCGACGTGGTACCCGTGGCTGTAGGCGGGATCTCAAGTGTACTTAGTCGAATGCATATGCACAAGTTAGTTTTGTGACGGACAACCTCCAATCGTGTTGGATTAAATATTTTTCATTTCATCTACGTGTGCTTTCTTCTACCCTGTACTTAGCTTGAGGTGGATTGACATCGTGCTGGAAAGTAAACACGTTGGTAAGCTTGTGCCCGAGTCGCGATCCGCTTGAGCATGGCGTGGGTCAATGCAACTATTGTTGTAAGTAGCAGGAAGAGCAGCGCCATGTCCGTAGGCTCGGGACGAAAAAGCCATCGTGATAAGACTGCCATGAGCGAGAGAGCCGTGGTGTAGCCTAGAGCCTCAGCCAGCGCGATACAACCTTGAACTGTTCCAGCCCACCGACGAGAATTCCGTGACGACTGTGTTGAAGCGAAGGAGCCTTGCGCTAGGTTGTGACACGCTTCTTGCAAACTGATGCGAAAGAGCGCGTCCGAAACGCCTAGCAGCACCATGTAAGGCGATGTCCACAGGAAAGAGAACTCCGAGTGGACACTTCCGCAGCTGCGAGCCAGCAACGATGGACTAACTTCTTCCTTTCGACGGTAAAGTTCCACCACGCTTGACAGGAAGATGCTGACGAGATAAAGCAGCATGGCGAAGCACATCCGCGTGACCGGCGGGCAAGACACGATGGATGGTAGCAAGCGCAGTGTCATCGAGTGTTTCCGTGTCTTCTGAAGAACTGGAGTTCTTGGTGCGAAAATGTCGGCCTTTGTCGGCCCAGCCATACTGGTACTTGCACGCTCTTTTGGTGGTGGACTCCTGCTCAACACTCTCGAGAGACCGAGGAGAACAAGCGACGAAGTGCCGGCTGCAGTGCCCACAATATTGGGGACAAAGAGCGTGTTGGTCGTTCCTGGGATCAGCAGCCGCGTTTGACACACCTGCACTACCATGGTAGTGAAAAGCTGTGCGCGGAGGAATGAAACGCATCCCGAGACGCAGATGAAGGCCGCCGCAAAAATGACCAGGTAAAGCTGACGCGAGCGCAAACCCAGCCGCCTACACTCGCGAAGAAGCTGCTTCTTTGTCGGATTGAGTTGCCTCGAGCTGGCCACCATGGTTAGCAACCAACCGGTCACGATGAGCAGGAATGCCGCCAAACGCACCGAAAGCGACGCTTGACTTGCAACGAGCACCACGACCAGGGAAAACCCAACACCAGTCAGCGTCATTAACACGAACGCCAATAATGCGTAGCCCACGAGCGCGCGGTTGCAAAGGTGCACCAGGTTTCTCCAGCTCCACGTCCAAAGAGCTTCTGCTGATGAAAAGCCCCGTTCTAAGAGTGCCAACTTGCGTTCAAGTCTCTGATCGCCGGTTCTTTCCCATGATGGGGCATTGACTGGGTTTGGGCGGTGATCCCATGACTTAAAGCACAAGTAGATGAGCGAAGCCATCAAACTAAAACTTATCAATACCATGAAGTGAAATCCCCGCGTAGACTGCGATTCCTCATCCGTAAACGACATGTCCACGTCCACCAGCAAGAAATAGTACCCCTGCACCAGCGAAGAACCGGCTAGCCTTGCGGCAAAGCAGCCAGAGAAAAACTTGTGGCTGGCCAAATCACTTCCTTGCTGCTCGATGTCAGATAGCACAGTTGATACATCCGATAAGTATGACGCCTCGCTTTCAGCATCGCTCTCCTCTTCGCTGCTGCTGCTCTCTTCGTCATCTTCTGGTGACAGCGGTGTTGACAAAGTATTTAGTTTGCAGAGCTTCCTTTCCACCGTCAATGCCACCGCGTTGGGGCACACGATGCCGTGAGCTACACCAGCACATAATAGTCCCAGCACCAAACTCACCGAAGAAACAACGACTGATGTCTTAAACGCAGCAACATGAAGCGCGACGATGGCGACACTCCACAGGCCAGCTGCACGCCGTAACAGCATCACTCGGTCTCGTACCAGATCACCAACCAAACCACCGACAAAGTGAATCAGGCCGACGAAGGTCCAGCTCAGCAGCAACAGGATACCAAAAGGGTACATCTCAAGCCGCAGGAACTGCCGCAGCTCCAAGTTGAAGTTAAATATCGCACAATGAAGCACAGCTGTACTGCAAAATAGAAGCACGTAAACCAGCGTCTCGTTCATCTCGAAGCTGCGCTGCTCCTGCTGGCTTCCAGTTGCTCTAGGACTGGAGAAAGCTGCAGCCTCCACTTTTTGGATTGTATCCGTTTTCCCAGGTGCTTGACACTTCAGCTCCAAACTGCTCTCGGTGAGGCACAGCTTGCCCTCCAGATCCATATTTTGACGCTCACTTCCTCCTGCAGGTACAGCGGGAGTAACCGGATTGAGGCTTGGAAGTTTCCACGTAGAATTGCCTTTTTGTTCCGACTCATTCCCTCTCCTTACCGACATATTCATTCGGTCTTCGTCTTGTAATCGTCTCTCCAGGTCCCATTTCCGTCGGTTTGCTTCAACTTCAGCTGCCGAGGGAGTCACAGGAGTTACAGCGAAAGGATTCAAGCTCTGCAAATCCCTCTTCAAGCCGCGTTTTTCCTTTGATGCACCGCTTGAAGCAGAGGGTACATGAGCTCGATCCGCGTCTTGGAGTCTTCTCTCTAGGTCCCATTTTCGTCGGTTTGCTTCTGCTTCAAACGCAGAGGGGGCAGCAGGCGTCATCGTTGTTGAAACAGGCTTCAAGGCCGGCAGCTTCTTCATCGAATCATGATTTGCTCCACGTTTGCTTCCTGAATCTCCACGTCGGTCTTCATCTTGCAATCGTCTCTCTAGGTCCCATTTCCGTTGGTTAGCGTCTGCTTCAGCCGCAGAGGGGATAACCGGATTCATCTTCATCGCGAATGGGTTCAAGGTCTGGAGTTTCCGCTTCAAGTTACGCCTTCGGTCTGACGCATTCCTTGCTTCGACCGACGCCCCTGTTCGATCTGCGTCTTGCAATCTCCTCTCTAAGTCCCATTTCCGCTGGTTCGCCTCTACTTCAGTTGCTGAGGGGACATGGATGTCTACGGGCTGCAGCTTTCGTCTATAGTCGCTCTTCTGCTCTGTTATGGCCACTGCGTTGAATCCTCGATCAGCGTCTTGCAACTTTCTCTCTACATGCCATTTTCTTCGGTTGGCCTCGATCTCGTCTGCTGAAGGTGTGAAGAGGTTGCTACTAGCAGCACGCGCTGGTCTCTTCGCGTTCGTGCTTGTCTTGTGCAGCCCCTTCTCTTTCCAGGCTTCCTCGCAACACGTTATCTGGGCTTGTTTACTTGCAGCTCGTGGAAGCTGTGGTCGCAGAGCCTCCGCGCTCGAGAAGCCAGAGATAAGAGGCAATCTGTGCTTCCCTGTTCGGGTCCGTGAGCTCGAAGATTCCGCTCCTTTCTCCTCAACATCACCGCCGTTCTCTTGATCTCTCGTTTGCGTGGGCTCCACGTTGAATGGCGTCGGAGTATGCAGCTTGGACCACCCACACGCATGTGTATCGTTGTCATCTTCGTCCTCCCCTTCGCTCGCGCACACGGTAGATCGACACATCCAGCTGTCACGTGGAGCTCCTTCATCATCGACACTTCCATCGGCGTTCGAACTCGAGGCCAGCGACACCCGTTCGCTCGTCCGGCGAGCCATTTTACCGCCGTCGCTGGAGATGGCCACGTCGGAAGCGTACACTGCTACCGAATGGCGCCCACGTGTTGGCTCGCAACGTGTGCTTTCTTCTCTTTTTCCGCTGTGGGCTCGCGGCGCTGACTATCTGTTGATTCTCAACGCCACGCCAGACCGGCTAGCACCAAGTAAAACTGAACTCGGCCGTTCGCCGCGGCTTCTGGTTGGGGTGCGCGCCCCTTCATGTGCATTACCCAACGACGAAAACCTCCCAGTCGTCAGACACGAAACACGTGCGCGTCAAGCGGTCCGCCAGCACTAACGGGCCCAGCCGGCATTTCCCCAAGCGGAAAAACGCAACATGCAGGCTGCGTCTGACGCTCATGCCTGGATGGATCAACCTGAAAAAGACAACCAACGATTTGGTTAGTATCTGAATCCAGTGGTAAGTGGCAAGTTGAAGTGGTGTTACACACCAATACGACGAACTTACCCCAATCGGTGCGAGGCCTCGAAGCCCACGGCGTCCGGAGCAGCATCCTTGCCAGTGAGAGCTGCTCCCTCTTTCCCGGAAGGGAGCAGCAGCGTTAAGTCAAAATCGCTGTGTGCAGAACGGTTCGCTACCGTCGCACACACTGTGACTGGGTTCCCGACCGACAGGGCGGAGGGCAGTGGTGCAACGGTCACTTGTAGCGGCGAGTCCGGAAGAAGTCGCACACATTTGAAATCCGCATAGGGTTTCCCTAGTTCCCAGTACCCTGCTAGCACGTACTTCGCCAGCGCTTGGGCGTCCGCTTGCGGTTGCTTCTCGTCACTCCAGAACGAGGCAAACGGGCGAGACGGAGATTTCGGAGACCAAACGATGGTACGATTCTCCGTGATCGGCTCCACTGAAACCGTTTGCGCTTGCCAGGACAGCGACAACAGCGTGTGCTGCTCAGGCGCTCCCGCCGTACCTCGCGCCACGTGCGCCTTGCCTTTCTTCTTCTTCTTCGTCGACGTTGCGAGCTCGTCGTCACCCGCTTTTGGTCCACGCAGAGACTCGTCTACCACCGCCTGCTCCACCGGCTCCAATACGAACAGAAAGTTGTAGCGCTCTTGTGGCTGCAGCACAACTGGAAACGGGACTTTGTCCCCGCTCACGACGCGGAAGCAGCTCGCTTCTCGGCCTTGAGTGCGTAACGACTGGTCCAGATGAAGATGCAAGTCTCTCACAGCCAGCGCCAACGACGAGTGCGTGTTTGCCGCGCGAGCCAGCACGCCCACACGCTGTCCCGCCAGCTCGCGAATCTCGCTCTCCAGCTGCAAAGGCTTGGTGACCACGATGTGCTGCTCCACGCGGCGGGTCATTACGGGCGTCGGCTGAGCTTCTTCTCGGGTCAGTGACAGCAGCTCGGAGCTCGCCCATTCGTCCCTCAACAGCGAAGCTCCCATCGAGCCTCTCACCCCAAGGTCGAAGCCTCCACACCTCCCAAAACTGTCCACGCCTTCAACGACGCTGCTTTTGGGCGTGACGTGCACGACTAGCATCACCTGTCGGTTCCAGAACTCGTGCCGCACCTTGAGGTCGAACTGAGCGTCCATCTTAACTGTAGACCCCACTCCGTTGTCTTCTCTGTCCACTGACACAAGAGAAACCTGCGTTTCCTGCCGGAACAAGGTGGAAGGCGACGGCGTGGCTTTGCCAGCGTGACGGTCCGTCTGGGAGACCTCCACGACCTGAATTTGGACGCGAGCGCCGTCACAATGTCCCTGCCAACGCAGCAGTAATTGCTCTGCAGTTTCCTTCTCCTCATGCTTGGCGTTGGGAGCTCCAGAGCCACCGGAGTTTGACGTCACGTCTGCGCAAACTTGCACATTTACCGTCTCCCCTAGCGAGCGCAACACGACGTTTTGTAAGATATACACCCCACCACGAGGAGCGCCAGCGTTTGAGCTTTCAGAAGAGATGCCATTTACCTTGGAAGAGCTGCTCCGCGCGGAGATACACCCGCAAAGGCGCACAGCGCCACTCGTCACTCCAAGCCCTCATCATATCGGATCCCGCTGGCAAAAAAAGTGGATAAACAAGGAGTGATGGTCAACGTGTGACGCCTTGATTTGCAAGCGGCAAGAAGAGCAAGAACATTTTGTCACTTTATGGTATCAATGATACTGCCCCTCAAATGATACTTGCCATTGGCATGGCCTGCTATTTCCTTCTTACTGTTCCATCCCCAGGGCAACTAACTAGCTATATGGCGTTCTGATGGAGCTGCGTCGTTCAAATCCAAAAAAACTTCAAGTAGCTCCTCCCTGCATCGTCGGCTCTCCGTCTCCTACCCCGTTGGTTGCTGTTGAACCTCCTGGGACTGCTCCAATGCTCGCTCTCCACCGTCGCGACGAGTGGAAGCGCGCTTTCTAAGCAGCGCACGCCCGCTGGCTACGATCGGTCTGCTCACCGACGACTTACAAGAAGTAGTCTGGAGCCGGCTTCTTGGCAGGCACACCGCGTGCGTCCTGCGGCGCAGCTTCGAAGATCTGTGTTCAGCATTCGTAGAAACATTGAGCAAAGAGTCAGTCTCCAGCTCAGTGGCAGCAACGAAATACGCGTGACACGCTCGCTCGACCGTACTTTGAATCGCTGCTCCAGGTTCTCGTCCAGCTCAAGGATGGCCGCGACGTTGCCGCATCGGTAGCAATAGTTGGGCGCCGACCACACCGTCACCAGAGCGTTGTTGAACATGGACTTGTGGCCCTCCATCACGAGCTGATGCGCTCTGCAGATCAGCTGGATGTCGTTCGTTTGATTGAACTGCACAACACCAACATCAAGTATCAGTGTCATGTCACCAAACAAGCGCTACAAGACCCAACAAAACGACCCTTTGCCTCTCAATTGCAGGGATATCACTCGTACCTTCTCCACGACGTCGCCGCCGAACAGGTAGCCAGCACCGCGAGGGCTCAGGCCCCAGCCGTCAATGTCCTCGGGGTCGGACCACATCAGGTCGCACATGGCGCCATCATGCGGCACCTCCTGCTTGCGGTCGATGATGCGGATCTGGTCCAGCGTGTTGATCGAGGGCGAGAGACCGCCGTGCACACAGAAGATCTTGTCCTCGATGATGGCAGACAGACTTAAATAATCGAAGATTTCCGTGCAGTACCGCCACACGTTCACCGAGCCATACTTGCGCAGGCACTCGTCGTAGAAGCCGTACACCTGGGTGATCTGACGGCTCTCATGGTTGCCGCGGATCAACGTAATGCGGTCTGGGTATCGCACCTATATCAACAAAGCGTCAAAATACCAAAAAAATATATCAGCATAACTAAGAAAATCCATCTCCCTCTCCCCCCCTCAAGTAGCAACTACACGCACCTTGAGCGCAAGCAGCAGCAGGAACGTCTCCACGCTGTAGAAGCCACGGTCCACGAAGTCGCCCATGAACAGGTAGTTGGTCTCGGGGCACTCGCCGCCCACGTTGAACAGCTCCTTGAGGTCGTAGAACTGGCCGTGGATGTCGCCGCAGATCTTCAACCCATACATACAGATTTACATTAGGATATCCAGCCTTCCTTTAAATCCCCCCTGAATTAAGCCCAAACCCCTTACCGTCACGGGCGCGTCGATGCGCTGCACATTGCTCTCGTCCACGAGGATCTCGCGCGCCTTCTGGCACAGCGCCTTCACCTCCGACTCCTTGAGGTACTCGCAGCGCTTCAGCTGCTCGATCTGCCGGTCCAGCTCGCTCTGACTCGCCGCCATGATGTCGGCCTTCCGCTCGTTTATTCGTGACTGAGGTTGTTGGCACGCGGGACAGGGAACGTGTGCCAGCTCTCTACCCAATGCCAACCGGTCGTTACTGCCTATCAAACGGCATAAGAACACTACTGAACAGACTGAACTGCAACTACAACTTGCACCTTGGGTGTTTGACAATTGTTGCTTATCATTCCAGTCCGTACGTTCGTCCTTACTTACGCAGCGTAAGTTACGCTAGACGCTAGCTCGTCTTGGGTGCGTCCGGATCGTGGTGCAGAGGAGCCTTCACGCGCTCCATGAGCGCCGCCAGCTTGTGCTCCGTCTTCTTGCGCTTGGTCTGCTCTTCGCGGATCCAGCCCATGTACAGATCGTTCAGGCTCTTGAGCTCGCGCTCCAGCTTCACGCGCCGCTCCTTCTCGCGACTCAGCCATTCATTCACGTCGGCCGCGGCGACGGACTCTAGCGAGCCAGGCGGAGCGTCCTCGCCGCCCTGAAAGTCGGACGGCGAGCTCTGCAGCAGCTGGCGCGACGACAGCTCCACCTGCAGCGAGGCCTTTTTGCGCAGCCACGCGTGCTTCATGCGGTGCGCCTCCACAACGGCGGCCGTCGTGTCCGGCACAAACATCTCCACGCAGACCTTCACGGCAATCATGGCATGTTCCATCACCGCGATGGCGACCAGCATGCCAGCGAAAGACATCTTGGGGAACAATCGGTTCAGGAACCCCGAATGCAAGCCGAAGATCGCGCAATTTGTCACCACGGACAAGTAGCCCAGCGCACTGAAGGCGTAGTACCAAGTCCCGATGCCGTGGGTGGAAGTCCGGTGGCTGCGTCGGAAGCTCACGCAGAGCTTGAAGCCGTCGCTACGGATCTCCATGATGTTATTGCACAGACTCCACAGCGACGCGAGAGGGTACGCCGACGCGAACAGGGTCACTTGGCTGAACCGCACATACCCAGAAGAGGTTAGCCGCAATAGAAACCCTACAACAAATACAGGCAGAGCGCTTGTTCACGTACCCAAACTGCACAAACATCTCCAAGTAGTCGTCGAAGGTTCCGTCGTAGGTAGGGAAAAGGAGTTCCGCGTCAACCTTGTTGACAATCGCATCGGTGCTGTGGGTTTCTTTAGCCAGCTTCCCAGCCTCGGCCTTCAGCGACGATCTTTTGCTCATGTAGGGCATTAGCTGTTCCTGGACGTTACCCAGCAGCTGTCGCGTGATGAGCAAGGAACTCAGCGTTTGCTCCAGCAAGTCCATGTCGCGAGTCTTGAACGCCACGTAGAACAGGAACCCGAAGTTGTTCACAAAGTAGAACAACGCCAACTTCAGCACACGAGCGTTCGCAAACTGAACCATCAAATGGTCGGATCAGAACAACGTCAAGTCAGTACGACACCGATGCAACCCCCACAAGACTACAATCATCTTACATCGCTTTCGGTGCGGTGGTTCTCGTAGTGAGTCAAAGAGGATGCGAGCTCGGAGTACTTGCCGTCCATGTACAGCACCATCACCGAGTAGATGATTGAGGGCACAAGCGACACATATTCGTAAATGCCGTCCCATCCAGTTGCAGGAGTAAACGCGATAGCGAACCATTCCTCAAGCATGCAGTACAGCACCATCAGAAAGGTGACGAAGGCCATCGCGACCATCGTCGCCGACAAGGTTACCAAGTAGCGTTTCACGCGGTCCTTGAACGAGAAGAACGTGAAGTAGGTTCCTTCCACCGGGTCAAACCGCTTTTCACCGAAGAAGTCCGTGCGCGTCAGCTCCAACGCCAGCGAATCGGCCGCCGAAATGCCCCACTCGTTGCGCAGCGTACTCTCGCGTCGCTTCCAAAACTTCAAAAATGCTGTCGCCCAGCTCGTCACAAGGAGCGAATACAGTCCACGGCCATAGGCAGCCCAACTCGGAAAGAAGTCGAGCACAAAGGTCAGCAGCCCGACGGCAGCTAGCGGGATCAGCCACTGCGTGTACATGCCGAGAAACCCGAAGTAAAACCCGACTTCGTCTCCGAAATACGACCGCACAGCGTTCAGCGGCTGCGACTTGGTCCAGTGCTTCACCCACGTCTCCACCAGCTCGCTGCGCTCCTTATCATCGTGCAGTGGGAAATGGTCGGTCAGAAGCTTCGAGTGCATCGCCTGGCCTAAAAGCAGCCCGTGTTCCTCGTCTTGGAATGGTTCGGGAATTTGAGCGGCATCCTCGTCCGCCTTCTCGATTGCATCTCCTCCAGTAGGGCGGAAGTAGGTAGGGTGCACTTTCAAGCGGCCCAGCTCGAACAGAAGCAGATCGATCCTGTCTCCCGAGCAGAAGTGGTCAGGCACAGGCTCCTCGCTCTTCTCGCCGTGGAGCGCGCGCTCCTTCTTCTCCTTGATAGCCACCAGCGTGGCGTGCGTGGCACCCAGCAAGTAACACGTCTCTTCGGGCCTGGTGCCTTCTTTCTCGGCCGCTGCGTGCTCTTCCAGCACGTTCTTCACCTTGGGGACGATGATCAGGTGGCTCTGCTTCTCCACCATCTGCACGAAGAAGTTGACCGCCTCCAGCGTGAACTTCTTGGTGTTGAAGCACAGCACCACGTCCAGGTCGTGCTCGGCATCTCCGCGAGGTGCGATTTTCTAGAGGCACACAAAGTGTCACAAGATCCGTTAGTGAAGATCTTGGACCTCTCAGGAAGCATCCAGGGCAGAGCACGCACCACGGGCGTGGCCACGATGAACTTGGTGAGCGTAATGGCGCTGGCCAGGAAGCCGGCGCCGCCCACGGCGCCCTTGATCACCGCGTCCGCCATCGACGCCATGATTGCTACTCTCTCTGTTCGTAGTATCTGGCCTTTTCCCAACTGAAAAAGTTCGTGCGATTGAAGTTTTGACTCCGATTTTAACGTGAATAACAACTCTGGACGGCAAAAACAACTTTGCCACCCTTCAAGGTATAATGGAGCTGCCTCTGGTAGAACACCAAAATGCTCAACTTTATGGCTGCAACCTACACTGGAGCTACCTCTGGCAGAACACCAAAATGCTCAACGTTAACGTTATGTCTGCAACCTGCACGTGGCTGCTCGAGCCAATCTGTATCTCAGCATAGTGAAAACAAGTGGAAAAAACATTGGTGGACCTAGTTGATTTTTTGCTCGTCACTGTTAAAAATGGCGGAAGTGTCTGTGAAGAGTGAACAGCCTGAGCCCGAGCAGCGTGCGGTGGCGGACGTCGCCGCGGAGCAGGCTGCTAACGCCAACGCCGAAGCCAATAAGCTGTCGAAGCGCGCCATGCGCAAGGAGAAGCGGCGCATGCAGTGGGAGGATCGCAAGGCGGAGAAGAAGATCAAGCGCCAAGAGCAGCAGCGCCTTAAGAAAGCCAGCGGGATCATCCCACCGCCCAAGGAGCTGGACATGAGCGAGGACGCCGTGCAACGTCGAAAGGACCGCACGATCGCCAAGCGGGAGTCGTTTCTCATGGCTGCGGAGGAGGGCGTCAAGGTGGTCATCGACTGTGAGTTCGAGGAGGAGATGACGGAAAAGGAGAAGAAGAGCCTCTCGCAGCAGATCATGTGCGTGGTGTGAAGGTTATAGTTTGGAGCTCTTGATGTTGAGCTGACTGGAAGATGTGGTGATGCTGCTTGCTGCAGGTTTTCATATGGAGTGAACCGACGAAGCCGCACGCCCATGAAGTACGTAGCATTTGAGTGTGATGGCAAGGTAGTAGGGCGCTTAATGTATTGCTATGCTGTTATACCTTGCAGTGCGTACATCACGTCGTTGCACGGGGATATCCAGAAGAACCTGGAGAAGATCAGTGGTTTCCACGAGTGGCAGGCGGTGCGTCTTGTGCAGCACATCTGTAAGCAACCCACTTGAAAAGCCGAGACTTACCACGTCGCTCTCCATTTTTGCAGTTTGCGGGAACGTCCAACAGCTATATAGATATCTTCCAGAAGGAGTCGCTCGTTTACCTTACGGCTGACTCGCCCAACACCATCACGAAGCTGAGCCGCGACAAAGTCTACATCATTGGTGGAATCGTGGATCGCAACCGCTTGAAAGGCATCACTTACGAAAAGGCTGTGGAGCAAGGAATCGAGACTGCAAAGCTTCCTCTTGACGCTGTCGTCGAAATGGGATCTGCCACGCGCGTGCTGACTGTCAATCATGGTACGTGTCATCAGCATTTGGCCCTCGACTTTGCTCTTACGAATGCTTGTCTGTGTGTTGCAGTTTTTGAGATTCTGGCACAGTTTGTGGAAGTGAAGGATTGGGCCCAAGCCACTCTAGCGACGCTCCCGTCGCGCAAGGGTGCGCAATTGAAGGGGGAGTGATCCAGCATCTCTTAGAACCATAGATAGCCACAAGATGTAGCGATGAAAACCCGGCGCGAATTTACTTCGTGCTGTTCTTTGCCTACGTTTACGCTCCTCTAATATTGCGCAGCGCCATTTCCAAACGCTCTTCGGCCAGCTTGAGGTCTTTCACCTGGAACAAAACAAAGCACGAGCAATTGTAAGTAGGTCGATACAGCCAATAAACCAAGCTGAAGCAGTGCGCTTACCTTGAGAGCAGCAACAGCGAATTTCGCGCACTCGAGCGCGTCGTTGATCTCGTTCGCTGAGGCTGGAGTATTACGCGCACGAGAAGGGGTACTCTGCGGTGTGTAGCTTGGAGAAGGCTGGTATGCCGGCGTTGGAGCTGGAGGAGGAGGCTGGTACGCAGGAACTGGGGGTGAAGGGGGTTGGTGTGTCGGTGCTGGAGGTGGAGACGGTTGGTACGCAGGCGCGGAGGGGGCTGGATAGGCTGGTGGCGCAGCAGGTGCCGAGTGGTTTGGAGCGGGCGGCAACTGAGGTGGCTGAGCGGAAGAAGGTCCGTGCCAGGTGCTATCGAGCTCACTAGCGCTCATCGCACCAGCCGACCTCACAGACTCGGTCAGCGAAGGGAAAGCTGCCGGTTCTGGTTTGAATTTTTGCTCTGGAAGAGGGCTTGGCGCTGTTGCAGGTGGCTGTGAAGCAGAAGGCATTGCAGGCGTTGGTGCGGGTGACGCATCATCACTCCCGTCATCCGCCTGATCAAAAGAATACAAATTCCGTCAGCCAACCCTCGAAAGTCAACCCATTCGCACAGTGCTCTTACGCTTTTCATATCCATCCCCTCCGGCGGACCTGGCGTCGGCGTTGTCCCCTCCTTAATCGCCTTGAGAATCGTCGCAGCCTTGTATTTGCAATAACGCCGTTTCTCCACAACCTAACACACAACACAAACGCCAGTGCTTCCATCAGATCCAAGCTCCTCTGTCTTGCATCCAAGGACAAGCACTCACATCTTCTGAGATATCACCGAATTGATGCAGAATGTCGAAGAACGTGCCAGCAGCGTAAAATGTACGGGCGGTGCTCCTGCAGGTACACACACACAGCCGTCAGTACCGAACGACATCAAAGACCATTTAAACAACTGCAAGCTCCACCCACTTGTTCGCCATGCCGGCACGGTCTTCATCATCTGCCTTGGAGAAGATTTCCATGGCAAAGTCCTCGCAGATTTCCTGTCCTCGTCATCCAGCAGCAGTTCAGTCAGCGTTCACGCAACCCCCATGGCCCCACTACTGTACGAACCTTTCCTTCCTCCTGCGTAAAGTCCGGCAGCTTGTTCTTCTCGGACTCCAGGCGGTCCATGAGCGACAGCAGGTAGTCGGTGGTTTCGTTGGACGCATCGTTCTCACGCAGCTTGATGCCCAGCTCCATGGCGTACTGGCGGCAGAAGTACGCGATGAGCTTGGACTCCGGGCGCGACGTGTCCCTGTCCAGCTCCTCCGCGCGCCGGATGAACGGCAGCAGCGTCTTGAACGTAGGCGGCACCTTCACGGGCTGCGGATCGGCCATCGCGACGTAGTAGTTCTTCCTCGACTGGGAAGGAAGCTGAACACGAAAAATCCAGGTGTTTTCCTGGATTAAGTTCCTAGCGTGGGCATACAAATCTCCAGTCAAATGGATCGAGTTTTGGTCAATTCAGGTCCATCACGAAAGAAAAACTAACATTTCTCTCATTCGAGAATTGGCAACCTGATGATAACTCTGTCCTGTGCGATCTTTGGGGTAGCGGGCAGCGCTTTCTCGGTGCAAGTGAATGAGGGCGACTCGGTTGGTGTTTTGAAGAAGGCGATCACAGATCAGAGCGGTGGGGTAATCACGGAGCCCATGCTCTTCCTGGCGAAGAAAGACGAGGGTCGCGGCCCGTGGATGACGAAAGGAGAAGTGACGAATGGTGTGAGGGACACCACTGGCCTAAGGTTGTTGGTGCGAGCGAAGCTACGGCATGTGGGTTTGTCAGATCAGGATCTCGGCGGGGGAGTTGAACAGAAATACCTAGTGAACGTACTGGTGGTCCCGAAGCAATGTCAACAGGATCAAGTTGTGAGCGCCCAAGCTTCGAGATGTTTCGAGAAAATCGGGCTCGCATAATGCGAATTGAAACGCTAATCGAGCAAACTTATGCCGCATTGCCACACAAAGCATCGAAGTCCTGTTCTGATGCGGAGTTTTTTGGTTGCGCCGCAATTGAACAGATTGAAAAAATACGAAGTGATGATTGAAGCTGCACCAGTGGAGAGTGGAGAGCCATTTTGTCGGAAGAGATCCAGCTTCAAGCAGATGCGATTGGGATTGAGGCGGAATTCAACGCATTTTTTACTCCTTTTTTCAACGACGTGTTGGGCGGCTGCGGCATCGTGTTCGTCAATAACCAGAGAGATCTATGGTTGTTTCAGTCTTCATTTGCGACCAAGGGTACACATTTTAAACCGCTCGATTTGCGACCCACCCTGGCATGCTTCGTGTGAAGCCCGTACCAAAAAACGAAGTTAAACGGGGAAATGGATCTCGATTTGGAGATGCAGAGGAAGACGTGCTCGACTGCATCGTCGTGTTCAAAAGCGAGCTTACTATATCCAATGCTGCTTTTGGCCGAATGATGCGATGTCTGGAGAGTATTTGCCCCGATGCGGCTGCAAACGTTATTGTCTTTGACCGCCGCTCGTTCTGGTTGATCTACAGCTACAAGGCGGTTGTTGCCAAAGTTGAAACGTCTTCGTGGGTGAACAAGGGCTCGAAAGCAGTGTTTCAGAGCTTCATATCGAGGAATATAGCCCCATGGGTGACGGTCTTGGTCAAAGCTTGCTCGTCATTGGGCGTTCATGTGGTTGAAGACGATGCATTTCTCGGCCGAGGAGCATTTGGATGCGTTTTTAAGGTTGCTGGGCAAGATGGGGAGATTTTCGCGCTGAAAATCGCAGAACCAATCTTCGTTGAACGTCTTTGTGACGAGAAGGAAGCCTTGGCAAATGCTCAGGATACAGGCTTGACGATCCGTCCTGTGGGAGAGGTCCTCAAAATTGGTGATGGCGCAGCACTATTGCTGTCTCCTGTTGGGGATCCGATGCCTCGACCAACGACACGACAGGAAGTACAAAGTCTCTTTGGAATATTAGGCGAGCTCCACGCAAAAGGTCTGGTCCATGGGGATCCTCGCGTGCCGAATGTGATCGTCAGTGACGGAAAGTTTCTATGGATTGATCTTGTTGTTGCGATGGAAACGAGTCCTGCTTTAGAACGAATTGATGCCAACATTCTCACCGAGTCTATCCTCCGTTGCTCTCACACTGTGGATCCGACGCTGGAGCAGTTGATCGACAACTATGGAGACAGCTCCACGCAAGAAATCTCAATCAACTGGCCGAAGCAGTGCGGCAGACGCACCGCCTGCTACTTCCACGGGATTCGTTGGGTTTGGACGACAGTCTCTCTGGAGAGGAGTAGGGCGGACTTGGGCAAGGACGTAAGTTGAGAATAGGTGGCGTATTAGCTGCAAGTTCGATTTTGTGGTAAACCCCTTCAATAGGAACACGGAAGTACCAACCCGTCTACTTCCTTAGCTTCGGAACTGCATAGGCGCCGGAAGTGGTTCGGTGATCACCTGCAGCTTGACAAGGTTCTTCTCTCCACGACGCTTCACTTGAACGGGAATATGACGCCCGATAGTGTAGCCCACCGTGGACAGGATGTCTTTCGTACTGTGCACCTTCTTACCGTCGAACGAGGCGATCACGTCGCCGGGCAGCAGGCCACCTTTGTGGGCGGGAGAGCCGGGGGCGACTGACTTGACAATCACACCCTCCTTCACGTCCGGGAACAACCGACCGATCTCCTGGAGCTCGCGCGTGTTAAAGTTGATCATCTGCATGCCGATGTAGGGGCGAACCACCTTCTTGTGCTTGCGCAGCTGCTCGATCACCTGCACTGCCGTGTCGGCTGGGATGGCGAACGAGATGCCGACGCTCCCGTCGACTTTCATCGTGTTGATTCCAATCACCTCGCCGTCCAGATTGATGAGCGGGCCACCGGAGTTGCCGGCATTGATGGCCGCATCCGTCTGAATGTATTCTCCACCCTTCTGTGGGTAGCCCAACTCGCTACTATGACGTGCTACAGCGCTGATGATGCCGGCACTCACGCTATTCTGCAGGGAAAATGGACTACCGAGAGCGCACACCCACTCGCCAGCACGCAGCTCGGAAGACGAGCCAATCGAGATCATAGGCCACTCCTTCACATCGTTCGACTGGATCTGCAGCAGAGCGATGTCCGCGAGAGGGTCCGCGCTATGAATCACGGCCGGGTAATTGCTGCCATCAGCGAACGTCACCTGGGAACCCTCAGCCACAGTACCAGTCAGCACTCGGACAATAGCTAACACTTTCTTCAGGCAAGAGCATCTGCAATACTAACCTGGATCTTGGAATAGCGATTGCACCTCGCCACGACATGCGCATTCGTGACAATAAGGCCTTCTTTCGAGATAATAAAACCAGACCCATTGCTAGCAACGTATCCTGTCCCCGACATTACCAACAGACACGAAAACATCAATAGTAGAACCAGAACAAGCAAAAGATCGACCGCTTCACTCACCAGAGTCCACCGCGATGTTCACCACCGCCGGGAAGGCCTTCTCCACTGCATCGGCGATGAAGTTCCTCGACAGTACGCTGTTCTTCCCCGGTCGTGCCTCCAATCTCGTGGCATCCTCTAAAAGCACAGTACAAGAACCAATCAGTCATCCGAGCTCCACTCTGAAGACGTTCTCGAAGCCCCCCCCACCTCGCCTGTCGTACTCGATCACCGCTGCCACCGCGAGTCCGGCGCCAGCGATGGCGTACGCGGCCGACAAGGATCCAACTGCAAACTTCCGAGAGCCTGCACTCGACCGTTTGCTCATCAGACGCCGCGCGCCGCCGCGCCGTGGTGCGCGAGTCGCGGCACGCCAAGAGCTCCGCCACATATTCGGCAGTTCCCACTTTCTTTGACTTCACCCACCATTTTGCATGCGACAAAATTGACCAATCAGCGCGATGGCGCCGACCACTTCAACGTGCAAGCTTGAGCTTGAGCTCCCAACGTGTGTTGATCTTCGCTGTACCTGCGTTGGAGGAATATCACCAGCAAGGAAAAGGAAGCCGGTATGTTGTTTAGAGATTTGAAATGGTGCGCAGCGCGCTTTAAGAGCTACGTCAAGAAACTTAAGCGAAGTTCAGTACGAGCCCTGCGACTGCGAGCACGCTGACCATGGAGACCGTGACGAGCGAGGCCGATGAAGAGCCACTGTCGTCTCCAACGGCGCTGGCCACGTCGCCAGCTACAGAGCTGACGGTGCTGGCAGCGCTGTCCAGCCAGCTGCCGGCTGTGCCTGTCGCAGGCCCTGCAGCACTGGACACTGTGTCGACGGCACCGTCCACCCAGCTGCCGGTCGCGTTCGCAGCGGCTTCGGCGCCACTTGTGACCGTGCTGGCTGCTCCGCTCGCCCAGCTGCTGGCTGTGTCCACGGCAGGCGAGGCTGCACTTGCGGCAGTGTTGGCCGCGCCGCTCACGGTACTCGCAGCGGTGTTGGCGGCGGAGGTCACGTCGCTCACAACGTCCGCGACGACGGTGTTGTCGACGGTCGCGACAGCAGCGAGGACAGCGACAGCGAGGCAGGACAGAAAACGAGTCATCTTGATGGAGTGGTGTTGGTGTTGCTGCTTGGAGGCGAAAGTGAAAGTGATTGCCAGACGCGCGCGCTTCCAGCAGCGACCTACGTCCAGAGCAGCACCCAGTGGGTGGGTGCTGCTCTGGACGTAGGTCGCACTTCGAGCCCCGCCATGCTTCCGAAATCAGGAGAGACATTGCCGTTTGTGGACGCCAAAGTGAATGTTTTCCAGCAAAATCCAGCCTTATACGCTGTTGAGTGAGACCATGTATCCGATATTCGTGCTTGGTGAAGTGATGGAGCAAAGCCCACCTACGATAACAAAAATGTAGCCATATTTTGGGAGGTATTTTAGCAGTTACCACCGACGACTACTGAGCTGGCTTTTGGTCGCAGGAATGCGGCGCACCGATAGCCTCCCGGACCTGTCCTTCCTTCCTGTGGTGCGTGTGACCTTGCGCTCGTGCTTCGATGAGCTTGTGCTGAAGCTGGTTGTCGAGCCTTGTAGACAACGCAGCAGCAGCTACAGAACTTGCTCGCGTATATCCAGATTCAAAAGGAGCTGCAAAAACTGCCGCGTGTGGATGGGTAAGTTGCTGGGGGCATGATAATCCAGAGTGACTTCTGTCTAACGATCCGAAAATCTGCGAGCAGGATTCGTATCCTCAGGATCGGGTCGGCGGATGGGGTCGGTTTACAGCTTGCTGTGATCAAGAAAAATGTAACATTACTTTTTTGCGTCGAGGTTGCTGGCTGGGATCTCTAGTCGCCGTGTGTTTGCTGTGTGTAGCTTCAAAACTATGGCGGTGTAGAGGCAAGAATCGAATTTGCTATTCGTCTTTCACCAGCATTCCCAGCAGCACCCCCGATGATCTCCTGCACGGCTGGCGGGAATGTACGTCTTGCATGACGCCATGCTGGTGTGTGTGCAATTTCTTACGCTGCGACTCACTCTGGATAATGTTGACAGAGACTCCCCCATTCTTTGTTTCAAAATGGGCGGCTGAATATGCCCTGGTTGCATGGAGGATGGCCTCAAGGGTACAGTCTGCGCTTGCTCGTTAAGGACTTGTGCTCTAGATTGGATCGTCCAGTTAGTGAGGCATCAGTCTGCGTACCCGTGCAACCATTGTACGTCAACGCTCCATTGCCGCTACCATCCGCGCCAACGTTGTACGCAGAAAGACATGAAAAAGGTTGGATTATATCCCGCTGAGTGTGTACTTCGAAGTATGAGTGATCGAGCTGACGTTGTGGTGGACAGACGATTCACGACAAATGCTCGTCCGGTGCAAATTCAAGGATACCGTTAAGCAGTTCCCGGTCCCGATGGTTCGGACTCTCCTTGAACTTCGTCAAGTCATCGAGCCCCATATTCCGGCAGCTATGCATCCCGGCGTCTCGTTGAAGCTCCTCAAAAGGTATGATTTCTATCAAACACTCGTTGGTTTTGGCAATATTGTACTCGATTGTGACGAACTCCTACACGATGAAGTCCACAAGAAGCAGTGCTGTTGAGAACAGACGAGGTACGCGAAAACACGTCTAGTTTTGGTTCATTGTGAACAACCATGAATAATGGCTGTACGATTGTTGTGGTATTTGTAGGATGTGCGGTGGCTGTGCTCTAGCAACATGCCCGTTGTCTATATTCTCATTTTGTGTGAGTAGAGATACTTGAAGTGTTACGTTTGTACAGAGCTCACGTGTTTCTTTGCCGTGCAGCCCCAGAGCAAGCGCCTGCCCCAGTCTCCAGCATCAATCTATTAGGCATGAGCCGGCATTCTGCCAAGAAATCTCATTTTGCGGCTCCGACTGCCTCTCCTGCACGACTCCACCTGAGTCCACCCGCTCCCGTTGGTAGCGTGGATCTACTGGGGTTAGATCGACTATCCCCAGAGAAAACCAACGCTGCAGCCCCGCCCGCCTCGCCGGCAAGGCTACAGCCAAGCTCTCCTTCCCTAGCCAGGATGCTAAAACCAGGGTGCACGGTTCGGGAAGTTGAGTGGAAGGATCTCGCCATTCAAAAGCATGTTGGAACAGGCAGCAGGTGCGTCAATATCATACAGAACCATGCACAGATACAAACTCACTCAGCTCTGTTGCGATTTTTCAGTTGTCAAGTTTACAAGGGAAGTTGGAGAGGAGCAGAAGTTGCGGTGAAGTCGTACGTCCGCTTTTCCTTCCCATTGTGGCATTCTGCAAGGTATTCAACTTGTGAACTTGAGAGCAGCTTCACAGGTATCGACCGTAGTGCGGTAGAACACGAGTTTGCAAATGAAGTGGACATGATGCAGCAGCTCGGCCCGAACCCATCACTGGTGTTACTCCTCGCGGTGTGCGCGGAACCGCTTTCAATCGTGCTTGAGTACCTTCCGTTTTCCCTTTTGTAAGTTTCTTCAAAAATGCGGTTAGCTTCGAGGTAAACCTACTAACCTTCGTGTTGCAGTGAGCTGATCAACGGGATTCCCGACAAAACCCGGCGAATTCCACCATATCCGTCATCGTGGACCAAAAGAGTCCACATGATGGTGGGTAGACAATGCGATGTCTTTTCCAAATTCCAAAGTCCTAAATTGCTGTGCTATTTAGCTGGATATTGCTCGAGGGCTTCAATTTCTCCACTCCTTCGACATTATCCACAGGTTTATCCTATTTGGCTTGAGGGTCATTTTTTCCTGTTTAACATTCATGCTGTCGTCCAACTTTGCATCGTGTTCACTTACCAGGGATCTCAAATCTTTGTAAGTCTGCCAGTGCGAACGTGCCTGATTCATAAATCGGACCTGACAAGCGACTGCGCTTTCCAATGAAAGGAACTTGCTCATGACTTCAGAAGGACGAGTCAAACTTGCTGGTATACCCCCAGTGAAGATTGCACGTTCCTGCTTGGCGCTAACCAATCCGTCGATGTGTGCAGATTTTGGGATTTCACGCTCAAACAACCAAATGGAGCTAATGACGGGCTGCTGCGGCACTTTTCAATGGATGGCCCCGTACGTTTAGATCATTTTGGTCGGTAGACTGAACAGTGATCGATTTCATGACCGCGCGAGTGCTTACAGGGAGGTCCTTATCAGCCAGAAGTACTCTCTATCAGCGGACGTGTACAGCTTTGCCATCATTATGTGGGAAATCTGTGAGGTTTCCGCTCCTTTCAAAGATCTAGCCCCCGCGCAGATCCCCATTGCAGTAGTCCAAGAAAGAAGGCGGCCCATACTCTCGCCCAAGACCCCTGCGGTAACATAACTTCAATACGCAGAAGTTAATCGAGCTAACGTTGTCACTGTGTTGATTTCCACCAGCCCCTCCGCGACCTCATCCACCGCTGCTGGCAGCACGAACCAACTCTGCGCCCCACTGCCGCTGAGGTCGTCGACATCCTCCAGAGCTTCTTCCCGCCCGGATGAACACAACAACAAGAAAAAAAAGGTCCTACCTTTACACTTCGGCCACTTGAACACTTGAACATGCAACACCACATTTCTCTTTTCCACTTCACCTTGCCAATCCATTCAAGAATTCTACTCAAGCAGCCTACCGGAAGCACGGCTGGCTCTCCAGATACTGCGTGAGCTGTGCACGGAAGAGCTGGCTGGTGATGGGCTTGCCGCTCTTGGTGTCGCTCAGGGGGTTGCCCACCACCGTCTCCACGTAGATCTGCGAGTAGATGTACTTGAGCGTCGGGGTCAAGTCGCCCGCCTGGTTGTCCGTCATCATGATGAAGCGCAGGCCGCTGGGCGTCTCGTACTCGTGGCAAGTGTACGAGTTGGTCTGGAACCTCTGCATCCCCTCGGGCGTCGCCGCAGCCACCAGCTCGGCCGGCGCGAAGGGGTCCGCCGTACTACCAGCCGTCGAGGTGGGGGCGATCTTGCCTACGAACTCCTTGAGCGAGAACAACAGGCCGAACAGCAGCCGCTTCTCCTCCTCCGGGTCCGAGTACGTCACGCTCTTACCGCCGGGCACGGGCCACTTCTCCTGGTACAGACACGCCCCGGTGCGCGTGTAGATGTAGAACGAGTAGATCATTCTCGTGTGCTCTATCGGATACGACTTGTCACTATTGCACGAATTGGTTCAAACTAACCCTATCCGCCTATTTTGTGCCACCCATCGTTTCCACAACTTCATCGGCTCGGTGACAAGCAAGCAAGTACGTCGCAAGCTTGAGCTGCAGCGGAGAAACCTTATCTCCTCATCCCCCCTCTTCCCCATCACTCGCTGCATTGGACATGGGCATGGCGCTGGAGCAGCTCTTGGTACGCGTGTCAGACGCGCCTGAGGCCTCGGAGACGTGCGTGCAGCAGGTAGCGCGTGCTTGCGGCCTCGAAGCGGCTTCGGCAAGCGACGACAGCGCGCACTGCACGCTCTCGGGCTTTGCGGACACCAAGCAGCAGCTGGCGGTGGCCTGTATGCTGCACTGGCAGCTACAACAAGCCAAGCAGAGCGGCGCCACGGTCTCCGTAAGCGACTCGGCCATGGGCACGTGTTTCTCGCTGGCAGAGCTGCTCAAGTGCGACAAAACGGCGCTGGAGATGCCCAAAGCTGAAGCTGTCAAGGTGCTGGACGGACAGGAGTTCGTGGCGCAAGTGCTGCAGCAGGAGGACGACCAAAAGGTGCAGATCCTGGACTGCAGGCAGCAGAAGGAGTTCCTGGGCCTCGCCAAAGAAAAACAGGTCTCAGGACACCTTCCTGGCGCCAAGAACGTTCCGTTTGCGTCCATTTTCACAGCTGAGAAGGACGATAGAGACGAGGAGAAGGACGTGCAGGACCCTGTGGCTGACAAGAGCGGCGACGGAGCCTTCCTGCTACCAGTGGGCAAACTGCGGGACGTGTTCGAGATCAATGGCATTGATCTGGAGCAGCCTGTTGCGGTTGTGGCACGCGTGCCGGCTGAAGCTGCTGCGGTCGCGACGGCGCTGCTGCTTGCGGGTCATCACGCGTGGATCGCGTTTTGCTCGGAAGCCCTGACAGATGCGCTGGTGGCGTCGCTGCCGTCGTCTTACACGGCTGATATTTTCCACGAAGGCCGGCTACTATACAAAGATGACAAGGGCGGATTCGACCTCTCGCCGCAGGCGGAGGATGCCACCAGCGTTGAAGATGCGGACAAAACGGAGGTGGAGGAGCTTCAAAAGGCCTACAGCGAAGAACTCAGCGGAAAGGGACACAAGAACCGAGGGGAAGAGAAGAAGGAAGAAGAGGAAGAGAAGGTAGAGGAAATCGTGTGGATCAAGGACGGCCACCGCTTCTTCGACATGCCGGCTCCGGTCAGCAAGGACGAGTTCTTGGCTGCCGCACGGACCATCTTCCGCATTGTGTCTTTCGTTCTGGCACCGTTTGGCTTCCCTGCATCGCTGCGCAAGAAGCGTTCGCTGCAGGAGGTGAAGACACAGTGCGGATCGCTTTTCCAAGACGTTATTGAAGTGTGCTCTGACCTCATTTACCAGCAGATGGAGCTAAACGAAGGCGCCATGGCAATGAGTGTGCACAAGTGGGTGGAAGAGAAGCATGATCATGATTGTACGGAACAAGTGAAGGCGATTAACGAGATCTGGGAGGTGTTGTACACGCCTCCTGCAGTAGTACAAGTGCCAGAACTCAGCGACGACCACGTGTTCGAACTCGCCACGAAACTGGAGCAGAAGATGCACGAGTTGGTCAGTCAGCGTACCCCTTGGGCCTTCGACGCGGTGGACGAGGAGGAAGATGACGAATCTGCTGACGAAGAGGACCATTTTGACCCGCAAGAGCAAGTGATCGACGAGTTCAGTGACGATGAAGAAGACGAGGAAGTCTCGCTCTACAGTGATGAGGACGACGAGATGGAGAAGAGATCTGATAAAAGCGAACAAGAAGCTGCTCAGGAAGAACACGTTGATGAGGTCAAGGAGCCCAGCGAAGAAGCTGCTGTTGAACCCGCCAGCAAAGATGAAGATGTCGATGTTGAGGAAGTGGGGCCCAATAAAGAGACCAAGAAGGAGCAAGTCGAGGAGCCCGCTCAAGAGAATGATATTAGTGCAGAAGGCGTCAACGCTGAGGAAGTCTCAAACAAAGACGATACTAGTGACCAAGATGCTCGTGCAAAGGAAGCCACAGCAACTTCAACGGACGAGAAGAAGACTGAGAACGAACCTTCTCCAGTCCAAGAGCGCTCCGAGCCGATGAACGAGCTTCCGGAGAGCTGGAAACACATGTATCCGAGTGTTATCTACGCACTAGGATTCATCCCACAGGATGTGGACGGCAACCACAAGAAGCTCAGCACTCTGCAGATCAAGTCGTTTATCCAAGCCGTGGCCGAGGCGTCGTGGGATGTTATCAAGGATGAGACCAAGGAGCTCAGCCAGATTGAATTCCAGGCCCTGTGCGATACGCTTAACGGTGAAAAGCGGGAGCAACTGGTTGACCGCGTTGCGGAGGCGGAGAAGTCGCTGTATGTTCTTAAGCACTTCCTCACTCGTTCACTCAATACCGACGACAAGCTCGCCGATCAGCTGGCAGGAGTCCGTGAGGCTGTTCTGGATGGTGACATTCGCCGGCGGTCAGGACGTACTCAAGTCGCCCTCGCAGTCTACTCGAAGGCCTTTGAGTACCTCCCGCTTTACCACAAAGACCTGGAGAATGCAGTAGTAGGTCGCGCACGGTGCTTCCTTAAGCTGAACCAACTGGGTCGTGCGAAGACCGAGGCGTTGATCGCACTCAAGCTGAACCCGTACAGTGTCGGTGCATACGAGTGTCTCGGTAGCGTTGAGGAGAAGACCGAGCACCCGGAAGTGGCCATGCAGCATTACGTGACATCCTTCATTTTAGACGGCTCACGCTCGCCAGAACACGCCGAGTCCATCGACCGCACGTCGCGTCTTGTGGGCCGCCGTGTAGCGAAGGCTCTGTTCGCGGACATGGAGAAGGTGCACGAGCTTCCGTCTTCGTGGCTAGTGAGCAGCTACTTCGAGTCGTTCGAGCACGACGCCGACTACGCTGCACGCGTACCGTTCGATATCGCGAAGAAGGAGGAGGTGGAGGTGGAAGACTTGGATGCGCTCACGCTTCTTCATCGTGCGATTCACTACAAGCGGTCAAAGAACTACGGCGACGCTCAGCGTGACATCTGGACGCTCGTGGCGAAGGACATGGAGGCCGAGGGGCTGTCTCCGGAAGATCGCGCGTTGGCTCTTAACTTGCACGCGTCCATGCTGTACGTCGCCGGTGACGTCCACACGGCTGTGGAGGTCATTAACAAGAGCCTCGAGCTCCAGCCAACGATGGTGAACTCACTAGTGAAGAAGGGCGGGTTCCTGGCAGAAATCGGCGACACGGACGAGGCCACGTCGTGCTTCTCGGAGGCGATGGAGCTCGACCCGAACGAGGCCGACGTGCACCTCCACTTGGGTCAGATGGAGCTCCTTGACGGGAACTACTACAAGGCTACGCAGTGCCTGCGCCGCTGCATCTCACGGTCGGACGCGCTGCCCGTCACGCACGTGTCGTACGGCATGGCGCTCTACAAGAGCGGCTCGACGTACCAAGCCAAGGACGTGTTTGAGGAGGCCTCGAAAAAGTTCCCCGAGTCGGCCGAGGTGCACCTGTTCCACGGCGAGGTGCTGGCCGACCAGGGCAACTACGCGGACGCCATGCGCCACTTCCTGACCGCCTGGGAGCTGTCGCCAGAGTGCCCACTGCCGTTCCTCAACGCAGGGCGCGTGTACGTCGGCACGAACGACCCAATGCGCGCCATCGCGCACTTCAAGCAGGCCCTCGAGGTGGACCCTCGTTGCAGCTCGGCGCATCTGGACATTGCGCAGGTGCTTTTCGCGCAGGGCCGCACGACCGAGGCGTTCGAGCACTTTGACGTGGCCGCGTCCTGCTGCCGCTTCCTGCCCGAGGTGGAGGAGGTCTGCGCGTGCCAGGAAATGGCCAAGATGCAGCTCAAGGTCACGGAGATCCTGGGCGTCGAGCTGCGCCACATCATGCGCTCCAAGTAGACAGGTGCGCATCGTAATAAAGGGTTCTCGGTGTTTGGAAACGCTTGCACCAGCAGCGATTGTATTGTACACGCTGGTTGAAGTCCAATGCTGGTTGAAGTGCTACCTCCTTAAATACATACCAATGTGTTGTTGAAGGTTATGGCAGTGGTAATTTACACCAACTGGTAATAGGTCTCGGATAAGAGGCCGAGGAGCGCGGTCCGGTCTGGTTACGAAGTCGGACATGGCTGGAGGAGATCACCGTGCGTTCACGTTCGCCTCACTGCTGGCGCTCGGCGGCGGCGCTAGCTACTTGCTCAAGGGGCACCTGCCGTCGCTAGTGGGCGGCATGGCGCTGGGCTTGGGCTTCCTTGGCGCCGGTATGCTGGTCATTACGGACACTATCACGGAGCATCACTTCGAGCACGGCACGTCGCTGGCCATGTCGGGTGTCATCGCCGGCGTCATGGCTCGGCGCGCGGTGCTAACGGGACTGCGCGCGCCGGCACTGCTTGCTACGGCGGGCGCCATGTCGGCGGGCTACCATATGCACCAGCTCAGCAACCCGCCGCGCAAGATGCGCTACATCCCCGGCGCGCCGCCTGTGCCGAGCAGCTACGACTGAGCGGGCTGCTGCTGAGCAGGCACCAAGTGCCACGCTCGACTGTTGTGCAGCTTCGCTTCCCCAAAGCTCTCTAACTAATGAACAACAAATGTGAAAGTGTGTCCATTGGGGCTCGACACTCTGGTGCATGATGCAGGGAATGGCGGTCATGCGGAACTGCTCCCATGTCGTTGAGGCTTCAAGCCCACCGGACAACAAGAAGACGGCTACAATTATGCGGCCTCTTTTAGAGGGGAAATCCCAGATTGTACCTATTAAAGATCTCTATTCGTCTTGAAGACTTATTCGCAACTCACCCGTTCGCCATGTTTTAAAAGCATTCGACTTGCAAACGCTGAAGAGCTGATTGAGTGCTGCAGAAGGCCTCACGAGCACATTACAGCTGACACCA
The DNA here is from genome assembly GCA_033557995.1 of Phytophthora crassamura. Lineage (NCBI taxonomy): Eukaryota > Oomycota > Peronosporomycetes > Peronosporales > Peronosporaceae > Phytophthora > Phytophthora crassamura. Next base: position 5,799,955 of record JAUCED010000004.1, read on the forward strand.
ACTTGCTGCGCGTGTTGAAAATGTTGTTCAGCAAATGATGTTTGGACTATAGCTGACACGTCTGCTTTCCTCTAGGTAGTGTGCAAACACACCAAGGATCAACAAAAATATTTTTGAGTGCAAGTAAATGGCAGCCTTAAACCTGTTAATCAAATTATTTTCCTTCCTGTCGGTAGCGTGAAGGTTGCATCAAGTTTGGCCGTGAAATGCGAAAGTGACCTAAGATTACTCAAGTTCTTATTTCGTGCAGATACACCCTGCGTTTGGTATCGATATAAAGCTGCAACAACAGACAGGGTTGTTAGCTTTTCCAAGTTGGAATCCAACCGAGCCAACACTACCATTTTAAACCATTTAAAAAGTATTACCTGCCTCATGTTTATAGCTCAGCATACTTGACTTTACTATAGATGGAGTCATCCTCGTTATACCTATTTGAAACATACATTAGCTTAATAAAGGCATTTAAGAGGCATGACGTATGCCAGGCTCGAGGTCAATGATGGAATAAACAACTTCGATCTCAACCGCAAAAGCTCACTTTGATTTCCAACCTCGACTTGCAGGACTTGCACGATGGCGCACCACCCGACGTTCACGATGGCCGGCCTGCTGGCGGCCGGCGGGGTGTTCGGCTACCTCAAGACCAAGAGCGTTCCATCGCTGGTGGCGGGCGTGACGCTGGGTGCGGGCTTCGGCGTGGCGGGCTTCCTGCTGCAGAAGGGCGAGATGACCAACGGCCACGGCGTCGCGCTGCTCATGTCTACCATCACCATGGGCGCCATGGGCGCGCGCGCTATACGCAGCAAGAAGCCGTTGCCCGTGACGATAGCGTCGTTAGGAGCGCTCTCGTCCGCGTACCACGCGCAGCGCCTCTCGGAGTGGATCGGCCAGGAGTAGAGCAGTCCAAGCAACATCTGCATCCAAGGGATCATCACTCCAGAGGAGGACCCCATGGACCTCTTCGGTGTAGATTTCCCCGCAAATGACGACGTCACGATCTTTGTTCTTTTTGATTTAAGTCTTCATGGCCCTTATGAGTTGGGCTACACACGTGGTTTTAAGAAGATCCAATTCTCTATTGCCATGGATAGATGAATGCGCGTGTTGCTTGCCTTAGACAGCGGTGCTCTGCACGGACGAGACGCAGGCCGCCAGCATGTCTTCAAACATGACGCCTGTCATGTTCTTGGTCAAGTAGATGGTGTCCTCCACTCCTGATGAACTGTGCGACGAGTCCAGGAGGCCGTCGCGCACGCCCGGGGAGAAGGCGATTTCCACGCGGAAACGGTCCTCGCTGTCTTCGGGCAGTGACGGCGTCTCAAAGACTCGGATCACGATGTGCGCCAAGTAGTTGATCTCAGCCACACGGTCCAGCGCGCGCCGACTGCTGTCGGACAGCAGCTTCGACTCGCGGAACACGTACTTGCGCTGCGTCATGTGGTCGTTCACGCTGATGCCCATGCGCTTGAGGATCTCGTTGCTGAACTTCTCCTGCTCGAGCGAAATGTCGTACTCGTCGTCCTCGCCGCCATGCTGATGCCGCGCACGCCACGAAGGACACTGGAACCGAAGCACGTTCAGGAGCGTGTGGAGATGGCTCTCACTTGTGAAGTACAGTCGTGTGCGGACCTGGGTGCCTGGACTCTTAATGCGCAGTTCCTTCGCGTACGACGGGTCTAAGCGGTATCCGTGGTGCTCGACGTCCTGGTCTGCGATATCAACCACACCGTCCTCGGCTCCGTCGCCATTTCCGAACAGGCTCCTTGACGACGACGATTGCTCCGGTTCGTTCGCCGAGGCCGACATGACGGTCACGATGTCGGCTCGAATCTTTGCACACAATGCCTGCGAGACACGGTTGCCGATCGATTGCTTCTCAGCAATATCCATGCCGTATTCCTGGGAGACGTAGCACCGAGCAAGAGCTTCGGCGAACCTGAAAAGCTCGTGGCCGCACTTCCACCCCACACTCGAATTGTGAAGCAAGTCGTACTTGATGCAGTCGTGCACGTCTGGGATTTTACTCAAGTCAAACGTGTCCGTTTTGGTCGAGTAAAAGTCCCGGAAGATCTTGTCCCAGCGCTCGAGCATCAGCGAGAAGGTTTCCCCCATGTACAAAGGAGTCGTCTCGTCAGCCACTGCACGAAAACAACAATATGAGTTAGTATTGCAAACCATTTCTCTTTGGCACCCCGAGTTGAAGAACAAAGTGCCGCTGGACTCACGTTTATCTTGCACACGCTCGGCGATTTCAGTTCGAAGTTTGCGGATCAGTTCCAGCAGGCGAAGCAGTGCCTCTTTCGGGTTCTTGATGATATCGAGTGCCTGAATAATGGACTCCGTTTTGAGGGGCGCGATTGCAGCCTTCATCTCTTCAGCCGAAGAATAGTCACGCTGTAGCAGCGTCCGTAGCTTGGTCTTAATTGACTGCATTTCCTCCGTAGCATCAGCTTGTCCAGAGTGATCAAGCATTTTGTTGGCGTCTGGCGAGTAATGTAGCGAGTTAGAAACAATATAAAAGTAGAGTAGCAGCAACGAAAACCGCAGAAATCGTACCTCTTCCCAGAGTTGTGACAAGACTAACCAGAATCGGCGTAAGGTCTCCCTCCAGTTCCAGAAATCCTTTAGCGAACGCAGCTGCAGTCATTTGCACGCGCCCTTCGTCCGACGTGAAGATCTTGAGATCGTGGCGGAACGTTGAGTGCAAGCGCAACAAGCCTCCTTCTTCCACTTCAACAGGGTACAAGCTGTTGCGGAACGACTGCCCCAGCTCCTCGCCCTGCTGCTTGCCCCGTTCAGTGAGGTCGCCTCCCCATTTCAGAATCATCAGCACCTTCGGCTTTTCAGCGCTTTCAGGGTTCTCTGCGTATGCAGCGGCAGCGGCAGCGTAGGTTTTGTGCGGTTTGAACTGCACTTTGCGGTTGATGCCTGCGAATTTCCATCGCTCCAGTACTCGTTTCATCTGCAGCAGCTTCTCGAAGCTGTCACCACCCTCAATCTCCCACACCGCTTCCTTGGAGCCAACACCGGGGGCGTAAGCCTTGATCAGACTTCGCACGAGGTCCAGCAGCTCTTGAAGGTCTGCAACCGCCTTCACCTTGACCTCATCATACTTGCCTTCACTGCGACGCCTTTCGTAGAAGTCCACCAGGTCTCTTTCCCACACGACAGTCTTGAGTTTCTGCTTCGGCGTGCGATCACCATGACGCACCACTGCAATTACGCAGCGTAGCTCCTCGCGGTTCTCATCATCCAGTGGCAAGCCCGCGCTGCTGGCACTTGCCACGCTCGACTCGGAGGCATCGGATCCAGAGCTCGGACGCGTGTGCTCCCGCCAGTCCTGAGCTCCATTGCTCATGACGCTGGGCTCGGTTGCGTACTGCGGACACATTTGCGTACCCATAGAGGTTAGTGAGTTGGCACGGCGTTGGCGAAAGTATCTCGACCGCAGTGCCGACACCAAGTAATTGTGCAAGATGAGCCCGCAATCATCGTAATATTTCTTCGAGTTCTTGACGAAACTCCAGCCGTTCACGTCGCACACGTACGAGCTGCCGCGCACGCGCAGCAGGTCGAAGCCGCACACGGTCTGGTGGAAAGCCAGACACACTTTCCGCGCCATGTCTTTCTCGGTCGAGTTCAAGATGACCGGGTAGCGTACTTCCTTCCCAGCCGAGTCGCGTACCACGCGGCCGTCAAGCACGGGCGACTTGCGCGCTTCCGCGTGGCCATAGCTCGACCCGACCGTGTACACCTTCACGTCCGTTCCCTGCGTGTTGAGGAACTCCTCGTAGATATACGAGCCGTCACGCCGCACGCGGTTCACGTCCGGGTAGAACTCACTGGAGCGGTCCCCCACTTTGCGGAAGAGCCGCTTGCTGCCTCCGCCAGCGCTCGTCGGGTAGTAAATGTAGACGTTGTGGTCCTCCGCGTCGGCAGGTTTCTCAACGAACGGCTTGTTAATGCGTACGCCGTTGATCTCGACGTAGTTGTCGTGCTCCTCGAGCTCGTCCTGCTGGCCGCCGGGCAGGTCGCGGTTCACGATGACGTGGCGCGGCACCTGGATGCCGTGCCGCGTCAGCAGCGCGTACACCTTGCGGCGGTCGAACAGCACGTGCTGCATGCCCAGCTCGTTGACCAGCACGGGCCGCACGCGACGCACATACTCCTCGGCCTTCTCAAGCGGGAAGCCTGTCGAGTAAAACGACAGCAGCGCGTCGCACGCGGGCCAGGCCTCCACGGGGCGGCGCAGGATGGTCTCGTCGTCGAAGACGAACACGTCGAACTGCCGCTTCTTCTCTAGACGGCGCAGAATCTCACGCATGGGCTTGGAGCGCGTCTTCTTCTCCATGGCGCACACGCCCACCACGTACTTGGACACGCCTGGAGGTGGAGAGCAAGGAGGCGACACGGGCGACGTCATCTCGGATCCGGACGTCAGCACCGCCGGCGCCGGAGGTGTCACGGGCAGCGACTGCGTGCGCTCCATGGTTCGGAGTGATGGTCGAGTTGAGTTTTGTCTGAGGGGAGAGATGCGATGCTAGTCCAGCCAGGCGCCGTTACCATCAATGGACAGGCCAGTCTTGATCAAAAAGCCGAAGTGTCGAGCTTCGGGTTGCTTGCTTGACTGGGGACAAGAAGAGAGGAGATTTGCCCAATGAACGATCGAGATCTATTTGCAGCTTGGTGCCCAGACAGCAAAGCGCTTCAACTTGCTGCTCGCTTCAACAGTGATTGATGGAAGTTGGCCATTTGCAACTGCGACAGTGCGGGGCTGCAGTGGCAATCCATTGCCACTGCATGCAAATGTTTTGCCAGTGGTAAAATGAGTCGCTATCGGAGACCGAGGCGGCTCGGTCTCACAATTGCCAAATTGATTTGTCGCGAGGGATGAGTTCGTCCTTGTTGATTTCATTCGCGTTGCCTTTGGCGAATCTGAAGCGAATCTGTTGTGGTTGGAGCAGCGCCCCGTTTGCCACTCAAGTCGCTGTGTCACCAAGTTGAAGCGGTTGGCAACAGCTTGTCTAGTGTCTATGACATGGCCACAATGTGTCGGTCTTGTTCGCGAAGAGACGCGGGCCCACCAAGTTGCAATGGACGACGACGCCATGGAGCTGGCACTGGCGGCCGAGGTGCGAACGCTGCGCGGAAAGTTGCGCGCCCGCGAGCAAGAGATGGAGGCTCTGCAGGACCAAGTGGCGGCCGTGACGGCACAGCTGCGCGAGACGTCGGATGAGCTCGAGTGCCGCATGGCTTTCGTGGCAGACGCCATGACACAGATCGAGTCACTAGAGGCGCAGGCGACCGAGGCCAAGCGTGGCATCTTGACGCGAGAAATGCAGCTGCACGAGGGTCAGCAGCGCGAGAAAGCTCTTCAAGCGGCGCTGGAAAGCAAGGAGCAGCAGTGCGAGCACTGGCAGAGCGAGTTTCACCGCGTGGACCAGGAACTTTCGGTGCAACGCGCTGCACAACGGGAGCTCGAAAGTGATCTTGAGTCGAAAGACGACGACGTGCGTGCGTGGGAGGCCAAACTGCACGCCGTCATGACGTCAGTGGACGAGCTCAAGCTGCAGAACACCAACTTCCGCAAAAAGGAGCGCGAGCTAGTGGCCACACTGCGGCAGCAGGTGGAGGTGGCGGAGTCGAGTCAGCGGGCGTGGAAGGCACGGCTAGCGAAGCGCGAGCTCAAGATCGAGGCTCTCCGGAGACAATGCCAAGAGCGAAAGGAGGAGCTGGAACGCGTCGAGCGAGAGCGTAGGCAAGAGAACGAGGTGTGCGACCGGAACAAACTCGACGTGACGGAGCAGCAGCTGGATCAGCAGAAGCACTTGGTGGCACTAAGAGAGAAGGTGACGAAGCTCACTGCATTCATCGAGAAGGCGCAAGTAAAAGAGCAACTTTTTCGACGTGAGATCTTCCGTCTGCGAGAAGAGCTTTTGCTTAGTGAATCTCAGCGAGAAACGGAGCGAAGACGCCAGGAGCAGCTCGTCCAAGGAAAGGAGAAGGAAGTGGCCTTCATTTGGCACAAATACGTCGAGGCCATGCATTTCGCAGAAGGGAACGGCTAGGTAGAGAGGCAAGTTCTAAACGAGTTGCCAACGAAAACATGTGGCAACTCTTTTTCAAAGGCAGGTGTTGCTGCACCCATCTTGAGACGGGCGACCCATACAAACAATAAGTAAGACGTCGAAATGTACTTTTTTACGAGGACGGGTGTCATCTTTGCTCCGCTCCGCGTCGCAAACGCAGTCACTGCACTCCTGCGGGTAAAAAGATTCTAGATCTGGTCATTACAGTGCTCGGCTCGCTATTGCGCTCGGCGCTGGGCCCACCTCCGCAAATACCGCGGCGGCCCTGCTTCGCGGGCACCCCGCCGCGGGTTTGCTGTGGCTACGCGACCTCGCACACGCTCGCCTCCGTTGGTCCTTTTATGTGAGTTCACCCCTCCATTTCCAGATGGGTACTCGATTCACTCTCTTTTTCAAAAGCACGTTGAAGGTGGAAATGTATCGAGATAAGGACGGCAGCCGTTAATGAGATTGCCGCGAGTGGTTTCGAGAATGAAGTGGCTGGGACCTCAAAAATAGCAAGAGCGATTTGCCTGCTTATGACTGTGTCTGTGAAGGGTGCTGGAGCTATCTAGGGAGAAGGCACTGCCTCCAAAGTCGAGCGTGAACGCGCCGTGGTGGCATCAGGACGCGGCGGAAGAGGCTCGCCGTATTGGCGTCTGGGGGCTCTCGCGCACCGGGGGATGAAGAGGGAAGTGTCTAGTGTGCTCCAGTCCGCCGCTTCTCAAAACATCCGTCAGAATGGAAGAACTAGGCTTTTTTAACGAGCGCGAGGCAGAATGCTTCGAGCGCGAAGACACGCTGGTGAGTTATATGTTCATTTGACCATAAAGGGTATACTCTGTTGCTAAGGAACTATTGCTGATAAACGATCGTTCTGCTTTCCTAGTCTCAATCAGACCTCGAAAAGCTCAATGTAGACGAAAACATGCCGGAGATGGAACGAGCCGAGAAGCTGCTCAAGACTGGGCTCGACAAGCAGAAGATCAGCATCTTGAACTCGCTACCGAAAATTCTTTCGGGCAACAACACGAAGACGAATCTTGGTGTCATTCTGGATTGCATGAAGGTGAGTCAGGCAACGGTCTTTGTAGCTGAGCAGCCCCTTATTGACTAACGTGGTTTAAATGCGTAGGGGGTCTGGCAAAAGTATGAGTCCGAGATGAATACAGACTCTGCGGTCCTGCTGGAGTTATTCAGAGGGCTGGCGACCTTGGCTTGTGCGACGGTGGACGGTAAAGTGGTAAGCTATCCAACCGTCACTTTTCACGAAGACTATGCTCAGCAACTCGAGGCCTGCCGAACCGAAAAGAAGAACGTCGTGTTTCTTCTATCAGACGAGCAGGTTGCCAAGCTGCTCGTTCCTTTTGCGCTTGATATCATTACGGACATCCAGCAGAAGGACTATGCAGAGGAAGCGAGTTTGATAGTTATCGCGTTCCTTCCTCGTATCGGAACAGCACTGAAGAAGACACAGGTACGCACGCGGTATGACAAGGTAGCATCGATGGCCACAGTATTAACGCTGCGTTCTTGCAGATTCTTCGAGTGGCCATCGATAAGGGTGACGTTTCTCAAACACCTGGATCGAGGCTTATTTGTTGCTTCATTTTGGGGGCTATCACCGCGTTGAACCTCTTGTCGGCGCCGGACATCGAAGGACTGTATTTCCAAAAGGTAAGGAGTGTATGACTGAAGTTGATCAGACGAATACTAACCAAAAGTCTTTTGTAGATGATGGCGTTGTGTCAAGACACCGACGCTGAAGTTCGCAAATGCATGTGCATTCAGTTGGATGGCTTGGCGCGGGCTGTAGGGTACGCGGAATTGTATATACCCACTTGAGTTGGTCATTGATCCGAATCGCTTACGATGTATTCAATGTGCAGAGAGGATCACGCTTGTTCAGAGCTACTTCCTGAACTATTGGAGCTACTTCAAGACGAGGAGGAGCAGGTATGGTTTGCCTGTCACTTAGTCTGCTTCTCTTGTCGACTTGGACTGACAACAAATTCACCAGGTCAAGCAAACTGCGTTCCTCACTCTTCTCTCGCTCATTGACTTTTTTCCGGCACGGGATCGAGTCAAACTGATTATTCCCGAGCTGATCAGCATAGCTGAATCACTTCCGGACTACTTGGTACCGTCGCTCGCGGAGCAGTATGGGCACCTCGTCACCAAGTTGGCAACTCGGAACAACCTTGGAAACGATACTGGTCAGGTATTTCTTCAAAGCTACGCCAAACTTTGCTCTCATGAAGAGCTGGAGATCCGGCAGTCCTGCGCGTACAACTTCCCCGCTATCGTAAAAGCGTTTAGTTCTACGTACACATCCACTTTGATGGATGACTTGCTGACCAAGTTAGCCAGCGATCCGAGTGAAGAGGTCCGGCATCATGTCGCTGCAGGGATCCATGAAGTCGCCGCATTACTTGGACAGCAACGCGCAATGCGATATATCAAGACGCTGGCGCTGAATTTAATGAACGACGAATCGCCACTTGTCCAGGGAATGGCCATCTCCCGAACACCGCAGTTACTGTCTGCGATGCTCAATCCAAGCGACGAGGATCAGAAGGTATGTTTGCCGTGAATTCTCCCATATCTGCTTGACTCGTCACTTCTAACTGCAACTCGTCCTCCTACAGACTGCGATTCTTGATGCGGTCCTCAAGTCTGTCGTCGAATACCACGAGATTTTGCCGCCAAGTCGAAATCGGGACCAGATCGTATTTCTTGAAACATTGCAGAGTTTTCCGTCGTGGTTCGCATCCGTGCAAATGTACGAGATGGTGATCCCGATCATTTTCGATTTAATCGAAGATGGAGCGCGTCCAGTCCAGTTGCTGGCTATGCAAGTTGCGCTAAAGTGCATTCGGCATAACGACATCGCTAGCCACCGCTATTCCCTGCTGAGCAGACTTCGGACTGAGTATGGCCACTCGAAAAGCTACTGGCGCCGAATCTTGTACCTCGAGGCCTGCGTCTACGCTCTGAGCTTGAATAGCCGACTTTACTGCCAGCGGAACTTCCTGGAGGTCGCAATTGACCTGCTCGACGATCCCGTGCCCAATGTGCGGCTGAAGGCGATCGCGCTCGTCCCGCTGTGGAAAACGGCGCTCTCTTATTTATCAGACGAGAAGTCTCTCGACCGCATCCGACAATTCTTGGATGAATCAACGATTGACAGTGATCGGGACGTCGCGAATGCTCTCCATGAAACTCGCCAGATCGTCGAAGCGAGTGTCGTGGGTCAACCGCGGCGACCACAAGATGATACCGAGGACAAGCGAAAGCTGAGTGAAGAGGAGAATCTGGGACTCATGACAGACCACGAAGACTCGTCCGCAGACTCAAAGTGGTCGAGCATGCTCGAGTACACGTTAGTTGTGGGGAAAGATGGTCAGGTGGTTCGGCGAGCTCGAGTCAAGTCGTTCGATCTGGTCAACAAAATCGCTCGAGTGCCCGCGAAAGACACTGGAAGATCAGCAGGAATTGGTGTCGGTGGAAGCAGCTTGGGAAGCGGATTAAGCATGGGGAGTGGGTCCAGCTCGATGGCACTGGCCATGGGTATTGGAGCCAAGCCAGACCCGAACAAACTGAAGGCGGCTGCACCAAAAACGCCAAGCAAGCCTGCGCCGTCACTAACGACACTCCCGAACTGCGCCACCGCTCGACCTGGCCACGCCAAGATGCCGCAAGCGCTCAAGGTTGCGAATTCAACGGGTAAAATTGTCACCGCAGGAGGCAAAAGTGCCTTGGGCCCTACTCGAACCGGAACGGGTCTGCCTAAAGACACCGGAGTGATCACCAAGATCCCCATCATCCGGCCGTCCGCTCCAGCAAAGCGCGAATCAAGTCCGTCCACCAGCACGAAGCCCAGCTCTGCAACACTGACATTAGCACCGGGAGCATCGAGCAGATTAGGAACAATAGACAACGGCGGAGTGGGGGCCCTCAAACCACAAAAGGCCTCCAGTACACCAGGAACGCCCAAGCGCTAGCATCGCAGCTCCAGTCCACATTAACCAGTAACCTTTACCAGTCACAAATCTAGCACGCTTTACTGCATGCAGAGTCAATCAACTACCGTATTTCAAAAACAGACAAGGCGAAAATGGTATTTAAAACAGCGATGCAGAGGAAAAACACAATACTTACGCTCGATTCTTGCTTGACGTTGTCCGTCCGTCTGTTGGTGAGTTCGTTAAGCAGTCCTCGCCACGTTTTCGCGGTACTCGTCCATGAACTTGGCGTGGAACTTGGCCGTCTTTTCGATCACCTCGTCCACAATATCCTCAGGCGGCAGGATTGTTGACCGGAAGTGCCACGTGCCCTCCTTCTGACCGAAACCCGAGCCGGGCACCACCACGATCCCCGTATTATCCAGCATTTGCATGCAGTAGAATGCGTCAGGTGCCATGCCGGCCTCGTTGGCAGCCTCAATGGCCTTGGAAGGGAGCGTGACTTTCGGGAACGTGTACAGAGCACCCTCAGTCTCGTTGCACGTGACACCCTCGAGCTCGTTGAAGGCCTTCACCAGCTTCTTCGCGCGGCGCTTAAGCGCCTCGAGCGTGCCGTCACGCTGAGCGATGTAGCGCTCGTAAGACGCATCGCCGGGCTGCGGCGGGTTGGTCATCATTCCAACCATCAGCTGGCCCTCGATGTTTGAGCACAGGTTCACCGACATGAGCTTGTAGAGCTGGTCCTTGGCGCCATCGTCGATGTTGACCAGCTCCATGTAGCCGCCGCGACGGCCGCACTCGCCCGTGAAACCCTTGGACGTCGAGTGGAACGAGATGAGCTCCACGTCCTCGTACTCTTTGCCCATGTCGCGCAGCACCTTCTTGAACGACACGAACTTCTTGCCCTCAGCATACACATTCTCCTGGTACACCTCATCGGCCAGGATCAGGATCTTCTCGTCCTTACAGAACTGGATGATCTCCTTGATGCTCTCCGGCGAGAGACACTGGCCCGTCGGGTTGCCAGGGTTAATGACGGCCATGGCACGCACAGTCTTATCAGCGTCGCGAGCCTCCTTCACCGCACGAGTCAGCTCCTTCACGCTGAGACCCCACGAGTTCTCCTCGTCCAGGTAGTAGCCCACCAGCGAGCCACCGTTGATGGCGATGGCCGCCGAGTACAGCGGGTACTGCGGGATAGGGGCCAAGATGGCGTCGTTCTCGTTGCGGATCAGCGTCAGCAGCGAGTTCTGCACGGCCGGACTGGCGCCGTCCGTGAGGAAGATGTCCTCCGGGTCGGCCGGGTGGCCGTCGCGGCGCTGCAGGAAGCGCGCCACCTCCTCGCGCACGATGCCAGAGCCCTTGCTGTGGCCATAGGCGCCGGTGCCGCCTGCGATGTTCTCGATGTAGAATTTGGCGCGCGCAATGGCGTCAGGCGGGAAGAGCTTCTGCGCCTCGGGCTGGTCCACGAGGCCCGGCACGTTGACCAGCGCCAGCACCTGACGGTGGAACTCGATGGGCGCCTGCTTGAGCACCTGCGGGTTGCCGATGTTGCACGGGATGACCTTGTCGAAGGGCAACGACTTGTCGCCGCGGGCCAGACGGTCCGCGTACTCGATGGAGCGCAGCACCAGCGCGCCGCGCACGGCGTACTCGGCCTTGATGATGTTGGGGTTGAGCGTGGCGGTCGTGAGTACCTTGCCGTAGTCATCCAGCATCGTCAAGTCGGTGGGGAGAGGGAGAGGAAGGAAGCCTTGGATCGTGTGGTCAAAAGCACGAATGAGCTTTTACATGTACAGTCTGGCGATCCGTATTGCGCGCTGCGTCACCCTTCCATGTTGAAGTGATTTTTGGCGTGCTAGGATTGGCTGAATGGCAGCTGTCCAATCAAATGCCGCGTCTCACTGCATGGTTATGTGCTAAAACACCGGCATGCACAGACATTCGTACCCAACAAGTTGAAGTCACATGTTGTACAAAACAACACAAGTCACTGCCTAGTTTTATCTTCACGGGAGCAGCATGGTGAACGCTGGCGAGCACTTCACTTCGTGCCCTGTATCGAGCGCCCTATCCTGCTCGGACTGCTTATCTAAAACGCTTCATGGAGATGTGGATGAGCGACTTGAGCCCGCGCAGCCAGTCCTTGTGCTGCGCCCACTCCGAGGCCGTGAGGGCCACGTAGATGGTCTGTGCGCTGCCAAAATCGCGCTGTCCGAAGCACGCCACCATCTCGTGCAGTCGGGACACCACCTCGGGCGACAGAGCGCCGATGTTGAGCTTCGTGAACATGATCTCCTTGCCCTTCTGGATCTCCTGAAGCTGCTTCTGCTCCATCTGCACAAATGCCGACCAAAACGAGCGTTAGTACCATACTATCCACGAAGGAGTTCTCGCCGTTCAACGAACGTACCATGGTAAGAGGGAGGCCTTGAAGCTGGCTCACGAGGTCGTTCAAGGCGTTCACGATCGGGAGATCCTGCGGACCGACGTTCTCCGTGCTGCCCGGCACAACGTCCGGCGGGAAGCCTCCAGCCTTCGCGGCAGCGTTCGCGACAGGCGAGAGCGACGCTGTCGTAGCATTCCCATATTTGAGTGTCAGTTCCTTGTTCCCCACACTGCTGACGAACCCGTCGCGCTGGTGCGAGCTCATGTCCACAGACGGCTTCGCAATACGCGTCGACCCCATCGCAGCAGCAACCGAATTAATCCCCGTACCTTGAGGAATCGAAGGCGATGCCGGGGCAGCAGCAGGCGGGCCGAAGCCCGTGCCAGGACGAGGGACTCCAGCGTACGCAGGGGATGGCATGCCAGGCATGTGGGGCGTGCCTCCAGTTGACGGAGGACCCGAGTACATCTGCTGGTGCGAGCGGCTGCCTGACGATGACGGAGGACCCGACGGGAAACCCGGCTGCTGTGGGTGCTGCTGGCCTGGGAATCCTGGTTGCTGCGGGCGGCCGTAGCCGGGCTGCTGCGGGGCGGGAGGTGCGGGGAGCTGCTGCGACTGACCGGGGAACGGGGGAGGCGCAGACTGGCCTGGGAATGGCGTCGGCGCCGGACTTGCCTGGTACGGAGTCGGTGCAGCTTGGCCTGGGTAGGCAGGCTGGTTCGGGTAACCAACAGGCTGCTGCGGGGGCAAGCCAGGAGCACCGGGGTATCCTGGCTGCGGAGGCGCCGCTTGGTAGCCACCCGAACGGCCCGGGAAAGCTGGAGTCGGTGCTGGGGTGTGCTGCTGCGGTGGGAACCCTGCACCTTGAGCGCCAAATGCATTAGGAGCAGGCATCGGAGTCGGGGCTGGGGCGGGGGCCGGTGTCGGGGCAGCCGGGGCACCATACTGGTTCCTTGTGGCACCGTACGCAGGCTTGTTGCCGTAACCTCTCTGCTGTGGCTGAGCAGGAGCCTGACGCTGTTGCTGTTGCTGCTGCTGTTGTTGCTGCTGTTGCTGCTGCTGCTGGATCTGAGCCTGCGACTGAATCTGAACAACGTCGAACGGGAACGGAGGAGGCTGGTAGCCTTGAACGGGGTACGCGTTGTAAATGCGGTCCTTCAGGATCGCGCAACTGAGGTCGGGGAAGCGAGCGTACTTGGCGGCGATATCCAGTCGTCCTTCCGCGGCCATCTGATGAACCATAACGTATCGTCAAGACACGGTAAGATGACATCGCAAGAACAAGGAGACCAGTGGCTGGCTGCAAACGTACCAGTGATGCATACTCAGCAAAACGCTGGGCCACCTCGGGGCCCATCGATTGGTCGGGCTGGTCGACAGCCATGGAAAACACCGACACCTTCTCAACGAGTCGGTGAAGTGCAAACGTGTGGCCGTGCGTGCGAGCTTCCACCTCGCTTTCCTTGCACCACGCGTTCACGGTCTTCTCCACGTTCACAGCACACATGAAGCACAACGTCGCGGAGTGCAGGTCGCCCGCCGCTTCCAGTCGCGCAGCCAGCTTGTCACAAAGCGACGGGAACTCCTCGCTCTTGGCGTAGGTACTCAAGATCGCCAGCGTCTCACGCCACTCGGTGAGATCCGACACCTCCACAAGGTCGGAAAGCTCGTTCTTGATAATCGCCGAGACCACACGCATGACGGGGCGCTGCTGGTGGGCGAAGAATGCACGCTGGGTCTTCTCCCAGAGCTCAGGTCCACCGCAGGAGGCAAGAAGCAACGCATCTGCGAGCTGGTTGTACGCCAGACAGCAGTTCACAGCCACTTCGAAGTTGCCAACCAGCAGCGCCTGCATCAGCGTACTCTCCGACTCCTCCGTGTATACAGGCGCCGGAACAGCGTCAAGACGCTTGCTCTTGTCTTCGTCCAGCGCGGAGGGAAGCGCTGCAGCCAGGGCTGACACATCCGACAGCGGAGAAGCTGGTGTAGCAGCGGCGGTGTCATCGCCACCGTTCGGATGGAAGCCCGATGAAAACACGTCATCCGCGCCCAAGCCCGACTGTACACAACATTATAGAGTGAGATACGCAATAAGAGACTCAGAATCGCTCACAAGAAGCAAAACGTACATCAATCCGGTCGCTGAGCAACGCTCCCGTCACGGGGTCCACAAGCGGTCCAGGGGCTTGCGCCATCGGATCAGCCGCAGCAGGCGCCGCAGCATTCTGGGCGGCGGCTTCCGGGTTGAACTTGGCATTCAACTCGTTGATCTTTTCCGCGTCCAGGCCAAGGTGAAGCAGCAGGTGCTGGCGGGCGTCCTTTTCAAATAGAATCTTCATGAAGTTCCACACGCTTCGCTCTTCGGCAGTCGCCGCCGATGCGATCTTCTGCTCGCAATGTCCCTTGAAATCCTTCGTTTCCAGCGAGCGATCCAATGCCTCCGCCTCAGCCACTAACGCGGTATCACTGATCACGCGCTGCATATGAACAATACGGCGGTGGTCGCCGTTGGGGGCCGCGGGCTCTTGCGGGTTGGCGATCGTCACCAGCTTGCCGCTAAACCCAAAAGACGCACCGACCGGGCGGCGCATCCACTTGGGCGGGCGGCAAGCCGGGTTGCCACCACCAGAAAGTCCCCAAATCTGCACCTTACCGTCCAGCGTGCACGTGGACGCGACCGCCGGAATCTGAGGAGACCACTGCACGTTCCAGCGACGCTGTCCAGCCAGGGCACCACCAAAGAACTGGTCTGAGCCCATCGGGGGCGCGTTGGGAGCTTCCGACGGGAATTCTACTACGGTCTTGCGCGAGAAGAGGTCCCACATGAGCGTACGGTTGTCCTTACCGCACGACAGCAGCATCCCCGGGTCATTGGGGCACCACGACATGGACAGCACTCCGGCGGTGTGTTCGTGGAACTCGGCCAGAGGCGTACTGGTCGAGTTGCGCAGGTCCCAGAGCTTAACAGCAGGGTGCTGGTCGTCGCCTGAGGCGGTGGCGATCTGCAGGCCCTCGTTGGGGTTCCAGGCGATGGCGGTGGCCGCTGCGCGCGCGGGGTCGCGCAGCTCGCACCACGGTTTCTTCTGCTTGAGGTCCCAGACCACGACCGAACCGTTCTGCGAGCCCGTGGCCAGGATGTAGTTGACTTGGGTGTTCCATGCCACGCTGGTGATCTCGTTCACCTGCGCCTGCGGAGTGGTAGGGCCGCCGGGAGTGAATACGCCGGGGCTGGACAGTTTCTCCAGCGACATGATGTACACCTCGCCGTCGCTGCCGCCCGAGGCCAGTAGGTGCGCGCTGTCCTCGTGCGGGTTGAACTGCAGTGCGTTGACGGCGCCCTTGTGGCGCGTGATGCGGCCGATCTCGCAGGACGCGGGCGCGTCCGTGCCCGGCTCACGGTCCAACAAGAGTGCCGGGTTCCATAGCGATACGGAGCCGTCCGCCATGCCCCCGGCGATGATGCCGTACGGACACGTGTCGTGGTGGCGCGGCACGTCGCGCCAGGCCAGCGACGTGAAGCGCGAAGCCGTCTTGACCGCGCCCAGCGTCACCATACCGCGGCCTGGGTCGCTCAAGTCCATGGACACGAGCTTGAACTCGCCGCCCGTGTTTTCGAAGCCCACGCCGCCGTCGCCCTTGGAGCCGAGCGCCATGAGCTCTGCGCGCCGCTTCACGGGGCTCCAGGCCACCGCCGCATTCGCTTGGATCTCCTTCAGCAGCGACATGTCTCTATCTTTATGTATATCCTCTCCCCCTCAGTTCCCAGCGGCGTCTTGCTTGAACGGGCTGCGCGGACGCTGCTAAACTGACTGTTTGATCGCGAGGGGGAAGCTGAGTCCACGCGAGCTTCAAATACGGCGCATAGTGGACCAATCAGTGGAGCGATAAACTGATTTTCGACCAATGGCAGTAGGACACACGCCGCACGATCCTGCCCTGCGTCGGCTAAGTACGGGTCCGCGATAGGCTGAAAAAGTGCGACGACCGCAACACAATTGGACGGAAATGCGCGAGGAGGCCAGAGGAAGCCATTGTTGAATTTTGTGGGGCGAACACAGTGCTTGACGCATGCGGAGCGGCGATGATCAGGATCTATAGGCAGTCACCTGTAGGCGCTCGCAGCACACGTGACGGTTTGCCAACTTGCGATCATTCCAGCAGAGATATTCGTGCAACATAACAACTTCAACCTGGTGTCTTCACGACTGAGCTGCCCTGAAAACCTGTGAGGTAGCTTTCCTAGACTACTACCGGTAGGTGCTGAATATGCACGCAGTTTATTTCTCAGTGTCTAGTAGGCGAGGCTGGTGACGACGGGGGCTGGTGGCGCAAACGGCAACGACTACGAGACAGCTCGATCGCAAAAACAGCCATGTCCATGGCGATGTGAACTTCGCGAGGAGTACCAGGGCGACGAAAGAGTCGTGGCTGCACGCGCAATGAAATGCTGGCTGACCATGCCAGAGCTGGCAAGGCCACGCTTATCTCAAGAGAACACGTTTGTGCAGACTCCACTTCGCAGCAACTCGACAAGCACGAGTTGCTCTGTTCACAATTCAGTAGCGACTTGATCGCTGCCAGGCCGGTGTCGCTGCCGTTGTCACCTGGAATTTTCTTTCGCGCAGGCTTCTCCAAGCTAACGGCAAGTACAGTGCACCACCCGCCCAACGACATTAAACGTTGCAACGGCGGCAAGTGCGGCACAGAGATTCTGGTGCAGGCTCGGCAACGGATCGGGCTCGTCAGAATCCGTGGATTCTTCAAGTCCTGATTAGCGTGTGCATAGACTGGGGTTCCATATGGGGCTTCTAATTTCAGCCGTCAAATGCTTTCGGCTGGTCATTCATTATTCCTCGTTCCCTGTCCGAGAGATCAGACCCCCGCGTCCGCAGCTGGAAGAATGGTGCGCGCCGCCCGTCTCGCGTCCGCCCTGCTGCTCGCCATCAGCGCCGTCGCGGCTGAGGAAGCGGCTCCGAGGTACGTTTAACGTTGAGCAACCTGGCCCCTCCATTAACCAGCCAAACTGAGTACCGTGTCCATTCCTTCGCACCGCAGTGAGCTCCGCCGCCTGGTGACGCTGTCTCGCCACGGTAGTCGTGCGCCGAACGACGTTGTGAAGGCCGCCTGCCCGCACAACCAGGCCAACCTGGACGCGTACAAGGTGCCGCTCACGCAGCTCACGGAGATCGGCATGAACCAGCTGCAGGCCGTGGGCGAGCACGTGCGCCACATGTATATGGTGGACGAGCCGCAGCATGAGGAGGCCTTCCTGTCGCGTTCGCTCAACGGCGTCAACCACTCGCATTTCGAGACGTACTTCCGGGCCGACGCCGCCACGCGCTGCTCGCAGAGCGCTACAGCGCTGGGCTACGGGCTCTACCCGGACGGAACCGGTCCGCACGGTTTCCCGCACCAGCCTGTGCCGATCACGATGCAACTGGTGGAGAACGAGCACGCGTTCGCTGCCCCCAAAGGCCCGTGCAAGAACACAATGAATGCCGATCTCGCTGTGTACGCTGAGGCGCGCGCTCCCGAGCTCTTTGATCAACACCGCGACGTGCTGGATCTAGTGGGTGAGGTCTGTGGCGTTCCCATTGAAGAGATCCCAAACATCCCTGGCGGTGAGGATGTCGTGTTGGGCGTCAAGGACCTGGCAGACATGTTCGTATTCGATCACGACGAGGGGCTGCCGCTTCCCGAGGGAATGACGGTCGACGCGCGTGAGAAGCTGGAGGAACTGGCGTTCACCAACCTTATGGAGCGATACTACTCGACGGACCGCGAAATTACGTACTGGGTCGGCGGCTTCGCTGACTTGCTTCTCAACACCCTGCAGGGTGGAGCTGTGCCGACTGCGCCGTCGCACGCGGAGTACCGCTACTTCTCGTTCCACGGCCACCGCGAACTGCTTCACGGGCTGGGTATGATGCTGGGCTGGGAATTCCACTTCGAGGGGCTGCCCGTTGCTCTCAACGTGTCAGCTCTGCACCCAGGAACCACTCTGTTCTTCGAGTTGCGCGCACGTGAGCTCACCGCCGAGGAAGCTCCGAAGCAGCCGGACGCCAAGGAGGCGTACTTCGTGCGAACGTACATGTGGTCGCCTTTCACGGAGCGCGAGCAGATCAAGCTGACCAAGTGCTCCGTTGCGGATTGCCCTCTCCAAGAGTTCAACCAGATCATCACTGGCCACATCGCGAGAACGGGAACATGGGAGACGATCTGCGACTACCACAAGCCGGTATTGGGCGATAACCAGGCAGCGCTGGCTCAGGGGCCTGTTGTGGAGGGCAACCACAGCTTTTCGTCGTGCTCTTTCCTGACGGTCATTGGCATTGCCATGGCTGTGGGGCTGGCCTTCACGGCCTACAAGGTGTACGTTGCACGCCGCAACGGATACACGATGGTCGTGTAAGGCTTTGTGCAATGGCCTGTGCTCGTCGAGAACGAAGAAATAGCTTACCAACCTACGCAGAGGGCTAATGGAGCTCTGAATTGCATCCTTTAGAACGAAATACACAACATCACCAGCTTCCTTGCTGGCGAGGTTCTTGCTGTTGGCTTGCTGCCAGTGCCAGTTGCGTACGGGGATACTGACGGATCGTCTGGACTCTGGAACCGGCATTTACTGCTGACGCAGTTCCTGAAGCTTCGCCACCAGATCGCTGACCTTAGCCAGCCCCTTCGCTTTTCCTTGAATAATGCCGTTCTTGCCGCCACCACCCTTGCCGTCAATGAGAGGAAGCACCGAGCGTCCGTGAGCGATGATGAACTCAGGAGGCCCGGCAATGAGGAACAGGCCTTCGCCACGAAGCTCGCCGGCCGTTAGAACGAATACCGCGTCATTCTTCGCGTCGCCAAGGAGACCCAGCAGTGTTTGCAGCAAGCCTAGGTCGCCCTCGTCACGATGGTAAGATACGACACCCTCACTGGTTCGAGCCACCAGGTCACGCGCAATTGAAGTGGCAATCTCCTTTTGCAAGTTCTTGAGCTCCTTCGTGGCGCTCTTCTGAAACTGCAGCAACTTCTCCACTCGATCCGCATGGTCGTCAGGGGCGGTGCTCAGCAACTTCGTCATCGCGTGCTCGTTTTTCAACCTGCATGGCGCAATGCACAACGATAGGTCAGCAAACTTCTTCCGCTAGCCGTTCACGCATCAATGAAGGCACTTACATTCGTGAAAACTCGCGGTTCACGCGGTCACCAGCGACGAACCAGACGCGCGTCGCTCCGCGTGCAAACTCCGTGCTGAGAACACGCAGCGATCGAAGCTGCGAGAGGTTCTGGACGTGTGTACCGCAGCACGGGTTCACATCCAAGCCGTCGATGGTCACGATTCGCATCGCCTTGGGCATCTGCCCGGGCTCAAACTTGGCCGCGATCTTTTCCCACTCGCGCGTCCCAGGCTTTGCAAATGAGGGCGTCATCGCCAAGCCTGCCACAATAGCTTCATTGACTTCCGCCTCGATCTTTTGTAGCACCTCGGCAGGGATCACGTTCTTCTCCTTGCCACCTTTGCCGGCCTTCTTCGCAGCGTCCACAGGTGCCGCCCCATCTATGGGCACGAGCTCGACGTTGCAGCGCTCCTCTCCAAGCGACCACGTAGTCGTATCGTAGCCGTACTTCTCGGCAATTGCGCTGAAGAGGTGCTGCGCCGAGTGCTGCTGCATGTGATCGAAGCGGCGAGCCCAGTCCACGCTGGCGACCACCTCCTGGCCTTCCACGAAGGGCGCCATGTCTCCGTCTGAAACACGCACTCGATGCACACAACGACCGTCCTTCACGTACACTTGGTCCACGGGGACGTTGTCGATGCGGCCAGTGTCCCAAGGCTGCCCTCCCCCTTCAGGGAAGAGCACTACGAGACGTCACAAAGAACAATCAGCATTAGCAATTGGGCTGCAATATCCGACCCCTTGCGATAGGAGAGCGACGACCCACGCACCGGTGTCGTGCAGTTCGAGCTCGTAGAAGCGCTGGGCTTTGGTCTTCTTGGTGGCCGGCACGAAGCGCTCGTGGCAGGCGTAAACCGTGGTGCGCAGTGAGCGCAGGGACGAGTCCCGCTGGCAGGCGAGCGCACCGGGCGGCGCAGGGGTCGTCAGCGCCACCCGGGTCATGCCCGAGGCGATCGAGGCCGCAGCGGCGGCGGCAGCTGCAGCTCCCGTAGGGGGCATCGTGAGCAAGCTTGACAAGCTTGACCGAGTGACGTCGATGCGCAGCCAGATGTCCCAGAACGGGATAAACACGCGGGCGCCGAAACGATAACTTGGCTCCAGTATAAGGCTATAAAGTAGTTATGTCTACGACGCACATCGCTTAACATTTGCCTATAGTAATTTAGGCGTATGTTGTGTAGCCATTTTCCCCTTCAAATGAGTGTTAACGTGTGTCTAGCTCGTAATTGAAAATTGTGTGGTGCTTGGAATGCGCGGTCTCTGCGTGTTTTTACACAAGTTTTGAACATTCAGCCAATCATCGCCGAGTGCAATCAAGATCGGGGTCGCGTGGAATCTTTGCTCGTGGCCATCGAGTTCGACGCGCTCCCTCACAACGAGAAGAGCAAGCTAGCGAGCGCGTCCCGCCCTCCACTTCCTTTCACCCCCGCTTACTCCCCCCCACACACACCATGAGCTCCAAGAGTTTCTCCCGCCGCGAGTCTGTCGACTCGTCGGCCGCTGCCTTCCAGGCCGCGCACAAGGCTGCCCCGTTCGCCAGCAAGCACCCCAAGGGCTTCGGCGAGATGGTGCTGGTCGACGGCGTCAGCATCGCACAGACGTATCTGCTGCCCGTGCCCAACCTCCGCCAGTGGCTGCCGGAGAAGGACCACCAGGTCAGCAACCGCCGCAAACTGGACACGCAGGCCGACGACGCGGTCGAGCGTAAGAGCACATACAACAAGATCATGGGCGAGTCGGACGTGATTCTCGGAGACATCCGCCGCAACGACACCCAGGAGGCCGTCTCGCGCGCCTATGTGCGCGCCGGCCCGCGTGAGAACACGTACTTCGACCCCTCCAAGGTCAAGGCCGCCATCGTGACCTGTGGCGGCCTGTGCCCCGGCCTCAACAACGTCGTGCGTGAGGTTACGCTCGCCCTGTGGAACCTGTACGGCGTGCGCGACATCTACGGCATCCGCATGGGCTTCTCGGGTTTCTTTAACTGGGAGTCGCTGGACCAGAAGGAGGCCCCCCTCATGCTGAACCCCAAGAACGTCGCCAACATCCACCACTACGGTGGCACCATCCTCGGCTCCAACCGCGGCGGCTTCGAGCTGGACAAGATCATTAACTTCCTCACCACCTACGGCGTCTCGCAGGTGTACGTGATCGGCGGTGACGGCACCCACCGCGCTGCCAACAAGATCTCGGAGGAGTGCCGTCGCCGCAACCTGCCGATCGCTGTCGCCGGTGTGCCCAAGACCATCGATAACGACGTGGACCTTCTGGACCGCAGCTTCGGCTTCAACACGGCCGTCGAGGAGGCCCAGCGCGCCATCCGCTCGGCCAGCACGGAGGCTCGCTGCGTGCCCAACGGCATCGGTGTTGTCAAGCTTATGGGCCGCAGCGCCGGTTTCATCGCCGCCCACGCGTCGCTCTCCAGCGGTGACGTGAACCTGTGTCTAATCCCTGAGATCCCGATCGAGCTTGACGGCCCTCGCAGCTGCCTGGAGCACCTCGAGCACGTTGTGGAGGAGCAGGGCCACGGTGTGGTCGTCGTCGCTGAGGGCGCCGGCGAGGAGCTGCTGGGCACGTCGGTCGAGGCTGACGCCGGCGGCAACAAGAAGCTGCCGCCCATCGGTGCCTTCATGAAGGACCGTATTCAGGAGCACTTTGCCAAGAAGGGCAAGGAGTGCACCGTCAAGTACATTGACCCCTCGTACATGATCCGTTCGGTGCCGGCCAATGCCGCCGACAGCATGTACTGCATGCTGCTGGGCCAGAACGCCGTGCACGGCGCCATGGCCGGATACACGGGCTTCACGGTCGGCCTGAGCGCCAACCGCGTTGTGTACTTCCCCATCGAGGCCATCACGCGCAACTCGCCGCGCTGCATGGACCCCTTCGGCCGCACGTGGGAGCGCGTGCTGTGCCTGACGCGCCAGCCCAACACGGCCCACGAGGGCGACATCAAGGGCGCCAAGTCCTCGGACTAAATCTGCAGCGACGCTGTCCTGACGGGCGAGGAGCGCCCAAAGTTGGCCGCTGTGCTTGTCAGCATTATATCAACAGAACATGAAGACGTTTAGTACTAGACCCGGATGTTTGTTTTGAGGACTGTGCTTTGTCGTGCGTGAGCATGTTGAAAGGGTTGAGAGAGTCTGGAGTGTAGAGTTTTCCTCGACCGTCTACTTGTACTACCGCGTGAAGCCCAACGCATCGAGCAGATACGAAAGCTGTGGATCGGTCCGTTGACCAAGTCCGTGGGCTGTGACGAGCAAGTTGAAGTGTGCGCGAGTCGCCGCGACGCGTGTAGCCCCGATCAGGCCGGAGCCAGCCTGGCTGCTGCTGCGAGCCTAATCCTCGTGTTGAGCGCTGCGCCGTGCCGGTGCGGCGGCTTGTCAAATGGATCGGCACCGCTTCGTGGCGCGTCGACGCAAAATGGACCAATTGCGTCTCGGCGTTGATTGGATGCCGCGCGGCCTTTCTATTGGCCAATACTCAGATTTTTCTTGTGGTGGACGCTTTCGTAACAGTAATGGGCCCGGCAGCTTGAGGTGTTAACCTCAGACAGCGCTGCATCTGACCTCAAACAAGAACGGCGTTGTCGCTGCTCAGTAGCAGTGCGCACACCAGACCCTTTAAGCGCCCAAATTGAAGTGCTGCGCGCGCTTCAACCGTTCAACTTCCCCCACAGTCTCTGAGCTCTGGCGATTTGCTTCCCACTTTTGCGACAGCCGAAAGTCAACCTGCTTCAAGTGTCCGAACGTCAAGGCTGTGTGGCAAGGGGACGCCAAGTGGCGCCACAGGACCAGCAAGGCAACATTGCTAATGTAGGACAGCTTGCGTCTTTAGAGCTCACTTACGCTCTAGAGACGCTCACCTACTGGACTTCTAAAGGTGTCGAAAAGATACTGGTTGAGCGACATTAGCTGAGGTCCATCCGAAAGTGACTCGCTGCAGTGTTATATAAGGCATTTCGGGTCAATAACGAGGTATAATCCTCGTTATCGACCCCCAAACGGAGCACCGGATTGGCTGAACCCCTAGATTTGCGACTTGCCGCAAGGATACGAGTCGTATCATACGACTGCAGCTTGGATCGGCACATCCTGCCTGCCAGCAGCTCATTCCTCAAGCCGCCGCCGGTCCGTCAAGCCAAGCCCGCCAAGGACAGCTCTCTCCATCAAGATGCTCGCTCGCCAGGCGCTCAAGCAACTGCGCGCCTCTTCCTTCCTGGCCAGCCGCGGCTTCGCCGTGCTCACGGCCGACACGATTAACCCCAACATTATCAAGGCCGAGTACGCCGTGCGTGGCGCGCTGGTGCTGCGCTCGAACGAGTATGAGGACCGTCTGGCCCGCGGCGACGTGTCGCTGCCTTTCGACAAGGTCATCCCGTGCAACATCGGCAACCCGCAGGTGCTCAAGCAGGAGCCCATCGAGTTTCACCGTCAGGTGCTGGCGCTGGTCAACGTGCCGGGCCTCGTGGACCAGCCCGAGGCGCAGAAGCTCTTCCCGCCTGACGCCATTGCGCGCGCCAAATTCTACATCGAGAACATCGCAGGCGGCACCGGCGCCTATGGCCACAGCAAGGGCTCTGGCATCGTGCGCGAGGAGGTGGCGCGCTTCCTGCAGCGCCGCGACGGCCACCCGGCCGACCCGGAGGACATCTACCTCACGGACGGCGCCAGTCCGGCCGTGCAGAACTCGCTGCTGGCGCTGATCCGCAGCGAGAACGACGCCATCTTGGCCCCTATCCCGCAGTACCCGCTGTACTCGGCGGCCATCGCCATCAATGGTGGCTCGCTGGTGGGCTACTACCTGGACGAGGAGAACTCGTGGGGTCTCAGCGTAAAGGAGCTGGCGCGTGCGGTGAAAGAGGCTCGCGACGCTGGTAAGACTGTGCGTGCCATGGCCGTCATTAACCCTGGCAACCCGACGGGCCAGTGCCTCTCGGTGGAGAACATCGAGGAGATCGTCAAGTACTGCAAGCAGGAGGAGATCCTGATCCTGGCGGATGAGGTGTACCAGGAGAATGTGTATGCTGAGGGCAAGAAGTTCGTGTCGTTCAAGAAGGTGCTGCGTGACATGGGCAAAGCGTACGACGACGTGGAGCTCATCTCGTTCCACTCGACGTCCAAGGGTTTCACGGGCGAGTGCGGCCGTCGCGGCGGCTACATGGAGCTGGTCAACATCGACGATGGCGCCAAGGACCAGCTCTACAAGCTCATGTCGGTGAACCTGTGCTCAAACATCGAGGGCCAGCTGATGGTTGGAATGATGACCAACCCGCCGCAGCCCGGCGATGCGTCTTACGAGCGCTACATCGCTCAGCGTGACGGCACGCTCGAGGCGCTTAAGCGCCGCGCGAAGAAGCTGGTGAAGGCCTTCAACGAGCTCGAGGGTGTCACGTGCAACGAGACCGAGGGTGCCATGTACACGTTCCCGAACGTCACGCTCCCGCCCAAGGCTGTTGCGGCCGCCAAGGAGGCCGGCATGGCACCTGACGCGTTCTACTGCACGCAGATGCTGGACGATACGGGAATCGTGGTGGTGCCCGGCTCGGGTTTCGGCCAGAAGGAGGGCACGTGGCACTTCCGGTCAACGATCCTGCCGCCCGAGGAGGCTGTGGACGAGGTGATCGAGAAGACGGCCAAGTTCCACGCCAAGTTCATGGACAAGTACCGGTAAATGTCGTGCTCGAGGATACAGTAGCTTGACGGACGCAAATAGGGACGCAATAAATAGCCACGGATAGCCACCAACTAGCTCTGAGTTGCTGCTTCACTGTAAATATCACCTTTTCGGCTGCTTCAAATGTCATGAAAAAGGTGCCATGTCATTAACCAAGCTAAGTACGAATTTAAACATCAAAAAGCGCCTTGCAAAGCAGCATGCTGTTCCTGCCTCTGGACGAGGACTCGCTGCTTTTCCGCTTATGTCTGTGGTATGGGCTATTAGTGCTGTTACTGGAGCTGCTGGTCCCGCTGCTCTTCCATCGGCGGGTGCGGCTGGAGATCCCGCGCTTGAACCTGCGCGCGCCGGTCGTTCCGCTGACAACGCGCGAGTTCCAGCGACGTCGACTGGCACTGCAGCAGCAGCTGGCGGCGCTGCGGCAGCAACTGGCCGAGACGCCGCAGCGGTCGCCGCAGAATCGGAGACCGCTACTAGCTGATAACGCCTCGAAGAGCCGGCCAACAGCTTCTCCGCAGTCTTCGCCGTCCCCACTGACGTCCCCAACGTCTTCTGTGAAGGTCTCACGACCGGAATCATCGCGAAAGAGGGACAGAAGGCGGAAGATTGGTTGGGAGGAAGAAGGTGAAGATGAGAGCGAGAGGAGGAAGGAAGATGCAGTGCGGCGATCTCAAAGAGAAGTTACGGGGAATGAGAGACGGCCGCCGATATCAATGGGCAGCTCGTTGGCGACGCGTGAACGACGTGGTGGATTCTCGTTTGACGAGGTTATTGAAGAAAATGGTGAAGAAAAGACTGAAGAAGCTGCTGATGAACAGAAAAGCGAGGACTTTCAAGACTGGAGGCAGGCGTTGAATACGAGAACAGCAAGACGAAGGGAATCCCCGACGTTCGCAGGACGGAGACCTGTGCGGCTGGTGTCGGAAGACATGGTCCCAGTACATACCGGCCCTAGTGAGGCTGCTGCACGGTTAGAAGCGCTCATCGGAGCGCGCAGGAGACGAAGACAAAGCACTTCGCATTCGTATGGGCCCCCGCTACCGGTTAGAAACCACGCGCCTTCAGCAGCGCCAGTTCCAGTAACAGAAGAATTTGCTTCTCGCACGGATATGGCATCAGAGCTTCCAGTCTTTGACACAACCGACGCAACACCGCAGGACGTTCCTTTGCCGTCGCGGAAACTACATGAGGACAAAGCGATGGAAGAAGACGAAGAAACCAAGGAGTCTGAGCAAATTGGCCCTCAATCGGATTTCCAGGCGTTTTGCGCTTCGTTCGCTGCCGGTGGCTCCGCCGCTGCTCAACAAACGATTGCAAAACGAAAACACTACGAAGCCTTTGGATCGGAAGAGTTGCAACCGAATGCAAGCGCGCCTACAGTATCGCTAGCTGAAGATAAGCGCAAGCACCCGCGAGTACCAGGCCAGGACAATGTGCACTCCAACGGTACAGCTACAACCACAGCAACCGAGAGCTTGGAGAGCCACAAGGACTACCAACCATTCGCCACGGACGACCGAAGAGTGAATACCAGCGCTACTGCAGCCCCGCCGTCTGAAGATAAACGCAAGCACCCGCAGGAAGTCAGCCAGGACAACGATGAAGCAGATGGCACTTCCACGGCACCCCGAAGCGCTGAAAAGCGCAAGCGCTATGAGGCGTTTGGATCGGAAGACGAACAGGAGATCGATACTGATGTGGTTTCATCACCACAAGTCCTTGACAAGCGGAGCCACGACGAAGCCTTTGGGTCAGACAAGAGGGCGGAGCTACCACTGGAAAGGTAAGGCTTTCTGCCTTGTGATTCGATGCAGAACCTCGTTGCCTTCTGCAAGAAGCTAACCACGTGTGTTGTCTGTTTCCTTGTGCTACAGGACGCCGAAGATTATCCGGCGCATCTCCTTCAGCGACGAGGCTGAGGCGCTGGCAGCGACACCGATGGAAACTGCGGGCGAACATTCAAATGGAAAGCGCAAGCGCAAACAAGCGTTCGGCATGATAGACGAGGATGACGAAGATACAGAGTGGCGTGAATCCCTCGCTTTCCGTCCTTTCCCCGTTGGATAACAAAACGGTGATGGCTCGATTTGCAGTAGGCTACAAGGAAGGAAGAACGCCATCATGCTAAGTCGCCAGTGTCGTATTTGGGATACCGTACAAGAGCTACGCAACAGATCGAGTCACTGGTTCTCCTCCTTTCCGGCTTTGACGATGTAAAACAGTGCGTGTATGTTGTTGTTCTTGATAGCCTTACGGCACGCCGCGATGACTGTGGACTTCGCATTTCCGAAGCGCAACCGCGCAGCGAGCTGGATCATGCTGTTCACGTCTTTTAGAGCGTCAAGAAGCGCTTGGTGGTTGGTGCTTCGCTTTGTGTACTCGCCCAGAAGCTGGTTGTTGAGTGAAAACAACTCCGAGTAGAAACGCCGCATGCGAGGCCTGCGCGAACACCAGCTTCATGTGTTAGTGGTGACAAGAATCTTATGACCAGCACAGCTACCGGTCACGTACATGTCATTGAGGATTCGCGAGTCTTCAACGCGGATGATGAGGTTCTTCACTTGGTTCGAGTCGTCGGCCATTTCTCCTGTGAGCTTGAGCCGGATCGCGTTGCTCTCATCAACGCGCACGAGCAAGTTGCGGAAGTCTTCCATCTGTCGAGGGAAATCTGCCACGGACTCGAGTTCGCGCCACTCGAGGAAGGCGCACATGTGCTGCACGAGTTCCGCTGCCAGCTCCATATTATCCGTTCGGAAGATGGTTTCCTGCGGTGTCACCGAGATGTTCAGCCTCGAGTTGTCACGAAGCGAGCGGAACATCAAGTGCGCTTGCGAGCTCTCAGGAATCGCTTCTGCTAGGACGAAGGCGTTGTCCAACCACGAATACATTTGCTGCGACTTGACGGGCGTCGCAAAGCGTACAGATCCTTCCGGGGTGGTCTGTGGTCCCCCGATTTCGCCCGTGATGTGGTGGAAAGCAGCGAACTTCGGCAGCTTGAACGTGGATTCAAACATGTGGAAGGAAGTGTGGTGGCCGCGTGAGCCGACAAGCACCTTGAAGTCGAGGCGGGCAGAGGCATGCTTGTTCAAGTTCAAGGGGATTCGAACGGTCGAGCTCATGGTTGCGGGCCGCACCACCAGCGATTCACCCTCGAAAATGCCCGCTTCGGACTCAAAGACGACCACCATCTTGATCACTGCGTCGCTTTCAGTAGATACCTCAAGCTCGAAGTTGGTGGCCGTTTTGCTGGCCAGGGACCGCACCTTGATGCTCGTGTCGGCGCGAATACGCAGCCCTTTTCCTGCCGTCGCGCCACTCCCACCGGTTTGGTTCGTCTCTAGTGCCTTGATCTCAAGTTGGAGAGCTGCGCGGTGCTTGGACAGCTTGGCTACTTCCTTCTCTTCCAGACTGGCCTTGCCATTGGTACCAGAACTAGAGGACCCTGGTGGAGGGAACTCGCCTGTGGCCGTGAAGTAGCCGCGGATTTCTCCGTCAGCTGAACAGCAAATGATCTCTTCCTTGCCATCCATGCGGTAGTCTGCCGTCACAAGAGCGGCAACTGGGGACGGAAGGACCTCTTTGTGCACAGCTTCACCATTCGTCAACTTGCGCGACTCGAACTTGCCGTTGCTCCAGCCCATGACAATCTCCTTCTCCCCGTCTCCATCAATATCGAAGCTGTGGATCGCCGTAGGGATGTTCTTGGACTTGACTCGCCACGCTCGATGTTTGCCCTTGTACACGCCCACAGTTCCGTTTTGCAGCGCGTAGCCGAACATTTGCTTCTTGATGGCCGTGAGCGCCAGCACGCGGCTGGTCTCCGTGCATTCGAGCACAACCTCCTCATACTGAAAGGCTCTGATCTCAAAGTCGTCCGATCCAGCGACCAGTTCATCTCGACCATGCCCCGTGATGTCGTTTACCGCCAGCGCACGGACGTGGTCCCCCGTGACTGTCCAGAAGAGCTCGCCACCATCACGGCCAAAGCCTTGTAGTGAGCAATTACCGCCCACCACGACCATCTGCGCAGGTGCGTTGACCGACGAAGCAGCTCGTGGCGCGGGGGCAAAGAGCATGGCGTTCACGCCATCCGGCACGTCCTTGTAGAAGATGTCCGAGTTCTTCTCCACGTCGTAGGCCAGCAGACTGGACTGCGTGCCCACCACCAGCGTGTCTCCTTGGTCCGAAGTCTCGAACTTGCCTGCAGCCAGCGCAGTGACCTTGCGGTTGATCTTGAGGAAGCGTACACTCTTCTGCTCGCTCTCGTCCGCGTCCGAGTTGTCCCGGAAGGTGCTCTCGTTGGGCGAGTGGATGAACACCTTGCCGGCGGTGGTGCCGCACGCCAGCGCCGGATGACGTCCATCGAACTTGCCCACCTGCGCCACACGCTCGAGGATGGGCTGGTGCAGGTGAACCTGGAAAGCCGGCAGCATGGCGGATCGTCGATGAGGAATGGTCGCCTGCGTCGCTTCAAGATCGCAATAATTGATGTACACAATATATTGCATTTTGGTCGATTGGCCATCAGATCACTTGTCACTTCGCCCAAGCAGACCATGTCGAGCAAGCCCGTGCTGACGTTCGTGACTGGCAACGCCAACAAGCTCAAGGAGGTGGTGGCCATCCTGGGCGCCGACTTCCCCTTTGAGCTGCGCAACCAGGCTGTGGACCTGCCGGAGCTGCAGGGAGAGCCGGCCGACATCGCCAAGGAGAAGTGCCGTCTGGCCGCCAAGCAGGTTCAGGGCGCCGTACTGGTGGAGGACACGTCGCTGTGCTTCAACGCACTCAAGGGTCTGCCCGGCCCGTACATCAAGTGGTTCCTGGAGAAAACGGGCCACGACGGCCTCAACAACATGCTGGCCGCCTACGAGGACAAGTCGGCCTATGCCCAGTGCATCTTCGCCTACGCGCCCGTGGGCGCCGAGCCGCAGGTCTTCATCGGCCAGACGCACGGCAAGATCGTGCCCGCCCGCGGCCCCACCACGTTCGGCTGGGACCCGGTCTTCCAGCCCGACGGCTTCGACCACACGTACGCCGAGATGGAGAAGGTCACCAAGAACCAGATCTCGCACCGCTACAAGGCGCTCGAGGCGCTCAAGGGCCACCTCATCAAGCCCGCGCAGAAGTAACTCTGCTCGCTGCTCATCTTTCCATCGTAGGACGCAATGATGAACATCCGTTCCCTCAAGCAGTACATTGTGTCTGTAGTATTTTACTTTCCACATGTGATTTGTCACATCCGTGAAGAAAATAGTTTTCATTTCAGAAGATGTCGTTCGCGATGGATACATGCAGCTTCCTCGCTACATCCAGCCGTCGGCGCTGGCCGAGATCCTGCGCGACCCCACGTAAGCGCCCGGTCATCATCGACGTTCGAGATACGGACTACGCTGAACGTGGGGGCCAGAGCATTGGCGTACACCTCGAGCACCTGCGGCATCAGGTTGAGCGCCACGGGGTTCTGCGAGCTCACAAGGCCGTTCAGGCAACGGAAGCACACGGGGCTCTCGTCCATGTCCGCCTTGAGCGGCAGAGCGCCCAGGAACACGGGCAGCACAGCCTCGAGCGGCAGCGTAGCGCCGCTAGCGATGATCATGCGAGCCACAGCAGCGCACGCGTTTGTCGACCACCACCTCGTCGTTGCCCGACGTCTCAAACAGCGGCCGCAGGGCCTGCAGCATCTGCTCGTATGTGCTGGTCAGCTTGTCGCCGCTGATCTCCGCAAGGATGCCCATGCAGAAGGCGCTGTTGGCCTTCAGGACGTAGTTGTCCGAGGCCAGGCCCTGCAGCACCACCGGGAACACGCTCTCGACGAAGCCCAGACCGCCGGGGCCGAGCTCCCGGAGCACCTCGGCGAAGCAGAACACCGCAGCGGCACGGTCACGCACGGCGCGCAGGCCCGTCGCGAACGACAGCAGGGCCGGGAACAGCTCCTGGAACGTGGCCAGAAGTGCTCGCCGTAGCACTTGGAAACCACGCCGATGAGCTCCGACGCGCTCACAAGCACAGAGCCGCCCTCCTCCTCGTCTTCCTCGTCGTCCTCCTCGTGCGACGTCTGGCAGATGTGCTCGTGAGCCAGCACCGTCTTGGTGATGCGCATCAGCTCGTTCATGTGGTCCATCGTCACGACGGGGCCCACGCGCGCGCTCATGGCCTTGATGGCGTTGAACGCCTTCTCCACCACCATCTCCTCCGAGTCCTCCAGAAGCTCCTCCACGAGGCTCTTCATCACGGCCGACGTGATCACGGCGTTGTTGGGCGTCAGGATGTTCTTGTTGAAGTCGCCCTTGGTCCACACCTGCACGTCACTGCTCGAGGCGTGCGAGGCCTCGAACGAGCAGATCACGAGCGCAGCCAGGACCTCGGCCACCGCGCCACGGACGTCCTCGTGGATGTACTCCGTAAGCGGAGCAAGCGCCTCCAGAAACTTGGGGATGTACGGCTCGAACACGGGGCCACCGCAGTTCAGCGCGAGCTCCTCCACAGCCGCAACGGCGCGGACCTTCGAGTTCAGCGCGTCGGTGCGGATGCTGATGTGGCGAAGCACGTGGTCGTCGCCGTCCTCCTCGTCGTCCGAGTCCAGGCCCTCCAATACGTCCTCGTCGGCGTCCACCACACGGAGCCCCTCGTCGCTGACGATGCCTGCAGCACGTGGGTGGCCGCCTGCTCGAGGAACATCGCGAACTCCTCCTTGAAGATGCTCGACACGTTGATGAAGTACACGAACGCCTGTTCCTTCAGCTCCGAGTCGTCCAGCTCGAACGACGAGAAGACGAACGGCATCGACGGCGCGAAGTACGGGCGGAACGGCTCCCTGCCCAGAGCCGTGGCCAGGTAGCCCAGGCACTCGATGGCAGCACCACGCAGGAAGAAGAACTTGGGGTCCGTGATGCCCTAGCACGGCTGGATCAGCTCGGCCACCAACGGGAAATACGGCAGGGAGGCGTCCTTGGCGCCAATGGCAATGGAACCGACGGCGTCGAGGGCCATCTTCTGCAGCTGCGGGGAGCCCGTGCGAAGCACAGCCACAAGCTAGTCACGAGCGTCTCAAGGTACGGCATGACCTGCTCCATCTCCATGCTCCGCGTGATCTCGTCGAGCACGTACAGGGCCGTGGCCTTGATGACCTTGGAGCTGTCGTCGAGCAGCGTCAGACCGATGCGCAGGATGTCCGTGTAGTGGTCCGTGATGGTGGGCTGCAGGAACTCGGCGAACTCGGCAACTGACCGAGAGCGAAGCAGGCAGCCTCACACACGTGCTGCACGGCGTCTTGATCCACGCGGTACACAGCCGGCAGCAGTTCGTTCAGGTTCTGGCACATGAAGTCGCAGCAGCCCTCCGACAGGATGCTGAGGGCCAGCGAGTCAAGCGTCTGCTGGGCCGGGTGACCGCGGAATCGACGTCCTCGTCGTCGTCCTCGTCGTCGTCCTCGCCGTCCGCCTTGCCTTTGCGCTCCAGAAGGTTGGAGATGAGGCCGCAGGACACGGCCTCGTCGGCCGCCACAATGTCCACCCAGCATGGTGGTGAAGATCTTGGCCACGAGGTTCTTCTTGCCGATGGTCTTGGGTTTCTTCTTGATGAACTCGCCGATGGCGTAGCTGGCCGAGGCGCGCGTGCTGACCTCGAGCTGCTCGGCCAGGATGATCTGAAGCAGCAGCTCAATGAACTGCGGGAAGGCCTGGTCCAGGATGGGGAACGGGTGCGACGCGATCTCCGAGAAGACGTCCATGAACTCGACGGCCTCGGCTTCGGCGCCGCTCGAGACGCACTGCTGCAGCACCGTGATCATGAGCGGCACGAGGTCGGGGAAGCCGCGCAGGTCGGCCTCCTCCAGGGACTCGACGAGGCTGCAGGCGGCGCGCATGGCGCCCATGCGCACCTTGAGGTTCTCGGGGTCCTGCAGCGCCTTGGCGTACAGCAGCTTGAGGTCGGTGAAGTGCGGCTGCAGCGACGTGCCCATGGCCTCGCCCAGCAGCTGCAGCAGCAGCTTCATGCCCATCTCGCGCTGGTCCACGCTGGCGCTGTCGGCGCACGTGCTGATGAACACCATGAGCTCGGGCCAGTTGCCGGCCGGCACCTCGTGCAGAGCCAAAGCGGCGATGAGCGTGGCCACCGTGGAGCGCACGGCGTGCACGGGGTCCTCAGCGCAGCGGCGTCCAGCTTGGGCCAGTGCTTGAAGATCTTCTTGCGCAGCATGAGCGCGGCCAGCTAGCGCACCTCGGGCTTGGTCGAAAGCTGCAACTGTGTGAGCAGGCTGCCCACGGCCGCGATCTGCTTGGTGTAGGCCTTGAGCGCCGCTTCCGCCTGCTTGATCTGCTCCGTGTCTGGGTGCGTGAGCTGCAGCAGACACGCCTCCAGCTGCTCCGGGGTGAAGTCCGCCATGATGTTCAGTCGACAGAGAGGGGAGTGAGCGGACTGGGGGGATTGCGGGAATGACGCCGGGTACACGCACGGACCCGACCCAAAAGCCCAAAAGCTGATTCGACAGAAATGACTGGTCGCCACTCGCACCTGCGGAAGGAACACAACTAAGTTTCTCCCTGCGTCACCAACAGGTTTTCACGTTGGTGGAGCTTGCAACTGCTGCGGCGGATCGGAAAGGGTACTGGTCTAAAGACGAAAAAGCAAAGGGCCATGGAAAAGCAGAGTCGTTCCAGAAGGCACCAACTCGTTTTCAGTTTCTGAGCGATAGAAGTGGTGACATCCACCTAAAGTGCACTCGCCTGTGCTCTTCTTTCGGCTCCGGGAAGAAACCGCAATTCGATTGTTGACAAGCGTTAGTTCTCCAATGCGATAAGTATACGGGTCGGTTTTGTAGTCCTTGATTCGCTCTAATCACCTCGAAAGCCTCCCCTGGATTCGCGATGGTTGCCGTCTGGATGAGAACACAACCATCTTCATCACCGGAGAACCAGAAGAACATCCACACGGCGTTCAAGTCAGTAAGAAGTACCATTACTGGGTCTTTGCGAACGATTAGATCCAAAGCGATCAGCTCCGACATAGCCTGGAGCTCGGAGTTACTCTGACGTGTGGACTAAAACATCAATTGCCCCCACTGAATACGTCCAGTGCTGTTACAAACTGGTTCGCCTTCGCCGAAGCTCCAGGGTTTTGGCTGACTGCACCGGTTGCCGTCCTGGTTGCTTGCTTGCGATATGAATCTGCAGTCTTGCTTGGAACCACGAATATGAAGTAAAACTCATCCGTGTTGAGGCGAGCATCATCCTTCAACCACTTGAGAAACTTGTTCATTGGTGCAGCTTTGATACCATGGTCCTTGTTGAGTGTCATGTGCAGCCCGTAACACTTGTTTCCATCAGAGATGAATGCATCCAGCGCTCCAAACGTTTTCGATGTCGGTCGGTAGTACGTCCAGCCCTCAGCAAGCTGTAGTTTGTCAAGCGCAGTGAAGCGTACCGTTTGCATCTCTTGTGGAATGGTCAAATCGTTCAGAGTTGTCGAGCACAGCGAGCGAAAGTGTAGCTTTTTCGGCTGGGGCAGACTAAACCATTTGTGGCAGAGCATCTCGTATATCTTGCCGCGGACCACAGACGTACTTCCCGAGTCATCATCATCGTGAGTTATAGCGAATTCCGATATTTTATCGAGGCTCTCTCCATGCACTTTGGCAACAACCAATTCGGCGATGTGCTTGGACAGAAAATCCAAATGGTAGTCTGCGCGAAAATCAGCCCGGGTAGGTACCATTTCAAGGACACGGTGGCTATAGTCTTCCTCCCTCACAGAGTGATTGCTTCTTGCATAAGAAATGATGTTCATCGCACTGAATGAGTTCACTGCCTCATGCAGTTTATTTTTGACGTTCACGTTAGACGCTCTCGTGAAGATGAACCGAGGAATTCCACCGAAGATGTCGTATCTCGAAACCAAGTCGTCTTCAGCAAGTTGCAAGTTACCGGGAAGCAATGAGTTGTATTCTCTCAGCTCCTCCAACGTCCACGCTGGCATGATATACGTATCCCCGTCCACTTTTGCGAAATCCTCTATACCTTTAACACCAGGTGAAGCAAACAAAATCGAGACTCCGCTCCAGCCAACAAGTTGCGTTGATGTTGCCTCGACAAGCCGGAGCACACGGCGTTGTGCCTGCAGCGAAACAACCTCCTCTCCGTCCAATTCAACAAATTCCTTGCGTTCGGCATCGTACTTGCGAAAGTCCGGGCCATAGTTCAACACCAATTCGTATGGGAGCAGCTTCTTGACATCTTCTTGCTCACCAAGAATGAGTTGAAAGATGCAATACAGGTAGAACCGACTCTTTCCAATACCGGGATTCCCCGTGACAACCAGGTTGGAATCCTTGCCTGGTTCATGATCCTTGCCTGGTTCAGCGTATTCGAAGTTTGACTGTACTTGGGTCATCAACTCGGTAAAAATCACACGATACGCCTTCCTCTCCACGACCACTTTATATTCGATCTTTTTGTGCGCCAACGGAGGGAAATCTCTCATCTCGAAAAACCTCGTAACTTGGTTGATCTCTTCCTCGTTCTTGTCCACTTTGCGCTTCTTCGGCAGGGGGAGGAAAGACTCGCCAAACCATCCATCCGCCCGACAGCGTTTCCCCTTCCCCGGAACCAGCACCAGCACGTGAATCATGTCCTCTCCGAGCGACACGTTCGGCCCAAAGAGACTTGGATTGGACAGCTTCCACGACGCGCGCATCTTCACGTAGGAAGAAACATCTCCGCTCTGAAGCACCGCGTCCAGAGCATCGTCGTCCGTCAGCCACGTGCCGCGGCCCTCGTCTTTCTTCGCCAGGAAGAGCTGCAGCTTGTCTGCGTCGATGTCCTTGAAGTCGTTCGGCTTCTCCGCCTTGATCGCCTTCTTCAAGTCATCCACCGAGTCGTCCTCGTCTACTCGCACCGAGAACACGCTTCCCTCCGTACCCACGGTAGCACAGAAGAGCTTGACCATCTTTCCTCGAGTCGCAGATTCTGGAATGAGAAAGGAGAGAATTTCTGGACGTATTTAAGCGGAAATCAAGGCGTGTCACATAGACTTTGAACCAATGGTGAGACGCCACTGGCGTCACGCACGCGTCGCTGCTCTGAACTATTCCTTGCGGTTAAAAATAGACCTGCGTAATTTTCTATGAGAGTGCTGCGCCAAGCAGAAAAGGAGGGGGTGAACGCACATAAAACGACCAACGGAGGCGAGCGTGTGCAAGGTCGCGTAGCCGCAGCAAACCCGCTGCGGGGTGCCCGCGAAGCAGGGCCGCGGCGGTATTTGCGGAGGCGGGCCCAGCACTGAGCTCACAGCGAGCCGAGCACTATACTGTCCAGATCTTAGAATCTTTTTACCCGCAGGAGCGCACCGGAGCAAAGATGACACCCGTCCTCTGAAAGAAAGGGCTATTTGATGTGGCAGAAGTTGAATACAAAAATGAGTTTAAATTGTGTAATGGGTTCATTTAGTTGGGCGCAGCAACGAGTGCCTTCTTTATCAAAGAGGGAGTAGGTCCCAAAATCGCATTTTTTGTGATTTGTGATGCAAAGTCGAAGTAGGGCGTCGCGTGCGAACACGCGCTCGGACAGCAGCCTGTATGCCTCTATACCAGCACATTACACCGGCAGTTTTTCCTTACCGTAATTTACCACCAAGAACATTCCTGGAACCTTCTTTCGGACCAGCTGCAATTTTGACGACGCAACCTCTCGACCACCTGCTGTGGAGCTCGATGCTCTCTTTCGACTCAGATATCAAGGGAGGTGCCAAACATTATAGTTTATCCTTGGGGAACCATACAACGGGAGTACCAGCGCCGTCAGCCAACGCAGAAGAAAGCGATTCGCAGTCCGCAACTAACCAGTCACTTATTGGCTGCACCGCCCAGCTCAAGATTTGCCCCAACTGCAAGCTCCCGAGAGGCTAAGTCGAATACTAGTATATGGTAAGCAACATGCCACGATCTAACTGCAACGAGTAGCAGTAACTTGATCAACGCCATATTCTTTTAGGTCACCCACAGGTCGATTATCCGGCAATTTGAGCGTGATTCAGGCGACAGAGACAGCGATCCAGAGTCAGAAAGTATCCCCACTCTTCTCCGAGCGATCAGTGGGTCGAACGCTTTAAGCAGCTGAAGAAATTAGCAACCTACCTGTAAGTTCTCGCTTATTATTCCTGGACGTGTTGGTCAGAAAAGTTGCGGTAAGGCCTTAGGCGTTGGTTTCGCTCTCAGGTGGTCGAGAGGTTGCGTCGTCAAAATTGCAGCTGGTCCGAAAGAAGGTTCCAGGAATGTTCTTGGTGGTAAATTACGGTAAGGAAAAAAACTGCCGGTGTAATGTGCTGGACTATACTACTGACAGACTGGTGCTCTGACGCAACTCAGCCTTTGCGAGTAGCGCTGCCAGTTTCATTTCCCCGAGCATGTCAAGCGAATTGTTGCTCGCCACACCGTCCGTGCCCAGCGTCACGTCCACGCCTCGACGCAGCATTTCAGTCACCCGAGCAATCCCCGACGCGAGTTTGAGGTTGAACGATGGACAGTGAACCACGTGAGCTCCAGCTCGAGCGACGTCGTCGATCTCCTCGTCCGTTAGATGCGTCATATGTGCGCACACGAGCCGGTCGGACAGTAATCCCAACCGCTTGAAATTGGCAAGAGGACGCAGCTTCTGGTCGCTCTTGTGGCAGCACATGGATGCTCGGTTGAGCTGCTCGCTGTCGTTGCATTCCGCCTCTGTTTCGTGCAGGTGGATGTGGATCCGTGCGTCGTACTTCTTGATAAGCGCGTCCACCTTCAGCAACGTGTGCTCCCCCACTGTGTACGGCGATTGCGGCGCCATCGTGACCGTGATGACGTCGTGGTTTCCAAGCGCGTAATTTTTCAGATTGGGCTCGGCCTTGGCGAGAAAGTCCTCGGGCCCGGATCCGTAGGGCGATGCGGAGTCCATGATGCCCTGACCCACTGCACCGCGCATACCAGTTTTTTCCAGCACGCCGCAGATCTCGTCCGGGAAGAAGTACATGTTGTTGAAGCACGTGGTGCCGCTGCGGATCATCTCCGCCACGGCGTGCGTCATTCCGTCGCGCACGAGCTCAGCGCTGACGAACCGCTTCTCCACGGGCCAAATGTCCTCGGCCAGCCAATCGTACAGCGCCTTGTCGTCACCCAGCCCGCGGAACAGCGTCATGGGTGCGTGCGTGTGCAGGTTGACAAGTCCCGGAAGCACAATGTGGCGGTCTAGCTGCCGCTCCTCGAGCCCCACAAAGCGCCTCTTTGCCTCCGCTATGGGCAGCAGCGCCACAATGCGAGCCTTGTCCACTACAATTGCAGTATCACGCAGCACCTCGTCGCGCGGCTTGACGGGGATCACATGCCGAGCGAAGAGCACGAGATCTACCGTCTGCTTCGCCATTGCATCGACTGGCGCCAAATTTGAATTTTCAACTTCGAGTTCCCGCCACCGAAAAGTAATATTCATTTGTTTAACCAATGTTTAAACGTTTAATTTGGTTTAATTTAGTTGGTCTTCTAACAAAGCGCGCCAGTCTGCAATTTACGTCGAGGTGAAGGACCTTCGCTCTTTGATCATGCGGGAGCACACGTTGTACGCAGAGCTGCGCTGCGTGGTGCATCCGACGGGGCTGGAGGCAGTAGAGAGGCTGGCGCTGGAGCTGTGTCTGCGCGTTGGCGGAGCGACGATCCTGGAAGGGCCGGACGCGGCCAGCGGCAGCGCCGTGACGACCATCGTGTGCCACCCCGAGGCCTACCAGAGCTTCGTAGTGCAGCGCAACGAGCGGTTCGTGGCGCTGGTGCGACCCGAGTGGGTCTTCCGCACCTTCGCGCTACAGAGGCTGCTGCCCGTGGACCGCTTTAGCCCCAACCCAGCGCTCCTGTTCTCGACGCTGGCCATCTCGGCCGGTTCCATGGCAAAAGACCCACGCAAGGTGCTCAACGGGCTCGTCACGCACTTCGGCGGCCAGGTGGTGGACCAGAAGGAGGTCTACGCCGGAGCTACGCACATTTTGTATCAAGACGAGGCGGCGGAAGACGCCGCGGAACACGAGGAGCAGGAACACCACAAGCTGTTGCAGCTCAGCTTCTCCAAGACGGATCTTTCACGCAGCGTTGAGGCGTGGCGGAAGCATTTGGCTAAGGAGCCGGTAGAGGGGACTTTCGCGCTGCCGACTTGTATCGTGGCCTATGTGGGCCAACAAGCAGGACTGACCACGCAGTTCCACATCAAGTACACGTGGATCGAGGAATGCGTGCGCCGCCAGATTCGCGTGCCGGAGGGACCTTTTGCGCACAAACCGACCGGAGCTGCACCGACCAAGGCAAACAAGAAGGCCAAGAGCTGGAAGACGCAGCCGGAAGTGCATCTGGAGGACCTGAACCTCAGCAAGTGCGCACAAGTGTATCAGCTGGGAAAAACGGAGTTGGGCACGGAACTCGCGATGGTTCGCAAGTTGTCGAACGAGGTGGGTGACCACATTGGGTATTGCAATGCAGTTGTACTGACAACGTTTGTTGTGCTTTCTTTGGTGATGATAGAAACTCGAGGCGATGAAGAAAACGCTACAGGGAGCTATTGTACTTGTTGCCCAGCATATTGCTCCCAAGCTGCGGGAAAAGTTGTCGGACATGCTGAAGACGGTGGATGCCAAGGTCGCGAATGTCTCGTACGGCGATTCCTACCAGGAAATTGTGGGAAAGGTGGTCACGAATGCGTCGTTCGTGGTGTGCCGATACCGCGGTGGCTTTGAGTACAACGAGGCCATGCGTCAAGGGAAAAAAGTGGTTAGTATCTACTGGGTGCTCGCAGGGCTCTCGCAGGTGAGCAATCCGACGCCCTTTAACGAGGTGATTCAGCGGCCTGTCCTATCCTTCGGAGGCATTCCTGGAATGCAACCTTTTGTCATTACGCTATCGGGATACTCCAGCCGCTCAAGTCCAACTCGGGAAGAACTCCAGATTGCAATCCATGCTACGGGTGCATGTTTACTTCCCGTGCTCTCGCGAACACATTCAACGCATCTCCTGTGTTACGAGGCCGCTGGAGAAAAGTACAAGAAAGCGCTAAGTTGGAGATTCGACAACATCCTGAGCCACGAGGTACGTACTCGCGCAGTCCCGCTTGTTCGCCTGCTTGATCTAACTAGGTTGTGATATGCGAACTAGTGGATCTTCGCGTGCTTATCGAAGTGGGAGGATGTAGCCGAGGACGCGTTCCGGTACACTTCTGTCAAGGAGTTTTCTGGAGATACCGACAGCACAGCATCCGAC
Organism: Phytophthora crassamura; assembly: GCA_033557995.1. Taxonomy (NCBI): domain Eukaryota; phylum Oomycota; class Peronosporomycetes; order Peronosporales; family Peronosporaceae; genus Phytophthora; species Phytophthora crassamura. Next base: position 5,840,487 of record JAUCED010000004.1, read on the forward strand.
CACAGCTCGAAGAAGAAGGACAGCGGAGATATCAACGAGGAGGAAATCGTGAGCAAAACGACACTTGCGATCACGCCCAGTGTGAGAAGTGCCAAAAAGGCGAAGAAGGCTGGGCAGGGGCGATTTGACGTCGATGGAATTCTCACCGAGATCGACAAGGTGCCTACTCCCACAGACAAGAAAGCTGCAACGAAGCAAACGGAGGCAACCCCTGCAGCGACCACCAAAACGTCAGACTCGACGCCCGGCCGCGGGAAAGATGTTGCTTGCACGCTTTTCGACACTCCTACGAACACAGCCGCGCCACCAAGTAATAAGCGGAAGTCTCGAAAGAAGAGGGACGTTGATGAAGTATCTGCTGAGGTGAAAGAGGTGGAAGAAGAACCAGCTACAAAGGCTGCAAAAACGGATGCAACGAAGCCTCCGACTGTTATAAACATCAGTAGTGACAGCAACGCTGACGAATCGGGAGTCGTGGGAGCGGAGAAGACCAGTCCCCCCGAGCAAGAGACAAAAGCGCCGGCCAAGAAATCAGCAGCCAAGAAGCGCAAGAGTGCTGAGTCTAAGAAGCCGGCCAAGGCGAGCTCCAAGAAGCAGAAGAAGGAGGCAACGACGAACAAGAAGGCACGAGCTGCGTCACCACCGACAGTTAAGCGTGTGTTCCTTTTGACCGGTGATCGAGAGCAGGCAACGTTGCATACCTCGATCATCACGTCCCTCGGTGGAAGTGTTAGCGACTTTGGCCGCGTTTTTGACGGCAACTGCACCTACATTATCTGCAGCGAGCTGAAACGAACGGAAAAGTTCATCGCGGGATGTGCAGCTGGAAAGGTGCGTGTTGAGGTACCGACTCGGTGTTGCTTGTAGCTAACACCATCCCTCGTGCTGCTTAAAACAGTGGATTTTGAAGCCTTCGTATCTTGATGCAAGCTCCAAAGCCGGCAAGTTCGTTGACGAGGCTGCTCACGAATGGGGCAACCACGCTTCGGACAAAAAGAGCATTGACTCCCGGATATGGCCGGAGATTTCAGCCTACTGGCGAAAGGAGCGCGCCGATGGACACCCAGGTGCTTTCGCGGGCTGGCGCTTCTTCATTCATGCGAAGTGCACCCCTCCGCGCGATATGTGTGAGCGTATTGTTCTCGCAGGTGGTGGCTCAGTGATCCCGCTGACGAAGGCAGCAGACTTTGATAGCATCGCGAAGACGTCCACTTCTAAGACTCCCGTTGTGGCTCTGCTTCCTCCCGAGGTGAATACGCGCGACTTGTGGCTGAAGAAGCTCAAAGAACACGACATCGAATGTATCAAGGCGCCCTTCCTCATTGACTACATCACCAAGAAGCAAGCACCCCCCGTCAAGCGCGCAGACTACAAACTCTAGACTCTACCCAACGCTCTTCGACTACGAGTGGAATACCGCGCGACTTACTCGTCCATCTCGATGAGGTCGTCCTCGTCCTTGTAGATCTGTTCACGAACGCCAGAGATGCAGAAATAATAAGCAGTGCGCTCTAAGAAACCTGATGTAGTGTACTCGGCTCACCCTTCCGAAGCGTTCGTAGCCTCCGTGCAGAATGAGCACACGCGGCTTGTGCTTTTCGCCCTCCAGCACGACCTCCATCCGGGACTTGAACCTCTTGGCGCACGAGGGTCCGCGCACTTGGCTCATCATGCAGTGGAAGACAATGGCGTCCTCGTCCTTGTATTTCTCCACCAGAGCGTCCACGTCGTCGTCGTCCATGAAATTGTCCTCGGGGATGTTGACAGCCGAGCGGATGTGGCCGCCTGCATAGTCCGTATCGCGAACGTCGATGATGACCGGGCGCTTACTAGACAGGCTGGGGTCGCGCAGGATCTCGGCCAGAGCCAACGGCTGGATGTAGCGAGGAGGCTGCATGTATCCGATCGGCAGCGACATTTTCATAAAAGCAAATCGAAAACTATTTTATTCACGGATGTACAACGAAAGTGGTGTGTAACACGTAGTATTGATGAGGGAACGGATGTTCATCATTGCGTTCTACGATGGAAAGATGAGCAGCGAGCAGAGTTACTTCTGCGCGGGCTTGATGAGGTGGCCCCCTTGAGCGCCCCGAGCGCCTTGTAGCGGTGCGAGATCTGGTTCTTGGTGGCCTTCTCCATCTCGGCGTACGTGTGGTCGAAGCCGTCGGGCTGGAAGACCGGGTCCCAGCCGAACGTGGTGGGGCCGCGGGCGGGCACGATCTTGCCGTGCGTCTGGCCGATGAAGACCTGCGGCTCGGCGCCCGCGGGCGCGTAGGCGAAGATGCACTGGGCATAGGCCGACTTGTCCTCGTAGGCGGCCAGCATGTTGTTGAGGCCGTCGTGGCCCGTTTTCTCCAGGAACCATTTGATGTACGGGCCGGGCAGACCCTTGAGCGCATTGAAGCACAGCGACGTGTCCTCCACCAGTACGGTGCCCTGAACCTGCTTGGCTGGCCAAACGGCACTTCTCCTTGGCGATGTCTGCCGGCTCTCCCTGCAGCTCCGGCAGGCCCACGACCTGGTTGCGCAGCTCAAAGGGGAAGTCGGCGCCCAGGATGGCCACCACCTCCTTGAGCTTGTTGGCGTTGCCAGTCACGAACGTCAGCACAGGCTTTCGACATGGTCTGCTTGGGGTCGAAGTGATGGCCCATCGACCAATATACAATATATTGTGTGCACGCACATCAAGTATTGCGATCTTGAAGCGACGCATGTGGCGTTTCGACCGATAGACAATTGCAACAAGAATTTTTGCTGCTCCATGTCGGACGCCTTCAGCGCCGGCTTTCGCGAGTTCTGCGGGGGCGTGCAGCACGCCGTATCGCTGCACCGCATCCTGCTCTTCTACCTCAAGTCGCGCCTCATCTGCGTATCCAGCGCCAAGGTGCGAACGAGCGGCGAAGTCGAAGTCGAACTTCAGATCTGAATCCATCCCAATTGCGTTATTATAATTTGTACTAAATTATTATTATTTTGCTTGTGCGTTGACCTGACCATACAGTGCTTCGTGTTGAACGGCCTGATCTTCCTGGGGAGCATCTACTTCTTCGACCAAAGCTGTGATCCCCGTGATCCACTTGTTTGGCGAGTTGCTGCATCGCTCCTTCTCCTATGGGTAAGGAGGGAGACGGTTTGGTTCTTATCTTGTTTTTACAAATGTTTTGTGTTTTGTGTCGGTGTTTAGGACCGGTTCAGGTGGAGATCGCGTGGATGGCTTCGTGTTCCTGCTCTATCAAGTACGGACCGTAGAAGTAAAAAAGGTTTGTGCTTGGGCTCATATCGGGCTGCATTTCCTAGGTGACGTGGATGTATCCGATCTACTGCATCAGCTTCATTCTCAATACCATTTGGTACCAAGAAATTGCGGGTGACGGTGCGTCTGTGCGTTCGAAGGCTGTGGGGCCTCGTCAGTGCTGAACTTTTTTGACTGGTACGGCATTCTCGTTATTTAACGTACATGCAGCTCCATGGCAAGCCTTCGCCCACGCCGGTGACGGATATGATTCGGTAAGTTTAGAAGCAGAGTGATGTTGGCATTTTGTCTGTCGTCATCGCTAATCTATGTGTGAGTTGCACTTGTTGTAGCGATGAGCTCTACCGCGCCATCCTTGTGGCGTTCTTTCTGTTGCAGACTGTCTTGTCCTACCTCATTCCTGTCATCGGCCCGGCCACCAGCTTCATTCACCTGAGCTGGTTATACTCACTGTACTGCTTCGAGTACAAGTGGTCTTTGGCTGGATGGAGTCTGGAGCGGCGGCTGGCCCATCTGGAGCAAAACTGGGCCTACTTCGCTGGTTTTGGGAGCCCATTCACGCTTGCCACCTTTTTCGTGCCCAACTTTGTGAGCAAAGGCATTTTCGCGTTGCTTTTTCCAGTGGTACGTGTCTTGCTCTATGTATACAAGCATTCCAGTAGAGTGAGGTCTAATTTGCTGTGCTCGCAGTTCTTGCTGCTAGCAATTGCATGTGATCCTGTTTCAGAAGGCGATGGAATGGAGAGAAAGTTGCCTATTTTCCGGTACGTTTTACTTTCATGTCGTCAATCCATCGACATTGTTGCAAGGAACACAACTAAGTTTCTCCCTGCGTCACCAACAGGTTTTCACGTTGGTGGAGCTTGCAACTGCTGCGGCGGATCGGAAAGGGTACTGGTCTAAAGACGAAAAAGCAAAGGGCCATGGAAAAGCAGAGTCGTTCCAGAAGGCACCAACTCGTTTTCAGTTTCTGAGCGATAGAAGTGGTGACATCCACCTAAAGTGCACTCGCCTGTGCTCTTCTTTCGGCTCCGGGAAGAAACCGCAATTCGATTGTTGACAAGCGTTAGTTCTCCAATGCGATAAGTATACGGGTCGGTTTTGTAGTCCTTGATTCGCTCTAATCACCTCGAAAGCCTCCCCTGGATTCGCGATGGTTGCCGTCTGGATGAGAACACAACCATCTTCATCACCGGAGAACCAGAAGAACATCCACACGGCGTTCAAGTCAGTAAGAAGTACCATTACTGGGTCTTTGCGAACGATTAGATCCAAAGCGATCAGCTCCGACATAGCCTGGAGCTCGGAGTTACTCTGACGTGTGGACTAAAACATCAATTGCCCCCACTGAATACGTCCAGTGCTGTTACAAACTGGTTCGCCTTCGCCGAAGCTCCAGGGTTTTGGCTGACTGCACCGGTTGCCGTCCTGGTTGCTTGCTTGCGATATGAATCTGCAGTCTTGCTTGGAACCACGAATATGAAGTAAAACTCATCCGTGTTGAGGCGAGCATCATCCTTCAACCACTTGAGAAACTTGTTCATTGGTGCAGCTTTGATACCATGGTCCTTGTTGAGTGTCATGTGCAGCCCGTAACACTTGTTTCCATCAGAGATGAATGCATCCAGCGCTCCAAACGTTTTCGATGTCGGTCGGTAGTACGTCCAGCCCTCAGCAAGCTGTAGTTTGTCAAGCGCAGTGAAGCGTACCGTTTGCATCTCTTGTGGAATGGTCAAATCGTTCAGAGTTGTCGAGCACAGCGAGCGAAAGTGTAGCTTTTTCGGCTGGGGCAGACTAAACCATTTGTGGCAGAGCATCTCGTATATCTTGCCGCGGACCACAGACGTACTTCCCGAGTCATCATCATCGTGAGTTATAGCGAATTCCGATATTTTATCGAGGCTCTCTCCATGCACTTTGGCAACAACCAATTCGGCGATGTGCTTGGACAGAAAATCCAAATGGTAGTCTGCGCGAAAATCAGCCCGGGTAGGTACCATTTCAAGGACACGGTGGCTATAGTCTTCCTCCCTCACAGAGTGATTGCTTCTTGCATAAGAAATGATGTTCATCGCACTGAATGAGTTCACTGCCTCATGCAGTTTATTTTTGACGTTCACGTTAGACGCTCTCGTGAAGATGAACCGAGGAATTCCACCGAAGATGTCGTATCTCGAAACCAAGTCGTCTTCGGCAAGTTGCAAGTTACCGGGAAGCAATGAGTTGTATTCTCTCAGCTCCTCCAACGTCCACGCTGGCATGATATACGTATCCCCGTCCACTTTTGCGAAATCCTCTATACCTTTAACACCAGGTGAAGCAAACAAAATCGAGACTCCGCTCCAGCCAACAAGTTGCGTTGATGTTGCCTCGACAAGCCGGAGCACACGGCGTTGTGCCTGCAGCGAAACAACCTCCTCTCCGTCCAATTCAACAAATTCCTTGCGTTCGGCATCGTACTTGCGAAAGTCCGGGCCATAGTTCAACACCAATTCGTATGGGAGCAGCTTCTTGGCATCTTCTTGCTCACCAAGAATGAGTTGAAAGATGCAATACAGGTAGAACCGACTCTTTCCAATACCGGGATTCCCCGTGACAACCAGGTTGGAATCCTTGCCTGGTTCACGATCCTTGCCTGGTTCAGCGTATTCGAAGTTTGACTGTACTTGGGTCATCAACTCGGTAAAAATCACACGATACGCCTTCCTCTCCACGACCACTTTATATTCGATCTTTTTGTGCGCCAACGGAGGGAAATCTCTCATCTCGAAAAACCTCGTAATTTGGTTGATCTCTTCCTCGTTCTTGTCCACTTTGCGCTTCTTCGGCAGCGGGCGGAAAGACTCGCCAAACCATCCATCCGCCCGACAGCGTTTCCCCTTCACCGGAACCACCACCAGCACGTTCACAGGTCCTCTCCCTTCTGCTTCTTCTTCTTCATCCACTCCACCGACATCTCCATCCGACAATCCCACACGCCGTAGCCTCGCTCGCGCCGCATTCAACGGCTTCAGGCCAGTGGTGTCCTCCACGCCATTCTTCACGTCTGCCTCCGTCAGCCACGCGCCGCGGCCCTCGTCTTTCTTCGCCAGGAAGAGCTGCAGCTTGTCTGCGTCGATGTCCTTGAAGTCGTTCGGCTTCTTCCTCTTGATCGCATCCTTCAAGTCATCCACCGAGTCGTCCTCGTCTACTCGCACCGAGAACACGCTTCCCTCCGTACCCACGATAGCACAGAAGAGCTTGACCATCCTTCCTCGAGTCGCAGATTCTGGAATGAGAAAGGAGAGAATTTATGGACGTATTTAAGCGGAAATCAAGGCGTGTCACATAGAGTTTGAACCAATGGTGAGACGCCACTGGCGTCACGCACGCGTCGCTGCTCTGAACTATTCCTTGCGGTTAAAAATAGACCTGCGTAATTTTCTATGGGAGTGAGTGCTGCGCCCAGCAGAAAAGGAGGGGGTGAACGCACATAAAACGACCAACGGAGGCGAGCGTGTGCAAGGTCGCGTAGCCGCAGCAAACCCGCTGCGGGGTGCCCGCGAAGCAGGGCCGCGGCGGTATTTGCGGAGGCGGGCCCAGCACTGAGCTCACAGCGAGCCGAGCACTATACTGTCCAGATCTTAGAATCTTTTTACCCGCAAGAGCGAAGCGGAGCAAAGATGACACCCGTCCTCTGAAAGAAAGGGCTATTTGATGTGGCAGAAGTTGAATACAAAAATGAGTTTAAATTGTGTAATGGGCTCATTTAGTTGGGCGCAGCAACGAGTGCCTTCTTCAAGAGCAGATCCCAAAATCGATGCAAAGTCGAAGTAGCCATTTTAGGAATGGTAGCAACTCGACGCAAAGGGGCCGAGTGCGAGGGAGTTAACAGTAGCGCGCTCGAGTGCTCTGTCGAGCTCACTTCGTGCACGAGGTCTCTCAGCTTACAAGTGGAAATGGCAATGTAAAAGCAAGATGTTTCACGCAGTGATCGTTCCAGAGGATCCACTTATCTTGCGGCGCCGAAGCTAGTGGGAGGTCGGTGAATATACTGAGGTTGCGTCGCTCATAGATACATGTACTACAAGTAGTAACAATGTTGCTCAGGTATTTCACAACTGCAGGCACTGGTTTCGGCATCTTATCGCCCGATCGTCATGGAAGTGTGAGATGATGCCGCAGGTCGATTGGATGGAGGTGAGCACACATTGAAGACAAATGGAGTGTTTTTCTGATTCAAAGCAAAGCATTGCATTAGTGTTATAGAAGTCGTTGCCTGGTCTTCCATTGGTTATATGCTTCTCTCTCTTGTTCTGTAATGTATGGCGGCAACGCGACAAGCTGGATAAGGCGTTGCATTTCGCTCGCGGTCGCATGTGTGGGCTTCCAGCACTTCAGGAGCTGACATTCAGTTACCGTCCGCGCCGCCAAGAGCTGTTCACGTGCCAGTGTGGGTATTCCTTAGCCATAGCTACTTTGCTACTGATAAGATGATTCGCTTGAATTCAGAGTACGTCGCTATCCTAAAGGCTAATTCGAAGCGTGATTTGCAGATGGTGGTCAAGGACTTCAATATCAAGGGAGTAGACGATCGCTCGATCGTCTATTACTATAACAAAGCCACTGAACAAAAGGGTCAGATATTGTTCATAGACTCTATCAAGGGTCAAATCAGATACAATTTTGACAGACCTATTGCTATGGAAGAGTAATTCCAACTAATCAATCAGAAAAATGCTTAACATCATATACAACTAAAATGGCGAGCTTTCTGAAACTCGACAGTACTAATCTCGTTCAAGATAACTACAACTCGACTTGGAAATACTCGTTCCCTGGTTCAGCAGCAGACTTTCGTGATGTAGTGTGTGCAGTCCAAAGCATCAGCATGTACAACTCGGAATATAATATCGACTCGATGCAGTTCCAAAACACAAGCTTCAAGATCGAAGTTCCGACTGCGGCTACTACCTCTACTATCCGTATCACTCTACCGGACGGTATTTATTCCTACGATGATGTAAATCGCAGCATTCAGACAGCCCTTGTTAATGCTGAAGCATTTTTGATCGATCCATCTGGAAATAACGTATTCTACCTAAAGCTGAGTGAAAACAGTGTCTATTACGCGTGTCAGGTGGATTTCTCCCCTACGCCAACAACGTTGCCAACTCTCGGATGTACTTGGACAAAACCGGCAACTGGACTATACTCAGCTGGCGGTACTGGATTGCCTACCACCACTCGCGTCCCACGTCTTATTATCGATAATGCTGAGTTTGGAAAGGTAGTTGGCCTAATCGCAGGTACATATCCCGCTACATCAGCGATTGTTGCCAGTGCTCAACTCTCTAACATCATTCCTCAGATTCACCCCACCAGTTCATACATCGTACGTTGCGATTTGATCAAAAATGAGTACGTTGCATCTGGTGATATTGTGAGTGCATTTGATAGAGGTGATGCAGCAATCGGTAAGCTAATTAGCTACAAACCAAGTCATGAATTGCCACAATGGCTCTCGCTCTACAATTACTATCAGTATCTATAACCAAAACGACAAGAAGGTAATCTTCCGCGATACTTCAGTCTCGATCATGCTGTTGCTTCGCCCAAAAAAATAATTTAGCTAATGCTTCATTTTTTTCTCACAACCTAAATGATCCACCAGACTTACGCATTGCTCGAATCTTAGCCATGTGATCCTTCGCTTCCTGGGAACCCTTAGCAAATTTCTTACGCTTTGGCTTGGCAACGCCTACTCCATAGCGACGGCGGACTTCACCGCGAATAGACCTAATTAGATCACCATGCTCAGGTTTGGTAGCCTTGGATAGTAGAAACATCTCACCAGAATCAACTACATCGGTTAGAATGCCTCTACGTTTAGCATATGACAGAGCACGCTTTGCTCCTTTCTTAACATCAGTCATAGTTAGACGACCTCCTTCCTTATCACTATCAGAATCATAAACACCGATACCAGTCATGGAACGAATTGCTGCTCGTGCAGGGATAACACCCTGTGGTGCCCCGAGTGCAGTTGCAAGAGCGGGGACAGCAACATCAGCAGCTCTGGATAGCAAACCAGAGTCCTTGGCGAACTTGAATGCAGATTTAATGCCGCCCCATACCTTGGACCAAATACTACCGCCTTGAGCTCGCTTGTATCCTTTCTTGACTTCGTGTCTTGTGATGTCAAGACGCACGCCGCGACCTGCCTTGCGAGCCTTGAGTGCCTTCTCATATGAGGCGGGGTGAAGATGGATAACAGATCCACTACCCTTGAGTTGATCAGATGTAAGACTTAGCTTACCAGTCTTGAAAGCTTTGGGCAGCTTTGGTGCTGGGATATCACTGGAGATCGTTAATTCACGATACATGATTAATCTATATTTCCTGAACTACAGAATAGTTAAATTTAAATCTTTCATCTTGGAAAAGACTTGTGGTTTCTTGTGTTGCTTGGAATAGAGCCAAAGTAAGCAGAATGGGCCACAATAATCACCATACGTTCCTTGATATTGCTTGGGGTTGTATTTTCCGATACCATACTTCGTGGGGGCTGCCTCACCCATTGAATCGAAGAATTCACCATTATGGACAGCCTGCCAGTGTCCTACATCGACATTAGGTGGTCGTAGTAGAATTAGATATGAACCTTTCTTTGAGATCGGTTTTGTTATTTCATTCGATTCATAGATATCATCGAGATGTACGCCAAGCTTTTTCGCGAGTTCGATCAGATCATGATCGGACGTGATTGGCTTGATAAGGTCGCTCATAATACTTAATTTCGTTCAAACTATATTAGAAACCATATACAATCAACGATGAGTGAAACTCAACTATCCGACCAATATTTGTACCAGAGCTCGCTCAAAAGCGATCCGGAGATCAAGGTATCTTCCGGTAAGCGCGTCCCGTTTGTTATCGACCTGAATCAGGGTTCGTACCAGAATGGTGTCATTACTATCGATGCCACTGCTCAGCTTAACGGTTCTGAAGGATTCGCCTGTCTTCGCGATGCTTACATCATGCTCCCGTACAAGGTATCGATGAAGAATGGTGGTACTGCTCAGACCGCTGCTGCCAATCGTTTCTGTGCTACTCTAAAGTGCGGCAACTGGAATGTCATTGATAGCATGTCTCTGGAACTCAATGGCAAGACCATCGTTTCGATGGCTGATTACAAGATGTTTTGGAACAATGTCCGTGCTCAGACAAGCTACAGTCCTCAGTACGTTGAAAAGCATGGAGCGGAGTCCTTCCTCTTCTCTGATGCCGCTCAGTCCGCTTTGTACAGCTCTGCTACCAGCTCGACTACTGGAGATGGATACTCAAACACTACTGCATTCTCATCTTCGTTTGCTACCACCGGTCCTGCTGGTGGTGCATCAATCCCTAACGATGGTCTCGTAAAGCGCCTACTGTCGAACCCCCCTAATGCTGGTTCTGATTTCTCTACGTCGTGGCCATCTGTAGGTGGAGCTGCCGCTTCTACCACTATCTCGAATCAAACCGCTCGTGGTGCTTTCGTAGCTGGTGCTCTTACTGCTAACGCTATCCTGGGAACGTGGAACTACATGCTTAAGATTAAGCTAACCGACCTCCACCCCATCTTTAAGGAACTCGACCTCATGGCTAATCCTCAAATCCGTCTCCGTTTCCGCGTCAATCAGGGTACTTCGTCTGTCGCTGTAGATGCGTCGAAGGGTATGTCGCTAACCAGTACTACTGTCGCCAGTGGTAATGTCTGTCCTGTGATGGTTGCGGCTTCTTCCACGGGTAATCCTATGGCTGGTGTTCTTGCTGCTTCTGCTCCATTCAGCATTTCTTGGGGCGCCGTCGTCAATGCCCTTGAACCGACCATCGATGGTACGTACATGCCATTCACTACTTCTCGTCTGTATGTACCGTTTGTACATCTTGAGAACCCTCAGGCAATTATCTCCAAGCCTGTGAAAAAGGTTCGATACAATAATTGCTATGCTCAACTGTTTTACCAGCGTGCCGGCATCGGTAAGCAGTCGACTCAGCTTAATGCTGCATTTGATCTTCAGCTATCGGCTTCTGTTAAGAATGCTAAGTATGTAATCCTCCTTCCTTTTGCTGAGCAGACTGGAAGTTTCGCTTCCGCGGCTGTACAAGAGTTCCAGAGTCCGTTTGATTCGGCCCCTTGGACTCTGCACCCTGGTTCCAGTATCCGCAACTTTAACGTTCGTATCGGTTCCCAGCAGACGTTTGACAGCAGTCATGACTATGACTTCCACCACTTCACTAACGAAATCGCTAAGATTGCTTCGATTAATGGTGATCTGACTCCTGAGCTGGTGAATGGTCTTCTTGACTATCAGACCTGGTCGCTAACTAACCGCGTTCTGATTGCTGACGTTAGCCGCCTAACGGAGCGTGATGTACCTCAGGCGATTCAGGTCAAGGTGTTAATGCTGGATGCCAAGGAACAAATATGATCGTCCTCGTAATTAGCGAGCAGGAGCTGACTTTTGATCGCTTGACCGGCGAAGTGATCGATTTTACCACCGCTTAGGCTCTCGCTATCGTATTAAGCGACAAAAAAACGGATTGACTTACTGGTGATCAGCTAACAACATAAGATGCTTATTAGATCTGATATGACGTGATTTATTATATCTTGTGTAAGAATTACCACATTCACATTCGATTCTTTCATTATCTCGAGCTTTGATTCGATCCTTATTAGCTTCATAGTGTTGCTGAACTCGTAAAATAGCTTCATCTTTATGCGAATCACGATAAGTTTGCTTTTGAACCCTTTTCTCTTCATCCGTTTTATGTGCAGGTACCATATTAACACATTGAGTTGTATTAATTACTAATTGTTCAAAGTGATTCAGCTGTTTACGATCATCAACATCATGTTCCGATAAAAGCGAAATAGCAAACTTGTCAACTCCGTGGTCCTTGAAATGGTAATAAATTGTTGCTTGACATTTATTGTGCCCGTTCAACCATCGCTGATAACTTGAGATATGCAGCTTCCATCGCTTTGTTAGTGTCAATGTGGTACTACCCACATACACAATCGGATTCGTCCGCGTTGGTGATCTTATAGATATATCCTTTCATTATTATATCATAAGACTTTATATATCAGGATCAATCGTGATTAAGTATTATCAATAAAAAACTTATTTTTTTTCTTAATTCAATTCCTGAAGTAGCTTCGGACACTTCTCAATAACAAATTGACTCTTACGAAGCCAATCGATATAGTTCGCATCCATTCGACTAATCTGCTTGAGGGTCTTGCCCTTATACTCCCCCCGAGTCATCATATATGAGTTATCATCACTTAGAGCGTAGGAAGATCTTGATTTCCTCAGTAATATTGAGATTAGGTTGGTTGAATACCCAACGACAATAGCCAGGATCAGAAGAATATACTTCTTCAATCGACGTGTCCTTGTATTTTCCAAAAGTTAGTTTGTTCGTCATGTTATCAGTGGGGTGTATCTATATGCATACCCCTTCAAGTTTTTGAGAAAAATAAATTAATTAATTCAGAATTACTGGAGAGGCGTTCTCAGTGATTGAGCGGATCTGAAACCACCCTTAGATCGAAAAGGCGTTGGTTTCGCTCTCAGGTGGTCGAGAGGTTGCGTCGTCAAAATTGCAGCTGGTCCGAACGAAGGTTCCAGGAATGTTCTTGGTGGTAAATTACGGTAAGGAAAAAAACTGCCGGTGTAATGTGCTGGACTATACTACAGACAACGACGGAAAAATCCGACAGACAGAAAAATCCGACAGTTCACCACATCAGCATTCAAGCTCCACACAAAAACAAAATTATATTTATCCAATCATCTTGCAGTATAAGTTAATTTTTAACCAATAGCCACAAAAATGTTTTGAATGGTCAGCAGCTAAAACCGAGAGGATCGACAACTAATTCAACCTGTCATTCTGCACAATGAAGCGCGTCGAGCGGAGCTTCACAGTCCGACAGAAGCGCGAGGCGCTAGCAGTCGTAGAGCGTGTCGGAGTTGCGGCCACTTCGCGGCAACTCGGGATTGCACGACCCACGCTCTACGACTGGAAAAGGCAGGCGGCTGCAATCCAAGCGTTCAAGGGCCACGCAACGTCGAAGACGTTGAAAGGTCAGGGGCGCAAGGAGATTTTTCCTGGCGTCTCTGACCTGTTGACGTACATGAAGGACGTGCGACGCGAGGAAGCGGTACAGTTTCTTAAGTTTTTGGTCATTATTTGAGATTTTTTTCTAACTTTTGGTGTATTTTCCTAGGTTTTGTCGACTGCAGGCATGATTGAGTTCATGTGGAAGCTCTATCCAGAGTGGATGACTTCGTATATGGCTGCGAAAACTGGCGAGGGGGACAGCGCGTTAGAACGCATGGTTCAGCGGCTAGCAAATCGGTAAAAGTCTGGCTTTTATGTTAATAATGTGATTTTTATTGTAATGTTTGTGTTCTTTTGCGCGATATTGTGATCTACAGCTACGGTTTCTCGTCACAGAAGCCACAAGCGACCAAAAAATCCACTGAAGACCTCGACGACACCCGAGCCGAGTTTGCCATCACCTTTTGGAGCAAATATGCTGCTTTCGAGGGTGGTGGCATACTCAATGTCGACGAGACAGCCATCATGTTTGATATGCCTCCGATCAAATCCTGGGCCGGCAAGGGAAGAAAGGACTCTGCGCGGATTCTAGGAGCCAACAAGCACGCAGGTCGCATGACAGCGGTGCTCACAATACGTGATGATGGTAAGTTTTCCTGAAATTTCCTGAATTTATTGTGTTATTAACAATATTGTTTGTATTTTTGAAGGAAAGAAGCTGCCGATTCTCTTCATCATACGTGGCGTTCCCGGTGGACGCATCGAGCAGGGGGAGTTTGACGAGTACCCTGACGGCCACTTCTACGCCGTCCAAGAAAATGCTTGGATGGACTCCACTGTGTGGAAGTTCTACGTAGAAAAACTTTTAAAATTTGAAATAGACGAACCCGCTGTCCTTCGTGTTGACAACTTTGATTGCCACGTTTCGGAAGAAGGACAGCGGCTCGTTGCCGAAGAGGCTAATGCCACGGTGGTCCCACTCCCACCAAACAGCACTGCTGTTTGCCAACCACTTGATGTGGGGGTCATGGGGCCATTAAAGGCAAAGATAAGAAATAGTCCTTGTAGAAGAACTGGTGGGAGCGCAAAGGAAAAGCGTCTCCGTGCTATTAATTCTACGATTAAGGCCTGGGGTGCTTTAAAAAAGGAGACGATAATTCGTTCCTTCAAGAAAGCAATTCCGCAGTGTCCGGAAGTCACTGTCTGAAATACACACCCTTTTCTATCAATCGTATGTTTTTTGCGGATGTTTTTTGTATTTTCATTGAGATTTTATCCAATCAAATTTAGTGTCGGATTATTTTGTCGGGCGAGGTGTGCGCTCTTATACTATGGCGGATGGCATTCAGTGGTGTCGGATTTTTCCGTCGTTGTCTGTACTGACAGACTGGTGCTCTGACGCGACTCAGCCTTTGCGAGTAGCGCTGCCAGTTTCATTTCCCCGAGCATGTCAAGCGAATTGTTGCTCGCCGCACCGTCCGTGCCCAGCGTCACGTCCACGCCTCGACGCAGCATTTCAGTCACCCGAGCAATCCCCGACGCGAGTTTGAGGTTGAACGATGGACAGTGAACCACGTGAGCTCCAGCTCGAGCGACGTCGTCGATCTCCTCGTCCGTTAGATGCGTCATATGTGCGCACACGAGCCGGTCGGACAGTAATCCCAACCGCTTGAAATTGGCAAGAGGACGCAGCTTCTGGTCGCTCTTGTGGCAGCACATGGATGCTCGGTTGAGCTGCTCGCTGTCGTTGCATTCCGCCTCTGTTTCGTGCAGGTGGATGTGGATCCGTGCGTCGTACTTCTTGATAAGCGCGTCCACCTTCAGCAACGTGTGCTCCCCCACTGTGTACGGCGATTGCGGCGCCATCGTGACCGTGATGACGTCGTGGTTTCCAAGCGCGTAATTTTTCAGATTGGGCTCGGCCTTGGCGAGAAAGTCCTCGGGCCCGGATCCGTAGGGCGATGCGGAGTCCATGATGCCCTGACCCACTGCACCGCGCATACCAGTTTTTTCCAGCACGCCGCAGATCTCGTCCGGGAAGAAGTACATGTTGTTGAAGCACGTGGTGCCGCTGCGGATCATCTCCGCCACGGCGTGCGTCATTCCGTCGCGCACGAGCTCAGCGCTGACGAACCGCTTCTCCACGGGCCAAATGTCCTCGGCCAGCCAATCGTACAGCGCCTTGTCGTCACCCAGCCCGCGGAACAGCGTCATGGGTGCGTGCGTGTGCAGGTTGACAAGTCCCGGAAGCACAATGTGGCGGTCTAGCTGCCGCTCCTCGAGCCCCACAAAGCGCCTCTTTGCCTCCGCTATGGGCAGCAGCGCCACAATGCGAGCCTTGTCCACTACAATTGCAGTATCACGCAGCACCTCGTCGCGCGGCTTCACGGGGATCACATGCCGAGCGAAGAGCACGAGATCTACCGTCTGCTTCGCCATTGCATCGATTGGCGCCAAATTTGAATTTTCAACTTCGAGTTCCCGCCACTGAAAAGTAATATTCATTTGTTTAACCAGTGTTTAAACGTTTAAAGTTTAATGTAGTTGGTCATCTAAAAAAGCGCGCCAGTCTGCAATTTACGTCGAGGTGAAGGACCTTCGCTCTTTGATCATGCGGGAGCACACGTTGTACGCAGAGCTGCGCTGCGTGGTGCATCCGACGGGGCTGGAGGCAGTAGAGAGGCTGGCGCTGGAGCTGTGTCTGCGCGTTGGCGGAGCGACGATCCTGGAAGGGCCGGACGCGGCCAGCGGCAGCGCCGTGACGACCATCGTGTGCCACCCCGAGGCCTACCAGAGCTTCGTAGTGCAGCGCAACGAGCGGTTCGTGGCGCTGGTGCGACCCGAGTGGGTCTTCCGCACCTTCGCGCTACAGAGGCTGCTGCCCGTGGACCGCTTTAGCCCCAACCCAGCGCTCCTGTTCTCGACGCTGGCCATCTCGGCCGGTTCCATGGCAAAAGACCCACGCAAGGTGCTCAACGGGCTCGTCACGCACTTCGGCGGCCAGGTGGTGGACCAGAAGGAGGTCTACGCCGGAGCTACGCACATTTTGTATCAAGACGAGGCGGCGGAAGACGCCGCGGAACACGAGGAGCAGGAACACCACAAGCTGTTGCAGCTCAGTTTCTCCTAGACGGATCTTTCACGCAGCGTTGAGGCGTGGCGGAAGCATTTGCTAAGGAGCCGGTAGAGGGGACTTTCGCGCTGCCGACTTGTATCGTGG
Organism: Phytophthora crassamura; assembly: GCA_033557995.1. Lineage (NCBI taxonomy): Eukaryota > Oomycota > Peronosporomycetes > Peronosporales > Peronosporaceae > Phytophthora > Phytophthora crassamura. The sequence goes on from JAUCED010000004.1 coordinate 5,857,064, forward strand.
CCTATGTGGGCCTGGGACTACCGGCGCCGCCAAGAGTTCGTTGCGCGGGACAAGAAGGCGTTCCAGCTACTCATCAGCTCGCTGGATGACGCGACGGTGAAGGCGGTCGGCAAGTACAAGTACTCGTGGTCCGTGTACTAGCATATGGAGCGTGTATACGCTTCAAAGGACACTGAGCATCTACCACGCCAGAGCCAGCTTTCACAATCTCAAGTACCAGGATGGAGACGAAATGCAGTCTCATATCAATGATCTCGAAGAAAAAGCTGAGACGTTGGCACGTCTGGGTCGCCCGATCGTTGACGAAGAGAAGGTCATGCACATGCTTGGATCCTTACCAGCATCCTGGAAGAATTTGGTCATGGTCTGCCAAAATCAAAAGGAGCTGCGCTGGCGCGATCTTCAAACGAAGCTCTTACTGGAAATGGATACTCGCAAGCACAACAGTACCTCGACGGACATGCAAGCACACCTGGCTTCAAATTTGCAGCAGTCCGAGCAGTCATGCCTCCGCTGTAGTGAACACAGCGGTGAAAGTGCACACTTCGGCCAAGGATCGGGTCGTTCATTTAGTGGTCGCATGCCATTTCATAGCCAGCAGAAGGTTTTGCGTGGCCATCCCTACCAGCGAAATGACACGAGCAAGTCCTGCAACTACTGTGGCAAGCCTGGCCACTTCAATAAAGTGTGCACACTGAAAGCTAGGCATGATCGTGAGCGCGGGTTCTCGTCTCAGCCAGCATTTGTTGGTAACGCGACACTCAATCTCGACAAAGAGGATGAAGACGGCTTGGACAACTACGATGTGCTAGCCATTGTTGTATCGATGGAGTCAATGAGCAATAGCACGGAAACGGCACTGCAAGCCTCAACGACAGAGGACCCGACAATGTCTAGCAACGTATGGGTTCTCGACTCCGGCTGCACGCATCACATGTGCTTTGACAGGTCCTACTTCTTGGACATCAAGCCCATCAACAAAACACAAAAAAGGTGTACCTGGGCAACAACAAGGTCGTCGATGTCGAAGGCATTGGTGCTGCGGTGCTGAATTTTACAGATGAAGCCGGAAAGAAGGTGAAGCTGACGCTCTCAAAGTGTTTCTATCTCTCTGCTATGACACGCAACCTCCTGAGTGTACGCTGCCTTCGCGAAAAGGGGGTTCTCTCCGACTTCGGTACCTTCGTCGACCGTGCCGTCATCCACAAGGACATCAAGTCCATGGAGAACACGTTCAACAAGCTGTACGTGTTTAAAACCAATATGATTAATACACCGGCTGAATCTGCGTACATTGGAGTTGGAAGACAATCTATGGAGCTATGGCACTCAAGATGTGGGCATTTGAGCTATCAGAACATCGCAAAGTTGGTGTCTAGAGGTCGTGCGCATGGGCTTCAAGTGGCTAAGCGTGACCTAGTTGAATTCCCTGTGTGTGACGTCTGCGAGCGTTCAAACCAGCAGCGAGCCTCGTTCAAGAGAACTTACACACAGCACGCAACGCAACTGAACGAGCTTGTGTACACTGACATCAAGGGTCCAATTGAAGTACAACGTTCAGCGGTAAGCGCTACGTCTTGGTCTTCGTCGACGATTTCTCCGGTTTTGTTACTACCTACCTGTTGGCACACAAGTCGGAAGCCTTCATGCGGTTTAAGGAGTATGTGGTGACAGCTGAAACCAAGCACAACCTTCCTGTGCGGGGTGTGAACTCTGACAATGGCGGAGAATTCATATCACCTGACTGGACAGCTTACTGCAAGTCAAAAGGCATTCATTGCCGTGGAACTACAACTTACACGCCCGAACAGAATGGAAGCGCAGAAGTACGATTTCGAGTTCTATTCAGGAAGGTGCGGACACTTCTCATCGGCGCTCAGCTCCCTAAACAATTCTGGGGTGAGGCGCTTCTTACGGCGACTCTGCTCAACAACATCAGCCCGCTTCGAAGAGCAGATATCACACCCTACGAACGCTGGCACGGAAAGGAAGCTGACTACAGCAATCTGCGTGTGTTTGGTTCACTAGCCTACACCTACGTGACCCCGACGCATCCCAAACGACTTGAGCTGACTGCAGTGCCAGGAAAGCGGAAGACTCTCGACAACCGAGGCATCAGAGGCATCTTTGTTGGCTACGCTGAAGGTCAGAAGCTTGGCGTGTTCTACACTGCGGAACAAACAGGATCGTGACAACTTGCCACGCTACGTTTGATGAAGCTGGTTCGCCTGCAGCAACGGAGCTCAAGTTGCTAGAGCTCCGGCGACTCGAAAAGCTGCACCATCTCGATCTCATTCACCCTTCGCGGCTCGCAAATTCAATCTGCGACTTAGTTTTCTACGCGGAGCCGGTGATTGAAGACACTAGTGAATTGGATCTTGAGCTGCAGCAGCTCGACAAATTTATTGATGACTTCAAGATTGATGAACTGCGGGACGAGAGAGGCGAACTTCCGGATGTGAGCTGCTACATCGGTCGGCATCTCAGCAACGCGCTCTCCGCAGTGGTAAATCAACGGTCTGTTGGAAGCAAACCACAAGCGCTTACCATGTGTGCAGGCGATCGTCTCTCAGAGAAGCAGCGAGAAGCGGGATTTCTAGTTGCTGCCGAAAACATCGCGTGCAAGACCGAAAGCAGCAAGGTTAGCGAGCTTGCAACCCGAGTCGAGCCGAAAACTCACGCCGAAGCAATAACCGGTCCCGACGCGCTGCATTGGCGAAAAGCAATTGATAACGAAGGCCAATCACTCGTGGCGCACGGCACCTGGAAGCTTGTTGCCGAAAGGCAAGCGAGCTCTGACGTCGAAGTGGATCTTCAAGATCAAGTATGATGCACAAGGCAAGATCGAGCGATACAAAGCTACACTTGTCATCCGCGGGTATGAGCAAGTGAGGTATGTCGACTATGATGAGATCTTCGCTCCCGTCATTCGACTAGAGTCTCTGCGAATGCTGCTCGCACTGGTCGCGATTAATGATTGGGAGTGCCACCAGACCGACGTCGATACTGCCTTCTTGAACGGCGACATGGAGGAAGAAGTCTACATGCTTCAACCTGAGGGACTAGTGAAAGCAGGACAGGAACAGCTCGTATGCAGACTGCTGAGATCCCTTTACTGGTTGAAGCAGGCACCACGAGCCTGGCACAAGAAGCTGACAGATGTTCTCAAAAGCCACGGGTATGTGAAGCTCAACAGTGATGCCTGTATCTACGTGCGTGCAGGTTCCGGGGGAGTAGCTATCGTTGGTATCTACGTGAATGATCTGCTGCTCATTGCAGATACTACGAGTGGGGTACAAGCGATTAAGACCATGCTGTCGTCTGGCTTCAAGTACAAGGACATGGGTGAGGTTCATCACATTCTCGGGCTCCGCGTTCGACGCAACCGTGCTGCAAGGACACTCACGATTGATCAAACAATCTACGCAAAAAGTGTCTTGGAGAAGTTCAATCTATTGCAGCTGAATCCATGCAGGACCCCTTGCGACCCAGGATCAGTTCTATCAAAAGAAGACAGCCCCAAGAACGATGATGAGCGTGAACAGATGAAGAACAAGGACTATCGAGGTTTAGTCGGCTCACTGATGTACCTGATGACAGGAAGCAGACCCGACATCGCCTTCGGCATCCAGTGCGTGAGCAAGTATCTGAACAATCCTGGTGTTGCTCACTGGAATGCTGCCAAGCGAATTCTTCGCTACGTTAAGGGGACCATTGGACATGGACTTGTGATCGACGGTCGCAGTGGCCATGGTGTACAACTAACTGCTTACGTGGATTCCGACTACGCGAAGGACATCAACACGCGAAGATCGGTATCCGGCTACGTTATACAGCTAGGCGACTGCGCGATAACGTACTAGTGTAAGAGCCAGCGAACCGTAGCTCTGTCGTCAACAGAAGCCGAGTATATGTCGCTGGCCCATGGAGTCAAGGAACTTATATTTCTGCGAGAACTTCTCGAAGAACTGCAGATGCAGCAGGATCCAACCGTGGTCAACGTGGACACCCAGTCTGCAATCGCAATGGCCAACAATCCTGTTCATCATCAGCGCACCAAACACATTCACTCAAGATATCATTTCGTGCGCGAACGCATCGAAATGGGAGACGCAGTCATCGAATATGTGAGTACCAAAGACAATGTTGCAGACTTACTAACCAAAGCTGTGACTTCAGACGTGCTGACTGCGTTGAGAGGACGACTTGGAGTTCGAGAAGTGCGAGATGAACCAGAACAGCAGACAATAGGAAAGCGATGTCGAGATTGAGGCGCAAGCGACAGCATACAGGGCTCTCGGACGAGCTGGGTATGGGCTGGCTTGACATAAAGGCGCAAGCGACGGCATACGGGGCTTTGGACGAGCTGGGTATGGGCTGGCTTGACACGACTGCGCGGCGACAGCGTGCGGGGTTCACGGAACTAGTCACGGGCTGGCTGCAGGAGAATTGGAGAACGAAGTGCGGGTCTCGAAGGTCGCTGCACCGAGCTTTTGGACGGTCGACGGCATGCGGGGTTCTTGACGAACTGGACATGGGCTGGATCGCGGATCAGCGTCGGCTTGCGGGACTTCGGAGACTCGCTACGACATGGTGTAAGGCAGTGACGCGTGCGGGGCGCTGGGCGGCTGTGGGACGGTTGTTGGTGACGGAGCACGGCGCTTTTGGCGAAGCTATGCGGGGTGCTGGCCGGCCAAGGCGGACGAGTGAGAAGACGGAGGACGCACAACACAATCCTGAGACTCACCGTGGCTTGGGGGAGTGGTGAAGCAGTTGATTAAGGTGGACACTGCAGACCACAGGGGAGTGTTGAGATTGGTTGAGCAGTGTGAGTTTTAGATAGGAGCTGGAGGTGTTTGGACCCAGGTGAGGGGTTTTTCCTCCAGGACTCGGTAGTGGTTACGAAACCTACGGCTGCATGTGCTCGGCCATGCGTGGCGCTCTCTGAATCTCACTTCCTCAATTCCATTCATCTCAACACAAGACGCACTGGCCGTCGCTACCGGACCTGCCAGATGCTCGCACAGCACACGGCACTCCATCACAAGTCGAACGCCATCATTCGCCTCTGCTGGCTGCTGGATCTCACTGCTGCTTGGCTCTGGCTGAGCTTTAGATGTGGTAAGCGAGAGCAGTCGCGCTCGCCGAGACGATGTGCTTATTTGGATGCAACTGTGAGGCCGATCGGGTCTCTTCGGCACACATGCCAGGGTTGATTGGGTTCTGGGGATAACAGGACATGAAGCCTCTGTGGCTTGCAGAAAGCGTGTCGGTCGTACAATTCGCTGTCTTGAACGAGAAGAACCTTCCGTAGCGGGACGAGTGACTTGGTACGAAGAACAAGGCCGGAGACTTGCTGCTAGTAGACTGTCCAGCGCGTCAATGTCGATTGTTTGCGGGCTAATGGCAGATTCTTGCACCTGGCATAGCTCTGACCACTGCATAGCAAACGCGCGCATTGCAGTTAGTACATGAAGCTCCAAGCAAAGTATTCCTTACATAGCGAGCTGCCGGTATCAATAGCTCGGTACTGCAAACACCACTGAGTGTTCGGAGAGGCACCAGCGAGCCAACTGGGAATACGTTGCACTATGACAGCGCAAAGCGTAGCGAGGGATGTCCATAGGTACGCCTCAAGTGAAGTGCGAACTGACGCACTCGCTCTCGAGGAGGCAATTCAGGCGGCTCGAACGCAGTCAGCCGAGGAAGAACCCGCAGCAGGTGCTACCGATACAAGCTACTCCCATTCGTGATGTTCTTCTTGGAGAAACGCATGGGCATCGAACCAGCGGATTGAGCTCGCGTATGTACAGTGTAGTGACCACTGGCTTCAGCGCTGTCCTAGTCTCGTCTTCCTTTGCTGGCTCGTAACCTTTGCTTCTTGTTGGAAGGCCGTGGCCAACTTGAATTGATATCTCATCGCCCTTCACTGTGTCCTTGCCAAGGTTTGAGTAGGCATTGTTGTTCCGGGTTGGAGCTAGGATCCACGTTGATATGCCTGGCACAAGTCAAGCAAAGCTGTACCGTCCGATAACTGCAGGCAAGCAAGAGGAACTCGACTATGAGACTTTTCTGACCAACACGTCCAGGAATAATAAGCGAGAACTTACAGGTAGGTTGCTAATTTCTTCAGCTTCTTATAGCGTTCGACTTGAACGGGCCCACTGATCGCTCGGAGAAGAGTGGGGATACTTTCTGACTCTGGATCGCTGTCTCTGTCGCCTGAATCACGCTCAAATTGCCGGATAATCGACCTGTGGGTGACCTAAAAGAATATGGCGTTAATCAAGTTACTGCTACTCATTGCAGTTAGATCGCGGCATGTTGCTTACCATATACTAGTATTCGACTTGGCCTCTCGGGAGCTTGCAGTTGGGGCAAATCTTGAGCTGGGCGGTGCAGCCAATAAGTGACTGGTTAGTTGCGGACTGCGAATCGCTTTCTTCTGCGTTGGCTGACGGCGCCGGTACTCCCGTTGTATGGTTCCCCAAGGATAAACTATAATGTTTGGCACCTCCCTTGATACCTGAGTCGAAAGAGAGCATCGAGCTCCACAGCAGATAGATCCGGTGATCGGTGCCAATCTACACACGACAAACCGAATGTGAAGATACGTTTTTATGTTCTCGCCAGGCGTGTAAAGGTTGCATTTACCTTGAAGTAGTTGACAAAGCGAACCATTTCTTTCCCTACAATAGTTTCGAGGTGAGAACTCATTTCCGCATTGATCTTTTCAATAGTCTTCAGCACGTCCTTGTCCGTCACGTCACCTACACAGGTACTCAAGTACATGTATCAGCGTTCGGGTATTCTCTATCAGCACCAAAACTCAATAAGACGGAACAAGCGTACGATGGCGTAGAAGTGGATCGTCGACCTCAAAAATGGCGGTGCGCTGTAATACCATTGTAGCCTTGGGGTCATTTAGCAAGAACGGACTGATGCATTTCTGCACCGTGCTGCTCTCCGCCGTGTACACCGAATAGTGTGGTTGTATCCTGACTTGGTTGGAATAAACCGCTGCAGGACGCTCAGCCCAGGTTTCTCTCGATCCTCCAATAGGTGCTCTACAGGAACAAACAAAGCGTTAGAAGGCAGAAATCATTATACATCCTACCGAGCGCAGCCTTGTCGAGGTGCTCCACCACTATGTGCGTCTCTCTAGATACTGCGGAGCGCTCCAAGTACGCATACGTCGCTAGGACTTGCTTGCCATTGTCCAACTTGGTTAGCGTGTTCGGAGCCCCTCGCGGCACCATGAACTCCGGCAGCACGCGCGACGTTGACAGGAACTTTTTGGTCTTGCACAGAATCTGCACCACGGGCGCAGAAACACTCACACAGCGTCAAAAGCTTGACATTTAGGTGATGGCAAGCAGCGACAGCGAACCTTGTCCCGCTCGTGCTTGGACGTGAAAAGCCACTTGACGAGCTTCTGCCGCTTGAACACGACCGTGTCCGTAAGCGCGAAGGAGAAGGCCTGCTTGCCGCTACCATCTCGGGAAAGCACCATTGGAATGGACAAGTTTTAAGTACAAATACATAAAGAACCAAGCGAGCACACATTCAACCCATCAATCACACGATGTGCCATCCGAATGGATAGCGATCAAGCAGAATGGACAAAGACGCATTGGAACACACAGAAACCCGCCTTATCATATGCTCAAGGTTCATTGTTTTACTCCGAAACCCTTTAGCCGTTAAATCACTCCGCACAAACCCGTAATTCGGAGGTTCAAAACGGCTGGTCACGGCTCAGTGTTTGTTGGTACTCGCGGTCCAGGTTCTCTCGACCGCAAGCGCAATGCCCCCACCGTACGTGTGGACTAGCCTTACGGCTGGGCTAGCGGAGGCAGATCTCAATCGCTGGCTAGATCGGAGCAAGGCCTTTCGAACAACTACAAGTCACCCTGTCCGCTGTCAGCTTGCGCTACCAATCAAGACAACCACTGCATGCAGTACCGTATTATCGACTGTGCTTCGAGTACCTGTGACGCCTTCGTTGGAGGTTCGTGCAAGTGGCGTCAGAAGATCACCACCTGCGAAAAAACAAGTTTGAGCAACATCTATCAATCCAGTCAACACTTGACGGAAACCGCGTCACCCCGAAAGCCGACATTGACTCGTGAAATGAAGACGTTCGCTGAGCCCCTGGTCAAAATGCGGATGAAGCCAAACAAAGTGTACCAGTCTATTCTCGACCATTTTGTTCACAAGGAAGATCAGTCCCCACAGCTGAGTCAAGTCCAGTCTTTCGTGGGAACGTTCAAGCGCACAGCATTAAAAGAGACGGATCTTGTCGACGATATGGTGGATCTAGTAAAGCGAACGCGATACACGTCAGACATGCCGGATGAGGAGGTATTCACGTTTGGCTACGCCGAAACTGGAGATGGCTCACCGATAATTGGTGAAGGATCCGACGAGCATCCAACGCTTATTGGAATTTCTACACCGTTCATGATGAAGCAGTTGCGCAACGCCAAAGATTTTGTGCTCCATGTGGACACCACGTACAAGCTGAACCAGTCTGGATATCATGTGTTTGTCGTCGGCGTCTCTGATCAAGCTCGCTCATTTCATCCGGTGGCATTGTTTGTCACTTCTCAGCAGACTGGGGACCTTATCGGTTCTGCGTTAGGCAGCGTCTTCGATATGTTCAAGCGAGTAACCATGTCATACCCAGAGGTGCTGTTTTGCATGGGGGACGCCGACAAGGCGCAGTACAATGCTGTATTCACAGCGACGTCGAGTAAAACCGACAGTCGCAAGTCCGCTGTGTACCTCATGTGCTTCTTTCACGTCGTCAAGAACGTAGCTGATCGCGTTTCCAAGCTGCCTCTGGAAGCGGTATCATTGGTATTCAAGCTCTGTACCAGATGCACTACGCTCGCAACGCAATGGAGATTGCATCGGAAGCAGATATTGCTCTGTCGGCATGGACTACCAGGTCTGATTTGATGACGTTTGGACCCTACTTCAAGAAGCAGTGGATTGATTCAGTGTCTTCGAGGTGGGCGTGTTATCACACGCCGCACGGGTACGCCAAGACGAATAATCCGGTCGAGCAGTTCAACAACGCTATCAAGCGAGACTACTCACTCAGGACGCTTCTAAAGCTTGTGGCGCTCACCGAACAGCTCACACTCATGTGTCGCCATCGTTCGAGAAGCACCACGATTTTCGCGCTCGGACCAAAGCCAAATCGAGAGCTGCAAGATCGAGACAAATACTTGGCCAGGAATGGGCGTTTGAGTGTGATTCAACCGCACAAGCACGGCTTAGATTTCCTTCTCGATGGACCGAGTGAAACTCATATCGCCTACGTCTATCAGCGTGGAGGCCCCCCCCACGCCAACCGGAAGTTGATGCCTCGAAGGAGAAGAAAAACATGGGGAAACGCAACAAACATCGGATGGAGATTTGACAACAGCCCGCAGATGGATGGAGAGTCGATATGCAGTCGAATGTCTGCCCATGCCATTCATGGTACAAGTATCGGTTTTGCGTTCACCTGCTCGCGGAGCTAAAGGCCACAGGTCGGGCCATTCCAGGCGTGACGCCAGCAAAGGTTCGGTTTGTCAACAGGCGCCGAAAGAGAAAGGGAAGAAATGCGAACGTCGGTCCGGCGCTAGCGTTAGAGTAGTCGCCGTGGTCACTACCCAGACAACAACGGAGCACAAACTTTAATGTCAGCGAAGTAATGCAATACATCAACACGGTGTGGGATAATGCTTGCGTGTTTCTCATTCCTTCTTGTGTCGAACCTACATGTCTGGTGAAGGTCTACGCCAGAGTCGTTGTTTCTGCTCATCGCCGGCTTGCGAAGGCGAGCTGCAGTCATTTTCTTCAGACGTCAGTGGTGGCGGAGACGTACTGCCGTACAGCTGGTTCGCCAATGCAACTGCTTCTTCGAGTCGCTTCTGTTTCAGCGCGTGCTGTCGTTTTTTTCGACGCTGCTCAGTTCGCTGCTTCCGAGCATTTTCAAGGCGCACCGTGTAGCTGTCGAAAGCCCGCTTGAGCAGTATGGAATCCGGTGCGGCGCAAACTTCAATCTGTGTGTCACTAACACAGCGCTAGTATTTCCACTTCATCACGGGGGTCATCTTCTTCCTCGCTATCGCTGTAGCACTTCTGCCAGAACCTTGCCCGTAGAGCCTTGCCAACACGACCGCAGAGAAACACTTCATCTTGCTGTTGCCGGGCTTCCACATGAAGATCCTTGCGCGGCCACACGTAGACCTTGACTTTGGGGGACCCATGCTTCCAACAGTACACCCAAAATTCACTCTCCATCCCCTGAAAAAGTGTAAGTGACGCTGCTAACCAAGTGAACCAACTTCAATCGGTTGGCCGCTAGACCACTTACAGTATTATTTTGTCTGCCGCGGTACGCAATGCGTTGTTACGGTACTATCAAAAATATACCGTGAATGACCAATCTACTGTGTTTGGCTGAGTCATACCGGATTGTGAAACAACGTACCGAACTTTGAACGACACACCTTAAATTAGACAATGGTGCAAATAAAAAACTTCTGATTAAAGTCACTGTCCCTAACAAGCACGGTCACTACACTCAGGTTAAGCCAGGAGGGGCTTCTTGGTCTTTTTCACGTTGCCAACGCGTTCAACTTTGCGGATAAATCCAACACGTCGGATCCAGTGCAGATTATCCAACAGCTCTTTAGAGTACTCGTCATTATTGCCACCTTGATCCAAATCGTCGTATACATGTCGACCACGCGCACCACCGCTCACTTTCATCACGAAGCAGTGTCTTATGTTGCGGGCACATGCCGCTCCAACTACGTAGACGCCGGTTTCGAGCGGATAGTTATCCAGATCGTCAACATTGTTTAACGATTTGCTCAGCAAGTTCTTGGCAAATACGTTAATAGCCATCGCTGAACGATGTTTGCGAAGGAATCCGACGAATCGTCGAATATCAGCAGTAGCCGCTCCCTGCGACGCGTCAATGGCATTTTCAGTGATAAACTGCTCAATCTGGTGCGCAGTTACCAATTCATGATCTCCAAAAATGACGCACGCAAGCTTCACAGCGTCAAAGAAGCACTGCCCGGTCGTGGATGCAGTGTAAGTTGTCGGGAACCGCTCGCAGAATTGCTGGTAAGTTAGCCATGGGTACTGATCTTTCCACTTATCAATTCGCTCCATGTCGTCGTCAAATCCATCGCGCTGGAGAGACGAAGCCCACACCCACGACGCAATAAAGCGATGTTCGGCATCCCACCACTGTACTAGATATGCTCGATGTGGTAAGTCGAGCGCTCTATCCATTACAGCGAACACATCGAAATGACGATCGGTATCCAATGGCTCACTAGGATCGTACATATTTTGAGCACCAGTGGCTGGATGCACAGCTGGTGGCTCCGGAAGCAATGGTCGATCTGGAACTTCTTCCTCCTCCTCCAAATGGACGTCATCGAAATGTTCATCAAGACGCCGCAGGCGGCGGCGACGCGGACGTCGCACATCGTCTTCAGATTCGTCATCACTGGCTGTGAGATCGATGATGCCCATCGACTGATTAGCACACTGCTGCTGGCCTACACCCTCGAACACCGGCTCCACTGGAAGCAGCTGCCCCGCACAAGACTCCAACGCTGGTGCATCCGCAAACAGGACTCCCACCAACTCAGTGCTTAGTGTTACATCATCTACAAAGGCACACGCGTCCGATTCCAAGAGGAGACCTTCCACAGACACTCCCAATGCTTCGTTATCGATTCCTTGTAGCGCGGCCTCCCAGTCGAATAAAGTCCAATCCGCAGGCCTGATCTCGCCTCGTTCCAACTCGCCAAGCTCCCTCTTCTCCTCCTCAACATTGTCAGTCGCGCGTACGAGCTCCCGAACGGTGCGCCAAGGAGGAGATTTCATCAGGGTCAGCAAGTGGCGGCAAGAACAAAAATGCGATTTCCCTGTGGATTAGCATTGATTGACGTGACGCGATGAGAGAACTAGAAGAGCCCTAATCATCGTTTGTGTGATGTGGTCATGGATGTCCATTTCACTCATTTCTTGTCCGATTTGATAATTCCCTCCCATCTCGGTCATTGCTCGCCTTGGACCAGATGTAGGCATACAGCTGCAGCGGCTGCTGTCCGAGCGCGTGTTCGCATGCGACGCCCTCGCACTCGGATCGTGCTAGAGCAACAGAACTTAAAATGACATTATTTGACATTCCACGGTACGACGAGGATGGATGGCATGGCACTCAAATCCTGAAAGTCGGGCGTGCTTGGAGCCTCAAAACCATTCTCTTCGTCCAATTGAGGCGTGAAGGACCTCGTCAAAAAGCTCAATGAACTACGAACCACCTGAGGGGGCTGAAGGAATGGGAAGTGGCGCGGTCTGAGGAATCGAAAATATTATTTGGCCGAGTTCTACGTCGCCCCCTCCTCTCCTTTTTATACACCCTGTTTAGATTTCCCTAGGTCACCAAATATTGACGAATGAAGCAAAAGAAACCGAAAATATCGTTTTTGTGCTGTGTGAGTTCTCTCAGCTTAAGGCTGAGAGCACAAGTTGTGCTCTGTGCCACAACCGGTAGGGAAGCACGTTGAAGTTGAAGTTGAAGTTGAACTACGGGACATTTGGGTGGTGCACACAGGATGCTTAAAAAAATCGTTAGAATCGTCGCAATGCACAGGATGCTTAGAAAAATCGTTAGAAACGCCGTGGGGTAGATCTAGCGCGCAGTCGTCGTCGCAGTCACAATCTGAGCTGCGGAAGTCGTCGTGGTGCTGGTGAGGACCACGTTGTCGCAGCAGGTGGCCGAACCGAGGAACACCACAGACACTGCGTGGTGCTTTACCAGTGCTTTCGAGGCGACGAGCCCACAGGTACGCTGGCGAATGCGTCGCTGCGCTAGATGCGGACGATGTGTTGGGGCTGACTGTTCCGTGGTTGTGAGCTGTGGTAGATTGAATGAACGCGCCGATCGTGGCTCGACGGATCTACGATAGCGGGATAGATCAAGCGACAAGATAATGTGCCAAATTGCAGTGCTATAGCCGATTAATTAAGCAGTGGTATGTCTGAAACAACTGAAAGCTACGCATGTTATGCAGATATGCCGTGTCATTGCTGGTACAGCTGCCACACGGACGAACAGAAGTTACGGCTGCTTTGAAGTGCATTTCGCCTGCCCACACTGGCACGTGAACAGCTCTTGGCGGCGCGGACGGTAACTGAATGTCAGCTCCTGAAGTGCTGGAAGCCCACACATGCGACCGCGAGCGAAATGCAACGCCTTATCCAGCTTGTCGCGTTGCCGCCATACATTACAGAACAAGAGAGAGAAGCATATAACCAATGGAAGACCAGGCAACGACTTCTATAACACTAATGCAATGCTTTGCTTTGAATCAGAAAAACACTCCATTTGTCTTCAATGTGTGCTCACCTCCATCCAATCGACCTGCGGCATCATCTCACACTTCCATGACGATCGGGCGATAAGATGCCGAAACCAGTGCCTGCAGTTGTGAAATACCTGAGCAACATTGTTACTACTTGTAGTACATGTATCTATGAGCGACGCAACCTCAGTATATTCACCGACCTCCCACTAGCTTCGGCGCCGCAAGATAAGTGGATCCTCTGGAACGATCACTGCGTGAAACATCTTGCTTTTACATTGCCATTTCCACTTGTAAGCTGAGAGACCTCGTACACGAAGTGAGCTCGACAGAGCACTCGAGCGCGCTACTGTTAACTCCCTCGCACTCGGCCCCTTTGCGTCGAGTTGCTACCATTCCTAAAATGGCTACTTCGACTTTGCATCGATTTTGGGATCTGCTCTTGAAGAAGGCACTCGTTGCTGCGCCCAACTAAATGAGCCCATTACACAATTTAAACTCATTTTTGTATTCAACTTCTGCCACATCAAATAGCCCTTTCTTTCAGAGGACGGGTGTCATCTTTGCTCCGCTTCGCTCTTGCGGGTAAAAAGATTCTAAGATCTGGACAGTATAGTGCTCGGCTCGCTGTGAGCTCAGTGCTGGGCCCGCCTCCGCAAATACCGCCGCGGCCCTGCTTCGCGGGCACCCCGCAGCGGGTTTGCTGCGGCTACGCGACCTTGCACACGCTCGCCTCCGTTGGTCGTTTTATGTGCGTTCACCCCCTCCTTTTCTGCTGGGCGCAGCACTCACTCCCATAGAAAATTACGCAGGTCTATTTTTAACCGCAAGGAATAGTTCAGAGCAGCGACGCGTGCGTGACGCCAGTGGCGTCTCACCATTGGTTCAAACTCTATGTGACACGCCTTGATTTCCGCTTAAATACGTCCATAAATTCTCTCCTTTCTCATTCCAGAATCTGCGACTCGAGGAAGGATGGTCAAGCTCTTCTGTGCTATCGTGGGTACGGAGGGAAGCGTGTTCTCGGTGCGAGTAGACGAGGACGACTCGGTGGATGACTTGAAGGATGCGATCAAGAGGAAGAAGCCGAACGACTTCAAGGACATCGACGCAGACAAGCTGCAGCTCTTCCTGGCGAAGAAAGACGAGGGCCGCGGCGCGTGGCTGACGGAGGCAGACGTGAAGAATGGCGTGGAGGACACCACTGGCCTGAAGCCGTTGAATGCGGCGCGAGCGAGGCTACGGCGTGTGGGATTGTCGGATGGAGATGTCGGTGGAGTGGATGAAGAAGAAGAAGCAGAAGGGAGAGGACCTGTGAACGTGCTGGTGGTGGTTCCGGTGAAGGGGAAACGCTGTCGGGCGGATGGATGGTTTGGCGAGTCTTTCCGCCCGCTGCCGAAGAAGCGCAAAGTGGACAAGAACGAGGAAGAGATCAACCAAATTACGAGGTTTTTCGAGATGAGAGATTTCCCTCCGTTGGCGCACAAAAAGATCGAATATAAAGTGGTCGTGGAGAGGAAGGCGTATCGTGTGATTTTTACCGAGTTGATGACCCAAGTACAGTCAAACTTCGAATACGCTGAACCAGGCAAGGATCGTGAACCAGGCAAGGATTCCAACCTGGTTGTCACGGGGAATCCCGGTATTGGAAAGAGTCGGTTCTACCTGTATTGCATCTTTCAACTCATTCTTGGTGAGCAAGAAGATGCCAAGAAGCTGCTCCCATACGAATTGGTGTTGAACTATGGCCCGGACTTTCGCAAGTACGATGCCGAACGCAAGGAATTTGTTGAATTGGACGGAGAGGAGGTTGTTTCGCTGCAGACACAACGCCGTGTGCTCCGGCTTGTCGAGGCAACATCAACGCAACTTGTTGGCTGGAGCGGAGTCTCGATTTTGTTTGCTTCACCTGGTGTTAAAGGTATAGAGGATTTCGCAAAAGTGGACGGGGATACGTATATCATGCCAGCGTGGACGTTGGAGGAGCTGAGAGAATACAACTCATTGCTTCCCGGTAACTTGCAACTTGCCGAAGACGACTTGGTTTCGAGATACGACATCTTCGGTGGAATTCCTCGGTTCATCTTCACGAGAGCGTCTAACGTGAACGTCAAAAATAAACTGCATGAGGCAGTGAACTCATTCAGTGCGATGAACATCATTTCTTATGCAAGAAGCAATCACTCTGTGAGGGAGGAAGACTATAGCCACCGTGTCCTTGAAATGGTACCTACCCGGGCTGATTTTCGCGCAGACTACCATTTGGATTTTCTGTCCAAGCACATCGCCGAATTGGTTGTTGCCAAAGTGCATGGAGAGAGCCTCGATAAAATATCGGAATTCGCTATAACTCACGATGATGATGACTCGGGAAGTACGTCTGTGGTCCGCGGCAAGATATACGAGATGCTCTGCCACAAATGGTTTAGTCTGCCCCAGCCGAAAAAGCTACACTTTCGCTCGCTGTGCTCGACAACTCTGAACGATTTGACCATTCCACAAGAGATGCAAACGGTACGCTTCACTGCGCTTGACAAACTACAGCTTGCTGAGGGCTGGACGTACTACCGACCGACATCGAAAACGTTTGGAGCGCTGGATGCATTCATCTCTGATGGAAACAAGTGTTACGGGCTGCACATGACACTCAACAAGGACCATGGTATCAAAGCTGCACCAATGAACAAGTTTCTCAAGTGGTTGAAGGATGATGCTCGCCTCAACACGGATGAGTTTTACTTCATATTCGTGGTTCCAAGCAAGATTGCAGATTCATATCGCAAACAAGCAACCAGGACGGCAACCGGTGCAGTCAGCCAAAACCCTGGAGCTTCGGCGAAGGCGAACCAGTTTGTAACAGCACTGGACGTATTCAGTGGGGGCAATTGATGTTTTAGTCCACACGTCAGAGTAACTCCGAGCTCCAGGCTATGTCGGAGCTGATCGCTTTGGATATAATCGTTCGCAAAGACCCAGTAATGGCACTTCTTACTGACTTGAACGCCGTGTGGATGTTCTTCTGGTTCTTCGGTGATGAAGATGGTTGTGTTCTCATCCAGACGGCAACCATCGCGAATCCAGGGGAGGCTTTCGAGGTGATTATATAGAGCGAATCAAGGACTACAAAACCGACCCGTATACTTATCGCATTCGAGAACTAACGCTTGTCAACAATCGAATTGCGGTTTCTTCGATTCACTAGGAGCCGAAAGAAGAGCATAGGCGAGTGCACTTTAGGTGGATGTCACCACTTCTATCGCTCAGAACCTGGGAACGAGTTAGTGCCTTCTGGAACGACTCGGCTTTTCCATGGCCCTTTGCTTTTTCGTCTTTAGACCAGTACCCTTTCCGATCCGCCGCAGCAGTTGCAAGCTCCACCAACGTGAAAACCTGTTGGTGACGCAGGGAGAAACTTAGTTGTGTTCCTTGCAACAATGTCGATGGATTGACGACATGAAAGTAAAACGTACCGGAAAATAGGCAACTTTCTCTCCATTCCATCGTCTTCTGAAACAGGATCACATGCAATTGCTAGCAGCAAGAACTGCGAGCACAGCAAATTAGACCTCACTCTACTGGAATGCTTGTATACGTAGAGCAAGACACGTACCACTGGAAAAAGCAACGCGAAAATGCCTTTGCTCACAAAGTTGGGCACGAAAAAGGTGGCAAGCGTGAATGGGCTCCCAAAACCAGCGAAGTAGGCCCAGTTTTGCTCCAGATGGGCCAGCCGCCGCTCCAGACTCCATCCAGCCAAAGACCACTTGTACTCGAAGCAGTACAGTGAGTATAACCAGCTCAGATGAATGAAGCTGGTGGCCGGGCCGATGACAGGAATGAGGTAGGACAAGACAGTCTGCAACAGAAAGAACGCCACAAGGATGGCGCGGTAAAGCTCATCGCTATAACAAGCGCAAGTCACACATATATTACAGATGACGACAGACAAAATGCCAACATCACTCTGCTTCTAAACTTACCGAATCATATCCGTCACCGGCGTGGGCGAAGGCTTGCCATGGAGCTGCATGTACGTTAAATAACGAGAATGCCGTACCAGTCAAAAAAGTTCAGCACTGACGAGGCCCCACAGCCTTCGAACGCACAGACGCACCGTCACCCGCAATTTCTTGGTACCAAATGGTATTGAGAATGAAGCTGATGCAGTAGATTGGATACATCCACATCACCTAGGAAATGCAGCCCGATATGAGCCCAAGCACAAACCTTTTTTACTTCTACGGTCCGTACTTGATAGAGCAGGAACACGAAGCCATCGACGCGACGGACGAATCGATTGTGTATGTGGGTAGTACCACATTGACACTAACAAAGCGATGGAAGCTGCATATCTCAAGTTATCAGCGATGGTTGAACGGGCACAATAAATGTCAAGCAACAATTTATTACCATTTCAAGGACCACGGAGTTGACAAGTTTGCTATTTCGCTTTTATCGGAACATGATGTTGATGATCGTAAACAGCTGAATCACTTTGAACAATTAGTAATTAATACAACTCAATGTGTTAATATGGTACCTGCATATAAAACGGATGAAGAGAAAAGGGTTCAAAAGCAAACTTATCGTGATTCGCATAAAGATGAAGCTATTTTACGAGCTCAGCAACACTATGAAGCTAATAAGGATCGAATCAAAGCTCGAGATAATGAAAGAATCGAATGTGAATGTGGTAATTCTTACACAAGATATAATAAATCACGTCAATCAGATCTAATAAGCATCTTATGTTGTTAGCTGATCACCAGTAAGTCAATCCGTTTTTTTGTCGCTTAATACGATAGCGAGAGCCTAAGCGGTGGTAAAATCGATCACTTCGCCCATCAAGCGATCAAAAGTCAGCTCCTGCTCGCTAATTACGAGGACGATCATATTTGTTCCTTGGCATCCAGCATTAACACCTTGACCTGAATCGCCTGAGGTACATCACGCTCCGTTAGGCGGCTAACGTCAGCAATCAGAACGCGGTTAGTTAGCGACCAGGTCTGATAGTCAAGAAGACCATTCACCAGCTCAGGAGTCAGATCACCATTAATCGAAGCAATCTTAGCGATTTCGTTAGTGAAGTGGTGGAAGTCATAGTCATGACTGCTGTCAAACGTCTGCTGGGAACCGATACGAACGTTAAAGTTGCGGATACTGGAACCAGGGTGCAGAGTCCAAGGGGCCGAATCAAACGGACTCTGGAACTCTTGTACAGCCGCGGAAGCGAAACTTCCAGTCTGCTCAGCAAAAGGAAGGAGGATTACATACTTAGCATTCTTAACAGAAGCCGATAGCTGAAGATCAAATGCAGCATTAAGCTGAGTCGACTGCTTACCGATGCCGGCACGCTGGTAAAACAGTTGAGCATAGCAATTATTGTATCGAACCTTTTTCACAGGCTTGGAGATAATTGCCTGAGGGTTCTCAAGATGTACAAACGGTACATACAGACGAGAAGTAGTGAATGGCATGTACGTACCATCGATGGTCGGTTCAAGGGCATTGACGACGGCGCCCCAAGAAATGCTGAATGGAGCAGAAGCAGCAAGAACACCAGCCATAGGATTACCCGTGGAAGAAGCCGCAACCATCACAGGACAGACATTACCACTGGCGAGAGTAGTACTGGTTAGCGACATACCCTTCGACGCATCTACAGCGACAGACGAAGTACCCTGATTGACGCGGAAACGGAGACGGATTTGAGGATTAGCCATGAGGTCGAGTTCCTTAAAGATGGGGTGGAGGTCGGTTAGCTTAATCTTAAGCATGTAGTTCCACGTTCCCAGGATAGCGTTAGCAGTAAGAGCACCAGCTACGAAAGCACCACGAGCGGTTTGATTCGAGATAGTGGTAGAAGCGGCAGCTCCACCTACAGATGGCCACGACGTAGAGAAATCAGAACCAGCATTAGGGGGGTTCGACAGTAGGCGCTTTACGAGACCATCGTTAGGGATTGATGCACCACCAGCAGGACCGGTGGTAGCAAACGAAGATGAGAATGCAGTAGTGTTTGAGTATCCATCTCCAGTAGTCGAGCTGGTAGCAGAGCTGTACAAAGCGGACTGAGCGGCATCAGAGAAGAGGAAGGACTCCGCTCCATGCTTTTCAACGTACTGAGGACTGTAGCTTGTCTGAGCACGGACATTGTTCCAAAACATCTTGTAATCAGCCATCGAAACGATGGTCTTGCCATTGAGTTCCAGAGACATGCTATCAATGACATTCCAGTTGCCGCACTTTAGAGTAGCACAGAAACGATTGGCAGCAGCGGTCTGAGCAGTACCACCATTCTTCATCGATACCTTGTACGGGAGCATGATGTAAGCATCGCGAAGACAGGCGAATCCTTCAGAACCGTTAAGCTGAGCAGTGGCATCGATAGTAATGACACCATTCTGGTACGAACCCTGATTCAGGTCGATAACAAACGGGACGCGCTTACCGGAAGATACCTTGATCTCCGGATCGCTTTTGAGCGAGCTCTGGTACAAATATTGGTCGGATAGTTGAGTTTCACTCATCGTTGATTGTATATGGTTTCTAATATAGTTTGAACGAAATTAAGTATTATGAGCGACCTTATCAAGCCAATCACGTCCGATCATGATCTGATCGAACTCGCGAAAAAGCTTGGCGTACATCTCGATGATATCTATGAATCGAATGAAATAACAAAACCGATCTCAAAGAAAGGTTCATATCTAATTCTACTACGACCACCTAATGTCGATGTAGGACACTGGCAGGCTGTCCATAATGGTGAATTCTTCGATTCAATGGGTGAGGCAGCCCCCACGAAGTATGGTATCGGAAAATACAACCCCAAGCAATATCAAGGAACGTATGGTGATTATTGTGGCCCATTCTGCTTACTTTGGCTCTATTCCAAGCAACACAAGAAACCACAAGTCTTTTCCAAGATGAAAGATTTAAATTTAACTATTCTGTAGTTCAGGAAATATAGATTAATCATGTATCGTGAATTAACGATCTCCAGTGATATCCCAGCACCAAAGCTGCCCAAAGCTTTCAAGACTGGTAAGCTAAGTCTTACATCTGATCAACTCAAGGGTAGTGGATCTGTTATCCATCTTCACCCCGCCTCATATGAGAAGGCACTCAAGGCTCGCAAGGCAGGTCGCGGCGTGCGTCTTGACATCACAAGACACGAAGTCAAGAAAGGATACAAGCGAGCTCAAGGCGGTAGTATTTGGTCCAAGGTATGGGGCGGCATTAAATCTGCATTCAAGTTCGCCAAGGACTCTGGTTTGCTATCCAGAGCTGCTGATGTTGCTGTCCCCGCTCTTGCAACTGCACTCGGGGCACCACAGGGTGTTATCCCTGCACGAGCAGCAATTCGTTCCATGACTGGTATCGGTGTTTATGATTCTGATAGTGATAAGGAAGGAGGTCGTCTAACTATGACTGATGTTAAGAAAGGAGCAAAGCGTGCTCTGTCATATGCTAAACGTAGAGGCATTCTAACCGATGTAGTTGATTCTGGTGAGATGTTTCTACTATCCAAGGCTACCAAACCTGAGCATGGTGATCTAATTAGGTCTATTCGCGGTGAAGTCCGCCGTCGCTATGGAGTAGGCGTTGCCAAGCCAAAGCGTAAGAAATTTGCTAAGGGTTCCCAGGAAGCGAAGGATCACATGGCTAAGATTCGAGCAATGCGTAAGTCTGGTGGATCATTTAGGTTGTGAGAAAAAAATGAAGCATTAGCTAAATTATTTTTTTGGGCGAAGCAACAGCATGATCGAGACTGAAGTATCGCGGAAGATTACCTTCTTGTCGTTTTGGTTATAGATACTGATAGTAATTGTAGAGCGAGAGCCATTGTGGCAATTCATGACTTGGTTTGTAGCTAATTAGCTTACCGATTGCTGCATCACCTCTATCAAATGCACTCACAATATCACCAGATGCAACGTACTCATTTTTGATCAAATCGCAACGTACGATGTATGAACTGGTGGGGTGAATCTGAGGAATGATGTTAGAGAGTTGAGCACTGGCAACAATCGCTGATGTAGCGGGATATGTACCTGCGATTAGGCCAACTACCTTTCCAAACTCAGCATTATCGATAATAAGACGTGGGACGCGAGTGGTGGTAGGCAATCCAGTACCGCCAGCTGAGTATAGTCCAGTTGCCGGTTTTGTCCAAGTACCTCCGAGAGTTGGCAACGTTGTTGGCGTAGGGGAGAAATCCACCTGACACGCGTAATAGACACTGTTTTCACTCAGCTTTAGGTAGAATACGTTATTTCCAGATGGATCGATCAAAAATGCTCCAGCATTAACAAGGGCTGTCTGAATGCTGCGATTTACATCATCGTAGGAATATATACCGTCCGGTAGAGTGATACTGATAGTAGAGGTAGTAGCCGCAGTCGGAACTTCGATCTTGAAGCTTGTGTTTTGGAACTGCATCGAGTCGATATTATATTCCGAGTTGTACATGCTGATGCTTTGGACTGCACACACTACATCACGAAAGTCTGCTGCTGAACCAGGGAACGCGTATTTCCAAGTCGAGTTGTAGTTATCTTGAACGAGATTAGTACTGTCGAGTTTCAGAAAGCTCGCCATTTTAGTTGTATATGATGTTAAGCATTTTTCTGATTGATTAGTTGGAATTACTCTTCCATAGCAATAGAGGTCTGTCAAAATTGTATCTGATTTGACCCTTGATAGAGTCTATGAACAATATCTGACCCTTTTGTTCAGTGGCTTTGTTGTAGTAATAGACGATCGAGCGATCGTCTACTCCCTTGATATTGAAGTCCTTGACCACCATCTGCAAATCACGCTTCGAATTAGCCTTTAGGTATAGCGACGTACTCTGAATTCAAGCGAATCATCTTATCAGTAGCAAAGTAGCTATGGCTAAGGAATATTGTTGATAGCTTGAAATGCCGGCCCTTGGTCATATAAAGTGAGAAGATATTCTTCTGAAGTAGCTTATCGTTGCTATTGTCATCTATGATGACAAGCTCAGGTTTGTTGGAGCTCATAGGTGTGTGGCGTACTTGATCAACTTTTGGGGGCATATCTGGATCAGCAAAAGTAATGAAATCTTCCAACTTATCTCGGAGGTACTCGGATAGCTCTTGGTGTGGATTGCGGGCTATGATTGTTAGATGACCGAAAACGTGAGGAGAACGCTTGAGGATAAACATACATAGATTGTTCTTCCCACTGAATGACGGACCAAGGACAACCATTCTAAACAACGTTTTGATGTCAAGCGCAGGGATGTCGCCCATGCCAGCAGACTTGAACTTTTTTGGCAAGGAGGCGCCAAAGTCTGGAATTCCGCTCATGATCGTGTCTTTAATCACTCGATCTATATAGCTCGAGACAAAAACAACTATGAGTTCTGGTTTCTCTTATCCCCAACCAATTTTACATCACCTATCTATAACCCAGCATTCTATCTAACATTGGATGCCAGTGGATATCTAACCTATGATTACGCTCAAACGCTTTATCTCGATAAGAATGATTACCGCGTGTCTTATATTACAGGAATTGTTCAAGGGACAGCAACACAAGGTATAGCCCTCGTTCCTGGTGTTAATAATGATATCGGTGGGATTGGGGCATTGTCATGTAGCAGTCTAACCGTGAATGGTTCCACTGTATCATCTGCTCCCTCGTACGTAGTCGGGATCACGCCTGGAACGGCAGCAAACAGCAAAGCGTTGGTACTGGGAGCATCTGGGGAGATCGGGACGATCAGCTCGCTGACTGCAACCAATATTACAGGCACGCTATCTACAGCGGCGCAAACCAATATCACATCGGTTGGAACACTATCAGGGCTTACAGTCGCTGGCAACCTGGTTTTCACGGGTGCTTCGCGATCGATATCTGGCTTGAGCAGCATCTCAGCGACGACTCGCACTGGGGCGCTATCAACAGCCGCGCAGACGTCGATCACGTCAGTAGGAACGCTAACTAATCTCACGCTATCGACTGGAGGGACAGGGTTATCCATACCGTCCCTTAAATTTTGGGATACAACGACCTCAACTTACAAAACTTTCAATCAGAATTACTTTTTGGATATCACGCTCGGTGGGGCTGTAGCTTCTAAAGCTCTTGTGGTGGATGCGAACAAAGATATTGGATCGATCAGGACACTCGATGCTCAAAACCTGAATGGCTCGATAAAGATTAGCGGCACCCTCTGTGATGTTGGAAGCATTCAGATCGGCGGGACTGATGTTATCACAAGCTCAAGGCATATCCAAAATATCGGTAATATTGCTTGTAGCGGAACGATGAACGCATTCGCGGAGTATCAAGTCAATAGCGTAGCATTCGTTGATGCGAGTCGAAATGTATCAGCAGCAAGCCTTTCAACGACGAGCGACATAACCTGCTCCGGATCTATTAACGGCTTTTTAGCTTATGGAAATCAAGCTAATCTAACCTCGTTAGGGAGTCTGACGGAGTTGGGAATTCATTCAACTCCAGCAAATGATTATTTTTTTCCATCACTGGTTCCGGGACCGACTATCTCGATGCTGGCTACACACGGATGTGCACATTTGCCGGATCGAATATCACACCTGTTAAATTTCAGATCGAGGTCAATAACGGCACTAGTGCAACCTCTACTAACGCGACATGGATTGGTAACTATACTTCGAACGATTTACGTTTTGGAACGGCAGCAACTACAAGAATGACATTAACCAATGCGGGCCGACTTGGGATTGGTACAATAACTCCATCAGCGCCGATGCAAATATCATCTACTGTCAGCTATACCTGGAATAGCGCAGGAAATATAGGGCTGAGCGTCTATAGGCTAAGAACAGATTCAGGAGTTACGGAGACGGCTACAGGTACTCCTATAACATATACAAATGTATGTGCGATATTCAATGGTTATATTGGTTGTGAGGCCATGGTTATGCAATCAGACCGCCGCCTGAAGCAAGATATCAACGAGGTGCCCATTGAGCGCGTTGCATTCCTCTACGAGTCAGTGAAAGTAAAATCCTACAACTGGAAGCAATATCCAGACAAGCCAAAAGAGCTTGGTCTAATCGCTCAGGATGTTCTTGATCAAGGGTTTTTAGATTTAATTGCTCGGATTCCTGATGGAAGCGAGGAGCTTCAAACCAGTACTGATCCATGGCTAGAGCCATTAGGCGTCAAGCTTCATGTAGATTATTCTAAATTAAGCGTCTATAATGTGAGAATGATTCAGCAACTAATGTCTGAGATTAATGATCTGAAATCCCAACTTAATGAACTACGAGCAATCATTGCTGAGTGAGTGTAGAGACAGACAAGTCTGTCGATTCGCCAATTGGTTGGCTTGAAAAATGGTCGCTTTCAAGCGCAAAGGTAAGAAGTATGACGGGCGATGCCCGAGGTCAGCCATCATAAGGATAAGAAGCGTCGCAAAGCATACTACACGCGACATGGTCCAATAGATGATGAAAATCCATATTGGTTTTCAAAGAAATATCTTTGGTAGTGTATAGCATAATCATGGGTTGCGGTCCGAGTAAAGAGCTCAAAACTAATTTAACTACTGATGAACCTAATCAGATCGTGGGATCGACAATGCTACAAGCTGACAAAATTATTGTTCTTGGTGATAGTGTGTTCCTTCCCACCAAAAGTCCTGATGGTGAGTCTGCCATACTTGAACTAAGTATCAGCGAAAACAAATCAACATTTATCGAGGATATCGAAATAAACTCGTGCGGAGTGGCATTAAGTAAGCTTAGAGAGCGAACGTCTTCACTGTTTTGGTCTTTTTTTTCGGCTGGTCAGCCCACATACGGCCACCCTCGGTTTGCGTTGATGCATCTACCTTCCTGATTGACTTATCGAGATCAGTGGCCCATACGGCTGCCTGCGTCTTCTGGGGGCGATCGTGACTTCATGATAGCTTTGAGTTCAGCGATATTGTTGTCGGCGTTATCACCATAACTACCGGATGAGCTGGAAATAATGCGAGGGTTGAAGAAGAACATGGTGTTTATAGTAGTCGAGTTATAATCTCCTTGAATTCTTTATCATCAATAAGACGATTGCTGTACATATCCACTGTTAGAGATTTGAGTGGCTTGATGATGCTCGGATTATCATTCCCTAACTGAATCTCACCCTTGAGCTTGTCATATTCAGCCCGAAGGGTTTCAAGCGGATCCGTGAGCTTATCGTGGAAATTGTACTGGAGATGCGTTATCGCGAGGATCTCTTTGAACATTTTTTTATCTTCGACACTGAGCTTGTCATACGTAGGTTGATCGATATGCTGCTTATAGACAAGAGTTCTAATCATAGCTTGAAGACTATCACTAATCTGACATTTTGGCCCACATTTACGACGGTTAGGTTGAACGATAACAAGTGTTTTAGCATCAAGGTCAGTAGGCAACAGTGCTTTCGGTCGATCTGGAATGGACATGAGCAAGCACAAGGAAATTAAGTATGAGTCAGATAAGAAGGCAATTGCTTCAAAGATTGAGCACTTCACCTTTCATGGATTAGAGGAGCTCAACGATGCTTGCGAGCTTACTATGATGAAGCGCAAGCTTAAGAACAAGAACCCGATCCATTTGTCGATTGCTATCTACCAGCTCGCTAAGCTACGCATGCGCCAGTTCTACTCTGATTGCATCGACTTTTACTTCGATCGTTCAGACTTCCAATATGAGGAGATGGATACGGACTCCGCCTACATCGCGTTCAGTTGTGATAACCCGTTCCAAGAGTGTATCAAACCTAGTCTACGTGAGCACTTCAAGCAGCACAAGTATGATTGGTTCCCACGTGATTATAGCACGGATGTGGCTAAATTTGATCGTCGTACCCCTGATCTATTCAAGGATGAATGGTCAGGTGATGCTATGGTCTCATTATCCTCCAAGAACTACATCTGCTATCTACCAGACGAATCGTACAAGGTCAAGGTTTCCGCCAAGGGTGTGCAGCAGGGTCGTGGTCGTAATAGTGATGTTCTTAGCCCTTAGGGGTTCAAGTCTGTTGTGCGAGATCGTATCACACTTGAAGGCACTAACAAGGGGTTTAGATTGTCGAAAGAGACTAAATCTATCATCACCTACAGTCAGACAAAGACAGCGCTATCATATTTCTACGACAAGCGGCGTGTGCCTGAGGATGGTATTACTACCGTAGCTCTTGGTATTTAATCGCTATCCAAGCTATCACATTTTTTATGTCCAGCTAACATATACCATGGATGAGATACTTACGAAACTTTACTATGACCCTAAAACCGGCTATATCGGTGCTCAGGCTCTACATGAGAAGGCTCGTGAGTTAGATCCCAAGATAACTCTAAAACTGATAAAGGATTGGTATGCTACACAGTCAGAGATTCAGAGATATCAAGAGCAAAAGCAGAGATTCGATGGGTTCAAAATCGCCTCACATAACCCGAATTCTTGGCAAATCGACCTTGCGTTCTGGGGAAAACAACCGATTCTGACTGGTATCAACATTAACTCCCGCATCGGGTACGCAAAACTATTATCGAATAAGACAGCTGCTACAGTATTGATAGCACTAAAAGCTTTCATCCGATCTTATAAGGTAGATATTATCACAAGCGACAACGGGTCTGAGTTCATGAACTCAAAAGCTCAGCAATTCTGTAAAGCAAAGAAGATCGAACACTACAACAATGAGCCTGGTGATCACGGTACTATGGGGGAAATCGAGCGCTTCAATAGAACGCTGAAGCAGAGACTAACCAAAATGTCTCCCAAGAGGATTACGCAAAAGCTCATCAGCGACGTTATTACTAACTACAACACCACTTCTCATCGATCAATTGGAATGACACCCAATGAAGCCAAAGGCAGGGTAATCGAGGCTGAGTTAAGCCATAACCAAGCAGAAGCTGATAAAATTGATAATGAGCTCGAGATTGGAACCAATGTTCTTTACCGACTAAAGAAGCGGACGTTTGACAAGGAAGCTGCTAGGTGGAGTAAAGCTGTGTACTCAATTGTAGGTATGGATGGTTATCGCGTCCAAATCAAGTCAAAAAATGGGCACACACTCTACAAGGCCCCCAATGACCTCAAGATGGTGCAATCGGCGACGACTGAAGCAATCATCAACCGAGGCGATATCCTTGAAGCAGAGAAGATCATAGACCACAAAAAGTTGCTAACTGGAAAGTACAGATACTTGGTTCAGTGGGTCGGTAATGAACCTGATTCCTGGGAGCCGCAAGATAATCTTAGATTAGTTACTAAGAGTAGGAGATCGACGCTTGAAAAGGAGTACTGGGAGGCAACAAAGAGCTGACGTAGTCGCTCCGGACGGGGGTTTCACCCCGCGTCAAAAAATGAGTCATAATCAGCTTGTAAATAAATTCATAGAGACATCCTCTGTAAGCTTTTGACTCAAGTATATAATTTAAAGTATTTTTTTGTGAGTTTTGGAAATATATGACTTGATATATAGTAATCCCTTCATAATGTGTTCCAGCTGTTTCGAAAGGACAGTGAGCTTGCTAAGCTACGGCGAAAGTTGTGGATCATCCAGGAAGTAAGCCGAATTAAAAAAACGAGTTGCTGAATCTTGATGCAGCTTCAAACTTTCGTAAGACAGTAGTAAATCATAAGTATCGACATGAGTTAGAAGCGATATTTGGAGTTCCATTCCATTGTATTAAGGATCGGTCTTCTCAACGAGAGAAATCATATTTGTCATGCTTACTCATGTTTTAGACATGACTCTGTCATGCCAAGCTACTGGTTATTATCTACTCCTTTTTATGATTCTGATGATATAGACACAATGTTCCCAAATTTTACATCCCTCGCTCAGAGAGAGCAGAAGCGACAGGAGCTTCTTGAACGATCTCAACGTCGTGTTCGTCAAGCTAATGCGAAACGTGATATGTATGAAGGTGCATCGTGGGCGCCTGACATCACCAATGGTATCACGACTGTACCGAAGAAATCAACTGAATCTACTCAGACTGATATGAGTGTTGGACTCGATCAGCCTGTTCCAACAGAAGTTAAGCAAACAGTTAATGATATTTTTGATCAGGCGATTGGTCAATCAGACTTAAAAAAAAGTCTCAGTGATGAAAACTCCGACATAAACCCTGAGGTATCAACAACTGGAACTAACACAGAGCCTAACATTAGATTACTTTCCGATGTTAAACTGGACGGTGTTAGTATCCCTCCAGTACAGAGACCACTATCTGATGTTTCAATAGAAGGAATTAGTATCCCTTCTGTCAATATTAAGCCTTCAACTACAGATGCAGCAACGAATACATTATCTAAACCCAGCCAGCTTGATACGGAGGAGCAAGTTTCATCACGTGAATGGGTCAAAGCTTTTTACAGAAAGTATCCTAATTGGGTTGCGCTTCGAATTCATCCGATTAAAAAGAAAGATACTTAAGACGATAAACGCTATATTATTGGTGAAAACGGGGCGCTTATATCGAGAAATGGTAAAAAATACAAACGATACGCGTATATTGACTGGGTAGCAACTATGGAGAAGATTAAAGATATGTACTATGATGCAGAAAGTCAATCGATCGATGAAACACATGGAATGTTGGAGGAAGAAAATCGGACGAGGACCATTATGCGTTTGGAAAAGAATAAGCGAGCAGGTGATGAAATAGAAGAGCTTGACGTAGTTCTTAAGGATCGGAGACTGCCCAATATTACCTTTGATAGAAAATAACTTCTACCACATCCGACGACAATGGTAGTAGATTTAAGATGCTATGGATTATTTCCAAAACCATGGAGATGCTGGATTCGAATGAGTTAATGAAGAGTATCCTACCGATTTTTAAGGAAAAGTATAAATCTGACAAAAGCTCATTAGAGCAGTATGTTTGGGTTAAGGATGGATCCGTTGATGTCTTTGGAAAGGAGTCAAACCTGAAGCACACAGCAGCACTGAAGAAGATTGATTGGCAATACACACTTAGAGAGTTTTTGAAAATGGTCAAGGATAGGGGGTTAGAGCTAACAATGGTTGGAGATAGCGATGTTGAAAGAGATATCAAGGACTACAAGCCTTATGATGATGATGAAGAGCGTGAGGCACGACACGGTACGAAAACCGGCTTAGATGAAGATATGGATAGAAATCTATCAATCCCTGACAGTGAAGCTAAGAAAATTCTATATGAGTACTACAAAGGCCTCGTTGATAACAAGATCGTGATCCCATTTCGTCTGCACCCTGTTGTCGATTCTAAGAATGGTGTAAAAGCCCACGCCACTTACTACCTTAGCATACCAAGCGAAAATAAATATCTCAATATTAGGAACAAGGACCATAAAATTGTTTCAGGAAATGCTTGGACTGAGCTGATGAAGGTGATGCGCTGGATGGATACGTTCATGGCTTTACTAAGTGGGTTTGAAGATGCTCATCGTACTGCAACTGATATCGAAGCTCCTGCAACTGAAGCGGAGAAGAAAATGATTAAAAATGTGAATGACAATCTTAAGATCATTCGCAAGGTCATTTTCAACAATGATGTTAATGTGAAGCAAGAAAGTGAGGATGTATATGAGGAGAGTGAGTTGGATATGCTTCACGATGACGCTGAGCGCGCTTACCAATCATATGGAGAGGCTCAAAAGCGATATGAAGAGGCTAAGAAGGCAGTCAAGGGAAATAGCTCAAAAGCAGCTCGATCAGCACTGAAGGCAGCAACGTCAGCTATGAGGGCTACTAAAGCAGTTTATAGTAGCAAATACAAGAAATACAGCAAGTTGGTTCAGGAGATCGCGGAAGAAGAGGAACGTGAGCTTGCTGCAGATGACTTTTCTTAGCGTTCTCGCGGACAGGGACTTAAAGGGCGTGGTCTAAAAGGAGCAGGCGTAGCCCCACTGGAAGGGGTTGTCAGACGTGGGAGAACCTACAATCTGAATGAGATTCAGGGCTTAGCTACACCGAGTGCCTACGTTTATCGACAGACTTCATCATCTCAGCAATCATAGCCTTGGACTTGTCAGCATCACCCTCTCGTCGAGCGCTAGACACCGCTTCCATAAATGGAGCGAATGCCTTGTGTGAGCTAGCTTTGATGAAGCTGTATGTCTGGGTGATTTCCATACCATGAGATAGGTACCACTTGAGCAAAGGCGTGTAGATTAGGATCTTCTCACCAAAGTAGCTACCAATTAATTTGCGAGCTGGCTTCGATCTGCTTTTCTCTCGTGTTTGGTTTTAGTCATACATATGCTTACCAATGATACTCTCATCCGTACAGTCAATCAGTTTATTTTTGAAGATGGCAGTCATCTCACCAAAATACTGCTTCAAGTGTTCTGGTGTCTGAATATCACACTCAAGAAAGCCGAAAATCTTATCGTTCTTGATGTCCTCAACAATGCCTGGATAAGCTTCGATAGTTGTAAGTCTTCCGCATGGCATGTCCTTTCCCCCCAGCCCAGAGATATAGAGCATTAGCATCGTACCCGATTACCTTCTTACACAGCTTCCCACCACGAATCTTCGTCTCATTGCGCTTAGCGTAGCGGTTGAAGATAATGGATGGACCACCAGCAATGTTAGCTTTCATCTTACCGTAGATGTCCTTCTCCTCCTTGTCAATGGAATAGACCAGTCGCTCTGAGTTGAAATCGAGCAGCTTCTTGTAGCGGAAACCCTTGAGAGACATATCCTTGCGAGCGGTGTTGCACGAAATACAACTAATCAAGATGTTGCCATCGATGTGCCCAAGCTTGTTATTGATTCGATCAGCTGAGACAGTTTCAGTCAAAGGACCGTAGCAAAGACCACAAAGATACTTCTGTTGATTTAACAGTATATCTAGGTGCCCTAACGTCATACCAAACTCGCGCTTAGCCTCAATATCCTGACTCTTGTAGCCACTCATACGCTTGCTAGGGAATCGAAACGCTTGGGGAGACGTCTTACTAGGATATTGGAGATTGTCGAAGCATGTTTGATACATGACTTTCTCCGAGAGACCGGGCAGGGATACACCATCAGCAAACATGTCAAGTTCAAACCGCTTGAACAACTCACGCTAAGCCTTGATGGCCTTGATGAAAGGTACCACATCCAAGTTATTGTACCAGATCAGCAGGTCCTTGATCGACTTCATTCCATAGTGCCCCCAGACGAATTGCACGCGCTTATAGTCATCATCGCTGATGCTAGTTCCACGGAGATCGCTATTGAAAGCTGACTTAGGAGGAATTGTAGTCTGACTAAGAACGTTGAACGAGGTAATGAACTCGTACGGGAAAATGCCCTTACCCAAGCCGCAGACACATCGAATCTTGTTGGCGCATTTGCAGTCGCCTAGATATGTACGGAGATACTTTGCATAGCTCGTACCAGCTGGTACATAGTTGCTAATATCGAGCATTTTCATGTTCGAGGTCGCAATGCACATGTAGCTAGGATTTTTGATTACCGATTTGATGTTGTTTGTACCAATAGCGGCGAAGAGATCGTTCTTAAT
The DNA here is from genome assembly GCA_033557995.1 of Phytophthora crassamura. Lineage (NCBI taxonomy): Eukaryota > Oomycota > Peronosporomycetes > Peronosporales > Peronosporaceae > Phytophthora > Phytophthora crassamura. Next base: position 5,888,966 of record JAUCED010000004.1, read on the forward strand.
CAGATTTACATCGTAGCGATCGCTGTTGAACCCAAGCACTGGAACTTGATCAAGGTGCTGCTTCATCCTACCATAGTCAGACCTCTGCTTACCAAACCCGAGGGTGCTATGGAAGTCGAAGAAGCTGGCATATTTCCCTTCCTTAATCCAACCATCCGCATCGATCATCTTATAGGTCTTATCGAGTTTAGCACCTGGAATCTCCATACCAGTCAGGCGTGAGCATCAATAATTTTCCGCAGGAGGATCTCGTACTTGTGCACGTTGTTCTGCTGGATTTTAATCGATACCTGGCGAATATATTCGAACATGTCCGTTAGTAGCATCTTCGGTTCATCGCTGACAAAGCAACGCACCTCCTCGGTTAAGCTATCAGATACAGATACTGATACGGGAATATGCTCATTGATGAAGACAGTATTCTCACCATGCTGTGCCATAACTAGCTTTAGAATGGCCTCAAACTCATACACGAGATAATGATCTAGGTACTGATCAATACCCTTGATGGAGTACTTCGTTAGCATTGATCGAATAGTGTTCGGGGCTGGTCTGTAGATAGTTGGTTCAGCTGGAAAGCTCTCGATGTTGACAAGCTCACACTGATTTTTGGCATGGTCGCGTAGCTTAGTAGAGCTAATGAAAATCATTTCACACTTCGAGCATTGGTACTTGGACTGAAGCATATCAACGTTCTTGATGTACCAAGCATGGTTCTCATGAGATAGAATATCCATAGCCACTCCTTCTCTCTCCGAACGACGGATACACTCAACATTACCGGTTTTTACATCCATTTAGTAGACGTTAATACCGAAATGAAAGCATTCCTCAAGCTCGTCGAGCTGTAGGAGGTCAATCGGCTTAAAGCTACGGAAGAGACTAAGCGTATAGCTGATACCCTTGTAGGAACAGTAGCGCTTGAATACTTCCTTCACTTGGGCCTGGATCCGACGAGGATCTTTCTTAGCATGCTGATGTAAGTACCATGCGATACAGTGGAACACGCACTTGTTGTTGGTCTTAGGGAAGTTGATTACGTATTTGTTATCGCGGATAATCTGTGGGATAACAGCTTCGCTATCGCCAAGTGCATGCTCGCGAAAGTAAATATAAATTTTGAACCCAGTAATTGACTTCAGCTTATACCCCGATTTGGGGTAGTTCAGCGTGTTAGCCAACTCCATCGACCTGATCTCTGAGATAATTTTTTTACGAATGTCAGATCGACTGTTGATAGCAACAGGGGTCTTAAATACGTAAGTGTTAGCCAGATTCGGGTGCCAGTACTGGGTAAAACTACCATCCGTTAGGCTCACGAGATCATAGCCAAGAGCAATGTTGACCTTGAAAGCATTAGTTTGGCTAGCAAGCACGTTTTCGAGTTTGTCGTAGAACTCAGTAGGCTGGATACCTTCATACAGGTGGGACTCCATGTGTTTTCCGTTGTAAAAACGATACTTGGGGTCAGTCTTGTAATTAGGGGACATGTGCTTCTTCAGAGTCTCGACAGAGATCTTGTATTGCTTAGCTAGCAGCTTCTGATTGGTCGGACGGGAAACGTTGCTAACATAAACCATCTTACCAGTTCTACCACGCACCTTAACGCGATAGGTGCTGCCCCAGCGAACAGCATCAATATTCAATCTCTTTAGACCTTCGAGTTCGTATGCAAACATGTTGCCTATATATATTGTTGACGATATTATTCCCGTGGAAATGACTTTATAATTATTGGATCTTGTATCAGGATCGACTTTATATCTTAGCCTCATACAACAGTTTTCGAAATTAATTAATTCAAATACTTGGCGTAGGGTCTGTCGCGCCATATAGGCATCCATTCACCCCCTACTACATGCCAGAATCACCCAGACGAATGGAACTGACTAAGGTCGCTGAGGGCATCCTTCAAATCGTAAGCGTGGTCGTCAGTCATGTCTATATACGGATTGACTTTTTATGTGAGAAAAAAATTAATTAATTAACTAAGTTCGGTTTCCGCATTAAGTTCGGTTCCACTTGTACTAAGTTCGCTTTTCAGCTTTCGCTTGCGTGTTCGAATTTGTTCCCTATTCTTATCGTCGTACCCCTTTTGATAGGATAGACGAGCTTCACGTGTGCGCTGGTAGTAGCGCTTCTGCACTTCATTGATGCGCTCTTTGTTTGCGAGATATTGATCGGGTGAGTATGTCATCTTTATATACTATTATCTTTATATTTGTCAGGATCAAAAATAAAATTCGAGGTCCTACAACTAGCGAATTCAATGCTACTAATTTTTGTAGTTATTTTTCTGATCTCTTAATAATAGTATCCTGCCACCCTCGCGTCTTGTTGGTTGCTGCTTCCTGGCTCCAGCATACTGAGCTAAGCGTACGCATCAAACGCTCCTTCAAAAGGGAGCGCAGACAAGACTTGACAATGCCGACCCAACGTCATAGGAGAGCCTCGCTGGAGGCCACGGCTGGCTCATCATCATCTGACAGCATGGAGTAGATCTTCTCTGCAATCATCTTCACTGATTCTCGCGTAGGAATGTCGTTCACGATAGTAATCGTTGCATCAAATCGCTCGATTCCGTCATCCAGACTTCTGGAGAAGTACCATTCCTTGAAATTTGTGACGATGCTGTATAGCTTCGTCAATCCTTCGACATCTGCGAGTACTTCGCACCCTACGTAAGCCTGCGCGAGGCCCTGCTGAAAATCATCTCGTTTCGCCTCGACGATGCACACACGTTTACTGCCACGTTCAATCACAAATTCAAAAGACCCGTCTCCATGTACTCGTTTCCCGGTAACTGTCTCTTCGGCGAGAATCCGGACTTCTCCATCAAAAAGCCCACAAACGCAGGCAAGTATTGGGATGATGAAGTGAAGTCTTTTCGCTTCTTTCCCCGTCACGATTTCTCCGAACGCTTTGGTCAGGAGAAGGAGATACGCATGGAGCACGTCAACTTTGTCATTTTCGATGACTTTCGATGGCTGCTCGTAGCGACGCGTCCTCATTATTTTGTCGACATCGGTGAACGACACGTAAGAGTACCCTGTGGACGACTCACCAGCAGAGTTGACCTTCGACCTTTTGTTCCGATCAAGTACTTCGTTCAGTTCTTCCCACCTTTTCTTGCGGACGGGATGGGGTTCACGAAGAGCGGCGGCACCTACTGATAGGCGTTGTCCAGGAACCACCACCAGCACGTGAATCATGTCCTCTCCGAGCGACACGTTCGGCCCAAAGAGACTTGGTTTGGACAGCTTCCACGACGCGCGCATCTTCACGTAGGAAGAAACATCTCTGTTCTGAAGCACCGCGTCCAGAGTATCGTCGTCCGGCAGCCACGCGCCGGCCGCCGTCTTCGCCAGGAAGAGCTGCAGCTGGTCGGCTTCTCCCTTGATCGTGTCAGGCTTCTTCGCCTTGATCGCGTCCTTCAAGTGGCCGACGGACAGACTCGCGTCGATATCCACAGGGAACGTACTTCCGACAACACCGACGACGGCACAGAACAGGGTCACCATCTTTCCTCGAGCCGGCAGATTCTGGAATGAGGAAGAAGGGGGGAATTTCTGGACGTATTTAAGCGGAAATGAAGGCGTGTCACAGACTTTGAACCAATGGTGAAACGCGCTGCTCTGAACTATTCCTTGCGGTAAAAATAGGCCTGCATATTTTTCTATTGCATTTCAATGTACCGTATAGTTTGAATGTTGTTGGAGCGGTTGTTGCTCTCACTCTCAGGTGGTCGAGAGGTTGTCCTCGTTGAAACCACCGGCTGTCGCTTCTAAGGAGACGAGAGCATTTAAAACTACTCCTGAAGTGGTGGCGCTTTCTCTCGTTCTAAGGTGGTCGAGAGGTTGTGTCGTCAAAGTCGTAGCATTGCATTAGAAACGGTTAGCCCTATTCTCCTTGTTAAATAAAGATAAGAAAAAAACTGCCAGTGTAATGTGCTGGCTATTACTACTTCTGTCGGCGGTTGAAGCTCTGCAGATGGCCACGCTGAACGGGACGAGAGCTCTTGGACTGGAACAAGACATCGGGTCTATCGAGGTGGGCAAGCGAGCAGATTTAATTGCTATTGAATGCGAGAGCGTCGAGATGCTGCCGATGTACAACGCAGTCAGTCATGTGGTGTACGTCGCGGGTCGTGAGCACGTTTCCGACGTCTGGATCAATGGCAAGCAAGTCCTCCACGACCGTCAGCTGACGACTGTCGATGAAGCACAAGTGAAGAGAAATGTACGCGAGTGGAATGAGCGTATTCGCAGATATCATAACGAGCAAGCGAATGCTAGCCAGGAGCGCCTTTGACTAGTTCAAGACCAGCTTATTGATCGCAGCATCAGCAAACTCCACGCGACGTGAAAGCACTTCCTTCACGCGAGCAGCGGGCAACGTCCAGGCCACACCACGGCGCCGTCGCCCATACACATCCAGTACGTCCTGAGGAGTGTCCACGTTCAAAATTTCGGATAGTTGTGTTAAAGCAGCGAACGCCCCTCGAACTTCGTCCCCGGCACCACCTTCACCTGCAAGGAATGCATTAATCACACGCACATCCTTGTCAAACTGAAGCGCGCCGAGCTGGTTGACGCGTGTTACTCGAGACAGGAACCAAGACTCGAGCTGGGTGGCAGAGTATTGAGCTACTCCTTGCACAATAGCACGGTAATTGCTACGCGACAGGTTCCCGCGAAAAGCAGCTAGTAGCGAGCGCAGGCCACGTACAAACGCGTGAGCGAAGGGGTCGTTGGCCTCGTTAAACGTGAACATTGCCTCGGTCAGCTCGTACTGGACACCGTTGCGCTTCGAAGACGAGGCTCCAGACGATGAAAGTGCTGTAGCCGATGCAGCCAAAGCCGCAGCGGCGGACGAGGCTGACGATGGCGACAGCAGATTGTTGAGATAGCTGGCAATATTGGGTTCCAGGAGCTTGAGAAGCTTCTTCCGAGACGCGAGTAGCAGCTGCTTGAGCTCAGCTGATGCATCTTCGAGGGTATTCAGGCAGGTCAGGATATGCTGGGGCACCTCGGGGAAGGCTTCAGGCAGTTCGTGCTCGAATTCGCCCTTCAATTGTGCGATGTATCCAGGCGTAACTTCTAAGCTGTTGAGTACGACATCGGGTGCGTGCTCCTTGCGCTGCTCTGGGGTTTGTCCTGCAGCGTCACCAGTATTCACACCACCCACTGGGCCGACCGTCTTACTGAGCTTGGCAAACTGTTGCTGCATCTGATCGCGCAGTTGCGCAGAGGAGGCCGCGAGTAAGCTTGCTGCATCTCCTGCCGCTGCACTGTCCAACTTGGCGATTGTCGTCATGTGCCGGATGCGACTTCGCATCGTATCGCCAACAACATCCCGCAGCACAGTGTTGATCATGTTGAGAACACCAGCCGCGCAGTCGCAATGACCCGTCGCCAACGCGCGGAGACCAGAGTTACGAGCCACGTAGAAAATCTCATCAATGGCGGAGGTGATCGGGAAGCATAAGAGACCGTCTCCGCCGTCTCCGCCGTCTCCGCCATCGACGCCATCATCCTCGCTGCCGCCTTCGCCGGAAGAAAAATGAAGTTCTTCCCACTGGAAGGCCTTGCGAGCAGCCTGGTTAAGCAGAGCGTTCTCGAAGAAACAATAGAAACCTGCAAGCTCCTGTACGGTTTTGCCCAGCTCACTCTCATGAATGGGCGGCAGGACAGGAACCTCTTCGTCACCCCGTTCAGCTCCATCACTTTCAGCGTCGTCCTCATCATCCTCTTGGGCCACTCTCGAGCGCATAAAGCGCTCGTACGTCTGGGTATGTTGAATCACCAGCGCCATTTCATTTAGTTGTTCGTTCATGACTGCCACCCCATCGTCCCTCGGACTTCCGGGGGGAGACTGCATCCCGCGGTTGCTGCCACTGCGGTTTGACGGTGACAACGGAGCTGTCCCCGTCGGCGATGCAGGCTCCAATCCCTTCGCAATCCGGTCGTGGAACTTGCGCTGGGCCATGTACGCGTTCAGCACAGCCACCGCCGACTGTTCTCCAAGCGTATACAGCTTGACCACAAATCTGTTGGGGCCGTGAACCCTCTCAAAGCACTCGGATATGAGTCCGGCATGCTGCTGCGCCTCTTGGGCCACCTGATTGAACACCTCGGCCAGGTGCGTGATGAGCTCCTGGGTGCTGAAGACCCCGACGCGCGGGTCTCTGTCCTTACTCAACGACTCCTCTAGCGTCTTCTGCACATGCTCCAGCAGCATCACCAGTCCGTGCTCCTCATAGTCCTCACCTACAACATTGAACAACGGCGCGTACGTCTGCACTTTGCGGCTATCCCCAGCCCTCAGGCCGTCGTCGAACGCGCCCTCAATGACCCCCTTCAGGTCGTTCTCGATCGTCTCCACACGCAGCTTATCCGCCACGTCCAGCGGCATCTGCTGCTCGATGTTCTTGAGCGTCTGCAGGAATGTGGCAGCCTCCGGATACCGCTGCTGCTGCATGGCGCGCCGGATACCGGCCAGCGCGTTGCGCAGCGTCAGCAGCTGCGCCGACTGCTCCAGCGCCACGCCCAGACGCGACTGGATCACATCTAGCCGCCGCACCTCGCGCGTCATCTTCTCGGCTACTTCGTTGGCGTTGGCCACGCGCTCCACCACGGCACCCGTCTGCGCGCTCAGCACCGTCACCTCGGGCGTGAGTTGACGCAGGGAGCGCAGCGCACGCTGGGCCGCCGCCTTCTCGGGGGCCGCCGGTGCCTGCACAAAGGTTACACAGTCCTGACGGAGATCCTTCTGCTGCTGCTTGACGGCCGCGAGTTGCGCCACCAGCGCGGCGTGCTGCTCGCGCCTCGTGCGACGTGGAGCTCCCATGCTGGATCGAAGAGTGTGAAGTGGTGAAGAGTGATTGTTTGGTGTGCGACACATGAATATGAACACAAGTGCTACACAAGTGCCAATTTGACTGCCATGGCGGAGGTGGCGGCGTACGTGGAGCTGTGCACGCGGCTGTCGCGCTTCGTGCAGCTCCAGCCGAGTGACGAAAGCTGCAAGGAGCTGCAGAATGTTCTGGAGGAGCTGGTTGCACTTTACGACCGCGTAGAGAGCGCTCAGACGCCGGCAAGGGATGTCTCTCTCGTTGGATTCGCGGCCATGGACGACTTGGTGCTGCTCTCGCTACACAAACTGCTGGGCGCCTTCGTGCTAGCTGCATCCTCTGCGACGCTTCATGAACGAGCGTTCCAGGTCTTTGCGCGGGCATTGAGAAGGTGTAAGCCTCGTATGACAGGCAGCAATGCCGGAAACGTCCAGCGGCGACTGAGTTTCGTGCAGAGCTGCGTGCTGCATCTACCACCCCCGCCAGAAGCTAGCGATGGAGGTGAAGAGGTTCCTGGTATGGTGATGCTTGCTTCTCAGCCGGAGGAGCTGAGACTTGCAATTCTGCAGAGTCTGCGTGAACTTTTGGGTGGAGACGAGCAGGACGAGACAAAACAGCCGATGCAGCTTCAAGTGGACCAGCAGCACTTCTTCGCGTACTTGGTGGCGTCGCTGCTGCATGTGGCGCAGCGGGATCGATGCCGGGAGGCTGCATTGCAAGCGATTGAGGTGCTGAGGTGCGTGATGTTCTTCATTCGTGATCCGCACACACTGAGGCAGTACTTGCCTGGCGTCGCGGCTGGATTGTGGAAAAGCGCTAATGCTCCGCAGCAGGCGTCGAAAGTGATCGTTGCCGCGTTGCAGTGCCTGGCAAATTCTCTGGATCTCTGCATTGGTGATGAGCATTTACCTGAGGGTGGAGCAAAGCAGGAGCAACAGCGATTTACGCTGGAAGCAATTCGAGAGTCTGCTGAGGCAAACGCCGCCAAGAAAACGGGGACTGCGGAGCCGAATGAATCGTTCGTAGCACATTCAAGTGACAACGACGAATGGCTTGAGACGACTGCTGTAAACTTGGACCTACTGCTTGCACGGATGTTTGCTGCCAGTGCTACGGCCGTTGCTGCTGGGACCAGTACTGGGTTGCCGCGCTCTTCCTGGCGAGTTCGTTGTGCCCTGGCACAACTTTGTGATACCGTCATGTTGCAGTGCCGACAAGCGCTCCGAGTATCATTCTTCCGGTGTTATGATGAGCTCCTTGTCCTCCACGGCGACGACATTGACGAGGTTACTCAAGAAGCTGGAAAAGTTCTTCAGAAGCTGCAAATGTCAGCGCTTTCTTCGGAAGAACGTTTACAGTTGCTACCAGAGATGGCGGATCGTTTCCAAATGCTGCTATCGACACTTGTGTTGAAGCTTTCTACCGAGCACGAAGCAACCAAGATCCATTTGGTGAAAACTCTTCGTGGATATGTAGCGTTTCTAGGGGCTGAGCTCACCCCCTATCTGGACGCGTCGATGGAGACCATATACGTCTCGCTTTGCCGAGTCGTGTCTTTCGCTGCGCTTGACATTGAGTTGGTAGTTCACCAAACACTTCCAAGCCAAGCAGATGCTGATATGAGCAACGATAACACTGCAGTTGGTGTCGTGGTCTCTCAATTCCAAAAGCGCTTGCGCTTTTTCAATGAGGAAGCTTCAGTTCGTGAGGTGCTAGCGATGCTGCGCGAGATTGGAGCTGTGTCAACGCCCGCTGGTTTCATTGACTGCGCTTTCACAACATTATCCGAGGCAACTGCGAACTCCATCGAAGCCGGGGGTGCTGAAGCTGTGCTGGTTTTAAATGAATTTCTACGGGCGTATTGCTTCAAGAAGGAGAGCACGACACAGCAAACTCATGAATCCGTGGACGTGCATCTTATTGGACGCATCTTGGATGACTTATTGGGTCTAGAGGCCTGGGAGGAACACAGTTCGCTGTCCAACCGAACTTCCAGCAAAGCTGTCGTATCCCAACGTGCGCTTATGGTGGAATGCGTTGGAGTCTGTGCTGAGATTCTTGGTGAAGAGTTCAAGATATTCCTGCTTCATGTGCTCTACCCGCTTGTCGAGCAGTTGGGGTCGCACAGTGTCGAAGTGGAACGTGCAGCGCTGGCTGCGTTGGAGAAGGTGTATTTCTTCACAGGATACGAGTCACTGGAGGGCCTTTTCCAAGCCAATATGGACTACTTTGTGGATGCCTTGTGCGCTCGGCTTGAACAGCTAGATGCATACCCAATGACTGCATTTGTTGTTGAGGCTTTGCTGAGGCACACTCGCCTAGCGTCCTTGCCCCTGGTGGACGAGGTGGCTTCGTCGCTGCTTCGAAGTGTGGATCTGTATCAAGACTCGCCACACGTTGATGATCTTCTACGAGCACTAAAAAACCTCCTGAACAGTATTGCGAAGGATGCACAAGACTCGGAGGCCGCAGCACAAAGTGAAAGTGCATTAAATAAAGCAGCGCCTTCCCGTTCGCTCCTCAACGATTTCATCCACGAGATGAAAGTACTGGCCAACGATGGTATTGATGCTCTCGATGTGGAGACAGAAGATGAAAGTGAAGGCAATTCACGTGACGCAGATATCCCGGAACCCCCCAGTGTGAAAGGTGCTTTACCAATTGAGTATGATGAAGTGGAATCCGAAAAAGCCGGCTATCGAGCGTTGGTCATTGATATCATGGACCGTTGTGGCTACTTCCTGGTAGATTCTGATCCTCTCGCGTGCTGCCTGGTATTATCCTTGATCGATGAAGGCATGAGGTTCCTTTCAAGGCACCAGAAGGAGTTATTGCCTCTCGTCGCGCGCATGTGGCCCGAGTTGCTGCATCGATTACGTGTCGAGAACCGTGCCATCGTTACCGGCACAATTCGTGTCATCACCACTGTAGCTGAATCTGCAGGGGATTTCGTGGGTGATCGCTTCGTTGAGAGCGTGTGGCCATTGCTGCGGTCTCAAATCCAATCCATCCATTTCGGCTCCGATTCAAAGTCATCGCAGCTCACGCGCTCAATGTTGCTGCTCTCGAAGCCATCGGATGAGGCTCCAAGCATTGCTGATACTCAATCATCTGGGTCTGCTATTGAAACTCTGACGCCAAGGGAAAGTGAGCTCAGCGCTGTGAGCGGCACACGAAAGACGCAAGAGGTTCGCCAATTGCTCGCAATTCTGTCGTGTCTGACCGCGATGTGCCGACAGTCCGAGTCGGTGACCCAGCTTGTGCCTGAAATCACGCGTTCCTGTAGCAAATTCTTGAGTCGCACAGCGCCGCAGGAGGTGATGGAGCAAACTTCGGAACTGTTTGCAGCTCTGGTGCAACTAAACGGCGACGAAGTGTTCTGCATCGTTGCAGCACTATCTGACTGGGTTCCGCCTCCACCGCCCAGCTCGCTTTTCTCCGGGTACCAACCCGATGCCATTCGTCGCTTCTATCGGGGTCAGCTGTCCGCTCTGAATGGACAAGCCCAGTTTTGCCAAGACAATGCCCGCATCTTGATGGGTCGTTTGTTCAGCTGATTTCTACAGTCGTAAGCACGGAAATATAGACACAAAAGACTGCGCTATCGTTTATTCGATCGGGGAGATCAAAGACACAGGCTCATACATAGAACAGCCCATTCGATGCTTACTCCCCGCTTTCCTCCTATCTAGACAGACACCAACCTGCCTCCAGTCGCATTCGTCTAGCTGAACATGCCGCCCATGTTGCCTGCATAGGCCATCGGTCGAATCGGCGGGTGTTCCTACAATGGTTGGTATTCGGAAGCCAACATGTTAGCAGACCATTCCACAGCAATTGCAAGAGAGACGCATTGAACACCACGTACCACAGCCACGAATTGCGTGAACCGGGGCTGCATGTCCTTCTCGAAGCGAATGAACGCTCCCTTGTTGCCCATCTGGTCGCAGTAGTTCGGCGCGCTGAAAACCGTGATGCACTTTCCGTCGTGCTCTACCAAATAGCCCTCGTCCTTAACTTCGTGTGAGCGAACCAGCAACTCTGTTTGCCATCAAAAAGACATCACGCCAGCACAGTTAGCAATTGTGAACTTGCTCTGTAAATCAACAGCGCGGCGCAGCTCACCAAGGTTGTTCTGCTCCAAGAAGGTCTTGGTAATATCAGGTCCGAAGGAAAGGCCGATGCCGCGCTTGCTGGGCCCACGGCCCTGGAACGGCTGCGGGTCGCTCCACATCAAGTCGCTCATGAGTCCGTTCTCAGGCGGTTCGCGGTTGCGGTCGATCTTCTCGATATCAGCAAGAGTCACGTTCTCTTCAGTGAACAGGCCGCCGTGCACCACCATCACCTTGTTCTCGATCACGGCCGCAAGAGGCAGCCAGTTGAACACCTCGGTGAAGAGCTGCATGACCGTCTCGTCGTACTTGTGCTTGACTTCTCCCTCGAAGCCGTAGATCTTGTTCATGTTCTTGGACTCGTGGTTTCCGCGCAGCAAATGCACGTGCTGCGGGTACACGAGCTTCATGGCGAAGAGCGTCATGACCACCTCGAACGAGAACGAGCCTCGGTCCACGAAGTCGCCATTGAATAAATACGGGTTGGTTTCGCTGGGCAGCCCGTTGAGCGAGAAGATGTTGCACACGTCGTAGAACTGGCCGTGTGTGTCACCACACACAGTAAAGTGCGCGTCCGGGTCGTCGCTGGGCAGCGAGATGCGCAGCAGCGACGGCAGCGCGCACAGCATGTCCTTGAGCTTGAGCAGGATCTGGATCACGAACTTGCGGTGCAGCAGCTTGCCGCGCTTGAAGCGGTCCATGAGGGCCACCACAAAGTCGGGTTTGGTCAGCGCCACATCTTCGGGTAGCCGCGGGCCGTCGTACGCCGGGTCCACCACCAACGAGGTCACGTCAATAGTCTCCGAGAGCGGCAGGTTGCGCTCCGACTGGATGGCGGCCGCGAAAGCCGCTTCCTTGATGATCTTCTCGCACAGCTTGAGCTTGGCGCGCGCGTCGCGGTCCTGCGGCTTCATGCGCACCACGAGGCGGAAGTCTTTTACCGCCTTCTTGTGGTGGCCCAGCGCCAGCTGCGCCGAGCCGCGGCGGTAGTAAGCCTTGACGTAGGACGGCTCCAGATCGATAGCGGCCGACGCATCGTCGATGGCCAGGCCGTAGCTCTCGCTCTTGACGTGGGCCGCCGCGCGGTTGGCGTAAAAGATCGCGGTGGGCCACAGCTCGATGGCCTGCGTGTACAGCTCCACAGCCGTGGTGAAGCGGAAGTGGGCCAGCGACTCGTTGCCCTGCGTCTTGAGCGCGTTGGCGCGCGCCTGCGTCTCGGCCGACGGCGCGTGCGGCGCGCCCTCCGTCACGGTCACGTTGGCCATCGCTTGGCTTGGTATGCACTTCGAGAATGCCGCGTCCGCCAGGCGATGCGGGTTCACCCTGCCAAAATACATACTTCCCTGTTGTATCGGATCGTTGTTTTTGTTTGACAAATATGTATTGCTGCAGGTGATCAGATCTGGTGCAGTATCAGACTATTGATGGATCGCGACTCAGTTTGCGGAATATCCTGGTGATGGACGAGCTACAGGCGCCGCTGCCCGTGACGGTGGCCATGGTGGCGCCGCCCAAGCGCTCGCTGGACCTGCGAGACATGATGGATGAGCTGCCCATGCTGGCCGCGCTCAAGGACGGCAAGTGGATGGCCAGACTGCCGCGCAACATGTTCCCGAAGATGCGGCGTAGTCCGCGGAACTCGGCGGACTCGCCCACGGACTCAGACTCGGCGCTGCTGTCGCCCGGCTTCCTGCCCACTCCGCGCTCAGCCCGCGCCATGTCGGTGCTGGTGCCGCAGACGGATGACGAGGTGCTGGACGCGCTGGACGCGCGCTTCTTCACCGAGAGCTTCGACGCCGTCGCTTATATGCTGGTGCGGATGGAGTTAGGCCTGCTGTTGTGGAGCTTGGGGCTCATAATGTTGGCGAATGATGTAGGAAAATATTCCGGACAGTAAGGACGAGCTGAACGTGTTCTTGCGCACGGAGATCAGCGCCGTGGACGTGGCCAAGGACGTGATTCTGACCAAGCTGCAGGACGACGTACGCGCCAACTACAACTCGCTCATCCAGGGCATGAAAGTGGTGCAGGAGGTGGACCTCGATCTGGTGCGCGCGCAGATCCACGTCAAGAACGGACGGCGTCTGCTGGCGACGGCCAAGAACGACCTCATCATGACGTAGAGCTTTGCTTTCTTTTTCTTGCCTATCGCTGGGCTAACTGCCGGTACTGATTCTGATTTGGTTGTGCTCTGTCTTGTGTGAAGCTCGTTGGAAATTGTGAAAATGAAGCGAAACAGGGATCGTGTCAGCGAGGTAACAGTTTTCTTTGTGAGCTTCTTCGGGATCATTCAGGGTCGTTTTTCATCTTTACCATGTTTTGATCCTGATCAGATCGTCAACTTTGGATCGGAAATCGTCCACTTCTTTGACGAAGAAGAGAAGATGAATGCAGCCCTTCAAGAACACCGATTTATTACTGCGGTAAGTGTCGCTTTGGTCGTTTAATGAAGTCGCGGGTGCTCGTACTGATGCGGTAGTGACAGGTTGACATTTGTGTCGGTCTCCGCAAGGGGTTGTCGCGGGAGGAGTTGCAAGGGCTGACCATTTTGGAGCAAATCCGACTACGTATGCAAGATTTCATTCCCAAGCTGAGGGAGCAATTCGACCAGGTGTGTTTGCACTTGCCTCCTAGCTATTCACCGTGGTAGATTGAGGGTTTTCTTATCTGTTCTTTCGGTGGTGCAGTCTTTACGGAAAGTTGCAGGCCATTTTGATCCTCTCGAGTACAAGGAGCTACTTCAGGCGTACATTACACTCGCGGATCACTCTGAAAACCTCGGCTTCGAGTTCTCGTCGTACACGCTGAACGAAGTGCTTTCCAATATTCCTGAAATCATTGTGCGCTCCACCGACGACATGACAAGCGACTTCATGCGTCGCGTGTTTGAGGCCGTGTCGCCGAAGAAATTCCGAATTGGGAGGCAGAGCAGTTTTGTCAAAGACAACAACGCAAGCAAGAGCGGGGAACCGGCAGACGCAACGCTGACACCGGCCTCTCAAACCGTCGAAAGCGTCAAGAGGTGCTATGAGCACCTTACAGACCTGATGCATACTTACTACCTATTGGTTCAGTGGCATCGAGATCCGTTCAATTCTCTAAACGAAGACGCTGCGTACCTTCATCGGTGCGGTATCGACGATGACGATGATGACGACGACGATGACACGGATGAAGAAGATGAACATGACGAAAGGGGGTATCATCACTCTCACTCTTCCAAGCACGGACATGGCAGCGGTCGATCAAAGGGATCCGAATCTCCACATCGTGCACGAGGACTTACTCACGCTAGCGGGTCGCAAAGATCGATGTACGATCAAGTTCTGAGCGATACGGGCATGACCCTGCTGAGATATCGCAAAATTGTGTGGGAGAATATTCAGCAGAACGTGCTGGAGATGATCGAAAAGCTGGACGTGACTTACGGTGAGGGCATCATTGTCTCCTCTGAATATGTAAATTGTGCTTTACTGACACTCTCGTATGAGTTCTTGGTGATAGGTTACAAGATGGAGCATATTATTGCGCTTTCACTTGCGACGACGACGTTTACTGAAATTGGGGAGGAGTTTACTGGAGCTCCTTCGTCCAAGTGAGTACAATTGTGATGCTGTGCAATTGGGTCGCGGGGCAAAGTATTCAACTCACTAACGCGTTGCATTATTGTAGGATTCGATCCGTTCTTAGAGTCAAATGCGAGCAGTACTTGCACACCTTTCATGACGACAACATCGAGCTGGCGCGGATGCTTCTGGACACGGAAAACTGGCTGCGAGTCACAGCTTCAAGCACAGACGGCGATGACAATGCAGGCCTCCTCCGGTTGATCGAGAAGCGAAGCGGATACTTCTTTGAGCCAAAAGTTCGCGAAGACCTTGCCGTCCACCCTATTTATTCGAGACGTGTGTTCCCCTCGTTTCACACGGAAGGCAACCCGTTTAGCGCTGCCAACTCGATGGAGTGGCTCTCTATGAAGCAAGGTATCCGCTTTCAACATGAAGCGAAGGGTGCCGGAAGTTCCGGCGAGATGACGTCGCCGCGTGCTGGTCAGAACCAAGCGCTTCCTGTCATGGATCCTAACGAGTCAGAGTTTGTACTGACTTCATCGAGTCTAGCAGGCTTCGTTCGGTACGTACTGCTTGATGCAAGGCCCTATCTGCTGTCAGCGAAGTGACTTACTTACGTTTTTGTGGCTGCTAGGCTCTGCGGTGTCTACTTGAAAATGATGGAGCACCTTCCTCACATCGCCTGGGACATTTTTCGCTCGCTGAACAACCTTTTTGAGTTCAACTTGTACGCCGTCTTCACCAACTTCATCCCAGCTGAAGAGATTACCCAGTTTTTCCGAGGTAAAGGCGGCAGTTTGGTCAAGAACGATGCGACAAGGTGGAATGGTCTGCGCACCGGAATTTGCCGCATCGCAGACGAAATCAACGCTGGTGAAGTGCTGCTGCAGTCATCTGCATTGATCTTCCCTTCGTCGACCGAGAATGGAAGAGCAGATCAGCAGCAAAACTCTCCAATGTCGAGGAAAGTCACACTGCGCAAGGTAACTCGGACGCCGGTGGCTGTTGAGGATGCGGACGAAAGCAACCTGTACGCATTGGCCGAGCGTTCAATCGCTTGCGAGGCAATTGTGGGGCAGTGCAGACTACTGAATGCCATTGAGGAAGCCGCTCGCTCGTACCTTCCTGATCGATATCTCTGCCTCATGGACGAGGTCTACGAACGGAATCGCACGATGGCCCGGGAGCTTCGTAGCTTCATGTACAGTACGATCGCAACGAGACTCGTGGACATTCCAGCGCTCTTGGATTCGGTGGCTGCTGTGTCGTGGGACATCCCCTACATCAGCGATCAGCACAACGAGTACGTTGTACACTTGGTGCAAAAGTGTGGAGAAGCGTGGGGAGGACTGCAGATTCTGGCGGACAGCTCCATTCCGATGGACGCGCGGGAAGATATCTGGGCGGCAATGGTGCAAACCATCATGGATACGCTGTTGCAGGCCTTTTCCACCGTCTCCAAGCCCAGTCCTCAAGGCCGTGCACTCATGCTGTTGGACCTGCATGCGCTGCAAAATGGCCTTGACCTGATCAATCACATCAGTTCCCGAACGGTTCCTCGTGGTCGCGAGTATGTGGGCAACTACATCAAGGCCTTCTACTACGACGAGGACGAGCTCCCTGAATGGGTTAAAGCGAACAAGACGCAATACTCGAAGCTCCATCTTGCCAACCTCCTCAAGAACGGCATCGGCTCGACGCTTGAGATCAAGAAGCTTCGCGAACTCGTCCTCAAGATCGACGCTATTATCAGCTGATCACGTGCAATGGACATTCAGTTACTTATGAATATTTGTACACTGTTAAAAATTCTGGCGGCAGCTTCTATCGCCACCTTCGTTCTGCAGGTTTCGATCTCGCGTCTCCAGGCTCGCGAGCCGTAAAAAGCTTCCGAGCTTTGTATGTTTCCGGGTAGCCAACCCACCCGGAGGGTCCTGACGTCTGTTGTCTTGGGTCTTTCATCCCTTTTCTCGGGCAGCGCTGGGTAGGAAGGCACAACTGGCTTACTGCGCCAAGGCGACGCGCAGTTCCTGCTGCACTTGAGGCTGCGGAACAACCTCGACAACCAGCTCCAGCAACTCCTCGGCTTGCTGCTTGCCAAACGTAGAGCGAAGGTAGTCGACGAACGCCTGCCCGCTCATCTCTTGGTTTCCAAGTGCCTTGGCCGCCTGCTTGAACTCGCCCACCATTTGCGCATCGCCGCGTGAAAGCGCATTCACCCGCTCCAGGATCTGCCGGTTGGCCTTCTTTCGGGAAACGCGTCCAGGGACAACAGGGTCACTGATGCGTCGATCTGAGCCCGTCTGGCTGCTGGAAAAGCTCTGCATCTTTTGCTCTGCTGGCGGTGATTCCGTAATGGCACAGCAAGAAGAGAAAGAAGGTTAGTTCTTCCGCCACAAAGTCCAGGACTCCACTCACGCGCCAAACGTACCATATTTCTTGGAGCGCCGGTCCGCCTCTTCGTCGTCTTGCACGCTGAGGCGGCGATTCTGGCGCTGCGGCCTGTTCTCGTCCACATCTTCAGCGTCAATCGACGCGGCGGCAATGCCGCCAGCGGCACAAAGCGCCTCCCGCTTTTCAGTGCTCTTCAGCGAGCGCACAAAGCGGCGCAGGATCCACAGCGCGAATTCAGGCTCGAATTCCTTGTGCAAAAACTCCACGAACGGGTCGGCAGCCGCCACGGGGTCGTTCTCCTTGCGGAGGACGCGCGCGCGCTTCTTGAACCGCTTGAGCTGGTGCGCGCCGCCGCGCAACGCGAGCTCCTCTTCGATCTCCAAGCGACACATCTTCCTGCGCGAGCTCATCTTGTCCTCTACGCCAGCAGCGCTGACAGCCGACGCGCGGTTATCCGAGTCCGTCGAGTCGCGTAGCAAGCCTCTCGAGGACGAGAAGACGCCAGAAGCGTTAAAACTGAGGGACGGCGGGCCCAACAGGCCGCTGCAGTCCATGAACTGCTCAGCACCGATAAAATCAGCCAGTACACGGCAACCGGCGCGCTTGGAGAACTCGGCAACGTCAGGGAAGAGCATGACGCGCTGCATGTAGAAGTCGAGCTCGGCGCGGCGCATCT
Organism: Phytophthora crassamura; assembly: GCA_033557995.1. Lineage (NCBI taxonomy): Eukaryota > Oomycota > Peronosporomycetes > Peronosporales > Peronosporaceae > Phytophthora > Phytophthora crassamura. The sequence goes on from JAUCED010000004.1 coordinate 5,906,570, forward strand.
CGAGGAAACTGTTGGTCTGGTCCTGGTGGAAGAAGGCGCGCACGCGGTGGCCCGGCGCGAACGCCACCGTGACCATCATCTTGGCGAACGGGGACTGGCGCGCCGCACGTATCTGGCCGTCGAAGGCCTGGAACTCCTCGTACGTCTTCCAGAGACTCCACTGGAGCACTTGCTGCGGCTCGTCCTGCTTCTCCCGCGTCTTGTTCAAGCGGCAGAACAGCTCGTACTGACAGGATCATAGCAGCAGCAAGTTAGATAAGGCTTCGAGGGAAGGCTTCGACTAATGAGCGTACCACGGCCGGCTCCCCGTTGGTTTGGGTGGCGTTGCGCACGTGCAGCTTGAGCGGCGGCACGCGCATGAGGAAGTCGGGCGGCGTCATGATGAGCGGAACGGAGGAGCTAGTCGCTCTATACGGGAGTGAGGAGCGGAGCGGAGACGGAGGACGGCGAGCCGGGCGCGAGAAGGCGACGCTCGCACCTCGCGATGATTTGTGCTTTTGTGAGAGTCAGTCTGGTCTCTACATTTACTTATTATTTCGGTTTTAGGGATCTACGGAAATTCAACTTGCGAGCGACGAGACAAAGTGAAAGTCGAATTTCGGGATCGGCGAAGTGATAATGGAGGAGGTGTCGCAATGGGGCTGTCTTGGTGAGCGGCACCCAGCAACGACTGGCGCTAGGAAACGTTCCAGTGGCAAAGTACATGTAGTTTGAAGCTGAGCAGTTCGTTGGTTATGCAGGTTAACCGAGGTCGGAAAAAGGGGATCCGCGGACGAGATTGTCGCGTGGTTTGGATACATTGCACACTTCCAATTGCGTCGGCGATTACTACCCCGATGCGTACTATGACAAGCATCCATCTCGGCTGGTGATCAGACTGCTGGTGCGCACGCCAACGCGGGTTGTGGCGTGCCAAGTTGGCACTGCCAACCGTGGAAAATAGATTATCGGAGTTGTAGCAATTGGTTTTGGCCATGTTGCACGACTACGAGATCGATTGACCTCATTTGCCACGCGCTGTCCATCATTTGCCTGTGAGTCGTGTGGGCTGGGTGTTGCCAATCCCACAAGGCGCGTGGGGGGGAGCTTTCTCAGCGCTTTCAATCGTGCTTGCCGGCCACTTCTGGGCGTAAGTGGCTTACGCTTCTGCCAGAAGCCTTCTGGTGATCGCAGGCAGCCGTCACCCACGAACCCTTCATGGCGCGAGGGGTGAGCTGTGAGCTACGGTTGGCATGAGGTCGTCAGATACGCTTAGTTGCTCGACAGTTGACAGGAAATGTGATTGGTTTTGAATTAATACCGAATGTCTTGCTTTCGCAGAAATATGAACTCGTTGGTAATGTTGCTCTGCAAGACTGTAGACTTAGTTGGCAGGTCTAGCATGCATCACGTGTTAGCGCTGCACAGGAGGTTTTGGTACATTTTTTCCATGCTTCAATCTCTTTCCGGCCGACGTAGAAGCAAGAACCAGTATTCAAGCAAAAGCTGCGCTACCTCTCACTGCACTTACTTGTGGAGTGAACGAGCCTTTTCGAGGGAATGAGCTTCGTCGCATCTTCACCTATCAAAACTACAAGACCACAGCTCAACCGACCAAGAACGGAAGGGCTGCTAGAGTGGTCCCATTCTTATTTTACGAATTGGAAGTTCCGAGAAATCGTGGCTTCCTTGACATGACTGTCTCATGGAGAAGACTAGGATTGATGGAGAAGACAGGAACTGACGAGGCAGTAAAGATGAAGCTAGTTCTAGAAGCACGAGTAGTTCTAGAAGCACGAGAGCAGCCGAAACCGCTCTCTAAGAAACAATTTATTCTCACTTTTACCTCAAGTCCTGCAAGACCCTCTCAAGCAAGGCCTCGCGGACCCGATTGCCCCTCTGCAAGCCAAGGGCTCGTCATTTTGATATATCAAATCTGAATCGGAAGCAAGAGAATCAAGCGTCAACAAGTATGGGGCGCGAGAAAGAAGACGAGTACGTGACGTACGAGCTCGTGATCACGCCAGCTACTGCCACGACGGCAGCAGAAACGGCCAAGATGAAGATCAAGAAGTTCACTGGTGTCAGCGCGCGCGACTGGCCCAAGTGAAGCGGCCAATTTCGCAGCCTCGCCCGGAAAAAGCAGTGGACGGATGAGCAGAAGGCTCACAATCTTGTCGCTCTCGTGGAAGGCGACCTCGAAGCGGACGTCGAGAGCGCCGCCCAAGAAGCTGTTGCGGAGAGCAAGTCCTTCAAGGAGTTCTTCACGGACGTGGGTTTGTTGTCGGTGCTGCACGACTTCAGCGAAGATCTAGACAACGAGCTATGGACGATGACGAAGCGCCGCGACTAGACCGTGCTCAATTTTTCCAAGCGACTCAAGGAGAACGTCCGCATGTTCGCTGAGCTGCCTCAAGACGCCGAGGAGATCCCTGAGGTGCAGCAGTGCAGATATTTCAAGCGCGGAATGCCACGTGTCTGGCAAGAGAAACTGGCAGCCTCTGGCGTCGTGTATGACCGGCGTAGCGAGTTGGTGCTCTACTTCACACGCATTGAGAAGGCGGAGAAGCAGTTAGAACCCCGAGACAAGGGCAAGATCTATAAGGACCAGCGGAAGGAGAAGAGCCAGAGTCAATACGAGACGCCGAAGCACTAGCGCAAGGATGACAAGAAGAAACCTGGCAGCAACACGAAAACCGACAAGTGGTGCTCCTTTTACACAACACCAGCGACTGCTACACTATCAAGAAGAAGGAAGCAGAAGAGCATAACGAGCTGAATCTCAGCATCAGCCGAGGCGCAAGGAGCGCAAGGAAAGCAAGCGGTACCCGCGCATCTACAAGAAGTCCGACGAGGAGTCAGACTCGAGCTCCGACTCGGACGTGTCCAGCAGTGAGGAGATGAAGTTCGTGGTCCTGGTAGAGAAGCAGCCAAGCCTGAAAAGCGCACCGCTTCGCATCACGGTGAAGCTGCGTCGCAGTGGAGAGACGTTCGAAGCTCTGCTAGACAGCGGAGCCTCCAAGAGTATCATCAACAGCACGACGCTCGCGGCCAATGTCAAGTTGGATCGCAAATTCATCCCAGCCTCCCCGACGGTGTTTGACACCATGAGCGGCACGGTTACCAGCAGCGGTACGACGGTCGCGCAGTTCTACCTTCCGAAGCTCAAGTCGGACACAATTATCACGCATCGGTTCGAGGTGATCGAAGACAGCAGTGATCCCATGGTAATTGGCCGTGACGTTATGAACGAGCTCGGGCTGATCCTGATCTTCAAGGACAAGGTGGTGCAATGGGATGACTGTTTCCTGAGCCTGAACACCGGCCAAGAGAAGGCGACGGGTGACACGGACGAGCCTGAGGACCACGAGTTCCCGGACGAGTCGAAGGAAGTTACTAATTGCGCAGTCGAACCCGAGCAACTCCTTCCTGAGCATCTCCAGGGTGAGCTGGCCAAAGACTATCTGGCCCTACTTATCGCGCACCGAAAGCTCTACGATGGCCACCTAGGACGGATGAGGTTCGACGACTACGAGATACCGATCTCCCCGGACTTTAAGCCAGTCCACGCGAAGCCCGTACCCTGTGGCGCGTTGCCACGAGGAGAAAGCAAAAGCCAAGATCCAACAGCTCATTAACGCCGACGTCCTTGAGCAGATCTATGACTCGGAGCTGGCGTCGCCGGCGTTTTTCCTGGTGAAACCTGACGGCAGCTTACGTCTACTAGTGGATTTTCGCTGGCTGAACAAGTACTTGCGCCGGAGCCCGTACTACGTGTCTCAAATCAGGGAGATCCTGATGCGACCCGCCAAGGCAAAGTGTATATCAACTTTTGATGCCAACCTTGGGTACTGCCAGACGACTCACGAGGAAGAGCCACCCGTACACCGCGTTCTGTTTGCCATGGGGGAAGTACCAGTACAAGCGACTGCCGATGGGCATTTCGACCGCCTCAGATGAGTACCAAGCGTGCATGGAGCGGATCTTCGGCGATCTGGACTTCGTGGTGGTGTACCTGGACGATATTTTGGTGTTCTCCGAGAACGAGGAAGAGCACCTTCGCTCCAAGTACCTTTCACGTGGTTGCCGAGTGACACAAAGTCTTTTCGGGACGTCCAGCGCGCCTTCGCAGAAGCAGTGTTGCTAGCCTTTCCTGATTTCGAGAAGCCGTTCGACGTGTATGCGGATGCCAGTTGAACTCAACTCGGCGGACTGATCATGCAAGGGATGAAGATTTTGGCTTGCTATTCGCGCAGCCTAACCAAGCAACAGCTCAATTACACGACCATGGAACTGGAGCTGCTCTCAATTGTGGAACTCCTTCGAGAATATCGCACGATGCTTCTCGGCTTTCCGGTAGTGGTGCGCGCTTCCATCGCTTGACCCTCCGGGTCAAGCGATGGAAGCTATTGCTCTCCGAGTATCGACTGACGATAAGCTACATCAAAGGAGAAAAGAACATCGGAGCAGACGCATTTTCTCGCATGCGGTTTGACACGGCAGAAGGCCCGCTATTGCACGAAGAGATTTACGCTGCCAGCACGCAGCGCGAGTGCATCATGCACGGTCCAGTTATCCGCGAGCACCAAGAAGCTGACGAGATGATCCAGAAGATCAAGTCTGCATGCCTTGCCGGCACGAACAATCCCGACTACCAGCTCGTGCCCCTCCTGGGATGCACACTGGTTGCTTACCAGAAGCGAGTAATTGTTCCGGACACTCTGCGTGACGACATGATCGGATGGTATCCAGAACCTCGGACACCCAGCGAGCGAAAGGCAGTTCAAGACGATGCGTCACACGCTCTACTGCCTCAGTATGGAGACCACGATGCCACGAAGGAGCAGATTGGAGAAAGGTGATCCACTATGCTGCTTTTGCTGTTCGAGCAAGTTACCACAGCATCCTGAACGCGTCACCAGGACAGTTTAAGACATGATATCTCGACAGCTCTACGAAGCCAATTGGAGCTACCTGTCGAAACGCAGGTTCGACGCTATCCTCGCTGACAACGATCGTGAAAATGACAAACGACTCGAGCACTTCTATCACCCAGGCGATCAAGTGATGATCCGGGTACCGAAGCAATTCCGAGCCAAGACCAAGCGCGTCGCCGATGGCCCGTTCCAGATCCGAAGCGTGCACGACAACGGAACGGTCACCGTGGCCAAAGGCTCCACGCGGCAACAAGTCAGCATCCGACGTGTCTTCCCGTGCTAGCTATCACAGCTTCATGGGGGGAGGATGACATGACTGTCTCATGGAGAAGACTAGGATTGATGGAGAAGACAGGAACTGACGAGGCAGTAAAGATGAAGCTAGTTCTAGAAGCACGAGTAGTTCTAGAAGCACGAGAGCAGCCGAAGCCGCTCTAAGAAACAATTCATTCTCACTTTTACCTCAAGCCCCGCAAGACCCTCTCAAGCAAGGCCTCGCGGACCCGATTGCCCCTCTGCAAGCCAAGGGCTCGTCATCCTCTTTCTCTCTTCTCATTAGATAATCTGCCGCGTCAAGGAAATATTGGTGGAGGTGACAGTGCAGTGCGCGCTGGTTGTATAAAGCAGCGTCTTCTACAACCAGTGCATCGATACGGACGAGGCAGTGAGCCTCTTTAAAAATGTGATCAGAGGAAGATGCCAGAGAGGATCAAGTGTGCGGCAGTCCAGCTTTTCCGGGCGAGGAAGGGCAACGCGTGGTTGGAGACGGATGGCGTGGCCGCTGTAACAGTCGATGTTGCGGAGCCTGCGATGCGCGATGAGAACGGAAACCCTTCACACTTCGTTCAGATGGACGACCCCTTACTGTGGTTTAAGAATATCCGAGGAGTTTGGAGACAACTTTACACCGGGTACGAACCAAGTTCACGTGTTGGTGGTGGCTCCAACTGAAGAACAAGCAGCACCTTTCGAGTTTCCCGCATTTGTTCAGTCAAAGAAGCGCAGATGGAGAGCAAACGATCGCGTTTGCAGTACCGCAGCAGGTTGATGATGATTCGGTTCCGATGGCAACCATTGCCGCGTTCATCGAAATCCAAGCCGGTTTTTCAAGATTGGCCATGCGCGGCCACCCATTGTACAGTATCTGCTGTATGGCCTTCGTCCGTTTTGGGAAAATGACCATAGCGAACCGCATTGCGGCCTGGGTCGCCACGGAGCCGCGGATGGTCCATGTCGATTGCATTGCTATCGAACTGCAGAAAATCTGATATTCGAGACACTGCCACGTTCTGGGCATCGCTTTTAACAGTGTGTGTCTGGACGGGAGACAAAGTCTGCAACTCGCGGACAGCGTCGCTTTTGCCTCATCGTGGATGAAATGGACTTTGTGTTTGACAACAAAGACCTGGCGAAAAAGTTTCTTGCCGTACTTCGTACCTGGAAGGTAGCACCTTTGTCTGTGGGTTTCTTGGCGTTAGCAGTCATGACTTGGTGTATGGCTATGTTTTTTCGCGGTGACACGTCGAGTCCTTTCAACGTCGTCAGAGTGGATCGATTTTTGCTCGAGCAAATGAACGCGTTCTTTTCACTCATTGCTCCACGCTATCGGTTTTCGGAGTCGGTTCGACGCATTGGCGCTTCTGGTCGATGGTTCGTTTCACGGCGGACAACGAAAAATTTTCAATTGAGCAGTGCGAGAGGGGGCAGTGGTTCGAAGTGGGTGCGTTCCAGGTCATTTGGCGGCATACAACAATACCTACAGCCGCATCCAAGATGAATTGCAGGCCCTGAATGATGTGGTATGGAAGGCGGTTAAATATGTTCTTGGGCACGATGGAGAGCGTATGACGAGTTGAGGGGAATTGTGGCATTCCTGTTTGAAATATCCACGAGAGCCGACTCATTGATCCGTTGCTTCGCATGAGGGTTCTGATTGAAGGAAGCGATGGTGCATTGGCCTTGGTATCCGAGATGATGCATCGAGTTTGTGTGGAAGCTCTTCCTGTGCGAGAAATCAAGCAAGTTGCATACACCGAAGATCCATTGGAGCTCTTATGCGTGGCGCTTCAGTTTTCAGGCCCCACGCATATCACCCCGATTCGTGAGTTCTCCGAGTGAGGCAGTTTTCCACTTTGAGCTATTCGCAACGATATGCGACATCATGCGGCAAATTCCGCTATCAGAAGGCTTCAATTCTGAGGTAAAAACTCCTGGTAGCCCAACAAGTGCCCCAGACTCGCGTATGAGCTCAAGTTCAATCACTTATGCGAATTGGCGATCGCTGCTGCAGCTAGGCAAGCAGAGCTCTACAGGAAAAAAGTTTCTAGTTTACCGCATGGATCGTGAGTTTTGTTGCCCGCGAACATCTCTTCGTCCATCTGTACCAAGTGGAGCATCTTGACATCAAGATCATCCATGCTCACTTTGCAGATTCCTGTGACGAATCTGACGTTAGCTACTTAGAGGATGGATGTTAAATGGCTCAACACAGTAGAAAGGCTCACTACGTGTGTGTATTAACCGTAATTCCTAATTGCCCTACTCTAGACGATGTGCTCGGTCTGAGGCAAATTGGGAAGTGAGCACGCCTCCGGAGGGGCGGCATCGCTTCCTTTGCTTGCTGTCGTCATTGCACTATGTAGCCAGATCACACCATCTGTGATCTGTACTGAATGTCCTCTCGTACTTGCTATCAATAGGTACATATCATCTTAAAGAGGATTTCTCTCATTCAGTCTTATTCCAAGGCAAGCAGGTAATGCCTGCTGCCTCTCTAATCAACACTCCCACTAAGTACTAGGGACAATTCCAGATCTCGGACTCCTAGCTTCTCTCTTAGTTTTATGAACTGTTTTGTCGGCAGAGCCTTTGTGAGAATGTCTGCAGTCATTTCTGTTGTAGCACAAGATTCGATCTTGAGGCGACCCATTTCAACGAGGTCTCTCGTGAATACAAAACGAATCTCAATGTGCTTGTTTGCTTTGTGATTTCCTGGGTCTTTCATAATGCTGATGGCAGCATTGCTGTCGCACCATACCTGCACTGGTACCCTTTGCGGAAATCCCATTTCGCCTAGTAAATACCACAACCACTCACTTTCTTTGGCTCCTTCGCCTAGTGCAATGAGTTCTGCTTCTGCAGTCGAGAGTGACACACCTCCTTGTTTACTACTGCACCATGACACACTGGCACCAGCCATTTTTATGACATAGTCTGTAACTGATTTGCGTTCTTTAGGTTGACACGCGAAGCTTGCGTCTGTGTACACTTCGTAAGTCACGTCACTCATTTTACCATCGAGTAATAGACCGTACGTCGACGTCCCTTTCAAGTATTTGAGTACACGCCTAGCAGCATCCGAGTGCGTACGGTTGTAGCAAGATAGAAACTTACTTAGCTCTCTAACCGCGTTTGCAATGTCCGGTCGTGTCCCACGGACTAAGTATTGGAGTGAACCAACAATGTCTTTGTAGTCAAAAGGCTGTGCAGCAATTTGTTCCCTGCACTCATCTTCGTCTCTGGCTCTAGTGTGAGACCAGGTACTTGTGGTGTCATCACCGGTGAGCTATTGACCATGTTGTACTTTGTGATCAACTTCGCAATGTACTTGCGCTGTGAGATCATCGTCACACGCTGGTCTCTATTGCGTTGGACTTCCATTTTCAGAATGTAGTGAATGTCACCTAGATCCTTCATTTTGAACCGTTTTGAAGGTTCTGCCTTCAGTTTCGTGATGAGGCTAATGTCACGCGACATTATCGTTAGATCATCCACATATACCACAACTATAAGCCATTCTTCTCCCACTTTTTGTATGTCGATACAAAACTCTTTGTGGCAGCGTACAAAACCCATCGAGACCAAAAATGTATGAAGGACGCTATACCAGATTCGAGGGGCTTGTTTAAGGCCGTAGATACTCTTGAGAAGCTCACAGACCAGATGTTCTTGCCTCGCTTCCGAAAACCGTGAGGTTGCCTCATATAGGTTGTTTGCTCTCCTTCCATAGTCCCGTTTAGGAACGCTGTGTGGACATCCATTTGATGGATATGACAGTCCAAGATGGTCTCAATTGCTAACACTAAACGTAGCGACTCGAATCTTGCCACTCGTGCATATACTTCGTCACAGTCCACCCCAAACTCTTGATGGTTTCCTTGTGCAACGAGGCGTGCGTTGAACCGCTCAACTGTACCGTCAGTATTATACTTAACGACTAGTACCCAATGACACGGTAGCGCTTTTCGTCCTGGTGGCAGAGGTACAAGCCTCCATGTTCCATTTTCTATCAAGGAGTCATACTCTAGCTCCAGAGTGGGCCACATAAAGATCAGTGGAAACGACAGCTCGTTTCCACTGCTCTTTATGGGGCCCACTCAGGGCTTCTTTGAGTGTGCGTGGTGTTGGCACTTTGTGCTCCAGTATATCTAGTACAATATTGTTGTCTAGCATTGCCTGGAAGCACTGATAGTCCTGATATTTCTTTGGTTTCTTGATTTCACGTCGGGGACGTGATTGCCGGTTGGATGTTTCCACCAATCCTGCACGTCTCTTTTCCGACGCTCTTACTGCTCCAGTGCTATCTGGTGCAGGTGCCGTAGCTCCCATTGCTCCAGTACTCTCTGGTGCAGGTCGCATAGCTCCCACTGCTTCAGTATTTTCTGTTGCAAGTGCTGTAGCTCCCACTGCTTCAGTGCTTTCTGTAGCAGGGGCTATAGCTCCCATTGCTCCGGTATTCTCGGTGGCAGGTGTTTCAACTGCTGCGGGTGACTCTCGCGAGGCAGATTGAGAAGTGTGAGCAGACTCGGTCTTGCCAAATGCCCGTTGTACCAAAGTGGCTACATTTGTGGTGTCAAACAGCACATCCCTTGATATGATGTGCCTGTTACTATAGACATCCAGTAACCTGTATCCTTTCGTATCCTCTGACATACCGAGGAATCGGCATTTTATGGCTCTAGCTGATAGCTTCTTGTCTTTTCGAAGAGCTGCTGGAACATGTGCAAAGCACACGGAGCCCAAACCGGTAGGTCTCTCACATTTGAGGTTTTACCATACACCATTTCGTACGGTGTCTTGTTTCCCAAACGACTCATTGGTGTACGATTCTGCACATAAGTCATGTACATAAGTGCTTCTGGCCATCACCGGTGTGCCATTTCAGCATCTGTTAATGCACAACGAACTCTGTCAAGTTTACTCTGATGATCTCGCTCTGCAGCTCCGTTTTCTTCGGGACTGTATGTATTAGATGTCTGAAAGACAGACCCTTGACAGAAGTTTTTAAAAGCGGCGTTCACAAATTCGGTGCCTCCATCAGATCGAATCCGACGGATAGTGAATTTTCCTTCACGCTCTAGCTGCAGTAGCAGTTCTTTGACCTTGGCAATACCTCCTTTTTGCTGCGTAGAACAAATGACCATCGCCAGGATGTGTTGTCATCAATTATACTCAGGAAGTACTGAATCGTACTACACTCCCATATACTCCCATTGTTTTGATAGGTCCGTTAGTGTCCATATGAATGGTACTGATGGGCTGTGTATCTCTGGATCCCTTAGTATTGCGATAGGACATCCGTCGCTTCTTCATTTCCGCACATGTTGTGCAAAAGAATGGAACTTTGCGTAACTCTGATGCTGACAGCGAGGGCATTCCTTCAACAATACCTTGGCTCAACATTGCTATGACGGTTTCTTTATTGAGATGGCTGAGTTTTACGTGCCACTCCTTGCAATGTACTTTCCAGTTTCCCAACTCCTGGTAGAGCTAGCGGTTTACAAGGTTGTGTTTTCACTGCATTGCACAACTGTTGTCTTTCCTTTACAGTTTGGTTTTGCACGTAGTAAGCGCCGTTTATCGCTCTAGCTACGAACGCTAGCTTGTTTTCCAAAAAACAAATTTGAACTCACCAGTCAGGGATCCAACTATCTCGTATCCAGTTCTTTGAAGCCAGTATTCACTAAGAATGTTTGACGTTGAGTGGGGTACAAGTGCCACATTCTCAAAGAGGAACGGTTAAATGCCATCCGGGCCATTCAAATAGAGTTTCACAGAACCAATGTGTGTATTTGAATGCTTAGACCCTTGTGCAAAAGTAAACATGTAGCCATTGTCGGGGTGCTTTTCGACAAACTTCGCCTCATCGCAGGTTAGGCCGAGTCCGCAGCCTGAGTCCAACACCCACGAGTTCTTAGTTACACATGTTCCCCCATCAAGCCAGTTTGGATAGGGTGACCGTACCTTGTCTTCCAGACGCATCTTCTGGAGACTGATTTCCCCAGCAATCAGTTGCTCACCTGGAGAAGTCGGTGACTCCTCAGCATCCTTTCTGGCGACGCTCCCTCCGTTGACGCCAATGTCGAACACGGAGTCCATCGGCTCGTCCGTCTCTTGACCTTCGAACAAAATCATGTCGCCTCCTGGAGTCAGTGGAATTTCCATTCCGGTGGGAAGACTGGCAGAAGGAGCCAGGCTGGCAGGGGTTCCCGGTCGCACGGCGTTGCACGCATCAACCGGAACGTTCTTGGGCAGACAGTACGTAGTCGACACTTCCTTTCGCGCCTGTTCCGTCCCTTGGCCTTCGCTTTGCCCGTCATCTTCGGCGTCGGCACCGCGTCGTTCCGCGGCTTCTTTACCGCACGAGGGTACGACCAGATCTTGCGACGGAACACCTTCAGTTCCATGTCTTGTTTGCGCTTGGCGCACTGCTGCTTGAGGTGCGGCCCACCACTGATGCTGTTGTGGACGCCAGCGCAGTGGTAGCACCTTTCAACTTGAAATGTTAAAATAGCTCAACACAGTAGAAAGGCTCACTACGTGTGTGTATTAACCGTAATTCCTAATTGCCCTACTCTAGACGATGTGCTCGGTCTGAGGCAAATTGGGAAGTGAGCATGCCTCCGGAGGGGCGGCATCGCTTCCTTTGCTTGCTGTCGTCATTGCACTATGTAGCCAGATCACACCATCTGTGATCTGTACTGAATGTCCTCTCGTACTTGCTATCAATAGGTACATATCATCTTAAAGAGGATTTCTCTCATTCAGTCTTATTCCAAGGCAAGCAGGCAATGCCTGCTGCCTCTCCACTCAACAATGAGATAGAGAGGCAGACGTATCTATTTGACCTTAGTGGTGACTAGATGTCTGGTATTTCCTAAGCCTGGTTACCGGCTTCCTCCGCTTGTTGGCGACAACGTCATGTAAGAGCGACCAATCATATCTCGCCATTCCGACCACTCTTCAGCCTCCGCATATAAGACCTGCTACAATCTTTACGATAAATTTTAACTGGTATTATACCGGTCAAGACCCAGAACCTATAGACGCGCGCCATTCATTTGGCGATGCAGCCTGCCGCCCAGCTTGCAGCGCCACCGAAGCGGCGAGCCTCCTTGACGGCTCGAGAGAAGTTGGACGCCGCCAACGCGCTCGAGGCGACGAATGACGTCGCTCGCGTAATCAAGGAGCGGTTTCCTGACCTGAGGGCCAGTGCCTACGAGTCGCGCCGTAAGTTGGTGCTCAAATGGCTACGCAACAAGCCGAAGCTTGTAATGCAGTGCTCCGTGAAGAAAGGAAGCAGCAAGAAGAAGGCACGACCAGCAGGAGTAGGTACTAAATTGCCTCTGGAAGTCGAGAAAGAGTTGGTTGTGTGGGTAAACGACCTTCGGAAAGAGGGTGTGCCCATTTCTACCAGAATGCTGGCGCTGCAAGCTCAAGAGCTCGCAGCTGAGAATGACATAGAGTCATTTAGTGCGTCGTGGAGGTGGAGGCGCGCCTTTCAAGCTCGCCACAAGTTGTCGATGAGAGCGCGGACGCGCACGGGGCAGAAAACACCAGCCGATCTGGACGAGATTGCGGCTGCTTTTGCCCTGAAGGTCAAAGCAACGATGCTCGACCTTGGGGTGAAAAAGGTGTTCAACGCGGACCAAACAGGTGCTGGGCTAAGTCACAATTCTTTTGTTTTGAATTCTGGGCGCTAACTGCTGTATGTTTGTAATTGTAGCTGTTTTGTTTTAGTTCCTCCCAACTCGAACCCTCACCAACAAGGGCGCCAAGACTGTTTGGGTACGCTGCGCAGGCAAGAGAAAGGAGAGAGCGTCCGTGATGCTGTTGGGGGACTCAGCTGGTACCAAATACCGTCCGTTTGTCGTGTTTAAAGCGAACCCGTCTAAGATTCCAGAAACAGAAGAAGAGAACAAGAGATTGCGCTACGGTTTCGGCAAGACAATTTGGCGAGACGTCAGTGTTGTGCACCGGGAGCAACAGCTCGAAATTTACGGCAACTTGAAAGGTAAGCTGCTGATGATTTAATTAATCTGCATTTAATTTAATTAATTAATTATTTTTTTAATTGAGGACTAAAACATTATGTCGTGACTGCCTTCAGGCTGGTGGAATGAATATCTTTCAGTTCAGTTCCTGAGATATCATTTCGGTGTCCGTAAGGACATGCATGTGCCCATTTTGTTGCTGTGGGATGACTTCTCGGGTCATTGGACCCAGCAAGTCACCTCATATGCAACGTCAATCAACGTCGTGCTGATGAAGGTGCCGAAAGGCGCAACATCCGTTTGCCAACCGGCCGATGTTGCCTGGAATTTCCCTTTCAAGGCTCGCCTACGCGCCTACTGGGTCGAGTATTTGCGCGAGCAGCAACGGGCTCACAACAGTGGAAACAAATTTGCGCTCACAGCTCCGGACAGGATCAAGGTGTCTAAGTGGGTCAGCATGGCATGGGAAGAGCTGTCTAGTACGACTATTGCAAATGGGTACAAGAAGGCGTTTGGTCATCTGCTGGACGACGCTGATATTGCAGCAGCAGATCTGATCGAAAAACTGTCGCGCCAGTGTGCTATCGACGCTGACATCGGCGCGGTTGACTCAGATGACGACATCGAGGTGAACGAGGGAGACGATGAATAGATGGCTTCAATTTTTTTCTAGTGCAGTTCGGTATTGATACCGGTTACCTAAATCGGCATGTCGTTTTCGAGCATAGGTACAGTGTACCGGTACGTGGGGTGTCTCCAACAAGCGGAGGAACCCGGTAGCAACGCCGGTGCCTGATCTTGGTCCGGTGGTTGTTCGGGGCTCATCACACGTGGTGGTTGCTCTCTGGGCTTGCGCTCTAACTCTTGTTGACAGAGAAAGAGTCGTGTCCCTTGTATTTGTTTGTCCGGTGTCCTGCGCTCCCGCTTGGCAAATGCTCTCAGCTGGCTCATTCCTGTCGTCCAGAATTCCTGAACGTTGCTCTCCTCTGTCACGTCTTCTTGGTGAAAGATCACTCGATTCCGTTGGATCCATAAGCTCGTGACGCACAGGCTTGCCATGATCCCCTCCACGTCCTCCCCCACACTTGTTTAGTTTCCTTCTCCTCATCCGGTGCGCTGTCTCGAATCCGTGCTAGCGTCCCGACTGACAATTTTGACGCTCTCCTGCTTGCACAGTACTGTTGAAAGTGCTGCAATCTGTTTGTCTCCCATGTCTCGCCAGTCCATTGCTGAATGAGCTTCCTCCAGCACGCTCTCGCACATGGACACTCCCAGAAGATGTGTTCCATTGTTTCTTTGGTGTCGTTGCATGCCGCTAGCTTGCGGCACCCGCTGTCCTGCTCTCGTCCGTCGTAGTAGAGGTTGAGTTGCCTCGTTGCTAGCCGATAAGCCATCCACATTTGGTACTCCGTCAGTTCATGACCGTGTTCCCACAGTTGCTTCGGTGTCTGCATCATGACTGTCCTTTGCCAGTCGCTCGTCGGAGTCCTGTCCTGCATCCCATCTAGAAGCTTTCGCATCTCTCTTCCTTCCCCTTTGTACCTAGCGTACGGTTGCTTCTTGATGACCTTCAGAACATGCTTGGTCGCTATACTGTCCCTGACTCTCCACGGGAATCCGTGAATGCTCGGGTGCGCGAAAAAAACAATGCTGTCTTCATGCTGGTAGCGCTGCATCCGCTTCCTGTCTTTCGCGGTGGCTGGATCCGATTCACTTGGCTCTCGTACTCTCCGGTGAATCCCATTCTGTTGCTGCTCAACTTCGATGGTGTTCTCCTCTTCATCTTGCTTGGCCTCTGCGGTTCCTATCACTCTGTCTGGCGCCGCCACCTCCCAAACGTACTTGTTTTCGAGCTGCAGCGGGTGCCTCATCCGCACCTCTGTTGTCACCCGCAATCTCTCTCCGATTTTCAGTTCCGGAGCATTCATCAGGATCGCCATCCCCCAGCGTCGGAGCTTCGCTTGCTGATGCGGCTTATCTCCAATCACCGGTATTGTGAAGGAGTACGTTGTTTCCGCTACTCTCGTGATGTTCAATTGCGCCAGTGTGCACACCTGGATCTTCTCGAATTTCTTTGCTGTTAGCATCCTGCCTTCCTTGTCGACTATCCACGGGTTATCATTCCACTGATTTGTCGGCCAGAACGTCTCATCTTCTTTCGTCTTGGTTAGCTGCGGAGACTGCATCTTCCCCGGGAGGTCGAGCAGCCATTCTCCGTCTACTGTCCAGCTCGCCGCCTCGGTCGCCATTACGCCCAATTTTTTTCTGTATTGAAGAATGTCCTCCTCGGATATCTTTTCTGTTGGCTGGATCCATTCTCCTATTAACTGCTGCAGTCTGTCTCCAGGAGTTGCTTGTCTGCTTCTGCTTCGTGCTGCCGTCGTCTGCCTCGGCGATATTCCGTCCTTCCACTCATCTGTCGCTTCGCGAAACATCCAGGCTCTCCACGCTTCGAAGTACACATCCCTCTTCTGGATCAACCACTGTATTGTGTGCTTAGCCCGCTGCGTTTTGCACGCCAGTGTTACCGACGCCACTCCAATCCGCCTGCCTCCTTCGGTGCAAATACCAGCGTTGGGTTCATCTTATGCCGACTTGACTCCACACTCGTCGACCTCCGCCAGA
Source organism: Phytophthora crassamura (assembly GCA_033557995.1). Taxonomy (NCBI): domain Eukaryota; phylum Oomycota; class Peronosporomycetes; order Peronosporales; family Peronosporaceae; genus Phytophthora; species Phytophthora crassamura. The sequence goes on from JAUCED010000004.1 coordinate 5,922,384, forward strand.
GAAATTGCTTCTGTATGTTCCGTATCTGATCCGCAGCCCACTTGGGCATGTCGAATGCACCCGCTGTGAACAAAACTGACGGGAGCAGTATCACATTGAGAATGAGCACTCTATTCTCGACACTCGTCGCCAATTGAGTCGCTGTTGCCAATCTACGCTGGACTGCTCGGATTCTTCCGGCCCAATTCACATTCGTGAGCTCCCCCGTTCCCACTGCGTATCCGAGATAGCGGACCGTGCCCCCGTGACTGACTACGGGGATCCCGCAGTATTCCTTTTTGTTGACCGACTTGTTGAGAAATAGCAAGTGGCTTTTGGTCGGTTGTACTTGAAGTCCCGACAATCTCCCAAACTGCTTCACAATGTTCACCACCCGCGGTAGTTGCTGCGCCTGCTGCAGAAATACCGTTGAGTCGTCTACAAATGCTGAGAAGCTGTGGCGCTCGCCCTTGCCGCCCGGCACCTGGATCCCCACTATTTCGTGTGTCCTGCCGTATTGCTAATACCAGTACCTCTGCTGCCAGGATGAACAGTAGAGGTGCTAGCGGATATCCTTGCCGAATTCCCGAGATCACTTCCTGCGGGTCCGACAGTTCTCCATTCACCAGAAATCGCGCTGTAGTTCCGTCATGTAATTTCCGTAACATATTCACAAACTCCACTGAGAACCCGAATTTGATGAGCGCAAGGAACAGGAATTCTCTGGATACTGTGTCGTAAGCCTTCCTAAAATCTAGTAGCAAAATAACTCGGCTGAGTTCTGCTGCCAGTTCAGGTTCAAGCATCATCATAACCGTCTTCATCATCTGTCGACCGTGGACGAATCCCTGCTGTGAGTCTCCTATTGGCGTCCCCAGCACCTTCTGAGTTCGTGTGGCTATCACTTTGGTGTACACCTTATATCCCGTCTGCAAAAGGGATATAGGTCGGAAGTCCATTGCGTCTGACGAGTCCCCTTTCTTCCTCAGCGGAATTATGAGTCCCTCCAGAAGGACGGTGGCGGCTCTCCTCCTTTCAGCAGCTCGTTTCCTATCGCCACCATTGCTGGCACTAGTAGAGCTTGAGCATCTTTGAAGAAGTCGTTATTAAGCCCATCCGCTCCTGCCGCTTTGTTCCTGTTGAGGGCATCAATTGCAGCTATCACTTCGTTCGCTGTGATTTCTTCCATGAGGCTATGATTCTGCTTCTCCGAAACTCTCCTGCTGTCCGGAATCTTGACGAATTTGTCAAACTGCCCTTCCAGTGTGCTCGTGTCGTACTGGTTGTGGACGACTCCTAGTACGGATTTCCACTCGGAACCGAATCGGTTAGCTATCGACGTCTCTCGTTCGAACGGCTCTCCATGTATGTGCTGAATGTTGGATACAGTTTGATCCTCTTCCCATGGAGATCCTTTTGAAGCTCCATTTCATCCGCTCTCTCGTCCGCTCCAATCTCTTGCCCATCCTAACCAAGTGTTCCTCGTGTAGATCCGCTACATTCTCGCGTAGCAGGTCTTTTCTGGTTATTAGGTGGGCTCTGTTTTGCGCATGGATGCGCTTGACGACTGTCCGTCGCCGCTGAGTATTTCTTGTTTGGCTACTCGTTGGATGCACTCCACACATGTCTTCACTGTGCTGTCCCATTCACCTGCCTTGCCGTCCCTCCCCACTCCATTTTCTGCTAGTTCCTGCATCAATGTTTCGTGGATCCGTTCCGGCTGAGCTGATTTAATCGGGTAGGTTACTCCTCTCTTCCTGCGTTTGGCTTTTAGCCTGCTGGTCTCCTCCCTATAGTGCAGCTGCACCAATTGATGATCGAAAGGAACTGCCGGCTCGTCCACAGACACCCACTGAACTCGCGCTGTCCATTTCACAGGCACGTAAAATCTGGCGATACGGCTTGCCGATTCAGGCCCCCAATATGTGAAAAACTCTGTCGGCTCCACATCTTCACCGTCTCCATCGGCTAGTTCTTCTAATGTACGCGCGTCCTCGAGTTGCAGTTGCTGTGTTAGCAGCTGTAGCTCGATACTTTCTGGATGCACCGATCTGTCGCCCCCCAACCTATCTAGTATAGGGCTCTGCACGCTGTTGAAATCTCCTGCGAGAATTATCTGCTGTCCCTTCCACGGCCAGCCTCTGAGATCCGCGTAGAATTGTTATCTCTCAACTTTGTTGTTCGGTGCGTATATGTTGACTAGTATCAAATCGCCGATCTGGACTGCCAATGCCCGATGAGACCACAGCTCAGGATGCCAAGGCTGTGCCTTTTCTGCTACCCCTGGATGCACTAAGATCGTTACTCCACCTCTGCGTTCGTCATGCACACTCCAGTATGATAGTTTGGGTCCCTCCTTTTGTAAATGTTTGCCCCATGCTCGGGCCCAGTCGTTTGCTAACTGGTCTGCTGACGCTGGTTAAACGTCCCTAAAATACGGTCTAAAGTGCTCTAAATGTACTAAAAAGCAGGTTAGCTTTCACAAATGGCTATCGGTATTAGAACAGTTATTAGAAAAAAAATGAGTTAGTGCTCTATTAGTGCAACTGGTTAAACTCTGACGTGTTGTCACGAACTCGTCATAATCGGGCGGGATGACGGGCTCGACGCATGGAGCGTGCGGAGGAGGTTCGCGGCGATGGTTTTTGACGTCGTCAATGAGGCGAACGAATCGCCGGGCCTCTTCTTTAGCAATTTCCACGAATCCTACTAGGCTCGGGTGCTTTACGGTGAATTTTTCACCGAACACCCTGTTATACGATTCTAGCGGATTGTTGGTGCGGTTGTGCACGTGAACCCAGCTTCAACCATACTGTTCACGTTCCAGAGATCAGCGCCGTAGCTCTTCATCCACGTCGAGCGAAAGTAGCGCCAGAAGGCGTCCCATTTAGTTTTATTACCAGTCTCAGTAATTCTGGAGCGCACAAATCTGATTCCCTGAACTCATAATCAAAAGTAGAAATGTTAGAACTAAAACTAGAAAGAGCATAATTAAAATGTGTACCTTGTCACCAATTTCCGCGACGGGGATAATGGTGAGCACGTCGACGATACCCGGGCTGAGTGCTGCGGCAATCTGGTCTTGCGCAATTCGAAGCTCCACCATCTTGCGTCGAAGTGCCTGTTTCCAATGAAACAGGCACCCAACGATCTTGACCAGCGGGAATTGCTCCGTGATGGCGTTCATTAGACCCTTTTCAAAGTCACACGTCACAGTAGCTGGTTCAAGGAGCCGACCCGTCTGGATGATAACGAAGTTCAGTGCATTCCAGTAGGTCTCTTGATGCTTGGAATCCAGCAGCACGTACATGGCAGGCACGTACACATCCACACCGAGATCCATGACCATCACGATGAGGCACTGCGTGAACGGCGCAGGCACCATTTTGAACGTGCCGTCAACGTAGATGGCGGAATTGGAGTACCGTAGCAACCGGATCAATTCCGGGTGACCAAATCCGATGCATCGGTGCAGTCCGCACCCAATTGTGTGCACCACATTGAACGGTAGGAAGGGCCTGGGGTCGTTTTCGGCGACGCTCCTTGTTGGGGCGCTCTCGATGGCACGGAACGCATCGCTGCCTGTAGCCTGCGTCCTCGCATACTTGATGATTGCGATGCTGGGTAGCCAGCCTGGCGATTGTGCGGAGCGTGTAGGTTGGGTGGGTGGCTTGAAGAGAGGCCATCACCTGCTCCCACACCAAGCTCGGTGGCAGGGAGAGATTGGCGAGGCCGGCCTTTTGCAGCTCGGTGCGCATCCTGCTGCGCACGTCGGTGACGCTGGTAGTCTCCTCTTCATCATCACAGCTCTGGCTGTTGTGGGCCTTGACAACGTCGTTGCGTACGATCAGCCGAGCCCTGCACCCCGAGCGATATCGGGCGCAGATGAAGTAGGTGGTGCCGGTCTCGATGACTTCGCGCTGGCGGTAGAAATTGTAGCCTTTGTACTCCATAGCAAAATGTTAAATGCTGTGGCTGACCAGCTCTCGCCAGAATGGGTGGCTTTGGTTGCTTCAAATGAACGACTTGAATTGAGTATAGTTAAATTACCGAAAATTATATCACTCTTTTTAGATCAAATTAGCCAGATCATTCCTTCATTGGTAATTTATTTTAGAACTTTTAGATTAGTTTAGTGCTGTATTAGGCACGTTTTCTCCTGCCCCGGTCTGCTTCCTCTGCTGTACTTACGTGAGTTTCCTGTAGCAACTACGCTTCTGGTCTGTCTGCTACTGGCGCTCTCCTCCACGCTCCTATCCATTTCCTTCTGCTCTCCAGTGCGAAACCTCTTACATTTTGCGTTTCAAGTCTTCTCCTTCCTCTCTCTTTAGTTTCCTCCTTCTCCGAGCTTCCGACTTCTGCTCATCTTTCCAACACATCTGCCTTCCATAGGCATCCCCGACTGCATCCTCCTTTCCTTGCTCGGATGCAGTCCTCGGCAGCTCTTGGCTACCTTTCATTGTCGTAGTCGCGCTCCTGGGCACCGTGCTCCAGGGTCATCGACAAGAAGCGCGCGAGAGCATGCCAGTCGACCTTGTGGGGCGCCTTCAGCGAACGCCTGTTTGTACCCCTTCACTGTTCGGAGCGCGTGAATGTGCCGTACGAGACGCGTACGGCCTCCGTTGTCACTCTCGTCCTCTTTGTCCGTTAGGACTCGGATCTCCTTTCGTAGATGAGTGCACACAACAGGTGGTTGGCGAGCCTTCCTTTGTTGCCGATGTCACACAGCTTGAGGGTCTCATCTTCACCGAATCCCCGATTTCTCGTCTTGACCCAATCGTCCCGGCTGTCAACATTGGCAGCAGCGCGTGAGGCGGTGGCCTCTGAGTCCTTCCTTTCCAATCATCCAGCCACCTACGAGTGACTGCATCATCTGTCCTGCTTCGATACTCCATTATCCCTGCTAGGATACAGTCGCTTCTCCAGTGTGCTGTCCATGCCTCCCTGACAGTCTCACTTAATCTCGTCATTATTTCCTCTGGGTAAGGAAATCGATGTACCATGTGCAAGAGGTACGTCGGCTCCTTCCTCGCTGTATCTGCCCATTCCTCTGACGTGTTGTTCTCCAACGGAAACATTGCCTTTGCTGACGCTGGCCAGACTGCTTTCAATCTGTCCCAAATTTCCGGCCACGCCTCTCGGGTTGTTGTTCGATCTTCTTCCGTCGGCGCAGGCTTCTCATCACTCATTGTCTGCACCTCCTCTTCAATTCGCGAGTTCTCCACTTTCGAGCGAGCCATCTGCCGTATCACTTCCGCTTCTGCTGGAGTGGTTGAGTGCGGCCTCTTCTGGGCATCGCTCCTCAGGCGTGGCGGCTTCTTGGGGATTCCCCCTTGTGACTGCTCACTACTGCTGACATGTGACGGACAATAAGATGAGTCCGAATTTTCTGCTCCGTTATCATCGTCGTCACTCTCCTGAGCATCCTCCTCTCGTTTGGCTATCTCCAGCGTTTGTTTCCATTGCTCCAGCATCACTCGCGGAATTTGGTACCTCTGCATCAGTTCCCGGATGTTTTCATCATTGTCATCTTCTACATCCATTCGCAATAGTTTTTCTCTTTGTTCCGTAGATAGTTGGGAGGCCGTATTCACCAGGAAGGCCAGCAGTTCCGCGTATCTGGCCGGGTCTGCCTTTTCCAGAATCAAATGGATTTCACACTTGAGCGGATGAGGAATTGTCATCCCCATTAAGCGCGCTCGCAACTCATCAATGTTGCCATTCCACTTCTCGGGATCCCACGGGTCTTGAGAAGCCTCGTTTCCATCATCTTCCTGTACTGAGTCAGTTCCTGGTTGCACTCCATGGTTTCCTTGTCGTGCTATTATCAGACTGTTCTGTTCCTGTACTTTCGGCTGCTCCTGACTGGGTTGAATCGTGGTCCCCTTGTGCACGAACGCGGAGTAGTGTCTACCCCAAAAACGAAGCACCAACGGCGGCCGCTTCTCCTTCTTTTTCGCCTTGTGGATCAACGCTAGACATCGTTTGAGCTCCATCGGTATTTGACTCCCTGAGGCATAAGATTTCCTGCCCTTGGTTACCGTCCCTGGTCGGTACTGAGAGCAATGCCATTGCTGTTTGTTGTCCGTGTCAAACCCATGACAAATATCTGCTGCTGGAGGAAATTTGCCGCTGTGGATAACAATTCACTGCTGCCCCAGTTGTATTTCGCTATGCTGGCCTTCCGGAACGAAGGCGTGCCCGCGTATTCTTCCAAGTACCATCTGAACTGCTTACTCGATTCCTGCGGACTCATTCCCATCCATCCCCTCTCCACATTAGCCAGATTTGTCTGCCTCGTGTAGTGGTTGAATTGCTCGTTGATGTTGAATTGGGCCGACCAGCAGATCCCTCTCTTGATCGCCGCCGTCACTTCTTCTAGCTCGCCATCGTTCGCCGCTAAGCTATGATCCGCTTCCGCTTGGGCCAATGTCATTGCCATGCAATTTCCGGATGCTGGTGTTGCCACCTCACGTATTCCAAGATACTGCTCAATTTTCGAAAACGAGGAAATGTTTTCCACCACCATGTCTTTTATCGGCAGTGGTGATCCTTCCCCTTCTCCTAGCGCCATGCTCACCACAGCGATGGTGTTCCGCTCTCGCTGTTTCAGCGCCACTAATTGTGGCGTATCTTGTATCTTGGGTGGCTTTCGCTTGACCAGGTGCAGTTTCTTCATCTGTTCTGGGGATATTTGCCTCGGTTTTCGTTCCGACGTCTCATCATCCGACGAAATCTCAACACTGGGCCTTTTGGCGGTCTTTCCTCGGATTTTCCTTCCTCCTCGGTTGTCTCTGCTGAGTTTACGGTTTCCTCTGCAAATCTGGTTGACGAGCGAGACCCTTTCGCCTGTAGCGCCTCCTGGTGCGCGTACAAAGTCCTGCCGTTTCCTCTGGGCACTGCTATCCACCCTGGCTTGGGCACCGGTGGGATCCGCTGGTTTGTGACTCGAGAATCCTCGCTTCGGTTCGTGCTTGTCTGCTGCTGCTCTGGCACTCGTTTGTCCTCCACTTCGGACGTCTGCGTCTGGTCTAGCCTCGGTGTTACTGCCGCTCTGGCCTGCCTTTCACCTGAGCCTGCAGTTTGAGGCGTTGCTCCGCGCTCTTCTTAATCTCCTCGAAACTTTCAAATGGTTTTGCCAGGTCCTCCAACTCCGCGACTTCTTGGTCCACTGCTACTCTGCTGCCGTGGCCCTGCAGCTGCGCATCAGCATATCCACACCATGCCATCGTGTGTCCCAAGTTACCACAGCGTAAACACTGCCGACGCAGCTTCACGTACGGGTGTTTAAGCACGAGCGGCCTGCCGTACCATATTAGTCTGACAATCCCGCGTAAGAACTGAGGGCATTCTGCCGACTTGATTGTTAGCCTCCAAACCGTTGACGTCCTTGAGTTGGGCGTGCACGTATCCAAGTCCTCCATTCCAAACTCCGCTTCCAGGTGTTTCTTAAGGTACGCTGCGAGCCTGCCCACGTCCGTGAATCTTGTGACGTTGTACATGTCGATCTCATAGTGCCGCTGGGCCGTTCTGCGTTCTCCATCTCTTCCTTTTTGACGATTCCACACCGACCCGGTGACTGGTCCGTGCGGGTTGGTCAGCCTGTAGATCACCTTCTTGAAGGGAACAGTTCTGTCTTGGAACTTGCGCGCCGTGCCCCGATCAAAGAAAAATATATGAATTTGCCGTTGCACGTAGCCGTAACTGATTGTCTTCGCCAGGTTGAGCATCGTCTGCAACTCCGCAATGTTAACATGCGCCGCTACCCCAGCTGCGATTATGTCTTCTCTGATTTCCCGAGTTTGCTGTCTGCTCTCCTTTATCGACACTTCCAGAGCGCAATTGAGCTATCAGCTCAGCCCTCCACTTGACGCTGAATCGTTCGGTAGAAGCGCATTTGCTCTTTGGCATCGAACACACTGTTGAAGAAGTCCGGCATTCTCCGACATACTATCGTGCCCACTGCGATGCCCTCGATGATCTTCCATTCCACCGTGGTTGCCGCCCTAAGGCTTTGGCCAGTTTGACCCCGCCACTCCGCTCACAGATTGCACTCAACTCCTCGATCTCGGTCGGGTTGAATACGACTGGGTTGAACATGTAATTTTTATACCGTCCTTCGGCCTCTGCTTCTGTTTTGGTTTCCCCTTTCGCACTGGCATTGGCTTTCACCTTTGCTGCCCATTGGTTCAGAGGCGGCTGGCGATCCCATTGCACCTTTCCAATGTGATTCTCCACAATGTGTTTGAAGGACCAGTTGGAGTTGTACAACTCCTGCGTGACGCGTTCCTTCCGGAGCTCCCACGCGTTGTACTTTTCCGAGTCTGTCACGCACGCTTCTTTGAAGAGTCTGAATAACAGCGCTTTCTCGTCACCGCGCAGCTTCGGGAATTTCACTTTCCCCGCCGGTATCTTCTCCTCGTTAACGCGCACTTCTCTGTGCGCCATTGCATACAGCTCTGCTACCGTGGCCACTCATTCCTCCTTCACTGCGTGGCTGACTTCTGTTCGGACCGCCGTCACAACCGCTTCGAATATTTCCTGAGGCTGAACCTCCTGCTGCTCTGTCCTTTCCTTGCCTGCTTGCTCTGTCGAGTCTGGTGTGGTCCTCTAGTCTCCACGTTGTCTCGCTCCGTCTTCTGCTCCACTTCTTGATCCTCTCCTTCTTTCGTCTCCTCCTCTTCTTCGTTGATGTCTGCTGGTGTCGTTGGTGCTTTTCCTGCTCTCCACACACCATCTGACTCATCGCCACGTCCCAGTCGGATTGCTCCGTTTCTTGGACTATTGAATCTTGCGTCCCTCCAACACCCGACCCTTGGGAAGCGTCGCCGCGATCTTGCTTTTTCTCCTTTGTTTTTTCTTCGCGTGCTTGCTTACCGGTCTGCTCGTCTCCTTGCTCTTCCGCTGCCGCTTTCCTCTCGTCCTTCCTCTTATTCTCTTCCTCTTCACGCTGTCGATCTCCGTTTGGGACTCGCGTCCCTTTCGGCGGCGGCTGCGGTGGAGGCTTCACGCCCGACGTGGGCGATCGCTGTTTTCGCTCCGTGAAAACCTTCTGAATTATACTCTGCCTTGGATCCCGATGTACCCACTGCAACGCAGATTGGAGAGTGACTCTCCACTCAACAATGGATAGGTCCAGCATCGCGTAGTCAAGGCTGGTAATCGGTAAGGAAAAACTGCGGGTTGATCATCCATTCATTTCCTTCAAGCTTTTCCTGTTGCTTTTACAGAAGATTGATGACCAGATGACCATTTCGCACAGGCTACGAAATCAATTGAAGGTGCTGGTGCTGCGTACATTGCACGCGTGGGGGGTGCTCTAGCGCTTTCAATCCTAGTTGGCGGCCTAGCTTGCTTCTGCAAAAAAATTGTCACCAAGCTACCGCGTGCCGGCGGTGCATTTGAACCAGGTGTGATAGCCTGAATATGCATGTATGCAGCTCTACAAACACCACAGTGAGGTCACCACAGAGTGCTTGCGTCTAAGTGCGCGACGTAGTTTGCAATTTGCACGATAGCAGAACTCCATGATGCAGCCTCTGTATAGTGGATCTGCCGAATTCAATCTACAGCAGCATAGTCTCATGGCAAATTGACAAGCCCTGGCTGCGAGAATTGTACAGATAAAGAAGAAAGCTGCTCAGCACATAAGCGTTTACGGGTGATCAGTTCCAGTGCCAGCGGTAGCTTGGTGCACAACTTCCACTTGCAATTGCGCTTGACTTTACAGCGGCAGGAAAATGGATCACCGCTCCGATGTTGATCAAAAGCACTACAGAAGTGCAATAAAATGGTGAGGAGCTTCAACACATATATATGTAAGACGATCTAAAAGCACAAGACGAATCACAAGTCGAGCTAAACAGGTTAACTCACTGGCTGCATTCGATCATCGAAGCGTATCTTTCGCTAGTCTACCAAACACATCAACTGCCAAGACTTAGATACAACACATTGTCAAACGTCAGCTACACGAGTACCTCGTTAAATATCTTTCGCAAAGGGTGGTGTTAATAAACACCAGAATGAAGAGTGCGACCCTGATGCGCTGCTCCACAAGGAAGGCAATGCAAACAGTAGTCGACTAGGTTTTACCGCTTGCGCAAGGCACGCGACGCGCTTCAGAAGACCCGAAATCGGACTTCCAAGGCTAGAGTGGGGCTGCAGACGCTTAAGCCGACGTGAACTTGGTCACGGCCTTCGTGCCCTCCGACACGGCGTGCTTGGCCAGCTCACCGGGGAGCATAAGGCGCACGGCCGTCTGGATCTCACGCGAGGACAGCGTCGACTTCTTGTTGTAACGCGACAGCTTGCCGGCCTCCGACGCGATGCGCTCGAAGATGTCGTTGATGAACGAGTTCATGATCGACATGCCGCGCTTGCTGATGCCCGTCTCGGGGTGCACCTGGCGCAGCACCTTGTAGATGTAGGTCGAGTACGATTCGACGCGCTTCTTGCCCTTGCCCTTGCCCTTGCCGGACTTGGCGACCGTCTTCGCGGCCTTCTTCGAGGGAGTCTTCGCCATTGCTGCTGTTTGGAGGGTTGGAATTGCTCGGTGAATTGAGGAATGAGCTTTTGGTACAGACGCAGATCCGACGCCCAGACGCTGGCCCGTCCATCCCACACTTATCAGCAGGCAATAACGCGGGTTTTCTCGCGGCTCGCTTCAAAGTCTGTGATTGGCGGAATCGTGTGCCAAGCGATGTCATTGGTGGATGAACTCGTATAACGCATCCGATTGGCAGGTATGAACACGAGGGTAGGGCTATTTTGGCGCGAAGGTGAGCGGAGCTCCAAAGCAGACGAAGTTGGCAGATGACCACGTCGAAGCAGCAGCATTCGAAGGCGGCGCTGGCAAGCTTTAATGGACCAAACTGCCGCTTATTAGCACCAGCATTGTGTCGGTACGTGGCGTATGCAGTGGTAAAGCGCGGAAGGGTTAAATGGGAAATGGTGTTAATGTATATAGAATGTTCTACGCACTCCTTCCTTGTCCGCGTCTTCCCCCACCGTGTTGTGTCCCTACCAAGCTGCTATTACAAGGTGGGGAAAGCGCTGGGGGGGTCGGCTGGGCTGGCGCTCATAAGCTTATCTCGCTCCGCTTCTCCACGCGCTCCTCGACGGTCCTGGGTCGACGTGCGCTTTCCAATTGGTCGTACATGTTCGTCGTGCCTTGTGCTGCCTACATGAAGCCGGAGCCCTTGATATTCTGCTTTAAAATAATGTCTTTGCAGGCGTTGAACACGACTTGGACGTTCTGCGAGTCGGTGGCGCACGTCACGTGGTGGTAGATCTCCTTCTCGGGCTGGCGGTTCATCTCCATGAACTTGCCCAGGAAGTACTGCACGCCCAGGTCGTAGTCGCCGATGCCGCCCGGGAAGTCCTTGAACACGTCGACGGTCTTGGGGTCCACCTTCTTGATCTTGTCCTGAAACAAGTCCTTCTTGTTCAAAAACAGGATCATGGCCGAGTTCAGGAAGAACTTGTTGTTGACGATCTCGTCGAACAGCGTGATGGCCTCGATCATGCGGTTCGTGGACGCGTCCTCGTACAGCGACTGATCGTACTCGCTCAGCGCTGCCACGAAGATCACGGCCGTCACGTCCTCGAAGCAGTGGATCCACTTCTTCCGCTCGTTCCGCTGTCCACCGACATCGTACATGACGAACGTCGCGCCGTCGATCTGGTACCGCTCTTCTACGATGCCGGACGTGCGTACGCGGGCGTACAGCATATCCTGCTGCGTGGCGGCGTAGTCGTCGCGCATGATGCGATCCAGGTCATTGAAGTAGTACTTGACCGACTCGATGATCTGGAACTCGGCTCGCCGGTTCCACGTGGCCACAACGCCCGGGTCCGTCCACAGGTTCTTGATCTTCTGGCCTATGACGGGGTTCACCTCGGCCTCGTCGCTCAACGTCCGGATGTCCTCGAAGTCCTGTACGCACACCACCTCGCCCTTGAGCTTCATCTCCGCGCACTGCTCGATCAGCATCTTCATGGACGTCACGACGTTGTTATAGATAATTGGCGTGCAGTGCCGCTTCTCCTCTTCCGTGAGCGCTGCACCGTACAAAATCTGAAAGCAAGCAAATGAAACAGAATTAGCGACGCCGGACTCAACACGGACACGGACTGTGGACGCACCTTCATCTGCTTGAAGACCGTACTTTTGCCTGACTCGCCTGCTCCTAGCAAAAGCAGCTTGACCTTCTCCTGCTCCACGCGGTGGGCCTCCTCGTTCTTGGCTTCGATCTCGCGCGACTTGGCCATCGCCACCCGATCATTATCGGTCAACTGGGAGGCACAGAGTCCCATGATGACTGTTCCTGGCGGTCGAGTGCTACACGTGTACCGAAGCGCTGCTGCTTCGACGGTCGCGGACGGAGTGGGGCGGGCACAAGCGAGCAGGTGCCGGTGGCTCTGTTTCTGCTGCGCACGAGGGCTCTACTGTCGGAGTGGGAAGCTGCACACGTTTCGCCAAATAGGCTGGTGGAAGTTTAAAAATGAAACCCCGCACACACCACCTTCAGCCCCCAGCAGCACCAAGCCTCACTTGCACTGGCACAGGCTTCTCGCCGGCACAGAAATAACTCGCGTCCTTGGCAAATGCAACGCCGCCAGCTTCGCGCTCTCACCGCTATTAATACAGACGTCGACTCCCTTGCTCCACCATCGCACCTTCCAGCGCCACTGAGCATCAGCAGAGCTCGAGGCAGAACAGCTCAGGACCCGCAGAAACCTCTCAGCTCGCCACGATTAGATCTGTTCCGCGCACCTCGTTATAGCCGCCCGGTCTCATCGCACATGGCGTCTAGTTCTGACGACGGAGAGATGGAAACAATCCATCGTGCGCAGAGCTTGGTGGCGACATGCTCAAAGTTCTGACGGACACCGCCCTGCATTCTCGTTTAGCGCCGCTGCTCGATTAGTGTCTATTCAAAAATGTGCAAAAATGCGTCATTCACGATACGGCCTGCGATTGGACGAAATTTAACAGAAACCATTTCTATTAAAGGGATATCGTTTCTAAAGACGCAATCGCAGCACGCGTTGCGGCGTTATCTGAAGAGGAGAGAGCTGCTCGATGTGGACGCTCGCAGGCTCACATATCAATCTGCTCCTGTGCACGCAGCAGACCAGCGCGTGATACTGAAGTGTCCGGACACGCTCCACCATGTCGCCGAGCATGGCGAAAGTTGACCCCAACTCCATCAAGGAATGGCACTTCCACACGTGCTTCTACCACACCAACGAGCGTTCCAAGCAGGAGGCGCAGGCGCTACGCGACGCGCTTGTTGAGCAGGTAGCCGTCGATCCTACGCGCTTCATCGCGGTGTGCAATGGCGTGACGGACAAGGAGCTCCCCGGCTTGGTGGGAAAGCCGCCTCCACTCAACGTCGGACCCGTGGGCCCGCACCTCAGCGGCAGCTTCGAGACGTGGGTGCCGGCCGAGTCGTTCGCGCAGGTGCTCTCGTGGTTCACGCTGCACCGCGGATCGCTGAGCATCTTGGTGCACCCGCTCACGCGCTACGAACGGGAGGACCACACGACGCACGCCATGTGGCTGGGAACGCCCTGGGTCATCGACTTGGACCCGTTGCGTGAGGATCTGGTGACACCGCTTCAATACCCGGAGCTCGGATACGGCTACAGCAAAAGCGTCAACGAACAGTAAAAAGGTGCAGCCAGACGAGTTCAACTTGAACTGTTCAAGTGAGTGCTATTCGAATGCGTTAGGAAAAAAGGAGTTAACCGATCTCAAATATGAAGAATGCAGTTGAAGTGAGATCCGGTGAAGCAGTGCGAGGCCCTCACTGCAGGAGGTGACGCAACACCGTGCGCACGTTTAGTTTCTTGAGGTGCGTGTACTTCTGGCCCGTGCCGACGAACATGATCGGCTGTCCAGTCTTGTACACCATCGACACCGCGGCACCAACTGCAAGGCAAGATGCAGATAACCGATGTCAATCACGCGCTACGCTATGCACCAGAGCAGTCCAGTTGACCACACTCACCCTTGTCATCGATCGTGTCGAACTTCGTGATGACGATGCCATCAATGCGGTGCGGCTCGCGACGCTCCGAGTAGTCCGCAAGCGCCTGAGAGAAAGCACACACACACATCAATAGTTAGGACCAGTTTGAAAGGACTGCAACGCCTCAAACACGTACCCGGTCGAACATTGACAGCTGGTCGATGCCGTCGTTGCCCACCAAGGCCTCTCCGACGAAGAGAACCAGGTCGGGCTCGTTGTTGGACACCAGCTTGGCCAGCGCGCGCATGAGCGGCTCGTTGTTTTGCATACGGCCAGCAGTGTCGATGAGCACGCAGTCGTAGCCATTCTCGGTGCCGTACTTGATGGCCTCCTTGGCCACCGAGGCCGGGTCCTTCGCGTAGCCCTTCTGGAAGAGGTCCACGTCCAGCACCTTGGCGTGCTGGTTCAGTTGCTCCACAGCACCAGAGCGGAAAGTATCGCAGGCAGCAATCATGACCTTGATGCCCTTGGACTTCAGGTAGTAGCACACCTTGGACAAGCTGGTAGACTTGCCAACTCCGTTGACACCTACGAAAACGATGCTGTAGGCCCGACCCTCAGACTTCGCCTGGAGGATCTCGCGCAGCACATCGGTAGACTTCTTCGGCGTCAAGATACGCAGCAGTGCGGCTTCGAGAGCCTTGCGCACAACCGTGGAGATGCGCGTGAAGCTCTCGAGTCTCTGTCCAACCACAGTAGTGATGACGGACTCGCACAATTCGTTGGCGACTTCCGAAGCCACGTTCTTGCTGATCAACTGCAAATACAGATACTCCGATTAGTACAGTGTACACAAGCTGAGCGTACAGATGAGTCATGGCTTAATACCATTTGATGCATCGGGGTGATCACAGGCTCCAAGTCTTCCCGATCGAGAATCTTGTTACCAGACACAGTGCTGAGGAAGCTGCCGATGCGCGTCTTGGAAAAGCTCCAGCCGCCTTGGCTAGAGTCCGATTCCGCTCCAGAAGAGGCAGCAGACTCATCGTCAGTATCCGAGAACTCTTCCGACTCGCTGTCTTCCATCTCCTATTCATGTTCAAGCACAATAAGGCACCGTTAGCCTATCCACAGGGGTCACTAACGCAATAATATTCCAGGAAAAGCAAAACGTACTCCAATGTAGGCTTCACGCTTCTCGCGGAGCTGAGCTTCTTCCTCCTCGGCCGTGGTCTGATGGCGTCGTGCATAAAAGTCAACATCACAACGTAGTCTCTCCCTATTCACCACAGCGAGCATTCGTACCATTCTGGAGCGGTCCAGCGCTTCAGCCTCCTTCTTGGACACCTTGGTGTCGTCCCATTTCGTCATCTTCTTGCCGCTTTTCTTGGGCTCCTTCGCGGCCTTGTCCTTCCCCTTACGACGCGGACCCGTGCGCATCTTGCGCACCTTCGACGAGCGCAGCGCTGCCTCGTTCTCCAGCTCCTCCAGGTCCTTGTCCTTTCCATCCGACGCCGGGCTATCACTGCCATCTTCACTAGACTGTTCAACCCAGCAGCAAGCAACACACAACCCACTTAATACCCACATAACAACAGTGAGAAGCAATGTATGCAAGCGTACCTCTGCGGTGGCAGCCAATCGGGACGCGGACGCCGTCTTGCCCGACGCATTGGTCGTGATGCCCTTGGCCTTGGCCTTCTTGGACGCATTGAAAGCCCTTGGGCCCTTGCGCGCCTGCTTGTCGATGGTAAACTTGAGTTCCGTGGCCTTGAGGATCTTGGTGAACTTGTCCTCGAACTTGACGGGCGTCTTGTTGGCGATCTGCTGCGGGAACATGGCGATGAAGTCCTTCTTGACGATCTCCAGCAGCTCCTCGATGTACAGCAACTGCAGGATCTTCTGGTAGACCACCACAAAGACCAAGTCCAGTTTGTTCTCGAACACCCACTGCATGGCGTACGCGTCGTCGATGAACTTCTTCTCGCCCGCGCGGTCCTCCATGAGCACGCGGTTGATCAGGTGGTCCACAGGATCGCCGCCCAGTTTGCATAGTGTACGCGACCACAGCACGGTGCCGGTCTTGGAGAAGATGACGAAGTGGTCGATCATAGCAGCGTGAGGAAAGGCTTCGGAAGCGGAGGCTCGCGGGTTCGGTTGTGGCCTGGGGGACAGGCACGTCGGTGGTGTCGTCACTTCTTTGGAAAAAGTTGACCGCTCCGCTGAACCGCTTTTCTCTTGGTGAGATGGTGTGGCGTACATAAAACAGATGATGTGGACGCACACCATATTGCTCGAAACGCGTCATGATGGACGTGTTAGGCGCTGTCGACGACCGGCTCGCCGCGTACTGCAGGGCGTTGCCCAAGGTGGAGCTGCACGCGCATATCCACGGGTGTATCCGCCCGTCGACGCTAGAGCAGTTGCTGCAGGATGAGGCGCGGAGCAGCGGCACGGAGCCGCTGAAGCTGCCGCCGAACCGCAGTCTGGACGAGTGCTTCGAAATGTTCGGCTTGATCCACCAGGTGGTCGTAAGTCGGCGAGTCCTGCGACGCATCGTCATCGAAGCTGTTGAGGACTTCGCGGCCGAGAACGTCAAGTACCTGGAGCTGCGCTCCACGCCGCGCGCCTTGCCGCGTGACGGAGCTACCGGTAGCCGCGTAGACTATGTGGACGAGGTACTGTCGGCGCTCGAGGAGTGCCACGCGCGGCAAGACCTGGACATTGAGGTGCGCTTGCTGCTCAGCATCAACCGCAACCAGCCGCTGCAGTTGGCCAAGGAGACGGTGGACATGGCGCTCGAGCGCAAGAACCAGCGCAAGTGCCCGTTCATTGTGGGTATCGACCTCAGCGGCAACTCAGAGCGCCCGGACTCAGAGTTCCACCGGTTTGAGCACGTGCTGCAGCGCGCGAGAGACGGTGGCCTCAAGCTGGCCGTGCATTTCGCCGAGCACTTCGACGACGACGAGTCGAACCGGATCCTGGACTTCCGGCCGGACCGACTGGGCCACGCTTGCTGCTTGCCGGAGCCGCTCTACGCGCGGATGCTGGCGCTGCGTCTCCCAGTCGAGATCTGTCTGACCTCCAATGTGCACACGCTTGCCAGGTACCGCAGTGATGGGGACTGTCAGTGCTCGGCCAACGAGAAGCACGAGTCGTCGGGGCTGTGCGTGTGTGGCTTCACCTCGCACCCGCACGGCAAGCTGCTCACTGGCGAGCGTGGGCAAGAAGAGCAGCACAATGGCGACATATACCCCATGTGCCTCTGCACGGACGACTACGGCGTGCTGGACACGACGCTGTCCGTCGAGTATCTTCGCGCAGCGCAGGCATTCGCACTAAGTGAGGCGCGACTTCTGGCTATCGCGCAGGCCCCCATAAACGAGATCTTCGACGAGAGCCAAGTGCCGAGGTTGAGGACGCTCTTCCAGCAGCAGCAGCAGCAATAGTGCTTCCGTTAGATATGCACGTCCTGATACGCGTAGGTGCGGGACCGCAAACTTAACACAATAGAGACCTGCAGTTTGTCACCGCCAACTAAGGCCGCATGCGAGCTTCCCTGCTACCAGCCGCCTTCCTCCTCGTTACAGTGTGCTGCTCCACCTCCCAGGCGTCCCGCAACACAACCGACGCCTTTGCACCCTCCGTGTACGACCTCCCGCCGTGCAGCCTCGACCAGCTGAAGCTCGGCGAATTCATCCTGACGACAGAGCCCAGCACGCTGCAGTGCGAGGCGCTGTTCGGCATCTCGCGCGGCATGCTGCTTCAGTCGGCCGACGTTGCGGACGAGCTGTGCGGCCTGCAGAGCTGCCTCAACGCGCTGCGTGCACTGTTCTCCACGCTGCCCAACTGCCGCTACGAGCTCTGGGGACTGCGCCACTCGGCCGCCAAGCTGCTCAGCCATTGCGGCGCCCTCACCAACGCCACGAGTTTGTAGAGCCACACAATAATATACCTGGCGAGCCAAGCCTCCCTCCTCGTCTCACATGCTGTCCATTTTGTGTTGCTAAATCGTCTTCATTAATGTATGGAGTGATCGTGCCGCGACTCTCCCAGCTTCAGTCGCCAATTTTCCCGCACCTGAACGACTCTTTAACTACTCACTATGCGCGCTTTCACGCCCGTGCTTCTCCTGGCTTCGGCCGCCGTCGCCTCGGCGCAGTCCAGCTCGACCTCACTGTCGTCTGCTTCGGGCTCGTCCTCCATGTCCGCGGAGCTCGCCGCCATCGCGGAGTGTAACTCGACGCAGCTGGACGCCGCGCAGACCGTGCTGCAGTCCAACGAGCGCGAGGCGCAGTGCGAGTCGGCGCTGGGCCTTTCTTCGGGCACCATGCTGCAGGTGACCACGGCGGACGCCAACGAGATGTGTGACACGGCGTCCTGCAAGGCCGCGCTGCAGCAGCTGTACGACGAGCTGCCCAACTGCCGTTACAACCTCTGGGGCCTGCAGTACTCGGCCGAGAAGCTCCTCGAGTACTGCGGCATCACGCCCACGAGCACCGACTCGAGCTCAGACTCGAGCAGCGGCTCCGTCGGATGGAGCGTGGTGGACTCCAACTCGGCTTCGTTCGCACCCGCCGGAGCCACGGACGCCCCCGCTGCCGCTAGCAGCACCACGTCGGCCAGCTCGGCTGCCTCAGCCACGTCGTCTGGATCCAGCGCTGCGACGTCCACGACCGCTATTTCCGCCGCGTTGGCGGCCACTGCGGGGCTCGTCGCTGCTTTCTTGGCTTAAGCTTTGGCGTTCTGCCATCATGACCGACGTGCTGCGTTTACTTCTTGCTGTTTCCTTCTCTCATCAAGCCTCCTTCATGTCAGCAAGAGGCGCGTGGCGAAGTTTTTTGGGGTCATAACATGAATCACTTTTATTAATTTCTGTCTTGCTAATGTGATTATTGAAATTAAAAGCTTGGTGTCCGTCCATGGGGAGAACAGCTCGCTACCTTATCGCTGCATTTGGTCGTTCAACAGTTCCTCCGTGAACTCGAGCGCGTCCAGCACCGACGGCCGCTCCTCGGGGTTCGTTTGCAGCATGTCTCGGATGAAGTCGCAGAACTCGGCCGTGAACTGAATTCCGCGGTGATGCACCATGCCGCCTTGTTCTGTGTCCAACAACGAAAAAGCGGATACCACGCCGTTAGACACAAATACAATACCGTCCACTCCTCGTGCTGCCTTACCTGGTGGGAAGGAAACCCGGCCGTTCAAGCATGCCAACTTCATGAAGCCCTACAAAGGAAATAGAAAAACACGAATACCAAGAAAACATTAGAAAATGACGTTCCGCTAGGCGGCAAGAGCGCACACGAACCTCTCGCGGATGTTCGAACGGACTTGTGCCAAATGCCATGGCGTATCTGTTCATTAAAAATCATAACCACGTTAGTGAAAGTGATCCAAATCAAGCCCAGGAAAGCACATCAATCCTTACAGGACGCAACCGAGAGACCACACGTCCGACTGCCCATCCAATGCGACGTCCACGCTTGGCTCGAACAGCTCTGGTGCGCGGTACGGCGCCGAGCTCTTGCGGTTTGCCTCATCTTGCAGCTCGAGTGAATTCCGACGCGAAGTCACTTCTACGCGGATCGGAGAGCAGCTACCAAAGTCTGTCACCACGGGGATGTAGGCGAGGAAATCCTCACCTGCCGCTGACGAAGAGAGCAGAATATTGTGCGGCTTGATGTCACGATGACAGAACCCCGCCCGATGGAGCGCCAGCACACCGGAGCAAATGCCATGGAAAAGATGAAGCGCCGTGCGTTGGGTGAATGGCCACAGAGGCGACGAGGACTGACAGGCGGCATCAATCGCATCCCACAAGCTCCCGCGCTCGAAGTACGGGACTAGAAAGTAGAACTACAAAAGCAGCAGCAATGTTAGAACCGACTTTTCAAGCCAAGCAAGGCAAGATGCTCCTACCTCCATCCCTTGTTGGACCCGAGCGTCGGCAAATTCCACGAGAGGCATGATATTTAGATGTTTGACTGACTGAACGTTCAAAATCAGAGCAAGAAAAAGTCGATTGTTAGTCATACACGTGGGTGCGCACATCACGTACATAATTGAGACGTACGCGGAAGACTTGGAGCTCCATCTTCACGTCGTCCTCAACCTCTTGAGACTGACAGAGAATTCGCTTGAGCGCGAAAGTTTCATTCGTCGCCGATCGAACCAAAAGCACTTGAGCATAAGCCCCCTCGGCGAGCAGCCGAACCACTTGCACGTTCACGCCTCCGACCTGGATGTTTTCGCTCTGTGGCAACAATAAAAACCATCGTCGTTCACCTGTCAGCCCCAATACTTCACAGCCAGACACGATACAGACTGCACACCTTCGTAACGCTAGCACTCGCGTTGGAGATGGTGGCACTAATCGACGAGAGCAAGGATCCTCCCCACTTTTTCGCCTTCTTGGCCGTCTCCGTTGCCCCCTTCTTGGCTTCCTCAATCGACATCTTCTTGGCAAAGTCGTACGCTTGCTCTGTCTGCTTCTTTAGGTATGCCTGCGCGTCCTTGCCCGCATCCGCCCACTCCGTCGGCTGGCGTGCACCAGAGCTCCCCGAGTCGTAGCGTTCGCGCTCGAACCCGCCGTCCTGGTAGCTGCTGCGGTTCCAGTCGCCTTCCGACTCTTTTCGCAGCTTATCACGGGACGGCGAGCGCGCCACAGGCGTCGCGGGAGCTTCTTCATCTTCGACATCAACACAAATATCAATAACCCCCTCCCAACACAACAGTGTCCCCATCGTCTCTCACCTTGTGACTCGTACGTCGTTGACTCAAACTCCTCATAGTCGTCTCGATGGCTACGCCGCTCCGTGGAGCTGCTTCCGTAGCTTTCAGCCCGTAATTTGGCCACCGCTGGCGCCGGCGCGGGGGCCTGAACTTGGGCTTGGACTGCTTCCTCGTAGCGCAGGTACTCGACGCCGGGTTCCTCCTCAAGCGGCGTAATACGCGCCAAGATCTTGCGGCCACAGAAAGGCACGGCCGACTGTGGGTTGGTCAGATCCAGGTACGCACCGTCCTCGCAGCGGAAGGCGAAGTGGAAGCTGCGGCCCAGCGGGAAGGCATTCTGCACGTCCTCGAGCGTCACGCGGCCTCCCGCGGGCGGCAGCGGCAGCGCAAAGGCGTTCCAGTTGGTATCGGGTCCTTGCTGCGGCTTACTCTCCTGTACGGGCTCCAGCTGCTCGCCCACCAGCGAGTACAGCACAAACGTGCTCTTGGGCGCCATGCTCACGGGGTGCACCAGCTCGGTCGCGCGCATTCGCGTATGGTTTTCCACTGGAAAAACTGCTACACCTACTGAACAGCATAATGAAGGGATAAGTAAGCTGTATCCAAGGTTTTGTGTCTTGTAAAGAGGTTGAAGTTGCGTTCCTTATACAGAGGTAGAGAGGCAACTACTACATGTCGGTGAACTCGTAGTTGACGGGGCTGCGCATCGCGTCCTCGGGCGACCGCAGAGACGTCTCTTTGCCTGCTTGTGAGGTGAAGGTGTCGCTTGAGGTGAGCGCTTTTGTGAGCTGGTACGATGAGGCTGGCGATAGAGACGCACTGGCGGGCTTCTCGTCCAGAGCGGCGAGCACTCGGGAAGTGAGCTCTGCGTCTTCTAGTAGCTGGGAACTGGAGGAACTTCTAGACACGCTCCCGACGGGCTCCTCGAATTGCACGTCGTCCATGGTGGCTGTAGTGTAGAACCTGCTCCGCTCGCTCTCGATCGGGCGGACACACGGCCTCGCATTTGAGAGAGCGGTCTGTAGTGGCACTGGAGGAGGAGCCGAGCCTCCTGCATTCCGTTGCAACGTAGGCGCCGATGACACAGAAGCTGTGGCTCCCCACATCACAGTCGTCCCAAGGTCTTCGCAGTTGCCCATGCGGATCCTGTCGTAAAACGCGGCAGCAGCAGGCTCACGCTGATGGGCCCTTGTTACCAAGGTGGGGCGGAACGGGTGTGACTTCTTGAACTCGCGCTGTTGCTGCTTACGAAGCTGCTCCTTGCGTTCCAGGTAGTGGTCGTAGTACTGATTGAGCGCGTGGAAGACCTTGGCGCTTGACACGCGACCGTGTTTGGTGGCAATTTCGCGCGAGTTCTTGTCGATCGACGGGTGGAACGTCAGCTCTTTCTTCTCAGCAGCGGCAAGAGCTGCAGCGCGCTCCACGGATCCGTCATGACGATGCCGCCCACCTCGGTCAGTGTGAAGATGCTCGGCTAGGAACATGATCTGCGAGTAGGTGACGCCAGCGACTTCGCGCACAAGGCGGTCCATGTACTTGGAGAAGGCGTCACGTGAGATTGGTTCGTGGTTGGCGTACTCGAACACGATCGCTACCACACGAGAGATCTCCGCTGGTAATGCTGAGAGATCCACCTGGCTTGGTGTCACGCTCTCGCTGCATTCATTCTGCAGAGATTGTGGCTCCGTTGTTGCGAGCTCGGGGCGCGAAGCTTCTGTCGCTGACGCTGGTTGTCGGGACAACGTGAGGAGCGCCTCGAATATTCTTGAGCAAGAATCCGCTTTTCTCCTCTCGAGCGCCTGGCGTGAAGCTTCAGAAACAAACGTTTGCTGGGATTTCTTCTTGAGTTCACGCTGATCTTTTTCGCGCAGTCGACGACGATACTCTTGTTGTTCACGGTGCGCAGCATGCAAGAAGTCTCCTATCGGAAGTCCTTGCTTGTTGCGCGAGAATGCAGGCGCACGCCCGATCTCTG
This sequence comes from Phytophthora crassamura, assembly GCA_033557995.1. NCBI lineage: Eukaryota > Oomycota > Peronosporomycetes > Peronosporales > Peronosporaceae > Phytophthora > Phytophthora crassamura. The sequence goes on from JAUCED010000004.1 coordinate 5,945,052, forward strand.
GCTTGAAGAACTCTTTGCCCGTGTGAGGATCGCGATCGGGGGCGTACTTCTCATGCAAGGCCGCACGCTTGCGTTCGAGCTCATGGTACTTATCGACGGCTAGGCGTTCAACGAAATCGCTCTGGGACTTGTCCGGTGCAACCCACAGCGCGTTCACGCCAATGTCAGGCTTGAACGGGAACTGCTTGAAGTACTCCTCCTCTCGTTCCTCACGCTGTGCTCGAGTCTGGAACGCGTTTTCATACAATTCAACGTGCGGGTCACGCGGCCGTCGCGTTTCCCCATGTACAGCCGCCGTTGCAGCCGCCGTCTCGAGCTTCTCACGCACAATTTCCTCGGACACATTGTTGATTTTCGGCCGAAAAGGACACGTCTGCTGGAACTCTTCCTGGATGGCACGTTGATGACGCTGGCGTCGTTGACTTGCCACGCGGGACGACTGCTCCTTGTTCGCACTCACGGCTTTCATGACACCGGCTGAAGTCGTGAGTAGAGTCGGCTGGAAAAGCCGCTCAGGTTTAGGCTGACCGCAAAGCACCTCCGGATGTGACTCCAGAAAACTAAAGGAACTGTTGACGCTGTTTGCCGTTTCCCGACGCCCTGAGCTCAACGACGTTGGCGACCTCGCTCCTCGACGAGCATGGGGAACCAGCGCCACGATATTCTGGCACCGCGAATCGGTGTACTGGTTCACGTACGCACACTTCGGACACATCCAGTCTTGCTGTTCCTCGCGCTCGGCAACGCGGCGTTCATGGCGCTGCATCTTCTTGGAAATATCCGTCAAAGCTTCGCCATGAAGCCGCTCCCCGATGTGCGCGTAGCCCCCGTTCGTGCGATTCGCCACAAGTTCACGAGACTTGGCCGCCATCAACTCCACGTGACGCATCCGCTCCTCTTCCCGGGCCTTTTCCATTTCCTTGGCTTTCTGTGCGCGCTGAATCCACTTGTCTTTCGACTCGGCGAGCGCATGTAGTCGCTCATAGGCAGGAGCGTCAGCCAGAGGATTGGGTTTCTTTTTCGACGTACCGCTGCGAGTGCTGTGGATCAAAGTTGTAAACGCTGGTGCTGCTGAAGAAGCCGACAAGCGCTCGGTGGCGCGTGTGTACTCCGTCGCGTGCATGCTGTGCGCCGTATGCGCATCAGTCGACACAGCTCGACGAGATCCTGCACCTTCTGGGTCAACCTTTCCACTGTGCTGAGAGTAATGGCCATACCGAGCCATGAGATTGTTGTAGCTATACTCGCGAGTATGTTCACGCTCATGCACTTGGTGTGGCTCGGGTTGTCCTGGTTGTGGGCTCGCCAAATTTGTAGCTTGTATCGCTTTCGGTACAAGCGTTGAAGGATTCGAGCTTAAACTGGCGGAGCCATCAGCTACGGACTCGCGTGCCCAGTCACTGTCAACAGTCTGCTCTCCTTGAATGATCTCTTCCGGCTCCGTTTCAGCAAACGCATCGAGTTGTTCTTGGATAAGGCCCCTCAGCTTCGGCACCGCATCAGGTTCCAACGCGTGCTTCCGGGCAAACGCTGAAGCCAAAACGGCCGGATCGTCGCCTTCGTAAATCTCAATCGTCTCAGTACGGCCGTCTCCAATGACGACCTCCATCAGCAGCAACAGATCTCCTTGATCGCTATCGTTTGGAACCATTTCGTGAGCAGCTCGTTCGAGTACTTCTTGTTCATGGTGAACCATAACGAGATCATCTGCACGGTTCAGAAGCCTATCGACATCATCTTCGCCTCGTGGAAACAGTGTCGAGGTTGAAGGCTGATTGCTGCCGACCGCAGACACTGGTCCGTACGTTGCCGCAGACTGTAACTCGCTTTGGAATTGATCGCGGCGGCCAAGCGCTTGCTGTACTCGTGCGGCAGCTGAATCAACAGCAAACCGAATCTCATCCTCGATCTGCTGAGGAGAGCGTATTGACATCTTAGTCATTGAGGCAGCAGGCGACAGCACGATCCGTTCGTGAAGCCAATCTGGAAGCTCGTCGTCATCACCGACGTTTTCTTCAGTTGCTTGTTGCGAGTGATGGTTCGGCCTCTTAGGCGAGTCCATCGCTGGTGGAACATCCATGCTGAACTGGGTCAATGCACCGTTTCCTTGGTGCTCGTCTTGACGTGACACACTATCCAGTGAGGAGGGATCACTTGCCTGACTGTGAAGTTCCTCGAACCCAGCAGCGGGCGGTCGACGCAGCAGAGGCGAGCTTGACGTCATCGACGAGGAAGACGGCGTTGGCGTGTTCTCGTCATTGGAGCAGACCGGAGAAGACGATGATCCATCACTATCGTCGTCGCTGAAGTGTCCGGAGCTGCCTTTGATGTCCAAAATCAATAAAACATCGACTTCAGTAGCTGGATCTTGCGGGACACTAATCTCTGCGGAACTCGTCGCTTCTTGCTGCTGTACTTCTTGCTGTGGCGCCCGCAGTTCGCTCCAGTATCCAGGCGAGTCGTTCTGTCCATTCAGTGACGGAAACGACGACGCTTTCCGTGGCGACTTGTTGGGGCTATTCGCCTGTATCAAACACACGAAACTTTGTTAGCATGAGCTCGATATTCATGGCACCATGCACACTCGCTCACCTGCCCAATCGCTTCCATCGCTTGACGTGAGAACGAGTACCGCCGCTGCATACTCGGCGTCGAGTTACTGTATGGATGCTGCCGCGATGGAGCTGTCGCCGACTCTTCCATCTTGAAGACAGCGCTTGCTACTCGGGCTACCTATGAGTTCGAATGCAGCTGACGGGATGAATTGAGAGAACTGCAGCCGTCATGAGGAAGCTTCGCATCGCCCCACTTTGGCTTGGCCGGTGTGAGAAATAGCCGTGAAACGACTTGCTTCCTGCAGAGAGAAGGTGCTCACTCCATTTACGCATCTGCGATGGTACGCCACCTCCTCTCCAGCATATAGTAAGCTTGCGAAATGTGCCTTCAAATACTCCAGTGCCGTCGCTTGACTGAATTCTTAACCACGTCATTTTGCCTCACTACGTTACCACTTCCGCCCGTCTCATTGCACAGACAGCACGCTTAGCTGCTTCTTCCAGATCAGAGCGCAATTTGCTAGGAAGCCCTGCATGGCCTCCCGTTCCGCTTGAGCCACTTCGCGCTGCTCCGAGAGATCAACCACAGTGCCGTCATCGAGCTCCAAGTCGCGGAACATGGGCAAACTGTCGGATGAAGGGGCCCTTTTCTTCTTTGACGCGCGGGCCTTCGGAGACGCGGTAGTAGGTTGTTGTGGCTCTCGTTTCTGCCGCTTGGTGGTTCGTGCCGAGTCTTGTTTTTCTTGACGCTCACGATTCTCTTTTGGTTTCGCCGATACATCCGAGCGTTTGGCGCTTCGCGGCTGCTCTTGCTTATGGCCATTCCGTTCAATCGTCTTCACTGTGGTAGCTAGGCCTTTGGTGCTGGTCTTGTCTTCGCTAGTGGCGGAAGCTTTTCGCTTCGGGGCCGGTCTTTCCTGTTGACGCGCCGGTGCGGGTTTGGCAACGGGCGCTTTCTTGTCAGTCGGGGCCTTTTTCTTCTTCTTCTTGTCACCACTTTTCTTCATAGCAGTCGGCAATGGCGCCACACGCGGCCTGTCGTCTGCTGGCACTGGCAATCGCGTGAACGTAGCCTCCTCGATCTTGCCCAGCATGTCTTCAAACAGGTGCATGTCGCCATCCCAGCTCTTATCGCCCTCCTCCTTCTTCGTGACCGCTACACCAACAACACAGCATCAGTTTCCTATCCTCAATACATTCTCTAATCCTCAATCGACCAACTCACGGGCGTAGTGGCCATGGGACGTAATGCTCATGGGGTCCGTCCAAAGGTCGTAGTTCTTGCTCCAGCCCACGAAGTGCACCCGGATCTTCTGCGTGGTCAGATTGCACCGGATGATCCTGGCCTCTGCCCACAACATCTTCTTGTCTAAAGCGTCGACGTAGTAGCCCACGCAGTTCGCCGTCTCCCTCTTGGGTTTGGGCTTGGGCTTCCTGTCGCGGTTCCTATCTCGGCGTCGCCCGCTCTTGGAAGGCTTCGGTGGGACCGGAGCTTCAGCTGATGTTTCAGCCTTGTCATTGGCTGGCACTGAGTCGATTTTTGCGGCCGAGGCAGCCGTAGAGGCCTCACTAGACGGCGTCATGCTCAGCTTGGTGTCTTTCTCGTGGATGGAGCCGCTGTGGCGTGAATATTGACGTACAGAGCGTCAGATTGGGATACATACTAGGTGAAGGAGATGACAAGATAATGCGGGGTACCTGGGGTTTGCTGGAGTCGAGGCAGGGGCGGGCGGAAGGCTCGCAGCCATGACAAGCTTGGACCTCTTCGTGCTCTCCGCTCGGCGCGAAAGCTGAGCTATAAATTGGGTGTCGAAACAAAAGACCTGTTGAAAGGCATAAAGAACCTAGCGAAATGCTGTAGTGTGGGTTTTGGGATCAGGTTGAAGTTGCTTTGGTCTATTGGAGGTTATCATGCTACTAGAGCGCGGTGGTGGTCGCATTGGTGGCGAGTTTCGCTTCTTCGACAGCGGAAATGTGGATGTGTGCGGTGTTGATCTCGCTTTCTCCATCCCTTTCCATGCGCTGGGATGGCTGGGGCAGCAAGGCGAAGCGATACTGCACGCGAACGTTGTCGATGACCTGATAGTTCACGTAGTCTGGGGACGTCCAGCGGCGGGTCTGGTACTTGCTGCGAACATCGACTTGCAAGACCTCTCCGATGGCAGCGACGAACATGTCGGGCGCGCCACGGTAGTGGACGGACGTCTCGGAGAGCTTATGGATGGCCGATATCAAGTCGCAAGACTCCCAGTCGATCCTGGATGAGGCCTCACCGTTAGTTGGGCTGGCACTGTACCCGTATATAAAGAAATATGGCATTCTTACGTACTCAATAGGCGGTTGTGGCGTTGCTACCCAGTTCGCTGCGAGTGCGTCAGGAAGGCTGTCATATGCTACACGAAAGTATAAGTACTTGCAGGCTTGACGATACGAAAACGCTCACGCTTCTTACCCGAAATGTACGGCTTGATGTCGAGCACTGGAGTCTCGTCGAGCAAGTCGATTCCCGAAAGATACACCGTGCGCCTGGGCATATCGACGCGCTCAATCTTGGCCAGCGTGATGCCAATGGGGTTGGGCCGGTGCGGGGATCGGGTACAAAAGATGCCCACCCGTTCCTTCAGCATAGGCGGAGAGATCTTCGCCTATTAGCAGCATCAGTAAAGCATGCACCATTTGTTCTTGAGTCTAGGCCACAAGTCGATTGACCCGCATACTAAATGCCCATGCGTACCCGAAACGTGTGGCGATGGCTGTCCGATCGGAGACCCTCGTGCGCTCGAGTATTCTTGCCGTTCGTGTTTTGATGGAACACGAAGACGATCCAAACGTGGCTAAAGTCCTCCAACCCAACCAAAGTGTCCGGTGAGATATTGCGCTGAAACGTAATATTCGCCCTAGTCGACGGTGCCAGCGAACCTTGGCGCGGCGTGCCTGCACTCACCAAGTCACATAACATCAGCTCGATATCCCAAGCAAAACCTTAATCACCTCATTTTCTATACAGTACCTAAGCACACCTTGAAGCAAGAATGAACGGTCCCAACTGGCTGTACGAAGCAGCCCTTGCTGGTGTCCAGCTTCTCTTCCATCACGCGTCGCAGCTCCTACAAGCCAAATGAAGGTCAGTTTTCCCACTCCAATGCAAACAAATTTGCAAATTACTACCCACTTTCTCAGCCGCTACTCGTCCTTTCCGCTCATCGACTCGAGCTTTCTCCTTCTTGGCTGCATCGTCTTCCAGCTCCTGTAGTGATGAAGGACAAAAAGGCAACAATGTTGGAATGACGCAATACTCGACCATTCTCAACACAGCGAGCAGCTACGGACATGAATCTTCAGGAGCTGATCTGTCAGTTCGCTCTGTGGCTGTGAATGCCGCCACCAGAGCAACAGCAGCGCCGTCGTCTGCAGCGCCAGCGCCAGCGTCTCCAGCCTCAGCGACGCCATTTGCCTCTCAAACTGCCAGCAATTGCGAGCTTCTTGCACTGGCAGCTCATTGGTCATTAAGTGAAGTTTCTAATTGGCTGAAAAAGCGACGGGATCACTACGGCCGTTCAGTGTTGAAGAGACCAAGATCCAAGCATCAAGATGAGGAAGAACTCGGCCGATCGATCGCTGTCGGCTGCCCTGCAGCACCGCAAGGTGCGTCTGAATCTAACTAATTATTTTATTGCATAAACCACGCACGTAACAACGATGTGGAGCAGGTGTCGGGGTCCTTTGAGAAGTCCCAGGCGGAGAAGACGCGCTCCAACGTGGCCAACCACCGCAGCCCCGTGGCGTACCGTCGTTCGCGCGAGCACCAGGCGGGTGCAGCCGTTAATGCTCTGGACGGCAACCAGAGCATGGGTCTGCTGCCGTCGCTGGGTGTTGGCGTCGCAGTCGCCGGGTCCGTGTTTGTCGTGAGTTACGCCGCAGTGCTGTCGGCGATGGCCGAAGCGGCCTGAGAGACGTCGCGTTCCCAGCGGACAGCTAGCAGAAGGAGCAAAGAAAAATGAAAGAAGAAAAGTGGCTGTCCGTCATGAAGTTTACGTTGATAACAATCAAGTTGTGGTGTGCTTGTAGCGGTTATCGAGCTTTTCAGTCCCGCTTTTTCTGCTTGGCTTTCGTCTTGGACAACTTCTTGAAGGCAAAGTGCTCCTGAACGAGGTCCAACGACGCCAGCTGGACGTAGGTGCAGCATACGCCCGTAGCTGCCGCTGCCATCAGAAGCCACTCGAGAGATCTGCGCTCAAGCCCGGCGTAAGTGTGCATAAAGAGCACGACGCACAGCGCCGTCGGGATAAGGCATGACATCCAGGAGGAGCAGCGAGCGAAGAACAGCGTCGCAATCGCACCGAGTACGTAGCCGACAAGTGTCGGGTAAACGCCTCCGCCTTCGTACGACATCACCAAAATGTCACCGAAGGAGACCTGCAAAGCCGAACGGCGTTAGCTCCTGTGAGAGTATTGGATAGGCAGACATCAACACAGACCTACCTGCTCCGTGACGTACTTGCCACCCAGTTGCACTGCTCGTGCTAGCTCGTCCATACTCAGCGACGACATGGGTGCTACTTCTTCTTTCAACAGGTTCTGCAAAGTGCTTGGTCCTTTGCCGACGACTCGCAGTCACAGTCGTTTCGCTTTGAACAGCGTCGGCTGCATGGGATTGTGGCAACTGCAAGCGATGTTTTGAATTATTGAAAACTTTCACCGACGGGGTCTCTTACAATGCGGAAGCTCTGCCTAGAACTACAGGCCAACAACCGCTGAGGCAGTGATGAGGACGACCAACGTGGCAAGAGACGAAATGCTTGTCGATGAGGAGGAGCCACTAGTTGTCGGCGCTGGAGTTGAGCTGTTGGAAGAGTCCGTTGTTCCTGATGCTGGCGAGTCCTCAATCGTCAGGTCCTCGGTCGGAGTTGGTGTCGGTGCAGTCGTCACATCAGCCTCAACTTCGTCCGACATGGAGGCAGATCCCGCGCTGTCACTCCCGTCGACACTTGATACGTCACCGACAGCAGAACCATTTTGAGAGCTGCTTAGGGACTCCGTCGCGTTCATGTCTCGATCTTCGGTCGCAGCTGAAAGGCTGCTAGTCGTGCTGCTGCTTGACGCCGTGGAATTGGTCATGGCTGCAGAGCCTTCACTGCCGCTTGAGCTAGAGCGCAAACTCTCACTCGAGCTAGTGCTGCCACTTGTGCTGGAGCTCGACTCGCCAGTACAGTCGGCGTTCTTTTTGGCGTACACGGTCGCGTAGTTTTTGCTGTCCTAGTAGCAGTCCGGTGCGTTTGCTGCCATGTAGGCTAGCCAAGTCGCACACTCCGGCAATGGACACAGCCGGCTGGTAACGACAGTCTTGATGTCACCGTTTGCTTCTCGGTAGCATGACTTGGCAGGATCCACGTTCTGCTCGTGCAGCTTGTTCACTAGGTTTTTCTCGTCCTGCGTGCAGAATCGCGTGTTGGCGGCCGAAGCGCAAGACGCGACGATTGCCACGGCGACGGCGGTAGTCCAGATGAATCGCATGTCGGGACGTTGGTATCGGGTGGCGATGGTTTGGTGGAAGCTTGCACGGTCGTGATCGAATTGGGAAATGACTGCAGACACGCCGAAAGCTCTACAAAGCTGCTGCTTACCGCAACTATAGAGTCACTTGAGCCCAGGTTTCGTCACGCTACTCACGTGAATCTCTAGAAAACGCACTGAAAGCACTTCAACTACGCCACGTCCTTCATCTGACCATTTTGTAATAGAGTCACCAGCCTCGAACGGCAAAATGAGACCAACGACGTGAGCAACTTCGCTTACATGGTCACTCAGAGCACCATACCACAAACGCGAGCTGAATCCTTCCCTACACTTTTTATCCGGATTCCTGTACCAAGCATTGCAGTGATTCTCTACCAAGACGGCATTCTCACCATTGGTGGACCACCAAGATAACATTATTCGTTTCGTTTCTTAGTGAGGTACATTTCTTAGTGAGGTACATTGATGTCACTTAGTTCTAATCACTAACGACTTCCTATGTCCGTCCTGTAAGATGTCTCTGAACCATCGTACAGCTTAAGGCGTGCGGCAACCTAATAGCCAACCGCCAGCCTTGTGGACACTCCCTAAAGTGTGTCTCCGCGACTCCGTGTCCATGTTATTCTGCACCCAGTGCCCTATGTCCCCTCCAGCCAGCTCAACGAGGATGCCCCACCTTGGCTGGCTAATGATTTCCATGTCTAGACGAACCTGCGTACTCCGCTGTTTTTTGAGTCCATCGCCATGTTGGCGAGGTGGTCCGCCATCTTGTTATGCGCCCGGAAGTGATGCTGCCAGGATAATACCCTTGTTCCGCTCAGTAGTCGGCGGCAACGCCAGTAGAGGGGACGCAGATGAGCTGCTCCCAGTGGTCTCCGGTGCGCGTGTTGCCGGATGATCATCGCACTATCACCCACAACGTGGACTGGAGAGAATCCGAATCGCTTGCACGCGCTGAGTCCTGCCAGCAGGCCCAAGTTTTCTGCCACGTTGTTGGTTGTGGAGCAGGCTGCATATGACATGCTGCCCGCCCACACGAGTTGAAAGGGGCCACCGTCCAGGGTTAACCGCACCACGACCGCTCCTGGTCCGCCTGGGCCGGGGTTGCCCCGTGAGCCCCCGTCGAAGAAGAGTAGATAGCGGCAGGTTGTAATGGCCGACGTCACGGGTTGATGCGAGCCATTCCAGGGCTGGCGGAGAGCCGCTGCCACTGTGGCCGCTGCAGCCGAAAGTGTGCGATGGGCGCCCTGGGGTTGCACGTAGAGATGAATAGTCGAATAACCCTGGCGGAGTCGATTGGCCAGAAGTAGTCGGTGGCGCGACCCAGTAACATCGTTGGTTTCCTCAAAATGCTGGACTCTCCATCTACAAACGGCATGAAAGTAGAGCGCAGCTCCAAGTTGCCAGCACCCATCCACTAGTGCGGCGACGTACTCGCTCACCGCGGCATTCCTCTCATCCCGTAGGGCCTCATGCCGAGATACTAGCTCCCAAAGTGCAGTAGGCACATCCGGGAGCTCCAAACCAAAACACGCCGTTTCCAACGCGCTCAAGATAACATTATTCACCAAAATGATAACACCAAAATGATATTATCAACGCCAACCTCGTCGTCGATTCTCCGAGCATGTAGCCCTCAACGCACTGATAGCTCCGCTGGTGCCGACCGACACCTCGGGCAGTTCAGTGTTGAACTCTCGCCACACAATAATGGACGAACGGAGTGCCATCGCGCTGGGCGTGACCGCTGGCCTGGGCGTCGGATATTTGCTGGGCAAGGCGCAGCCCACGGCCCTCCGCGCGGCCAGGGCCCAGCTCGAGCAGAAGCCTGCTAAGGATCTGGATGAAGTGGAGCGCCTCATCCGCCCCAACATCCTGGCTCTCACGCTATCGCTGCGCCCGCGATGACTACGACCAGGGTACACACGTTACTGCAATCTGGACTGCAACGAATCGTACTAATATGTACTTGGTTGTTGGTTGTGACGTAGGAATCCTGCTCGATGCCAATGAGACCAGTCTAAGCCCGCCGCTGCAGGGCCATGAACAGCTCCAGGCCATGGAGGTCGAGCGCTACCCGTGCCCGTACCAGTCTGAGCTCAAGAAGATGATCACGGACTTCAGAAACGAAACGTCCACGGCCAAGGCAACACCTTCCTCGGCGTTATAAGTGACGAGGCCATCGACCTGATCATCCGCGTGGCGTGCACGCCTCGGGTGAACAACATCTTGATCAGGGTGCGCGCCAACGCGCCCAATACGCGGGGCAACAAGGGGTATTGTGCCTTTCAACTGTTTTGGCTAATCCGTCAGCAAAAAGTATGTTTTTCCGCCTCGTAGTTAAGGGATCCTTGGGACCAAGCTAAGCTTTAGGCAAGGGGTTATGCTAATTAATACCGAGTTAGTATGTTGCACCAGTGTACCGTTTTAATCCAACGTGGTTTTGCCTAGAAGCCCGAATGCCGCCTTGCTGACCGGCAATCGGACTTCCCTCCTCAAAACGACACTACCACGACGCCGGCAACAGCAAAAAATGACTTTTTCGTTGGATTTGAGGTGGCGTGGAATTGTGCTTATGTATGTGTATGACGTGGAGCTTAGTGTTGTTTCATGTTTGCTTGGACTATCTGAAAGAAGCCTCACTCGATGGTACCGTAGATTTATTGACACAGGCAATGTAGAGAAACATACTGGTAGAGAAAAGAGCTCAAAGTGGCCCCAGCATGTGTGTGATTATGTTCAAGAGTACGTTAAGAATCATCCATGTTTCTACTTCGAGGAGTTGCGGGCAGAGCTAATAGATCGATTCCCAGGAATTCAAAATATATCTGACGCTACAATTTGCCGCGCTCTGCGGTTCGATTTGGGGCTCACGCGCAAAACACTGACAAAGAGAGCAATGGAGTGCTTGCCCAGAGAGAGAGAGGAATTCGTCCATCGCCTCTCTCCATACTACAGCGGGCCAGATCAACTCGTTTCTGTAGATGAAACTTCCAAGGACGGCAGGTACGTGGTGGTGAAAGGCATTTGAGTCCTACTAGATGCTAACTATGTATATTTGTTATTCCCCTAGATCAGTACTTCGAAAGCAAGGTTGGTCAGCACGCAACACGCCCGCCCGAGTTCGGCTGCCATTTGCCCGAGGCAAGCGAGTTTCGATACTTGCAACAATGGACACCACCGGCTTTTTTTCGCGGGGCTCTGTCGACAACACGTTTACAAGAAGCAATTTCCACGCGTTTTCAAGGAAAAATTGCACCCTACTTAAACCCATGGCCCGCTACCCCGCTCCATCCTGATTCTCGACAACGCCAAGATTCACATGTACGAGGAACTACAGACGCTCGTACATGCTACTGGTGCGCTACTTTTCTTTCTGCCACCGTACTCTCCAGACCTCAATCCAATCGAAGTTGGATTTTCGCTGCTGAAACGTTGGCGAGGCTCCGACAGAGGTAATGAAGGTTGCAATGTACAAATGCGCAAAGAGCAGTCAAGAAATTGATGATAATCTATATGATCATTGCGGCTACCACACTAACGTAATAAATCTTCCATCGCACTGAGTCTCTCGACGGCTCTGTCTCTCCCTCGTGATCTATGTCTGCCATGTCGACAGCTGGAGCTGGCATTTCTAGCTGAAGTGAATCCCGATACGGGGCGCGCAAGCTGTATTGTGGAAGCCTGAGCGCTTCCCGTAGGTCGCTCACATTCAGATACATGGGAACAGGGGTCCCGTGCATACGGACGCGCACTAGTTGATACGCACCCTCACAACGGTGTTGATGTTCGGCTTGATCTTGATCCATCGTCCGCTCTTCTTCATCAATGAAGCGAAGCTGCCTCATCGTAGCGTTATCCGGAACCTGAACAGGTGCATCATCGGGCAACCGAGCCTGGCTGACGGCTGCATAGCGTTCTGATGCGGGCTCGCCCTCGATACTATGCTCGCGCATGTATGCGGCTACGCGAGGCAACTGTTCCTGGATGCGACCGTCGGTTGCTCGACGAAGTGACGTCAAGCGCTGAGCTATGGGGCGACTCACATAGACGTACAGCATGAGCACGAACGCAGCATGGCCGTGTTTCCGAAGCCGTGCCTTATGCCAAATAGTTGAGAACTGGCTTTCCATCGCCGTCAAATCTGTCGCAACCTGAATGTAGTCCTTCTGGGGTGCGTGATTGGTCGGCTTCATGTACACCGATAGCGATTCTCCCCACGTCAGGTTGTTCGTTGTGTCGAAAACGCGCCTGATAAGCCCAAGTAGGACGTCGTAGACATCGGCTACCACGAAGGTGAAGTCGTAGCCTGGCACCTTGTCTGTGCATGGTGTCAACGGCTCACCAGACTTCACGCTAAGACGACACTTAAGCTGTGGCGGAAGCTGTCTTATGATTTCAGTCATGCTGGCCTACAAACCAAATTCTATGGAAACTGTTAGCCACGTCCTGGACATCATGCAAAATACACATGCTGTTACCTTGCTGCGCAGGCTATACCGGCAAATTCTAACCGCCGCGTATCCCAAGCTGCACATTAGAGCCATAGAGTCACACGCGTTAGTTAAACAAATCTACCACAGGACAAAATTGACAGCATGCTGCCCACATACGTACGCACTCCGTACCAGACGACGATGTTGCTCCAGTGAGAGGCTTAACCACCAGCGTACACACGTTCACGATAGTCTGCAAGGGAACAGGCACGACAGCATACACATATTGGTACGCAATAGCTCAATCAACCCAAGAAAATGGCAGCATGCAACCCAGTTACTTACGATCGTCGCTGTGGAACCAAAACAATTCAGTTGCCTGGCTGCTGGACTTCACGAGCAGTGTCTGCACGCCAGGTCTCTTGCGCTGCCTGCTGTGTCATAAGAAGCCGTTGTTAGCCCGTAATAACCTCCGACGCGCGTCCGCCATGGCGCCGTGCTCACCTTGGAGGATTGCGTGAAAAAGGGCTTTTGTTTGTTTGGGGGGGGGATGTGTGTGGACCACGTAAACTCTACCCGCGGTAATTTAGATTTTGGCGTCCAACGAATTACTGTGGTCTTATCAAGGCTGCGAAGCCCGATTTTAATAAAAGAGGTCCGATTAGGCAGACAAAAAGTTGAAAGGCACAATAGATTGTATCCCGGGTCGTATTCGGGTCGGCTTGGATTGGGTCGGGGTTTTCCATCCTCAAGTGTAGTTATGATGTGCAAAGGAGTCATCGGGGGCAACCGAAGCGAAGCGGAGGTCTGCAATGGTCGGCGCGTGGCCGGAGTAGGTGCATTAACAAGGAGGTAATATCTTTATACCGACGCCTTGCCCGCCATGAGCGAAGCGAAATTGACGGTGCAAACGAGGAGCTCACGAGTCAGCATCTAACCTTAAAAAGCACGACCCAAACACCCGACCCGACCAGAGTACGACCCGGGAAAAAGGCTATCCAACAAGGCGCTGGTACACTCCCGCTTCGCCACGGCTGTGGAGTTGTACGTACATGCCGGCCATTGAGCTCTTCACCGATGAGTTCAACTGACTGCTCTCGAACGGGTGGGTTCCCTAGTGCAGTGCCGTCTATTAACTATTACATGTCGTCGGTGGTCGTTCCGGGCGGACAAGAAGGACCTGCTCTTTGTGCAACAGCCCGGGAGGAGCGCGACGGCCTCCTTGAGCGCCACGGCGGCCTTCTAGACCCCCGACGATGATGACGGACTGGACCATGTTCGAGGCTGTGAGCACGTGAGCGTTCACGGTGATGACGCACGATCTTATCTTGCTCCTTGTTGAACAGGAAGACGGGGGCAACCTCGTCGGCCAACTTAGCGTTGCGGTGGTACAGTTGCTGCCTGGCGGATCTCGGCCGGTTCCGTATTTGTTTTGCGTGGGGCGGCTTCAGAGCTGCGTCGCTGGCAGCGAGTCGTTGCTGTTATGCCGCCGTTGTTCGTCACCCTGGAAGACGGCAGGGCTGCGTCAGGAGGTGTTTATCATGTTCACGTTCCGCGAGCTGTCGCTGTTGAAGGAGATCCACACGATACTATCGCACAGAGGAGCAGCTCCTGCAATAGCAGTACGTCTTCAAACGAGCGAAGTACTGTCAGGAGACGATAGAGGCGCTTCCAGAAGCGGCCAGACAGTGGAGCCAGGGATGAGTAGCATTGGCTGAAAAAGTAGTAGTTATTACGGTTACTCCTACTAACGGATAATGCCGAATAGAGCACCTTTCCAAATTGTGCACCTAGCCCAAATAATATGCTTTCAAAATGTGCATTACGACGATTGTGTACCGTATCAAATATTGTACCTTGTGTAGTATACACACCTTCTAGAAGATCACTTCTACGGTGCTTGGCGCGAATCATAAGAGCAGTGTCTTCATTTTGCAATTTGCAAGCTTCAAGAAGATGCCCTCCTCACGTGTGCCCAAGACTATGGCCGAGAAGAAAGAAGTTGTCGAGTGGATCGAGCGCAACAACGTTCCGCCCTCCCGCGCAGCAACACATTTCCAGAATGAGCGCGGCTGGAAGGTCTCCTTTGCCGAAGTGCGCTACTGGTGGAAGAACCGCGTTGCGATCAAGCAGGCGCCAGCGCTTCGTAGTCGTATTAATGGCGCCGGTGCTAAGCCGCGCCTTGCCGACGTGGAGGACATTCTCTCCGACCAGATCCTGTTCCGGCGGTCGTGCAAGGAAAAAATTACTCGCAACTGGATCCGGGATGATGGGCAGCGACTTGCTGCGTCCGAGCTTGGCAACGCTGATTTTGTTGCGTCCGATCGCTGGATTAACGGCTTCATGCGTCGCTTCGGATTGTCATTGCGCCGCACAACCAATCTCACCGTGCTCTCGGATGATGTCCTCACGGAGAGAGCCGTCAGCTACCTGAGCTACCTCACTTCTCGTGTCGACAGTCTCAGTGAAGATCACACGGTACTCATGGACGAAACCGCAGTGTACTTCGAAGATCCTCGTCGCCAAACGGTGGATGAGGTGGGCGCTCGTCATGTCGTCCTCAAGTCGACAGGATTTGCTTCCATGCGAATCACAGCTGTGTTGGCGGTTACAGCAGGTGGACGCAAGCTGCCACCTCTAGTGGTTTGGAAAGGAGCAAACAAGGATAGGGAGATTGAGCGTCATGGCAACGTCTACGTGGTTCACCAGCCAAAGGCATGGGTCGACTCGGGCTTGCTTCAGCGTTGGCTCGATCTAGTCTTCCCGCCAATCCTAGACACATCTGTTCATGGCAAGGCGCTGGTTTGGGATAGCATGCGGGCACACATCTCGAAGGCAGTCAAGGCAAAATGCGTGAAGAAAGACGTCCATATGTTCGTAATCCCTGGCGGTCTGACACCATACGTCCAAGCGGGGGACATCGGCATTTACAAGTCTTTCAAGGATCGTTTATCTCCGATAATTGACGCGTGGAAAGCATCGGACGCAGTGGTGTACACGCGCGCTGGAAACCCCAAGCCTCCATCAGTTGAATCGGTCGTCGAATGGGTTTGCCACGCGTGGCGCGACGTCCCTGACGAGGTTGTGAAGCGCTCTATTGCAGCAGCTGGGTTTTCGCCATGCTTTCAGGATTGGCATGTGGCCAGATACGATGTTTACGGTGAGCTGTTTTGTGCCAAGTGGAAAGCTCATGTAGCGAGCGATGGAGACGACGCTGACAGCACCAGCGATAAGAGCGTCGCAATTGGTGACGACTTCGATGAGTTCACCATTTGGGACAGCGAGGGGTCTGTGTAGGCGGCCCTTAATTAGTATACTGCACCAATTAGTGTACCGTCGTCGAGTAGTGGGTGTAATACCGGAATACAGTACCGTGCACCATTCGGCATTATCCGTTAATTTCGGCATAGTCGTACTATTTTCGAGTGGAAGTGCCGTAGTTGACCTATTAGTACAGCTCCAATCTCAAGTACCCGTAGCTGTACTATATTCGTACTACTTTCCATGCGTCCAACTTTTGACCGATCACTGTTCGGAGCTCAGTGCGCGAGACCTTGGTAGTGAAGCAAAAGTGGCAAAGGCACTCACACCAAACACGACTTATCCGAGATACCCAAATGCAGCTCACTATTCGATCTAATCCGCTTTCATTCGACCTGCCACCTAGGATTGTCTGCCACGCATCCCGAATGATGCCATGTTCTGAAGGAAGGTGCATGCTGTGCTGACTCAACCCTTGCCGTTTGGTGAGTGTCCGGTTGTCCACGTCTGAAGTGTCCAAATTGATGACTCCCTCCCGGTCGCCGATGCCATTAACCACGCTGTAAATAAGTGAACCACTTTCTATGGAAGTGGCTCGAGCTGAAGGTGAATCGGGTTGCGGATATACAACCCGGTGGGGAGTACGAGGCGATGAGCTACCGTTAGCCGGGACCTTTACGAAGTGTTCAGTTGTATCGACATCTTGCGTTGGTTCGGAGATGTTGGGGAGAGCGCGTTCCCCTACATTGGTATGCTAGCAATCATTTGGCTCGGAAAAATGACATCCTCCGGATGCCAAGAGCGTGTGTTCTCGACGGGATTGATAGTCATGGGTCCGTTGCGCGCCCAAGCTAACAACAAACTTGCCGATAAGCTGTTGATGCTGCGACAGAACCCGAAACTTGATGTACGAGTAAGTAGTATTCCGGCATGGGAAGTGGTAGTTATCTTAGTACAACTACATATGATTTTACTACATCTAGCTGTCACAGTAGGTGTATTTCCAAGACAACCCTATGTAATATTACGTATGAGTATTCCCCCAAAACCGCAGTACCATCCCTGAGTGGAGCCCGACGTCCGAAAAAACTGATATCAGCACCGTAATTGCGGATATGAATGTATTTTATTGCGGAATATTGGTTTCGCCGAGTAGCCGAGAGCACTATAATTCAATATTGATACATACGGTATACGATAATACAAATATTTGCAAACGTAAATCCCGATTATTTTTCACTTTATAAAAAACGTTTAAAAACGTTTATGAGACTAAAATAGTAAAATCATATTATCTATATTATTAATATTTTTTATGTTTTATTTTTTATTCGAGGGTTTGTTTAATAATAATAAAGTGTTATTATATTAATATTTTTTGTATAAAAAGCATAACTGAATTTATAAATCGTCGTTTAACATTTTATTAATTCAATTATTTCTTTTTGTGCTCTCTTCTGTTTAATCATAGAATTCTTAGATAAAATTTATTGTGAATTTATAAATCTAATATGTTAAGAGTTGGTTATAATTTTGTTGGTGTGATTAGTTTACCTGTTCAGTTTTTTGTAATTGCCCATACCTCGCTGGACGACGCATGTGCGCTGACGGATCAAACACCATCGTGGGTACCCACACCAACCTACTGGCTGAATGGGACTATGAGCTGAAACAGTGATCCCGGGCAGTATTCCCACTTTTCCACCGTCAACATGGGGTGGATATACACAGCCGACCCGAATCACAAGTGACGGACGCAGATTTCCAACCGTACCAGAAAGTTCTGCCTACTGGGCGTCCTATCAGCTCCAACAAGAAGCTGTACACGGTGGACTACTGTAACTCTCTCTCTGGGCCACGCAACCGCAGCTTCGAGAGGAATGGCTCGACGTGAACCCCGACATGAAGACCGTCATGAAGAACGCCTGGGAGATCTACGTGTGGACCTGGGTGGAGAATGCCTAGTACGTGTTGCTAAACTCCCCCTCACAACCGCGTCAGTGGAGGAACTGGGTGCCCAAGTTGTCGGTACAAGTCGGATCAGGCATCGCGTGGAATCCTGGAAT
This sequence comes from Phytophthora crassamura, assembly GCA_033557995.1. NCBI lineage: Eukaryota > Oomycota > Peronosporomycetes > Peronosporales > Peronosporaceae > Phytophthora > Phytophthora crassamura. The sequence goes on from JAUCED010000004.1 coordinate 5,962,887, forward strand.
CCCTGCTGATGGGGTACAAGTTCTACAAGGCGCGCCCACCCTTCCTCGACGGTCTAGAGCTGGACGGGTTCAACACGGAGCTTTCGCTCGCGTTTGAGTACGACGGCATCCAACAGGAGCAAGAGATGCCGCATCTTCACAGGACAGACACGGGTTTCGCCGAGCAACAAGAACAAGACCAGAGGAAGACAGGGCTTTGCGTCAAACAAGGCGTGTTCCTCATCCGGATCCCGTCGCGATTCACGTTCGCGGACCGGCCAGCCATGGAGCCGCTCATCGCAGGCAAGTTGGACGAGTGGATGAATCCGTAACAGGCGCAGTCGACGCGAACAACTTCTTCTCCGACACGAAAAACAAAACAAAACAGTAGGTAGGTAAACGTGGTAAACAAACAAATTGCATGTCAAACAACTGGTCCAAAGGCCGCCCAGCGTCTTGGAGCGCGTCCATTCCATAAGTCGACGTACACACACAACCCCCCTTAAACGTCGAATGTGACGTGCTCGTCTTCTGTAAAAGATGGTGCACAAGTACGTCCGAATACCCGAAGCATGTTCCTGTGGTCAAAGAGCTGTGACCACCGTCGGATTCTGGTTGTAACGGGGTTACATCGAATAGTGTGATGCACACAAGCTAGGTGCCACACATAAGTTGAGTTCCACACATATGTTACGTGGGTCACCCCAGATAGGAGTGGGTGGCTCACAGCCAATGGATAATCATTAGACTAGGCTCTACTAGTGAGTCCTATACATACAAACAACAGGCGGCTCTGCCGCGATAAACAACAATACATTCAGTTCACATTTTGAAGCAGAGTTCATACCTTTGTATAAGGTATTGTCTATCTCTGGAATCCTTAATTAAGGTTTAATAAGGTATTCGTCCAAACTCTCGTATAGAGTTTGTAAGCTTTCAAAGAACACTAGAGACTCTCTGAGTCTGTGTCTTCCTCTACGTAAACGCTATTGCAGCCCCGCTGCACTTGGTAGCACTTGTAGTCAATCCTACACCTGAGTCTTACGACTGTCCCTCTGTGAGGATGGAGCAATTCGACCACTTACCGCCGAACCAACAGGAAGGGCTTAAAAAGCTGATGTCCCTGATCGGTCCGGATGGCGTGGCTCATCTTGCTTCGCAAGGCCCCGACGCGGTGAACGCGCGTCTGGAGGCGCTTCTCAGTATGAGAATGCTCTACTGGAGCACGTCCAGCAGAAGATGAATGAGGCCGCCGCGTCTGTGACGCCCAGGCCGTCATCGGACGGTGCTTCACGAGCCAAACCACTCATGGTGAGAATGGGCTCTGACGTGCGGCACGTCAGTGGACACCGCGTTCCCTTCTTGGGACGAGCTGAAGCTTCAGCTCTCGCGAGTGTTCTCGCCGCCTAACCAGGCATATCGCGTGAGGTCACGCTTCCTTTCTACGCGCCAGGGTAAGAAGAAGTTGGTGGACTTCGTCCAAGAGTTGTGAACTCTAATCGCCGGTATGGCGGCGGACCCTCTTCCCGAGGTGGTCACTGTGACCGTCTTTATGGAGGGTCTGCGCACTGGCCTGGCCAGGATGGAGGTCTTCCGTGTTCACCCTACCTCTTTTGAAGAGGCTGTGAACGTGGCGTTGAACGCCGAGTTCAACTTCAAATCGGCCCGACTTGGTTGGACGGCTTCCCAAGCCAGCTCTTCCGGAGCCTCTGACGCGTCCAATGGCGCTGTCCCGATGGACCTCACCTACGCTGAAGATGAAGAAGATGAGCTTCAGGCTGCGGAACAGCGCACGGGCATCCGTCGATGCTATGTGCGTGGGAGCACCCAACACCTGCGTCCAGGTTGTCCGCTGCGCAAGCAGCGCCAGGCTCCCTCGAGCCGAGGCTCGACTTCTGAGCCGAAGCTGGGCTCGTGGCAGGGAAACACCAAAACCCAGTAGGCGCGGGGCGCCCTGCTGGGGAAGAACTGGGTTCTGTTGAGCCTCAGGGAGGAGGTCGACAGGCTTAGCCCCGAAGAGCACCATGCTCTCTAACAACACGAAACGTGTATGCAAGCCGGGCTTGCTGGTCGTTGAGGCGACCGTGAAGGGCTTTAACAAGCCGTGGAAGATCCTTATCGACTCAGGAGCGTCGGGCAATTACGCTCGGCGCTCCACGATAGAAGGAAGTTAGCTGTATGCTGAGGCGCTGAAAGCGCGTACGAGTGATGTCATCACGGTCCGTCTTGCAACGGGAACCCGTGTGACGGTGCCCAAGGTTACGGTGAACCTGGGCGTGAAGTTCTTGGACTTCGATAGCGTTGAACGCTGTTTGGTCATCGACCTGGATTCGAGGTATGACCTCATCCTGGGCATGGCATGGCTTGAACGCCATGAGCCATGGATCGATTGGAGATCAAAGACCTTAGGCGCTACGCGCTTGTCTCCTAGTGGAGCTTTGGCGAGTCATGAACCCACCTCTGCTAGGAAGCAAAAGCGCTATTGGCGCGGGCACTGGACCGAGTCGGTCAATGTGCTATACATTGGAGTGTCTGAGTTACTGGACACTGGCGTCGAAGACGCAAGTCCCGAGCACTGCTCGTGGGCTGGACGTGGAGTGGCACGTAACCCACTGAGTGAGACTCCGAGTTACTGTGAGTCATCACTGCCTGCCGGTAATGGCGGGGTCGACACTGAGTCGAGGCATCTTGGGCGTGGCCCTAATGATGCGCGTGGAGCGGCACGTAACCCGCTGAGCGATGCTCGTGGCTTGAGCGCAGCATCGCTGCATGCCGGTAATGGCATGGTCGACAGTTCGTCGAGGCATCTTGGGCATGGCCCTAGTGATGCGCGTGGAGCGGCACGTAACCCGCTGAGCGGTGCTCGTCACGAGAGCGCAGCATCGCTGCATGCCACTGATGGCGTGGTCGGCTGTGAGCCGAGGCATCAAGGGGAGGACCCTGACGATGCGGGTGGAGTGGCACCTAATCCACTGGGCGAGGGCTGTGAGCGTTGCGGCTCCACGCCGGCTCAATCAGAGCAGCAAGAGGTGGCAACACCTGACGAGACTTTCAGTCTGAACACGCTGGCCTCTCCGAGGCGTACAGCTTCCGCGAGGAGGCGGCAGCGACGCCAGATGGCGACTGCGAGACGCAAGGCGTCGGTCCTGGTACAGGACGTGTCCGTCGTGGACGATGATAGCGAGCAGCTATACACACTCGTTGATGGAGTGACTGGTGAAGCCGAGGGCAACGTCAGCCTCGAGGCTATTCCGACGGTGGCTGCTCTGCTAGAGCTGGACGAGATGTCCATTCCCGACCTTGGGGATGCCTTAAAGGCTGGCGCGCTCGCCGAAGTGGTCATGATACGACCGGAGGAGGAATTGAACTCCTCGTCGCTTATGGATGAAGCTGTCCTTGAGGACACGAAGGAGGCACTCAGTGCGCGAAGTGGATCTTCGATCCTGAAGGACCCATCGGATCCGTTCTATCCTTTGGTTAAGGAGTTCCAGGATGTGGTCTCGAATGACCCGCCCACTGGCTTACCTCCGGATCGAGGTGTCCGTCATGAGATTGACTTGGTTCCCGGAACCAAATACTGCGTAACGAGGCAGTGGCCCTTACCGAAGGAGCAGTGCGACGTCATTGACGCGTTCTTCAGTGCCAAGCACGCGGCGGGCATGGTGCGTGAGAGCAAGTCTCCGCACTCGACGCCTACGTTCTGTGTCAGAAAGCCTAATGGCAAGTGGCGCATCGTTCATGCTTTCAATAAGCTCAACGCTGCCACCATTCCGGCACAGACGCCGATTCCTAGGAAGGATGTTCTGCAGAACAATATGGTTGGCTGCACGATGTACAGTGCGCTCGACTTGGTCGATGGTTATTACCAGTTGCTCATGCGAGCGAGTGACATTCCGCTGACAGCGGTTAGCACTCCGAGCGGTATGCTCTGGGAGTGGCTAGTCATGCCCCAAGGGCTGTCGAACGCGCCTGCGACGTTCAATCGTCTGGTGACGCAGCTTTCAGGCCCCTGCGGGCGTTTACTCAAACGTACTTCGACGACATCTTCGTCCACAGTCGTGCGGAGCACGGTCGGTCTGACGTGGAGAACCACATTGACCACTTGCGAGCAGTGCTCGAGTGCATGCGCACCAACAAGCTGTATGCTAACGCATCAAAATGCATCTTCGGCGCTGAAGAAATTGCTTTCTTAGGATGCTTCGTTGGGAAGCGCGGCCTTCGAGCAGATCCTGCTAAGGTTAAGGCCATCGTTGACTGGCCAGTTCCCAAGAACCAGAAGGACTTACGCAAGTGGCTTGGCCTCGCCAACTACTTGCACAAGTACAGCGCGAACTACGCTGAGATGGCTCGGCCATTGTCCAATCTCCTTAAGAAGGATGAGGACTGGTGTTGGAACACCGAGCATCAAGATGCTTTCGAAGCAGTCAAGGAGAGTCTCCTTCATGCCCCGATCCTGGCGTTGCCAGACCCTGAACGTCCATTCAGTGTCGTCTGTGACGCATCGGACTTCGCCATCGGCAGTGCTCTGCTCCAAGCAGACGCCGAAGGGCGTGAACGCGTGATAGCGTTTGAGTCTCGCCAGCTTAAGGCTGCAGAGAAGAACTATCCAGTTCATGACAAAGAGCTACTTGCGATGAAGTATGCTCTCGTCAAGTTCAGGGTTCACCTGCTGGGCTCTAAGCCGTTTGTGATCTTCACTGATCATGCGTCACTACGCACTGCGACCCAGTCGCCTCACCTCTCGCAAAGGATGGCCCGTTGGCTGTCCTTCTTCGCGGAGTACAACTTCGAGGTGAAGTACAAGCCTGGCAGGCAGAATGGTCTTGCAGACGCGTTGTCACGGCGACCGGACTATGAGCTTGCTCATGTCACGATGGTGACCTCGTCGGTGACGGACTTGATACGCGCTGCGTATGCGCGAGACGACATGTGTGTCGCCCTGCTGCGTGCTCTTGGGAGCAAGGAGTTTGAAAACTCGGACAAGACATTGTCGGCGCGCTTGCGCGCGAGCCTGCACCGTTACTCCGTCGCTGACGGTCTGCTGTACTACAGCACGAGTGCGGAGGGCACTCCTCGAGTCGTGGTCCCTCATGACGAGGATTTGAAGTATCGTATCCTCTACGAGGCGCATGATACACCGCTTGGCGGCCACCTCGGTCGCGAGAAGACCTACAGCTCTGTGAGCCGGACCTATTGGTGGCCCAAGCTGTACAAGTGGACGAGCACGTACGTGCGCACGTGTGAGACGTGTCAGCGGGTGAAGCCCTCACCGCATGCGGCCGCGCCGCTGGCAAGCTTGCCTGTACCCTCTGGGTGTTGGGGGTCCATGAGTTTGGACTTCGTGTTTGGCCTTCCAAAGGACTCGGAAGGCAACACGGGCATCGTGGTCTTCGTTGACCGTCTGAGCAAGATGGCTCATCTAGCGGCTGTGCCGGACACCGTGGACGGTGAAGGGACAGCGAAGCCGTTTCTCGATCGGGTCTTCCGCCAACACGGGCTGCCCGCATCGATTGTCTCTGATCGAGACCCCCGCTTCACTGGGAAGTTTTGGGACGCTGTCTTTAAGGTGCTTGGCACCAAGTTGGACATGTCCACAGCGGACCATCCGCAGACCGACGGTCAGACTGAGCGCGTGAATCGCGTTGTCGAAGACATTCTTCGTAGCATTTGCGCTGAAACGCCGAAGCGTTGGAGCGCTATGCTTCCACTCGTCGAGTTTGCGTTGAACAACGCTGTGCATGCCTCCACGGGCTACACTCCGTTCTATGTGAACGGCCTCACTCACCCGCGCGTCCCGCTGACGCTGCCACTCCGTGGTCCTGGGCTTGGTGGGGGAGAGTTAGCCGATCGGCTTGCTGATGTCAGCCCACTCACTGTTCGTAAACAGGTTGATGAGTTTCTATCAACGCGACTGAGTGTCCTTCGACACGTGCGTGACGCTATGGCTGAGAGCCAAGACAAACAGAAAGAACATGCTGATGCTAAAGGCAGAGGCAATGTTGAGAGTTATGAGGTCGGGGACCTAGTGTTGCTTAATGCTAAAAACCTACCTACACATGCAGTGTCTGCGGTTTTCAAGACCAAGTTGCGCCCGCGCTTCGTTGGACCGTTCACGGTCGTGGCCAAGAAGGGCCTAGCGTATACGCTCTTCCGAAGAAAATGCGCACACACACCGTGTTTTACGTGGGCTTGCTCAAGCCGTACCGGGACCCGGCGCAGGTGGGTTCCCAGGAGCTGGCGCCCAGCGTGGCGGAGCCACAGCGCCCTGCTGAAGTCGCAGCAACAGGTCGACCCGACCTTCCAGCCGCGCGAAACTTTGCTCAAGGCGCGCCAGGCGTTGAGTCGCTCAGCAGCCTCACACCACTGGAGACGTTCCTGGAGATCGCGGATCTCATTCACGATGGTGTCCGACTCCCTCTCGGCTTGATCAAGCCTCCGCCCGTGGCGCTCCAGGGTCTGACGCATGTCGCTCAGCGATCTCTCCAAGCTCTCCAACTCCTCAGGACGGACAGGTTCCTCACCGTGCGAGGACACGGGCGCCGCCGGCGCTGCTCGACGAGCAGGGTAATCGCCACTTTCATGTGGAGCGTATTCTAAAGCGTCGTCGACGCGAGGGCCACAAACAGTATCTGGTGAAGTGGCGAGGGTACCCCCACTCTGATAACTCATGGGAGTTTGAGATACCCCTCCGGCAAGATTGCTCAGACGTCGTGGACGCTTTTGATCGACAGGATCAAGGGAGCTCCATGAGCCGGGGGCCGAGTAATCGGTCGCCTCCCGCTTCCCGACAATAGGTCGGGGGGGGCTGAAAGATCAAACGCTGAGCTCAAGTGTTGATCCGGAGCTGTGGCAGCCATGGATCCACTTCGGTGGAAGCTGCTAGAGCTCGAAGGAGCAAGATAGGCAGGCCATGGGGGCAGTGCCGAAGACGGGGGCGCACGGCGCTTAGTCTTAACCTTGGCGAACTCAAAACGGAGTCTGCGTTCGAGTCGCACATCGGCTTCAGCGAAGCTGGCTCGCAGAGCCTCCAGCGAGGTGAGCTGTTTCGCACGCTCTACCCAGTTGCTGAACTGGGCATCGTCCTCCTGGACGGACTCTCCTGTAAGGAGCACGACAGGGTAAGTCCACATCTGCGGCACCGAAGCACGACGTGCTTGATCGGCTAGACGAGTACCATACTCAGCCGGAGTTGTCTCTTGTGGAGTCAACAGCCTCTCTCGGAGAGCAGCCCGAGTTTGAAACCCAACGGCAGCAGTGGCCGAGGGCCCAACGATCCACGTGCGCAGCGAGCGCTGCGTCATGGCTCCCTTTACCATTTCGGCAGGATCGCGTGGCGTGAAGTGATAGTTTCGACGAGAGCTAAGCAAGGGTCGCGCCGCAGGCTGCTGGGAGCGCTGGACTTCCCCTTCCTCGAGCTGTTGCTCTTGTACCTCGTCGAGGGAATTGGTGACCTCACCACTCTCCAGACCGGAGGAAGCGCGAAGCGCGGTGAGCTCTTGAGCCGCGTCACGTTCGGAGAACGGGTTGGGCGTACGCGGCCCACTAGGCTCCGGCTCGGGCGAGCGGGAAGGCTCATGCATAGAGCTATCGGTGTCGTAGTCCATCTCCACCTCATCGAGGCCCGCGAAGAGCTCATCGCGAGCGAGACGAGGGCGACGCGAAGCGTCTGAGGACTTGGTGTCCGTAGGCATGGCCCTCGAGCCCTGCTGGTATCGTCGCTGGTGCTCGGAGTGATAATCCTTCAGAGAGCTTGTGCGCGGAGCGCGTAGGAGCTTCGGGACTTGAAGCCGGCGACGCACTACATGCTGGCGAGCCCCTGGGGCTGGATGCGGGTGACGCGGAGGCGGAGGAGTCTTTCCGGTCGAAAGACCAAGACGCTTTCTGGCTGGTAGCCATTTCGCAGCTCGTTGAACTTGGAGAGTTCTTGAGCGAGGTCTTGTGATGGCTAGCGACTAGCGACACGCGTGTTCCGTTGAACAATACCTCAACCGAGGCGATGACGAGTGAGGACACCTGTCCTCAGTCTGGTGGGGGAGGGTGTAACGGGGTTACATCGAATAGTGTGATGCACACAAGCTAGGTGCCACACATAAGTTGAGTTCCACACATATGTTACGTGGGTCACCCCAGATAGGAGTGGGTGGCTCACAGCCAATGGATATGCATTAGACTAGGCTCTACTATGATAGATAGTGAGTCCTATACATACAAACAACAGACGGCTCTGCCGCGATAAACAACAATACATTCAGTTCACATTTTGAAGCAGTAGAGTTCATACCTTTGTATAAGGTACTGTCTATCTCTGGAGTCCTTAATTAAGGTTTAATAAGGTATTCGTCCAAACTCTCGTATAGAGTTTGTAAGCTTTCAAAGAACACTAGAGACTCTCTGAGTCTGTGTCTTCCTCTACGTAAACGCTATTGCAGCCCCGCTGCACTGGTGCTGCACGACGAGATGGAGGAGCTGCCGAGTGTGTTCGAGAAGCTGCAGCAGCACAAACGAACGCTCGGTGAAGTACGAGCTCTCTTTGACGTTTGTATGACAATGTACCCAGTCATGGAAGAGTATCTCAAGCCTACGGCCAAGATTGTTCACTCGCCGACTTTGGAGCTGCTGCTATCAAGGTCACGAACTCTAGTCCTTTTATCAGTGCCGAGGCCAAGACGCTTGAGCCATTTCAACGTTCAGAAGCTCCGCACCTCGCAGAGGCGCGCCGTCGACAACTGGGTCCCACTACTTGGTGCCATTCCCCAACCAACAATCGATGCGAGCGGTTATTCTCGGAGTGGAAGTACGTGCTTGAGTCACTTAAGTCTCACCGTGCTTTCATGCGCTCAGCAAACTTCGAGAGACTGATGCTTATAAAGGCTAACCGGGATCTCTGGTACGCGTACCGTGATCTTAGAGTAAAGGCTGGTCGCAACATACATTGAACATTGCGGCATTGCGGGTTATTATTATTGATCGATATTGCTCGTTACTACGTATTATAGTATTACAGGCCTGTAAATACATTGTATTGACTACTTATGATATTTTCGGCGGCCTCAGGCCCACATGATAGTTCCGCTGGTGGCTATTTATTTCACTTGGCAAATGTATGCCCCTCGTTTATCCACCAAACCGTTTTTGCAAACACCATTTCCAGCCGAGCACCTCGGGCAGTTCAGTGTTGAACTCTCGCCACACAATAATGGACAAACGGAGTGCCATCGCGCTGGGCGTGACCGCTGGCCTGGGCGTCGGATATTTGCTGGGCAAGGCGCAGCCCGCGGCCCTCCGCGCGGCCAGGGCCCAACTCGATCAGAAGCCTGCTAAGGATCTCGACGAAGTGGAGCGCCTCATCCGCCCCAACATCCTGGCTCTCACGCCGTATCGCTGCGCCCGCGATGACTACGACCAGGGTACACACGTTACTGCAATCTGGACTGCAACGAATCGTACTAATATGTACTTGGTTGTTGGTTGTGACGTAGGAATCCTGCTCGATGCCAATGAGAACAGTCTGGGCCCGCCGCTGCAGGGCCATGAGCAGCTCCAGGCCATGGAGCTCGAGCGCTACCCGAGCCCGTACCAGCGTGATCTCAAGAAGATGATCACGGACTTCAGAAACGAAACGTCCACGGAGAAGATCAGCCAAGCCAATACCTTCCTCGGTGTTGGAAGTGACGAGGCCATCGACTTGATCATCCGCGTGGCGTGCACGCCTCGCGTGGACAACATCTTGATCACCCCAGCGACTTATGGAATGTACGAGGTGTGTGCCAATATCCACGACGTGGGCATCATCTCCGTGCCGCTACAAATCGAGGCGCCAGCGGAGAACCTGAAGGGCCTCAAGCCCGACCTCCCGCTCCCGTCGTTCCACATCGTTCCGCAGGAGGTGCGCTATATTGACACGTATGTACAGATGTCTTCATGCCTCTTCTCACCAATTTCTATAATGCTGCAGATTCTCAACACCGTCACAGCTTCCACGAAGGTGATCTTCCTGTGCAGTCCTGGAAACCCTACGGCGAACGTTTTGCGCCTGAAGGACGTGGAGACGATTCTGAACTCGGAGGTTAGTAGCTGCTCAGTTGATCAGAGTTGCACAGCTATCCGGTGTCTAACCGCTTGTTTGCCCGCTCGCTCTACAGAAGTACAAGGGTTTTGTGGTGGTCGATGAGGCCTACATTGACTTCGCCGACACCCCCAGTCTGTGCACTTTTGTGAACACGTACAAGAGGCTAATTGTGCTCCAGACTCTCTCGAAGGGCTTTGGCCTTGCTGGCATTCGGCTGGGAGTTGCTTTTGGCGATCCGAAGCTGATTCAGGTGCTCAACAACGTCAAGGCCCCCTACAACATTAGCAAGCTGGCGTCCGATGTCGCACGCAAGGCTTTCTCGAACCTGGATGAGCTGCGCCAAAACGTCAAGCTCATCAAGGAGGTGGGTGGAAATCCGCTGTTTGCTGCTGTCATCTAGAATTGTGTTGCTAACGCATTCATTCGTGTGATTGGCTGTTGCAGGAGAAGATCCGAGTGATCAAGGAGCTGCAAAAGCTCTCGTTTGTGCGCCGCATCTACTCGTCGGACTCCAACTTCGTGCTTTTCGAGGTATGCGTTGACCGAGCACCTTCTTTCGAGTTACAATATGCTCTAACACTGTTTGGTCTGGCGTGTTTTGCAACTAGATTCCACACGCGCTGACGGTCTACCGGCAAATGGCTGACCGGGGAGTGGTTATTCGCTACCGCGGCAACCAGCACCTGCTCAAGGACTGCCTCCGTGCAACGATCGGGTCTCGCGAAGAAAACGAACGTATGCTTGAGCTGCTCGTAGAGGTGTCGGGCGAGCAGTAAGGGAAGAAGCGATAGTGTCAAGCACTTACTGCGCTCTCGTCAGCGTGCTGGTGCTAGCTCATTATGGTGACTCGAAGTCCAAAGTGCGCGCCATGCATTCTGTGGCAAACGCATTAAACGAGTGTAAGCTTGCACAAGCTTTGGCTATTGTGCAATCTGTCGACCATTGTTTCCTGTTCCAGAACTGGTTCATCCAGCGATTGCCAAAAACTTCGAGCCAAAGAGATGCCTTGATTCATTCCCGTCTCTATCCACGAAGCAGACTCCTCTTCAACGGGTCACCTCCGTCGGATGTGCTGTCAGCACCCATGCCCTTACCGAAGAAGAGCCGCCCACCTCGAATAGGGCTCGAGGTCGCAGAAAGCCCTCCCGTCCGTCGGCGTGGAGGAAGTCGGCGGTTAAAGTACAATACCGACAGTGCTGGCACGATTTCCAAGAAAGCGTAGTACACTACCACGACAAACCAGGTGCTGCGATCGTGGAGTTGCTTCTCTTCCGTGGACAGGAAGATCTGCAGGCCGCAGCGAGTCATGAAGCAGGACGTGCCGACGGACGTCATGATCGCGAGCTCCTTGAGTTTTCTCGACCGAATCCCGAGCTCTACCGGCACCGATCTGCAAAAAGTGACAATAAAAAAATATGTCAGCTAGTCAGACATATTACGTACATCTACAATGCTGCAACCTACCGCAGTTCAATGTAGGCCTTTCGTCCGAAGTAGGTAAACCCAGTGGCGATGATCAGGAAGAGCTCCATGTTTAAAATTGCCTGCGTTCTGGTAAAGAATGCACCTATTCATGAACGTACACACGTTAGAAACAAATGACAGTAAACCAATAAAAGCGTTGAGCCAGCACATACGCTCATTCCGCCACACTGACGCGTAAAATATCCAGAACAGTCCTTGAACGAGCAGCACAATCTACACAGCGGAAACACCAGCCTTATCAGCACCCTACACTCGACCTCACCGCCACTTGCGATTATTGCACAGTTTGCTAAACGCACCACAATAAACCATCTGATCGCGGGCTTGACCACATCCGTGAGGGTCGGCAGCTTGTCCACTGCGTTGTAGTAAACCTCCGCCCAGAACTGCACCAGCAGCGCGTAGATTGCAAAGAAGGCCAGAATCGGGATCTGGTCTAGGATGTAGAACAGATCCCGCTCGCCCATGGAGCACTTAGACTCCTTGACTTCCCCCGATAGCACATCGCACCAATCCATCCCCACGAGCGTCAGGAAGATCGAGCGCACTGCATCCAAACAAAATACCGCCACATAATAATTATACTACCATTTCAGCCACCGTGTCCTCACAATACAGTTGCAGTAAAGTTTATCCTACCGAGCGTAGCAAAGAACATGAGGAGGTGGATCATCTTCTGCACCGTCCAGGGCCTGTAGCGGCAGCAGTTGCGCACTAACTGCATGCTCGCGGCGCCAGCAACCAGCGCATACACAATGCCGTCGACCAGGAAGGACGCACCCACGCCCAGCTCCTCGTCCGTCGAGCCGCTGCCGCTGCCGGCAAGGAGCGAGACCCACACTGCTTCCATCGCAACTGATTCTTGAAGAAAAAAAGTCTGTTGCACCCCCGCGTTAGTGCCTTCTTCCATTAGTGACAGTTTCCTTTTCAATTGCTGCAGCGGACGGAATGAGGACGGAGCTGCGCGCCGAGGATGTGCGGCAGCTCTGGAGCCTCGCGTGTCTGATGGCTCAGAAGCAGCTGTCGGCACAGACAGCGCAGTGTCTGGAGGTGCGCGATTGGAGCTCTCCAGGCTTGGAATGCAATTATATAAGAGAGAACCGACAGTAACTGGACTTGAAGCCTCTGTGTGCGATTGATTGCAGTACCCGCAGCGCTGAGGAGCAGGAAATTTTAGTACAGGCGAACGTTTTATTGGCCGAGATCTGCAGCGTGTCCTGTAGTAACAGTAAGAAGGCGGACGACGGAGACTTGTGGACGCGCCGGGTCATCCAGACGGAGAAGTGCATCTTCTCAGCCGACGCGGCGGTAGACCGGGGCGTTCCTTGCAGTGTACGTGACGGAGATCGTTTTTATTGAATTCAGTGGATCTGGTGTTTAACGGATTGGCGTTTGGGTTTGACGCGCAGTGTGAGAATAAGCTGCGACTGCTGAAAGCCAAGTTTCTCCTGCAGCAGCAGTTGAAGGCCGAGCGAGCGGCGAAGAACCGGAGACTGCTGGAGATTCTGTGCGAAGGACTCAAGAGCTGTGCTCAAGCTGATGACCCTGACGCTGAGGTAGTCGTCGAGTTCCGCAACTACTTTGGTGTGAAATTGAAGGCTTGCTTGGTGAAGATGCATGCCGCGACTGTCTTGGCCAAGCATGCCAAGAACAGTGGCGGTGCTAATACCTTCGCGGATAACTTGACGTATTTGCGCGAGACACTGCCAAACTATATTGACAAGAGCCTTCTGGTAAGAACGATTTTGTGGAAGTGGCTGTCCCGAGTATCCCAATGCTGACTGCTGTTGTGATGGCACTTGGTTCACAAGCTGTGGCTAGTGGAAGTGACTTGCCAGACAGCGATCTCGTCGTTCCAGCCTGGCAGCACTGCAGAGATGAAACACTTGGTCGATTTCGGTCAGAAATTCTTTGACGAAGTGGCACAAGGGCAACCGGTCTCGCCGGAGTTCCGCACGCACCACCTCATTATCACAGGATTCTACTACCTACGGTAAAGGAACTTGCGCTGCGCATATTGAAACGCAAGTCACGATGAAGACCTTACAAAAGAATGATTTGAATATGCCACTCAGGACTGGGAAGCTGACCAAAGTAGCGCCGTTGCTGGAACAAATCAAACTACTAGTCCAAGGCACTGGAGTTGACGGCGATCAAAACCGTGCAAGCACGCTGAAGGACGGCTACTTGAACACAGTCTTGGATGCGATGCAGGTGAGCGTCGTTGCTTTCTCAGAACCCAAGGAAGCGCTGGACCTTGCCAGGAGTACCATTCTCGCAGCTCAAACAAACCTGCAGACATACGCTCAGTATCCTGCAGTACGATTGATGCTCATCGCTACGCTGTTCGATGTGCTTCACGTCTATTGCCGGCTGCTGGGTTTACAGTGTCGATACGTGGACATGGGAGCAAGCATCGTGCAGATGACGACGCTGTTCGCGGCGCACAAGGTTGATCTGGAGCGTACCATATTTTACCGTTTCTTCCTCGCTCGCTGCCATACGTTGATCGCAAAGGTACGTACTGTATGCCTTCGAGGAGCATGCTGCGATAGTACGTACACCAGTGACTTACATGCCTTTATGGGAATTCCTTAACAGTATGCTACAGCAATCGGAAAGGTGAAAAACGCTTGCGCTCATCTGAACTACGTGGTAGACAAGGTGCTTCCTGTCACGAGTGTCGACGAGACTTCGTACCCAGATGCGTATCTGGCCGTGTGGGCCGACGTGCTTGAAGTTGCAACATATTGCTGCGGCTTGGCGACTACACAGCCTGGTTCAACGAGCGGCGATTCTCCAATGATCGCGCAAGTCGAGCAGATTTATCCAAGCCGGGTGCTGCTCGAATGGGCCGGGCGTATTTTCGCGTTGGAGGGTTTAAGACACCACTTTTACCAGTGCTGCAGTGCCGAGTTGCGAGCGAAGGTGTGCGGTCCATGCTGTTGCTGTTGCCTGTCGGTGTTGATGCTAACCAGATGCCATTCTCCACTTGTAGTACGACCTCGCACTGGCCAAGTGGATGTGGGCAACGGAAAGACTCGCAAACGGTGCCACGGGTGACCGGAACAGTGCTCAACGCTTTACCCAGTATGCCACCCTGGAAGAGCTGCGTCCCAAGGCGTTTACTTTCCTACACGAGGCTCTCCAGCGCATGAATACGAGCGTAGCTTGTTGCGAGACGACGTCCGAGATCATGGTGCTGTTTGGGCCGCAGCTGGTGGTGTTCGGCAAGGTTCAGGAAGGCGAGGACATGCTCACGAGCGCCATCCGCTCCAGTTTGCACAGCAAGAACGTGCTGCTGCAGGTGCGGGTACTGGCGGACGTGTTCGAGCTTTACTCGAACAAGGGGCTCGTCGAGGCGCAGGCGACCGCTGCGTCCAAGTACGAGAAGAAGGTGGCATTGCTTCGGCGCCGTATCACGGCTGCGCAAGCCGAAGCCCCCACGACTTCAGCGTTGCTGCGCTGGACCGCCGGCAGTAACGCGTCGACGCCCTTGCGTGGATAACCGGCTTGGCCTCCGTCTCACAACGAGTGGAAAGGATGGGAGCAAGTTCGACGTGCGTGGAGGTATCCTGCTGCATTTGAAGCTGCAAGTGAGTGAGCTTTCCTTATATTATCCACACTGAGGTATCTTTCTTCCTCGTTGCGCACCCGTTCGCGGGGGTTTCTCCAGTCGCCGCGACGTTCGTCACGCACGAGCGTCCTCACTCACTCACAGACGCGCCACCGCGCCCGCTGTGTGTTTGACCGCTTGCGCCATCGGCACTCCTTGCGCCTTCATGGCCGTCGCGCACGAAGATCCTGCCGCCTCCGCCTGCCATGAAGCAACGCGTCACGAATTAGCTACCACAACCTCTCACAGTTGAACTGTGCAGCGAACGCCAACCCCACCATGAAGCGCAGCTCGTTCTGGAAGGACACGGTGAAGTTGCCCACCAGCATATCGGCCACGCGCTGCAACGCGCGCAGCATCTCGTCCTTCATTTTTGGTCTTCCGTCCCAGAAGTCGCAATGTCAACTCGACAGTAGAGACAAAGAATGCTTCGTATTGAAAGTCGATACGGTACTGTACTTCTTTTCGACAGCTGTCTCTGCCGTCCTAACTGGCACCCACCGTCCCCGACCAGAATCGCCAGGTCGCACCTTGAAGACTGCGTCTGCTCGACTTCGCAGGCAGTCAGTCATAAGGCCATTCGCCTCGCGTCGTCGTTCTCTCATAGCCCCTCAAACTTCTCCGCCCTCCATTGTCTTCTCCTCTTCTCTCCATGCGCCACCAGTACGTTGACCTCGATGACATCATGACTACCCTTCCGCTCTCCACATCTTGGTTTTTGTATGTCTCCTTATTTATATGGCTACACCTCTGACCTTCGTCTTCGATGGACAGGAAGCGACTGTGCGTGGAGGTGGTAGGCGCGCGCAACCTCGAGAGTCCGCAGTCCGTGGACGCCTACTGTGTCGTGGGGCTCTGCGACGTCAAGCCGCGCAAGGCTCGCGGCGGGTTGCGTCTCGCGGCCTCGCCCAGCTTCCGCTCGACTACAGTGACGGCTTCCAGTAGCCCGTCGTGGGGCCATGTGGCCGAGTTCGTGGTGCCCTCGCGACCCGCCAGCGTGCGGCTGCGCGTACAGCTTTTCTGCGAGAAGAACTTCTTCTTCGACATGTTCCCGGCCTCTGGGAGCAGCAGCTCGTCGGACGGGGAGACAGCCACACAGAGCGAAACAAAAGGGAAGGAGCCACGCAAAGCTGTGGCCGCCAAGCCGAACAAGATCGTCGTCATGACAGGCAAAGGTATTCATGACAGCGACAGTGACGACGTCGTCACGCTCTCGGAAGAGGAGGACGAGGACGACGACCAGTTCCTCGAGGAAGACGACGTGTGGCCCGTCATTGATGAGGAAAATACTGTCGCAGCAGATAGCATTGAGGATGAGATGCTGGGGGTTGTGGAGATCAACTCGAGTCTGCTCTGCAAGCCATCGAGAGTCGTGACGGACGCGTGGTACAGTCTCGGAGGCACTAGGACGGGGGAAGTGCGGATCCGCACGGTGTGGTACGAGCGAGCCAAGAGAGCGCTCACGGCGCAGGACCGGGAGCTGTTGTTCGAAGAGCACGTGAGTCGCTCGGTGGAGAAGCCAATGAGCGACTTTTATGGGTTTACTATCCCGGAATCTGCCAGAGAGGAGTGGGTCCACTTGCGCTCGTACCAGGAGTGCCGAGAGGAGAGACGCGTGGAAGACTGGACGAGGTTGTACGGCACGCAGTTCCCGGAGCGTCTACGGCGATGTTCATACAAGGAGAAAGATACCGAGGAGAAGGCCCTTCTCGTGGAACTAGCTCGGGCTGGAATCCCACGGCACTTGCGGGAACGAGCGTACATGACCCTTTCTGGTTCGAGTGAGAAGCAGGCAAACGCTGGACCAAACTACTACGCCGATCTCGTAAAGAAGGCTGCCACACTGGAGACGGAAACGTTTCGCCAGATCGAGCTAGACATTGATCGAACATTTGGTCACTCCGGAACGACAGTTTGCTCTGAAGCGGGCCGTGAGAAGCTGCGCCGCATTCTGCGAGCATACTCGCTCCGCAACCCGTCTGTTGGCTATTGCCAAGGGTTGAATTTCATCGTGGCCTTTTTGATGCTGATGGCCGATGAAGAAGTCGTGTTTTGGCTGCTGAGTGTGTGTTGCGAGGATTTATACCCGGGCTATTACTCTCCCGCGATGGCCGACATTCAGAGGGATATGTTGGTGCTGAAGAAGTTGATCGCTGATGAGCTTCCTCAGCTCGAAGAGTTCACGTCCGAAGTGGGGCTTCCGTTGGAGCTTTTAGGCTCCCAGTGGCTGTTGTGTTTGTTCACGACGACGTTCCCCAGCGAGACCGTGTTCCGCATTTTTGACTGCATCTTCACGGAAGGCTCGTTTTTCGTGTTTCCTGTCATCATGGCGCACTTACGGCGACTGGAGCCCAAGTTACTGGGACTGGACGAGTTCCATGGCGTGTTGGCTTCGATCAAGGAGTCGGAAAATGCATGCATTGATGCTGATCTGTTCATGGCGGCAGCTTGCAAGGAAGCCGAGACGATCACCGCCAGTCGCATTCAGAAACTTCGCGAGGAGGAGCGCGGCTCAGTGCGCAGCGAAATGGAGCGAGCAGAACGCGCTCGGGCGTTCAACCAGCAGCTTGCTGTGGTCTACCAGATCCCCGCGTTCTCCAGTTATGCGGCAGGACTCCTTCGCTTTTTCCACGAAGAGGCGGAAGGATCTTCGCGCTCCGATGTGGCCTTCGTGTTGACGATGCTCTGCCACGGCCTCGTGTGGCTCGCGGAGCACTCCAAGCGCTGGAATCGCTAAAGGAAAACGCTGTTTCACGCGTTTTTCGTCGAGGTGCGTTGCGTTGACACCTCATTGTATAAGCCGTGCCGATATCTATTTAATTCCACAGTAGGAGTAGTGAGCGGGGCTGATCAAGTCGTGACGAGGTAGCCCCAGAGTATTGTATAAGGCGAGGTATTGCTGCTAATCATGCCTCCAAGACGGAAGGGCATTTTGCAAGACAAGGCGTTAAGCGCCACTGCTTAGTTGCTGACTGTGCTATCTTGAAATTCTTCAACCAGGACGCTGCGTTGACTGCAATTTGAGTTTTTTTAGTGGTCATGATCAAGAAATACTACTATTTTATTTATCAAGAAAATGTTTTTTTTACGTTTAGCGGTTGTCGTACAGTAATGATACTAAGCGCTCAGCTGTCTTTCTCTATTTCTTGCCCTTCTTGGCCGTGGCTTTCTTGCTGCCCTTGGCAGCGGCAGCCGCTTTGCGCTTTTTGGCGGCGCCTCCAGCGCTCGGCAGCACCGTGAAGAAGCTGTCGAGTCGCTTCTGCGACTGCGTGCTCTTGGTCTTTTTCAGCCTCGTGATGGCGGACAGCACGCGGTCCTCCTGGAAGCCGTGCTTCTTGACGAGGAAGTCGAGCAGCTCGGTCTCCTGCGGCTCGCGCCACTTGATCTCAGCCTCCTTGACGTCCACGACCTCCGGCCGGATGAACATCTCCCGGGCGCCCCTGTAGATGGGGTTCTCGCCCAGCCACTCGTCCGGAATGACGATGCCCTTGCTCTTGCTCTTCTGCAGAGCCTCGACGAAGTTCTCAATGGTCTTGTGCTCCTTGATGCCAGCGTACGCCTTCTTGGGGCCCACGCCGCGGATCGAGTCGCAGTAATCGCAGCCGCACAAGATACACAGGTCCACGAACTGCTCGTGTGTGAGCTCGAGCTCCTGCAGCGCGCGCTCCAGCCGGATCTCCAGGATGGGGATCTTCTTGGCAGGTGACACCGTCAGTCGACGGTACAGCACGGGCACACCGAACGTAAGGGCGTCCATATCCTCCGTACCGGCGGCGAAGACGCGGCCGCCCTTGGCCAGCTCTGCACACGAAGCTTCGGCCTCGCACGGTGCCGTGATGGCCGGCACGCCCATGAGACGGAGCAGCTCCTTGCAGTCCTCGTTATGCTGCGGCGTAGCACGCACCAGGCGCTTATTGAAGCGGTCAATGTCCTCGGTATTGCCATTCTCCGTGGCCACGTCGAGCGCCTTCTGCGCCTCCTGGCGGCGGTCGCTGCGCTTGGCCAGCTCGCCGCTCTTCATGACGGGCGGCTTGCCGTCGAAGACATACACGGGCTTGAGTCCGTTCTCCATCATGCGGATGGTGCGGCTAAACATGCCTTGCAAGTGGGACGTCACCTCACCGGCCTCGTTGGTTAATGCCTGGGACGGCCCACCGCCGTCGGCCGAGCGGATGGCGATCAGGAACTGGTACAGCGCCATGCTCGCGTCGATGGCCACTGCGTGGCCCGCCAGCGCCGACATCTTCTCCACCTCCTTGATGCACGACGGCGCCTCCTCCTGCAGCAGCTTCATCAGCCCCTTGATTCCCATGGTATCCGGATAAGTGGAGCTTGCTTGCTTCCTGTCCAATACTCGTTTGAAGTCAAAATTGCCACGGCGGCTTTCCCGCCAAAAATACATCAAAGTGATATCGGTTAATCGTTAAGTAAACGATATGCAACACGACCGATCTTGAAGGGCCACGCTTTTCGTCATTCAGTATCTTCAAGACAAGACGCTACGAGTGACCCGATCCCTGAGCTCAAGGAGCTCTTCATTGACGGCCAGTGGGTGGCGCCCGTCAGCAAGAAGTATATGGACGTGCTGAACCCGGCGACGGAGGAGGTGATCCAGCAGGTGGCCTGCGCATCGGCCGAGGATGTGGATCTGGCTGTGCAGGCAGCCAAGCGCGCCTTCGTCACGTAGGGCGCTACCACGGGCGCTGAGCGGGCCGTGTTCCTCCACGCCATGGCCGTGGCCGTGAAGAAGCGTACGGATGCGCTGAGTCGCCTGGAGACGGTGGACAACGGCAAGCCGCTGGCCGAAGCCGTTTGGGACATGGAGGACGTGGCTGGCTGCTTCCGCTACTACGCCAAGGCCGCCGAGGCGCTGGACAAGCGCAAAAAAAAACGAGAAGGTGGAGCTACCGCTGGAGGATTCCATGGTGCGCTGCGCTAGGATCCGGTGGGAGTCGTAGCCGCCATCATCCCATGGAACTATCCCGCCCTCATGCCCTGTGGAAGCTGGCCCCAGCCCTTGCGGCGGGCTGCACAGTAGTGCTGAAACCCTCGGAGTTGACACCTCTCACAGCCCTGCAATTGGGCCAAATCGCAGCGGACGTGGGGCTGCCGCCCGGAGTTTTGAACGTGGTTAACGGCCTTGGAGCTGAGACGGGGGCTGCCCTGGTGGCGCATCCGGACATCCACAAGGTGGCCTTCACCGGGAGCGTGCCTACAGGGCGCAACATCATGACGGAGGCTGCCAAGGACATCAAGAAGATCTCGCTGGAGCTCGGAGGCAAGTCCCAGGCCATCGTCTTCGACAAGACCAACATCGAGCGTACCGTCGAGTGGGTCATGTTCGGCTGCTTCTGGACCAACGGCCAGATCTGCAGCGCCACGTCGAGGCTGCTCGTCTAGAAAGAAATCGCCGCTGAGTTCATCAAGACGCTAGTGACGGAAACGCAGAAGCTCGTGCTGGGAAATCCGCTGGACGAAAAGGTGCAGATGGGGCCGCTGGTGTCGAGGCCGCAGCGGCAAAAGATGTTGGGCTACATCAGCAGCGCCAAGAAAGAAGGTGCGACTGTGGCGCAAGGCATGCTGCCAAGTGGTGGCAAAGGCTACTTCGTGCCGCCCACGATCGTCACCAACGTGAAGCCGAGCATGCGCGTGTGGAAGAAAGAGATCTTTGGCCCTGTGCTGTCCGTGATGACGTTCAAGTCGGAAGAAGAAGCCGTTGCGTTGGCGAACGACTCGGAGTTTGGGCTTGCGGCTGCAGTCTTCACCTCGGATGATGAGCAGCTCAAGCGTGTTACAAGGATCTGCCCGCAGGGATCGTCTGGAACAACTGCTCTCAGCCGTGCTTCGTGGAGCTGCCGTGGGGCGGTGTCAAGAAGAGCGGTATCGGTCGGGAACTTGGTCCGTTCGGCTTGAACGGGTACCTCGAACCGAAGCAAATCTGCACCTACGTCGCCGACAAGCCGTTTGCTTGGTATCTCAACGGCAGACTACATTCGCTGCCCAATTGACGCGAGGTACGTTGATGGTGCTGATCTTAGCAGACACGAAGGGCAAACTCTATTGCTTAGTGCCGTCAGTCTGCAAAACTTGACACTTAACCTGCTCCGTTCTCAGTAGTTACGTTTGACGTGGCTGGCAGGCACAAACGCGACAGCTGAACAAACACGTTCGCCTCCATACGCGTCAGGTTCTGATGCCAGCAAGCCGACTGAAAGAACAGCAGAGGGGCTTTGAGGCTTTCCTCGAATCGACTGGACGTGGCCACATCCAAACGGAGTGACGACCGGATCACCAATGAGGAAGCCACCACTCAGCACGTTGAGACGAAGTTCCTCTCGGTTGGACGATGTCTCGACCACCAGATCCTCCACACGGACCTTGCCGTAGCCAAACGAGAAGCGAACGTCGCAGAATCCCACGTCGTAGAACGTCCCTCGGATAATACCCACACCCCATTGACGACAGCGCACCAAGCTACCAACCAATAGAATGGATGAAGGGGTCAGGTACGCCTCTTTACTCCAAGGGAACTTCACCTCGATACGCTTGTCTGCAACGCGGAGTGCCGTGATGACACCGGGGCCGAACTTGGTCGCAACGATGCTTCCAACATCTACAACAATTTTACACAGCGTTAGGAAAAAACCAGCAAACCGGAAGCTTCGTCAGTGCATGCCAAGCAGACTCACAAGCGTGAGGGAGGAGAGCGTTTGCTTCGTTGGCAAAGCTGAGTCCCTTGCGAAATAACAGCGTCTTGGCGACTTTGACGTCAAGCAAAAACCTGTTCAGCAGCCCACACACGTACTCGGACGACGATCCTGTGGGGTCTTCCGCCAGATACCGGGCTGTGCCTTCCCAAACGGAGTGCAGTGTCTCCAATTCCATCTCAATTTCTTCAAACGTAGCCTTGATGCCCATCAGTCGTTCCCCCATCGTCGAGATAAATTTGCTCTCCATCTTGTACTGGCGAGGTTCAAAGTCCTCATCCTCTGCACTTCCGCCATCAGTACGAATCTCATCAGAGTAGTCTTCATGGTTCGATCGCTGTCTGATTGCAGCCAAGAGCGCAGCCTGCGAACCAACACCACGAACTGCCGATTGAACATCGCTATCGCCTGCTAAATGAGGGCCAGCTGAGCCATTGCTTGGAGTTGACCTTGACGGCCGTTGCTTGATAGCAGTAAGGAGCGACGATCTTGCGCCTTGATCTGGCGGATCCTCTTGGTCTTCGTTCAGCTCTTTTGAATCGTTACATGGTTTGTTCTGGGTAGCGCTCAACGTTACTGCACGAGCTGTACTCGACGCAGAAGAAGTACGGTTGCTATGATCTTGACCTTCCTCGCCATTCACATTTTTCCGGGAACGGATAGCAGAAAGCATGGAAACCTGAGGATTTTCGTCGGCGACACTGGAACCGACAACCTCCGCGCGATTACGAATTGCAGCTAATATAGCTGCATGCGGATTTCCTGGCGTAGATCCAGCAGATCTGCTTTGAACCACGTTGGTTTGTGCGCCCCGCTGTCGAATTGCATCTAGCATATCATTGCGAGGCGCCGCCTTTTCATCCATTTTACCAATGCTCTGTTCTTGGCGGTCAGGTCGATGCCGCTGAAGCTTCTTTTCCTCAAACTGGCGCTTTCGGAGTGCTTCAGCTTTGTTGAATCGTTTCAAGTCGTCCACCATGTCTTCTTTAATCTCTTGCTCCAGTTTGGTAATCTCGTGTTGTAATGCTCGGGCTTGAGAATCACAAATCACATTTGAAAAGCGTTTCGCCTCCGACAGAGTGCTGAGGTCGTTAATAAACAGCAAGACGTCACCTTCACCTCGATCCTACATCAAACGATGTTTGCTTAGTGTAGTAGCATCTAAAATGCGATGAGTAAGCATGCAGCGATTGCACTTACGTGAATAAGCTTGATGATGAACTGCAGCAGCGTCATGCTTTGATCAATAGCCTTGGTCTCTGACAACTGGTTGTTTTAACGTCAGTGTGCTGCTGTCAACAGCTCGCATTAAACTCATATAACCTACAAAACCACGCGTACCTTCAACAACGATGCCAAAGTTACCCCCTGTGCACCTTCCAGTTCAGTGCCAGTATTCAGAAGGTTCCCAATTGCCAGCACCAGTTCGAAGCACCGCGCAAGACGCTCGCTCCGTAAAACCTCGTAGCAAGCTTGAGTTATAACGCGAATACGATTGCGCAGCTCGTGTTGTTGATGCTCGAACTGTGAAGCAAAAAGCATCGCGTTGATCTGCGCACACAAAAAGAAATGATTCGATCAGCCAAGAGAAAAAGAACTCGAAATCACGACTATCATGCTGTCACCTTGTCCGTCACTCGGGAGATCTCACACATGTCAACCAAAAACTTCTCCGCCGGTTCCAATCGTGAGCGAGAGCCTCTGAAATTAGTGTACCGCTTGACCTCCACACTGTTCGGCGCAATATCTTGCAGATTTGTCAGGTGATCGACTGTCAGGAACTCCAAGTCGCAGGTCCGTAAGGCTTTCAAGAGAACATCAGCTCCCCCCACAGCCTTGAACTGACTTAGCCCAATCGAGATGTTGTTCGACCTTCGTGAATCCAGAGCCGAGAACTTCGCTTTCTTCACTGACTTATCCTTGGACTGTGCTGGGGACGAAGCTGTTGGGTTGCCGAAAAGGTCTTCCAGTTCCTGGAAGTCTTGCGGGGATAGTGTTATCGGAGCGGTCTTTCGCCTTGCTGTCACGCGAGCCCAAATGGTTTCATTGGCCTTCTTGGTCTCCAAACTGGTCCAGTATACTTTCCGAAATGTGCTGTCGCGTCGGTTAAGTCCTCGACTGCCCGAACTCTCTCTTCTGCAAGCATTAGACGTTAGCCCAACGCAAAAACTACACACAGCAGATAATGTACACACCTTAGAGTTGAAACAGAACTTGATCCATGGCTTCCCTTAGGTCCAGCTGCAAAAATGACAATCTTGTCTGGGGGCATTTCATCCTGAGTCATTTTCTGGGCAACTCCAGTTGGTGGAACCCCAAAGCTAAGCATCTTGAAGTACTTGTCCATGGAAGGATCTCCTCTCAGCGCTGTATACTCAGGACTTTCACCACCTTTTTCAGAATCCTTGCCTTTCATGTTTGCAATACGTTTTCGCTTTTCACAATGTTAGATCAATTTTAAAAAACGAAGGTAGTTTGCAGCAATATCTCACCTCCTTTTCTTTGATGAAGCATCCGTCACACACTTTCAGCTGGGGGCCCTTGCCATGGATACTAACGTGATGACGAGAGCACTGGACGCACACGACCTTCTTACAGCAGGGACACTCATGTTGTCGACTGAAGAAGGAAAATGGAGTCAAACACTGGTCACACGCTTCAACACCGCCATCAGTTGAAAGCAGACCGCCAACAAAGTACGACACGGGTTTGGAGAGAAGAGACGAGCGAAACCCCATAATGCTGTCATCCTTATCTTGACTGTCCTCCCTCGTACCACCGTCTTGCTTTCGCTGAAGTATCACCTCCGTCTGCTCTTGTTGATGGAGCGAAGTCATGTACTTGGCACAGCGCTCGCTGCCTGCCCTCGAGGCATGATTCCACGAAATCGACTGAGCCATTTCCAAGCATCCTTCCCATGCGGCAACGTACGCCGGTGCACCAGCAGCCATGTATCGAATCTGGAGTTGTTTAGACCGAACCATAGAGTAAGAATTATCCAGCTTCACCGCCAGTTCTCCCGATGGCACGGACTTGAATCGCACGACTAACTCCACCCATTCATCTGTAGCTGATAGTCTTAGTGGTTTCGTCAGATCTTGACCGTCTTGCGCAGTTATGGAGAGCAGTATGTCTTGTGTTTGCACTCGTAGCTGCACTACGAAGACCGGATCGGATACAGTACCCGAAAGCGGGAGCAGTTCAACAGAAGAACGGCTACAGAAACAATACCTTAAGTTTAGGGAACAATTATCATCACGACAGACACAGGCGGGTTCGTGGAAGACGTACCCAACAGTGAGCTCTTGGAATGCCTGTGCGTGAAGAATGTACCGCGGCAGAGTGCAATCTTCGAGGTGTTTGATATTGCCAGGGTCTCCTTCAATAAACTTCACCAAGCAGCTATCACCTTCGGCGCCGTCTTGAAATGAAATCTCGTTCCCAAGAAGTGGTGCTTCTGGAGCACATTGCATGAGGTTCCGTGGAAATTGTTGCCGATCTTCTTCTGCACACTCGTCCGTAGGATAAGCCGCAAGTAGAAATGTCACCCCATTGAGGGCGCTGAGAAATGAGGCAATCTTTCGAGCATCTTCATACTTGTACAAAAGAGCATTAGACTCGTAGTACTTCTCCACCAGCACCCTCCGCTTGCTCAGATTCTATCATGGCAACAGTACGTCAACAGCGTTAGTACCTGGCAGGTCGGTGGCACCAGTATCTTCCACCAACCTCGAAAGCGCGCTGGAGGATGCCTTTGTTCAGAGCAAGCAGCAAGAACGATCGTGATTGGTTCCACCCCAAATGCTTCAAGTTCGGTGGAGCTTTCCCTGCTTGCACTTCTGCCACAATCCCCTGGTCGTCTCTCAGCACGTGCTGCGTCTCCAGCAAGAACTCGTAGTACGGAGCTTCTGGCCACAAATCCAGGTACTCCTCCTAAAAGTGAAGACAGTATACAACGTCAATTCCGTTTCCCTTTACAACCAAATACTACTCTTCATCGTACCTTGATCCCATTGCACAAGACAGCTTCCAGCGCCAAAATGAAGGGTCGAACGGCTCCTTCATGCAGCGGACTGTCCGGTTTGGCGATAAAAATTGACACAATATCCATCACCGCTTGCTCGAAATGCGCTGTCACGCGTTCGTTCTCCACCTTCCTCAGCTCGTCAGTCATCGCTCTTTCCCTCGCCAGAGTCTTGGCCAAGTGCGGGAGTGGCAGTCCCGCCGCCATCCGTCTTGCTCTCCTCTGAGAGCGCGACTGCGATTCAAGCACCGCCATCTCAGATGCTGCGACCACCCGCCTCGACGTCATTAGAAATCGATACTGCACTTGCTTGTGGCGTACCAGCGAGTACGAATTGTCCCACCGCAACGCGTAGACGCTGCCACGCTGGACGTCGTCGAATCGGCCCTCCATCGTCGGCTCTTGGGCGTCAACTTGCAGCGGATGCGGCGGTGACGTTGCGTTCGCATCGGCATCGTTGCAACCGTCTCCTGCGGCCCTGAACCGACCCAAATCCTGCACCACCGCGCCGTCCTTGAGCAGCTGGAAGCCCACGTCGTATTCGTGAAGAAGGAATTGCCACACCAAAACCTCCTGCGGGTCGTCATCGCCCGGCGTTGCAACTGCAGAAACAGGCACCGATATATCTGCTGTGCTGCCTCTCCTCACGTCCAACGGGATCCATGGCGCCGCCTGCAGCAGGAAGGTGGCCGCAGTCAGGGACATCACTTGCTGTACCTCTCCCCCTTTCTTCACTTTGCTGGACGCGAAAGAAATTTGACGTTTCTGCGACTTGTGAGACACCGAGATTCCGTTTTGGCGAATGAAAATGCGTTTTATAATGGGGTATTAGCCAATTAGGGGACGATCTATTCAAGTTGAAGTAGCTGCTGGCAGCATTCACAACGACTGGTACTCGCGGCGGTTCATGTAGCGCTGGTACGTTGAGGCACCCACGGCGCCCATGGCAACCAGACCACTGGCTGTAAGGATCGACCACAAGGCGCCGACACTGTCGCTCGGCGTCTCCGCCTTCTTGGGCTCGACAATCGTCGCGTCGTTCACCACCACGTTCATGGACTTGGCGGTCTTGACGGCGGGGACGTTCACCGGGTGGTAGTCGCATATATCCTCCCACGGACCGGTGGACTGGATGTGGTTCTCGATGATCGCTGCGAAGTCGTTCAGCGGGCACTCGAGCGCGCAGTTGTCGAGCTTGATAGCCGTGCGTGGGCTGAGCGGCGACCACACGAAGAGCTGCACGAAGTGCTCGCTACCGGAGCGGTGCAGCTCGAAGAACAGCGTCGAGGCCGGGTGCAGCGGCGTCGAGCCGTTGTACTGCGGCAGACCCTCGAAGTTGAACTTCATGCCCATCATGAAGCCCAGGCCGTGCATGAGCTCGCGGTGGCCGTGGTAAGACATGTACGTGGGGCTCCCTGGATTCCGGTTGGGCGTCGCACCTTCGCGCAAGGTCCGCACCAGGACTTGCGGGAACCCTCCGATGGCCACAGTGATTTGAGTTGGCGTGGAGTAGAGACGCTCGATCAGGTGCTGGAAGGCGAGTCCGGAGATGTCCTCCACCAGCTCGGCGGTTAGACCAGGCGTCGGGTCCAGACCTTCGTCCTGGTCGAAGAGGAACATGTCGCCCACATCCTTAATCGCCGTGACAGGATCATTGCCCGTGTAGAACTTGTTTCCACAAACGTCGGCGAGAGCTTCCAGCGTCTTCTGGTGTTGAGCAGTTGCCTCTGCGGCTCGCCCATTAGTGTAGACCTTGTTGTTCGCCGCCATGACCGGCCAGCACGGTCCATTGGCCGTGAACTCGTGCTCGTTCTCGAATAGCTGCATGTATACCGGGATCGGCTGCCGCGGGT
The DNA here is from genome assembly GCA_033557995.1 of Phytophthora crassamura. Lineage (NCBI taxonomy): Eukaryota > Oomycota > Peronosporomycetes > Peronosporales > Peronosporaceae > Phytophthora > Phytophthora crassamura. The sequence goes on from JAUCED010000004.1 coordinate 5,990,620, forward strand.
ATCCGTCAGGACCAGTTCCCTCAGGATACAATCCGTATCCCATTGAGACGGCGCTTTGGCCGCATCGATTCGCCGCGTCGGCTCGGAAGTAGCCCTCAAAATGCGGGTTGTCCTCAGGTCCGTTGAACGTTGGAGACAGGAATCCCTTCTCGTTGACGTACACCTCGCGGATGTGGTCGCCCACCTGCTCCATCTGCTCCATGCCTTGCTCCGTGAGCTGCTCTAGCGGCACCGAGTACGACTCGACGTTGGCCAGGTTGTTGGGGCAGTGCTTCTTCACCGTCGGGTTCGGAGCGCGACTGCCGTGCCGCGACAACGAAATCAGCATCACCAGCTCGGAGTCCGTGACGTTGAACTGGACATCGGCACTAGTCGACTGGAGCAGCGCCAGCGAGGCGATGGCAGCGAGGATGGCAGGAATCCGCATCTTTCGTTGGTAACGGTTCGTTGAGGTCGAGTAGTGGTCCGCTCGCAAATTCGGGAATGTGCTCAAACCAGCGGCCAAACCGCACACAAGAAAATAAAGAACGGAAACTCCCCAGACATCAACGCAACGGACGAGGTGTCCGATCCCATAGTCAGCAGAAACTAACAGCAACACAAAGCTGAAAAACGGTAGACGAAGCGACAAATTTTTCACTGTGACCTTTCGAGAGACAATTTTAACCAATCACGGGCCTTGATTTACAACGGCTAATTGCTCAACACCACTGGACGTGGACATGGAGGCCACGAGCGTGTACCCCAACTCGGCGCCCGTGCTGGCGGCCAGCGGGCTGGGCGTCGCGCTCGCCGGCAACGACCCGGAACAGGTGCCGCTCGAGCCCGACTTGGTCAATGACGCCCGCAGACGCTTCGCTTCGGGCGGCAGCGCCGTGGATGCGAGAGGAGTCATGCGTTTGCACGTGCGCAACGCTTTGGGCTACGCGTTTCTGCGGCCGCACCAGCGCGACAAGCTGCGAATCATGCCCGCGGAGCGGCTAAGGTCGAAGGAGGCGTATTGGAGGGCCCAGATCAACTTCTTCCGCCGTAATTATCGCCACTTTGTGCCGCCCGACCTGCTCATGGACTTCCTGCAACACGAATGCCCGTACGTACAATGCCGTTGCAATACAATAGGTGGATTTACGCTTACGCACTTTATTGATGTTTGCACAGGCCGCAGGAAGATGGATACAGTGTGTCGAAGTGGCAGGGCAATGCGATCGCTGGCGTCGACTGCGGGCAGGACGGGCACGTGGTGTTTTACCCGACCGGACACGTCCTGCAGCAGGCGTGCGCGTGGTACAGCAAGGGTGACTCAGAGGAAAACGTGCCGTGCTCAAGTACCGTGGTCGAAACGGGCTCTTCGATCCGCCAGTTCGCAATCATGGGAGGCAAGGACGCGTATCACTCGATAGGCGCCGCAAAGATATACGCGGCAGCGCGCGGTAGAACGAACTGTACAATTGTCGCGGCCCCAGCTCGCGTTGCACCGGATAATATGCATAAGATGCAGGTCAAGGCCAAGATCTCGTTCCAGGAGATGCTCAACCATGTCGCTGGAAGTCCACATGCAGAAGCAGAGGTAGCCCTTGTCACGTACGATGGCGTGATTCGCTGTTGGGAGCCAGAAGGAGGAATTCAAACGGCTAGCAAGCAGCTTGTCAATACGCCGAATCGTTGGCAACGTTGCGAATACTCTAGGTACGTGACCGGTAAAGCTGCAGGTGGTTCGATGAGCAGAGCTAACTACTTGGTGCGTAGCCATCCTCGCGTTCTTTGGGCAGTAAATCGATCTACACTCTCGACTCTTGATCTTCGACAGCCGTCGCAGAGTTCGAACGCATTGTTTGATATGGCAAATGTCGGCTCCCTCATCACCATTTATGATGTCAAGCGTAGATCAAGGTACGATCCGAGCCGTTTTCTTGTGACGCTTTCTTTCATGGCACTAATTGTATTTGGCGTGGTGTTTCTACAACGATGCTTTATCAGCAACCCCTTCCAGTTTGTTGTCGGCACCAGTGTATCTGTTGAGCTTCTGGACAGTCGGATGGCAAGGCAGCCCCTCGTGTCCTGGAAACAGCCGCAGAGCTATACTGGCAAGGCCGAACTTTCTTTTGGTGCAATCGACGAAGTTAATTTGTCTCGAAACGCCAACGATGAACGAGGTACGTCTGATCTTTACGCGTTGCCCGTCAGATGAAGCAGAGCCATGCTCACTAACGTCATCTGCTGCGGAATGCGAAGGGTACATTGTATCGAGCTCCACGCGTCCGAAGGTAACAACGGTCTTCCCATTCGAGCGCAACCGAAAACGAAAGCGGAACAAGGTGTTTTCTCTGGTCTCACGGCGCACCGGTGGCGAGGACGAGTACTCAGAGACCCCTCGTACAAGTATCGAGCAGCTCGTTGCTTCCGATGCCACATTAGATTTACACATGGAAGACGGAGGAGAACAAACCAGTTTGACGGGCATTTGCGCGTTGCGTGACGAAGACTCGTCGTCGGCGAGCATTTACCAGCTGAATAGCTTGGGAGACTTGTATTCGCATCGGGTGTCGTTTTCTCGATCGCTGACGAAGGTCTATCGCTCTGCTGTTCAACCAGAGTACGTACGACAATTGATATGTTGACGCCAGCTTCATGTATTTAATTTGTTGCTTGTATTTCTCAGCTTGCCGTGCGGTGTAACGACACAGGATGAACGCGCTGACGAAGCACTTCCGAGGACCCTTCCGATACCGCTGGATTCAATTCTGCCGGAGAATGACACCGAGTCGATGCAAATGTTCAACACTCTACCGGTCAAAGTTCTCCGTCGACAGTTCCCGCGTCTACCTAAACTTGACAAGCCTATCGTCACGAACGAAGATCACGGCGATCACGAAGGCCACGAAGCAAAGCCTACCCCAATCAGCAAAGCTCCCAAGAGGAAACCGGTCAAACTAGAGTTTCCAATTACTGGCAGACGACTTCCTCTGAGCTTGCTGAAGAAGATCGAAGAGGGCGCTGAGAACTCGGACCAGCACGAGAATCACGAAGACGACAACACAGAAAAAACTATTGTCGGCAAACGAATTCCACGGAGCTGGATCAAAAAGAAAGAGAACGAGCAACGAGTGCCTGCCAAGGCCGTTCAGCATGAGAGCAACGCGGATGCAGAGGCAGAAACGACTACTGCATGCAGTGTCAAAATGCGATCGCGAAGCTTTGACGACGACGAGCTAGCGGACAAACTGCTTCGGGTCTGTAACCCGTCGGCATCGCTCTTTCGGCTGCACCGTTATGTGCTCGACGAACTGGAAATCGAGCTCACTTCATCCGAACTACTGCGGCTTCTCCGCTCGAATAGGGAGTTCTGCATCCGAACGGTGCACCACGCGTTCCCAGCGGACACGCTCCTAGTACGCAATCCGTCGGCACCGGGGGCTGACAACGTGCACCACAGCAGAGACGATCCTCGTCTGGCCGCCTGTGCGTGTCGTCCAGGTTCACCGCCGTCTCAACTGCCGTGCGAGTCGCTGTCATGCGTAGTGCCGCACGCGGTTATCGTGTCAAGCGCATTCAACGAGTTCTGCTTCGACGACTCAGCCCCATCGTCGGCCGTGAGGCAAACGATGCCGGACGATTTTGCCGATATCATTACAGCAGCGGAAACCGTGTACGATGACATGTACGAATCCGAATAAAAGATTTCCAACGTGCAAATGCAATTTTCACGCAAATGATTTGGCAAGATTCGTACTTAAACGAATTAAACAATTGAGTTTTTTATTTGCCTCGCGAAAATGAATTGAGGATTTCAACCTTTACCATGAGTAAGAAGGTGGTGCTGGAGGAGGAGGAATACGTGGAGGCGCTGGGCCAGATCATCGAGCGCGACTTCTTCCCGGACCTGCCCACACTCAAGAAGCAAACAGAGGTCCGTCTTCGTCATCCCATCGGCCAGCACAAGCGTCTTAAAACTGCCAGCTTTGAGTCTCTGTATGAACAAAATAAAAGCTCATACGTTGTGGTGCCGCGTTATTAGCTGCTGCGGGATGAGGACGAAGGGTTTCCACTGACGGGCACGATGACCCAAGCTGTGCGTGCTAGACTTCAAGGCAATATGTCAGTGCGGAGTGACACCAGCGGCTTAGGATGGGACCAGCCCACTCCAAAGCTGGAGCTGTCGCTGGACGACCAGATCCACGACGAAGACGACGCCGCTCAAGACGACGGAAAGGCTTCCATGACGCTGAATCGCTTCGTGGCGACTCACACATCCGAGGACAATGAGTCGTTCAATGAGTTGCAAGAGAAAGCGGTAAAAGACCATCAGCGACATTACCACTGGGCGTTCGACGAGGACAAGGAGAAAGGTGATCCCAAACTCCACTTGCTGACGAACGGGACGTGGATTTCCAAAGAGCAGCGACAAATTGCAGATGAAGCATGTGCACCTAAAGGTTTGCGGTTCTTCCCCTTGCGTGCAGAAGCTTTGATTTACAATGAACGGTCTTGTTGTTTTGTGTAGGGCCCAAGGATGACAGACCAAGTGCCCCCGAGACGTGGAAGTTTCGAGCTAGGAATCCGCTATTATTTCCGCCCGAATTGTCAAAGACCAGAGAAATCTGTCAGGTCCGTACTCCTAAGTCACTTTTCATTAATTCTGATCTGCTGACAAAAAAATCTATTAGATCGAGGCAGGCTCGGGAGGCCAGCTTTTACTTGAAAACGGCCCCAATCCGCGCTTAGGAAGAGCACCAAGACAAGAAAAGAAGACGGTGTACGCCAACTCCAGGTTTTCTTCGGAAAAGACACAGGTAAGTGCTTTCAGCTGAATTGGAACTGCCGTGAATTTGACCCAGGTTTCTAACGGTGCACATTGTGGTTATTCGACGGACTGCAGCTAGTAACTCCTGCTAGCGAGGAAGCATCGTCCGCGTCTCGAGAAGACTTCAATTTGGTTCCGATGACACCCCTTATTGCTCCGGGTGTTGGTGCAAGTCCACTGATGACCTGGGGAGACATTGGAGGCACACCTACAGTTCTTGGATCTAGAGCGACGCCAGGTTCGAGACTTGCATTGCCGTCGGAAAGACTGACATTACTGGAAGGCTTTACAGCGAAAGCTAACATCCTGATGTACTGTTTTTTTCTTGCAGAAAGTATTTTAAATACGCCGAGTTTTGAGCTGAAGGACACTTCACGACGGGAAAAGCTAGCAGATCGGCTGGAAACGGAAGCTGTACGTAGTCTACGAACCGAACTACCGCCATGAAAGCCGACATGAAGACTAAGTTATGCGGCTGGCTATTCACAATTATTTTGTCTTGTCAGCGCCACCGGAGCCTCAACTCAAGAATATCAGGAATCAAGACGCCGTCGCGAAAGAAAACGAAGAAAGTCGAGCAGACGCCTGTGTCTCTGAGTGTGCGCGCTCGCATATCAAGTGTTCGGTCAGTGCTACGCACTCCCCTAGGCTCCGATGCGCAGTTACGCGCCAGCTATTCGACTCCTTTTCGACCGCCGCGCCATTCACCCAAGACTCGCAGGACGAAGTGAGCTCTAAATTTGCGAAGCAATCGAGGCTGACTCGCGTTATGTGTGGCTGAGGATAAGACTCGTCAGATCTCTTTATTGATAGCCGCCTATGTATACGCTTGGATGTGGACAACCCGACCAGCTTGAGGTTTCGAGCTGGAGCTCCATTTCAGCACAAGAAACAGCGAAGTAGCACTGGACAAGAAGCACTTCTTGATGGCTATCAGCCAAGAGGTGTACAAAGCTGTAATCGTCGGCGGGGGCCCCGCTGGCATCGGCGTGTTCGTCAGAGCTGCGCGAGGCGGTTTCTTACCTCGAATGTTGAGCCCGGGAGCGCTTGGGACTGCAAAAGACAACGAGCGGAGTACGCAACTTGGATTCAAACAAATGGGCGTCGCTGTTGTCCATGCTGGTGACGCGAACACTTTCGGTGGTGGCAACTTGGGCCAATACATCATCAACTCGAATACGTTTGCCTGTAGCCTGTTGGCCAGCGTCTTGGATGAAAAGCCCGATCTGGACCCGCCGGAGATGATCAAGAATACTTTCCTGGAGAGAGCCCGTGTCCACGAAAGTGCCAAACGCTTGGAAGAGATTGGCGCCGCGCCTGCGAATTTGACGGAGGTTGGGCGATTTCTCCGGCATCTGGGAACCTGTGTGATTGAGGAGATCGCCGACAAAGCCCCCGACACCAGCAAAGTCTTGCTGAACACGACAGCAACCAAGTACGAGGCCCTGGAAAGTGGACTGATACGTGTGGAGGCTCGAACCGGTGATGGCCTGGTGGTCATTTATGCCGAACATCTTGTGTTGGCAACAGGAGGCTCACAAGAGCTTCCTTCACTGGACAACCCAGCTCATCACTGCAAGTTATTCGCCTCCGACACTTGTCTTCGAGAAGATGGCTTTGCAAAACTAAAGGAGCATCTTCTGGCACAACCAGTTGGCGAGCGAAAAGTGTGCATTGTAGGCGGATCGCACAGCTCCTTCTCAGTTGCTTGGTTGCTTCTGAACAAATTTACGGATCCGAAAGGCGCTGTTGCCAGAAAACCCTCAACAAGTCCGAGGAAGGTCATGTCTTCAGAGCCTAAAAAGAGCAAAGAGGACACTGAGACTTCATTGGTCATGCCTCATCTGGCAACTATCGGTGCCCCTGTGACAGCAACAGCGCCAGTTTCTCCTCTCACTGTGACAAAATGCGAACCGACAATTGCAAAAGTGAAGCGTACAGCACTGACAGGTGCGAGCAGTGAGGCAGCCACGTGCAAGGCGATGATTTCCAACCCGAGAGGCATTGTGATCCTACATCGGTCTCCGATTCGCTGCTACTACGGCTCCAAGAAGGAGGCCGAGGCGGACGGCGCCGATGCTAGTCGCGTGGACCGGTCCGGGTGTATAAACACTTTCACAGGACTTCGCGAGGACGCAAAGAGGCTTTTCAAGAGCGTGACGTCTGGTCGGGAAGTGAGGGTGAGGCTGTATCAAACCACCCAGCAAGGCTCACAGGCGATCACCGAGAAAGCGTACGCTGCTGCCGGCGCAATCGTCTGGGGTGCCGGCTACAAGACGAACCTGCTCCCAGGCTTTGACGAGGCAGGGAACCCACTCCTCTTCCACCAAGAGAATGGAGTCGTCAAGCTGAACAGCAAGGCGCGGCTGCAGCTACTAGGTCCTTTCAAAGGCAAGTGCCCGAGCGTCTTGGGTCTCGGCCTCGGGTTCAGCCTGCGTTCAGCTGTGGACGAAATGGGCTTGGAAACGCGTGTCGACGGTGTGACAGTCTATCACCGTCGAGGCGCAATGCTGGTCTTAGAAGCACTTCTCGGCCCAGAGGTCTATGGCACCAGCTCGAGCTTCGAAGAGATGGTGGAGAAGGTGAGTGAGCTGGTTTGACTCAGCTTTTGGCACCAGATGCATCCGGTGGCCCTTACATTATCTAATGCGTGTCTGAACCTCGTAGAACGAGAAGAAGAAGCGAGAGGCTCAGGCCGCAAAAGCTGAGAAGTGAGTTCTTGCTTCATTCCTGTTTGCTGGTGCCAAGTGCTAGTGCAGACTGATAAATGTTCAGGGGACTGGCGTCTTCCTTGTTTCATTTCTTGCGACTGTAGGGCGCGAGCTGCAGCTGAGAGTGAGGCAGCGTCACCAAACAAGAGCCACATAGCGCGCAGCAGCAGTGTGACGACAATGCACTCGCCCGTCAAGTTGGCGCCTTTAGTGTCACCGGTGCGTCAACTATCGGATACTGCACCACTTTTACATCTGATTATTTCTCGTTGACAACGCTTTATTTCATCATCAGACGCCTCGAAACGGGTCGCCCGTGATCCGGCGGAGCAACACAACGAATGTGAAGGCGGCAGCTGCCGCGACGGACAAGAAATCGCCCAAGAAGAAGGACTCGGCGCCAACCAATCCGCCGGTCAAGTTGTTGCTGCTTCGGCGCCGCGGGTCTGCAGACGAGACCGCAGCAACGATGAAGGACGTGTCGATAGCCCCGCCGGAGCTGCCATGGGAGCTCTCTTCCACCACGATCGGAGCCGCGTCGGAGCCCGCAGCTGCGGAGAACAGCTCCATATCCATCGATCCCGTCAAAGACTAAAGGAGACTTCAATCCGTCCCGAATAATAAAGCGCACCGCTTTCCACAAAACCCGCGTCCCTCCCGCAAATTCAACCCACACACATACATTTATCAGGTCTGACTGGCTGTTGAAACGGCGGTGCCAACACTTCTGCGGTTGTGGAGGTGAAAAAAAGAAAGTGATTTTGTATCTATCGAACAGTCCCCGAACTCAGTTCAAGTACCGAGCAACTTCCGACCACGGCAACGCGAGCAAGCGACAAGCTGCCATATTGAAATCTCCCCGAAGCGAGACAAGCCAAGCCAGCCACAAGAAGAGCAACCCACTCGCCCATGGAGCTCGCGATGCGCCGACGAACCTTCTGCGGTAAGGCGCACCTGCACCGCCTCAAGGCGGAGCGCTCGAGCCTCTCCAAGCTCGAGGACGAGCACGTCAAGCCGTCTCTGCCCAGTCCTCGACCTGTCCGCCTGCTGCACGAGAGCGCCATGACCGAACTCGTCCAGGAGCAGCTGAGGGTCCCTGCCCGTCCTCCGGCCACGTCGTCGTCCTCTTCTTCCTCATCCGAGTCGTCCACGGCGTCGCTTCGCCGCCTATTGGAGCAGTCCGAGGAGCAACTTGCGCGAGATCTCGCCCAGGCTGAGGAAGCTATAGTCGACGACGCGCAACTGGACCAGCTCAATGCGCGCGTTGCAGCCTTCTCCGCCGCGTCGTCCTTGCTGCGCGCCAGCATCTCCAGCAGTGTATTGCTTGGAGGCGGTCCCGACTCCGACAGAGGAGGCGACGAGCCCGAGCGAGCGGACTTGGCCATCATGCGCATGTCCGCTCCCGCTGTACCTGGCGGCCACACCGCGACCTTGGATGCCTCCGACGGCTTCGACACGATGAGGCCGCGCGAGTGCCAGATCTGCTTCGAGAAGCTCAACAGGCTGCACCACGTATGCGACTCGTGCGCCGGCTCCTTCTGCGCCAGCTGCACGCGCTGGTACATTGAGTACAAGGTGCTGGAAGGCGAGGTCTCGCAGAAGAAGATGGTGTGTCCAGCGCCGCAGTGCACACGGCCGCTGCCCGAGGACCTCATTGAAGCTTTGGTGTCGACCGAGACGTTCGCCAAGTACAAGAAGTTCCTCAAGAACCAAAAGGTCGGCATCCGGTTCTGTCCGCGCGCGGGCTGCTGCGCCGTCCTGGACGAGCCTCTGCACTCGACGGCACGAAGGGTCAAGTGTCGCGCGTGCGCGCACGAGTCGTGCATGCGCTGCGGCGGCGAGTTCCACAAGATCCCGACCTGTCGCCGC